>JAGSMW010000004.1:32500-2457512 GCA_029286795.1 Byasa hedistus
CTGGCATCATTGGAGGACAGGCTTCTGCCCGAGAAGCCTGTCCGACCACCCTTGGGTGCGACCAGGAGGCCGGCGGCACAGGACGCCGCCACAGTGCCCGGTCCTGCACCCAAGAGAACGTACAGGGAGGCGGCGGCCACCGCCCCGCAACCGGGGCCGTCCGCGCCTAGAGAGAAGGGTCCTCCGGCAAAGAGGACGCCGCCGCAAGTCGCGCAGCAGCGGCCGAAGCCGCGACAGCAGTCGCAGCCGAAGCCGCAGCAGCAGACGAGCGGCGACGCCAACAGGCGGAGGCAGCGCACGCGTAAGCGGAGGCGGCCACGTAGGCTGCGGGCTCCATAGTCCGCAGCAGTGGTGCTCACGCTGCTACCTGAGGCCGAGGAGAAGGGCGTCTCGTACGCCCAAGTCCTGACCCAGGCGAAGTAGCGGATCGAGCTGGCCGAGGTCGGTATTACCGATATTCGGTTCAGGGTGGCGGCGACCGGGGCGCGCATTTTAGAGGTGCCCGGCGTCGATCACGGCGTGAAGGCCGACAACCTCGCCCGGAGGCTCCGTGAGACTCTGGGCGAGAAGGTCGTTCGGATCGCCAGGACGGTCAAGTGTACCGAGTTGCGGGTCTCCGGACTCGGCGACTCGGTCACGAGCGCCGACGTGGCCGCAGCGGTGGCGCGAGTGGAGGGATGAAAATATCGGTAGGGGCGTCCGGCCTCGGGACGGCGTGGTTGCGCTGCCCCGTGGCTCCAGCGCGCAAGGTCGTCGACGGGGGACGACTCTTGATTGGGTGGGTGTCGGCCCAGGTCTCCGTTCTGGAGACCCGCCCGCAACGCTGCTATAGGTGCCTCGAGGAGGGGCACCTTAGAGCGATGTGTAAGTCCGAGTCCGACCGCAGCGATGAGTGCTATCGCTGCGGGCAGACCGGCCACAAAGCGGGGAACTGCACTGCCCGGCCGCACTGCAATCGTTGCAGCTCGGCTGGTAAAACAGCCGGGCACAGGTGCGGCGGAAAGGCGTGTTCCACCAAGGTGGTGGTCCGAAGGCCTCCCCATCGCGGGGGGCCGTAGGATCGCACCGAGGTGGAGAGCGAGTGCCGAGGACGCGGAAGTCGCGCGATGACGGTCCTCCGCCATTAGGCGGAATCCCGAGCGCGCTTCCGCGGAACATCTCCTCTGGCAGAGGAACCTGGCGTCGGGACCGATGGGCGGTCCGGCGCCCCACTCGGAGAGGGTTCCCGCGGCGCACTTTCCCACACGGGCAGAGCCCTTATTGGGGCGGCCGCCGGTGGAGTCGCGGTTGTATTGCCACCGCGTAGCCCGTGGCTCCATCACTTGCGGCGCAGTTCGGACACCGCTGGGGTTTAGTGGGTAGGGGGTCCGTTTTCGGGCCCGAGTCCCACATAACTGCCTGGGGCTTTTCTCCGGCAGTATGCGTAAATGCATTCCCCAGCGACAAAAAAAAAAAAAAAAACCCGACCGAGCAACCAACCAGATGGTATACACTACACCACGTTGCACACTTTTCTTGAGAAATAAGGTGTCAAGTCTCATTTCTGTAGCAATTTCACTTACACTACTCTTCAACCTAGAACACGTAATGTCTCTGCACGCTGCTGTTTGGTGACTGAGACAGAATCTGCGGGGCTACCTGCCTAGATGCATATTTACAGCAGTTGTCTGCGTGACATCCACTCAGGCTTTAAGCCAGACGGTGGACGGTTCATGGTTCTGACGCCTGCGCACTGCAACACGGAGACCGCGTCGCGCCTCGGCTGTTATTTTGGCAAATAAAACAACCAGTGAACACGATATGGGAATTTATTCAAACTGAACCAAGGCACTACTTCGCGGAAGAAGGCAACTTTCCGCTGAAAAACTTTGAATGCGTCAACAATATTGTAAATAATAGTGAGTGCGGGCGGGCGCGGGGCGGGCCCGCAGCGGCCGCACGCGCGGGGCCTCGCGTCGCACATGCTGTTTATATGTAAACGTTACTAGTGAAAAAATATAATATTTTTAGCATAAAAACGTTTCGGTTCTATATCATAATTTGTTCGTTTAAAATTCGTTGTCGGTGAGCACAAACTGGGCAGCACTGCCGTAGTCCAGGAGTCGATTCTTGATCGCCTTGAGTTTGGCGACGTAGTGCTTGTGAATCTTCGTGTTGGTCCTCTTGTAGCGGAGGGAAGTTATCATCTTATCCGCGACGTACTCCAGCCACAGCACGTTGGTGTAGGGCTCGAAGTTCTTCCAGTCGTTCCTGCAAATGATTACTTTTATCCAGCTACTTTGAATATTCATTTTGAAATATCAATATTAATTTTAATGAATTTCTAGGTGGTGAGAACACGAAAAATAGACGACCGTATCGGTAGAAGATATTGCGGATCGACTACATCTAGTAGTCAGCGTGGGCTGAATGGAATCGGACGGTGACAGGCTTTATGAGAAGGTTGGTCAGTTAATTAAGGGTCGTGTTCGTACCCGAGGCGGTCGCGCATGAGCCGGTACACGGTGAACTGGCGGTCGCCCACCGCCTCGAAGAGCGTCTCGTCGGCGGCGAGGTCGGTGTAGAGCGCGGCGTCGCCCAGCGTCAGCCGCGACAGCGAGTAGTCGATGACGGCGCACGCCACGCCGCGCCGCGCCGCGCGCACCACGCGCCCGCGCACCACGAACGTCGCGAACTGCGCACCACACACACACACACACACACACACACACACACACACACACACACACACACACACACACACACACACACACACACACACACACACACACACACACACACACACACACACACACACACACACACACACACACACACACACAGACACACAGTGCAATGATAATATGCAACATTTATAAAGGCATGCAAACGCAAATAAAGGGGCACACCAACGACACCGAAAGCGGCGGGGGGCCGGCGCGGAGGATGAGTGAAAATCTAGTCAAGATGGCGCTACTTGAGCTAAAGATTCACACACCCGCCGCGGCGGCCGCGGGGGCGCGCGCGCGGGGGGGCGGGCGCGGCGTCTGCGGCAGCGGCGGCCGCGCGCACTCACCTGCAGGAACAGAGCGTGCGCCTGCTCGGCGCTGTTGAAGCAGTAGCTCTCGAGGTCCTGGCCGGCGTTACGCAGCTCGAGCACGAGGTAGTGCTGGCGCGCAGACAGCGCGGCCGGGCAGTCGTTGTCCGAGCCGCGGCACTCGTCGTACAGCTCCCACAGCTCCAGCAGCCGCGCCGGGTACCTTCCGCGCACGCAGCGCACCGCTAGCACCTGCAAGGGGACCGCCGCCCGACGCGTTACCACTGCGCCTGCGGTCGCGGGCGGGGACGCGGGCGGGGCTGCGGGAGGGCCCACTCACCTCGTTGAAGACGTCGGTCGCGTTCTGAACGGAGTGTAAGAGCGATGGGTCGATGTCTTGCCCTTCATCTAAGCGCTGTTCGATTTCAGCTACGGGAGCGCGCAGAGCGCTCAATTCCCTGTCGACAAAGTAAACGTTTGAGCACCGGCCGCGGCCCCCCCGCGCCCGCGCCCTCGCCCGCGCCCGCCGCGCGCCTGCACTCACATAGCAATCACGATCTCGGAGATGATCTCGTGGTAGCCTTTCTGCGGCTCCCCATTGACTCTGACGTCGCCGGCGATGGGGATGACCTTGAGCACGCGCGCGCGTCCGTCGCGAGCCCGCCACAGGAACACCTCGCCGTACACTCCCTCGCCGATCTTGTGGCAGTTTTTCAGCGCCCTGCGAAGATTCAAAATATGTAAAATAATGGAGTAGCTTGATCCTCCAAATATTACAAAAATTCACCTCACGAGACATATTGACCAGCCACCTTCTGATTGCTTTTCGAGGGACATTGTGTGAGAGCTTTCACAAACACTAGTAAAATATATTGAATTTTATATTATTGGCAACACTACGTTGCGCAGGTGCACGGTCACGTGACCGGGTCACCGAGCGCCCCTCACTGAAATTATTAGATAAAATGGCCGCGGGTCGTTACGCGGCCTTCTGACAATTGCAAGAGAGAGAGCATTGTTACGACAGGAGGCCAACTGTTTTAACATTGTTCTACATACCAGCAAAGGACCTTTGCACCTGACCCTTACACTTACACTTATCATGAAACAGGTCTCAGTCAGCAGAAGGGAGTCAATTCTTTTTATCTGATAATCATTTTATTATGTATTCATAAATGCATTTATTTCTATACCAAAGAGATATCCAGCATTTGTAGATAATTTCTTAATAAATAATCAATATAATTTGGCAAAAAGCAATTTTAGAGAAAAAAATTATTAAAAATGAAATTTAGAACCATGACATATTGAAATAAAAAATGAAATCAATAAGCAATTATGTGTTACTCTCACGGCATTCAAATAAATAATTGATTAAAAATCATGTTTTAAAAATGTTATGTAACCACCCACCACCCGACACCATATTGCATTGTCATTTTAGAAAATAAAATAACTGAAGTGGGTAGGCAAATATACAGGACTATAGGATAAATATTACAGGACTTTAGCACTTCCATCATGTATCATGTCCGCCTTGCTTGGCTGTGTCGCTAAATTCTGTTCATGGAGAACATTCCCAACATTAAATGTTTTGGTGACATTATTCTTTCTTTTCTATTTAAGTGAACTTATTTGTAAAACTAATATTTTTTTATATTTAAAATATATTGTCACAGGAAAAACTTTAGTGACCGAGTGAGAACAGAAAGTTCCAACAGGACCACAAATAAATAAAAAAAATCTACCACTTGCTTACTTTTTTAAGATTGAACTGGATTTTTATTTGTAATTGTTATGGGTCCAATGCAGTCAGATTTTATGCTAACAGACCTTAACAAAAATTTTTATCAGTGTTCAAACAACACCTAAATGAAATAATCAAATTGAACCTGTTATGTCATCAGTCGGCAACATTTGTGGCAAGTGATATTTTGAATATTCTAATGATGATCACAAAAACGTTATAAGTCATAAAATATGAGCACAGTGTGATATTGCACAACGGCAACAAATTGTTAGAGGCCCACATGTCACATACAATAAGTGAAATCTTTTCTGAAACACAATGTTGCATCAGATAAAGAAAATACATTTGAACTAAAGACGATCACAGTGTTAAAGGCACAATGTACAATGTAATACAGATGTGTAAATGCCTTTATGTATTATTAATACAAATATGCGTATTTAACTGACAACTACCCTGTAGTGGGTTATTGTGGGAGTGGGTGTTCCAAAGTGCCAAGTTAAATTCTTACAAATAGCTTAGTAGAAGAGATAGGTCAGTACAATCTAGTAATTTGACCTATAGAAACAACAGACAAGTTACACTGTTTGACGCCAGAGGTGATGTGGTGTTGTGGTGTGGTGGTGTGGTGGTGTGGTGGTGATACGGTGGCGGTACGCACGTGTCGGGGTAACATTCATCAAACAGCAGCACGTCGGTCTGGTCGCAGCGCCGGAGCACGAAATCGCGCGCGGTGGAGTCTCGGCTGGTGTCGTGCAGCTTCTCTAGCACCGTGACTTCGCGCACGGAGTCGTCAATCGACAGTTTTGATAAGTCAACAATCGTATCATCACAGTCGTCTGACACTAATCCTGAAGGAAACACGTAAGCGTTAATCAAACGCCGCATGACACAATAGGAAGTAATTGACGGACTTTCCCCGCCGCGCATAACACGTAATCCCTTGCAATATCAACTTTGCAAACACTCGTGAAATGGAAACATTATAACTTTTTTACACAAACTAACCTGTGTATTGCAGCGAAAGATGCATGCACTTGGCTTGAGACACTTCTCTTCAAACAAAGGCGTAGAAAGAAGCTATTACCCCGCGAGGGATAATGGCAGTTATATAGTCCGAAACGCACAAACTGATTTGCACCGTTACCAAAATATATCCTACTATTTTACGTAATAGTAGGAAATGAACTTAAGGCAGTAAGTTAATAACGCAAACTGCTTTATAACAAAAAAATAAAAATTGTGAAAGATGGCTACCGACACCCGACAGCGTCCTCTTTCTCCCGCGAATGCCACAGATTAGAGAAAAAAGTAAAAAAAACAGTGTTACCAGTAACCTGCTGAGAATTTTCTTTATTCTTAGTTTGCATTATTTTCTCTAAAAATTAATATTTTATTATTGAGATGAAAGTATACATTTGTTTACCTTTAAAATCTTCATATATTGTCGAGGAACATTTTGAAGTCCGGGTATAGTTGTTCTCCTAGAATAATAAGGTTAATATCGATCTTTGAACATTTTTTCCATTCCATCTAAATTGTGTTATGCACTAGATACATTTCAACAACAACAACAAGTACTTTGAGTTAAACTTACTTTTATAATTTTAATTGTAGATCTGCTAGGTTTGCAAACAAAAGTACTTCTACGACCATTAAATGATTCATTATGAAGGGTACCTGTAAATGACAGCACTTTTTAAAATAAGTAGGGACATTTTTTTGTTATGTGTTTGATTCATTATAAGCACTAAATTAATTTTAAAATGAATACGAGTTCCTACCTGACATTACACTGCAACTTTGAAATATTATGTCAAAAAGTGCAAAATTATTTTTAATAATCAATTCTACATTACATAACCAAGAAGTTTTAAAACACTCATATGCTTAATAAATTCATTAAAGTATACTCTCTATTTATTTAATTCTAGGAAAAGTGTTCGGATTTATTGTTGCGAACTAAATTCCTCCACATTTTTTTTGTTATATATAATACCCACCATGGAATTTTTGCATTTCCATCATTGCTATTACACTTTGTCTATATTTTCTTCCCTTATGTTCGGTATTTTCAATATCCAAAAGAGAATGCTCCAAGCTGTCAGCCATTGTTGTCATTCTCTTGTATATGCTTAATGATCTTTCCCACTTCTTGCCTGGCTGCAACACTACAGATGTTTTCGCGTCGCTATCTGCTTGACACTTCGGCACAACATTGATTTCCCCCTCTGTGTTGTATCGTGTGGTTACATTTGGTTTATAGTTTTCATCAACTGTTGTACACAGTGAGAAATATTTTAAATTTTCTTCATCCAGTTTTTTAAGAGTATCATTCCCTACAGTGCAGTACTCACCACTTAATGAAATTGTTTTTTCTACACACCTTTCTTCTGCATTAGTGCAGCTTTCATAAGTCTTAGATGAGCCATCTATGTTATTTAAAACAACAATTTTATCCACTTCTGAACTGCTAACACTAGAATTTGAATTATCACTAATGTATATTACAGATTTATTAATTACTGCATTTCCTCTTCTAATTGTTACAAAACTTACAGGTTCATTATCATCAGCAGTATTATGTAACTCGTGTTCTAGTTCAGAATTTAGACTGATATTTTCTTTCATAATGCTATTATCCATATTCGCAATATCTATGGCAAAATTGGTATTGCATGATCCATTCTTTAGGTCTGTTAAGTATGATATTTCTGGACAGTAAGAATTATCCTGACTGTCATTGTTGATGGAAGAGTTACTTGGTGCATCTGGATTTGCAACTTCTTCATCTGCATTTTTCTTGAAATACTTGTAGAATAAAGAATCATTTATCCTTTCTAAAACAACAACAGGACATAAAGGTGCAGGGGCACTAGTGCCTACAATGGATTCATTGACACTACAAGTATCATACAATAACTCAGAATCTGTAATTTTTTTCCCACATGATGAGCCACTACTGTTTGTTTTGTTTTCAGATGTAGTTACAGTTGTAAAACAGTCAGTAGAATGTGAATAATTATAACAACTGTCAATTCCTCTTAAATTTTCTTTATTTATTGTCAAAGTTGCATTGTCAAAGGCAGTTTTTGCACTTTCATTATCTTTGCTTTCTGTAGTGACTACAGACTGTCTAAACCCAAACACGGGCACTCTTTCGCTTTTACTAAAAGAGCTTTTCCGGGTTACTGGAATTGTTTGAATGGAGTCTGAAGAGTTAAAGTCTATAGCCTGACTTGTTTGGAGATCTTCCATTGGATGTTTTTTAAAATTGTTTTTAAAACTTATGTGACATGAATTTAAACCAAATAAAAGCTCGGTTTTGTTTGCTGAATCTTCATTAATGCCCTTGTTTTGGTCTTCAACTATATTTGAAATTTTACAATTGTCTCTAACATTTGCATTACCTTCAAACAATTTTGGACTGTCACAAAAACTCATTGTAATAGGTGAAAAATTATAAATAGATTTCCCTCTAAATTTTTCTTGAAAAGGAGTACTGCATACAGGTGATTTTGCTGATCCCATAGATTTTCTATTTTTTGCAGATGTAAGCCTATGGATATTTTCTTCACTTTTATGTTGAGATCTATTGTTAATGGCTTTCAGAACAGACATTTTCTTTACCATACTAGTGATAGAGTCTTCAAGCTGATTCAAATCATTGATGTTTTCACTTTCAATTACCAGCTTGTGAGATTTAAAATTTGTCATATTTTTATTTGAATCGTTGGTACTCAGATCTAACTCATTTTCTTTGTCTGAAATTAAGATGTTAATGTGCCAAATTAATTGAGAAATCAAAGACAACAACTAAATTAAACCTTAGATATTGTACCTATGGCTTCATTGTCAGTATAATTAAATTCTGCAACTTTCTTAGTTTTCTTTTCACCATATATTGTTTCACAACTGAAAAGAAAATAGAAATTAGTTAAAAAAAATACATTATGAAATAAAATCAAAAAAGATTTACATTTTTACATGCATTGTCTGGCCTACCCACTGTTTCAACCAAACTGTTATTATTTACTATATTACTTTAGCACAAACTGAGGAATAATTAATGAGTACAGTTGTTCAGGTCTCAAATGTGCACCAATAATTACTAAAATTTTAAACATAACATAGTAATATTACTCATTTAATTGGTATGACAATAAAACCAGTGTCTCTTTTTCTCTTAATCAAATGTAATTATGATATTTAACACATTATTTACTAAATGCCAAATACTGTCAACAGAGTAAACCCTGAAAACGCTCTTTTATTACCTCGACATTGTTTTCATTGCCATATGGTGTGTTGTATAGGATACCCAATGCTGTCTCTACCTTATAACACCAGGAAGGTTGCATACCTTGATCATGAAATGACATTCAAATAGTTGATAACTGTTCACAATAATTTATTAATAAAGAATATAATACAAAAGCTTTTTTGTGATGATATAATTGTAAATGTATTTATTAATAAACATACATATACATAACAATATTTGATAACAAAGTTTTGACATTTAACAAACTATAAATACGTCAATTACATGAATATAAACTGTTAGACACAATATCCTTACACTCGTTGGGATGACCTAGGACTTTTGTTTATTGCAGGAGACGATATCAGGAGCAAATCGAAGGGGTCAAGCTCTCTCTTTACATGTATAGATTTATTCGGTGTAAGGTATACCGAACATGACTTGCCGTCTCTGGACGGTTCCTCTCGTATTATTGAGGCATCTTCGACAATCCTCTTAACATATTTTCTTTTGCGTACTTTTCTAAAATCGACCTTACTCTTATTTCCAACGCAAGACAACTCTCTTTTGGTTTGCTTGATATTTTGTATATAAAAAGCATCGAAGACGGAACTTTTCGCATCGATCACTGATATTAAATCTTTACGGTCTAAACCTCCATCGTCTTTTCGGGATCTATACGTTCTTCTCATCTTATGATTTTAATACAGTGACCTTATTTTTGCTGAATTATATTATAAACAAGTTAACATTTTTACATTCAGCATAACCTCCGAACGCTCAAGTTGACATCTAATCTAACGATGACATAAATTGGTCTCTGTTCAAAAAGTAACTGTCACAGCTATTTCCTTTGCCCAGTGTAAGTCGCAAAGCGGTAATCTGGGTATAAAGTAAATGTTTTGTATTTGTACGCTCTGTAATAAAAAGAAGTTAGACTTGTCAAGTTATGTCTACATCATCATTTAGAACTTGTACATTACAGTTTTGATAAGACTTCAAAGCTACTGCTAAAGTCATATCACCGTCATCAGTCGTCTGAATTGAGACGGCATCAAATAATTAACATATTATTTGTTTCAAAGTTCAGAGGCGAGCGAGCTTCGCCTCACAGTTTCTTTTAAATCGAATCCTGTTCCCCATCCCGTGATTCCCGAGTCCTGCGGAGGCCGCGGCCGCCGAGCGGGCGACACCGGCGCACCGGCGCAGCGGCGCGACCGGTGACCGTTGTCTGTTGTCAGTGCAGCGAAGTGCTACTGCAGCACTGCTCGTGTGACGTGTGAATGTATGTAATTATTGTTTTAAATAATGAGGAGATTATAAGAAAAGCTCTTGGCACCGCAACATATAAAAACGATTGTAATATATTTTTATCTAAATGATGACTGAAATTTAAAAAAATTTTTTGTCTAATACTTCCTATGTCATTGTTTTTTTATCGTTCGTGTTATATATTTATTAAATGTTTTTATGTTGAGAAAACATACTTATGAAGAAGAGAATCTTTGGAAATGGAGAGCAGTAACGATTCCTTGTCAAGTAAGTCACGTTTCATACACAAAGTTTTGTTACGGAACGGCCTGCCGAGGTTCGCGTTTGTGTTGCAGTCGCGGCCCCGGCGCCCGGAGGTTCCCCGGCGGTGCTGCTCACGCCTGGCCGTACGAGGAACATCGCACAAGACATGGAGGCTCTCAGGCTCTCGCGACAAGATAATCCTTATTTACAGGCGAGTTTCCGAACAAACTTACATAACAATTATGAAGCAGACATTGCTTACACAATAATGTTAATGTGTGTTCATATATAATTTTCAGCATGTAATGGCCAGCAGAGAAAGTCTGATCGAAAGTCACGCAGAGGAATGTGGATCAGATGACACAATACTGATGTCTCAAGTAAGGAATCCATTTGTTTTAATTATGCTGTACATTCAGTGTCCGCATTGCTGTGGTATATTTTGTTGCCCTCGGTAGTCAACTGAATCTACATATAAGATGCACACTCTTGTGAACCACAGCTTTGCTTAGTCTCATTAGTTTCTACAATTAGTGACTATTGAGATGTACATGTGACCAGTATTATTCACACACTGTATTAACTGCTCCTTTGTTAACCCTTGTAAATACAAATTTCAGGAATTTGGTAGTGCAGCTCTGGATTTTGTTGAAGAAGATCCTTTAACACTAAAAGAGGTCCATGAGCATATGATCAGATCTCCACCCCCCACAAGCTCCTGGCCACATGGTATATTAATTGTGATTATTTTGCATTAATTTTTAATAATGAGATAGAGAATACATTTTATTTATATTTTCCGAACATACATTCATATCTGCTGAATTTATTCAATGTTCATAGATTAAAAACAGAGTTCAGGTTGAAATCGTTCTGCTAAATAAAATTTAATTTCATTATCATTGGACAATATTATAAAATCTCAGTTAGTCAGTCCGCTGAGTCCTGCTCACCGGCTCTCCTTAGCAGTATAAGAGGTGGAAGCTATCATGTTATTGTTGACTTATTTTTATGTGGAATAAGATATTTACCAGTTTGTCAAATGATAAGTTTTAAAACCATTTTCAGATGTTTGGGAAGTAGAACGTTGAGTACTTAATCGCTCCAATAATTTCATCAGCTCTATTTAAACGCTTGGTACATTTACGTAAAGTAAATTTGGTTATTTTGTGCCCACAAGAGGTATCACAAAGCTTTGTTTGCCCTGTGTTATTTTTTGAAATCATAGTTCTTGTCTGTGAGTCATGTGGTGGTAACTAAACATTAACTTATTAACAATTACTAATCGCTACGAACCAACTAACCTTCAATAACAAATTAACCGTTTATCCACCGCAATGCGCTGCCTGTGGCCGTTGCGCGTGCGCAGAGTGCCTGTCGGAGCGCGCGAGCGGCGCGTTCGCGTTCGCGGAGAGCCCCGCGCCGCCCCGCGCCGCGCCGCCCCCTCGCCGCCGCAAGGTCACCGACGCATGCGCCCCCTCGCCCCCGACACCCCGACACCCCCACACCCCCGCTCACACCCACCCGCGCCCCTGCCCGGGGACGTCCCCGGCGGTGGTGGACACGTTGGTGCCACGCGACCTCTCCCCCCATCGATCATCGTCATTTTTTTGCTTAAATCGCACTTTCATTTTTATTTAGGTGTAGTGCATGGGTAGTAGAAGGTGATGTTATTATGAAACTTGTTAAAGTACCTACTTGTATTTTGAATTGACATGATTACATTCACAGCGAAGCGCTCCGGCTGCGCGCCCTCCGCTTGTTTAGAGCTTTGGTGTCGCGCGGTGTGTTGTTCACGGTGTACGAGATTGTAGGACAGTACTGACGGCGGCACCCGCGTCTGCCCGCGCAGGAGGCGGAGGCCCGCGGTGACACGGAGGCGGGCGAGCCGCGGCCGCGCTCCCCGCGGCGCGCGCCCCGCCCCGCCGGCCGGCCCGCGCGCTGCTCGCGCTCCGCCTCGCCGCGCGACCACGAGCCGCCGCCGAGCGCGCGCCCGCTCTCGCTGCCAGGTGCGTCGCGCGCGCCTGCGCCCCCACCGCCCGCGCACCCGCCGCCCGCGCCCGCGCACCACCTCCGCGATAACCTCTCCGTGTCGGTGCAGGAGAGAGCCACCTGAGGAGCGCGCTGAGCAGGCGGGGCGGCGCCGCGCAGTCGCCGGGCGAGCGGTTCTCGCTGCTGCAGCAGCCGCGCCCGCTGCGCCGCGCGCACGCCGCCCGCCGCGCGGACGACAGCGTGCGCCTCGTGCCGCCGTGCGACAAATGAATCGCGCGCGCGGTGTCCGTGTGCCCAGGACTGGTGGCTGTTGATATTACTCTTTAAAAATACTTAAGTTTTGATAATGGCAAAAGTTCGAACGCGTGCGCAGCGCGCCGCCGCACAGTGGTTCCAAAGTCAATTTTTGTGGACATAGGGATCAAAATTGATGCAGAGGTCTGATTTTTTTTTTCTAGGTAGCTGACATCACCACAAACGTCTTTTACTGATTCACTTTTTTTCGAAAAACGTCTAGTTTACGAGAAAATAAATAATAAAAAAAAATTTGTATGGACGAATTCATATATTATTTTTTTTCTGCTCATGGTATCATTTGGTTAAGGAGTGGTGTATATATCCTGTAAATCCAAGTTGCCCTGTACATATAAAAAGTTAAGTCAGCTGCCGTCACTTGCCGCCTTCGGATTTATGGGGTTGCGAATGTAAAGATATTGTTATTTGTATATACCGAAAGATAATGGCGTTTTCGGTCTGATTTTTTTTATGGGGGTCTAATATTAGAAGCTTAATAAATTTTGTTAAGAAAGTGACCACATAAAGGGGCCAGGTTTTGAAAAAAAAAAAAAAAAATTAAAAATTAAATTAAAATTACAAGCGATGTAAGTACGTATCAATATGTAATATACGACATTTTAAACCTCATATTTATACATTAATTTTATAGTATGACCCAAATATTAGAAACGTCTATTCAAATATAAATTAAATCAGCCATACCTCTCACATTCACACGTCACCAGTCGCAGAGCTCACACCTCGCACACTGCCCAAACACAAATGTGGCGAGACTTACACTCATCTGTCTTTTATAGCGAAACAATGTTATGTCATGCCGTCCCTTTTTTCATTTTAATCTTCTGTGCGGCATACAATTTGCCGTAATAGTCCTCGATCTCAAAGAAAACCCTAAACCTGGATGAGAGAGTGTTGCCATCATTAGTTTGAAGCTGCGTCAGGTGGCTTTTCCCAAGTTTTTGTGCGAAAACTTTGGAACTTTTGTTTCGCTTTATTACTTCTTGAATTTCTAACGCATTTGGGCAACGCAGGTCCCGGCGCACAATTTTTCTAATAAGTTTGGTAAGTGCTGCCTGTTCTCATGGCGAAGCTGTTGTTTTCTCTCGCCTTTTTTCATCAAATTCAGAGTCTCTTCCGAGAGTTTGGACTTTCGTCCTCCGGTTCGCCTTCCACAGAGCCCGTTTCCTTCTTCCCGTAAGATGTTAACTACGCTGTCGAAGTCCTCATCAGTGTCCGAAGTAGGGTCCAAGGCGTCGAATCGATTTTTGAGTGAACTCAAAAAGCGTGGATTTCACCAGTGGAACTCTTTCAACCTTAAAGTCTATATTCAGAGTACTGCACCCGTACCACTGTACCCACCTTGGCATTAGTCCTCCACGACAATATTTTAGTGGGCCTTGGTTGTGTGATTACCAACATTTTGTTAGTAACATAGTAGGTGTAACGACTTTTTAAAATATTAAAATGAAAAAAGGGACGGCATGACATAACATTGTTTCGTTATAAAAGACAGATGAGTGTAAGTCTCGCCACATTCGTGTTTGGGCAGTGTGCGAGGTGTGAGCTCTGCGACTGGTGACTTGTGAATGTGAGAGGTATGGCTGATTTAATTTATATTTGAATAGACGTTTCTAATATTTGGGTCATACTATAAAATTAATGTATAACTATGAGCTTTAAAATGTCGTATATTACATATTGATACGTACTTACATCGCTTGTAATTTTAATTTAATTTTTAATTTTTTTTTTTTTTTTCAAAACCTGGCCCCTTTATGTGGTCACTTTCTTAACAAAATTTGTTAAGCTTCTAATATTAGACCCCCATAAAAAAAATCAGACCGAAAACGCCATTATCTTTCGGTATATACAAATAACAATATCTTCACATTCGCAACCCCATAAATCCGAAGGCGGCAGGTGACGGCAGCTGACTTAACTTTTTATATGTACAGGGCAACTTGGATTTACAGGATATATACACCACTCCTTAACCAAATGATACCATGAGCAGAAAAAAAATAATATATGAATTCGTCCATACAAATTTTTTTTTAATATTTATTTTCTCGTAAACTAGACGTTTTTCGAAAAAAAGTGAATCAGTAAAAGACGTTTGTGGTGACGTCAGCTACCTAGGAAAAAAAAATCAGACCTCTGCATCAATTTTGATCCCTATGTCCACAAAAATTGACTTTGGAACCACTGTGCGCCGGGGCTCCGGACGGCGGGGCTCCGGACGGCGGGGGGAGCGGGGGAGCCGCGCGCAACGCTCCACTGTTCATAGAAGTAAACAAATTTTTATAAGCTGTTGTTGGTTTGGTTGTTCATGTTAATATTATTAGTAGTTTTAATTTGTACATTAGCGCGTGAGCGCGGGGGAGGGGGCGGGACCGCTTTGTTTGCACTTGTCTTTTTTTTAATACTCGTTCCCGTTGGTGAGTTTTTAACCATCCATTTTAACCATCTTTCATTCCTGTTCTTCTTTCATTCCTATTATCTTTGTCATTCGTCATCTCTTGTTCCTTTAATTTGTTATACTTTTCATTTCCTTTCATACTTGCGCTTATGAGTGTGACACATTCCTTCTTTATTAATTTTTACATTAGTTCCTTACTCTATGTACATTTCTTTCTTACTCTACTCTTATCTCTATTTACAATTTCTTTCATTACATCTAATTGTTTGCACTTGTCGGTGATTGTGTTGACAGTGATCAAGGTTCAATCTAGATTGTTATAAGTTAGTGCGATAAGATTAGTGTTACCGGTATCGGGGCGTGCGCCCTCTCCTTTGTTTACGCGAACTATCTCCCATGTCCGCGAGGCGGGACTGCGCAAGGTGCGACGGCGCGCCTCCAGCTCGCAGTTCGTGCGGAGACGTCGCGCTCGCATCATGTTTTCATTACACAAAGTTTTAATTATTATGTTATTCCTGTTGCCGTCAAATGTTTTCCTAATCGTTGTGATCGTCGGGAGCGCGGGGCCCGCCGCCGCCCCCTCACCAATAAAAATATTTTAATTTACATTCGGCCTTTTCACTGAACCCGCGCGCCGGCCGCAGTCAACAGGCTCATTAATTTCATTCTACTACTTTTATTTTGTAAATCAACTTCCGTAGCAACATGAAGAAAATAAGATTATATTTGTACAAACTTTTTTTTTATACTTCTATGCGACGAGACGAGCAAGACGTTCACCTGATGGTAAGTGATACGCTCGCCCATGACAACGTGGTGCTAGTTAAGACGGTACACACTGCACCACATTGCGCTCGTCGCCTTGACACATAAGGTGTTGTCTCGTTACCCCAGTAATCGCACTAGCTACAGCGCTGTAGCTACGCGCTACCTATATCTAATTATATATATATTTAACGCCGTATTTACTCGTGTACCAACGTGACGTTTGGTATAGAAACAAGAGACGTTATAATATCGTCTCGATACTGCGCAGCGCGCCGACAAAAGGCGCCGCCGCGCTTTTGTTCGGCGCCGCACGGACGCCGCGGCCGCTCATCTGGCGGCCACATTTCGCCGCAACACATACCTGGCGAGAGGCTAACTCACTCTAACACTCTCAAATGTTAATTGATGCTTTGGTTTAAATAGAGCATACTTTTCACAAATAAAAGAGTTCCACTACAAGCGTCGACTAAGTTACTTCTCTCCAACTCAAGATCTCCTACAAGCTGCAATTCTTCAGAAACATAGAGGCTGTCGAGCACAACACGCTGCTCGACGGACCATCTACAGCGCGCTTCAAACCGGAACACAGTAATGTTCGCACACTACTATTTGGCGGTTGCAATAGGAGCTGCGGTGGTACCCACCCAGACAGTCTCCGGCAACAGAGACCTACCAACCTGGTGAAAAACATTCAAGAATAGGGCTGGGGCCCGGAGTTGGGGCCGCTCTTTTAATTTTTTTTCATTAAAAAGTCACTCGCATTTTATCGTAACTCTTGCGGGTTCCGCCGCCGCCGCTACGGCTGGTACCGCAGCACAGTAATAGTACCCATAACTAAACCTGTACCTAAATCCTGTGCTTCCTGACTGTTAGATGTAACATTAAGTTAGGATGTAGCTGTACTCCTTCTTTTTTAAAAACCAGCTGTTACTGTTCGTCAGGGATAGTGGTTGCCAAAACAATTTTTTGTGTTCCCGTATCTTCCGAGGAGTGAGTACTAAATTAAAGAAGAGTATTAAAATGTTTAAACTAAATGCAAACGAAAAGCTTGTTATTGATATACGCAAGCAGAGCTGTTGCGCTTCGCGTTTCTCCATGAATAATATCGACCCGATCAAATGGTTTCGTTTATTTTTACTGCAGACAGTTCGCGCTGCATTCACTGATCGCCGTACTCCAGTTCCATAAGGTAAAGAGTGTGAGTGTGGCTTCACGAGCGCATTGTATATTAAACTGCAACATACAATATCATGCACTGGGAACACTGGTGAGACCATTTAGGATTTCAAAGCAAAGGCCACATTATTTGAGATGAAGTCCATCCCGACAAAACACAAATTTCATAAAGTAAGCACCTCATATTATTTAAAATTTTTGATTTTAATTACTAACCTCATTTGCATACAATTCGTTAACATTTAAATAATTCGGTTATTAACTCTCTATATTATCTATATACATTGTTTAATTACGTTTTAATTTCCGTTTGGTTAAGATACAGTTGCGTCGGTTTTGCTTTAGTTCTTGCCGTATTAAAACAGCAATCTGAGGTCTTTTTTATAAAATAACGAGCATAAGCCCGTCGTGAATGTGATGATTTGGTATAAAGCCACGGGTCGGCGGCGCCGCAGGCCGCGCGTCCGGCGGCACGCAGCGACAACAGACAGGACATGTCCTCCGGCGCCGCGTGCGTCGGCCCGAGACTGACCTGACGCAGGCAGCAAATAAAACGCGAAATATGTTAAATTACAATTTTATTACATTAATTCTATAACTTTTTACACACAGAAATAATATGTGCCACGTCTTCTTAGTAATTACACTTGAACCCTCTCCTTTTTGCCCCTTGTCACCCCCGCCCCGCCCCGTCCCGCTCGCACACAACTTATTCTTAAAAATTAATTGTACAGAAAATTTGGTACGACTTATTTACAATTTTTAAGTGATTTATTATAATACAGATTTAAAATAACTTACAACGCCCGTGCAGGGCAACGGCGGCACGTGCGGCGCGGGGGGGGGGGGGGGGAGCGGCTCAGTCATTGCAATTTAAATTATATTAATAATTGTTACGTGAGCGCATCCGCGACCCGCGTGGCCGCGTAGTGCGAGAGGAGCCGCGGGGAGGTGGCGAGTACAAATCACCGCAGCAATGGAATACACCAAGAACCAAGAGTCTACTCGAGCCGGAGGAACCCCGCACCCGGCGCTGCGCTCCCCGTCCCGCGGTCCCGTACTCTATAATTATCTCGCGAGTGTGTGCTTATACAGAATTTGTACTCTGGAATTCGGTCGGCGGGCGCGCGGGGGCGAGGCCGGGGCGGGGCGGGGCCGCCGCGATGCGCCGGGCGCAGCCCCTCGCAACGACAAAGCGCATCATAAATAAGTTAAATAATTTTTGTAATAAATATATACAATTTCCAAAAGATAAACATTGTTTCTCAATACAGACTTCGTAGAGGCAGGATTTGAAGGAGGCGCGGCGCCGCGAGTCCGACGGGCGCGAAGTCCCCGTGGGCATCGGCCTTTAGCGTGGAAAGTTTATGCAAATTTGCTGGTTGGGCGATTTTACGAGACCGTGCTCCTTTTTAGCTCCGAACAACGGTAAACTCAACACCCCCCCTTCCCTCCCACCAACAGTCTCACGGCACCGTACAGCTCGAGGCCGCGAAGAATTAACAGCTCTTGCTTTTTAACACGAATGTGGGCGTGAAGTCGCAGTGTACGTAGGGCATCGTGTGCGCATGAGAAATAACTTCTTGAAGTTCGTGCTGCAAGTCGCTTCAGTTTATGACCAAAGAACATACTCCCGGCGAGAACGAACCGCGTCGAGCGCCCGCCGGCCCGCACAGGCCCGGGGCCGCGCCCCCCCGCACCGCCGCACCGCCCCGCGCCGCGCCCGCGTTGTGTTCAGAGCAGAAATAACACATTACTTAAATGGACGTGACGTAGTAGTGAGATCATTAATGTTCATAATTACACTAAAGTGCGATGTCGGCGAGCGGGGCGCTCTGTACTTACTACTAAAACTTAAAAATTAATATTTTTGGTGGGTGTCCATCATTTGTGGTGGACCCCTGGCGCAGTTCAGCAGTTCGCGCCGTCCGCAGACCCTCGCTGATTCATTTATACAAGAAGAAATAATTATATACAAAATATAAAATTGATATTTATGTACAGTGGACGCACAGGCGGGGTCTGGCCGCGCCCGCGCCCTCGCCTTACACACAATTCTAATACATTTTAGAAACTTTATACAATATATATACATATACGTATCATTTGAAAAATTAAATAATAAAATAACTTTTAATAACAACAAACAACGCGCCGGCGCCGAGGCAACAGAGAGGCGCGGGCGGGCGGCGGGCGGGGCGCCGGCGCGCGGAGCAGTGTTAGGTACGAAGATTAATAATAACATAAAGTGAACATGTATATTTTTGGTAATTTTGTACTGTGTATTGCACAGGAGCGGCGGCGCGTTGCGCGACGTGCGTGTTGCGTGTGTTGCGTGCGAGGGAGGGGGAGACGGGAGCGGCGGGGGCGGAGGACGCGGTGGTATTGTGTGGTATTGTGTGGTATTGTGCCGCATTGAGGAGTGACGTCAGTGTCCCCCGCGTGCCCCCCCGCCCGCCCGCGCGCACGCTCGCGTCTGGTGCTTCGTTACAAGCAGGCGCGGCGCGCGCGGGCGCGTCGCACGTCTCGAAGCTCGCTCTTTGCTTGTTTCCCGCATCCACCATATCCTTTGTTTGAGGAGATTGATAAATATGTTTATCTATATTTAAATTAACGATATTTCGATTTTTCCTTCAGACAGGCACGACTCGCCGACGCGCGCGGATAAAGTGTCTTCACACGCTGCGTGCGCCGCGCCGGGCCGGCTGGGGCCGCTGCGGGCAGGCTAGGGCCGCTGCGGGCCGGCTAGGGCCGCTGCGGGCCGGCGAGGGCGGCGGCGGGGTGCGTCGCGCGGGTCGGGCGGGGGGCGCACCTGGGGCCGGGCACGCCGCTGTCGCACGACACCAGCGACTCGCAGTCGCTCGCGGTCGACGTGTAGCCGATCACGTCCACCTCGTCTGCAACATTTACAACATCCAGCCTGTGAAGCTGACCGCGCAGCCCGCGGTGCCCTACGGCACGGGGAGCCCCGCAGCACAACACGCCGACGGCGCTGATAAATTGCGATTTGACAATTTAACGCCCGCTCATGCCAGGGACCCGAGGCTTTACGTCACCTCCTTCATCCCTTCTACCGTCTGCCCTACCTCATCGGAAAATCTGGCCTCTGTCGGATCTGTTCTCAGCGGTGATAAGAAGTTGGAAAGAAATTACAACAAAATCAGTCAGAATTGCAAAGACTGGAGAGACGTCCCGGTGGCCGGAATGAGACGCATGTGATATTTTTTCATTTCTTACATTGAAGTTGCGAACCCTCTCAGTTCTGAAAACCAGTTTAATTTCAGAAATGAGTTGGACGGGCACGAAGGACGCTTTCTTCGGTTATCGATTGATGATAAGAAGAGGCCGGCTCGTTGGCAGCGGCCTGCGTGGCTATTATGCATTTTGAAGGCCGACGTTGAGACCGCTCTTCCTCAATTAGATAAAAAAATCCGTGGAATTACGCCGCAGGATGAATCAACAACAACAGGAATTAAAAAGTACTCTGGGATGGAAACCTACGCTGCGTGCTGCTACGCGATGCTACGCGGTGCTACGTGGTGCTACGCGGTGCTTTGTGCTCGGCACGTGCCGCGGCATGTGCTGTGTAACGCGGAAGAGACACGCGCACCGAATGTTTATAAGAATGTGCTCGCGCGGCCGCTTCCGAGCTTCTTGTGCGCGGTCCCCGACCTGGTGGAAGCGAAGAGCCCCAGGAGTACGTAGTTACTGTCTTTTCAGTCGCCTTAGTTGATTATTATAATAACGAGACAGCATTTTGACTATCTCTCACTTCGATCTATTTGTATATGTCTATACTTTTCATATATTATTATTGCTTTATTAGATATTTCCGAGCCGGAAGTTCGCATTTAATAAAAGAAGGTATCACTAACGTCGCCTCGTCTGGACGTGGATAGAGCCAGTGGATCGGATGGGTTACCGGCTATTGCGCTTAGCACTTATGTCACCGAGTTGTCTCCCGAGTGGACGAGCCCGCACCCCCTCTCTTTAAGGACACCTATAGGCTTCTTCTTGATTAGTGCGCTTTGAAGCCTAGATTACATCTCCGCTTACCATCAAGCGGGATCGCAGACAAACACTTGTTTAAATATTAGGTCTTTACCTATGAAATTGCCGTTTTGTATGGAAAAATTCAAACGATTTTTTTTTCATGGTTTTTTCGTATTAATCGAAGTAACCACCCCTGCAATCAATGCATCTTTGCCAACGCAGCGGCAGTTTATTGATGCCCTTCTTAAAGAAATCAGCTGGACGGGCGGCAACAAATTCTTCAAAGGCATTTTGTACTGCCTCCCGGGTATTGAATTTCTTCCCGCAAAGAAGTTATCCAAATTCTAAAAAAAGGAGTAGTCTGTAGGTGCAAGGTCTGATGAGTAGGGCGGATGACGGAGAGCTTCCAACCTTAGTTCTTGCAACTTGGAGACCGTCTGCTGTGCGGTACGAGGTCGCGCGTTGTCGTGCACGAGCAGCGGAGACGAGCGATTGACCAATGCTGGTTGGATGTGCCGGCTTCTCCATCATTGTGTTCAGTTCTTCACACTACACATCTGCAGTAATGCTCACCTCGTTTGGTAAGAAGCTGTGATGAATCACACCGGCGCTAGACCACCAAACAGTGACCATCACTTTTTTAGGGGTAAGTTTTCGTTTAAGCTCAGGGCATTGTTTAGCGCTGCCGATCATGGAGTTCGTGGGGCTCCCATTTGTCAAGCTTTTTTACCATGCCAATTTGACGCAAATGGACCAATATCGTTTTGACGCTGACGTCGAAAGCTGGTGCTAATTCAGCCGTAGATTGTGTATCATCAGCTTCCACAATTGTCGATCAAAGTCTTCGGACGACCGCGAGGTTAATTTTTCATGTCGAAATTTCTTGAATTGAAGCGAGCAAACCAATAACATGTGGTGCGTTGGTTCGTAGTGTTAGCTAAGTTAGCGTCGTGATGTCGCGCCGCCGGCGCCGCGTCGCTGCCACGACGGTGCTCATATTCCATATATACTTGAATCTTTAACGTATCCATGATGACGAAAAAGATTAGAATGCGATGAAAATTTAACACTAATCAATAAACAAATGACTACTTATGGAAAAAGAATTCCATGTTTTCAAAATAAAATTAATTTGAATTTAGAATTCTAAGCCAAACAAAAAATTTTTTGATTTGAAATGGCCGGTACTGCAAAACGGCAATTCCGTAGGTAAAGACCTGTTATTGTTAAAAAGAGTATCCTCCGCTGCTCGTGTCTCCGCACCCGGAGCTGCGTGCCTTTGCGCGATGTAATGAGCACCAACAGTCGGCCCGCGCTCATTGCGTTTCGGAACACAGATAACACAAGAGAAGGAAGACATGCCAGGCAAGACACTCACCGCTTTCGGACACAGAGGAGGGTGACCGCTCCGCTGTGGAGACCCCCGAAGACGACTCGAGCGAGGAGAAGGAGTCGGTGCGCGTGGCGTGCGCGTGCGCGTGCGCGTGCGGCGCCGCGGCCGCGCAGAGTGCGCGCGCGCGCCGCGCCGCCGCCCGCAGCTGCGCCAGCCGCCGCCGGAGGTAGCGCTGCTCCCGCGCCAGCTGCTCCTTGTGACCCCAATGCCTCTTCTCTCGCTCCTCCAAGCTCTGTAATAGTGCAGGCACAGGGTTTACTTTTTGGTATACATCGGCTCAGCGAGCTGTAAACTCCCGAGAAGCAGGCGCACCGCGCAGCACCCGCCGGTGCACGCGCGGGCACTCTTCAAAACTATAGGATTAAGTGAAGTCGATGTTTGACCTGAAAAAAGGATCGGCCGTCGCACGCGGGGAGCCCTCGAGCGACGCCGGGGCGCATCGGGCTGCACCGCGAGCGGTCAATACAAACAATGTAGCCAAATGAAGGTTCATCTGCAGAAGAGACGTCTGCAGCGGAGCTGCCGGGGCGGCGCTGCACCGAGGAGCGACCAGCGCAGACGCTCTTCGCACATCTTGAAATCGAAATAGAAAAAGGGTATCTGGTCTGCCCACGCGCCATCTTCTAAATGTTAGTGGGAAAGTGTTGCGGCTGCACTGTCTGTTTGTTTTGCAGCTGTTCTGTTGTTGTGCACACTGAAGCAGTCTCCAGTGTGTACAGACGGACGGACAGGACAGGACGGACGGACAGGCGGACAGGCGGACGGACAGGCGGACGGTCTCCTGTGTGCAGCCTCGTCCGCCGCGCGCTTTGCATCAGATATATCCAGCTCCTGACGTTCTCTCTACAAGCGGTAGCCAAAAATTCCTTTTCGAAACAGTTAATGTCCTCATTACCCGCCCCCTCCGCGCGGCGCCCGCGGGGCGGACACTGTGCTCGCATCGTTCCAACCGGACCTCCTCTTTAGTCGTAGGAGACGAAACAACGAAAGTGAAGCCGATGCGGTCTATGCGCATGAGACGGCGCTGAACTTTAAAATGATTTGCAAAGGAGACGCACAGAAGACGTCTCGGAAATCGGCTGTTATTTCATATTTCGTTACAAACTTACAACAGGATCGCAGTGACGTCCAGCGCGGCACCCGGCACGCGGAAACAAGTGAAGTCAACAGTTACCTTTATGAATCTTTTGGCTTTCGTGAGTAGACCCAGGGTGGTGTGTCGCGCGGCCTCCGGGTCGAGCGGGACCATGTCTTTCAGCTTCTCCAAGCAGCTTCTGAGGTGCGCCCGCCTGGAATAAAGCGAAACAATTAACGAGCTAACCACTCGTCCGTCGCGCCCGCGCCCGCTCCGCGCTCTGGTGGAACAAAAGAAGACCGCAAGAGGATACAACCAAGACTTTGATTTTTGTAGTATTTTATATAAAATTTTCTTTCGTTTAAAAGAATAACCAGACCGCTACACCAGCTCTACGCCGCTACGTGCACACGAGGCCTCTACGCCACATCTACAATGCTTCGAGAAAACTGGGTCGTTACGCCGCTCTACACCGCTACGTGGACACGTGGCCGCTGCGTGGACACGTGGCCGTTATGCCGGCTGTATGCTGTTACGTGAACACGAGGCCGCTACGAGTACACGTGGCCGCTACGCACGCCGTATGCTGTTACGTGCACACGAGGCCTCTACGCCACATCTACAATGCTTCGAGAAAACTGGGTCGTTACGCCGCTCTACACCGCTACGTGGCCGCTGCGTGGACACGTGGCCGCTGCGTGGACACGTGGCCGCTGCGTGGACACGTGGCCGCTGCGTGGACACGTGGCCGCTACGCCGGCTGTATGCTGTTACGTGAACACGAGGCCGCTACGAGTACACGTGGCCGCTACGTGAACACGAGGCCGCTACGTGTACACGTGGCCGTTACGCCGGCTCTATGCTGTTACGTGAACACGAGGCCGCTACGAGTACACGTGGCCGCTGCGTGGACACGTGGCCGCTGCGTGGACACGTGGCCGCTACGCCGGCTGTATGCTGTTACGTGAACACGAGGCCGCTACGAGTACACGTGGCCGCTACGTGTACACGTGGCCGTTACGCCGGCTGTATGCTGTTACGTGAACACGAGGCCGCTACGTGTACACGTGGCCGCTGCGTGGACACGTGGCCGCTGCGTGTACACGTGGCCGCTGCGTGGACACGTGGCCGCTACGTGGACACGTGGCCGCTACGCCGGCTGTATGCTGTTACGTGAACACGAGGCCGCTACGAGTACACGTGGCCGCTACGTGTACACGTGGCCGCTACGTGTACACGTGGCCGTTACGCCGGCTGTATGCTGTTACGTGAACACGAGGCCGCTACGAGTACACGTGGCCGCTGCGTGGACACGTGGCCGCTACGTGTACACGTGGCCGTTATGCCGGCTGTATGCTGTTACGTGAACACGAGGCCGCTACGAGTACACGTGGCCGCTGCGTGGACACGTGGCCGCTACGTGTACACGTGGCCGTTATGCCGGCTGTATGCTGTTACGTGAACACGAGGCCGCTACGAGTACACGTGGCCGCTACGTGTACACGTGGCCGTTACGCCGGCTGTATGCTGTTACGTGAACACGAGGCCGCTACGAGTACACGTGGCCGCTGCGTGGACACGTGGCCGCTGCGTGGACACGTGGCCGCTGCGTGGACACGTGGCCGCTACGCCGGCTGTATGCTGTTACGTGAACACGAGGCCGCTACGAGTACACGTGGCCGCTACGTGTACACGTGGCCGTTACGCCGGCTGTATGCTGTTACGTGAACACGAGGCCGCTACGAGTACACGTGGCCGCTGCGTGGACACGTGGCCGCTTGCGTGGACACGTGGCCGCTACGCACGCCGTATGCTGTTACGTGAACACGAGGCCGCTACGAGTACACGTGCCGCTACGTGTACACGTGGCCGTTACGCCGGCTGTATGCTGTTACGTGAACACGAGGCCGCTACGAGTACACGTGGCCGCTGCGTGGACACGTGGCCGCTGCGTGGACACGTGGCCGCTACGCACGCCGTATGCTGTTACGTGAACACGAGGCCGCTACGAGTACACGTGGCCGCTACGTGTACACGTGGCCGTTACGCCGGCTGTATGCTGTTACGTGAACACGAGGCCGCTACGAGTACACGTGGCCGCTTGCGTGGACACGTGGCCGCTACGTGTACACGTGGCCGTTACGCCGGCTGTATGCTGTTACGTGAACACGAGGCCGCTACGAGTACACGTGGCCGCTACGTGTACACGTGGCCGTTACGCCGGCTGTATGCTGTTACGTGAACACGAGGCCGCTACGAGTACACGTGGCCGCTACGTGTACACGTGGCCGCTGCGTGGACACGTGGCCGCTACGCACGCCGTATGCTGTTACGTGAACACGAGGCCGCTACGAGTACACGTGGCCGCTACGTGTACACGTGGCCGTTACGCCGGCTGTATGCTGTTACGTGAACACGAGGCCGCTACGAGTACACGTGGCCGCTTGCGTGGACACGTGGCCGCTGCGTGGACACGTGGCCGCTACGCACGCCGTATGCTGTTACGTGAACACGAGGCCGCTACGAGTACACGTGGCCGCTACGTGTACACGTGGCCGTTACGCCGGCTGTATGCTGTTACGTGAACACGAGGCCGCTACGAGTACACGTGGCCGCTGCGTGGACACGTGGCCGCTACGTGTACACGTGGCCGTTATGCCGGCTGTATGCTGTTACGTGAACACGAGGCCGCTACGAGTACACGTGGCCGCTACGTGTACACGTGGCCGCTGCGTGGACACGAGGCCGCTACGTGTACACGTGGCCGTTACGCCGGCTGTATGCTGTTACGTGAACACGAGGCCGCTACGAGTACACGTGGCCGCTACGTGTACACGTGGCCGTTACGCCGGCTGTATGCTGTTACGTGAACACGAGGCCGCTACGAGTACACGTGGCCGCTGCGTGGACACGTGGCCGCTACGTGTACACGTGGCCGTTATGCCGGCTGTATGCTGTTACGTGAACACGAGGCCGCTACGAGTACACGTGGCCGCTACGTGTACACGTGGCCGTTACGCCGGCTGTATGCTGTTACGTGAACACGAGGCCGCTACGAGTACACGTGGCCGCTGCGTGGACACGTGGCCGCTGCGTGGACACGTGGCCGCTACGTGTACACGTGGCCGTTATGCCGGCTGTATGCTGTTACGTGAACACGAGGCCGCTACGAGTACACGTGGCCGCTACGTGTACACGTGGCCGCTACGTGTACACGTGGCCGCTACGTGTACACGTGGCCGTTATGCCGGCTGTATGCTGTTACGTGAACACGAGGCCGCTACGAGTACACGTGGCCGCTGCGTGGACACGTGGCCGCTGCGTGGACACGTGGCCGCTACGTGTACACGTGGCCGCTACGTGTACACGTGGCCGTTATGCCGGCTGTATGCTGTTACGTGAACACGAGGCCGCTACGAGTACACGTGGCCGCTACGTGTACACGTGGCCGCTACGTGTACACGTGGCCGCTACGTGTACACGTGGCCGTTATGCCGGCTGTATGCTGTTACGTGAACACGAGGCCGCTACGAGTACACGTGGCCGCTACGTGTACACGTGGCCGCTGCGTGGACACGTGGCCGCTGCGTGGACACGTGGCCGCTACGTGTACACGTGGCCGTTATGCCGGCTGTATGCTGTTACGTGAACACGAGGCCGCTACGAGTACACGTGGCCGCTACGTGTACACGTGGCCGTTACGCCGGCTGTATGCTGTTACGTGGACGAACCTCCAGCGCGACTCTACTAGTTCTTGTCTAAGGGGAGCCTGGCTCCGCGGAGACTAGCACGGGGCACGTTACCACGAGGTAGTTTAAACCTTAATCACCATAAACCTTCAAAGAGTACAGCTGTTTTAAAAACGTTTAACGATATTATCGATCATTAGTAGTGAATAACAATTTTACTGTTGAACATTTTGCACCGTTTGTTGCGGTGCCGGTAGACAGCGGCGGCTGGTGACCTTTCAGAATTTGTATATAGAACGTTAATCCAATTCGAAAGCGGCGCAGCGCGGACGGAACTGTGTTGCGCGGTGTGCGCTCACTACTCGGCTGCGTTGAGCACATCCAGGACGGCAACACTCCGCCTGCGCCCCGCTCACATGCAAGGAAGCGACTCTGGCAGCGCCCTTTCAAAACTTTAAGTTTTCAGATTAGTGTGGAGCTGCTTTTAAACCAAATTGGAACGCGGCAGTCGTTGGACATGGACAACATGATTTCTGTTTTATTCTATCAATTATTCTTTTTACGTAGCGACACGGCCTCTGTTAGCCCCCTCCCTACATACACATACTCACTGGAGGAGGTCCGCGCGCACCCACTGTGTCCGGGCCTGTGTCTCAATTTGTATAAATTATTTCAACTTTGGCTCACTAAATGGCGTTGGACGTTTTTATAACGTGCTTTGCTTAAGTTGAAGATTGTACATATAAGATCAAGTATTTTTGTTTTAAAAATGATCCCCGTTTGACGTCACTGGTTGTTTGATTTTGTCTACACCAGAGGGCGCCGGTTTTAGCGGAAAGTTTAATGTTTCACAAACCCGAGTGGTACTTACTACTCGTACTTTGTTGGTGGTTCTGAGTACATCGACTCTGTCTTATACTTTAGCTGCATGAGAAGAAGGTGCGGAGTACACCGACGTGTAGTGCGCCGCTACCGCTCGCCAATGAAGAGGGTTTCTCAAGTCCGCCGGAAGAGTTCGTGCTTCATTTCCATTTTTCAAACTTTAAAAAAAGGCTCCGACGAGGAACGTCTTGCGCGAATGTTTAGAAACGTTACACAGTAAAAGGTCCGCCTCCCGCAAGATTGATATAAATACTACAGGATTAGCAAATTTCGAACGTTCGCGTGAACCGGCGGGCGCACCTCATCTCACCGCAACTTACTGACGTCATCGCGAACACATATTACATGAAAAAAGATGTTTTTAAAAAAGTCACAACAATTTTTATCAAAAAAAATAAAAAGATAAGATTAAACAAGCGCGCGGCGAGCGGGCGGCGGAGTTCAACGCGCTGCCCAATGTCAAGGTCGAATGGTGCAGCGGACGAAGACAACCTGAAGGCGGCGCCGCGCGTGTGCCCATACATTCCAAGGCTCGTGCCGCTCGCAACGGGCACAACATACAATCGGTGCAGCCGCACGTGTATTTGTTTGTTCAACTCTTGGATTTAGTTATTTCCTTAGTGCTCAGGTTCATGAAGAATTCGTCCGGAAGAAGTTGCTCCTTTGTTATTAGTTCGTATCAGCGCCGTCGCCTCCGCGAGGTTGTCACGGTACAACAGAAAGCTGCGAAGCTAAATCAAAGGGGACAGATCCTGCCCGCAGACGAGGCCGGCGCGGCCGTGCGGTGGATGGCGTTTGCTTACCTCAAACGCGGTCGCGCGTGCTCAGAGCGGGAGCCGGCACAGCGCCGCGCGCGCGCGTCACCATTCCGGCCAATAGAAACGTATAAATGACAGAGTGCAGGAGATGCAATGAAAGTAGTCGCTTGACCACTTTTAGTTTCACTAAAACCTTCGGTGGTGCAGTCGAACATGAATACCGCCCGCGTCAAACGAAGAAATATAGTTTAGTTGTGCGCGAGGCGCGCTGCCGGCGACCGGCCGAGGCGCCGAGGTCACAACGGCGATGTAGTTTACAGTTAGGACGACGCAGGAGCGCCCCCGCGCGCCGCGGCCTCCGGCGAGGAATGTCTTGCGCGAATGTTTAGAAACGTTACACAGTAAAAGGTCCGCCTCCCGCAAGATTGATAAAATACTACAGGATTAGCAAATTTCGGACGTTTGTGTGAACCAGCGGGCGCACCTCATCTCACCGCAACTTACTGACGTCATCGCGAACACATATTACATGAAAAAAAAATGTTTTTAAAAAAGTCACAACAATATTTATCAAAAAAAATAAAAAGATTAGATTAAACAATCGCGCGGCGAGCGGGCGGCGGAGTTCAACGCGCTGCCCAATGTCAAGGTCGAATGGTGCAGCGGACGAAGACAACCTGGAGGCGGCGCCGCGCGGTGCGCGCTGGTGAGGAAGGTGTCCGCGCGCGCCCCGCCGCCCGCGCGTGTGCCCATACATTCCATAGCCCGTGCCGCTCGCGACGGGCACAACATACAATCGGTGCAGCCGCACGTGTATTTGTTTGCTCAACTCTTGGATTTAGTTATTTCCTTAGTGCTCAGGTTCATGAAGAATTCGTCCGGAAGAAGTTGCTCCTTTGTTATTAGTTTGTATCAGCGCCGTCGCCTCCGCGAGGTTGTCACGGTACAACAGAAGGCTGCGAAGCGAAATCAAAGGGGACAGATCCTGCCCGCAGACGAGGCCGGCGCGGCCGTGCGGTGGATGGCGTTTCCTTACCTCAAACGCGGTCGCGCGTGCTCAGAGCGGGAGCCGGCACAGTGCGGCGCGCGCGCGGGGCGGGGGCGCACCTCCGCCGTCACACGCTGGCACCATTCCGGCCAATAGAAACGTATAACTGACAGAGTGCAGGAGATGCAATGAAAGTAGTCGCTTGACCACTTTTAGTTTCACTAAAACCTTCGGTGGTGCAGTCGAACATGAATACCGCCCGCGTCAAACGAAGAAACATAGTTTAGTTGTGCGCGAGGCGCGCTGCCGGCGACCGGCCGAGGCGCCGAGGTCACAACGGCGATGTAGTTTACAGTTAGGTCGGGGCCGCGGCGCGCGGGGGCGCTCCTGCGCGCCGCGGCCTCCGGGCGCGCTGTCGGCGTACGTGTGCATGTGGGGCGACGCGGCGCGACCTCTAATGCGCAATAAAAAAAAGAAATCGCGCGACAGGCGCACGGTCAACGACCTTACGCGTGCGCATACGCTCGCTAGTGCGCTAAAAATAGCGCGTGACGTCACTTGTTTACCGCCACAGCGCACGCCGCACCGCGCACGCCGCGCACGCCGCGCAGTTTTTTTGGAAAATGCTCGGAATTCAAGGACTTTAATGTTGGTGTCCTGCGAGGCTCGGTGTTGTCGCCTCCGCTGTTCTGCTGCATATCAATGATATGGTGTCTATTGATGGCATTCATTGCTATGCCGACACCTACTGGTGGTGCTCTTTATACGGGCTGCAATGGCAACTCTAGTCACTTTGTCAACGAAAATCGGGATAAGCTTGTATCTGAATTCGAATGCACACTTGCCCAAATTTCCGTTTGGGGACGACTAAACTTTGACGAGTTCAACTCCAATAAGACACCAGTTTGCGCATTCACTGCTAAAAAAAAAACTATGTGGCTCCTTCGTTCCACAACATACCCTTAACCATCTCAAAAAGCACAGGGATCTTAGGAGCTGACTTCTCCAGTGACGTTCATTCAGTGCAGAGTCATTTGGAGGACAAAGTTAGGTGTGCTCGATGGGTCGAAGCGGTACTTCACGGCGAGGCAGACTTTTGCTCTACAAAGCGCTCGTACGGCCCCGTGCGAGTACCGCCCGCACCAGTGGGCGGAAGCACCTAAATACCAACTTAGTCCTCTCGACTCGGTACAGACGTATGCTGTGAGTATCGTCGACCATCCCGTGCTTACCGACGATCGATTTTGCTGCTTTGTGCGTAATCTATCATCTATACAATGGCATGTGTCCTAAAGAAGTTTTCGATATGATGTCCGCGGCGACATTTCACCATCGGACCGTCAGCCATCGGCAGGGGATTCATCCTCATACTTAGAACCGCAATGGTCACACGCGGTCCGGTTTCAGAGGTATTTTCTTTCAAGAAAGTATATAAAAGTCGGAAAGTAGTATAAAAAAAAAGAAACATCAAGTTATGAAAAGAACTCCCTGTTGAGATTTTCCCGAGGAGCTACAGAATGCAGTCTCTGGCACTACGAGTACAAGCTGCTGGAACGGCTTCCAACCAAACGGGCCGTGTGCTTGTTTGTCGCCTTTGTCGAATGTGAAGGTGCGCGCGGTGCGGGGCGGCGCGCGGTGCGGGGCGCGGCGCGTGTGCGAGCCTGCCTTCACTTCGGCGCATGTTCGTAAAAGTAAAAACACTGATCGCCGAGCCGCGGGTTGACTGGGACACAATATATAGATGCGGTCTATCGGCGCGACGTCCGCGTCCCTTATCTGTGCGGGTCGACGGCCGTGCGCGCGGCGCGGACTGCTCGGCCGCTTAATTAGATCGCACATTATTTGTATTATTAAGAAATTTATTTTTATAATTATACTCCATTTAAAATTGTAATTTATTATTATAAACAGAAAATGCGCGTTGCTCAATGCGTTGCAATTCTACCCGATAAGTTGTTAATAATTTGAACAAAATGCGTGATGATGAGTAGGTGTTGCGAACATCATTAGTTAATGTATGGCAACGAATTCTGAAGAGATCCGTACACTGCGGCGGACGGAACGCGACTGCGTCCGCACCGCCGGTGCGCTCCTATTTACATCCGCACATCAATTAAAAAAACATGCCTGAATTTAAAGAACCTTCTTTAAATTTTAATTAATAAAATTTTAATAACTAAACGATTTTAAAATCTATTGGCACTGATTTTTAACTAACCTTAGCAATTTAATAACTTTGTAACGCTATCGCGCCGATACATGTGTACCTGTATATAAAATTCTTGTGTCAGTGTGTGTAGCCAAACACCTTGAAACGGCTCAGTCGGTTTTTATGGAATTTTTATGTTTGTCTATCTGACAGGTCTGAGAAAAGGTCGTAAACTAAATTTTAAACTCCTAAGTCATAAAGGTGAACCCGCCCCCCACTCCACTGCAAATTTATTTTAACAACTTTTTTTTTAATTTTGTTATGATAAGGATTTAAAAAATACATATAACGTTTAATCTTCACCCCTCTACTATCAACCCCCATTCTAATAGCGATATTAGTACTGTAACAATTGTCAGCGTTCAATTATCAGTAATCGAGCGCGTACTCAACGCGCGTTACGAGCCCTCGCCTCACTTCATAAAGTAAACTTGTAACACAACAGTTGCGAAAAAAAAAAAAAAGATATTAAAAGTGTGTTGTGACATGATGTTGAGCGTTGAGCGGGTCTCCGCTCAGCATCTGCTGCAGCGAGTGCAATGCTCCAGCGCTGCTGTTACGTGGAGCCTTTGCAAAGAGTCGGAGGGCTACATTGATATGGAAATCTGTAAATGGCCATAACTACAAAGAAATAAATAAAGCGATTATTTAATATTGCATATATGTATATAATAAATGGTGAAAACAAAAAATATTAACAAGACTAACGAATTGAAAAAGAAATGATATTACATTACATTAGCGCACGCGGCAAAGGCAACGTGACATCGAAGGGCTATTTTATCCTTCAACTGCATATTTGTTGTTCTAAATATAACAACTTAATTTTTTTCCTAAAACTACGTAAAGTTAAAATCTTTATGTATATACTTATCTCCTAATAAAAGTTTTTCTTTCTTTCTTTTTTATTTCAATTACCACGCGGACTAAGTCGCGGGGAACAGCCAGTACGTAATAAAAACGTGTTACAGGTCATCGAGTATCCCAATCCCGTGCAGTTGACATTACTGAATAGCTTAATTAAAGAAAAAATAAATAATTTGTAGTGAATGTGTGAGTATTGTGTACGAGTGTTTATTGAATAATGTGTGTGCGCGTATGTGTGTCAGCACACGCGTAGGGATCCCGATGTTAGAAATCAAGGAATAAAATAAGTACGTTATAATCGTCAATAATTACATAATATACTCTAAACACTATTCTGTGTCTCCGTACGATTAGGTGAGAAGCCACTTTTGTACTGAGTTAAAATGATTTAGAGAATATATATTTAGTAATTTGTGTAATTAAAATTCTTATGCCTAGATATTGCGTAGAATCGATGAACGTTAGGGAGGCGCCTGTGCAACAACACACAACATTAACAAGGCGTTGTACTCGTATGTAACGAGTCAATTATTCGGTCGTTCGTGTTACGCATCGAAAAATTCATAAGCCTGGTTTTATTTACATTAAGAGTAAGTGCATTATTGGTCATCTATGTTCTAACAGCGTCAAAACCAGTTTGAGCAAGAAGTAGTAGTCCAAGATTTTACGGTAAAACCAAGTGCTGTATCATCCGCGTAAGAAAAGACCAATCCGCCTCCAAGCTAATGAACCCAGCGCTGCTGTATAAACCGGAAACAAACGAGGAGCAAGCACGCTCCCCTGCGGGACTCCGTATTTTATTCGTGAATCTGAAACTTGTGTAAGGATCAATACTGACACATTGAGGTCTATTTGTTCAGTAGCTACGAAATATTGATAGCTGTATTCCTCTCACACCCAAGAATTCTAATGTTTAAATTATTACATCGAAATCGTATCCAAAGCTTTAGTCAAATAAAGGAATGGGGGAATAGTGCCTATACATTTTTGACCGCTTTCCAGACAACCCACAATATGATTTACTAAACTATGAATAAATTCTACTCAAAGCACAATTGATTCTGTGAGGGGAGTCCACGTAATTCTAAGTATTTGATTACTCTAGTATTAACACTTTTTTCTAGGATTTTTGAAGCACACGACTCAGTACTGTAATTTTCAATCTCACACTCCTTTTTCAGTCTCATTTTCTATATCAAGCTCTGATACAGGTCAGTCATTTTCAACACGATTCCGTTCGCCAGATACAGGGTAAATTATTATTGCTTTTTTAACCCGTCAGGAAAAACTTCTGTATTCAGGCTGAGATTACATAAGTATGTTAAGAGGCGAATAAAAACATCCTTGTGCTTTTTTAGAAGCTCAGAATTTATGCCGCCCCGTCCAACAGGGCTATTGTTTTTCAAAGAGTTTATTAAATTTTCGACTTCTAGTTCATCCGTATCGAGCATATGATCGTGCTCACGGACTCGGTCAAAATGGCAAGTTTTTATTAGACAGAAGATACGTTCGCTTATTGTGTTACGTCAAACAGTCCCGGCCACTCGCATGAGGAATGTGTTGTGAATGTGTTGTGCAGGAGAACGAGCGCAAGGAACTCGGCGGGAAATACTGCGAACTGTCCGACACATTGACCGACTGACGCACTGCTCGAGAATCATGTTGTGCTTATTAATGTACCTTTAATTTGATTTCTAACTTAGGTAAGCGGTAACTCTAAGAAAGTTTATGGGATTTTATAACAAATGGCGCACAGCGAGTCTCACGAAGGTGCCTTTAGTTTTATGCAGACAAAAACAAGGCGCCGCGAGCTTATTTTTATTTCTTTTATTTCTGCCGTGTACTTCACTGTGTTTAGTATACATATAAATATTTTGATGGACATACAGAATATTACAATGTATTATTATTATGTAATGTAAAGACATTAACAACGTATCGCGGAGAATTCCGAGCACTGCGATTGCAGAGTGCGGGATCTGCTCTTTCCTGAAGTAAAAACATGGATCGTATTTTGCAGCCTGATCCTGGCCCTGGTCCGCAGGTCACATGGACTCGCGGCGGGCACTGCGCGCTGGGCGACATCACAACACAAATAAAATGTATTTGTTATTAAAATAATTCTAAAACATTGTAGCTTTTTACACTCACTAATTATCACTTTAATTTTTTATTGATGTGATTAAAATGAACAGATACCGAAGTTGTGCCTGTGCACCCGCGCCACCAACGCGACGGCCAACCTGACGGGCAGGAGCCGGACGAGCTGGACGAGCCCGCGGGCGCACCGGCAGCGGCGGCAACGATATGACACGGGTGCAGCCAGGTGCTGAGCGGCGGCGGGCTCGCCCAGCCCGGCGCCTCGCACCCGCGAATAATAAACGAAGTAAATGCACATGACGTCCGGTCAGGTTTCACATAAAATGGTTTGTAAACAGATCGAAGGTAAATGGATTTGGTCAGGCGGCGGCGCGCGCGCACCGCCCTGCCGCCCCGCGCCGCGCCCGGCCGTCTCCCGCGGCGGTCGCGCTCGGGTAACTCGTTTAAAATAAACATGACAACCACTAACCTGTTCTTTTCCAACTCGTTATGAGTCGTCCTGGAACAGAAAAGCAGACATTGTAACTTCACAACACCGTGCCACACCGAAGGCCGCACACCGCGCGCACTAGCACACACTGCACCGCACTCCGCGCACACACCGCACCGCAGCGCAGCGCACCGCTCGCCGCGGCGGCCGGACGGTCACCGCTCACCGCTCACCGCTCACCTGCTGCCCTGCGACTTCTTCGCCTTGGGCCGCCTGCCGCCGCGCGACTCCTCGCACGCCGGCGGGCTGGACGCGTACCCGTGCTCCGCCTCTGCAACAAAGAACACTGCAATTCCGTCAAAATCAGCTGATTAGCGCACGACGAAAATAGACGGCAGCGCCATGTTGACGTGTGCGAGCGAGAGCGCGAGCGGGCGGCGCGGGCGGTGCGAGCGGCGCGCCCGCCCGCCGCCTGACAACTCGTCGAACAAAGAAAACTCCGATCACCTCTGTCGCGCCTCTCGATGTACTCCGCGGCCCGGATCAGCGCGGCTATACTCATGATTGTGGCGTCCCGCCGGCGCCGGTCCCTCGAGCCTCGCGTACTTCCAACTGTCCGACTCGGCACTGTAAATAAGAACCGCTCCGCCCGCTGCCGAACCCGCGACCGCGCTCCGCGACGTCAGGCGCACACTGCGCGGCGCGGCGGGGGCGGCGCGCGGGGCGGCGCGGCGCGGCGCGCTCGGCGGCGCTCGGGCGCGGTCGGGCGCGCTCGGCCGCCGGGTCAATCACGTGAACTTGTGTTTCCAAACAAACCGCGCGCCGCGCCGCCCCGCGCCGCCGGCCTGCTGCACGCCGCGGACCGACTTCACCGAGTGAACGGGATCGAATAAAAGAGGGAATTTTACATTTGGGAAATACTTTTAATATTCAATACACGTAAGCAAATCTTTAGCGTTGCGTTCAAAACTTTCAGCATGTGGATCCGAGCGAACATAACGGGCAACAGGTGTTGTCGCGGTTCCTGGAAGTAAACAAATATCTCTGAGCCGAGGCAACCACACGAGCTCCAGGTGGAGGAGGGCCGCCGCGCAGTAGTTTCCATTTATTAAGGATATACAGTACCGTACTATACAGTTTGCGCAGACAAACCTTCAGGCGGGCGGCAGCGGCGAGCGACACCGGCCCGGCCGGGAGTGGACGTTTCAATGTCTGTATCATTAGAACGTCGCCGGTGGGGCCCGAACTGAACCGGTTGCACGTTTCCCAGTTCGTGAAGGTGCCTGCCGGTGCCCCCGTCCCCGAGGTGTCCGAAGTGAAAATGTATGCGATCATCGAACAACTGCCTGTTCACTGTAGTTATGTGACCAACTAAAGACATGCTCGGGTTGTTCGGGGCGGTTCCATCGCTTGGCATTTTCGATCCCCGCGGTGGCTGTAATGGTCACGCGGTCTACTAACTAGTTCAAACAAATATTTTTACTAACAGTCAATATCCTCGTCCTCCTGTAGTACTGACTGATCAATTTAACCATGGCGCTGAGGAAGCCGCACAGCAAGTGCGGTCGGAAGTCGCACGAGTTTTCATTCACTTCCAAACAACTCCTCAGTAAACTGGGCAGGCCCAAGATGTAGTTGAATATTAAGCACCATTCTTCCTGAAAGAGAAAGCACTGTTCACCCTAGGTTTAATGTGTCTAATATAGAATTATCAGGCAATGTGGTGAATTGGTTGGCTCTGGATATTTAGTTGTCAGCTGGTTTATATATTTCACTGCCATTCAAAATTCACTGTGTATTCTCTTTGCATGGTGGACGTGTTCGCACATCCAGCAACACCGGATATGTATATTATTAGTACCAACTAAAAGTTTTATACACTCACAATGTGAATAAATTAAATATTATTGCAATAAATCCTATGAAAAAAAAATTCAAAATCTATTTATTTCTATATTATCAATCAACAGACCACAGACATGACCGCAAAACGATGTGAACAGTACTTCTGAAAGACAATATTAACTTAACACATTTCCTATGTGAAGCACAACAAAACTTGGGCACTGATCAGCAAGTTGTCTGAATGTTAAATTGAAGTGTGTAATCGCTGCACACATTCAGCCACACCAACACACTTCTCTTGTTTAATTACCAAACAATTTACTTGTAGTGCTGATATTCCATCTTATTCTTAATTTTGACATTTACATGTTGTTGTTGTAAATATTCCATTACCTCTTGAGCTAGTAATGTGAAATCAGTATTTTCAAAGTCCGGCAAATCAGGGTAGGTGCCATCACAGACTCTCTCATTGTATGTCCTTATAATAGTCTCTAAACGTGCACAGTTATAAAGTACAAATGCTGCACCTGCAAATGAAGGCAATCATGAAGCTATTGGCTACAGTTTGTGAACATGTTGCAATGAATTACTTATGTGCTTACATATAACATAAATTCGCACATATAATTCATAGAAATTTAACTACCCGTCATTTGTATGCCTAGTATTAAGCAGAATGTACACTTATTAATTTTTTATAAGCCTTCTGCATTTTATAACCATATTTTTGCAAATAAATTTGCACCTTAATCACATTTTCACATTGTATAATAGACAAGAGTAAACAACAGGAACTGATATTTGTATTAATATTTGTGTGTCTCAAGTGAAACATCCATCCCATCACTTCTACATAAGTCTGGTAAGCCATAAAGTAAACTGCATCACAGTGTGAAGTAAATGTAAAATGCTTTATTATTTCTTTTGTCAGTAGTCCTAAACATTTCTTTATACGGCTTTAAAATTAATACAATGTTAGAACAAATTTAGTATTACGTGCCCAACACTAGTTTTTACAAATTTGTTTACCTATGAATTGAAAACTAAAAAAAAATATTAAAACAATTTGTTTACCTTTACTAGAACCTGAAGATACATCAAAGTTAATTTTAACTGCACAGTTGGGCTTGGTTTGCAACATCTCAAATGTGACCGCCGATTCTCCAAGATGTGTAATGTACTCTTTCCATTTCTCACCTGAAGTGGCGCGCACACCATACTTATGCTCAGCAATCAAAGCCAATTCATTTTGACGTAGTCTGCAAATAATAGCAAATTGTTAAAATTTAAATCAATTTAGTATACCCCTGTCTGCTACATGTTTTCCATACCCACCTAATGAAATCTTCCGCACTCAGAGTGTTTTCCTTAGCATTAGTGCTTGCATTAAGTACTGTTCCACAGAGAACTAACCAACCCTCAGTGCAGCTGCTCGACGATTTCGATGTTACCATCACATTTGGCAACTTCGGCAAATGTGTACAATTTATTGTTAACAAACTGTCGATCACTTCACTTAAACATTTTAAACGTAGATAAGTTACACAAGTCCCGACAGATTGTGGATCAATACGTGCCAAACTTTTTTTTTCACTTAGACAATTCTCAATCCGGCTGATGTTCAGCTTGCAGCTCGCTAGACCAACTTTTATACAACTACATCGGTTAAGATATAAATGTACACGATCATTTATTTCTATCGCAACTTTAACAGGTAGCTGCCATTTCTCTGATGCGCAAGTAATGTTCACAAGCTCCTTCCCGATATGTTTCAGTAATCTGCAATCGCATGTGTCAGTTTCAGTTTTATTTAGGTATTGTCGCCAAGATTTCGCTGTATTTGTAAAACTGAATTCGCCTTCCGCTTGTAGGTTAACTGAATGTTTTTTAACTAACAATCCGTTAATAACTTTATCGTGTCCTAATATAAATTTATAAAGGCTTTTAGTAAACGAATTTAAAGGATCATCCAACATGACTTTTTATTTAACTGGCTAATAAATTAACGACGCAATATTTTTATAATAAAAACAAACACATTGTGAGTACAGCACTGCTGCGCGCCATTTTTTGCAATGATGCCAGCAATTCTGGCCTTTTGGCCTTTCTCTGAAATTCAGCAGTCTGCTAGTAATTGCTGACAGGTACGATTTTCTCTCGCTATAGAGTTTCATTAGCAGTATTAAATTATTTTTAGGCAGTAAGTACGTTTCATGTAGACCTAAACTGTTTTTGTATAACAAACCAACCTGTGATAGACTCAACGTGTTTTATTTCGTAACAAAATATTTTTTGTATTTCAATTCGTGTGACGTCTGACCACAAGCAGAGTGGGCTGAAAATAGGGTCTCATAGACATAGAAATCGCACCTCCGCAGTATCTCAGAAATCGCACATACGCAAAAGTGGTGTGATAAATCAAAAATTTCCAAAAAAATAAAGCAAAAGCCATGTCAAAGCAATCAAACTGCACTCACGCGACTTCTGAGATATACCTTGTTTTAGAGTTTTCTCTCCACAAATTACTTGAAAAAAAGTCAAAAGCATGGGTTTTTCCTAAGATCTAAGTCTTTATATTTAAAATATCTCAAAAGGAAGCATGTTTAAACAGATTCCAATAAAAAAACACGATAATTATGTGATTGTTCCCACGTTTATGATACGCTATTTTCCTGACACGAGGTAGAATGTACCTTGGGGAAACAAGTTAATATAAAATTAAAAGTGCAGCTATGTTGTTAACACTAAAACATATTGTGTTTAATTGCATTAAAAAAATTTGGGGTTTCTTGAATAATTAATTATTTAAGAATCCATTAATAAAACCAAAGAAAACTTCAACTTGACGCATTTATGTAATCAAAGAAGATTTAAGAAGTATTAACGGAGATAATTTATTTTTGATATTGCAAAAGAACCTTTTTCGATGTTTTCTTTTTATCCACAAAACCTACTAGATGTATTTCTTCGATTAATTCGTTGAAACTTTATGACAACATCGACGGATTTCCGCATCCACTACTTTGCGAATATAAAGTGTAGCATTAATACTAATGCTTGATTTTATCGCCCTCTCATTATTGGTCTGAGGTAACTTACTTTCTCATACTTCGAATGAAACTTACTCCGGAAAACATTTCTTGATCTTGTTGTGTATCCGATCTGCTGCGGATCCGAGCTGACGTCGGTGCGACGTCGCCGTTGACGCTGTCAGTTGTCATGTGGAGGTAGCGAGTGACGGCTGTAGACGTGCTTACCGAGCGTATATTATTATAAACTACATTCAGATTTACGCTTCTCACTATTACCGGATTTAATCACATAGATTATGTTCTAAACGAACGAATATGTTTTTATATTGTAGACATTTAATACTTTTAACTTTAACATGTCAAGTGGTCTCGGTGTACTCCGCCGATCACTTGCTCGAAGGGATTTATTGTGGAAAGAAGAATTGTTATGAAGTCTTAGGAGTGAGCAGAGAAGCTACCAAAAATGAAATCGGCAAGAGTTACAGACAGTTGGCCAAGAAGTTTCATCCGGACTTGCACCGAACGACTGAAGCCAAAAAAGAAGCGGAAGAAAAGTTTAAAGAAATCGCGACCGCTTACGAAATTTTACGAGATGATGAGGAAAGAGGCGATTACGACTACATGTTGGACAACCCGCAGGAGTACTACGCACATTACTACCGCTACTACCGGCGCCGCGTGGCTCCCAAAGTGGACGTGAGGATCGTCATCGCCGTCGCGATTACGATTATTTCGATCATACAGTACTACAGTGCGTGGTCCAAGTACGACACCGCTATAAAGTACTTCATGACGGTGCCGAAGTACAGGAATAGAGCTTTGGAAATCGCCAAAGCAGAAAGCAAAGAGTCTCAGAGCAAGGGCAAAGCGAATAGAAAAAGTAAAGCTGAGCAAAAGGTGGAGCAGGACAGAACTATCAGAAGGGTGATAGAAGAAAACTTAGACATAAAGGGTGCTTATGCTAAGCCAGAATTTTCAGATATCTTATGGGTCCAACTCATAATCCTTCCATATACAATTGCTTATTATATTTACTGGTATTTACGGTGGTTTTGGAAATTCACAATAATGAAACAACTTTATGGAGAGGAAGAGAAGTTGTACATAATCAGAAAGTACATGAAGTTAGGACAACACCAGTTCAATGCTTTAGATGATAAGGAGAGACAAGATTATTTAGATGAAAAGCTGTGGGTCAAAGAGAACTTTTTAGTGTGGAAAGAATTGAAAGATGAGGAGGCTAAGAAAGCCCTTGCTGAAAACAACAAGTATAAACAATACAGGAGGTACATCAAGCAGCATGGGGTTGGTCGGATGACTTTTGATGATTCATGATGATCCAAGTTGATACTATTTAAAAACTATGTTTGACACTTTTTAAATTTAATTATTTATTGATAAAGTTTTTACATTTACAGCATCAAATAAAAAACTCAGTGTTTACACAAGTCATTACTTTTATTGGTTTCTCTCTATCCACCTTCAACATGTACTACCAATTTTGTTATATAAAATAACGATTTTGTTACCATTAATCACACAATCATTCCTCACCATCACAAATGGCAATCCATTAACAAATTCCAAGTTTTTTCAACTCATCAATACCATCACAGAGCCATAACAATGTGCGCTTTCCTCTATGATACAGGCAGACAGGAGTACACGTGAAGCGAGTTGTACTCTATTTGAAATTAAATTTGTCTGGTTCTCTATTATTATAGAAATTTGGTGAGGAATGGTAACCATAGTTATATTTTAATTATTTAAATACGGGCGCCGGGGAACTTTGTCAACAGTTTAGTTTTATCTCTTATTCTGTTACTTTTCTTTGGATATTAGAATGCGAGAACATGGCAAATTTAAATGACAAAAATATAAAAAAAAATCAATTGAGGTCTCTAATACAACACAAGTTGCTTTGATGGTACCTAAGACGAAATACAAATAATGCACATTCATACAAGAAACAGTTTAATTATAATAATGCAATGGCAGTGCGTTTGTGTATTCTCCTCAGTACCGTAGTGTCATTATTTGGTTATTCACCAGTCGTCCGGAAGTCCTAGCCACGGCATCGCGTCGAGATCTTGCTCTATAATCTGCGGATGCGCCTTACGCACTATTAGCAAATGAAATTTGTAAGCAAATCCGCCACATTACATACATCTTGCACCGTCAACAATTACATAATTCAGGAATAAAGAATGGACATCAGATAACTTTACTTTCAAACGCAAAAAATAATTTCTAAGTCATTTCGAAACCGGTTATACAATAATTTAGTGTGATTTTGTTTGCACACCGGCTCCGTTTTGTCATCTACTGCGTCACTTGCAGCGGCACAGGGACGCGCCGCCGGCAGCTTGCGGTAAGGTAGGCGAAAGTGAGCGGCGCGCCGCCGGAACGAATCGCGGAACGTTTTCTTGCAATTCGACTCTCGATTAGATTGCGTAATGTGTTGTTTTTATCAGCAACAAAACATCGCTACAGTGTTGTACTAATACAAAACAAGAAATAAGTTTATTTTAAACACAAAAGTCTGTTTAAACTTTAGCACATAGCAGGTAACTGCCGGCGGCGGGGCCGACGTCCACACCGAGGAGGTTTCATTAGTCCGCGCTGTGGCTTTTTTCTCGAATTAGAGAAATTGCCGAAAGTAAAAAAAGAAAAAGGCAACATGAATGCATGCTGATAACATACACTTTGATTGTACATCACACGGCGTTGCGACCGACACGAGCTCGCTTGATCCATGGCTCTCCGAAACAACATTAACAAATCGCTACGGTGACTGTCCGACATCATCGTTTGTTACACGTTTGTGTTGCATTACATCTACCTTCGTTTCATTAAAAACTACACGTGTACTTTATATTTTTGAGTTACTCTGTGTTATGAACAATAAACATTATACTCACTCGTCTCGTGCAACACAAATAACTCCCTAGCATTCATACCGCATTTTCTCATCCCCTTCTTTAGCAAGTACCAATCGAAGCGGTGCGTACCCTCCGACTACTACCTCGCGCTATGCTGTCACCGCACTTCGTACATGTATGCCTCATTAAACGTACACGCCACTTCCTTCCTCCTACCACGATCCGTATTTACACAAAACATTTATTTAAATATATTTGTGGTATCTCGTTCACCTGTATTACAGTTGCGAACCGAAACATCTCCTCGCGTTGTGACCTAAGCAGCTAGCTGTTCTATTGATCCCTAACCGATCCTAAGCTATACCACAGATATAATATTGTACGTATAAAATTATACATTTCAATATAAAAATGTAACGCATTAATTAATAGTATAATATGCACAACGGTTATCGTTATTATAATATATAAGATGTTAAAGTAGCAAAATGCGAGGAGAGGTTCCGGTCGCGCACTACGGGCGGCGTCGACGCACAATACATATATGTATATCTCTATCTACATAAAATGTATACACAAAATAACGCCTCTAGCGTGTGCGCCGAGAGCACGCGGCAAAGCGCACACTGGACGCGCGCCTCTCCGGCGTCGCGCACTGTACTCGCATCACTCGCATCACTCGCATCAATGTGACCAACGGCGCGGAACCATTACAGAACCGCGGCCCGGTGTCTCGGCGGAGGTCTTTGAGTCCGGAAACATTTTACGTCTCGGACCCTCACAGCCGGTCCGCGCAGTGCCGGAAATTCACGGTTTATTAGTAGTGTTTGTATTGAAATTGTGACATATTTTTATTATCTGTACTTCTAAAACAAAACAACCCTACGTTAGCTTTGTACTTCAATCGCAAATGAAATTCAAACTCAATTGCATGGTAACAGTATTGTTAATTTGTATTATTTTCAACTAATACAAACTCCAATCGCCATCGTCCAATCAATAGGAAACGATGCAGCGCGCTCACGACGCCGAGCGACCGCACCGCAGAGTGGCGGGTACGCCGAGCGGCGGGTGGCGCCCCCTGCCCCGCACCGCGCGCATCTGGCCGCGTGGGCGATCTTAAGCTAAAAGCGATAGAATTCCATTTACATAGTTCACAAAGTTGACAAGCCATTGAGTTTCGGTCCGTTTCACTCCGCGACACAGTCCGAACCTTTACAAATCACTTCCTTATAGCTAAACGGAGCACACGCGTGTGCGGCGCGGGCGGCACGCGCGGCCGCTGCGTTCGGCACCGGCATAGCTGCGTCTCAAGTCTTCAGTCGCGACCGCCCCCCGCCGCAGGGGCGCGCCGGGGCGAGGCGGCGGGCGCGGCGGGTGCTGCGGGTGGTGCGCCGGGGGCGCCGGTGGCGCGCCCTCACACGGGTGTCTCGTGGTCGGCCTCCTCGATGCGGCCGAGCCGCCACGCGTTCGGGTCGGTCGCTGGGCACGACGGAACGAACTTGTCATTGTTTCGATTGGACAAGAGGACACTTTCAATTTGTATTCATTTTACCAAATAAAAAAATCTAGTTTTGCAGTGCACCAACAGTATGGGGGACCCGCCGCTCCCCGTTCTCGCAACCGTCTTGCGTTCTAATTGAAAGTGTCCCCGCGTAATGTTGCAAGTGGCATGAAGCTGTTAGCGTTGCTTTAGTATTGTCAGTAAGAGAATTGAACAATACATTCAAAATATTTTTAAGTCAGTCGAAGAAACTTCACAAGCTGGGGCGTGAGAGGCGAAGTGAAGCCGCCGCAATCCTGGGCTATAGCTCGTTGCGCAACGCACAACTACGTAATTTTTTTGTGGAAAGCAATTCCTTGGATAAATGGATAAAGATTGATTAATTAAATTTAGGACTTGGTTAAATTAATTAAATTACATTGGGTTTAGTTATCTAAAACAATTACAGAGTGAGACGAGCGGAAAGTTCATTTGACAGTAAGTTAACCTTCGAAGAATGAGGCTCTCATGGGAATCTTTACATAGTAACACATCTCGCTGGCGACACCACGAAACGCTAATGGTGCCCCGGTCCCGGTGCCCCGGTAAAAACATTTGCAGTAGATGAGACACATATCACGTCCATAAAACTGGAACAGAGCAATGTACACAACGGCTCGGCGGCAGCAGGAGACGCTGAGGTGAGGCACACGCGGTACTTACTAACCCAGGGCCTGAACATTTTATAGCATTTATATGCGTCGGTGCACGCAGCCGGGGACTCTATGTAACATGGAGAAATTTAGTAAAATCTAAATGTTTTCGTCGGATGTGTTTAATTTTGTCACCGGGTTAAACAACTGCATGCATTATATTGAATAAATTGAAGTACGGTGTGGTGGACATTGGTCGGATGCTAAGGGTACAAGCGGCGCGTGCGCAGCCGTCAGTGCCGATGTGATTGGGTGCGTAATAACTTACAACGAATTAATGGAAACAGAATTACCTGACACTGTAGCCTTTTCCCGACATGCTTAGGAGCGAGGCTTTGAAGGAATCGGGGGACGGGTAGGAGAGCGATGTGGTGATGAAGGGCGGAGGGTGAGGGGGTGAGAGGCGCGGCGCAGAGGACGGGGCTCATGATAACACTAAACTACTACTGAAACTCAGTGAATGTGACGAGAGGTCGCCGTCGATGCGCCGGGCGCTTAGGTCTGGACAATATTCTCTCACAATTGCGACCTCTTGAACATACTTCCTCTAAAACAGCAAAGTAAGAATATACATATGTAATGCACGGCTAGCAGGAACACGGTAAGTACGTCGGTACAAACAAACAAACATGCAGACAAATACTAAATATAATATGAACACTAATACTTTTGGCTCAACTTGACTAAACCCAAAACAAATCGGATCCTAGGTCCGATGAGTTAACGTGCGTCCATTGTTACTGAACCGAACTTTGCTTCTTAACTGCAACAGTTAGCGACGTGTCACATACGCTACTCGCCCATAACAAAAATAACTGATCGCGTATTTTGAAATTTCAGTTAGCAATATACGCAAGCTAACAATTTTCAATCTGTTCCCTCGGCGCGAACTGAAAATGTTTACTTACATGTAATTAAGTGATTGTGCAAGTTATGTATACGGGTGTGTAAATACAATGTAAACAAACGTTCAATACGAAGCCTACACACTACTTCCTAATGCTACTATTGCTTTTAATTAAGACACGTTGTTTTAAACGACCGCGTTGTTGCGTGTTTAAATGTAAATAATACGCTAAAGCTCTACCCACTCGCGCTGCGGCAGCGACGGGGCGAATGCTCGCACAAGTACTGCAGCCTTTCTATTTTGAACAGTTTCAAAGGCATCGCGAACACCGACCAGGCGGAGGTCGCGCGGGGGCGTGGGGGAGGATTCACCGGGAGCGCCCGGGCGGCGGGGTGCTGTTAGTTCCAGAAACGTTTCGCGCTGCACGCGGGCCGCGCGCCGCGTTTACATGCGCTTGGCGCCACCTATATTCACTGCCGGCGGGTCGCAGTCGCCGCAGACCGTCCGGCCGGTACCGCCGCAGCTGATATTCCTATCGTCAAACAGTAGTGTGTAAAGGGCGCTGCAAGCTAGTGAAATTACTGGGGTAACGAGACGAGGGATTTGCGTATGACGAGTTCAATAGAGGGGTGAGACGGGGTAAAGTGGCGGTGTGGTGGTGTGGTGGGCAGGCAGGACAGTAGGGTAGTAGCTCTCGATGTTCAGCACTGATGCGCGGCGGGCGGGGCGCGCAGCAGCGGCGCGTGCTCGCCTGCACGGGCGACATGTCATCGGCACGTCATCGGCACGTCATCGACACGACACGACGCAAGCACAGCACAACACGAGGCGCTCTCACAGTGTCGTAACACAACAGGATCGGTTACATGTACTATCCAATAAATTTTTGACTACTTTTTTAAATAATAAAAAAGGAACATTTCGCGTTGTGACACTGTTTTAGCGTTGGCGTGATATGTATCAAAACACTTTCAATACATCGTGTACCGCAGCGATGGCGAGCCTGTAATATTATCGAAGTACCCGCGTGCCATTTCAACAAATATTTTTTTAAAAACGTGTTTATTGTATCAATTAGCAGCAAAAACAGTGTTTTCATAATTATGTTTGCAAGAAGTAAATTAAGACAGTACCGAAAAGGTTCGCCACCTCTGGTCTCTGTATTTCCAACTACATACTATACAGTGGGAAATAGAGAGTTGATAAAGAAATAGCATGCGCGCGGGATCTAACTGTTGATACCATCAGTACGTGTGTCCGCGAGGTGGTGAGGGGGTGGTGAGGAGGTGGTGGAGCTCGGGCGAGAGTATGATGCGGCACAGGAGCGCACAAGCAGCATCGCCCATAATTGATTTTATACCCACGTATTCACCACTCAGAACAAACGTACTAATGATACCGTAGATCTGCGTTTTGAGGGTAGACGTACTGGATATTTTGTATATTGTAACATAAACAAATATTTATCTTATAGACACGAATTACGCGAGATGTATTGTGAAAATTCCGATGCCATAAATTTGGGGACTTTCGTGGTGCGATCGCTATAAAAGAAGTTTTGTAATCTACCCGCAAACGTACGCGCTGCGACAACCAAGTGGAAACAACTTGACATGGGGTATGCGTTCAAGTAATGCACGGAGACACGCACGGGTCGCAGTAAACATGACCCGTCTCCCTTTACCATACCACTAAATACATATATTATAGAATAATTACATGTCAAAATAAAATCTAATATTAAAAGCAGTTATCTAGATGTCAATACAATATTAACTCAAGAAAGCGTAACGGCTGAAACAGACAATACAGTCAAACATGTTTCCGGATGTCATGGACGTGCTCCGCGCAACAACACCGGAACAAGCGCTCAAAATCAAATTGCTTTGTGACATTCACTTTTATTCGGTAATTGTTTGCTAGAAGTCAGCGCTGAGCGCGCCCTCCGCCGGGAGGACTGACGACAGACTCGCCCGGGTTTGTCACAGTCGTGTAACTACTAGTAGCAATTCCTTTGTAAAACTGTCTTCTGACAAATAATCTATTAAACGGCAAGGTTTTTAGCATGAGATCTGCCTTACAATTGATTTAACTTTATGGAGAGATAAATTAATCACATTTGCTAATTTGGTAATGAAACTAACACATCGGTCGCTACACGAATTTCTGGATCTAAATAGTGGGCACGTCGAAAGAATTTTTAATCATTAAATCGTTTTATTTCTTAAATAAACACCGACAGACACAGATTTGACTGCACCGCTTCACACGTTCTAACAGCTCGCAACCAAAGCGATGGACGCAACCGGCGCGCGCGCCGCCCGCTGCACCCGGCGCGTCCCCGGGCGTGGCAACGCGCCGCGCTCCACTTAACTAATGCTCCCGCATGCTCCCATCGCTCAGTTGCCCGGGTCACCCCGATGTACTGCATGCATCGATCCACCAAATAATAGAAAAGAGAAGAAAGGCATCGATGCTTAGCTTAGAGGCACGCCAATATCCTTATTCAGGATGATACGAGTGTCCATTTAAGTCACACTTAAAAGTTACGTGTGCACTTTGTGCATAAATAATTCCAAACAGTTTATTGAGATGCCTCATACAAGGCAGCCGAGTAATGGGGAAGGACGCGCGAGAGTTTTCTTTACGAATTTCGTTAAAGGTTTATTTTATATGCGACGGCATGGGGCGAGGCGAGGCAGGGCGAGGCGGCGCGCGGCGCGGATGAGTCGAGGTGGGACTGGGCGGGGCGGGGCGGGGCGGGGCGAGGCGCAGCGGTGCGAAGCGAGGCTGGGGTTCCGTTCGCGAGGAGTGACGCGCCTGCCGATACTAGTAACGATGCCAGTTAGAATGTTTCCACAGCACACGCTGCGCCCGTCAGCTTGAGCCATACGCTGGTAATCATTATGTACCGGTTGTGATTCATATCCCTTAAGATATAGTTTGTTCAGAAAAACCCGGTAGCCAATAGAAGTTTATGTTGTTTTGTTAGAACCATCCATCCGAACAACATTAGTTACAGGAAGCAGACTGTACTAACGGCATCCGCTGCCGCGCGCATCCCGCCGTGCGCCCACCCGCGGCGCTCTGCTGCGTCCGGGCCGGCGCGCGGCGGTGGGCGCGGCGGTGGGCGCGGCGGTGCCCGGTCGGTACTCACCGTGCAGCTGTCGGTTGAGCAGCGCCGTGATGCCGGGCCCGTCGCCCGCTTTCTTCACCACCAGCATGGGTTTGTCCTCGCCCTCTTCGTAGCAATTCGGCAGGTGACCGTTGCTCACTGCCATCGTCTCGCTAACCTGCAATAATCACCTTCAGTTTTAAAATAACCCTGAATTAAATGTATACAACACTCACAACGAGCCCCGTAGTCTCGGCGCGAAACAAGAAGTGTGCCGGGCTCCCCGCTCCAACGCGGATGTTGTTGTATCGTGGGTGAGACCGTTGCCCTAAAAAATTTAGAACTGGACCAAAAAAAAATGTCTCGTTGGTGCCTCCGACGGCCAATTCTCAGTTCGCCGGCTGTACTTCTGTGTACGAGGTCTTTTATTAATCTTCATAATTCCCAGTCCACAACAAACTGAAATTGAATAGTGAATTAGATGGAATATAGTTTTACGGATGTGACATCTCGTAATTGAGAACGACATTTTGATGTTTTTCTGTAAAGAGGCGCTTTTCTGCGCCGCGAGCGCGGGCGGGCGGGGGGCGGGCGGCGGGCGGCTGTTGGGAAATAGTCAACACGACAGTAACTGCGGTGTTAACTAATGGAGGTGAGTGGGAGACTGCCGGCCGGTCGCTGTCGCCGCAGACCGTCTGGGTAGGTACCGCCGCAGCAGGCGACGAGCGCAATGTGGTGCAGTGTATACCGTCTTAACTAGCGGCGCGTTACCTATTATGGGCGAGCGCATCACTTACCATCAGGTGACCGCCTCGCCCGTCTCATACAATAAAAAAACGACGTCATTAGGTACGGATATTGTTATAATGGTTCGGTTGACCCCGAAGGCATTTTAGACTGAATTGTTAAAGGAGACCAACCTGCATAAGCTTATGAACTACGTCACGGCCCAGTATGTGGTCGAACACGGCTTGGAGGAAACCGTCCGACATTATGGACAGCTTCAGTTTATCCCGATGCCACACCAGCACGCGAGACTCCTCCATCGCCATTATTGACACCTGAAAACGCATGGAGGCGGGCACTGTAATGTAAGTATCGATTACCAGTTGCTAGTTCATGTTTCTAAGCAGCGACTGCGAGCGCCCACTGGTCAGAAAGAAGCGGCCGCGGCTGACACGACGTTAAGGCAAAATCACATGAAATACGAGTACTTCAAATTCGTTCAAATTTTATCGCGATTGTATTTAAGCAAAGACATATTTCCGCCTGCGAACTACATTTATTAAGATTTAAGTGGTTGTTGGAAGAATGTTAATAAAATGTGGCGACGAATTGTTATATTATCACGAGTTAGTAAGCAAATGATGAAGAGTTCTTTCACACAACACCGCGCGGCGCGGAGCGGTGTCGAGCGGCGCGAAGCGGTGTCGAGCGGCGCGGAGTGGTGTCGAGCGGTGTCGAGCGGCGCCGAGCGGTGTCGAGCGGTGTCGAGCGGTGTCGAGCGGCGCGGAGTGGTGGTCGAGCGGCGCGGAGTGGTGTCGAGCGGCGCGGAGCGGTGTCGAGCGGCGCGGAGTGGTGTCGAGCGGCGCGAGTGGTGTCGAGCGGCGCGGAATGGTGTCGAGCGGCGCGGAGTGGTGTCGAGCGGCGCCGAGCGGTGTCGAGCGGTGTCGAGCGGCGCGAGTGGTGTCGAGCGGCGCGGAGTGTGTCGAGCGGCGCGGAGTGGTGTCGAGCGGCGCGGAGTGGTGTCGAGCGGCGCGGAGTGGTGTCGAGCGGCGCGGAATGGTGTCGAGCGGGCGGAGTGGTGTCGAGCGGCGCGGAGTGGTGTCGAACGGTGTCGAGCGGCGCGGAGTGGTGTCGAGCGGCGAGGAGTGGTGTCGAGCGGCGCGGAGTGGTGTCGAGCGGCGCGTAGCGGTGTCGAGCGCGCGGAGTGGTGTCGAGCGGCGCGGAATGGTGTCGAGCGGTGTCGAGCGGCGCCGAGTGGTGGTCGAGCGGCGCCGAGCGGTGTCGAGCGGCGCCGAGCGGTGTCGAGCGGCGCCGAGCGGTGTCGAGCGGTGTCGAGCGGTGTCGAGCGGCGCCGAGCGCTGTAGAGCCGAGCGGTGTCTAGCGGTGTCGAGCGGCGCCGAGCGGTGTCTAGCGGTGTCGAGCGGCGCCGAGCGGTGCCGAGCGGTGTCGAGCGGCGCGAGTGGTGTCGAGCGGCGCGAGTGGTGTCGAGCGGCGCGGAGTGGTGTCGAACGGTGTCGAGCGGCGTGGAGTGGTGTCGAACGGTGTCGAGCGGCGCGGAGTGGTGTCGAGCGGCGCGGTGTGGTGTCGAGCGGCGCGGAGTGGTGTCGAACGGTGTCGAGCGGCGTGGAGTGGTGTCGAACGGTGTCGAGCGGCGCGTAGCGGTGTCGAGCGGCGCGGAGCGGTGTCGAGCGGCGCGAAGCGGTGTCGAGCGGCGCGGAGTGGTGTCGAGCGGTGTCGAGCGGCGCCGAGCGGTGTCGAGCGGTGTCGAGCGGTGTCGAGCGCGCGGAGTGGTGTCGAGCGGCGCGGAGTGGTGTCGAACGGTGTCGAGCGGCGTGGAGTGGTGTCGAACGGTGTCGAGCGGCGCGGAGTGGTGCCGAGCGGTGTCGAGCGGCGCCGAGCGGTGTCGAGCGGCGCCGAGCGGTGTCGAGCGGCGGCTATCTACCTACGTACTACGGACTCCAACGCGTATTCGTGTATGGCGTACGTGTATGGAGCGGGAATTGTTTTCGCAAATATACAATAAAACAATGTCCTCTTGACATTACAAAAAGTACACGTTTTTATAATATCAACAGGAAGTTAATTACCTGAAAGTATTCATCAGTGGAGACGCCGAACCACTCGGGCGAGTCCAGGAAGTGGTGCGGGAAGACGATGTGCAGGGCGCGCTGGTTCTGGGAGACCACGAGCCTGTAATGTGAGAGTTCAGAGTTCATGAATCTTACAAGTTTCCGATTTAGAGTATGTACGCGAAGAATTCCTCAATAAAGAAGTTTAAAAATCTCAGATAAGTCCGACCCTTTACGTATTTCGGTTAACTTCTCCTGGGACAATATTGGGAACGGTGCCGGCGACCGAGTGCATTTGGCATCGCGGAGCTTTTGTGGTGGCGGGCGGAGGGGCGGGCCGAGGGGCCGGCAAGCTCACCGTCACACCGTCACGAGCCGTCATAAATTAGGAAATGACTATTATCCAATAAAAACCTTTTATTTTCTTGATACAAGTGCACCGCGCCGCGTTCTCGTCCGCGGTTCCATTTTTTAGCCAAAATTCATCAAAACCGGTGACCGGTTGCACCCCCGCGCACCCCCGCGCGCACCGCCACTACGTCCGGTAAAATTTATATTTTGTTGTTTCTGTAGTCGTCGGAGCTTCCATAGAGTTTATATATGATATACAGTGTTTGAAGATTGCTTAGTATGTTTTACTTAAATTTATAGCTAACCAATTTTTGCAGATTATGAATTTCGATCGATTCTGTTCGCATTAATTCAACAGTCCGGGTGCATCAGTCACGAACATAACTTCATCTCTTGGCCATGCATAATTACATAAAGTTGAATTCGTAACAGAATATATACCGACACCTTTAAAAACATTGAAATTGTGTCAGAGCGCCTGCGCGGACGCACGGGCGCGCCCCGCACCGCACTCAATAACATTCTTTAATGTTCAATGTTTACAGCAAGGCCTCCTTTTTATAATATTTGGTTGGTTTCTGTCAGTTTCAGCCAATGACGCAGCACAGCCAGTTGACCGAAACCAATTCTAGTGCGATGTACCTATAAGTAGGTGTCGACACTGGTCTCCTACTTCAACACATTTCCCGCTTTTTTTTCATGTATGTATTTTACCTGATATTTGGAGACGAATCGTAATTTCCTGTTCATTCTTCTTCTTCTTCTAAGTCGTATTTCCTCATGACTGAGCGTCGTGGTCATCATGTTTTTATTGAAACACACGACGACTCTCTTGGCAGTTATAATGGAGTGGTGTTGCCATTGCCTTCTCCATTTCACATACTAGTCTGACCACTGATGCTCATCACATAGATATGCAGGTTTCCTCACGATGTTTTCCTTCTCCGTCAAAGCACGTGATATTAGTTGGTGTTTTAATGCTAACTGCACATAAATTGAAAAATTCATTGGTGCAGGCCGGACTCGAACCCGGTACCTTCGCATTGGAAGGCTGGCGTTTAAACCACTAGGCTATCACGGCTTTTCATTACTCAAACTGAAAAGCTTGAAGTCTTCACGAATCTGCTATGGACATCATCTGATCCAAAGTTATAACGCTATCGCACCCGCTTTACAGTTCAGACACCGGAAGTGTCCGACGCGAAGGACTCGGCGCTTACAATTTAACAGGTAATGAAAGTCAGTACTCACTTGCCGGAGAGCACCAGCGAGAGACTGTCCACCTTGGTGACCTTCTCGTGCGCGAACAGCTCTTGGCACTTGAGGTGGCGCACGTTGCGCATGCACTGCAGCACGCGCCGGAACTGGCGCCGCGACACGCGCAGCGGCTTGAACAGCGCCACGTACACCTGCCGACAGCGGGAGCGCTCAGCGGGCGGCGAGACCCACGCCCACACGCGCGCGTGGGCCGACTGCGAGCGCGGGCCGTGCGCTCGTCGAGAGACGCCGAGGGTCCGATGGTCGCAACTACCACCATTTTAATTACTGATTATTTTCGAAGAATAATGGTAGACGAGCAAGATAACCTGGTCGTCGCTTTTCCTGAAGGCCTAAGTCAATGTCGATGCTAATTTCTTTCCGTTGCAGCAACTGGACCGTATATTACCTGCAACTATAAAAAATCCGAGCAGCCGGTCCATGATGCGTACGTAATACATTATTTAGAAAGCATTTTACTGTCGAGTTCGTGTATACATTTTTCATTTCATCATTTATCATGTAAAATATGTCGGTGCGATATTGCAATAAGTTGAAGTAGTAAGAAAATAATTAGGTTCACTAGTTACTAGTAAGATTAACGCGCCGCGAGCTGCCCGGCTTAAACAGAACGCGCGCGCGCGGGCGCCGGGCGCCGGGCGCGGGGCGCGGGGCGAGGCGGCCTTCAACCGACTTCAACGTATGATGTCATGTGATAGTGCGTGCATTGTGAGTGATGAGGTCTCCTTTAATTGGTATAACTGTATCGGTCGAAACTTCTTCACAAAACGTGCGGAAGGAAAGGCAAACAACTTAAAGAGTGACCTAATCTTACTACAAGCATAAATTTTTATAATTACTTTGTTTTACATAACAAATTCTTAATTCGTGGACTCTGGAATCGATGCTCTTTTTGTTCCGAAACACTCGTTAGCCCTCTAAACTTTCACGAGGTCTTTAAAGCCGAGGGAGGGAACTGAAGGTCGTCAGGAAGTAACACGTGCATCCCAAAAGATCATCTCTGTCGATGAGAATAAACTGTTTCGGTGCCGGGAAATAACAACATGCAATCGATATAAACCTTCCAGGCACTCGAGCGGCGCGTCACAGTGCGGCGCGTCACAGTGCGGCGCGTCACAGTGCGGCGCGTCGTGCGGCCGGCCCGTCGGAGCACGACGCGACGGCCAGCGAAACGGGGCCCGGAGTGACCGGAACCGTGCGGAATCCGCCGCAAACAAACGTATCAACGAAAACTTTTAAATTAGCATAATAATCGTCGTGCCTTCTACGAGTACACAACGCAGCCGACCTTGCTGCTGCTTAGCTACCTCCCGGAGCAATGTTTCTTCGGGCCGGTGCGAGCCGCTGCGGCGCGCCGCGGGCGATGTGTAACAACAAAACGAAACATCGGCGCCGTGCGGAGCCTGTCTACGGCGGTACACTCTCCTGGAGAACGAGTGCTGCACCGTATATTCTTCTGAATGCAAGTGTTCTTTGGAAAATTGTGGCCAACGCTTGAACTCGATCGCCGCTGCGCGCGGCCGCGGCGAAGAATATCGAGCGCGTCGACCCACTAGCGCGGCGACGGCGGCGAGGGCGGCGCCCGGGAGCAGTAGCTGACGCGATTTTTACAATATTTTATGACAATTGACGTTTCACGTGTTAATCGTAAAAAAAATTTTCTTTTTATGATTAGACATTTATAATACACATAACCCCTATTCTAATAGCGATATTAGTGCTGTAATAATCTTCAGCGTTCAGTTATCAATTGATCAGTTCCCGTTAATTTAGTATCATATATAAATCATGTTAAATAAAAATAAGTTACAATTACTTAGTTATTTTTCATTTAACCTCCAAAACATTGACTAGAAATAATGTAAATGGTAAAGTCGCGCGTGCCGGGCCGTGAGACGAAATGAAGTTGGTCGCGGCGCGACGCGGCGTCGGACGGCGCGTGACGTCACGTCACATCGTCGCGCGGCGTAAACAGAGAGCAGCGAGCCCGCGCACTGATGAGTAATGCGAGTTTCACCACATCGGTTACACTTGCAACCGGTGCAGAGTAAACTACTGAACAATTGCTAACTTGTTTCTGCTCGCCGCAGCCGCACGCGGGGCGCGGCGGGGCCCGCCCACACGGAGCCGTCTCCTGCTTTTATCTTCTCTTGTGTAATGCCTCCTTCTAAAGGATACGTTGGACACGAATTTATTGCTGGATTAGAGTAAAGTGCCGCAGGAACGACTCGTCACGTTTGTGTGAATATATACGCAGAAACAAATGGAAAAGAAAAACTGCAATACAGATATATATCAACGTCGGATACGTTCTAAAGGAAAGGAACAAAAACATTTTGCATTGTTCTGTAAAATGTTGTTCACCAAGAGACCTCCGCGTCGCCCGGTGCAGCGCGCGCGTGCGGGCGCAGTGCCGCGCGGCTATTGTGTGCCGCCTGCCGTTCAAATCTGGGCTGCACTACGCGGAAACTACGTGGAGACCGGAAGTGCCAACTTTTCATTATTACAAAGAATAGCAGAGCATCCTCCGCGTTAAAAGCCCAAACAATGCTGCGGTGCGGAGGGGCGCACCCTCCGCCGCCCGCCGCTTTGCTTCCAGCCGTTGTGAACCCTTTTCGGCCCGAGTTTCGATTTATGTAACGCTTCAGTGTCCCGGTAGAAGTTCATTAAAATAAATGGGGTTTGGCGCCACAGACGTTGCTCCCCCGGCGATCTCACCACTTTTCGATCCGATCGCTCGGTAGTGCCGCCCCGCCGCCCCGCCCCGGCCCCGCGGCCCCGCCGCCGGGTGTCTCCGCGTGCGCGTGCGCGTGCGCGTGAACACATGGGAGCGGCAGGCCCACGCAGGCCCCACTGCACTCTCTTGCGAAGAACTTGCTCGGGCTCTTTTTGTAAATTTAGAAAAGAACAAGGCAACTCGCCGCGCGCCGCGTACGTCTAATTGTTTATTAATTGCAATTGAAATAGTGGCCGCGTCGGCGTGCGACGGCGTGCGGCGGCGCGCTGCCGCTCGCTCCGCTCACGCGCCGTAACGTCACCTTATTACACAAACTGCGCGACATCGCCTCGACTTGAAGTTGGAAAATGATCTACAAACGTACAAGTGAACAGGTTTCGCCATTACACGTTACGTGAAAGTGCGTCCCGCCGCGGGGACACCGCGTCACGTCACCGGCGCAGGACTCAACGCGCACGTAGCAGGCCGCCGCGCGCGTGTGCGCGTGCGCGTGCTCTTCCTGCGCCGCATGTTTTCACAAGAAATGAGTTGGGACGCTGAAGGCCGGCGGCAGGTAGCGGCAGGTAGCGCAGGTGACCAGCACAAATGTTACGTTACGATAAATTAACAGTTTATTCCAATGCTCGGCGCCGCCGTGACCCGCGACCTAGTGAGCTGGGCACAATTTACAAGGGAATCTACTGCAGCGCTATCTGTCGACGACTTACTACAAAGTGAACATTTTACTCGTTGTAATAAAAAAACTACACTCGCGTGCAACTGAATCGACTAAAGCCGTATATTGGTATAAAACTTTTTCTTGTTTTTTTTTTGTTTGTGAGACTAATCTTTTGTCCAAAAAATGCCATTGTAATGAGAAAATGTTTGTAACCACAATTATTTTTCCTCAATATCTAACACACCTTTTAGACTTTTCACAAAGACTAGTAAAATATATTTTATGTTATATTATTGGCAACACTACTGTTAGATATTGAGCACAGATAATTATGATTACAAACATTTTGTTAGTAAAATAGTAGGTGTTGTAGTTTTTAATTAAGTCGATACTTATTTAAGAACTAAAATGAAAAAAGTTAGAGTATGACTTAACATCGTTTCGCTATAAAAGACAGATGAGTGTACGTCTCGCGACATTCGTGTTTGGCAGTGTGCGAGGTGCGAGCTCTGTGTCTGGTGACGTGTGAAGGTGAGAACTATGGCAGATTGAATTTATATTTGAATAGATGTTTTTAATATAATATACAACAAGGTTTCTTTCAATAAATTTAGTTGCAGATAACTCCGGATCAATTTGAGAAAAGAATGTTGGACGGCGGGCGGCGCACACTGGTTCCAAAGTCAAATTTTGTGGACACAGGGATCAAAGTTGATGTAGAGGTCTGTTTTTTTTCTTAGATAGCTGAAGTCAATACAAACTACTTTTACTGCTTCATTTTTTTTTTTCGAAAAACGTCTAGTTTTCGAGAAAAAATATTTTAAGAATTTTTTTGTATGGACAAATTCATATTTTATTTCTTTTCTGCTCATGGTATCATTTGGTTAAGGATTGGTGTGTATATCCTACAAGTCCAAGTTGCCGTGTACATATGAAAAATTAAGTCTGCTGCCGACACCTGCCGCCTTCGGATTTATGGAGTTGTGAGTGTGAAGATATTGTTATTTGTATATACCGAAAGATAAAAAGATAACGTGTACCCCTAAAAGAAATTTAGATAGAAGTATGTCAAGGAATAAAATATTTTACATTTTTATATTTATAAATTGTACTTATGTTGAAACTAATAAAGTATTACGATATTATTACTCCGTCAGAGTTGTCCCGCTTTGCTCATCTAAAAATCTGGCCACCTTAAGGGAAAAGCAAAATTGTTGTTTTTACCATATTCCAAGCATTTTTTTTATATTTTCTCACATTTTAAACCTTCCCTGGACTTGCACGAATAATTCAAGACCACATTTAGCCAAATCGGTCCAGCCGTTCTCGAGGTTTAGCGAGGCTAACGAACAGCAATTCATTTTTGTACATATAGATTTCTTTCCAAAACTTCTTTCGAGGTTAAAGTGGGTGATATACTTTTTGTCATCAATATAAAATATGAAGACTACGAGTATTTTAAGCTAAATTAAGGAAATATTATGTATTAATGAAATATTTAAATAAATTGCAAACCGACGGAAGGATATGTAAATACGTTGTATTGTTTCAGGAGTAAGCGCCCCCCCCCCCCCCGCGCCCCGTGCGTATTGGAAACGGAAACAGTGAAACTGTCACCGTCATTTAGAAGAAACGTAAACAGTGTTCGTTGCATCTTCATAAAGGAAACGGCCATTTGAAAGGCGAAAGGAAGCGGGGAAGGTGACGTCCCCGCCGCGCCGCCCGCGTGCGGCGCGCACCCGGAGAGGTTCACATTGAGTTAACACGCGTCGGCGGGGCCACCATGAGCGGCAGTGCGCTCGGGGGCGGAGCGCTCAACGCGGATACCCGCGGCACTAACGATTTGCACGCTTGGCCACAGCTGACACCCACGGCACCAGCCGCCGACCAGCCGCCGCACCGCGCGCGAGCTTCGCACTTCAAGCGGGACCCATCCCGGCCCGTGACGCTCGTCCCACTCGCAATCCGCAACCCGCAACTCGCCGACTCGACGTCACTGTGTACTTATTACTATAATATGATTAAATAAAGATGTGGCATTAAACGTTCGAAAAGTTGTTCCGTTTCCTGGGGACGAGATGTCGCGATGTCGCGATGTTGCACCCGGTGCGCGGCCGCTGGACTCGCACACGCTCGCGCCCCGGGGCCGGTCGCGCGGCCGGCGCGCTCTGCGTCTCGGTCGCGCGCGGTGGGCGCTCGATATTATTCCAAGGATAAAGTGTAAATTTGGAGTTCCTCCCAGTTCATTTTATTTTCCATGAATAAAACTTACTACTTAAGTATTCACCGAGATGATACGATGGGTCGAGCCCACTCACACAGGCATTCTCCAGCAGTCGAAAAGAGTGGCGCCGCAGCTTAAAACCGAGTTATGCAAATAAATGACTTGATTTCATATTCAATTTAACTTAAATTTTAATGGATCAATACAAAAATGGGGACATCTCTGACAAATTTTATTTTTAAAAAACTTTATAACTTGCTAAAATGTTTCCTAGATTAATCACAACTCCAGCTCCATTTATGTGTGTCAGTTCTATCTAAAATGGGGTGTGACGGATTTATCAGACTTGTAACATAAAAAATAAGTTCGTCTTCTTCTAAGTCCTATTTCCTCATAACTGAGGGTTGTGGTTATTGTGTATGATCAAAAACACAATGACTTACTTCACAGTAATAATGGAGTGGTGTTACTATTGCCTTTTCCATTTCACATACTAGTGTGAGCAAGGATGGTCATGACATAATATGCAGGTTTCCTCACAATGTTTTCCTTCACTGTAATATTACGGTCATAACATAAAATCTTTTCATACTAAGTATAATATTTTTACTTTGTTGTTTATTTTCAAGTAATTCATGGTTATTGTTTTATTCTCAGAAGGCAATTAAATCTTATGTTACAAAATTGTTAACAATAAATATCTAAATTCCTGACAGTGTATTCACAGTTGAAGCATCACAGCTATGATAACAGAAGGTGGCACACTAAATAAATATAATGAATCCAACATAATAACAAAGACCACAACTGCTGCCACTAGGTAATTTATACTTGGAAAAACTTATTTACAGCACTTGGCACACACATATCGTGAATATGTAAATGGTTTTAACTTATTTTTTGTTCCTACTATGGTCATACGAATTGTTGCAATGTAACCACTCAAAATATATGCATAAAGTACACCCAGGCACAAAATAAGGTAAACATTTTTTTTTTTAATTTAGACCAAACTGAAAACTGTTACACAAATTAACAAAACGATTGAAGCATTCTGCTGGAACTATCATGTCAAAAACTGTCCCGTAATGCTTATCACAAATTCATATTAGTGAAACTTACCTCCTCAATATCCTTATGGAACTTGATAGGCCTCATCAAATAGAATTGTACAGAGAAATACACAAAGTTTATCACAATGAATGCACTGTTCCACAGCACAGCATCCAGGTAGCACTCGACGCTCCACGCCCAAACACCCGAGAACGCGCAGCCGAGGATAAGCGCCACGCGCAGCCAGAGCAACCCTGAGGCGGTGTGTGGCGCCAAGAACGACAACAGGAAGAAAATATTCGCCACTTGGAAGAAGATGTGATTGACCGGCCGCCACTTCGGGCAGTGGTGTAAATAAACGTCCCACATCGAAGGTCGCTCGTGGATCGTCACGTTGACTAGGTCAGTCACCGGCGGCGACATTCTCGTCGGCTCCACGAGACCCATGTCCTCGGTAGTGGACGCGGCGTCACTGTCCGTCGTCGACACCTCGGTGGTAACGTTCTGCAGCCCGGTAATCATACCAATCGCCAAAGCACTTATAAACAGCATAGTACCACCGAATAACACAATACCGATCGAGTTCTCGCATCGGTGAGATCGCGGCGACGCTTGGCATTTGCGCGTTATTTTCAATTACTTAAACACAGCTGTTAAAAAAAATGTTTCTCCCTAACATGAAGGTATTTAACACTTTGTGCGAGGTAGATTTTGTTTGCGATATGTTATGAAAATTACAAAACTCGGCAGGGGCGTGCGTTACAAAATTAACAACAAAAAGCACCAACACAAACAATGATTTAATGAAAAATTGTAAATCACACAGGAACAACGACAGACGTATGGTCAATAAAAAAACTCAAATTTCCAAAACAAAATGTGTAAAAATCCGTGTAGCAAACAACGGAACCGTGAAACGTCCGGAATGACAGCAGCGACGCTTGACAACTGGTTGGATGACACACATATTGACAGAGGTTCACAGGGCCGCGCAACGTAGAGGATAATCGATATTTGGGTGAATATTTTTTATATATTTTAGTAAAATTGTTAGTTTATTTCTTCGTATCTGGTAAAAAAAATGAATGATTTAAATACTTAGAAGTCAAGCACAATAATTAAAAATTAAACTAATTACCATAGTGTATTTACAGTACCGTGTGATCTGATACCGCCGCTGCCCTTTCACCACCGGACGTATAGTCACGCCGCAGGCATTCATCACTTCGTCGTGGGTAGCCCGCGCCCGCGCTTTAGGACTAAGCGTTTCGCTTCGTCCTTCATAGTGCGAACAGCGAAGGATCGGAACAGTCTGCGGCGTCGGTGCCTCTGTCCAGTACCAGACGAGGGAGTCTTTAAGAGAAGAGTGAATAGGCATCCTCTAGACTACCTCGCTTTACCCTCAAAGACAAGTCATGCGTTGGTCCACACATAACTAAAAAAAAACCGTCGTTATTTTACAAAAACTGACACTGACATTTCTAGAAGTGACAAATGTTATGGCGGCACTTGTACGATCATAATAATGTGCGAATCAAATAATAAAAATGTTTAAAAATATGGAATTATGTTATTAAAAAGTGTATTGTGTTATTACGACAATGATGAATATCTCATGTGACATGTTGCTGCATCCTGAACTTCTTACGAACGAGCAACTGACTGCTATTTTACAAGAGGTAATACAATACAGCGATAATCCTAATTCAACTAAATTTGTACTTTCCCTATAATTTTCTGTATGTTTTCACAGAGGCAATTGAGAGTACCTAATATGGAAACGTTGCCCAGAGATGAACTCTTGGATTTATTTCATCATTTTTGTGTACCGTATGGACAACGCAAATATCGCGATACAGGAAGAGGCAGAATATTAAATAAATCTCGACACATAAGTCCTGAGCGGCCGCCGAAACTAAACTTAAATAGCGATAATCAGAGCAGAAAATTAACTCTCACATTCAATGAAAGATTAAAGCCTCCACCAGATTTGTTATCAGGTCACATAAAAAGGATTAAATTAGAAAATAAGATAATAATTGCTAATGATAAAAATGTTTTAAAAAGAAAATTGGCAGTTGATAATGTAAGTAATAGATCCATATTATAATTTTTGTATCAAGATAAACCACATAGTTTTAAAATCCTTAGGTATTTACTTTGTGTTAATGCTGAAACTTTTACTGCCTAAGTGGTGCAGTAGTTACCCACACCTGGAAACATGGAGTTTGTTCATAAAGGTTGAAATTTCCAATTCTTATGTTATAAAAACTATAACTTACCACTATTGGATCAGTCTTTGGCTGCTATGCCTCCATGCAGACAATTGGATAAACTGTATTTCAATATAATTTTGCTCATTGGTAATGAAAGGACACTAATTTATATTATATGCTCAATTATCTTTGGTTCAGCAGTGGGTGTCCATTGACTGACAATGGATACTCATTTAAAATACAATTGATAAAGTGGTGCAAGTTATGCTAATTGGGTGATGGTAACTGTGTGTTATATGACTTGAAGAGGTGTGCGTCTGACTCCTAAGTGACTGCATGTCCCAAAATTAACCGCTTTTGATGATATGTAATATCTGTCAAACTACATTTGTACATTGTGCTGAGCTATATAGTCATGTATTGCTCAAATGAGGGAGCCCCGGAGTGTCAACATAGGAATTAAAAACTGAATTTTTTGTGTATGTGTTTATTTAATTTATGTTTTTTGAGCTACATTCATAATAAATAACAATATTTTTTCAGTCTCCAGTTTTAGAAGTCTCTCCACATAAAAAGGACAGGAAACCTATTACTTGGCCTTAATAGCAGGTTGTCAAAAAGACTGAAAATTATTTAGTGTGTGTGTTTGTGATCAAATCATGCTTGTTGGTCAAGATTTTGATTAATGTCCTATACAGTGTACTTTCCTGTAATGTAGTCTCAAACTGTTTATTACATGCCCTGTCCAGTATTTGTCGGCAGAGCCCTTTAAGTTACTAAGTGCTTGGATCCACTTAGTTCATTTTTCACCAGTACTCAAACCAATGTCACATGGTTTATGTAAATAATATTAAACTACAAAATCTTCAATTAACGAAACTTTGATTCATCTTTGCAATTCAAAGTTGCAAATTGTAAAAGGCACAATTTCTTAAAATTCTATAAGACTTGTGCATTATTTGCTAAAATTAAAATATATTTATTGTTTTATGTCGCAAAAAATAGACGTTTACAAGTTCTTTGCGAATTTCGCGCATTTAAATACACCGACCAATAGAACTCGAAAAACTAAGTAAGACTGCATTGAAAAATATTATTGGCGTTTGAGCCAAGAGGTAGCGATATGCACAAACAGAACTAGGCGCTGCGCCGTGGCTGCAGACACAAGTGACTCCATCGGCAGCTTAGATATAATTTTAGCTCACCTGTCCTGTACACACTGATAATAGTACAAGTGAATTTATTTGATGCAAACTGCTTAAAGTTTTTTCGGAGGACATTGTAATGATGTACTGTAACAAATCAAATGTTTTAAATTCAGTCTGGAGGTCCTGTGCTACATATTGAGAAGCACAAGTTTGGATTTAAATAATATTTCCGGTGTGTTGGCAGAATATTAGATTTTTACAGGTGTTTAAAAATAGAACGAGGACTCCTCCAAGCTCATAGGTAATAGATGCATTAAGTCATTTAAATAACATCGACGCAATCGTGCGATGTGTCGCGCGCGAACTTAAGTATTCGGTTACAGCGGATGTGAAGCAGAGCGCATGTGCAGTGCAAACCATTTATTGTAAAGATGAACGATCGTGTAGGACAAACTGTCCCAAGGCGGTAATTGGAATCCATTTATTAAATACTTATGAAAAATTGTAAAAATTAAGAATTACTTTATGAAGCTTGTTTTATTTTCACCTTTGATTAAAATAACACCCCGGATGTCCCAGATTTTGTTTAATGGTCCAGATTCAGTTAAATCATTGAAATTTTGCGATGTAATGTTGTACAAACATCTATTATTTAACGTTCGTGCTGTTATAATAAAATTGTTTGCGTTAAGATCGCACGTGGACACAGAGCGGCCTGTCATTCAACACCCTTCATTAAGATTAATTAAATCGGTTTTGTCCAGACGTCAAATCCAAAAAACACTAAAGCCAAAGAATATTTAATCTGTGCGAGAGAGCAATATCCAGCAGTTGTACACAATGCAGCAACTGTGAAGTGACGGGTGGAGCTGGTGGACGCGGCGACAGTTAGATAACCTCCTCGGACTTGTACTTGAGCAGCACGCGACTCCGACTGCGGCTGGTGGGTACGGAGTCGTCCTGCTTCCACAGCTTCATGCCGCGCATCTCGATCTCCTCGTGCCACGCCTCCTGGGTCTCTCTGCGATAAGATGTCGAAGCAACGTTCATTCGAATATAAAACTATTACACTGCTCCACCGAGACATGTGCGCTGCGGCGACGGCACGGGCAGGACGCTCAACTCGTGTCTTGACATCTACTTTATAAATCTTAACTTAGGTAAGTGTACGAGAAAACGGTTGACGTTATAACAGCCGCCAAGACCCAGCTGGCGGGGCTAGTGGATATGTTGTCCGTAGAATAACCGAGAAGATAATCAATGGCTACGACGTACCTGCAATTGTCCATAAGCTTGCTAGTGTTAGGGAAGATGTTGGTGAGCAGCATGAGGCACGGCAGTACCACCACGGACAGGAACTGGATCTGCTCAGCCGGCTGGTTGATGCGCCGCCGCCGGTCCATCATGCTCAGCGGCGTGTAGCCCATGGCGCGCTCGCGGTCGCCCTGCGGTGATTCGGTGCCGACACCACAACGCGCGCGATACGCTGCAGGCTAGTGGTGACCCCGGTGGTTACCCATGTCATAAAACTTCTGTTCTGCAGTTCATGATCATCACAAGTCGACCGGGCAGAGAACGGCCCTATCGACTTGTCAACAACCTGTATACCATTTACTCTCATCACTCCCGAGCTGCAGGCTCATGTATCCTTGTGTAACATCAGTGGTAACAATGCAGTGTTACTAACTTGTAGTAGTTTAAATAACTGTAAGTAATAATTTAAATCTCGGTCTCGTAAAATTTACCTGGTTGTAGAACTCTTCGTATATGGACTCGGTGATCGCCTTCGCGACACCAAACGGCTTACAACAACCGGACAGGTCACTCGTTGTCATCAGAATACCCTGCAGAAGACACAAATTAAAAAGTACACCATGACTTTATTTTATTTATGATATAACATATCACTTTGTTGACAAATTAGCTTAGTACGCTTACTGCTTTAGTGATCGCTATAGATCAGTCATAGTTTGTCATTTTTTTTAATTAATAATACTAATTGATCTAGCACTTAAAATAAGTTCCGCAACGATAGAAAAATATATTAGTTATAATAAAATATAATTAAAGCATAAACAACAATTGTTCTGTGTGCTTTAGTTGTTCTTTGTCTCTTTTTCTCGGCGTTAGTTCTGTTTTGATCTCAGGATGAGAGGGCATACACAACGGACTAATATTGGATCACAATATCACATGATTTTAAGTGTTACTAACAATAAATGATATGTCAGACGGAAGAGGACAACACTGTTGATAGTTGTAAATACTAAATACGATGTCTTTCAATCAAATATTCTTTGGATAGTTTTTAACAATACAGCTATAGTCATGGGCAATGGAAGGTAGCAATAAGATGTTTAACACTGCTAATTTTGAGCAGTTTTATTAAAAAATTACTTATATATCTCTATAATTACTTTGTATAGTATTACGTGTATATACTATACTGTATATAGAATTATTTAGACGCGCCGATTATCATAAGGATGTAAAGGAATATGTTAATGATGTCTAGATATAAGTTGAGAGCTGCGAATATGTACTCCTCGGGGGAGATGCTGTACTTGTGCTTCCCTCCCATCATGAGCTGTGTGTCGTACACCAGGTAGAGGGAGAAGATCAAGGCACCGGCCGACGCATACACCAGGGTCAATATATTATTTCTTGGCAGGAATATCGCGATGAGACCGAATAAAAGCAGCACCATGGTTGCCGCCACTAACGCGCCGCCCATCACAGTGAAGTCCCATTTGGTCTGGAAGGCGAAGAGTGTCAGCGCTAAAGCAACGCCAGCTGTTATCTCTACTGCCATCATCACCTCCGATATGTTGTACACGCTAGTGGTAACCCCGAGGAGGAAGCTCTGCGCCAGTGTGAAGATGAAGAGGAATATGAAGTTGGTCGGCGCCGTGCGACGCACGTCCGGGCAGCACGCCATCGCTATGATGCACACGATCACCACAACTATTGCCACCCATCGAAGATTTGGGATGCTTTTTTTGCAATTCTTGAAGCTCAGCCAGTGCCTCAACTTTGTGTCTAGAGCCGTCTGGCCGCCATAAATGTGTTGTGTCGCGGCTTTGTAAGGAACTCTGAAAGTGTGATTTTCGTTCCTTTAAGTGTCTTCTTAGCGTTCCATACCCGGTCACGGATAGATGCGTCGATGAACCTTATAAGGATAGGCCTAGGCTTAGTATTACCAACATCATTTTTAGGCTTCCCCATACGATGGCAAGTACGGATTGTATTGGGTGTTATATCGCCAAGATTGCACCTCTTGGACAAAGATGCTGCAACAACATCCATGGTATCCTCGTCCTTGGCCTCAGTAACACCATGTACTAGCAGCATTTTACGACGCGAGCGTGTCTCCACACGGTCGAGGCCCCTTGCCAGTGCATCCACTTCAGCGCGAAGGATGTTAAGTGCGCCACAAACGACAACTACATTGTAACGATTAATAATATAATTGTAAGCTTCGAACATATGTTCAACTCAAAAAGCTTACAGACAGTCAGACATTTTCCGATCTGTTATACTTAGACCAATGGGCGGCAAACTTATTAGCCAAAGCGCCTTGTTTTTAATAAACTTGTATTGCTCTAAGTATGTAGATGAAAAAATAAAACTTTTAATAAGAGAAGACCACGGTAGATAAGACAAAACTTTTCACACTGCAGTTGCCAGTCTGTGACGCCAATTTGTACACCAACCCCCCCCCCACACACTACTTTAGAAAAAACATGCGCGCGCATGCCCGCCGTGATGCAGGATCACACCGGAGTGCGCCGTGCTGTGTATCCGAATAGATCGAGGAGTTATCTACGGTAACGCCACGCCACGGACGTGTGTGGCTAACGGAGTGTCCGCGCAGTACATAAAACGCCGGAGACGCGAACAGTTGCAGCGGGCAGCTTGTGCGTACACGGTTTGTGTTTACATCTTTACGAAAAACTAAGCAAGCTCGATGTTCGAAAGGCACAACAATGTAAAATTTAATTACCTATCGATCTTATTACTTAAACAAAAAATATACCTATACATGTTCTCGATTCACAGAAGGATTTTAATTTATCAAAATAAGATGTAATTATTTTCTTACCATGTTCGTTTTATTTATGAAAATATCATTGCGCCTTTCGCAGATATTTGTGCCAGAGCCGCACTTAAGGAGTTGAAAAGTCACATGCGGCTTTGGCACCGCACTTTGCCGATCACTGACTTAGACCATGAACAATATAAACCATTGTAGATGGTCCGTCGAGCAGCGTGTTGTGCTTGACGGCCTCTAACGATGTTTCTGAAGAATTGCAGCTTGTAGGAGATCTTGAGTTGGAGAGAAGTAACTTAGTCGACGCTTGTAGTGGAACTCGTTTGTTTTGTGAAAGGTAAGCTTTATTTATACAAAATTGACCATAGTGCTTGGTGAGTGTTATAGCGCGTTAGCCTCTCGCCAGGTATGTGTTGCGGCGAAATATGGCCGCCAGATGTGCGGCCGAGGCGTCCGAGCGGCGCCGAACAAAAGCGCGGCGGCGTCCTTTGTCGGCGTGTATACAATGGCGCTCGGTGGGAGGCGCGTTCATTAGGTGCGCGGCATTGTGCAGCGAGTGTTGGCTACGAGCGCTGCGCAGTATCGAGACGATATTATAACGTCTCCTGTTTCTATACCAAACGTCTCTTGTTTCTACACAAAACGTCACGTTGGTAAAGCGTAGATACGGCGATAAATAAGTATAGGTAGCGCGCAGCTACACCATGAACAAAATAACTGTGTCGCGCCCAACACCCAACCCCGCCCCCCACCCCGACGCCGCTAAAGTAGCGAAATGATATCGGGCACAGCACGCGCTGGTCACCTTGAGCAGCCTGCGGTGCGAGACGTCGGACCAGTCGAAGGCGCGGTCGGCGACGAGCGGCGCGAGCTGCGCGCGCAGCACGAAGTAGACCGCCAGGTCGGTGCACAGGATGTCGTAGCGCACCTCCGACATCAGCTCCTCGCGCTCCGCCTCCCCCAGCTTGCACAGCAACTTCTTGTCCTGCGCGCATCACAACAGTGTACTCGTACCACGGTCGTGAATCTGAATCTGCTCACAGTATAGAACACGGCCCCTTGGTTAGCTCCCTCCCCCGGTATCCCGCTGGATCGTTATGATGCTTCGTTTAATTTGAGCGCTGAGCGAGTATTTTAGTGTTGGCCGTTGGCGAGCTGCTCTCGTTCCCCACCTCGATAATTTTCTTGGCCAGATAATAATGATGGTTTTCAAGCTGCGACGTCTTGTACATTTGCGACAGAGGATGCTTGCAGAGCTTCAGGAAATTGTTGTTGTAGCCCGGGTGGTCGAGGTCGTGGCACAGTCCCGCCAGCATCAATGCGGCCGTCTGGGAAACATCGAGCCCGAGATTAAGTTCTCCATTTGGATGAGAACTTAACGTTTTCGATACAAAAGAAAGTTCCCGCCGGTTACATAATAACAGGTTTAACCTCGACAAAGCTGAAGTATCCGGGATTGTCCTTCAATATGAGGTACATGGTGTGGGAGAAGCAGAAGGCGTGCTCCGCGTTGTGGTAGGGGTTGGCGCGGTAGCAGTCGAGCACGGTGAGCACGAAGTCCGCGAGCCGGCGCCGCTCCAGCGCGCGCGGCGCGAACGTCTCCGAGCACATGAGGCACACCAGCGCCGGCATGTCCTCCCTGTTGCCCTCGCTGATGTGGTAGTCGAAGCTGCCAAAGCGGTTCCGATCTTACACAAATTGCGCGTTAGAACCCGGGGGGACATGCTTGTACAGTAAAGCACGAGTGTCGGCGAGGCGCCCGCCCGCAGCGGGGGCTCCGGCGCGATCGGAGTCTACGTCACCTCCTGAAATTGTACGGCGGGACGAGGGCGCAGTGGCTCTCCAGCTCGTCGAGGTTGTGGCTGCACGGCTTCAGGTGTAACTCCATCAGCTCCGAGTACACCTTGTTCAGATTTTCCTGAAATTATAGTTTAATTTTATACAGCACGAGACGGACGCGACTTTATAGTGGCAGGCGGTACGGTAACGTACACCGCTCCACACAGCGCTGGTCGCGCGTTAACATGATTCGTTCACCAGCGTACATGGTAGAGCTTCTGCTGCTGCATTTGGTAAAAGTGCACGATGAGCGAGCAGTAGTCGACGAATACCTCGAAGATCAGCTCGTCATCGGCATCGAACGGCTGGCCATTGCTCTTGTTCGTGAGCTGGACGACGCCTGGAAACAGACAGCAGCCACATGTTGGTGCTCGGCGGTGCGCACACAGCACAATGTGGTGACATTGCTTCTCATGTACTAAAGGGATAAGTTGGGAACTCAAGCGGCGCGCGCGCAGCTCGCTCGGCGGCGGGCGGCGCGCGGCGTCGCTTCAAAAGGTAGCATTCGGTGGCGGAAGGCGGCGAGCACAATGCTATTATGCACAAAATGTAAATCTTGTCGTGTATTTAATTATGTTGATAATGAAGCTAATCAATAACTATTATACCAATAATGCCCTTCTTATCTTTGATCGGAGAGGTCAGCACGGACCTCACGACCATCCCCGTGGTGGGATCGATTTCCTTCGCGAAACGTTGATCCTTGTAGGCGTCCTGCAAATTCAGCGTCTCGCCGGTCCTGGCCACCAGCGCCGCCGGCGTCTGCTCCAGGGACAAGCTAGTGATCGTGCATTATAAAAAAAATCGTATTTGATATGTGCTGTTATAATAAACTTTCTGATCATTCTTTAAAAAATGTATGTATTGCATTAGCTCGACATTAAGACCGATACCAAAAGTTATGCATTATGTGCCATGCAGGTCTCATGCAGTAGAACTGTACTCCATAGCTGATGTTCCCTCACAAGACAATCGTACATTTTGCACGCAACTTTTAAATAATACAAAAATCTGAAACGTGGCAGTACTATTGACTGCAAAAGAAAAATTCGTGCAGTGGCCCCGGTTCCATGGACAACTCGCGGCCAGCTCTGCTCACCTCCACAACATAATCACACACAAACACACAATCACAATCTATCCCGTGAACACTAGTTCATGCAAAAAGAAGCTAAAAACGCGGTCGAAGTGGAAACGCTGCGCTGACGCTGAAGCTCTGTCGCACGACACCGACCACAACGCACGCGCTCATATCGAAGATGTCGGCAGCATGACCCTCTTACATTTTAGACATGTTTGCTTTCTGAAAGGGATATATAATTATAATTAGATATTATAAGCACGGGGCATGTGCGCGGAGCGCACATACTTGACGCGGGTCTTCTTCTTGGGCAGCGCGCTGCGCTCCGCGGACCACCCGTCGTCCCACATGTCCGACAGCAGCTGCTCGTCCAGGTGCTGCCTATCCACCATGTAGAAGCTGCTGCGCATGGCGCCGATGAACGTCTTGACTACCGCCTGCGGGTAGAAGCGACCGCAACTACATGATCCTCGCCGCTACTGAATTTATACCATTGACGTAAATGTGCGATGTGAACTTGAGCCGATCGTAGGCGCCCGAGACGAGGGCGAGGCGAACCACGTCGCGGCGCGTGCGTCGGTGTTTATTTAAATCGCGTGTGTACCAGCATGTCCGTGAGCATGGTGTCCACGGAGGCGAGGTCGCAGAAGTAGCCGCGCAGCAGCGCGCGCAGCTCCGAGTCGAGGTGCGCGGCGCGCTGCAGCGTGGCGCGCGCCCGCGCCTGGTGCACGGCCGCGCCCGCCCAGCAGCACGCGCTCAGCGCCGCGTACACCGCGCCCTGCACAGTGCGCGGCCCGTGAGGCGCGCCGCCGCACGCGGGCACCCCCCACACTAACGCGCCGAGGACGCACGTCGTCGTACGGCTCGCTGAAGGTGCGGTACAGCTCCAGCACCGCGTAGCAGTCGCCGTCGGGCTTCACCACGGGCACGCCGAGCGCCACCCTCGCGTCCACCCAGCGCAGCCCGTCCGCGAAGCGCCGGTCGCGCTGCACGTCCTCGATCACCAGGTGCTCCTTCGTGGCGGCCACGTGCGCCGCGGCCACCTTGCCCTCCTCTGCATCCGTTCGTTACATTGTATTTGAGACCAGACAACGCCTACGCAACAATAAAATCGGCCAGCCAATACACCCGCGCCGAAACCGGGTGCGGCTCCGCGGGCCGGCGTACGCGGCGGCTGCCTCACAGCGCGTACACTCGACGGAAATTGAAAAAAAAAATGTTTCAATGCAAACTGGGTGCAGCAGTTTCCGATTTCATATTTTATATTTTCGTCCGAGCGCACGCCGCCCGCCGCGCTCCCCCGCCCCGCCGCGCCGCCGCCGCAACCGACATATAGTTTTAGTTAACAGCTGTACAAACCGATTGGTAAGTTGACCTGGTGCCTCTCGGGGTTCTTCACGTTTCGTGTCATCAGAACGATTTCGTTTTTACTCTTGTCCACCGTGTACACGAACACGCCTGCGGTATACACAGATGCACGAGTGAGAATTCAAGCTGCCGCAGCGCCTCTGCGTTTATATATTTTATTTAGGCTATACTTCACGCACATATATATATTTTTGTATTAACTACAAACACACACACACACACACACTAGACTCAGTGTGCCCGTGCGCGGGGCGGGGTGTGTGTGTGTGGGGGGGGGGGGGGGGGGGGGGCACGCCGCGACCCGCCGGCGGCGGAGTGACATTACCCGAGCTGTTAGTTACAGTTTGGAGCACCATCGCAGTCTCGTACAGCAAGGAGTCCAGGTCGACCGAGTCCTCCAGGAACACGTTGAACCGGCCGATGTCCAGGTACGTGCCCTCCTTCGCCTCCTCCTCCTTGAGCCCCTTCCTCTCGATCTGCGCGTAGGGCGCGATGACGCGCCGCGTCACCTTGTCCAACTTGTCCGACGGCACCAGGAAGTGCGACTGCACCTTGCTCATCGTGGACATCCGCTTGAAGTCCGCGCTCGGGTTGTACGTATCGAGACGGCTCTTAACCGACTTCACATTCCTCGGCGCCGGTTCTGCCATTTTGTATGTTTGACGTTTTTTTGCTTTCTCACTGTTATGTACGGAGTCGCGCGGCCGTCAGTTTGATGTTCGCTTACTGTCAAATCGTAATAATAATCGGCAAAACTGTATTCTATTCAATTTGGCCAACATTTCAATTTGAATTACTCTACCGCGGCTCCACTCGCAGCCGCCGACAAAACGCACACCTGAAGTAGATTTGTGAAATTTTTATTTAGTCAATAATATAATACAAAAAACACTCACAAACGTTTAGAATAACTCAAATAATAATTTGAAAGTGCGTAAACAAAAATATTAGAAACTAAAATCACGGAGAAGAAAAATTTGTTACGAGGGCAGCGAGCGGGGGGCGCGCGGGGGAGGGGCGCAAATGAAACGAACACGCACGTGATAGCAAATTTATTTGTTATAGTATATATCATGATCCACGCGGTAGTGTTACATACAAGTAGTCTTTACCAACATAATATACAATTACGTAACGCGCACACCGGCGGCAGCGGCGCGGGCGCGGGCCGCGGGGGACCGTTACCGGTAACAGTGCGGCACTTCAGATTCCTACCACATACATTTCATTCAAGTCCGTGATGTTGATGACCATATGATAACTAAATCTAACTGGAGCCGCGTCCGGAGCGCCTTCGCCCAGCGATTGATCCTAATAAATATAAACTTGGCGAAGTTATGTATGAGATTTATATGCGCGCGCAGTGCTACTCCCCCGGCACTGCACCTCGCTCAGCACCGCCCCGCCCCGCCGCGCCGCGAGAATAATATTACTATTTAAAATTAAAATTTCAACAATTTCAATAATATTGCTTATAGTTAGGACGATAACTAATTAACATATATAAGTTTTGTTCAAATAACCGCAGTGCCGCGAGCGGGGCGTGCGGGGCGAGCGGGGACAGCGTCGGGAGCACGGGCCGGATGTCCCGCACGTCCTCGGTGAGCTTGTTGTGGACGGCGCGCCGCGGCAGCGACCTGGTGGTACATGAACCCGGGACGTTCGCACTCCGCGCAGCCAGCGCGCGCCGGTTCATTAATGCACTTCCGACATCAGCACAGTATGAACTTACAACAATTTCCTTCTACATTTTATGAATTTAAACATATATATTATTACATTCCTGCTTCCAATGAACTTGTCCACCGTCCCCCGGCGCGCGCAGCGCGGGCGGATGTTACAAACACCAAGTGACAACATGCAGTGTGACGAGGTGGCGACGCCGCGCGCCGGCGGGTGCTGCGGGCGCTCCGTTCAACGCGACCACACAAAATGCACTTTTAATGAATCCAGATCCGTTTATATTACTTGGATAACGCTTTTCTTAAAAAAAAACTTTAATGCACAAACACATTGGTTTCATAAGTAACGAGGTGAGTGCGTGCTGGTGGCGCGGTGCGGCGCGGCGGGCGCGGTGCGGGGCGGCGGGGCGCGGGGCGCGGCTATGTGTTGCGGATCTTGCCCGGCACGTAGTTCTTGTCTATGTTCGGCTCCTGCAGGAACATGTGCAGGCAGCGCTCGTTCTGCGCGAGCGGGTGCCCCGCGATCTTGTTTATGAACACTTCCAGACCTGCAATCCGACGTACGCTAATTTTAAATGCAGTCAATAGTCCACTGGTGGTGGTGGAGATGGTGGTGGAACTCCGTCGCCGGAGACCGCACACGTGGGCTGGCCGGAGTTTCCAATTCAAACAGAATGTTGGCGCACTACCGGGTTCCGGTTGATGAAATTGCAACACGCGGGTAAAAACAACATTGCAACGAGTTGTCCTCCGTGCTACTAGATAAGCACGGCCACCAGCCTGTTTGTGGAAAAAATACTGTTTTTCCATTTACATGGCTCTAGAGCCAATGCAATTAGAGGGGTAATGTGACTTAACCTCTTGTGGCAGCGGGGGTGAAGCACAAGGTATGGCCGTGTACCCTGACAATATTTAATTACTACATCATTTAATTCCTTTTCACTTATACGCATACATACACATAAGAAAAGTAATGACTGGTAATATTCACTACAAGAATAATTACTACATTGAGTTGCAGTGGATAGTACCAGCAAATATAAACATTATGACTATTGTTAATTAAACATGAGTGAGTTTTACCTTTTCTACGGTCCTCAATGAATTCCTCTTCAAATATGCCATCATCACCACGGAAAGGCAGCTGCCTTTTTAAAGCTTTACCTGGCAATGGTGGTACCACAATCTGCAAACATGTGACATAAAAAGATGTTTGAGCATTAGAAGGAAAAAACTATTCTATATGTGTTAGTTACATTCCTCTAAACACTAATGTAATTATAAAGAACACATTAAAACAACTCATCACATGGATGCAACCCATGTGACAAGTTGTAAAGTAACTAAGAATGATAAAAACTTACAGCAGTTTGAAACTTATTCTATAAACTATAAAATTATCACATAGGTTATGAAGAAGCAAAACATATGCAAATTATCTCATTAGTGCAACTTGCTAATACAATTATGTAATTACAGCATTCATAACTTGTAGAACAAACTTGATATTCTGGAGAGCATTGAATATGCAATATAATGTGCATTCATTGTGAGTCATACATGCTTCAAGGATGTTTCATAAATTTTTAATAATTTTGCCACCACTACCAGAATACACAAATTATAGTGTGTAGCTAAAGAAATTATTTATTTGTGACAAAGCCATTAGTCACAGTGCCGTTATTTTTGTTTCGATACATTACTGATAACAAGTTTACATTGATACAAGCACAATAGGCCACTCACCTTGCTATCTCTTTCTAATTCATTCCTAAGCCACTCAAAGTCACTGTACCGGCGCCTGACACTCGACTCCTTCACCTTGAAAACGGGCAGGTTGGTCTGCGAACAGGAAATGGATCCTACTTGAGTAAGCTTCGAAACGCACGGCACTACACGGCGCGACGCCCACCGGGCGCGGGCGCGGGCGGGCTTGGCCCCAACACGCACGGAAGCGTAATCCAATTACGCTGCTGACTCGGAACATCATCCGTCTACTTACCCTCATGCGAACTTCGTAATCAGTGTAGCGTTTTTTTCCTACACCCATCGTCGTCATTGGGTTTACCACGTCAATTTCTAAGAAATTCGCCGGCGCCGCATAAGCGTCATCGAGTGTCTGTTTCTTAACATTTAATCTTCTTGTTGCATCGGCCGTCGTGTCCTCAGCCATCATAACGCTTTAATAAAACAAACAACCACAAACTTAAACAACTGCCCACAGAAAATCAAAAGGGTAATGAAATTGACATGATAGAATGAAACAAATTTGACATTCAGAATACACGTCGGTGTTGCCAAGTGCAATGGATCTCTTATCGGAATAATGAATGGGAATGGTTATGACTAACAGGGAATTCTCATTTGAACTTAAAAAATTTCAACTTAATAAGTGATCAGTAGTTTATTTAATGATAATTATATATTACTATAGTTAAATTCTATGTTATAATAAATCCTCATGTGTATAGATAAAAACGTTTATTGTAACCACATAAACATACCCACACACATAAGGATGGTTATGTAGCTGCGTGCTAGCTACCGATACAGTACGTACGTGAGTTAATTATGCTACATATTTATCGCCGTATCTACATGTTTACCAACGCGACGTTGTGAGTGGAAACAAGAGACGTTTATCAGGATCCGCACGGCCAAAGAATATCTTCTCAGTACTGCGCGATGCTCGTAGCCAACACTCGCTGCACAACGCCGCGCACTAAATGAACGCGCCTCGCGTCGTTATATACGCGCCGACAAAAGACGATGCCGCGCTTTTGTTCGGAGCCGATTGGACTAGTCAGCCGCACATCTGGCGGCCATATTTCGCCGCAACACACAACTGGCAAGAGGCTAACGCGCTCTAACACTCGCTAATGATTATGGATATTGTTTGTATAAATAGAGCTTACTTTACACATATAAGAAGAGGTCCACTACAAGCATCGACTAAGTTACTTCTCTCCAACTCAAGAACTCCTACAAGCTGCAATTCTTCAGAAACATAGAGGCTGTCGAGCACAACACGCTGCCCGGCAGACCCTCTACAGTTAGCAGTTTTGACACACTGTTAATTTTCCAAAAAATGCCTTTTTTTTTGCTATGAATCACTATGCTCTCCCGCAAAGCTGTAATGTGCAAACATTGGCGTGTTCCGGTTTGACTGTGAGAGATATTTTTGTAATTAGGCCGCTCTGCTATGCTTCTTTGTTACGGACAAATTCACCTACGTGTGAAGGGGTCACCGGTTTCATAATTTTGTTTTTGAAGAAATATATTATAACATTGTTTTGTATTTATGAACAAGTAATAAAAACTATAGGTATTTCTTTTATTTTAAATATTGGTAGTTTAAATTGTTAATTCCCCAGTTGCATGTCGCTACATAACAAAATTAAAAGGTACAAAGAACTTAGTTTATTTTATTATGTGTTTCACATGAACTGCGCCATGGGGTCCTCGTCTCGCTTGCGTTTCATGAGGTACGCCTCCATCTGCTCATCGCTGGGCGCCTTCACCTCGTACATGCTGTTGTACGGTCGTTTCCTCTCGTCCACGGACAGCAAGTGCTCCGCGTGCTTCTGGTGCTTCTCCTCCTCTTCAAGGGCCTGTTTTTATATAAAGGAAAAACGTATTTAGCGACCCCTACCACGGAGCATCACTACGAGCGTCTCGCTACATTGCGGACATACTTCAATATCTATGAACATTTGTTTTTTGAATAAAAAAAATACAACATTTCTTTTCTACTCTCTGGAATATGTATGTACCTTCTTTAACTTGTCCTCTGCTTTCTTTTCCTTTCTGTGTTCTTTCTTCTTTTTCTTCTTGGCTTTTTTCTTGTTTTTTTTCTTCTTGCTCGTCTTCTCCGTTTTAGACCTCATGTCGGTTTCGGACTCGGATGAACTGCCGCTGCTGCTCGAGCTGGTCTCTGATGATGAGGACTTCTCTGATTTTTCTTGTTAGAAAAAGATATGGTAAGTAATTTTAGAAGGTTAAAAATGAAAGCGATAAAGTACCGACAAAAATTATAACGAAAATAACTAATGAGAAATGTTACTTCCGTGCGGTTTGATTTATGTATGTTTATATAAAGCAATACCTAAACGTGCGTTTAGGTGTGAGGTTTAGGGGTGAGGTGTAGGTAGGAGGGTGTGTGGTGTGCCAGTCGATAACGACAGACTCTGACAAAGCAAACCTACCAATGTAACACCAATATATTAAGTAAAATGGTTTAGAGTATAACCAAGTCTTACCATTCTCTCTCTTTTCCTTTATTTCTTTTTTCTCTTCTGGCACATCCAACACTACAGACTTGCCTGCCTCGCCGACACAATAGGACATCTAAAAACCAATAAATAGAGTATTTGCATATTTTCATCCACTTAATGTACTTAATGTTATGCCAAACAAAAAAGAAACATTAACCTTAATGGACAGCTACTGGAATATGTTGATAACTACATTTACTTAGGGAAACACATCTCGCCGAATTACCTTAAGCTGGAAAAAAAATTGGTCCCTGAAAGAAATTCTTATTTAAAAGCGTATTTTCCCTGCATCTCAAAAATATTGTTCTTGATACCTGTATTCTACCGTCTCTTACATATGATTGCCAGACGTGGACATACAATACAAAAATTATAACAACACTGGCTACGTGCCAAAAAGCCATGGAGAGAAGTATATTAAAAGTTAGAAAATCACAAAGAATCAGAAGTAAATATCTAAGAGAAAAAACAAAAATCATAGATTCTCCAGAATACGCTCTTAAACTAAAGTGGCGATGGGCCGATCACCTTGCAAGGTACGGATAAGAAATGGACAAAACTTACGACACTGTGGGAAAGACAAAAAAAAAAACCCCGAGGAAAAGATGGGTATGCGACATAAAAGAAATAGCTGGAACTAATTGGATAGAAAAGGCATAAGTTAAAGAGAAATGGAAAAGCTTTTTTTTTTATAGAAAAAAGGTTAATACTTGACCGCGATCCCATTCCCACCTGATGTTAAGTGGAGATGTGATCTGTGGTGGTAAAGCGCATTAACCTTGTACAAGCCTATTCACTCAAAGCTGGAGGAGGCCTTCACCTAAAAAGGGATTCCTACATACACAAAAATTATATAAAAAAAATATTATTAAAAAACCAATGTAAGTTAGGAAACAAAGTTGGATTATAAATAAAAAAATGTTATTAATTAAAATAACAGAGCTGGCACAGTGATACATTAGAAAAGAAGAAAAAGAACATTGGATACCTTTACGAAGGAGTGGCAACACTTATAGCCCCACTGGCCGTCCCGCCAGTACGAGCCCCACACTGTGGTGTGGTTGTTTATCAGCACGTCCTCTTCGTACTTGCTCCTGTCGATAACAAAGGTTATATGTATGAGCATACGTTTCATTTAAAATGTGCTGAAAAATTATTTTTGTACATAAATAAGTTCCTTTACTTCAGAAAAGGAGTGAGTCAAGTAGGTGAAACTTGTTTGTAGTTCATCTTTCGCACATCCCGGGGTTCTGGTTAATCCCGTCCATACCATCATACTGACTTAGTCAACCTACTGCCATAACAGTATTGCCGCGCGCAGAATATTGTGAGCGAGCGCAGTACGCTATCCCAGGCCTCATATTTTTTTTAATTCAGAAAACCAACAGCGTTAACAACAAACTTATACCAGGAAAATTAAATACAAAAGTAAAGTTAATTACAGGTTCCCTTAATTAACATAAAATGTATATGCAGATTCTTAAAGTATGGAGCATGATACAGAAACAAAGAAAGTTAATTTTGATGATTATGTAAATGTACGTGCACGATCATGATCTGGTCAATCCAATGCATAAAAAAATATTAAATTGGGGACAAGGGTTAGCCTGTTGTTAATAAAAATAACTGACTTGGCAAGTTGGCGCTCGGGGCCTTGCGCGAGCGTGCCGTCGCGGTTGTAGCGCGTGAACACCTCGCTCTGCGCCAGCAGCAGCTCACGCGGCGGCACCTGCAGGTGTTCCGCCCCCCCGTACTTCTCCAACACTGACTCCTTCACCTGTATCAATAGTAATCCTGGCAATTGTAAGTTAAAATAGTCCTGCCGAGTTCACTTGTGAATGCGAACAGAACTACGATAAAGCGTAACCACGGTTAATTCAGAACAGTGACAACACCATCAGTTACGCGGTGCACGTACCTGCGTCTTGAGCTGCCGCTTGCGTTCATCGTACTGGCGCTGCAGCAGCTGCAGCTTGGTCGGCTCGGCCAGCAGATGGACGTCGAGGCCGCGCGCGTGCGCCTCCCACGCGAATAGCTGCGCGGCGCCATGCGCACGCGTGTCCCCAGTGAAACGCACGAAGTTCTCGCCCGCGTACTCCGACCTATGAACGTACACTACCTCATGCCTGCCTCTACAAACTGCTAAATTATCGGGGCCGCGGCAGGTTTCAAGTCATGTTAGGAGTGCATCATGGTGAAGTGCTAATCGGCAGCCAAGGTGCTGATTGCAACTAACATCAGTTGTATCACTTGTCACTTTGTAAATGTTCTGTTTGTCTTCTGGCTCTGTTGCAGCATGTGTATCAGGTTCTCTTGCAAATGTAATCAATTACATTTCTATGTATTTACGATCACAATTAATGTATTGTGCTTACTACTTGATTAGTACTATAGATTAAATTATTGGGATTCCATCCAATTTCTACTTCTGTTTATTTAGGTTTCATTTCAATAAAAGACATATAATTGAATAAGAAGACGATTGGGTACTCACTCAGCTGCATTAGGATTAGGATCATCCCTCATGGAACGTGTCTTGGGATCATAGTAAGCAGAGTTCGGATTCAAATTTCTCAGGTACTTAGCGGTATCCTCCCTGATACGTAAATTTCGCACTGTAATTCTTTGTTTTGAATCCACCTGAAGATTATAAATACAAATTTAGACATTACATTTTATTACTTCATCATATGGGACAAATTCATCACCATCACATAAGTACTAGCCAGATGATAATTGGTATTTAAAGTCCTCTATAATTATACATATGTAGGCAGAACAGGTTGGTTGGTTCCACTGGTAACTAGCAAATGCATCATGGTGAAGTGCTAATCGGCAGCCAAGGTGCTGATTGCAACTAACATCAGTTGTATCACTTGTCACTTTGTAAATGTTCTGTTTGTCTTCTGGCTCTGTTGCAGCATGTGTATCAGGTTCTCTTGCAAATGTAATCAATTACATTTCTATGTATTTACGATCACAATTAATGTATTGTGCTTACTACTTGATTAGTACTATAGATTAAATTATTGGGATTGCATCCAATTTCTATTTCTGTTTATTTAGGTTTCATTTCAATAAAAGACATATAATTGAATAAGAAGACGATTGGGTACTCACTCAGCGGCATTAGGATTAGGATCATCTCTCATGGAACGTGTCTTGGGATCATAGTAAGCAGAGTTCGGATTCAAATTTCTCAGGTACTTAGCGGTATCCTCCCTGATACGTAAATTTCGCACTGTAATTCTTTGTTTTGAATCCACCTGAAGATTATAAATACAAATTTAGACATTACATTTTATTACTTCATCATATGGGACAAATTCATCACCATCACATAAGTACTAGCCAGATGATAACTGGTATGTAAAGTCCTCTATAATTATACATATGTAGGCAGAACAGGTTGGTTGGTTCCACTGGTAACTAGCAAATGCGTCATTGGTGAACAACATAAAACCGTTTGCGGAGCATACCCTCATCACCGTTTCATCCCAGCTGGAAAGTGCTGCATGTGTATTTTCATGTTGTCGTCAGTAGCTTTCACTCTCGGTAGCATTTACTTCGGAAAACATTAAAAACTAACACGACATACTTATGAATTAGTTAATATACAATGAGAAATTGTAAATTTTTTAAACATTATTTCTTTTATTAGAAATACTATGACAACCCTCACTTGATATAGGACCATATGGAGTTGATATTAGTCTTTTAATTATATATGTGGCTCTAAGGTTACATCTTACCTTTGTTCCAGGCATATCAACTTCATCCACATATTTATCTTCATCTTCTTCCTCATTATCATCACCTTCTGTTGCTGTGGGGTCTACAACAACAACCCTCAATGAACCGCATTATTAAAGAGATGGAATCATAGAAATCAGATTTTACATTAAATTACTGCCCCTTAACAAGAGTTTTAAAATTTCCATTGTGACAACAAAATGGAAAAGTAAATGGGAAATCCACTACATTTTTTTATTGTTACATTCATATCATCTAGGGACAATACTTAATAAAGGATAAAGGAAATATGCAACAATCAAAAAAATTCACATAAGCATCTTAATTTCATAGCAAACTTTAATAAGATGTATAAAATTAAATGCAATAAAATACCTTGTTCTAATTTTTTGGCCCTCAATTCTCTCTTTGCATCTTCAACTTTTTGATACTCCTCAATAATAGCCTTGTGTTGTTCAGGATCGTAGCCATTCCATCTGTCACGCTTACCATCATAACTTAAGTTCAGATTTGGCTGGTTGAATTCATCGGGTGCTATGGCGGCATTTGTAAATTTTGCTCCTACCTATAGATAGAAAAATGTATAATGCAAGTAGGCTCCCGCCAATGTCCACAAATTGCAAATTTATTAGTTAAAATTAAAACCACTTTAGTGACATCAGCTACACAATTACAATATCTTCTTTATATTATCCATATTAAATATTATGATTAGAATAGTAAACAAGTAATTTTAAAGTAACAGGTTACCTTTCTGGGTCTCTCTAAGCAATCTTTCTTTTTATGTGTCACAGCCCCACAGTTCTCACAAGCACCTTTTCTGTACTTTGTTGCTAATTTTGTCTAAAATAAAATGAATATTAAAATTATTATGTATTAAAAACATTATATTGTTCCATTTCTTGGATTTTCCGTATGTAGAATTTTTGGGAGTAAAGTGTAACTTTAATGGTAAAATAAATATTGACAAATATGTTTATATTCAATGACACACATTAATCTCACTTACAGTGTCAACTCCTTTATTATAATATGTATCAAGTTTTGTGTATTGCCCCTCATGGTCAGCCTGAGGCCGCTGGTGTTTGAGAGTGGGTCCGGATGTACCGTAGTACCATGGCGCCGCGGAAATATACTGAGGAATATGTGGGTTGATGTCCTTACCTAAAATAATATGTATATTTTACTTTAATTTAATATTCATACAATGAAATATTTATGTATAATTAGTGTGAAAGACATCTATAAATAATAGTACGTCAATACCAGTTTCATCCACCGCCGCCGGCGCTGTACCAGCTTTTCGCGCCTCTTCTAATTCTTTCGCTTTCCTCCAATCTTCTCTGGACTTTTTCTTTGGCTCCTCTTCGTCATCGCCACCATCATCTTTATTTCGCAATATCTGCGATACCGAAGCGCGAACATTTGTCGTCATTATAGTTGATACTTTATTGGTTATGAAGCAAATTTACAACTTATTTTTTGAAATAAACTCCAAAAAAATCCACTAAAACCATTATTACTACATAAGCAACGAGCTTTCATTAACACAGGACGTGATATTATTAATGAAGTTGTCAAACAACAATGACATTTGGAGACATTAAGCAGTAGGTAAAAGGCATGGAACTAATAAGTACTACGTACAACTTCATAGTGTTTTAAAATTCTTAAATAAAAAAAACTTGCTGACTCAATGAATTTTTTTATTGATGAAAGTTATCACAAGAAAACTATAAAATTATAAAAATAACAAGATGATCAACAAACCGCAACAAATTAATATAGTGATTGAAAAATAGTTTTAAAAGAGTAAATTTCATATCAAATACAGTTAAGAAAACACTAGGAAAACAGTTACTATACATTTTTTAATTAGATACTTAGTTACAATTTTTCTTTTGAAATTAACATCTACCGGAGAGAAAAATGATCATTGATAGATATAGGCAGCGTGTATGGTTAAAAGGTTCAAGAGTACGGAGTAAAAGAACTTCGTTAGCCAGGACTGAATCAAGAATGCAAAAGTGTAAAAGTAAATTTATTTGGAAAACATATTGGGGTTTATACAAAATGATTTTGACCGTATTACAATTATTTTTACAAATTTGAGTATGATTTAAAATTAATAGAATGTTTGCGCGAAAAGAGTTTGTAGGTATAATAATAAGCCGCTACAATTACAACAAAAAATTAAATATGTATCTGAAGTCTATAGACGCCTGTCAAGATTATGTAAAAAACACTGATCTTAAAAAATTCATTAATTTAGTTATAACGTATTTATATACTTTGAATGTCATGTGTGTGTATTACATGAATATGTCATTATCTATTTTTTTTGTAGCTTAAAGGCGCGCTAGTTGATACGCGGAGGTATCATTAACCATTTACTTTATAGAAGTAATAAAGTGATGTATCTAGAACAAAGTTCATAGAAAATTTGTTGTTTAGCAGGTTTACCAATATTGGGTCAAATGTTTGTTAAAATTTTAATGCAAACCTATGAATATACATAGTACATATTCTAACCAAAAAACAATTTACTGATAATACCTAACCACATAAAAAAAACAATTAAAAATAATATATTCTTTATTATTTTATATTTTAATAGATTCTTCAATCTAAGGAGGTAACAATCTTAACACATCTTTTTGTTGATGAAAAAAGCTCATTGTCAAAGATTTAGTTTAATTTTAACTAATAGATGGACAAAGATCCATCAGCTAATGGTGATGAATAGTTATTGATGTTAAAACTATTGTTGGTACAGTTACACCAAATACTATTAGTTTCTGAATATTGCAAGTTGCTTAGACATAAGGATTCCAGTTGCTTCCATCTTCTGGGTGCAGGCTATTAGTAATAAGAAGAATCACATCAACAATCCACCAAATCCCTAAGCCACCTAAGGTCAGCAGCTTACCCACTGCTGTACCGGTTTGCCCAAGACAAAATCTATCCATACCTAGAAAACCTAATAATATGCTATATATTAACGTAGTTGTGAAGTAATGTCCAGAGTATCTGACACACGGGAAACCATCGCGAAGGAAGCTGCGCGTGCCGAAACATTCGATACCATCCAAAACTTTACATTGAACTTTTGTTCTTTCCACTTTTTCGTATCTAACTCCGCCAAACTTCACACAGCCGTGGCCCACAGCAGCTTTGGCTGATTCGTTTCCTTTATGATCTACAGGATCATCACAGTCTAAAAACTCCAGAGGGAGAAAATTGCATTTCACAAGAGGGCCCAAAGGTCGATAAGGTTCTTTAGAGTATGGGTCACTTTCTGATATTGTAATGGGCACTATTAACAGTATGGTAACAAAAATCCAGTAAAATTTTAATTGGGTTTGCATCTTAATATACGACTAGTGCCATTATTTTTTCAATTTTAATCTTTACTACTTTTAATGATACTTTTTCTTCTTCTTTATGCTTAAGAGCTTTTCTAAAACTTAATGCTTTCATTCCTTTGGTGACACGATGTCAATAAACAAGACATAAACAAGTGTCAACTTTTTTTTTATCCAAGAACTATGGCGTTGGTAATTGAGGTATCGACCAAAATATCATATTCTTCACTCATATATACTCCTGCTCGTTGGGTGTAGATTTTCTTAAACTTTTTGTAAATTCTCGACAATGGTCTAAAGTTTTTTTTTGTTTTTGTTACATGTAATTTTATTTAAACATATTTGTATAATGCTTTATTGATATGGTTTCCAAGTGGTTAATGGTAATCTAACTTCACAGTTGTCCCTTATCCATTTTATTACCTACTTAGTAATTATTTTACAAAAATTTCTGATCAGATTTGGATGTCACAGTAGTCATTCTGACAATTAATGACGACCAATGACAGTCTTTTGTGATTTCTTTTTACATTAGAGATGATTTCACTTTATTAATACTAATAGTTAGAAAGATACCTAAAATATGGAGGTATTTAATAAGTTTTATTCGTCGGTAAGCAATACTGTGTCACAGTTGTCCGGCGTATTACCAGGAAATCCGGTAACAAGGGAATTCGAAGCGACACATTTCATCGCGAGCGCAGGTCCAGGTAAAAATACAAGTCGGATAGTTATTGAGCAACTTAAAATTTTAATAAAAAATTCGTGATATTTATACCCCATTTTTAGGTCTTTTGTGGAAAGTTTACAAGGGTTACAAAAAATCAACAAAACAAGAGGCTTCGATATTTGTATTTGAGAAGAAACATCTTGATCGATGGTCAAAAGGGGATAGAGATGCAATGATCGATATATTACGACGAGGTATTGTGCAACTAACGAAGCTGCGCCACCCGCAAGTCCTCACTGTACAGCACAGCTTGGAGGAAAGTAGAGAAAGTCTTGCATTTGCCACAGAACCTGTGTTTGCGAGTTTGGCAAATATTTTGGGCAACACTGATAATATGCCTCAACCTGTTCCTAATACTTTAGTCAATTATAATTTATATGATGTAGAAATAAAATATGGTTTAATGCAAGTTGCAGAAGGGTTGGCATTTTTACACAATGATGTTAAACTACTTCACCATAACATATGTCCTGAATCTATTGTAGTGAACCAGCAAGGTGCTTGGAAGATATTTGGTTTTGACTTTTGCATTGCCAACATGAGTTCTCCAGGTGTTGCACCATTTTGGCCATTCACAGAGTATTGTCAGGCTGTTCATCCATTAACTCAGCCCATGCTAGATTATCTAGCACCTGAGTATGTTTTGACAGCAACACATTCACCAGCCAGTGATATTTACTCTCTCGGAGTGATGATTTACACTTTGCATAGTACAGGGCATCAAACATTGGGTGCTACAGGAAATGATTACATCAAATTTAAAAAGTTTGTCTATGAAATAAGAAACCTGCCGCAGTCACGCTTGCTATGTATCACTGAGGGTCTAAGAGAATATGTAAAGTTGATGTTAAACACTACACCCGAGTTGAGGCCAGATCCCCATCAATTTTTAAAAGTATGTTTAATCACTTTCTCTTAGCACATTAATGTTTGTGTTAAATTGATCACTCGTATATGATATTAGCAGTAACAAAGTTATTGCAGCAATGTTTGTTTTTTAATAAAAGCAATAACAGTTGTAAATCCTTGTCTAATATTTTTTATTGAATGCAAAAGTGATAATATATTGAGGATATTCTCCCTGATGGTAAACACCACTTACCACCAGGCCAGCACCAGAGTATAACAATAATGTGCTTGGTATGATGTTTACACAATATCACATTGCACTTTCACTAGCTATTTATGGCTTTGCAGCAAAAATAGGTGTGGAATCAAACCTATGTGAATATCCTCTAGTAAATGAGGTCTACCACTACAGATCTTCTTTACCAGATTTTCATTTTGTTACCATAGTTTTATAAGCTTCAAGTAATATACTTCTTCTTCTAAGTTGTATATCCTCATGACTGAGAGTCGAGGTTATCATATTTTTAATGAGAACACTATGACTTTCATGGCAGTTAAAATGGAGTGGTTTGCCATTGCCTTCTCCATTTCACATTCTAGTGCGAGCATGGATGGCCATGACATAGATATGTTTTCCTGCACCGTCAAAGTACGTAATATTAGTTGCAGGGGTTCAACTAACTGCACATAAATTGAAAAATTCATTGGTGCAGGCCGGATTAGAACCCGGTACCTTCGCATTGAAAGGCCGGCGTTCAAACCACTAGGCTATCATGGCTGTGTGTATGTTTTATTAGTAATATACTAGAATAATATAATTAGTAAAAAAAAAGTTTTGGCCTCTATTAGAGTTGTATGTTGTTAAAAAAATATAAATGAAATAGTGGAAGTAATTTATTTATCATTTACAGATACCATACTTCGAAGATGTCGGAGTCAAGACATTAAACTATTTAGACTCACTATTCCAATGGGATAATTTACAAAAATCACAATTTTATAAGGGTCTGCCTCAGGTTATCCAAAAAATGCCTCATCGTATCTGCATCTACAGGATACTGCCTTGTCTCACAAAGGAATTCATCAATCCACCTATGGTGCCATTTGTTCTTCCCAATGTTCTTTTGATTGCTGAAAATTCAAGTAAAGAGGAATATGTTAAATATATACTACCTATTCTAAAACCTGTTATGTTGATACAAGATCCAATACAAATCCTGCTCATTTTTATGCAGAAAATGGAACTTTTATTAAAACTAACCCCAGGGGAGGAAGTAAAAAGTGATATACTACCAATGTTGTATAGAGCCTTGGAGTCTGATGCTCAACAGATACAAGAGTTGTGCCTCTCCGTATTGCCAACATTTGCATCGCTTATAGATTACCCCGCGATGAAAAACTCGCTACTGCCGCGAATTAAAAAACTTTGCATTAACACAAATTATATTTCGGTGCGTGTAAACTGTTTGTTGTGTTTGGGCAAACTGTTGGAACATTTGGACAAATGGTTGGTTCTCGATGAGATTATACCGTTCCTACCGCAGATACCCTCAAGGGAGCCCGCAGTTTTAATGGGGATTTTAGGTATGTAATTGACAATTCTTGTTTCCTTGTCGACAGGTTATGATTGCATATACTCTCGTCTCGAGATACATCTTGTGTCAAGGCATAAGTTTTTATAGCCTTTTTTACTAACAAAAAGGCAGAATATAAGGTCAATACCCTTAGTTATTCCACTTTGCTATAAGTTTTTGCGTGGAGATCTGAGTTTCATTGAATATTTCAGTATTTTGAAACTTTTTCTATACTCTCTATTTTCTATAAGAAAAAAAGTTCTCACTGTGAAAGTAAAAATAAGGCAATTATTAAGTTTTTATCACTCTTTATTTAGTTTATGATTAATTCAATTTACATTTGTCCTCTATTCAAAATATCATTATTTCCAGGTATATATAAACTAGCGCTAAGCCACAAAAAGCTCGGAATAACAAAAGAAGTAATGGCCACGAAGGTTTTGCCGTTTCTCATTCCCCTATGTGTAGAAAATGGGCTTACTTTGAACCAGTTCAACGCACTGGTGACCCTTGTGAAACAGATGATATCCAAAGTCGAGGCTGAACACAGAGCCAAGCTGGAACAACTCAATTCTATACAAAATGAATCAAAGTATGTTTCCAATGCGGTTGAACTACATGAAACAATGTGTAAACATTACAGATGTCATATAATTTTTTTACAGAGTGATGGAGGAAGCACTGTCATCAACATCAGAGAGTTTAGTGCCTGCTCCAACTCTTCAAACAGACATTGACAAGATGTTCTCAGGTCTCGGTCTGGATTCATTTGCTTTCAGCAATAGTAAACCGGCAGACAAACCGGCGCCAGTTATACCCAGCGTAGCGTCCGCCACTGGCTCTCTCAGTATAGAAGAGAAACAGCGGTGAGTTTAAAACTGCGTATTTTTTTATTCGAATAAGAAGATTTTTCTTCATTTAATGAATATTTTAGCTGACCGTAGAAGTCGGATTATGATAAAAGTTAAATTTGAAAAACTTTGGGACAAAATGTCCTTAAGATGTTTTAGATTTCTTTGCGACCCTCTTTCGTTGGCTTCAAAGATTATAATTAATTAATGTAATTTGTATAATGATTTTAGCTTGGCACAACAACAGGACACAGTGCGCCAGATCACTCGCCAGCCCGCGCTCGCCGCGCCCCTCGCGCAGCCGCCCCGGCCCCGGCTGAGCGACCCGACGAGCACCCTCCTTCAATCTAACCTGAACCAATTATCACAAAAGCCGCTTCCACTCATGACCAATCCACAAACTATAAATCGAAGTATCGGAATGACTCCATCCAGTCCCAACTACAATTCATCGAATTTCATGTCCACATCCACTTCTATTAATCCTGGATATAGTCATAACCTGGCAGGTTTCGACACACAGTTGGCCCTGCCTGCACAAACAGGCTGGGCTACACCCGCGAGCGCGAACTTCAATAACAAGTGGGCGAACAAACAGAACAACCAGATCAGCATGAAGCAGGACTGGTCCGCGTTTGAATCACTCCTGCCCACACAAAACCAGAACAATACCAACAGCAACAGTGATAAAAAGGACGGCAGTAGTGAAATGTTGGATTTATTGAGTTAGGCAACCGAGTCGCGATTACGGCGGTATTCATAATAATGTTTCGAGATGTGGGGCACTTATTACTGACTTTGAGGCAAAAAGATAACAGATAAATGGAGAAATTTACGCCACGAGGTCATGTAATGATATTCTTTTCTTTATGGTTTCGGGATCCCCGTTTACTAATAATCCGAGGTAAGTGAATCTTTTAGTAGGAGAGCAAGAAACGCTGGTGTTGCATTAAGATTGCTTGTATCGGATTAATGCAGCTCATTAAATCCATATAACACGTTTACAGACTTCAATGTTAAACCAAGTCTATGGTGAATACTACACGTCTGCATCTAGCAGTATTGCCATATCGCACTTGTGATGGAGTATACAAACCAAAATTTTATTTTAAATTTAAAACATGTTTCGTTTTTGTTTGTTCAAAATGGCCTCTTAGAATATCCGGCTATGGCAGAACTGTGTAATAAATAATTCATTTAATTAAGTTGAGAGGTACGACCTCATCTTCGCAACCGACGGAGAGGTTCGCATTCCCGCATGTAAATATCGTTGTAAGAACTTATTCGAAATCTGATAAACATGCGCATAAAACACAAAACAATGATTACTTACGAAATATTATTTATTTGGGTGTAATGTGTCGTTTACATAATATATTAAGTTTAATTGAAGTTTGAAACTAAACTACATTATCTAATATTGGCAACAAATAAAATCGCTTTCCGGAGCTGCATATCATAATCACACACTACAGATAGCAAATAGATACTGACATTTGTATTTAATGTATTGTTTTGTTGAACTCATTTTATGTCTGACAGAGTTTCGAGAGTGGATGAGAAGGTGAGGTCGGTTCTATTCATTTGAATGTTGCGCTTTCAAATTGAGTACCCGACGACTCCTCGAGTATAAATTTGTGATTATTAATTACAATAATATGTTCAACTGTATTAAGTTATGTAAAATAATTAAAAATCTTATGATCTCTTAAAAGTGTAATAAAAAATACATTTATTTTGTCCTTTTCCTCCGTCGCAATATTTTTCATATTAGGTGTATTTGTATCAGAAAGTTATAAAATGTTATCATACGTGCCAAAAAAATTGACGTTCGACCCTTTTTTTTATTAAAACCGAAGGCAACACGGGGCCACGCGGCCCTCCGTGACCCGCCTGCTGCGGCAGCGGCGGCCTGTGTGCTCGTCGTCTCGTCGACACAACGACCTAAACGATTAGTCATTTAAGGTTTGTTTAGACAAACCTTTCATAATGCTCGAAAACCTTCACGCGCAGCTCGCCGGGATAATGTCTCACTGATTTAAACTGACAATGCATTACATTTAAAGCGTATATTTAAATTATCAATAGAAACGTATTTATATCTATACTCTTCGTCTGCGAAATGATGAAACAAAAAAAGCGCAGGCCGTGGCTATCTGAAGCAAGCTCGATATGAAAAAGCAGGTCTTGTATTCGTAATTGTACACCAGCGACCACACCATGATGGTGATTGCTACGAGCACGTTAGCTGTGGTCACAGTGGCTGTGCTGTCGAACTCGTTCGCGGCGCTGTAGAGAGGCTGCTGCAGGATGCCCGAAGCTGCTGTCGAGAAGCTGGCGAACATGCACCACACCACCAAGAAATTTTTGTTACCGGTCAGCGTTATGCCTGCAACAAAAGCATATTTTAATACAATTGTACATTTAACTTATGCGGCAGACTGATGAGACGAGGCACTTTACCTGGTGATAGGTGTTCTACCTGCCTGTAACAGCTTGACGCTTATCAAGACGCTGGTAAGTGTTTGAAGATCGTTTACATATCTCTCGGCAGGAGCAGTAACATGCAACGTCTCATTACCCCTATAATTCCATTAGCAACAAACGCTTATCGCGAAAGATGCAAACTGCACTCTATATGACATTGCACGGACCGCGATTTGTTAACGTCTGAAATGTCTGAACACCAATAGCCCCCCGCGCTCTCGTCTCGCGAGATTTAGCTTGCACTTGTTTTTGCATGATGGTAATGCGATCAATCGATTCATTTGCATAAATAACATGGCTCACCATAGAATCCAACCGCGCCGCAGGTGCAGAACGCGGCGCACAGCCTCGCTTTCTGATTAATAGACTTCGGGAGCACCGCGCACAGCATTATGAAGCACAGGGCTGCGCCGTGACCCACTGCTATCAGGGTTGACACCTAGATATTGACAAATTATGCCCCCATTTATATTACGGTACTCAAATGGCTTAGCACCACTCTACCTCTCAACACATCCCTCATTGATGTAAAAAAAGTATCTCATCACCGTCGTGTCATTTTTTAATTTTTGGATGCCCTAATTTTTTGACAGTGACGATTTAAATATGCAACGCGAATTCTGCGCCGCTTTGACTTTCCAAATGGAATATATGAAAGGTACAATCCGATCATTGGTACAGGGGGCACCCGCGTAGCTTTAATTAGAAAAGTTAATTATTATAGAAGAACAAAACTAACCGACCAAATGTTCATCGCAGGATTCTGTTCCCATATTAGAGGAGGGAACACCACACCGAGCACAAGAATGGAAAACGTTGTACACAGATGTAGCAGCGTGTATAAATAGAAATTTAGGTCTTGCAGCATGTTTACTACTGTTATAAAATTCTTTTTTAAAGTCGCGGTTCTTCTAGCAGTCCCCGGGGTCACTTCTGCCGAGAAGACCAGGCTATTCCGCGGTGCGTTAACTGTTGTCTCCCGATATAAAGGTTGAGGGCTGTGCTCTTCTCTCTCTATACTCGTGAGCTCCCGGTATCCGCTGATCCGACTGTAGCTGTTAACATCTAGAGATCCAAAATCTGAAGAAAACCGATTAGACGTCGATGCAGATGCAAACACAGGGCTGAAATCTGAAGAAAATCGCCGTTCATGCGAGGGTTCGTTTTCTCGTATCTGAACAGAGGGGTCAAGGATTTCCTTGGCGTCTTTTCTCGAGTTAAAAACTATAACGTCTGTGTTGTCTTCATCTTGGACGAGGTTGTTGCTGCCCGCAGCCGCAGTCGTTGCACTTGGCGGGTCTTGGTTCGCGGGTTGAGTTTCGTTTTGTCTTTGATTAGAGAAAATTACTTCATCTTCATCTTCCACAGCATCTCGTAACATGTTGTATGTTGTCTTGATCACTTTTTCTATATAGACTGGTCGAGAGTACGCAGCCAAGAACAGACAGTTCTGCATCAAGATTGCTCCGTATATCATGACGACTACGTCGCCGGTATACAATGTGCATAGGTAGCCCACCAGAAGGGGCACTAGACAGTTGCCCACAGATGGGGCCATACGCACTATACGTTGCGCCGTTGTCAATTTTTCTCGAAAGTAGTGTGCTACAATTACTTCCGTTTGTTGTCCAGTTAGAGCACTGCCGATACCTGAAAATAATAATAATGTTTGATAACTTTTGTCAAGGTATTTCATATGCTTTATTTACAATCGCTTTAACCATCACGCAGTAATACTTAACATCGGAGTTGTCACAAAGGAGTGCGAAAGACTTTCTAAAATTCTTGAAAGAACAACTTCTTTCTTGGTTAGATTACATGAGACTCGTAGTTTATTTGGTCTTTCTAATACTCCTTATCATATAGATTGTATAAAAGATTGTTGAATAAAATTTTAGCAACGAGTACATGAATAATGAATGTAGAAATACGAAAATAAAATGTTAATACATATATATCTACTTTGAGTTTATCCAAGTAAATAAAGCTTTCCGTTATACTATTGACAATAACATCACACACTTATCTATTAACAAGTGCAAATAAGTATCGAAAACTTATCGGTGATGAAGAAACTTTTACAGCCTATAGATCGTTTATTAAAATTTGTTATAAATATTGAAAACGCGTTTTAAAACCTATAGTAATCTGGTATTATTAAAAAAATATATCCTTGCTTTTGTCTTAAGAGTTGATTCCGATTTTTTCTGAATTTCGACTGGGCATATAAATAACAAAATGAAAGTCGTAGAACCGTGCAGTAATGAGATTAAAAAAATTGGTGTAAAACAATATTTCAGCTGTGAAGGTGTATCACCAAGGTACATTACCTGCAAAAATTCCAGAGAAAATGTTTACAATATGGTCATTACTATACGCACTCGTGGAGTAACTAGATAGTAAAACACCAGCTGCAGTCAAACAAAGCCCGGAAAGAGCAATAAATCTAGGCATATTGAAAATTTTCACCATTGCCTTGCACCAAGATTCCAGTAGTAGTCTTATTACCACCATTATTACAGGCACTAAAGCTATATCCACATCCCATATTTTAAATATTTCTCCTTCGTCATGATCCTCTTCTCTAATCGCTTTCAGGATTATTAGTCCATATAAACTTAAAACTGAAGGTACCGTTATATGATAAATTGCAGCAGAAAATACAATCAGCCAGCCGTAACCCCCATCAGGGGGAGTTGGGCCGATTTCTGGTTGAGATGCCACAACTCTATCCAAATGAAGATCTTGAATCCGTTCTCCTCTTTCTGCTCTTCTAACGTTTGCATTGGCTAATGAGTTCATATTAAAAAAAAAATATGCAACAACGATTATTAACTCATGTCTAAACGAGGTATTTTCAACGAGTTATCTTTTAGCGACAACGTCTTATCTTATCTTTATATCGTCGTATAATCTGCTACGTTGTTTAATCACCGCCAAATAAAAAAAAATTCTTTATTGTACATGTATAATTTTTGTATCTAAATTATATTAAGTGAAGGCCCCCACTGAAAACGTATAAACACGTAAATTAACAATAAATAGTTTTAAATAAAACTCCGTTCGGTAAAAAATATTTCTGAACGTTACAATAACATAATGATACTAAATAAAGTTGATTGTTCACTTTTGTAGTGGTAAAAAGAGATAGGTTAATTGATGATTTATAAAAACGACAAAGAAAGACATCAGTACAGGTTAAAAAAATGTTAACACTTCCTGAAGTCGTATAATCGTTTGGTTGCTCGATGTCGTTTGAGTGATGTACGGGGGAGACGCTCCTATTAGAAAATACCCATAAAATATCAATAACGCAATGGTATATTCTGTTTTCGTTGCTATGACAAAGAGTTTTTGAAGTTCTCTACATATTGTGATGGCGTATTCATCAATTTTCTCTCACGAAATTTTGATTAAAGCTGAGTGCATATTTCCGTCGAGCCCAAGCATTTTAATTGCCCCAGTTCGGTGGTTTGATTTCATGGTGGATCACTATGGGTTCGACCGTGTAATCGCTCATGGGTAAGAACCGGGAGCCAGTGATAACTGTAAAAGTAAGTTAACTATGGAGACTGAATCTGTGAGGTCGGAGCTGAGCAGCCGATCACGGCGGAGTTCCCGGCACCGGCAGCACACGCACAGGAGCACACGGTACGCCTGGCTCTTATGGAAATATTTCTAATTGCTTACTAGTGAAATGATTATCTGGTTTAGTGATAACCACTATGATTAACTATTCATTTACTTACTATGTTACATCAGTAGTCATATAAACGAATTTATATTAACCTTATGTGAAATAAATGTTTCATTAAACTTTTTTACAGTCAAACTGCTTTTAGTTTTATTTTGATGTACTAAAACTGGACATGACAGTTGAATAAGTTTATAAGTACTATCTATTACACTTGTAACAGTGTATACAAAAAAATGTTACTTTGTCAATCTTTAAAAAAGTTACTTTGAAGTTTATCAGGATGTCTTCAACATGCAATAACCGCTACACAACATTTCAAATGCTGGAGCTTATTTCTTGCTAATATATAAGAACTTAATAAATTTACCAACAACTAATACCTACTCTTTGTTTAACTGAATTGTGCCTGTACATTTAATTGTTTTCAACTGTATGTCTTCATCATTTATTCTTGCAACTTGTGTTTTAAAATAATAATTAAGGTCATTACAATTGTTAATAAACAATGTATATTGTTACAGAAGTACTAAATCCCAAAGAAAAGACTGTGGGGACAGCACCATGGCACCTTTTCAAACCAGTGTCAATATTAACCCAGAGATTGGTCGTGACGGTCAGGAGGTCATTGAAGTGCAAATCTTACCACAAGATGAGAACTGGGGGGAGAACACCACTGCAGTCACAGGGAATACTTCTGAAGGCTCACAGTCTATGGAAGATGTTAGCAACTGGCCCATAGAGTCGGACAGTGGTATAGGTTTTGTTTGTTCCAGATATTTTGGAACAACTATATCACTAGCACTGTGCTTCGTGTCATTCGTGAGCCCTTTAGCAATGGTTGTACTACCGAAAATTGGGTTTTTTCCTGGTTTAACGGACAATATAGCTATTCAAACTAGCCAAAGAATACAACTGTTGTCTTGCACAGCAGAATGTAAAGGGATCTTGCTTTCTTTAGCATTTAAATTAGTGTTACTTGCAATAGGTGCATGGGCTGTATTCCTGAGACCCCGCAATGCAATCTTACCTCGGATATTTGTGTTCCGAGCCATGACCTTAGTCATCCTTGCAGTTTGTACATTCTCATATTGGCTGTTTTATATTGTACAAATAACTGAAGCAACGAAAGCTTTAGCCCTCGGAGAGGAGGCGATTGATTATAATGCTTTAGTGGCTTATGTGTCAAGTTTTTCTGATACATTGCTTTTTATACATTATGTAGCAGTAATCTTAATAGAAATTCGTCATTTAGAGCCCGTCTATTACATAAAGATAGTCAGAAGCCCTGACGGGGAGAGCAGATCCTATGCTATAGGGCAGCTGAGTATTCAGAGGGCTGCGGTGTGGGTATTGCAGAAGTACTACACAGAGTTCCCAATCTACAATCCATATTTGGAAAAGATTCCGATATCAAAGTCTCAGAGGAAGGGGCAATCCAGTATAAAATTCTATGAGGTGGACGGGTCCAACACAAACGCTCCATCGGGTCAGGTGCGGTGAGTAGTATTTCATATTATTTAAGAATTTTGGTGGTGTTATTTGTTATAAGTAATTTTTAAATTTCTTAATTTTTTTATTCACATTTTAAAACAGTTTTTATTCTATGAAGATAGGTGATATTCAGAACATTATCCTGATGGTAAGCGATGCTGAAATACGCATCCGAAACGTGGTAACAGATCGTGCTATCTAGCTGAGACCGTTTCTTCGAGGAGATATCACTTGCCTTATGATGTCACTATTCACATTCTCAATGTAGCAAAGTTCATTATACTTTGTAATGCAACATCGTAAACATAGTAATGTGTGCCGATGTCAATGTTCACATCGTGTCACGCGGCACTCGCATTTGCGGCGTTGCGCAGTTCCGCGAGCGGCTCGTGCACGGGCAGCGGCGGGCGGCGGCGCGACTCGGCCTCCGCGCACAACGAGCGCTACTACGAGGAGGCGGAGCGCGCGCGGCGCGTGCGCAAGCGGCGCGCGCGGCTGCTCACCGCCGCGGAGGACGCGTTCGCGCACGTGCGCCGCGTGCGCGTCTCCGGCGGGCTCGGTGAGTGCCACTGCCACACTCCCACACTCCCACACTTCCTCAGCTCTCGTATTCCTCTGACAGTTCATACTTGTAATACATTGTAACAGTTGAACCGAAGTTTAATGTACATCTAATGAAAACATCTCCCGCCTCCCCTACCAACACCAAGTGCGTACATGATCAGACGCACCTCGCCGTCCTGCTCGTAGCGACGTGTAGTGTAGTGTAGTGTAGTGTAGCAGTGAATACTCACTTAACGTGCTGTTTATACGTATGTATATATAATAATGTGCGTGTGCGTGTGCGTGTGTGCAGGCGGGTCGCTGGGGCCGCGCGAGGCCGCGCAGGCGGTGTTCCCGTCGCTGGCGCGCGCGCTGCAGAAGTACCTGCGCGCGACGCGCCAGCAGCCGCGCCACTCCGCCGACTCGGTGCGTCTGGTGGCGGTGACTGCAGCCTCGTTTACATTTTCTCTTTTTCATAAATTCCCCCGGTGCCGCACCGGTTCCTCCGCGTGCACTATTGAACGTCAGCGCGACGTCTGTGTACAGGTCCTGGCGCACCTCGCGCGCTGCCTCTCGCAAGACGCTTCGCCGCGCGCCTTCTTGGAGCCGTTCCTGGTGGAGGCGCCCGTGCTCGCGGCGGAGCAGGAGGCGCGCCCGCTGCAGCGCTGGGCGCTGGTCTCCGACGAGCTGTTGGCGCGCCCGCTCGCTCACCACGTCGACTTCCAGCTGCGGCAGGGTGACGTGTCGCTCATGTGCAGCGTCAGGCAGCTACCTAAATTCAGCTTCACCGAGGAAGTGGTCGATCCCAAGAGCAACAGGTTCGTGCTGCGGCTCAACTCCGAGACGTCCGTCTGACAGGAGGAGTTCACTGACCACGAGGAGCACCGGCTCGTATGACGCGGGGAGAGCGCCGCGTCGCGCCAGCTCCTCGCGAACTGGTTCTAGCGCGGCGCGCGCCGGTTGCACGGGCTCGTCGCGTTCAGTTCACAGAATGTCAAAGTTTTCGGAGAGGCTGCTCACGCGGTTGTTATTGTACTTTAATATCCGCCGCCGATTTCGCTCGCAGCAGGCGGGCGGTGGGTGCGGAAGTGTTGAGACTGTACGCTGCTTCCGCGAGCGCACCGCGGGCAGTGTTTCGTATTCAGTGAAGCTCGCCGCCGCCGGGTGGGCGTGCCCCCGCGCGCCCCCCGCGCTCCCCGCGCCCGCGTCTTTATATTCCGTGCGTAACGTGTACATGTTGTGTCATATAACTTAACTCGTAATTTAAGATGTACTTTAGTCATAACTTTACAATCTGCACAAATTCATCGCGTAGGGAATAAGCAATTGCATAAAAATTTAATTTATACGGTGGCCCGTGCTTGTACGGAGGAAACTGAAACGCGGCTGTGTTCTAATTTATAGAGAAAATGTTTGGCAACGTGTGGATTCGGCACGGAGGAGGGGGTCTCTCTTACAGAAGTAGCTACGCAAGTAAAATATATATGTCTGCATTTATACACGCAGCGGTCGTACTTACAAACACCCTGAAGTGCCTTTCTCGTGTTGGTGAACGCGGATCTACGCACAATCCCCCGCCATCTCATATTTGTAATAGTTCATAAGTACATGTCAATAAACATTTGCTCGTCCACAAACCAAATGCAGCATTTCGTATTACACGCATAAATATTTACACATATTGTATACAAATATTTGTACACCGATATATTTATGTATGTCTGTGACCCCCGCCCGCCGCCCCGCCACCGCAGCACGCGCGCGCGCGTTTGCGGGGCGTCGGGGGCGGGGGCGCCGCAATGAAACGCACTTATTTTTATATGAATTTATTTAACAAACACGAAAGCCTTACTTGTAACAAATAAACACAATCGTCGTTATTGTCTCCGCCTGTGGATGTTCAACTTATTTAACTTAATGTAAGCGTGTGCTGCTTGCTGTGCTGCTGTGTGTCCGGTGCAGCGCGTGCGCACGCCGGCGACCATCTTTTGTACACATTTGTAATTTATAAATAAATGAACTGAACTGATTTTCATTGTTTTATTTGAATTGCAATAACATATAAAATTCTGCGAACATACACCGACGCAATAAGAACTCCGTCGGTTGTCACCGCCTGGGTACCGGCGGCCTTTCGGTTCCTTGTTATTAATAAATTTTTATTTCAATTAGCGTTTGATTTTGTTACCCACTACATTACTCAATTTCATTTGATCTCGACGGGGGCCACAGTGGCGGGACACCTACAAGTTTAAAAAGCATTTATAAATCTTAACGCAGTTCCAATTCTCCGCTGCGCTCCGCGAGCGGTCCCCTTAAAACCTATTCATGCGAAGTGCGCAAAAATATGAACCTGCTACAGAAACAAATGTAACGTCGGTTTCAGTCCTATTTCCAAATATTTCAGCGCACTACAGTTGCAAGTTTTTAAAATACCCGTTACCCACACTTTTTATTTGCAATTATCGCGTCAGGTTTACGACTTCATTAAAATGTGATCTAGTTATCAACGATAATAGCTTCATAATGATGTTAACTTATACGTGTAATATTTCAACGATTACACTATAACAAAAATCTATTGTGATATCTTCACTAATAAAGCAATTCTTCTTTTGCAGCCCGTTCAGTAGCGCGCGTACAACGCGGAGGCGCTCTGCGCGGGGGTGCGCGGGGGTTCGGCGCTCGACGGGCCACGAGCGCGCTTGTTCAGGAACATTCGAAACCAATTCACACCTTTTATTGCACCGTCTCCGTATCAGCACACACATCGACTGCTGCATCACGGAGGCATCCGCAACCCCCGCGGCAGCACGAGCTACAGCTCCCTCGGAGTCGCGTGCACCGGGAGGACTGCGTACGCAGCTGTAGAGTTATACATACTGCTCACGAACTTCCCCTTCGCCTGGCAGATGGGCAGGTACCAGAACAGCCAGAGGGCCGTGGCGGAGGAGAACATGCAGAAAGCGATGAGGCCGACCGCGAGGCCCGCGCGCCGCCCGCCGGCCGCGCATTTGAACAACTTGGATTTTAAATCGAATATTTTGCCATTGAACAGCGCTTTCGGCGTGCCGCACCTGCAACGGGAGAACGAACTGTTAACCGCATCCTTGTGCTTGCACCTGACCGACCCCTGCAGCACAGCCTCACAGCTCGCTGCGGTTAATTGTAATTTAGGAGAATGTGCCCGCATAACTATTGCCTAACTCAGACTCACCTCAAATGTTCATAATCGTTTGGTTTCATCTGAAATTGCTTGAACCAAACAATTTTGCAATCACAGTGCCAGGGGTTCCCCTGCAAGTCCAGCCGAGTCAGCTGTCCGAACGGCACCTGCAACTTCTTGTCGAGCGTCTGTAACCGCGATGACTTCAGCGACAACTCTTCCAGAAGAAAGTCATCGGGATCGTCCAGGACTTCCTGCCCGAAAGCGAGGGCGCTGAACTCCGTCAGGTTAAAGTTCCTCTCCAACTCCAGTGTCGTGAGATCGCGGAGCGAGGCGAACGTGTAAGCCGACACCTCCGCTATACTTAAATTATTGAGCTTTAGCACTTTCAACGCGGTCAGGTCGTTGAAATCTTCACCGGATATTTGCCTTAGCGGGTTGTCGGACAGGTCCAAGAATTCCAGCGTGAACGGTATTTCAAACAATTCGGATAGATTGTTGTCGGCGACGAGGAGCTCCCTGAGGTCGTACGCGTCGAGGAAGAAATTGTCGGGGACTGCGTTCAGGGCGACTCCGTTGATGGAGACTTTCCTGATTTTGTTCGCCAGCCCGTACCCGTCCCGGTAGAACAGGTTGGCCTCCGCCAAGCTGCTCCCGAGAGCGTTGTTGTCTAAATTGATCTCGCGGAGTTCTCGCAATGGGTGAAAAGTGAGTTTAGTGAACGTCGTAAAATAGTTATTTGCCAAATTCAAATACTCCAACCTCGTCACCGACCTGAACACCGCGGCATCGATACTTTCCAACCGGTTATTGCTCAGGTCCAACCTCCTCAGCTGCGGGAACGCGAGAGCATTCGGTTCGATGTCAGTTATATCATTATTTCTCAACACCAATTCTTCCAAACGCCGCGAGCGCAGGAACCGCCCCGAGCGCACCGCCTGCAGCGCGCACGACGACAAGTCCAACGAGTACGCTCCGTCGGGCAGGGTGAGGTCGGCAGCGATGAAGTTCTTCCTGTAGGAGCAGTCGATGTATTGCCTCACGAAGTCCTCCTCCGCTTCGTCGTGGTACCTGCACACGCACTCACTGACACTGTCGCAGAAGCTCCAGCCGCGGGCCGCGCCGCCCAGCAGCAGCAGCGCCAGCGCCAGGCTCGCGGGCCGCATCGCGCGCGCCGCGGGGCCCTCGCGCCGCGTATTGTCGCCGATCGCTGGATATTTCTCTTTGTTTAGCGATAAGCGAGCCGCGGCCGCCGGAGAGATAGTGACGATTACCGCTTCTATATTTCCAAATCGACTAGCCGGAGCCCGCGCCCGCCGCCATCCACACAAACACTTCCTCGCTTCGGATTGAACAGATCTGTTTCTGAAACTAAAAGTTGCACCGCACGCGCGCACGGTGGCGCCGCCGCCGCGCGCCCCCCCGCGCCCGCGCCCGCCGGCGGTACCTACATATCAGTGTGAATCATTTCAAAATAACGCGTAATCGAAGGTGAATTGATAACATTTTGAGAAGTGTTGCGAGCACTCGCGTTCGCGTGTAACTATGTTATCTGAGTTTATTTTCGTGCACTCACTATACTATAAAGAGCACATAAATTTTTTTATGGACTTTGCAGAATTTTTAACTGACTACTTACAACAATGTTTTGATTATTTGAACACACTTGCTGATGGTTCATTACAAATGAAGTTTCAATTTGTTCTGACGGGTAGTCGGCAGTTTGTTTTTTTTCCTGCAAATGTTAAAGTGCGGTAATGTTAAATTAGTTCTTGTGGTCTCGGTACCTCCGTAGTTTCATTCCCCCCCCCCCTCTCTTTCTCCTCCGGCGCCTGCGGACGGAGCCCTAATTCCCGCGGACCCCACATTGATCGCTCTGGTTTATTGGTGCTTTTTTAATAAAAGGAACTAAAGTAAAATTAATCATTTATTAATCACAAATGAAAAACCATAATAGCTCGATAGCGAAGAGCGACGGTTAACTTCAAAACGTTCACGGCCAATCTCCGAGACTTCACCGGATGCACCGCGGGTGCCGCCGCGTGCTGCGGTGCGGGGGGGTGGAGCCGCTAGAACCTGCTGCGCGCTGCCTGCGCGTTGCCCTTGCTGCCGGGGTCCTCGTGCGCCTGTCACATGCGCGCGCGCACGCGTGCGTTACTTGTCACGCCACCGTGTTACATAAAGATCTACGCTAATTATACGGTGTAGTCATATTTTTTATTATTTTGCATAGATTAGTGCTTGACTACGATCCCACCTGATGATAAGCGGCGACGTAATCTAAGTGGTAAAGCGAACTAGCCTAGAAGAAGACTGTTCATTCTTCTCTTGAAGACCCCCACATCATACGTGGACGGAAACACTGGCGCCGGCAAACTGTTCCCATCCCTCGCTGTTCGCATTATGAAGGACCAAGCGGAACGCTTTGTCCTAATGCACTTCATTATCAGCCATCGTCACTTCAACCGCCGCAGGACATAGGCCGCGCCGGTCGACCTCCAGCGGAACCGCGCCCACCACCGTGTCAGTAGTCGCGAGGCTGCTGCACTCCTCAGCACCCCCGCTGCGTTTGAAATCAGGAGGCCTACTCACCCTTACTTCCCAGACGGCTGTTCACTTATCACGTTACTTCTGTAACATTTGTTCCGAACGCGGGGACTCATTGAATCCGGCTCTACGCAGTGCTCGTCACCTTGAGATTGCAGGTTGCGCACCCCGGATATGTTCGCGGGTACCTTCGCTTGGCAGCAGAACTAGTCGTGCCTTGTCGTGAGTGCCTAACGCGATTGCTTCTACCGGATAGGCAAACGGATCGCAGGTGCTCCGCCCCTACCGATATATATTATGCAGCAGCCTGTTCTCTGACAAGTGACAACGCCGCTCCTCGTGGCGTCCAAAGGGATTAATAGCTTAACAGGCTTTTGCGCGGTGATTCCTCTAGCCCCCTCCCTCTCCATACAGAATATGATATATTAGCCGTATATAACGAGGAGGAGCACTGAGTATTAAAAAAAACAAAAAGCTATATTCGGCGTGAGAAGATCCCGCGAGCCCACCGTCAGTGTCCCCGCGGCGCGCGCTGCGGGTGCCGCACCTTGATGAGGATGCTGGTGCGCGGGCCGGTGCGCCACAGCCGGCCGGCCTGGTCCACGAACGCCGCGTCCACCGCCACCGTGTACAGGCCCGGCGCGCCCACGCTCACCAGCTGCTGCGCGGCAAAGTAGTCGCGCATCGGCTGCACCGTCTGCACCGCGCGCAGCGTCGCGCCGCCCGCACCCGCCGCGCCCTCCGCGCCCTGCGCACTCTGCACCTCAACATTGTTTACTATCTTCTACTTCTGTTTTTTTTTATATTACTTTGCGACGAGACGAGCAAGACGTTCACCCGATGGTAAGTGATACGCTTGCCCATGACAACGTGCTGCTAGTTAATATGGTACACACTGCACCACATTGCGCTCGTCGCCTGAGACATAAGGTGTTAAGTCTCGTTACCCATTACACTACTAATTACACTAGCTACAGCGCCTACAAACCGGAACACAGTAATGTTCGCACACTACTATTTGGCGGTTGAAATAGGACCTGCGGTGGTACCCACCCAGACAGTCTCCGGCAACAGAGACCTACCACCTGGTAACTTCTGTGTATTTGTTTTCCTAAAGGTTTCGCTCGAGCAAGCAGATGGTGCGGTCGAGCCCGCGACCCCGGCGGTTAGAACATTAGTAACAAGTGGCCGTACCTTCTCGTTGAGGCGCGCGTGCGGCGTCGCGGTCACCGTGATCTGAACCCCCTTCACCTGCCGCGCCGGTTGCCGCTTGCTGCAACAGACGACGCGCGTCAACACGCAGCGCGCGCCCATTGCGTTATTAGTGTTATGAATTCATCGCCATGTTACGCTGCGCCACTGAACAGTGGATGTTGGGTTTTTTAAACGAGACTTTAAAAGTGATAAAAACGTCTGTAGCTGGGCGATCCTTCGACGAAGGTCTGAAGGCCCGGCGAGTTGCACGCATGCTGATGCAAGAGTATAATAAACTCGCGGGACTAAAAATGATGAACAGTTTGTACCAGGTTGTACCAAATGTTGTCGAGTTCGGCGACGGTGGTGTGTACCTGCGCGGCGGGTGCAGCACAACGCCCTCCAGGCGCAGCGCGAGGCGGTGCGCGAGCGGCAGCGCGGCCGCGTGCTCGGCGGGCGGCGCGCGCCAGCCCGGCGCGAGCGACACCCGGCACAGCGTGGCCGCGCCCCGCGCCCCGCACACCGCGCGCGGCCACGCCGCCCCCGCGCAGCAGGCGCGCACCGCGCCCACCACCGCCTCAGCATGCTGCGCGAGAACACCACGAGACGGATCATCAGAAAGCTGTATTTGTTGGTGCCCGTTTTACTCCTGAGTCGTTAGAGCACATACCCTGTGGGTGATGCCCGGGTTGGTAGTGGGGTTGTCGAACAGTTTAGCGGATATCTTGGCAAGCTCGGCAGCGGGGGCGAGTGCGATAAGTTCTTCTAGCGTTGTCGGCTTCAGCTCCTTGGCAAACAACTCGGCAGGGCGTTCCTGCTGGTTGCCTGTGATGCGGTCCAGAAACTGCGCCAACTGCGCGAACGTGTACTGCGAGCTGCTCGTGCACAGCGTTAAGTTTGGAAGCGACGTTGAGGAAAATAGCTCTAGAGCACTAACTTATGTTTGTAGAAATTTCTTACACGTACGGACTAATGTCATCAATGTTGAAATATGCACAAACCATTACGAGGACAGTTTTCCAGCGCTTCTTAATTTTAATTTTTAAAATCATTACAACAAATATTATTTATTATTGACCTCGTCGTCGTCAAAAGTCCCTTTAGATTTAAAAGTGTCGATACCGTGTACTCCATAACAAATAACTATCAAAGGATACATGTGCAGGTGCGCAAGCGTCGAGTCGTCCGCGTGGAATGCGGTGCGCGCGATGTGCGCGTAGCGCTGCGCCACGCCCGCCGCCATGTTGGCCGCGCGCCGCAGCGCCCCCGCCGCCGCGCCCACCCGCGCGCCCGCCTCGCGCGCCGCCTGCACACACACACACACACACGCACGTGTACTTTATACGCAGGCTCCTCCGACCCTCCCCATCTTAATCAATACAAGTCATGTTGCAAAAAGGATTTATAACCTTTACATAAGTAGTTCTCTCATAGACGAACAATTGTTTTTATAATCAGTGTAGATTCTAGAGAATAGCCCATTTTATTCAACAAAGTTTGCTTCGTGAACATTATTAGTCGGGTGTAGCGGAAGACCCCGCGGCGTGGGCGCGTCAGACCTGCGCGACGGCAGGCGGCGGCTGCGTGCACAGCGCGCGCGCAGCCGCCGCGGCGCCCGCTAGCGCCGCCAGCGCGGCCGCACGCGCGCTCATCCACGACGCGGCGAGCGGGGTGCACGCGCCGCAGCCGCTGCAGCCCGCTGCGCACGCACCCCCCGCGCCGCCCCCGGCGCCGCCCGCGTCCCCGCAAGACTCCCACAGCCCGCTGCACACCTCCAGACCTGAGATACCTGTGACCACACGTAAAATAACTGCTGGACGGGCAGCGCACTAACGTTTTGTATTAAATAGAAAGAATAAATATTAGTGCATTATTGCTTGGCGGTAAAATACGTGCTGCAGTAGTACCTGCCTAGACGGTGTCCGGCAACAGGACAACTTATCATCAGTGAACTGCTAGGTGTTGTTAGTTTTTAGCACTGGTTATGTACAACGCCGGCAAGACGCTTTACCGTCGCGGAGAAGGCGCGCGTCCGCGTCGGCCGCGCGGCGCAGCGCGCTCAGCCAGCGCTGTGCCGCCTCGCTGGGCGCCTCCTCACAAAGTCTCTTCAAAATTTCTGCCGCAAGATGGTGGTGGCCGTATCTGTAAAGAGTAAATGATTGATTTTAAACCAAAGTATTATTTAAAAATAACTTATCATACATGATAGACTCAAATCCAACAAAACGAACAATACAATGTGTACAGGTAATAAAGTTATCGCATGGTGAGGTAAAGCTACGAGTACCTGAGGGCGGCGCGGGCCACCCGGTAGCGGGTCCAACCGTCGGCGGCGCTGACCGTCCGCAGCACGCGCTCCTCCCACGAGCGGTTGATGCGCACGCTGAGCTTGGCAGCCGCGCGCTCCTGCAGCAGCACCGTACACAGCAGCACCAGGCTCGTGCCCTCCTCTGCCGCGCTCTCACCGTCCTCCGGAACGGTGCTCCTGCAAAAAGTGACAATGGATAAACAATAAATTTCGTATAATTTCCCCCGGGATGTGTGCAGCACTGGCAGACCGGACTCCGACACAATGCAAAGTGTGTTATGTGGAGGCTTTGACAAGAGTTGGTAGAAAGTTCATGATAAGGAAATCTGTAAATAGCCACGATGATAACTGAACTATGAAAATGAATAAAGCCATTGTTTATGATGTGTATATAATAAATAGTGATGCAATGACATTAATAATAGTGTCGAATTGCATAAAGAAGATTGTTTGGAGATACACGCGTACACTTAAATACATACAAATTTTAAAAAGCTGTTTAATCGTTCAAGTGCTCATTTGTTGCTCTAGAAACAACGACTTCATCTTTTTATATAAATTACTTTAGTGATTGTGAAATGCTTTTGTGCTCGTATGCGGACCAGGTAGCGCTCTCCGTGCACCGTATCTCGAGCTCGTATCTTTATGCAAAAAATATCCCCCCCTTAATATAAAAACAATCGTGTAAATATAATAACGATGGAATTTATCCCAATTTGAAAATGAAATGTGCCCTCCATAACAAGACGCAGATTAAGTACTTCTTGCACACGCTCTATTGGTTTACTATTCACGTAGAGAGAGGCCGTGAGAAAAAAGAATTTGTTAATTTGACTTTTTGTTCCCAATACAAGAAGGACAACTGATTTTAAACCATCAGCTGAACTAATTTCTGTCAATTGTGAACGATCGCTCCTCAGCTTGCTAGAATACATTTACGAAAGTCATGGCCAATCAATTGGTGAATTCAATACGCAGCTGTATGTTTCTTTACTGTTATGTACTATTTCATAGTAACGTATGTGTGTTGGTGGTGTTGGTGGTGTTGGTGAGGTTGGCGGTGACCGGTTGCAGGAGTTACCCGAAGCGCTGGAAGGTCCGCAGCAGCGCGGGCAGCGCGGGCGCCAGGCGGCGCGTGCTCACCGCGGCGCCGCCCAGCGCCGCCAGCGCCTCGAGCAGCGCGAGCGTGCGCGCGCCCGCCTCGCCCCGCGCGCACCCCGCGCCGCCCGCCGCCGCCCCGGCCGCGTCCAGCTGCCCGCCCAGCGAGCCGGCCGTGCGCTCCGCGTACAGCCCGGGCTCCGCGTGGCATAGCTGCACCTGCGACCACAGCACCATCACCATCCACAACGCCATCGTTATAATCCAGACTTACTAATATTTATATACACAATCTAGTGGACAGTTATTCACTAGATTGAGATGTGGTCTTTTTGTGTGCCGAGTATTCTATTTGCCCTTATATTGAAGGTTTAACACGGACTTGACCTCCGTAGTGAGCACCTAATTAAGTCCGAACACGTTCAATAAAATTCAGGTTCAGTGGACTGCCGCGGGCTGATGATGACATCCAATAATCCTTCACATAGAAGCAAGCACGTAACATTTATTTTAACGGTGAAAGTTACGCCAATTACTAATGTGTACTCTCGCGATGTTCACACATCTGTTCATGACTAACCATGAGGTGTTCAGGTTTACATGTTGTGAAGGAATTAGCTGTGGTATCTAAAGATTTAATATTTCGCTATGAACTAACCAGACACCGCAGCGCGATCCGCAGAGACTTCACCTGCCCCGGGGCTTGCCCGGTGGCGATAACCAGCGACTCCAAGGCAAGCATCAGATCGGCTCCCTCCACAGGAAGACTTTCCTCGTAGCTGTCAATGAGAGATATAAGAGCGTTTTTTTGAGTATAGGAGCGATGAACATAATGATGACGATGAACAGAAACCATAGCAACCTAATAGAGGAGGGTCTTACCGGAAACTTTACACAGCTCCGTAGCCAGCGAATGTAATGTTACCCCTGTTACGAGGCGTTCACGTCATAGCCACCGGTCACTCCCTCGCGCAAGAAACTTTCTGGAGCCCTCCGGAAATGCACCTGGGCACATCCTAGTAACAGTGCCGGCTACAGATCTGCACGTGTTACGGCAACAAGATTCTCGTACCTGTGCACCGCCTTCCCTGCTTCAAGGGCCGGGGAGGGTCACCCATTTGAATTGTGTATCGTTTTATAGTTGTCGTTTACGACTGCTGGCGTTTAATAAAGCGCAGAAAGATTTATAAAATGTGGTACACATAAAATTTTTAAGGAGCATAAGAAAATAATTGATTCCCAAAGTGATATGATAATTTTGCTAAATTTGATTGTGTCGGTGATAGGTACCAGTGCACGACGATGCGCGTGAGCAGATGCGCGGCGGTGGCGGCGTGCCGCAGGTCCGCGCTCAGCGTCGCGTCGAAGCAGTACTGGCGCAGGGCCGCCGCGCTGCCGGCCGCGCCCGCGCCCGCCGCCGCGCACACCGCCGGACACCGCACCAGCATCTGCTCAATAACAACGAGGGCAAGACATTTCGACCCTGGAGGACAGATTATAGATAAGATGGCAGTAGCTGTGCATGCCATTTCGATAAACTTTACACTAACATCTAAAACGATGTTACCAACTAAGACAGCAATCAGTAGCGTGTTGTATCAGGCATTACACCAGCTAATAACACAAACATCAGTCTCTGTGCTGCAGCCTCGCTGGAGTTGAGCTCTGTAAGTACCACAGCAGGGTCTATTACAACCAGATAGCAGAAGTGTACATATTAACTTGTGAATATTACTGACTTTCAATTTGAAGGGTGTAGCTGTGTAGCTACACACTGTGTTACTGGGGTAATGAGAACTACCATTAAGTTTTTAGTCAACAAGAGTTAATATAATGGTGTATAAATATTCTGTCATCGGTATCACCAACAGCCAAGGGAACAATTTGCTTGTACCATTAAGTTGTCGTGTATTGCTGGTTTGGGTGATGCAGGCTGTTGATTGCTTTAGTGGGTTTCTGTTTATTACCTGCATGACTTGCAGGCACAGCATGGTGTGTTCCGCGTCGCTGCTGCCGCTCGCCGCCCGCACTAGCCGCTGAATGCACTCGGCCGGCCACAGCGCCGCGTGCTCCGCCAACTTCCTCAGCCCGAGCAGCGCCGCCCTCCTCACTGCCGAACGCGCATCTTTCATAGCTATGCTCAGCAGAAGTTCCACCTAGGAAATGGCATTCACTGTTTACATTACAATATTCCTCTAATAGATTTTGTGGCATTACTATCCATTATCAAATAACAAACGGAAAGTGAGATTGTAGACCTCACCTGGTGTAAATAATAGTAATAAAGCATATAACTTTGTATGTACCTGGTCAGGTACATGGACGACAGTGTCGGCGGCAATGGCAGTCAGCGCAATGATAGCTGCACGTACAGAGCTGGAGGATGGAAACTTTTCCAGCAGGGAGCGGAGTAATTTCAACACACCCTGAGCTCTCACAGCTAAAGAAACAAATTGTATTTTATGATGAGCAAAGAAAACAATAACTTTACAATACAATTTATCATTAAAGTATTTGATGCAAAATTACTACCAAATATAATGTTTTATTTTACTAACATCATATGCATATTCACAAGATCGGCCTTATCTGCAACTCCATGATGATGAATAAGGATAAAAATATGTACCATATTTTATTCAATCCAGCTCCTTGAGATAACCAAGCAATTCTTCAGCATTAGCTACAATGTTAGGGAGGGCTGATAGAAGTCAATGTACGTAACTTAGTGCCATTATAATAGCTTAAAAACAGTTTTATAAAAATATAATTACATGGTAGAGAGAGTTAAAATTTACCTCCTCCATGAACTGTTCTCAAAGCACGTACTAGCTTGGCCCTCCTCTCTGCTGCGGTACTCTCACACTCCACCATGTCAGACAGTTTGTTGCACATGGCTACTGCAAATGCACTAGCAAAAAACCATAAATGACAAATAATAATAAAGCTTTCAGTAAAACAAAATTAATAGTGTTATACTTGTTAATAGTGTTAGAGAGTTAAAAACTATGGGAGAATAAATATACATTTGTAGAGATGTTTTTCATAGTAGTGATGATTGCAGCATTGTTAAATTTTATGTATTATATAGTGCTTGATTTTTAGCCCGAGAATTTTGCAAGTATTTTTAAGTAACTACTTCTGTTAACATTGCATAGGACTCAGAGTTGCATATCATTCATGCATGGCCATAGATATTTATGAAATATAATTTGGAATTAACAATAACTAACTTAGTGTATGAAATGAAGAAGGTATAGGAATGATAAAGTACACTTACTTTGAATGTGCAGCAAATCTAGTTGTAGCGTATATGGCGGCATCAACTTCAACATTATCATGGCTCTCCAGCCCTCTTCGTATAGCGTGGTGCACATTCTGTCTCTCCGGGATGATCCCGGCGACCGCACCCAGAGTTCGCAGCGCCAGTGCCCTCGCCACGGGGTCATTGGAATGTAGGACGCTAAATACCCTCCGCAAAAACTCATCAACGTTCAGAATCTTGTCTAGATGCTTCTCGCTTTGTTGACACACGCGCAAAACCCACAGCCGCAAGAAATTATTGCCCATTCGAAAAACATCGGCCAATTTTAGGAACGAAGAGTTAATGAGAATAGGAAATGGGTATTTTTCGAACAAACGAGGAAAACGGACGATCGCTTCACATTGTTCCCCAACTTTGCCAGACCTCAGACCTGTAACATCGTTGTTTTATTAAGTTATACAAAACTATACATTATACGTTTACATACATTAAGTTGTAAATATATATACCTTTATCTAATTCGGTTAAGGCGGAATTTGCATCCTGTTCTGGTTCAACCGAATTATCATTAAATGTATTAGACCTTATTCCAATCATTTTCAACTATTTTAAACAATATATTTAAAAAAAAACACCAACATAGCAAATGTCACTTAATAATGACAGATAGTTGTGGTTTTTTTTTTAAATGTTTTTACGGCTCGGAGTCCTTTTGAGCCTTTGTTGTAGTTTACTGCCGGGATGCTTCCTGAGGTATACATGTATGATAGTTACAAATAATATTTAATACTAAGAAAAGATAAAAATCTCAAAATAATATTTTAAATTTAAGTAATATAATGTATAACATAAAGTAATTTAATATAAGTAGTAGTTTTATAACTTTATTTTAAACCAGATAAAAACAAAACGTTAGGTATATTATTTTCTATATGTAACGTTGTATAAATAAATCACATTATTAGTGGAAGGTGTGTATTTTAATTATTATACTTGTCTTTAAAAAGAAATAACAAAATAGGAAAAACTGTATTAATATTTTTTTAAAGATCCATCTGTGTAAACTACAGTGAAATTAGAAGGAGTGCGACTTTTTGTAGATGGCGCTGTGTTTTCCCCTTTTTTATTTCTTTCTTTTTGGCACTTTGTACATTTTTAGTTTAAATTTGGTTATATTTCTAAAAGCAAATATACAATTTTGTGTGACAAAAAAATATTGGTGAAGAGGTAAACCATTTATCCGATAACAACGTTTCGGCTTGCTGGACATGGACTTTTCTTACTTCGTATAATTGCTGTTTAAATTGTACCGTGTGGATAAAATTTTATACTGATATTCAAGAAATTGTTATCGCCAAGATGTATATGAGTGACGAAACGATCTAGGGTAAGTAGTTATCTGGTGATAGATCTCTCATGCTGCAGATCGTCTAAAAAGGTTCCACCGCAGCACTTATTCCTGCTGCCAAACAGTATTGTGTTTCGGTATGAAGGGCGGTGTAATCTTGTGAAATTACTGGCGTAATGAGACTTCACATGTCTATTATGTCTCGAGACCACAAGCGCAATGTGGTGCAGTGCTTAACATCTTAACAAGCGCTGTATTATTATGGGCAAGCGTATCACTAACCATCTGGTGAAAGTCTCGTTCGTCTCGACGAATAAAAAATAACAATACAGTTAACGTAAATTAAAAATATCAGAAATTGTAAATTTTTGATCAAGAGTCCATGCTTTGAAGAATGAAATGAAGAAGAAATCATTATGTACCATAAAAAACAGCATCTTTACCTATTTTTTTTTTTTTTTTTTATAAAAACCTTGTCCTGTTCTCGTATACTACTACAAGTCTCTTGCGTTAATAGCATTCTAATTATTTTTTTACGGACGATTGTAGGCCGTAATGTCTTTTAGTTATTATGGTAACAGACATCAATAGTTATATTTAACAAACAACCGAGTGTTTGTGTACCATCATAGTACCTACCACACGGTGATTTTACTGAGTGTTATAGTACTCAACTAAATTTAAACATCTTAACCTGTAATCTTTTGAATTACAACTAAAATTTATTCGTATATAATTATTGTTAATAATTGTACTTAAAATCATTATTTTATATAACTAACAACAGAACACTGATCGCTATTTCTTTTCTTATCTATGTATACAAAGAACCCAGCAAATAATATTCTATTTTGTGTTGCAATCAGCCGTCTTCTGTTAGCATTAATGATTTATTTGATTTCATTCGACAGGAGATGGGAAATCGTTCGCATTTGTATCGAAAATCATGGGAGCGGTGCAAGAACTATTTGTTATACGATTCGCAAGAGGCGCGTGCTCCTGCCTATGAGAGAGCTTTAGCTCCCGGTGGAAGGAAAAGTCGTGAGGAAACCGACATGTCACGAGAGCAACAGCTTCTGTGAACATGGGAAGTGCTCTCGACTCTCTCCATGTGAAAGAAGGTCAATTAAGTGTTGTGGAAATATTGTAAATGGGGTTTCTTCGTTATTTGTAGATAAGCCATTTACCATCAGATGAACTAGTACCTTTCGTTAAATTTTAATAATTATTTCAACAATAACTCAGTGAATGTTAAGTGGTATAAATTAACTGCTAACTGATAACGAATAGAAGAACGAACACGAAACTACCAAACAAATTGATGCGTAATGAACGACAGCGTTATCAAATTACACCAGCTAACTAGCGTCCTCTGCCGGTTCGACAGGATCACCCTAAAATTAACGGAGCAGAAATTTAGCTCGGATGATTCGAAGCGGTGTTTAGTCGCAACTCCCGGCTCGGCTCTCAAAGCGCCGTAATTACAGCTGTACCTGTGTAACGCGAGCCGCGCCGTGTATGCCGCCATTACGCCGCGGCGTGCTGTCGCGAAATGGCGCCTTGTCATTTTGACAGATCGCCGCGGTAATGACAGAGTCGCGTTACGCCGCCGCGCCGCCGCGCCGCCGCGGACTGCACTAGGCCGCTCTGCGGATATGTAGCGATTTACGCGTTCAATTGCACGCACGGTACTGGATTTGTTTATACGAATTCGGTGATCGTGTTTCTCGTTAGTATCTATTGCACAATGCATATATGCATACACAGTGCCACGGCGCTTTTACATGGATTGTAAAAACAAAATGTGACCGAGTAACGACCTGTTGGTGGTAGAACAACAAGAAACAATGCAGGAGAGTTTTCGCTTTGAAAAGTAACTTGAACAATAAAATCATAAGTGACATTACCTACATTAGTTTTTTTGAATAACACAGTCGATTTTAACCTGTTCTAATTAGGTATACATGAGTGTTTGCACTCCACGCTCATTACGGCCATGCGAGACGCGTAACCACGCCGATAATGAAGAATTTTAACGAGACCTCGACACATTTACTTACACTAGATAGCCGAACTCCAGCGCTCTCTCTGACATCTTCCAGTCGCCGCGGAAAAAATGATACAGGTGGTTTTCCTCTAATGGTCAATTAACGAAATACAATATTATATAAACGCGAAGACATTGTTTAGTTTAATATACATATAAATTATAAGTTATCACAAAGTGGCGGTGGAAAAGTTTCATCATATTTTTTTTTCAACCTTCGAACGTCCACCGTTGAATAGAGGCCAGCCCGGAAAGGGAATTTCTCGTGATGTCTACGCTTGGCACGCCCTTTGGCTATCGCAATGTGTTAGTCTATTCACAGATAAAATAACTGTCCTGGAATTTGTTCTTACGTAGTGGCCTTTTAAGATATATCGTGGGCAGACTGGCGGTGAGGCTATTTTTATTCGTCTCCCGCAGGGTTTGGGTCATATTCTTCTCGTGTAAATTTATATGCATACCAATGCATAATGATAATTGGAAAAATACCTTCTTAACGAGTAGATACATACAATATGCCAATTGACTATTCGTTGTCAGTTGCACGTTGCACTTCTTCTTCTTCTTCCCAATTGACGGCATGAGCACGGTTTGTGCGTGAGCCAATGTCATTTGTAGACGTACAAAATAAAAGAATACAAATCCACTAAAAATTGTCTGCGTGGTCAATCGTTCACGTTCTCATCTTTTCATCATTTCATCATGTATAAAATAAAAGGATACAAATTCTTAAAATATTGTCTGCGTGGTCAACTCGTCCGCCATGTTTCAAGTCTAATCTGGAAATACTTATAGACAAAGCTTTAATATTGTTATAGAGTATATAAAAAAATCCACGTTGCACTTACTTTTCATTTAATTTTTACATACGTCATTCTGGTAGTGAAACTTTTTTTATACTTGTCATACAGAGGCTAAGTGATAGTCTTGTCACTTAGCATAAATAGCCAGTACAAACTAAGCTTTATGCTAAACGGTATCCAAGGCCATTAAGTGACTCGTATAGTATTATTTTACACATATTGTTTTTTATACCGACGTGTCGTTTTGTTATCTTGTTTATTTTGTACATCGTAATATTTACGAATATGTTGAATTCCTAATAGGCGCTGTGTATTTATTTCGTCATGTACATTTGTAGTGCTTTTGTCAAAATTGTTATAATTCCTACTAGTTTAAAAAATTGTATACTTGTCTACTCACCCCTTATTCCTCTTCATACGTCACAAATAGAAAAAATATGTCACAGAGAAATTCAGTGAAACAATGCAATCTTAATTCCTTCCGGATCGAAACAAAGGCTTTGTTTTGGTTAACTTATAATACTTCGTGAAAAGGTATTTACGCGACAAGAATACGCAAGTAATCAACACCGGACATGGTTGGTATTAAATAGTAGTTTAAACTGGCATATGACAATACAGCATTCGTAGAAATGTTTTAGTTTATGAGAAAACCACGTTTATATTTCAAAAAGCTCTGGTCTGTGCTTATGCCGATGAAAATAAGAAGTAAATTTGCGTGTGAGGTTATTGTTTAACAGCGAACCTTCTGTGGCGAGCGAACGGGCTACCGAACGCTTTCATTGAATACAAGAGAATGTTGGACGGATTTAAAATTATTATCTGTATTGAATATTTTTTTGGGCAAAGGATTAGTGGGCTAATGAGGATAAGATGCAGGGGCGCGGTGAATCAGCCGGCAGCCGAGCCTCTTTGTCATCGGGCCAGCGATTTGTCTTACTCTCGCGTAAAGTGTTCAGATGTATTTATTTATAATCTGATCTGCTCCCGCCAACTGTTGTCTGCGAGAGATGACACTTGGAATAGTGTCTGTGATGTCATGTGGTGATACAAGAAACAAAGCTGCAGAGGTATTTGGTGTCCAGGTCATTAGTTTATACTAAAAATAATTTATTTAAATCTCTTTTTTTAACGAATGCTTTCGTTATTTATGAGGTGAACAATTATTAATTCGTAATGATTGTTGAAATAATAATCTAACTTTGTCGTTTCCTAAAAGTAAGGACATACAGATTATGAGCAAATGAAACGAAATAGGATAGAGTGTAGGCAATAAATAAATATCTTTGTGCATATAAATTCGTTGTGTGAACTTTCGAAATATTCGACGTTTGGATTTTTTTGTGTTGATTACCTGCATTACTTGGAAAAAATTATTGTTTGTCGGTATGACGTTTTAAACAAATGATTAAAATATTTCTTAAATAAAAATAATTTGGGGAGAATGTAAAAGTTATCACGAAATGTACATTAATTCAGCATAATATATCACGGAATTGCAGGTTTTTGAGGTGTGACAACACGGCGCGAACGCGCTTGGCGCGCCTCCTCCTGCTGTGCCTCCGTCGCAACGCTGACACCATCGATCACTATTCAAATATTTACGCAAACACTTTTACAACGGAGGTATACCGTAACATAACATAAAAAATTCATCTCTCTTTATAGAATTGGTATGCGGTGCTAAAATAATCGCTTAAACTACCAACCATGTAAAATTTTAAAGTAGTTTAAACTTTTGCTAGTGATAATTTTCTAATCGTTATAATCTTATAATCGTTATTCGTCGCTACAACACTAACACGTCGCTACATCACTACATCGCACAGCGCGCCGCCGACACCCGCGTACAATGGAGACAATGCGCCCCAGTGCCCGCGCTTTATTTATTTACACTGTATAATACACAGATAACAAATAATGATATAAGTACATATATGTTTTTTAAACGCAGCCGTTGCTGTCAATATTGACGGCGATCCTCTAGGGGTAGGGACACCATCGATATAAATGATTTTGGGATGCAATAAATCTATAGAAATTTTGAAATTTGTAAAAAATACTTGTAATATTTGTAGACATTTCTTCGGTGAACGTTTTTGGTAAACAATTTTTTTCCAGTTTCTCTGACACATTGAAATGTTCCTGTGCTAGAAACCAATAAGCATACATGTAACTATTTTTCTTCCGAAATTCAAATATACAATATATAAAGCACTGTGCACCGAAATCACATATATGAGCAGACGGAACAAATCATATAAAATTTTGAAGAGATCGTATTAGTTAATAATTGAGAATCTTTTGGATTGTAAGTACCGGTGAGCCGACTAAGTATTTTTAATTTCTAAGCCACAATGGGTATTTTTTTAAATAATGTATTAACAAAAAAAAGCATTTAGGTGTTATGATATGATTAGTAATTCATCGCAAAAAAAAATGTTTTTTATTCGAGACTTAACTAATCAATCTCCATCATCCATAGATCGCCAGAGACCAGTGCGCTTACCGAATGTCGCACGGTTCTAGAGCATGTGCGGTGCTCATGGAACATAATAATTTCACCCTCTAACCTCCCCCTCGGCTCACTTAAATGAGTTTCGTCGCGCAGTTTAGAGAAGATTATACAACAATTATTGTATATCATTAAACGACATTAAAATAACCGAGCAAATCTCGCGCGGGCGGCGCCGGGGCGGGGGGCCGGGGCCGGGGCCGGGGCGGGGATTACTGCGAGATAGCGATCCGTTGACGATCTACGGAGTGCGCGCGCTTCGGCAACAAAATGGCCGCCGCGTCATTTGTCAGCTACGCGATGCGGCACAAAGGATTAGTTTCCGATGTTTTGACTGCAGCAGCGGGTGCGCGCGCCCGAACAAAGCGGCGGAGGTGTGACGTCGGAGCACGGCTCCGGCCACGCTTCAGCGAGCTTGTGTGTTGGCAGGGGCGGCCGCGGAGACAAAGCGGCGCGCGGGCACGGCTCGACACTTCTCAGAGGAGTCGCCGAGACCCCGGCCAGATCGTAATCGGTGCACCTTGAGCGCCGCGATCGCAGACAAGGCACGGCTCGAGAGCAAACGTGGGAATTACGTGTATCTAAATAATTGTCGGACTCGTCGCCGGTGCTCTCTAACAACTTGTGTACGGGACCGATAACCCGGCGGTTTTGCGGGTCTCTGTAATACTCGAGGTCGCCGATTCAAACCCGCCGCTCTAATTCTGTTGTGAGTCGTTTCTTAGTTACGTTTTACTTCTGGTTACATTGCGTGTCCGCACGTTGTGTGCCCGCAGGCTGTGTGTCCGCACGCTGTGTGTCCGCACGCTGTGTGTCCGCACGCTGTGTGTCCGCAGGCTGTGTGTCCGCACGCTGTGTGTCCGCAGGCTGTGTGTCCGCACGCTGTGTGTCCGCACGCTGTGTGTCCGCACGCTGTGTGTCCGCACGCCGTGTGTCCGCACGCCGTGTGTCCGCACGCCGTGTGTCCGCACGCTGTGTGTCCGCACGCTGTGTGTCCGCAGGCTGTGTGTCCGCACGCTGTGTGTCCGCAGGCTGTGTGTCCGCACGCTGTGTGTCCGCACGCTGTGTGTCCGCACGCTGTGTGTCCGCACGCTGTGTGTCCGCACGCTGTGTGCCCGCAGGCTGTGTGTCCGCACGCTGTGTGTCCGCACGCTGTGTGCCCGCAGGCTGTGTGTCCGCACGCTGTGTGTCCGCACGCTGTGTGCCCGCAGGCTGTGTGTCCGCACGCTGTGTGTCCGCACGCCGTGTGTCCGCACGCCGTGTGTCCGCACGCCGTGTGTCCGCACGCTGTGTGTCCGCACGCCGTGTGTCCGCACGCCGTGTGTCCGCACGCTGTGTGTCCGCACGCTGTGTGCCCGCAGGCTGTGTGTCCGCACGCTGTGTGTCCGCACGCTGTGTGCCCGCACGCTGTGTGTCCGCACGCTGTGTGCCCGCAGGCTGTGTGTCCGCACGCTGTGTGTCCGCACGCTGTGTGCCCGCAGGCTGTGTGTCCGCACGCTGTGTGTCCGCACGCTGTGTGTCCGCACGCTGTGTGTCCGCACGCTGTGTGTCCGCACGCTGTGTGTCCGCACGCTGTGTGTCCGCACGCTGTGTGTCCGCACGCTGTGTGTCTGCAGGCGCGGAGTCGTCGAGAGGTGTTCTCAACATCAGATGAAACCAAATGTCTTCGCAAGAATGCGGTGCGCGCTCGCCGGTAATATTTTAAATGTAAATTATCGGTCTGTTTTTCCTGTTTGCCATCGTTGCCGTGCTCCAAAATGGCGGGACGTGAAATTTTCTATGGGCGGTAATTAAGAGCATTGAGTATTTCTCGGCGAAACACTTAGCCGTTGTGGTTTACACGGTGTTATTATTTAGAGAACACTATCTGCAGATCTCCGCTTCACGGCGCGCCGGCCGCGGCGCTCCGATGCTAATGTAATGTTTCCATTTCCTTTCTATTTGATACACGTTGAGTTGCTTGGTACGTCCGTCCGTCCGTCCGTCCGTCCGTGTATTGCAACACGGTGATGAGCTCGTACCGCGTCGTGTTGCTGTGACGCCGTACTTCGGATTATGCGTGCTGGATTCGCGGCGAGGCGACGAACCCGGCCGCTGTGGAGATTTCAGCTCATTTGTCCCCGGCTACTAGACAACTGGTCGGTTCGCCGGGCCGGGAGACGGCACTCAGACACCTGTCAGACCCGCCTCCTGGGGCTCGGTGCTCTCTACTGGGACTAACAATACGCACCATTCGCACCGCATAAGCCGCCCTGCGCCAACGACCATTTTGGTAATTTAATTTATTAGCAGTTGCACGTGGACAGGTCCCCGTCGCCCTGCTCCCCCCCGGCGGCTATAGTAACGCGACTTCTCTTTTTTTTAATGTTTTTACGGCTCTGGATCCGGTAACGTGGCTTCTCTCCGCCAGTGTTGCCAGTTGCCACTACCGGCAGCGCCTCATTGAGTTTTGGTTTCCTAATGAAACAAAACTCGGCCACATGTATACGGACACGGCCGCGCGCCGCCGCGTGGCTACGTGCGCTGTGCAGCTGGATCGAGCGTTTCATTGATTTGGTTCAGATAGACGCTGCACTCTGCGTGTGATCATAGTAGGTGGATGTACGGTTTGTTCGGCATTCCCGCAGTGTAGTTTGCAACGCTTTCACACAAATATTGTTAGTGGTTTCGGGCATTTTGTTGGTGCGGACGTCGCGCGGGCGGCGGGCGGCGGGCGGCGGGCGGCGGCTCCCGCGCGACACCGGAACCCATTGTGTTGACTCCCATTGTGCGAGTTGTGATTATGTAGCAATGTAATGTATTCACGGGGCCGGTGGGTCGGCGGGTCGGCGGGGGGAGGTGCACTCTCACTCTCTCTCTCTCTCTCCCCCCCTCCGCCCCGGCGACTCTGCAGGTCGCCTCCTCGGTAACATCAACTTAGAATATCGTCTGTATAAATTTGTTGATTCGCTTTTTTGTTACAAATGTTCCTGTTTCTGTGGATTTCTATGCAGTTCTTTACGTTGACTGCACCGATGCTTGACGACTTGACATTTTATTACTAAGAATTATTGCAAACCAACAAATTTAGTCGAAAAGTAAATATAAATCATTTATTATCAATTTTACAACTAGCTTTTTTATTTAATGCCGTCGTCTCAATAAATGCATGAAAAAGGTTTCTGAGTAAAGTTTCAACGCTCCGCCTCGCACCCGCCCGCCGCGTCGTTTGGCTGACTAGAAAATAAGAAGTGAAACGGTATTTCTATTTTTTATTTCTAGTCAGCATTAAACTAATTAACTTGTCTAACGGAGACGTTGTATTTATAGTGAATCTGTTATGCTGAGGGAGAGTTTATAAACATTGCTCATATTTTTTAATAGCGTTTTTTTAATTACCGGGACGTGGCCAGGTTCCGGAGGACCAACAAAAAAACTTGACCAAAATCTGTTCAGTCCTCGCCGGGTCCGTCGCGGCGACGAGTCGACGGGCGGCTGATTATTTATTAATAGTTTAAAATCAGTTAACAATAGAGCAGTCGGTAAGCGTATCCCGGGATTACCGGCTCATCCGGAGCCGCTCGCTAATGGCGGCTAATTGGGCGGAATAACCGCGTTAACCCGCGCCGTAACCCGAGCCGCCGCCCGCCGCCCGCCGCCCGCCGCCGCACCCGCCGCACCCGCTCCATCAATCATCTCATTAAATATACTTTATGTTTAACTAAATCATTCGTGTCGATGTTGACACATTGTATTAATTCAATTCACGACGAACAAACTTATCGGCGGCGCGCGGACACCGGAGCAGCGCGGGCGCGGGTTCAGTTCCGTACTTGTTTGTTTATTTAAGTTTTTTAGATATTTCAGTTACATATAATAATAAACTGTGCTTGGCCCGTCTCTGTTTCTTATGTATATACATATATATTAATAATCTCTGCAACATCCACCGCGAAAGTGGACAGGTATTCTGTTACGCCGCCGACGCCGCAACAGTCGTGTCGCACGGCGCTTGGGCGACGTGCGGAAAGTAACAGAAGAGGGGCCTGAGAGGGTCGCTTCGAGGCGAGATGTTAGTTTTTTTATCTATCTTCTGCATACCACAACAAAAATTCGATTGTTTCTTCTGTCTACAGTAAGAACTTTAACTTTATGTCCTGTTCTATGACATTTATAGCATTTAAAAACTTTATTTTTCTTTTCGGTATTTCTCTTCACCGCATAAGCTTTCCCAGATATTTCTGCTTCAACTTAATTCATGTAATTTTTAGAATTAGAACAAGCGCAAAGACCGTTACCAAATGTTATGCATTATGTGCCATACAGGTCTCATGCAGTAGAACTGTACTCCATAGCTGATGTTCCCTCACTTAGACAATCGTAAATTTTGCACGCGACTTTTAAATAACACAAAAATCTGAAACGTGGCAGTACTATTGACTGCAAAAGAAAAATTCGTGCAGTGGCCCCGGTTCCATGGACAACTCGCGGCCAGCTCTGCTCACCTCCACAACATAATCACACACAACACACACAATCACAATCTATCCCGTGAACACTAGTTCATGCAAAAATAAGCTAAAAACGCGGTCGAAGTGGAAACGCTGCGCTGACGCTGAAGCTCTGTCGCACGACACCGACCACTACGCACAGACACTTAAAGATATACACGCATCGCATGCAACATTTACAAACGCGAAAGTAAAATGTTATTTTTTATTTATTTATTATTTGTTTTTACTTCTGGGTTTATGTTTTAAGTCAAATGACTTTGCGCTCAAGAGACTGTCCCGGCGACTGCAAACAGTATTACTAACAGTATTACCTTTGAAATTAATAAACTTTTTAATTTAATAAGAAAAGGAAACATCGTTTTAACAATAATAATTAAGTAGTCACATCTGTTTCTCGGTAAAGAAGATTGAGAAAAGAATTCTTGGTGGTAAGGAGGTTACATTTACAGCGAAGTAAGAGAAGTCAACGAATGCAAAAGTTAACAACGGAGTACATTTCACTGGCGAGTTGCAGTGGCGGGCGTCGGCGGGGCGCGCGCGGGCGGGCGCGGGGCGGGCGCGCCACTTGCACCAGGATTACTTTAAAAACGTTTACAGGAATGCGTGCGCGTGTAGTGCCGCCTGTCTGTACGACGCGCCCGTGACGCGCCCGTGACGCGCCCGTGACGCGGCCGGTGAGGGACTATTCTTTTCGTGACAGTTTCCGCGCGGACGCATTCATTCGCCTCGCATATCTTTTCGTTAAGTAAAAAAAATAGTTTTAATGTAATTCTTCTTCGCCGATGTCAACTCTCATGTCCTTCTCCAAATTGTCCGATGTCCGCATTAAATGCATCAAGCGGCACTGCCGGCGCAGTCCGCGTGTGATACTTGTCACGGTTTCGACGCGGCGGCGCCCGGGCCGCGCCCCCCGGGCTGCGCCCCCCGGGCCGCGCGGGGATGGCTACCCCATCCGAACATAAGCTTAAAGTAAACATAAACATTATTTTAGTAAAGCTATAAGCTCGGCGCGAAAGCTCCCACAGCCGATTAGGTGCCCTCCGCACAATACAACCATAAAATTCTACTGTGCTTTTGAATTCGCCGGGCCCACTGCAACCCGGACTACACTTTGTACCCACAGCCCCGCGAAGGTGCCACTTTACTCAGTTGGCACACACACGGTACCGTGCACACATTGCTGTGCTCCGGTTTGAGAGGCGCTGTGAGCTAGTGGGATTACTGGGGTAACGTGTCGCAGCACCTCACGTGCCGAGGCGACGCGCGAAGTAAACGTTTACTATTTATTAACTAAAATAAAAATGAACTCGCGGTATTATAAAGCCGCGCGGTAGATTGTGGACGTGAGAGCTTTTGAATGCAATTACCATTTATTTAAGTCCCGTTACCGTCCGCGCCGCCCCCGCCGGCTCCCGCCCCTCGCTGTCAATCAAGATCACGGGCAGAACTGCTCGCCCCATTAACCTCAGCTGCTGCTGTACTCGTTACCCTTTTTAGATTAATATTAATATTAAAAGTTATTAATGTAACGTTATGGAGAGCTACCCGCGCGAGCAGCTCGCCCGCGGGCTCCGACTCCTCCGAGTGTGGTTCTGTGTGTGCGAACACGTTGCCACTAAATCATTAGCAGGTCGCCGCTCCGCCCCGCCACAGGGCAGCTTAGGATTGATTCATGTTCGCGGGTGAGCTTTGTCCTGTCGCGAGGAGCGGCCGCGTCGTTACGGGTGAGCGCGGGGCCGCCGCAGCGCGCGCGCGACCACAACAATACTTGACGAGCGGCGCGCGCGCGGAAATAGCAGGACGCGCGACCGGGCCGTGCATACTTCACTCCGCAAAAATTATTATAAATATCCCGTATTCAGCAATCATAAGGTTAACTAATGATTTGACTTTCCGGAGGCAACCGGGCAGCAGCGGGCCTGGAAGCAACGACCCACGACAATGAAAAAAAAAACATTTCAGCCGCGTTCTCGAAGATGACAGCGAGGCGGTGAGGTGACGATGAGGTGACGGCGGGGTGACGGCGGGGTGACGGCGGGGTGACGGCGGGGTGACGGCGGGGTGACGGCCTCGTTGCGGTGCGCGTGCGGCGCGGCGTCGCGTTGCGGTCAGCGGGCGCTCTGCAATAGCCGTTTGTGCGCCGCCGGATGGTGACCGTCGCGGAGAGGATGTCCACGTTAAGCGTTCAATAAATTAACTCTCTCTCTCTGACAACGAGGCGGCGGCGGGGCGGCCCCGCACTCGCATAAACTCGGGTAAGCATGTTCACAGAGCACCGTATTGCGCTGCTGCCACAGGCCACAGGGACGGAGTCGCTGCCCCGGTAATCGTTAACCACTTTCGGCTGACGACATTCTTAGAACACATTTGTTAGTTTACAAATATTTTCGCTCAATGCGAAGTTATAAATAATCAGCGACGCGTCACGACGTACGGCTTGTTTGGGTCATAAAATGTAACGTAAAGTCTGTCCTGTACTTCTAACTGCTCACACACGAGCACGGAGCCCGCGCGCCGCGCCCCGCGGACATTATGCAAGTTTGATGTCTCGTAATAACCCATTGAAATGTATTTAAGCGTTGACTCGTCTGATCAGGTCGGCGGCGGCGCGGCTAACCGACCGTGCGCGAGGGGTGTGCGGCGACCCGAGTACAGGGCGCAGTGGTGGCGCCGAGCACACGCTGCTGTTCACCTCACGCAGACCCGCATCACTGTTCAAAAAGATTCCGTCTGCGGGCACGCCCCCTCCCCGCCCGTCGCGCCCGCCGGTGGTCGAAACGATCCCCGGCGGGCTGCGGGGCGGGGGGGGCGCGCGACACTAACAAAGGCCCATTGCGGCGCGGAGACGCGCAATCCCTGAAGAATGCGCAGTTCCGTCGGCTCCGGCGGCGCGCGCGATGCAATAAAGTGCGCGCGACGCCGAGCACAATGTGCAGTTTAGCGATTGTGAATTTGAAAGTAAACGATTCGATGCTACCGTGCCGCAACATAGTAGGCGCGGGCGCGGCGGGCGCGGGCGCGGGCGCGGGCGCGGCGGGCGCGGCGGGCGCGGCGGGCGCGGGTACACAATGCGCCATCCGTCAGGCGGCGCGCGGTGGTCGGACAGTTCGCTTATCGCGGATGATTTGTGCGCGTGCGCGGGTGTCGCGCGGGTGTCGCGCGGGGGGCGCGCGGCCGGCCCGTCGTAAACGTCGCGCCGCGTCGTTTCGGACTTTATTAAATGTCGCCGGTGACGAGTTATTGTATGGGTGTAATGTACTCGCTCTCGCTCAGGTTCTAAAGCGAGGTACTCCTTTTTTTAAAGCGAGGCGCTGCGTTAAACTTCTCCGCGCATACGCATGAGACGACGCGTCCAGGTTCCAGTGAGGAAGTCCATTGCGCGCGTCTCCGCGTGCCCGAGCGCTGCCCGCTGCACGTAGACAGCGGGAACACTCTTTTTATTTTCGTATCTGAGAAGTACAAGCAGGTGCGGTGCCGCGGAGCCGGTATGAAAAGTAATCACTGAAGCTGGAAAATGAACGAAGTTTCCGGCGGAAGGCGGAGCGTTCGGAGAGTTAAAAAAAGTGTTTAATTGATCTGTAGTGACAGGGAGCGCCGCGGCGGGCGGCTCGTGGACTGATCTCGTTCTTCGGTTCGAATCAAAATTACTTAGTACTTAAAAACAGTACTATGCTTCGCGGCGGCACGCTGTGGGAGGAGCCGTCTCGGTATTACCTATCACTGTGATCACCTGCAGCTTACTACTTATACTTGAATGTAGCGGTGACGGGACTCTGCAGCCGGCGACTGTCTAGATCGATATCCCCGCAACTCTATCTATTATCGAACTGCCGTTACCGCTGTGTTAATAGATATTATTATTCAAAAAATATTATATTATACTAAGTTGATTAACTTGCAAGTCTTAGATAATTCAGTTTTGCCAGACAATGCACCACACCTAACAATTTCGTCAGTCTCGGTGCTTTCGAAATCGTGTCGAAGCACTCCCGCGATAAGTTGATGGATGACTTCTGCCGAGGGAGACCTGCAAGCGAAGATATCTGGGGGTCCTAACATTGATTTTATCGAGAGACTATCCAGAGCCCCGCGACCCGCGCGCCTGGCTGCGGGCGAGGTAATCGTAACGACAAAAGTTTTAACCACCAACCAAATTCGGTTCTACTTGTCAACGTTACCGGTAGACCACACCCTCTTAAGATTTTTTATCATCCAAACAAAGATAGCGTTCTCTTCCGTTCCCCGTTCCCCCTGCCCCCTGCCCCCCTGCCGCCGGTACGCGCCCGCAGCCCCCTATCGATCGGCAGCCCCCACCCTGGGGAGGGTATAGAGAACAGAAGGCTGCGTGGATGATCGCGCGACACGGGCATTACACCCGCCGCCCCGCCGCCCCGCCGCCCCGCCGCGCGGCCCCGCTCTGCAGCGCAACGCGTAGCTGCTGGCATGGGAACCGTAAACAGAACAGCACCGTGGTGCACCGGGCGTCGCAGGGGAGTGCCGGCCGCAGCGCGGGCGGCGGCGTGTGCCGAAAGAGGAAAAGCATTACTTAATGCCGGGTGTTAGTCACCCAGTTTCACCAATAGATGGAGCTGCACGATTTCTAGTCGCTTTCGCTTCATTACCTGATGAAGGTGTTGCAAAAGTAAAGCGATCATGATCTCTCATGCCCGTATTAATGTCATTAGTTATACATTTTAGTTGTTAGCTTTAACTTTTATAAAGTTTAGTTTCTTTTAAGAGATGAGACGAGAAATTAACGATTATAAGCCATAACACTAAAATATCACCAGTAGATGGCGGAAGTAGTGGTTAAGTTACAACATAAAAAGATGACAAAGTGGGAGGAGGCCTTCACATCCTAATACGCGCTAATAGCATTTTGAATTATAAAGTCGCCGCGCGACGTTTACAAATCGAGCTCCGCCGCACTCCGCCGCACTCCGCCGCGTGATTGTTTCTTTTTGTGTGTGGCATCATTAAAAATAGATTATCGCGTACCCTAGTCATCGCCCCCCCCCCCCCCCCCCCCCCCCCCTCGCCACCACCACCTCCTCCTCCTCGTCCTCCACGTCCTCCTCCGGTGTGCCGCGCTCCCCCTCACCCCCTTGCACGTTACATAGTGAACACTCGGCGGGAAGTGTTTCCCGCGGATGTAAGCCGCCGCGGGGCGCCGGCCCGCGCCCAGGACGCGCGGCGGTACTTCCGCTAATCCGGATTACTTGGAGGCTTCAGAGAGAGAGAGAGAGAGAGTAACTTGGCAGTAAGTATACTCTTTGACACCTTTTAAAACAAAACATTTGGTCAAGTACTTCTGTACGCGAGTTGTGCAGTGGTCGCGGGAACACCGCGCGGTCGGCGTGCGGCGGCGGGTGGCCGCCCGGCCGCGCATGCACGCCGTGTACGCATGCAAATATGTTATTTGTTGCGAAAGCGGGGGAGCCGCGGACTCAATCCGGGAAAGTCCTTAGGTAGGTTGACACAACCCCGGAAACCCCGGAAACGACGAGAGGCGGCGGGCAACTCAGCGGCGAGCGCCCCGCTGCAGTGACACACGGGTGAAAAACATTTTGATGTTCTGCACGTTGTGTAAGCATTAAGCAACAACGAGCCGCGCCGGCGCCGTTGCGATGCAGTGCCTCGCTCCACGCCACGGCGCCGGGCTCGCTAATATCTCTGCGACATCTACAATCGTATTTAGTGTAAATTACGTAAACGACATCGGCGAGAGTGTCAACTAAGAGTTACAATATTATCAGAAGTTTCTCCTCATCATAACCACTTCGCCGTTATTTCTCTGCCCCGCCCCGTCCCCGTCCCTATCCCCGCTGCGCGTGCGATATGTCTTCTTGGTCTATTCCTTCCTATCAATCCATAATCCACTTCTTTTATGCGCATGCCCCCTTCCAGGCGCTCCCTTCGAGGAAGTCTAGACCGGAGCGGGCGGCTCGCGCTGTCCTCTTGGGCGTGTTATGATCATGATGGTGATCGTCATGTAAACGGTCTGCGTCCCCTCCCGCCGTTACGAGGGTCTGTTGTAAATCTTTCTATCGCTAGTATTAGTATTCTGTCGTTAGAAGGAAGCCTTAACGTTTTCTTTTAATATTTAACTACTCGATGAGGCATTTTTTAACTATTTGCATTGATATCGCAAAATGTGATAATAACTTTACATAGAAAGGGAAGTGCTTAGGAAATGTTATTATGTGGAGGAGTAACGGAAACTATCAAAAGGAGTATTCACCGGTCGCGTTGCGGGCGCGGGGACCGCGCGGGGGTTGCGCGGGGAACGCGCAGGGGCATTTCGAAAATGGCCGTTTTGTGTTGGCGGTGTATTACTATGAATACACGTAATATACGAGTAACAACACTCACAATCTGTGCGCGGCGGCGCGGCGGGCGGGGCGGGCGGTGCGGGCGGGGCGGGGTACCTGTGCAGCGTAACAGCCGCCCGGGTGTGGTTTGCCGTTCAATAAGTTAATACTCTGGAAAGGCTTTCACGCTGAACCCCGCTCCGGTGTAGCGCGACCCGCCGCTCTTGGTCCCGGGCCCGTTTAGTGACCGCTTCTGGTTCGCTGTGACTGTGCCCCCCCGCGCAACGCTGTACAATCAGTATTTACAATGTTGTTATGTGTAACGTGCACTCGGCGAGCCGCCGGCGCGTCACGCGGCCCGTATCCCTGGTGTACCGTCAGTTCATAGTAAACGGTAATAATGAAGTGTTGCGTCACCGCGCCGCGCTGCGCGAATGAAACCGTGTAATCCACCCGGGTGAATACATCGCGGCTGTAATCGCGGGCGCGCGGGTGTGCGCGGGGCGGTGCGCGGGGCGGCGCGGGGCGGTGCGCGGGGCGGTGCGCGGGGCGGGGCGCGGCGCCGGTGGGCGGGGCGAGCGCGCGCGCCGCGCCGCGATTGGCGGGCGCGCGGCGGGCCAATGGGGCGCGCGGCGGGCGGCGCGGCGGCCGCGCGCTCCGCGGCACACTCGCTCCGATGCGCGGCTGGGACGAGTGCACGACGGCCGCGCTGCACGCGCGCGTGCTGGAGGCGCAGCGCGGGCCCGGCGCGCCGGACGCGCCCGCCTGCGAGCCCGCGCTGGACCTCGCCGCGCCCACGCCGCTGCTGCCGCTGCCCACGCTCTCGTTCAGCGCCGCGCAGGTGGCCACCGTCTGCGAGACGCTCGAGGAGAGCGGCGACGTGGAGCGGCTGGCCCGCTTCCTCTGGTCGCTGCCGGTGGCGCACCCCAACGTCGCCGAGCTGGAGCGCTGCGAGGCCGTGCTGCGCGCGCGCGCGGTGGTCGCCTTCCACGCGGGCAGGCACAGGGAGCTCTACTCGATCCTCGAGCGGCACCGCTTCCAGCGCTCCAGCCACGCCAAGCTGCAGGCGCTGTGGCTCGAGGCGCACTACCAGGAGGCGGAGCGGCTGCGCGGCCGGCCGCTGGGGCCCGTCGACAAGTACAGAGTGCGCAAGAAGTTCCCGCTGCCGCGCACCATCTGGGACGGCGAGCAGAAGACGCACTGCTTCAAGGAGCGCACGCGCTCGCTGCTCAGGGAGTGGTACCTGCAGGACCCCTATCCGAACCCCACGAAGAAGAGGGAGCTGGCCGCGGCGACCGGGCTGACGCCCACGCAGGTCGGCAACTGGTTCAAGAACCGGCGGCAGCGGGACCGCGCGGCCGCCGCCAAGAACCGCTCCGCGCTGCTGGGGCGCGGGTTCGCCTCCTCCTCCACGTACGACGAGGACTCGGCGGACTCCGAGATCAACGTGGACGAGGAGTAGCGCCGGCCGCGCCGCCGGCTTCCGGAGTGTCGTGACGCAGCGCGGGGACGGGCCCGCGCGGTGCGAGTGCCAGTGCGAGTGCCAGTGCCAGTGCCAAGTGGAGTGTGTGCGCCGGGCGCCGCGCCAGGTACGTACCCTGCACCCGGCGACGGGGCCGCGCGGCGGTGTATTCTGTTTTACCAATAAGTGAACAATTTATTTATCATATCAGCTTTTAGTCGAGTAAATTGTTGACGCGCGTGGAGAGCGGGCGGCGCGCGGGCCCGCGGGCGCGCCCCGCGTAGGCCTATTTGGCCGGGGCCCGCCCGCCTGCGCGCCGCCGCACCGCCGCACCGCAGACGCTGCGTCGCCGATATTGTTTTTAAATCGTGAAACTTGACGTACGCGTTTCTGAACGGAGGTGAATATAAAGTGAACAGTACTTATTTCGTTCAAGTCACTTCGTGTTTTAGTGCATACAAAAGAAACGGTTAAAATAAAAAAGATCTGTACATATTATATTAGTAATATAGCTCATTGTTATAACTTAAGAATTATTAACTTTATGCAAATTATAATTCAATAATTACAAAACATTCAGTTATTTTAAAGAATGTAGTTCACCGGAACGACCGGAACACAGTCGCGCTCGCGGCGCGGCGGGCGCGGGGAGAGCTTTCCTTTGCCCTCCGATTGCCAATGAAAAACAAAAATCATTTGATATGTACAGTCCGTAATGTTCAGTGCGAATGAATTTGTGATGATTTTTGGTATATACGCACGTGTACAAAGCATTACAAAATAACGATAAGATTTCTTAGAACTTGTTAAAATGTAATTAATTCGTACGTTGGGTGAGTTATAGCGCGGGCCGCCCGCCGCCCCGGCCGAGCCGCTCAGCCGCGCCGCCGCCGGCCGGCACCGCGCGCCGCCGCCTCACTTTAATAACAATCGGTCCGCGAGGTGCCGGAGTGTGTACATAGCTTGACGGCGCGCGAGTTGTTTATAAACTGAATCCCGGGGTCCGGGGCCGGGGTCCGGGGCGCGCGACCGCTCGGTAACTCGCGGTGACGTCACTGTTTGCTCCCACTTTATCTGTGAAATAACTCAAAAGTAATAACTGGAGTATATCTAGATTTAGTAGCTAAATAGTTTTAGTACTCGCGAGAGAATTGTAAAAATGTATAAACAAAAGCAAATTGTAAATAAGATATCGACTTGCATCACATTGCACTCACTCAAGTGACATTGTTAATAAAATTATATTCGTAAACAGCTCCATTGTATTATTTCAGCTCCGGCCGCGCTTACTTGTGGTGGAGACGGTTGCCGCGCGCTGGGCTTACAGTCTTACGTTTTATCCGCGTCCATTACAAATAATGATTCATGTAAAAATTCATTTGAGAGATAAGATAAGCGCGGTTCAGCAGTTGCCAGGGCGCGGGTGTGTCGGGGGCGTGTCGCGGTGCGTGGAACCTCCTGACTTCAGGACTTGTGAAGTAAACACGACGATACTTTTGAGCGGAGCGGCAGGCAGGGCGACGCCTGTGGGAACTGCACTGCTCCTCCACTGTGTGGCGGTGAACACACACGAGTGGCGTCGGATACGCAGAGCGCGGCCCGGGCGCGCTCAGCACGTAACCGATCCGCACTTACGTTACATAATTACATTATTGATTGTTGTTTGTTGTTCCATACCGCATTGCAAAAAATGCATTTGCGTTTATTTAGCTGCTTCTGTTTATTGTAATACGATCATTTCCCGCCGCGCACTGCGCGATCTCGCCGTCTCATCATCAATTTGTCGCTAGTTTTATTAATGATCCTTCAGTTAAATGTTAGCAGTAAACTATTCATTATGTTTTGGATATTCTCGTCGCGTACGAACCGCGTTTTTGCATCGCGTCCGCCGCGTCGCATTAGCGTCCAGTTTGACATTTGTTTAGCATATTTTTTGCTATCAACGTTGTACGTTAGCGAAAGATTAATGATCGATAGATCGGGAACTCGAAATGAGGTGTGGTAAGCGTTTAGCGAAGGATTAGTGCGATTTCAATGTTATGTTCTGCAACGGATAGCAAACATTATGCGTCAGCTCCCGCGTCAGTAAATGCGGTGCGTCGGGAACTACTTGTCAGCGACGACTCCGGAAAGCGCGGATAAACTACGTTTAATGTAACGAAGATCAAAAGGCCGAAATTATGTAAAATCAAGACCAAGGAAATGTGAAGCTGCACCGAAATGAGCAGACGCGATTTAAAATTAATGCGAGCATGCCAGTCGGCGCAGGAACGACTCCAGAGAATATGTCCCCGGCGAGGGAAAGTCGAGGGCGCGGGGGCACGGAGAGGCCATCGGCGAGAGGAAAACGCCAAGCGATCACCAGCACCGTCATCGGCACCGGCACCAGCGCCTCTCCGGCGAGTGGAGTGACGGAGTAGATGATAACTGTCGCTAAACAAAACGGAGATCGCTTCTGACAGCGGACGGCGCGCTGTAACAGGGCACGGTGCGCTCGCGAAACCCTCCCCCTGATTGGAGCCATTCAAACGCAACCTGTGCAATCCACATGTGACAAAGTGTACAAGCCTGCCGACTGCCTGCTGCTGGACAAGCACACCGAACACATTTAATACTCACTGCTCACACGCGCGCGGCGGCGGCGGCGGCGCTCCGTCAGCTGCTGCTTCTTACCGTTAACGCTGCGGGCCGTCGGATAGAACTGGCTCTTATTGTTTGCGAACAGGCTGGGCTTGCGGTGGAGCTCCGAAAAACGTGCGCGGCGGGTCGCGGCGGGTCGCGGCGGGTCGCGGACGAATAATAACGACTTCTACGTTACGGGAAAACTTTAAGAGGTAATGTACACAGAACTGTCTACAAATTAGTTTTACTTGTGTAGTCAATAAGACTGTATTGTGCTTTTGCGTTTAGTGCGCGTGTGGCCAGATATTTATATTATTATTATTTATATATAAAGCTCGTAGCAACAATACCGCAACGCGTACCGCGCCGCGACAAAACGTAGACAACGATGCGACACACGACACGACAGTCTCCCAACGACCGAACTCCCTGCTACATCGAGCTTTTCTGCTGCTGACAACTCCCGGAGCTGCCGTGCTGCCTGCGCGCGGACCTCGCCCTGCCATCGGCAGTAGACACCGCGAGGCCGGGCCACTCGCGGCTCCGGAACTAACTCCTAAAGAGCTCATGTAACTTTATCAAGTTAATGTAAAGTACATCGTCAGGGCGCCGGGGAGCGCGCGACTTGAACATATTAAGTTGACCCGTGAAACTTTTCATTTCTCACATACCGCAGACCAATTAGTGTCGCGTTGAGAGAATAGGCGCGGGGGGAGAGTGTGGTATCGACAATACGGGCCGGGGATGGTGGTGGCGGTGGTGGTGGCAGGTAACACTTTAATTACAGCGCCCGAGAATCCCGTAAGCACTTCATTGCGCCGCCGCCGCGGACCTTCTGCGGAATTAGTTGAGCAGCAGTTAACTCGCTCCTTACTCGGTTACTTACTGTTTACTTATAAGGAGTGCATACTGTGTACACAATGAGACATTTTTTCTGTAATTGAAGCTATTATTTCAATTTCATGACTATTCCTTTCAGTGGCATGTGCACACACATGCACGCACGCACGCACACGTTTACAATGATTCATGAAAACACGTATTGCGTATATTAAGCTCGCGTTATGAGTTAAAACATACATTACACTGTCAGGTTGTGCGCCGGCGCGTCCGCCGAAAGGAGACGAGCTTCAACGCGGCATCGCTTACTTACTTAAAGTCAAACACAAATTGTGAGCAGCCTGCGCGCGCGTCCGGGTGCTCTGCTTATACTATTAGCTGGGGAAAAAGTCTTTTCGCATTATAGTATACATGAGCTTGTAATGAAATCTCTTTGGCTATACTGTTTGTCTGGCTGGTTTTGGAATCATTAAAAGTTTAAATTTTAAAGAAGATAATTAAAAAGATAATAAATAATGATTTTTATTTATTTTTCGTACTGTCAAGATGAGTCCAATGAAGAAATTCGATACATTTTAAAATTTTACTATAATACAAAGAAGATAAAAATGCAACGCGAACCGCGAATAAAATTTGGGATGCCTATGGAGCTGGTGCAGTGTCTGTGAGAGCAGCACAAACTTGGTTTATGCGTTCTCAATCCGGAAATTCACGAAAAGGATGCGTCGCTCTGGTCGCGCTGTTACGGATAAAATGGACGGCATTTTTGAAACAGTGGAGCAAGGTGGTGTTCAGAATAGATTACTAGTACGGATGTGGGTACGACCCACAATTTTTTATATTTTTTCTCCTCGCACCAGCGGGTATCTGCAAATCTGCGAGGTCGAGTTCGGACGTGGTCTCGCGCGGGGCAGCGCGGTCAGCTGGCTGCGGTCCGGCTCGATTGCTGAACGGAGTACCGGGAGGCGAGCTGCGCTGCCACTACGGGGGGCTGCAGCAGGAACGGCTTCGGCTCGCATCAGGGTACTGGTACTTACTTGACTGACTGACTGACGCACGTGACAATCTTCAAGAAGTCTGCACGGAGCGACGCGGGCGCGTGTGAGGTAAGCGGCAGCACGTAGTGTACGGAGACATTGTGCCGCGGGCTGCCGGACCCGTGTTTGTGCGGCACAGTCAGCATATCAGTAGTTACGACGTAGCTGAAGAACTGCGAATTCACCACCAAACAGTTTTTGCGCATTTGAAAAAACTGGGTGCACAAAAAAGCTCGTTGTTTGGGTACCTCTCGAGCTCACTGAAAGATATCTAATGATCCGTGTACTCATTTGTGATTCTTTATTACGACGTAATGAAACCGAACCATTTTTGAAGAAGCTGATGACTGGTGATGAAAAGTGGATCACGTACGACAAGAAGGTGCGAAAAGAGTTGTGGTCAAAGGCCGGTCAGACTTCACAGACTGTGGCGAAACCCGGGTTAACGCGCAACGAGGTGATGCAGTTGTGTGGATGGATTGGAAGGGCATTATTCGTTATGAGCTGTTACCACCAGGCAGGACCGTCGATTCTGAACTTTACCGCGAACAAGTGATGAGATTACAGCAAGAAGTTCAGAGATAGCGGCTGGAATTAATCAACAGAAGGGATGTGGTTTTTCATCACGATAACACTAGACCTCACATATATGTAGCCACTCAGCAATAATCAAGGAGCTCGGCTGGGAGGTGTTAATGCATCCGGCGTGTAGACCTGACTTTGCACCTTCAGTTTTCCACCTGTTTCGGTCACTTCAGTACTCTTTAGGCTGCCAAAACCAATTGTCGCGGTATTTTGATCAGAATCCCAAAATTTTATAAAAAATTTTGTGAATTTTCTTAAAAAATGTGAAGAAACTTTCCCCCAACCCATGACACAGTTCGCGTAACTAAATGACCCGCGCGCACAAACTACAAACGAATGTCGCGCGACATACAAACATGATTCCCGTTTATTAGGAAAGCAAATCCACTTCCGCTTGTGCGAGTCGCGGGGCGTCGCGGGGGCGTCACGCCGGACCCCTGTTTACGCGGCACCTCATTCTGTTCCCTGGGAAAACATTTGCCGGGTTAAGAGGCCCACTCAGCCCAGCTCGCGACCGAATCCGATTTCTACCGCGGCCTGATATTGCGGTCTGCGCGCCGGGGGGGGGGGGGGAGATTTGTTCACGATGGCAACACTAGTCTGCTGTTGCACCCCTAACATTGTAGGGGTATGGTACAAAACGAATATTTTTTGATATTAAAGGCTGACGTTTTGTTTGTCTCGATTACTTGCGGCCGTGGCTAACGTAACGGCAGACGAACGCGGCGCTCCTCACCCTGTCTTGTATTTACACGCACAGACACAACAGACACATTAAGCTCTATGCCGCGGTGTCCGCGCAGTAACGAATTGTGGTAAGTGAAATTGAAAGGCGCACACGAGACACGCGTTAAATTTATAAGCACTGCTGTTTCCGCCGGAAGCTGATCTCCTCGTCGCGGCCTGCCTCCCCCCGCCCCGTCGCCCCCCGCCCGCACCACATCACTCAATAAAGCGCTGCGACACCTCGCGCCGGCTTTCCCTTCACACCCGCGGCGCCGATTTCCCGCGGGAGCGTCTCCCCCGTGCCTCCCTCGCTCCCTCTCTCACTCCCTCCCCGCCCCCCTCATTTCGCACCGTCGCCCCGCCGCCCCGCCGCAACCACTTCCTGTGTTTGGACATCGGCTCTGTACTAATTACTCACCGCTCAACAAACAACACGTCCGTCCGTTCGCTTGCCCGCGAGTGTAAGCTGAACTACACGCTAAGCGATTTGTGCTCGCAAATTAATTTCTGTGCGCCCCCCTGCCCCCCCTCCGCTGCGGCGGTCGCTTCATAACGTGACAGTGAGTGTAAGAGACCGGGCCAGGGCAGCGGTCGCCGCGCCCCGGAGCTGCGCGGGGTAACCGGGGGTAAGCTTATATATACATACTAGCTGCCCCGGCAAACTTCGTATCGCCTTAAAATCAATAAATAAAAAAACTAAACTATGCGGGCAAAACTTAACCAGAACAAAAATAATTCGTAACCAAAATGAATGCCCGTTATGAATTTGGTTTTTCTATTATATTTAAATGCACATGTTGATTGACTTCGACGACTCAAGCCAGGACGTCTTCTCCTTGGTATTATAAATTGAAGGTAATCAAAGTAAGAAAAGTTCTCGCGAACTCAACGGTAAATAGTGTCACTATCACAAAAGATCAAAAAAGTAAAGTTAAGACTTAACTACTATTTTGAACCAATCTGAACTCAGGACAGCGGTGGATAACCAATCATTTATCAATACAACCGCATTATGCACAAAAAAATTTAAATGAACCGAGACAATTCCACCTTAAGCCCAGATTCCCGCTAAAGTAAAGCTTTTTCTTTCTTTCTTCTTCCTTTCTTCTTCTTCCCAATTAATGGCATGAGCACGGTTTCTGCGTGAGCCAGTGTCATATGTACACGTATAAAACAAAAAAATAAAAATACTTAAAAAGTTGTCTACGTGGTCAATTCGTTCGCCATGTTCCTCCCTTTTCACTTAAAATATTATAGTTGCATCAGAAATTGTTGGTTGTCAATGTCAATGTCTAAATCAAAAATATTCTTTTAAATTGTATTTGGTTTCTAAATGACGGGACGAACTTCAAATATTTGACGTTTTATGTATTTACGGTAAGGTGACCAGACGTTCCGCTCTTTCACAATTAATTCCGCGTCACGCGACGTTTTTCAAAAGTCCCGACTTTTAGAATTAAGTTAAATTTTATATTTATGTAAACCATTGTTTTGCGTAACATGTTGCTTTTGCTACCCAGTTACAATGTATTTGTCTCTCAGATTATACACTTCGTGTTCTGCTTCTTGCTATAGAAAATTAAGGAATATTTCATAAATACATAAATTTTCTTAAACTAAGCTTAAAATCCTTGTAGTGTCAATATTTTATATTAATGACAAAAGTATGTAACCGACCTTAACCCTAAAAGAAATTTAAATATGTCAAGCAATAAAATATTATACATTCTTATATTTATAAATTGTACTTATGTTGGAACTAAAAAAAATGTTACGTTATTAATACTCCTTCAAAGTTGTCCCGCTTGCTCATCTAAAAATCTGGTCACCTTATTGGAAAAGAGAAATTGTTGTTTTTACCATATTCCGGGCACTTTTTCGATGCTTTCTCACCTTTTTCACCTTCCCTGGACTTGCACGAATAATTCAAGACCACATTTAGCCAAATCGGTCCAGCCGTTCTCGAGTTTTAGCGAGACTAACGAACAGCAATTCATTTTTATTATATAGATGTGTGTGGAATATTACTGTCGTACAGTACACTGCAGGCGGAGAGGGCGCGCGGCGTGGCGGTGCGGTGTCGGGGCTGCCCCGGTGGCCCAGTGCCGCGGGCGGCGGGATATTGCGCGCCGCCCCCGCGCCCGCCCGCAGCGCCGAGCAGTTAACGGAATTGTTCAGAAACATAATGAAGCCGTCGACGAGGCGGCGCGAGCCTTCAAGACGTCTACGTCAGACGCGGGCTGGCTCCGGCAACCGCTACAGTTACTCAGCCGCAGCTCGTACTGCAGCGAGCCGCAGCGCGCCCGTCGCTTCCGGAGCACGCCGTCTGCGAGCTGGTCTGCGGAGCCGCTTCTTGCCTATATAATTAATTACCAATTAGATGCAACACTGTTACTGCTTCACCGGTTACCGTAATCGTTTCCAGTAATGGTTACTTGTAATTCCGACTTACGGGTGAGTTGCGCGGCCCCTCTCCCCGCTGCGCCCCCGCTCACCTCACGACGCAGTGTTTACTCTCCTTCACTTTAAACGAATTCCTTTACTTTTACGCAACGAACACAGCCACACTCATCAATCAATGGTCTTCGGTTTTCATCAGGAGGAGCAGAGGCGGCGGACGGGCGAGGGGGGGGGGAGCGGTGTTGGGAGCGCGCCGGCCGGCTCGCCGGGGCCAGCAGTAATCTGTTTAATTTATAGACGCGGTAGGCCATAGCGTCGACTCGACGGCTGCGGTGTCTATTAATGGTAGCAGCGACACCGCTGCGACCCGCCGCGACCCGCTGCGACCCGCTGCGACCCGCTGCGACCCGCCGCGACCGCGGATCATTCGCAGTAATGTATACGCCATTTTTGTTCAAATTCGGGTGTACGGGCGCGGGGCACACCGGCGCGGAGGCCGGGGAGAGGTTCGTTCTGCGCGACAATTTTTGTCCAATCTCACGTATTTCCGGCGCCGGGCGCGCTTCCGGCGTTGCGGAAACGAACCTGCGGCGCGCTCGCGGTATACACAGCCGCCCCCCCGCCCCCTGCTGCAGCGCGACTCGTATGTACACAATAGCCTAGTTGTTGCGTCGCCGTCCGCGCTGCAGCGGCGCCTTAGCCAGCTTACAGCCGCGCTTCCCGCCAGCAGGGAGGGGACAAGCGCGAGCCGATATTAAATAAACATTAACTCACACACGCCCGCCGCCCGCCGCCGCCCGTGGGTGATTTAAAAGAGTGACCGTGCGGCCGCCGCGCAACCGCTGTAACTTTAACATGCTCTCGACTATGTTCCGCTCGAAGCAGATACGACTCTGTTATTCCAAGTTGGCAGCAGCCGCTCGGCACTACGCAAGTAATTACCCTTGCGTTGCGATCCTACAATTAAGTAGAACTGAAATGTTATCCGATTACCGGTAACGGGCGTGCGGGAGCGAGGTCTGCAGCGCCACCGAGCGGGTCGCGGGCACCTGGCAGCCCGGCATCAAGTACGTGATGCGGCGGCAGCCGAGACCCGCCCCCCGCACCCCGCCTCGCTGCTGAAACTCCATAACTGAATAACCATCAATTCTCGTCCAATACTCCGCCGGCGGGTTTAGCAAATCGAATCAGTGCGGCGCGGGGCGGGCGCGGGGCGGGCGCGGGGAGCGCGCTCTCCCGGGGGACTCCCCCGGCCGGCCGGCGCGTTATTGTTTCAATCCCGGTCGCGGGCGCGAATTGAAAAAGTTGCGCGCCGCGGGAGTCCATTACCGTTTCTGTATAAATTTAAATTGCATACCACTTCCGTTATTTATTTATTTACTTATTTGCTTAAGGACGTCCAACGAGGCATACACGACATGTAACAAGTTTAATAATAACAAATAATAGTTTCACTTTGCGACGTGCTCCTCAATTATAGGAGACCACAGCATGCAAATGTAAACAAAATAATAACAAAAAATAATGGTGAACATAATTGAGTACCCTATAGTTATTGTGCGGCGACGCGACGCGACGCGACGCGACCAGCCGGGCGCTCTCCGCGAGCCGAGGTCTGCTGCAGGCAAGTCGCGAGGTGCGTTCGAATGCTTCGCTCCCGTTCTTTCCGTTCCGAGTCCGTACTCCTGTGCGCGGAATTAATTACGTACTGTCCTTTATATGTACTGTCCTATATGTTGTGCGTGTGCGTGTGCGTGTGCGTGTGCTGTATTTCGTTTCAATAAATTTAATATCTCTGTATGTAAGTACAGCACACGCGGGGCGCGGGGCGCGGGGCGCGGGGCGGATGCGGTCTACATAAACGCAGTCGTTTCATTATTGTTCTGCTGTAACTGCCGCCGTCCAGCTCTTCTCCAGTTTCGGTCTCATTATATAATTTGTTCGTTTGTTGCATGTTCCAGAAGTGCGCTGCACCGCAGTCCGGTCGCGGTCCGGGCGGGGTCCGGTCGCGGTCCGGCGTGGGTCCGGTCGCGGTCCGGGCGCGGTCCGGCGTGGGTCCGGTCGCGGTCCGGGCGCGGTCCGGTCGCGGTCCGGGCGGGGTCCGGTCGCGGTCCGGGCGGGGTCCGGTCGCGGTCCGGTCGCGGTCAGGTCGCGGTCCGGCGCGGGTCCGGTCGCGGTGCGGCGCGACGCGTGTGCGGCTGCGCGTCATCAATCACGCGCCCTGTTTTTGTGTGTGAATGCGATTTTTATTGTTGCGGCCCCATTTGGGTTAATGAGAGCCGCAAGGTGGCCCCTCCGCGATTAATTTCATGTCACTTCATAATAAACTTTGTGATCGGTCTCCGCTATTTTTTGCCACTCTCCCCCCCCTCCCCTCACCCTCCCCCGCCCCCAATGCACAAAGGGCTCGCCGGCCGTTTCGTTTCGTCGTTGTCCGGGGCGGCCGCGCCCGCGCGCCGCACCGCAGTTCATGCAAGGAAGGCAAGTGTCGCCGCGAGCCGTGCGCGCGCGGCTGTTCGCCGTGACGTCCACCTGTAAAAGAAACGTTACCTTCTTTTTTTAACAAAAACTGAAGAGTTTGACGTTGACAGTTGTGATGATGATGAAACGGAGGTCGCGACCGGCACCGGCTGCGCGGCGAGGACTAAGTAGGCCATTAAGCCGTAGATCGGTGCAGTCGGAATTGCGGCCGGCGGGCTGGCGGGCCGGGGCGGGCCGGGCCGGGGCCGGCTGGTGAGGTGCTGCCATTACGCGATAATCACGCGGCACGCCGCGGCGGCGCCACCGCTTCTGCCGAGTCACCGTCGCCCGGCCCACTCGAGCGGCCGCACCGCCCGCACCGCCCGCACCCGGCGCTGCAGGTAAACTGGTCGTGGGTGAGATCGGGAGTCGCGCTGCAGCAATGCCACGCGGGGGCTGCAGACTCGCCTCGAGTCTGGTGCTACGACTAATAGAACAGAAGACATCAGCGGCCTCATCACCTCCCTGAAATGATTACGTAAACACAAAGTGTCGGGGTGAAGCTTTAATTACGTACACTTTGATGTAATGAAACGGTCGATGTGGCGGTGTGCGGTGTGCGGGGCGCGGCGCGCGGGGTGCGGGGCGCGCGGCCCGTCTCCCGATAAGATCTGGGCGCTGTCGCTGCGGCGCTCGCAGCGTGGGCCCATCGATTGATTCCAATTGAGATGTTTGATTGAAATCTGTACCTGTATCAAACTGGATTAGTTTATTTGTGGGCTGTCAATGGCGCGCCCCGCCGGGGGTTATTATGCGTCCATTATTGAGCGCTCCGTGCGTCCGCGTGCAACTGGACGCCTTTGTGCCGGACTCCACTAATTAGAACAGATTCGTGTTTTATTTCAACGGAATGAAAGATATGTGAAGATGCGAAAGACATTACAAAAACCGCAGTCCCATACTCCCCTCCCCCCACGCGCCCCCCGTCGCTCGCCCTCCACCGCCTGCAGCTCTGGGTACTGCAGAACTATACAATTTTATGATTAACATGTTTTTTGTATGAAAATAAAAGTAAATATCGGTTTGCAGCATTGAAACTGATGGTAAAGATACTAGTCATCAATTTACAGGTAAATTCAAAAACCGGTATTAGATCTAATGTAAATGCGATACTATCACAGTAAGAGTTGTATCGGTGCAGGTTGCACGCGCGAGCTCGTGCTTCCGGCGGAGGGCGGGTACGGCGCCTCAGCCACCGATCTAAATAAGAGTGCATCAGTAAGTTATAAAACAGTGTAAAGGCTAGTAGAAACCAAGAGGCCATAGAAATCAAGAGAGAAAGGTGCCCGGTCCAGGTCCGACCAGAGCCCGAGCCCGGGGCAGTTCAAATGAATAGCAATAAATGCGTTTAGTGAGATACAGGGGTAGTGGGCAACAGCCGGTCCACTAAGTCGACAGCGACATCCGCACCGCCGCCGGGTTGCGGAGCGCACCATTACATTTAAAGAATCTTTTTTTTTTGAATTAGATATAGACTATCGCTTGACTACAATCCCACCTGATGGTAAGTGGTTATGTAGTCTTTGATGGTAAAGCGCGCTAGTCTAGAAGAGACCTATTCACTCTTCGCTTAAAGACTCCCACATCGTAACTGGACGGAAACACTGACGCCGGCAGACTATTCCAGACCCTCGCTATTGCGCGGGATATCGACAACGAAGGGATGAATGTCTGCGGTGTGTCTAAACGTCCGATGGTGAAAGGGCGCTGGTGGTATCAAGTCATGCAGTTCCTGCGCACAGTCACCGAAATGCAACCGATAGAAAACCGAAAGGCTCGCTACTCTACGTCAGTGACTCAGGCTATCAAGTTTATTACTCGTCAGCTCAAGGTCACCCACTAACTTTATGGCACGCCTCTCAAGCGAGTCCAAAGCAGCCATATGGTGTTTGGCAGCACCCGCCCAAATGTGACAGCAGTACTCCACACACGATCGGACCTGCGCTTTCTAAATTTTCTTTCGAATCTAAATTCTTGACGTACTTTCCACGAGTTTTTATTTAATTTGTAAAGAATTGGCATTAGCGCCCCCCGGCCCCCCGGCCCCCTGGTCATGTAATAGCGCACCGCGAGTGCTCTCGCCGTCGTCACCGGCACCCGACCTCGGAGCCGGCCGGTGTCGGTGAATCAGGTAATTGACGGCGCCAATTTAGTACGCGGCCATCTTGGCGTACTATCGCATTACTTAAAATGGCGGTGCGGGTTTTTACTAACGCATTCCGCGCGCCGCTTTTAGAGCATTCGCGGATAAATTAATTTAATAATACTAGTGACTTGAATTTTAATTTTTCAATACAAAAGGAAAAGAAGAAGATAAATTGAGGTAAACCCGGCACCGCATGACTGTTGCGTGTTTGCATTGTTCGAAAAAGCGGATAATTTTGTTTGTGCACAAGCGCGGGAAGGTCAACGGTACACATTTACTTCTATCACGTACGTACGTCCTACTACGCTCACTACTTATAAGTATGGACAAAACGTAATACGTGTTCATCGAAAAAAAAGATATCTACGATACAAATGAATATAAGTTGTGTGTAAAGCTCTCATTATCCTTACGAGTGAACGGAATGCTTCTAATCTCGCTTCACTTGTTGTGACGGACTGACGGACTGACGGCGGCGGCGCGGCGCGGCGCGGCGGGCGCATATACTTTTGTTTTCTTTTGACGTTTACAGTCTAGGCACTGTCTCTTCATTTCTAACGGGCACGCACATCAACGAATCATTTAAATATTTGACGCGATGTTATCAATTAAACAAAAGATATCCGTAAAAATTAAGTAATCCGTAAAAAATTTAAATCACCGTCGAACCATCATGTACCGGTCAAGCTTGTCGCCGAACCCAGGCGGAAGTCCGGAAAATCAAAGATCTTCCTTCCCTGCGCTGACTGACACACTAGCCGGAACCCGGCCGACGCGTTCACATCGCAGACGTGCGCCGAGCCGAGCCGAGCCGCGAGCCGAGCCAAGCCGCGGGCCGGCCGGCGGAGCGCCCGGCAAAAAGCCGCGTCATCTCGCGGCGCTGCCACAAAAAACCGGTATATCTGTAACACGATCTCCGATACTGAACTCACAATACAAACAAAGCCATGTTGATTGAAACGTCAAGCCGCGCGGCCGGGCGCGCCGTGTACTTATTAACCTCGTAATTACGGGCCCGCGTTACTATTTGTTTTGTGTCGCCCCGCGCTCCCCGCGCCCCGCGCCGCCCTCGCGCCCCGCGCCCCGCCCGCAGCGAGACATCGGCAAAAAGTGTACCGGGCGAGGATGATTCGGGAGTTCTGGCGCGCAGTCTTAATATCGATTTCCATATAAAGTATCGATGAGGCGGGAAAAAATGATTGTGGGTTTTTTCCGTGAATTGAATCAGCGGGTGAGGGGGGGGCGGCGCTCGTCCCAGATTATGTTTACATTTACATTAAACAGCTGACGGCGGCGGGCTGCGGCGGGTGGTGCAAAAAACCAACTCGTAGACCGTTACGAACTACAATCTAGTGGCCGCTTCGATTCCCGGGAAGAGACATTGTTAAAAAACGGGCGCGCGGTTCGTATCCGAGGTCGGCGCGGGCGCATAGCCGCCCAGCACCGGCACCGCGTGCTGCGGCGCGTGTCTTTATAATGTATAAGTACTACAAATAACTTGTTTTGTAAATACAAATCAACTCAAATCTGCCGAAAAGTTATTGACTTCGTTGCGCTGTAGCCAAGTGAGCGGAGCGAGTTCACTTGTTCGTGTCACTAATTACTGGATAACAAAGTAAAGTTTGCTTTGAGACAGACTTCCATTAGTTTTGATATAAACTTTAAGAGTTTATATGTATATACATAACACTATACGAGTACTAGGTAGCGCGGCTCACCGCGATTCTTCGCAGTGGATGGTCGGCTACACCGCGAGTACCCAAGGAGGGTGAGCCGGAGCGGTAAAAAGTGCATTCTGTCCACCGGCGAGCAATTACCTGCCGATGTTACCTTAATTACGATGTTTGTAGCGGCCAGGCATTGATTATTCATGACCATGAGTAACAGCGAGCGCCGGTACACACGTGAATACGAACAGCCGACGCGACGGCCGGGCCGCTCCGCGCGGCGGCGGCACGCCGCACAATCACGCAGCGGGACACAAAAACTGCACACAATTGTACAAACCTCCTCGAGACGAGCTCATCCGGCGAGAGCATGAGAACGACGCACTTCAAGAGGAGGCACCGCGCGGGCAGCGGGGGGCCGGGTGTCTGCCGCGGCTTTAATAACATCGTAGCGCCGCGACTGTCTCAATGGCCACAGCACATTGTGTTCATGTCCTCCGGGCCACCTCTTCACTGAGCAAATGCGGACGCACAGCGATCACCACACCGTGCAGCCGATTGTATTGTGAAGAGAGCGCGGCGCGGGGTTCGAACCCGGACCGGGTTCCCCGCGGCTGCGCGCTCGCGGATCTTTTGTTGTGATCGCGCGTCTACCTCAGTGCCGGTTGAGCAGCGCGCGGCGCGGCGGGCGCGGCGGGGGCGGCGGGGCGCGCTGCTCCTCCGATCAGTTCGTGTTGACTCTCCTTCATTTTTAATTAATCGCGCCGCCCCCCCGCACCCCGCCCCCCGCGTCCGCGCCGTTGAAAGTAAGTTCAAGTTGAACCTCGCGCGAGTGTTAGTTAACTGACGCGTCATCTCGTTTGTTTAACGGAGCAGTCGCGACCTGCACGAGGGGCGGTTCAGCTACATTGTCACTTTTTAAGTAATCTGTTCCCGGTCGGAAATGTTTGTGTACTCGTATATCGGGATATTTATAACATTTTTTTGTCAAAGCTTTCCGAGTATCCCAGTATATGTTATACGTATATGTACATAAATGTAAGAGCAATAGCTCCTGCAGTATTTTTAAAACGTAATGTCAGCGTTGATGGCGCCACTGACATCGTTTTTATGACTACCCATTGTTCAATAAAACGCAGATTTTCGTAATTTCACATCTATCCTACAACGTAACGACTACTCAACACGTCCGTACACTCCGGCGGACGGAGCGCGACTGTGTTTATAATGCCGTCTCGTTTATAATTCTACCCGCACAACAATTACAAAAACTTTACTGACTTTGAGGAATCGTTTCTAAATTAAACATAAAATTATAATTCAATAAATTTAATCATCATCATTTCAACCGATGAATGTCCACACAAGTCTCTTGTAATGTATTCCACAAAATTTTTACAAACAATTTTACATCGGTCATATAAAATAAAATAAAATTTAAAAAATAACCTTTATTTCGGACTCCAGATCCATATTGATTACAAAAAAAAAATAATACATATCAATAACAAAGGAAAAAGAAACAAAAAGTACAAACAAAAAAAGAACAGCCTGATCCCGGCTAGGCGGCAATATTTAGCCATTGTTTGTAGGTATGGCTGTAGTGCAGTCTCATTGCTAACTCTTTGACCACTAAGTTACTGCACCTGCCAGCCTGGCAATGAATGACGCGATTCGTCTTCTTAGAATGGCGTCAAACGTGTCCACTCTCGCCTCGAAGAACATTTCGGAGGCACTGCAGTGCCTTTTTAAACCTAATAAGTGTCTAAATATGTTATTATACTGGACACGGATGCCATTCAATGACCTCCTCGTATAGTCAGTCCATAGCTGGCAGGTGTAGAAACTTTGACAGTGAGTTCGGAATAGGTTCATTTTAACATCTCTCCTAGCTTTAATAAACTTCCTGGCTATCATATTGCCAATAACTGAAAGCGACCTGCGCTGCCGCTCGATATCAGCATCGTCCTTTAAGTAGGACGTGAGGATGTGACCCAGGTACTTGAAACTCTACATCTCTAACACTTTGGCCATTGAGGAAAACCTCCGGGACTTTATGAGGTCCTCTTCCAGATCTGAAAATCAGAAGCTCTGTCTTTTTAATGTTGTACACTAAGTTGTGAGCTAATGCATACCTTTCGCAAATAGCTATCAACCTTCTCAACCCTTTAATCGATGGACTGAGCAGGACCATGTCATCCGCGTAACTGAGGTTATTAATGTATCGTTCTCCTAACCTGAGACCTACAGGTGTCCTGCTCAGTTCAACTATTAGATCGTTTACATATAAATTGAACAGGTCGGGCGAAGTTAGCCCTCCCTGCCTCACACCACATACAGTATAGAGTATAGAGTGCACGAGTATAGACATTCTATGGGTCACTTTTTTAATGAATCCTTTTCCAGCAGCTGTACGGAGTTTTGTCTTTAGTTTACATTTCTATTCGTTGTGGTGGATTTTGTTGATTGATATTTTATGAAAAAGTTTCAATGAAGTTATCGCAGTAGCGGCGCGGCTCGCGTTACCCGCTAATGGCGCGTGAACAGGACTCGAACGGGTTGCGCGGCGGCCGGCCTTCTCCTCGCAACGGTGTTATCAAGTTACCTGCAACTCCTGGGTGGACAGCTACCATTTAATAAAAAAAAAAACATTCTCTTTGACCGGTCAACTGCGCGCAGCAGATATAATGACCAGCAGCGGCGCGCCCCGCGCACCCCCGCGCACCCCCGCGCCGGCGGGTTAGGACGTTTACACGACACGATATTACGCACCTCGTCCAACGATACCATAATGCGAGCACACTTCCCACAGCCCCGTGGAGGCATGTCGCGGCATGTCGTCTCGTTACCGCAGCGATTCCACTGGCCACAGCGCCCGCCCGGAACACAGTAATGTTCGTTCCCCGCTCCCCGCTCAGCGGCGGGCGCGGCTGCGGCTGAATGATTTCTCTGCCGTTGCCCGCCGAACTTGAAAGTATAAGATGTCCGGGCGCGGTGGGGCGCGGGGCGGCGCGGGGCGGCGCGCGGAGGTAACGCACACCGCGCGGTAAAATTATATCCAAAAAATTGGCGAAGCGTTTTTCACGAGGCACTGGTTTGTTGCAAAAAAGGACATTGGAATCGTCTAATGAGCCGTGAAATTGGGGCCGGGATGTAACCGACGCGGCCGCGGCTCGCGTTACGGCGGCGCGGCGCGGCGCGGCGCGGCGCGGCGCACGCGGGCAGCGGGCGCGGGCGCGGGCAGCGGGCGCGGGCGCGGGCGCGGGCAGCGGGCGCGGGCAGCGGGCGCGAGCGCGGGCCGCCGCACGGGTGCTACTCCTACTCTTCGGTCATAGATTAACTAGTTAATTCTAGAAATTTCCTGTTCAAAGAAATAAGTTCTTTGTATGATGCGATTAATGTATTTTTTTAACAATTTATTTAAGTCACAAGTTGGTGAGCGCTGCCCACGCCGGCGCTCACCGTCCGCTCCCTCTCACACTCCGCGCCCGCGCCGCCCCGCGCTCACCATCCGCTGCCGCTCACCGTCCGCTGCCGCTCACCGCCCGCTGCCGCTCACCGTCCGCTGCCGCTCACCGCCCGCTGCCGCTCACCGTCCGCTGCCGCTCACCGCCCGCTGCCGCTCACCGTCCGCTGCCGCTCACCGCCCGCTGCCGCTCACCGCCCGCTGCCGCTCACCGTCCGCTGCCGCTCACCGCCCGCTGCCGCTCACCGCCCGCTGCCGCTCACCGTCCGCTGCCGCTCACCGTCCGCTGCCGCTCACCGCCCGCTGCCGCTCACCGTCCGCGCCGCGCCCCGGCTGCACGCAACGGTTTTCTCTAAGCGACCGTAACCAGATACTTGTAATGTGGGTAGCCATTATTGTCTATTTAATTACAACGTGAAGATCCTATACTCGACAGGCCGGGGGGGTCGGGCCCGGGTTCAGACTCTTTGTGCGCCGCGAATCATTTAATAAAAGTAATGGCGCGGACTCCCTGCGCGCGACATGAGAGTTAAAACGTAAAGTACCGCCGCCGCACCCCCGGCGCGCGTGTTTGTGAGTACGAGCTCACCTGAACAACGGGTCCGTTGCCGGGGACTCCGCCCCGGTGCACCCGCGACCGCGCCGGCCTCGCGGTATCTCCGGGTCGAGCCCACCCGGTCGCTACTGACTTCGCGACGGTCCGCAGCACGCGACAGTGAAGCCGCTGCGAGTTGCTGTTGCTGTTAGAAAATCATTACCAGCGATCTATCATTGAAATAAAAAAAATAGAAAAAGTTATTAAAGAAGCAAATAAACTCATACTTTTAAACAGACATAAATGCGATCTGATCACCACCTGGTGCTCGCGGGCTTGGCTGATTGCTCGCGGTGCAGGAGTGAGTCTCCTTTCCAGATTCGTCAACAGCGCTCGTGGCCCTCGTTTCCGGCGCGCGGTGCTCACATGGGACGCGGTAGTGCAGGTGACCGCGGCGACGTCTCACCACCCGCTCGACCACCGACCGTCCCGCGGTGAATTAATTGAACGGTCATCGGTACCCGCGCGTGCGCAGGTGCGAGTGTCGAGCAGTGTAATTGTGCTCCGGGTTCGATTAGCTCTCAATTAAAACTATAAATAAATAATTGCATTCAGAGGGACCGTTGCGAGGCCGCGACGGTGACCACCTCGACACACGTCACCTGCCGAGACGGCGTTACGCGTCGTACTCGCTGCGCGGAGCTCCCGCGTTCACGTCGCTGGTGATACTTTTCTAGTGCTGCGCCTGTTAATGCTTTGTGCGCACTATAGATTTTCTTTTACGCGAGGGGACGAGCGCGCCGTTCAGCTGATGGTAATTTCACCAGCTCACAGCGCGCGCCGGCCGGGAGCACGGCACCGTGCTGCACGCGGCCCGGCACCACGCGCGCCTCATTATTCACAAATGACTTACGTTTGTATAAAAAACAAACCTCACATTTTTCGAATGCGTCGGAGTAATTACTGAGCCGCGCCCCGCCGCCGCCCCGCCGCCGCCCCGGCCGGACCCGCCGCGACCGATGTTATTAATGGCGGCGATTAAAGAAGTCATTATGATCCGTTGCCGCGTGGAACGTCTGCTTGACGCTGCGTCTCCTGGTGAAGAGACAGCGCCGCGGCGGGCGCGCCTGCAGCCGCGTGCCGTCGTCCCTCGCGCTGCGACGTCGCGCTGCCTGCAGTTACTGTTGCAGTGTCAGTGCGGCACGGGTCGCACGCCGCGACGTTTGGTTACCTTAGCAGTGCGCGCGCTCCACTCTGCGGCGCGTTACTCTTTGCCGTGCGCGCGTTAACGTGCGTTTTTATTATAACGACAACATTAAATAAACGGGCGGCGCGAGGCGGCGCGGCGGCGCGGCGGCGCGGCGGCGCGGCGGCGCGGCGGCGCGGCGGCGCGGCGGCGCGGCGGCGCGGCGGCGCGGCGGCGCGGCGGCGCGGCGGCGCGGCGGCGCGGCGGCGCGGCGGCGCGACCCTTGACGTATCAATTTTACCGTTAATAACAGCAAAGGGCGAAGGACCGCCGCGGAGACACTAAGTGTTATTGATGAGTGCGCGGGCGCGGGCGGCGGGCGGCGGGCGGCGGCGGCGGCGGCGGCGGCGGCGGCGGGCGGCGGCGGCGGCGGCGGCGGCGGCGGCGGCGCGACCCTTGACGTATCAATTTTACCGTTAATAACAGCAAAGGGCGAAGGACCGCCGCGGAGACACTAAGTGTTATTGATGAGTGCGCGGGCGCGGGCGGCGGGCGGCGGGCGGCGGGCGGCGGGCGGCGGGCGGCGGCGGCGCGACCCTTGACGTATCAATTTTACCGTTAATAACAGCAAAGGGCGAAGGACCGCCGCGGAGACACTAAGTGTTATTGATGAGTGCGCGGGCGCGGGGCCGCGGGGCCGCGCAGGTGTCAAAAGCTCTCCCGAACTGGGGCAAAAAAGGCCATCAGCCACAAAGCGGTGCGACGGCGGAGCTGGTCATGGAGCATGTCGCGCAGACGATCCACACGCGAGCGGTGGCGGCGCGGGTGCACCGCACGCGGCACCGCAACAATAAGTGTTGACTGGGATGCGCACACTGCTTTCAGTTATTGTTGCAGTGTCAGTGCGGCACGGGTCGCACGCCGCGACGTTTGGTTACCTTTGCCGTGCGCGCGCTCCACTCTGCGGCGCGTTACTCTTTGCCGTGCGCGCGTTAACGTGCGTTTTTATTATAACGACAACATTAAATAAACGGGCGGCGCGAGGCGGCGCGGCGGCGCGGCGGCTGAGATGATTTATTGGCACCTCGTCACCGCGCCGCGCGCCCCGCCCGCCCCGCGCGCACCGGCCGCCCCGCGCGGCCCGCTAGAGAACTGCGTCGGTGTTGTCGTTGTTGTTGTTGTTGTTCCTGAAGCAGCCCGGCACGCGCACACTGTTCCAGTTTATTCATTTGTTTATTCAGATAGGGACCTTCAACGAGACCCGCGCGACGTGCCACGAGTCTAGTCGTGTTGCAGCGCGCCGCGCTCCGCGCCGCGCACCTCCGCGCAATCTCACAGTTAAGGCTAAAGTTGAAGTCATTTCAACTCCAATGTAATGTTCCCTTCACCTCACGCCTGTCAGCTTGACAGACAGACACACAGACACACGGCCATTACCAATTCGTCAGGTAGCCTCGCCGCGCGCCTGCTCCGGGCTCCGCCAGCAGTGCGCCGGGGCCCACGGTCCAGCGCGGCCTGAAGGATATCACACGTTCCAGACAGCCGTTGCTCCCGCCGGCCGCAGAGCCCGTGTGTTGCGCTCACCACCCGCCACCACCCGCCGCCACCCGCCACCACCCGCCACCACCCGGTCCGGCAATAAATCTAAATCTTTTTCCACGTAGCTGTGTTTATTACAGACGATCTACTTTTCTATAAATTTGTAAATGTATTAAAAATTGTAAGTCTCGTTCGCAACACTAACGAGGTCGCCCCGGCTCTACTTCCGTTATTTGGCCGCGCGGCCGCCCCCCCGCCCCTCCCCCACGAGCTCCTGATTTCTAGCCCAATTACCAAGAAAAACAGCGGGCGATAATCTTCCGAGTGACGCGCGACACTGACGCATTATTTCGATTTGACGCGTACAATAAGAACGCACGCGCCCGCGAGCGGAACTGAGCCGCAGCGCGCCGGCGACAGGGGCGACATCGGCGCGGCCCGCGCGGCCCGCACGCAGCAGGCTTATTAAGGGCGTGAGAAGCGGCGGCGTGCGGCTGACACCCGCTGGATGGAGCCGCCGCCCGCCATTGTCCGGCTGATTGAACGATGAGCGCGGCGAACAAATTACTCGCGTCCTTCAGTTGTATTTCCACTGAATACAGTTGCGCACGCGAGCCGAGCTGATGATGAATGTGACGCTGTGCTTGCAAATGTGCAACCAGTGCCCAAGAACGGCAGGCACAAGGATTCCACCGATTATGGAGCCATCTCAGTTACCTCCATAAAGTGCGAGGCCGCGGAACGTACATTGCAGCCGCAGCTCGTGACCCGCCTGCACCTGATACGACTATATGTTTATGCTTTTTTCTCGAACCTCGATTGCTTGAGATCTTATTTGCTTTTTATATATATATGGGAATGTAACTGTATGGAATGTAAGAAGATAGCGTGAAGCAAGAAGGATGGAAAGGAATTAAAAAGTAAAGGGAAAAACAGAGTGTCAGAGGGACAACGGGAACGACAGGATATAGAAAAGGGTTGTGGTGATTGCGTGGATCGCTGGTCTAGATCACAAAGCCTAAATCCGATATATATATATATATTATTTATCTGTTGTTACTCTCAATTACTTTTACTTCTTTGAACAGCATCCTTTGTTACCTCCTCCATAAATTTTGTTAACACTGTTTATTATTTGACATTATCATTTCGTTTAGACTCTGCATATCTTTTTGTCCATCCTTATTTCCATATCTACTTTTTGCGTAGTTTGATATTTCCCCAGATGTATCTAAAGCCTTCGTCAGGGTCCGGCACGACGGCCTCATGAGCAAGCGTCCAGCGTACGATCCACCGGTTTGATAAGTCGGATAAAAGATTTCTAGAGTGATGAACTTCTCCGCGTTGTTGTCGACAGTTGTTCATCTCAATTCTTATTCTTTCGATCGATGCTGGTGTTCCTCAAGGATCCGTTCTCTCGGCAACTCTCGTCTTGCTGCATATAAACGAGCTGCTCATGCCCGCCGCCCGCCGCCCGCCGCCCGCCGCCCGCCGCCCGAGATTATGATGTTTTCCAAAGCATTCGTGCGAATAATCGGTTGTGATGTACAACAACGGAGCCGACCACTTTGTTGTGGTAGTTAAATGGTGAATGGGGGAGCGTAAACAACTAATGAACATCCGCGCCGTATTGTTTCAGCGTCGTTTCGTGTTACCCGCGGCTACCTGCGGCTGCCCGCGGCTACCCGCCGCTACCCGCCGCTACCTGCCGCCGCCGCGCGCGTATCGGGTGTCGGGTGTCGGCGGGCCCGGTGCGCGCGCATTCACTCGCCCGGCGGCGGGGGCGCGCGCGGGGCGGCGCGGGGGGCACAAATAAAATAATTAGTACGAGTGTTGATTCATTTAGCATTACCCGCAATAATTGATGCTCTGAATGCGGGGCTATTCAACGCGGGCCGGTCGGCGGGCGCGGGGGGCGCGGGGAGCGCGCGGGGAGCGGGACCGAATAATTAATGGATATCATTTCGCGACCAGTCCCCCCCCCGCCCCCGCGCGGAGCACCGCCGCGCCCCTTGTGAATAACACTACGAGCGCGCAGCCGGTGCACCGCCCCGCACCGCACCCGCACCGCACCCGCACCGCATCATTTCAGTTTACCCACAAATAAAAGTGCGCTCCACACCGACTCGCCGCGTTACACTGAGACGACGACGCGACGGGAGCCCCGGCGCCCCCAGCAGCCCCCAGCGGCCGGCCCGGTTGCGATGCCTTGATTGAGATTTAAGTAGCGTGCGCCCGCGGTAACGAGGCCGAGGAGCGGCGGCGGGCGCACCAGCTCCAAGGTATATGTTCAATAAACTGGACAATAGCAGCACGAGGAACCGACCCGGAGCCGATCCGTGGACAACGAAATAAGCAAGAACGGGCCGGCACGGGCATTAGAAACTATCATTTACTCCATCACATAAGGGCTCGGGACCGAACCGGGGACACCCGCCTCACATGGAAACATTACCGAGGCAGCGCGACGTGCACGCAGCGGGGCGGAGGAGGGGGGGGGGGGGACAAACGGTCCGGCGTGTGCTAAATATTTATTTATTTATTTATTGAAACCAACAACGTTAACAATTTATATTAAATTCTAATTGATTACAGTATGTAAGGCTAAATGAAGTTTCATTGTACATTAATTAAGTACGTTAGAAAGCGCAGAAAGAAATTTTTAATTTATTAATATAAATGTAAGAAAATGTGGAAAATTTATCTAAAACTAATAACGACATAACTCTAATAAACTCTAAAAAGTACAGATCCTATAAAATAAAATTACAAATAACAATATAAATATAAAAATTAACAATATACATTCTTTTCTTCTTTTCAAATATGTTAATAATGTATTAGAAGCTGTTATAATTTCAAACCAGCGAAGTATTTTTACGCAGCGTCGTCGATGTTTAGCTCGATTAAGCACAAAAATTAAAGAAAAGGCGCGCACCAACGACCCGGCCCCGGCCCCAGCCCCAGAGGGATAGTCGGCCGCGGAGACCGGAGCAACCTTTAGTTTTGGTTCTCGTCGACGTTGATGGATGCCCATTGTTGTTTTTTGTCCATTGCCAGGTGTGTGGGTAATTGATGGTGCAGCTCGCGTGGTCGGGGTGGTCGTGGTGGTCGGGGCCCGGCCGCCTCGCCTGTACCTCTGCCTCTACTGCGGAGCTGCGGACTCGACCTCAGTGTCCCACGTGTGCGGCCCGTCCGCGGCGCCGGCGGGACCAGTCCCCGTCACATGTCCAGCGGGCGCGGCAGGGCTGCTGCGCATCAGCGCGATGTCCAGCGGGCGCGGCAGGGCTGCTGCGCATCAGCGCGATGTCCAGCGGGCGCGGCAGGGCTGCTGCGCATCAGCGCGATGTCCAGCGGGCGCGGCAGGGCTGCTGCGCATCGCCGCCGCGCGCCAGCCGCCCCCCGCTCCCCTCCCGCCGCGTCCGCACGGTGCAGCTCGTAACTACACGCGCGGGTTTTAATCAACGCGCAACAATACGCACAGCCGGCCTCCGCGCGAGCCTCCCCGTCAGTCCGTCAGTCCGCCAGTCCGTCAGTCCGTCAGTCCGCCGCTGCGTCACTCCGTCCGCGCTCATACAATTAATCACCGCGCCTCCTGGAGTGACAGTTCATGTTGTGACGCGTGCGGGACACGCCACGAGCGGCGGCGGGCGCGGGCGCGGGCGCTGCTCTTTTATATACTCGTACCAGTGCAGCCGGTGCACTTCGTTGTTTTCTAATATTTTAAATGAAACCTCTCTTAGTTTCTGTTATTGTTCAGATCCCCGTGCAGCACGTTTTGAAAAGTTAACTATAAAGAGTAAATAACTTTGTGCAGTTGTAACTACTAACGTACAGGCCCCACGCCGGCCGCACGCACCGCCAGCACAACGTGGCCCGCCCCGCTGCCCGCCCCGCTGCCCGCGCCGCCGGCGACTCGCCACTTGGCCGCCGCCGGTGTCATTTGCTTAATGACTTTTGCAACACATTCATACAATTCAACTCGCACAGGTTGTTTTTAAATAAAACTCTCGCATTCGGACGGACGCGCCGGGGGGTGCTCCCGGTGCGCTGGGGTGTGGGGGGGGGGCGCGGCGCGGCTCGCTCTTTGTAGTCTGCTTCTTTGAACAGCGACAGATCAGTAGTGTCCCATTGTGTATGAGACGTGGCGATGTAGAATCATTAAGCCCACATAATGTGCAACACGGCCCCGCGCGCCCCCGCGCCGCGCACGGCGACGGGCGCTGCGCGGTGGATGTGTATAGTGACGTTATAAACAAATTTCAACGAAGTGACTTGTGCGGCGCGGGCGCGGGCGCGCGCGAGTAAGCGGACAGACGCGCGTTTAACTAAAATCGATTAATCGGGCGGCGCGCCGCGCGGGGGCGCGCCCTCTGTTTAGTCAGAGGGGAATCCCTCAACACTTTATCACATATTATGGTTAAGTGGGTCGAATGAAATCGGCTGCTGAACATGATTGACTTTTCCCATTGACGAGCTCCATTGTGTGCACTGTGTGTGTGTGTGTGTGTGTGTCCACTGTGTGTGTGTGTTTGTGTGCACTGTGTGTGTGTGCACTGTGTGTGCGTGTACTGTGTCGCAGTACAATTGTGAAAGCGCTATATGCTAAATGAGCAGCGGCATTTAAAGCGCGCCGTGTCTAGCTGAAGCCCATTAACATCGCAGCAACAGCGCGGGCCGCACGGCACACGACATCGGGTGGACGTGCCGCGCGATGTCGCTTTGTTTAAATAAACTGCAACATCGTACGTCACACATATCCGATCTAATATTTATCCACTACAGTATATTAAAATGATATTTAGATTTGGTAATACAAATATACACACTGCAAACCTGTCCTAAACGTGAACGCAGACGCGCGAACACGCCGCAAATGGAATTATGTGCCCGTACTATTAAGCAGTAAAATATTGATATAGTAAACAGTGCACCATTATACTTAAAAAAGTAAAACAATCGGTACAAGTGGCACTCGATTGCGAGTGTCGTCCCGGCGGGCGCGGGCACGGCCCCGTGACAATGGGAATTTGCAGAGCAAATATTTAGCGGAGGCACCTTTCAAAGGCACCACTCCACCACTCCACCGCTCCACCGCTCCACCACTCCACCACTCCACCACTCCACCACTCCACCACTCCACCACTCCACCACTCCACCACTCCACCACTCCACCACTCCACCACTCCACCACTCCACCACTCCACCACTCCACCACTCCACCACTCCACCACTCCACCACTCCACCACTCCACCACTCCACCACTCCACCACTCCACCACTCCACCACTCCACCACTCCACCACTCCACCACTCCACCACTCCACCACTCCACCACTCCACCACTCCACCACTCCACCACTCCACCACTCCACCACTCCACCACTCCACCACTCCACCACTCCACCACTCCACCACTCCACCACTCCACCACTCCACCACTCCACCACTCCACCACTCCACCACTCCACCACTCCACCACTCCACCACTCCACCACTCCACCACTCCACCACTCCACCACTCCACCACTCCACCACTCCACCACTCCACCACTCCACCACTCCACCACTCCACCACTCCACCACTCCACCACTCCACCACTCCACCACTCCACCACTCCACCACTCCACCACTCCACCACTCCACCACTCCACCACTCCACCACTCCACCACTCCACCACTCCACCACTCCACCACTCCACCACTCCACCACTCCACCACTCCACCACTCCACCACTCCACCACTCCACCACTCCACCACTCCACCACTCCACCACTCCACCACTCCACCACTCCACCACTCCACCACTCCACCACTCCACCACTCCACCACTCCACCACTCCACCACTCCACCACTCCACCACTCCACCACTCCACCACTCCACCACTCCACCACTCCACCACTCCACCACTCCACCACTCCACCACTCCACCACTCCACCACTCCACCACTCCACCACTCCACCACTCCACCACTCCACCACTCCACCACTCCACCACTCCACCACTCCACCACTCCACCACTCCACCACTCCACCACTCCACCACTCCACCACTCCACCACTCCACCACTCCACCACTCCACCACTCCACCACTCCACCACTCCACCACTCCACCACTCCACCACTCCACCACTCCACCACTCCACCACTCCACCACTCCACCACTCCACCACTCCACCACTCCACCACTCCACCACTCCACCACTCCACCACTCCACCACTCCACCACTCCGTTTGTTTTTAAACATAAAATAGGCAATCCCATGGGCGGCCATGTCGGCTCCCAACACCGCGACCACCAGCAGCACCCCCAGCACCAGCACCAGCACCGCCGCGCGAGTCGCGACACCGGCTCCTCTCAGGGAGCCGCCGCGTTGCGGGAACAAAACCTGCATCGAACTTGTAACCAACGCTGGGCGTCCGCAGGGGCTAGGGTAGGGGGGCTGGGACGGAGTGACGAGGAGGGGGGGGCACACGGTGCGGAGTGTCAGAGGTTGCGTGGAGTAGTGAAATCTCGCTTCGAGGCGTTCAGCTTACATTTAATCTTCGTAAAAGCTAACTTGAGTTTGAATTTTGGACATTAAACTTTAAGTGGAGATTAAGTCGTCCTCACGGCTAATCGCCCGCCGCGCCGGCCGCTCCGCCTGCGGACGGCGCTGGTGACTTCGTTCATGCAATATGCAGGGGGGGGAGGGCGCCGCGAGCTCCTGCAGGAACTAATTAAGGTGCCGCCACGAGCGATCTCAAATATTAACGCTCGGCTGAGGGCCGGCCCGCCGTCTGAAGTCCACTCGGCCGGCTTAGCGGCGCGGCCCTCGGCTCGCGCTACTCTCCCCCCCCCCCCCCCCGTCCGACATTTTGCACCCGTGACAACTGATTTGAGGGTGGAGAGGAGCGAGCGGCCCGTCAACGAAGTCTCTTTGTAAACAAAATTGAATATTCAGCGCGGTGTCGGCTAAATCACGACAGCGTGCCCCCCCCCCGCCCCCCCGCCACCGTACAGGTCAGGATTATACACCACTACAGCACAGAGAGTACAGGGGTGTGCACAATGACGATATACCCTAATAATTTCTGTAGCCATGAGACAACACGCAGCTGGAGCAGTCCGACGGAGCACCAGGAGCACCCTGAACAGTTTAACTCTAATAAAAAAATCTTAGTGCCCAGGAATTGAAACTGATCCAACCGTCAGGTGGAGCTCAGCGCTTTGATTATTGCCAGCTGCAAGTAGCAACCAGCGAAGCACTTCGATTTACGATTGCTTCGACTTACGAGACGTCGGGGCGGTGCTGGTTAAATCTTCCCCATAAGATAAACCTGCCGGTAAACGAAAGCGCAGCGCAAGCTGGGGCTCTCTGGGAAAAGCTCTGCATCCTGCAGCGTGCGTGCGTGTGTTAATATGATCTTATTAAGTACTGCAGCCGCGGTGCGCGGGTTGGGGGGGGGGGTGTTTTCATCTCAAATACAGAGAGTACTTACGAGGACGACGCCGCACGCCGCACGCCGCACGCCGCACGCCGCACGCCGCACGCCGCACGCCGCACGCCGCACGATGCACGCCGCCGCACGCCGCCGCACGCCGCACGCCGCGCACGCCGCACTCCGCACGCCGCCGCCACGCCGCACGCCGCACGCCGCCGCACGCCGCACGCCGCACGCCGCCGCACGCGCACGCCGCACGCCGCCGCACGCCGCACGCCGCACGCCGCACGCCGCCGCACGCCGCAACGCCGCACGCCGCACGCCGCACGGCCGCACGCCGCACGCCGCACGCCGCAACGCCGCACGCCGCACGCGCACGCCGCCGCCGCACGCCGCACGCCGCACGCCGCACGCCGCACGCCGCGCACGCCGCACGCCGCACGCCGCACGATGCACGCCGCCGCACGCAGCACGCCGCACGCAGCACGCCGCACGCCGCCACGCCGCACGCCGCCGCACGCCGCACGCGCACGCCGCACGCCGCCGCACGCCGCACGCCGCACGCCGCCGCACGCCGCACCGCCGCACGCCGCCGCACGCCGCACGCCGCACGCCATGCACGCCGCCGCACGCCGCCGCACGCCGCACGCCGCCGCACGCCGCACGCCGCCGCACGCCGCCGCACGCCGCCGCTCACCCTCCGCAATTCAATTTAGTTTTCAATTCCGCCTCGCTCCGCGCACAAGGTCAACAATGGCCGCCCCGTGCGGGACATTTCGATCTGCTCGTCCCTTCAAGAGGTCTGCGGGATGATTGCCGAGACGTGCGGGCGACCCGCGTAAGTCACACACCTCCCCCCGCCCGCGCCCCGCGGACGGCGCTGTAAACGATCAAATATTGAACGACCAAACAGACGAATCGATTTAGGAACCTTTCACGAGAGCAGCTCCCCGAGACACGACCGGCGGACGCGCTGCGACGCACTCCCCGCTGCACGCCGAGCGCGGAGCACGCCGAGCGCGGAGCACGCCGAGCACGACGCACCAGGTGGGGTGTGCGCGGCACGCTGCACTCCTCTACTCACTATTAGGTAAAGCGGAAAGATGATGCGCAGGAGCAGTGCGCGCCGGGTGCCGCGCGGCGCGACCCTCCGCCGGGAGGGCCGAGGACGAGCACAACGTGTACGCGCTGTGTCGGCGCTGTTCGCGCGACGCAAGACATGTTACCGGTATTAAGTGTAATCATAGTTTATAACTGTTTGCGAACTGCAAAGTGTAATTTCTAGCACCCCTCTGTTCGCGCCGTGTTAAAAGAATTCAGTTCGCACACATTCCCCGCGCCGCGCGCCCCGCGCGCCCCGCACGCCGCCGCAGCAGCCGGGCCCGCGGCCGGAGCGCGCGCCGCCCTTTGCCCAGGTCCGACTTATAAATAATTAAGTATTATTGTGTGCAGTACTAACATGATATTTTTTTAAAGAGTTTTACAATTACTTTTAAAACGATGTCCAAGTTTTAAACCAGGCAAATGTCGGAGGAGAGGAGGACGGGAGCGGGGTGAGGGGAGCGGGCCGGTGGTCGCCGAGCCGTCCGTCCGTCCGTCCGCGCGCGCTTTATTGATTCGCAGCAACAAAAACAAACCGCAACAGTTGCACGGAGCCGCCGCGCCGCCGCGCCGCCGCGCGCGGATTAAGTTATAGTGGCGTCCAGCCGCGGTCCGAGGCACAGGCGTGCGCGCACACGTCGGCGGGGCGGGGCAGCGCGGCGGTGCCGCTGGTGCCGCTGGTGCCTCGACGTCTCGGCGCCGTTCAGAGCGCTACTGCAGACCTTCAGGAATCTAGAAGCGAGCTCCGCGCGGACACGTTTAACGCCGCCCACCGCTCGCATGTACACATCATTTCATTTGAACACGCCGCGAGCGACTTAATTATGGTTACATCCCCGGCCAGCCCCGGCCAGCCCCGGCCAGCCCCGGCCAGCCCCGGCCAGCCCCGGCCAGCCCCAACCAGCCCCGACCAGCCCGCTGGTGAACGTATCACCACTTTAAACTGTACGAGCGCCGCTTCGCAAGTTTATTGCCGCAGCGACGGCGGAGCGAAAGTAGCCACGTCGCAATAACGAGCACAGCAATACGTAGCGAGCGGGGCACCGCATCCACTACAAATTAAAACAAGCGGCGCGCGTGTCGAGATGCTTTTGTTTTGATGCACAAGAGGGGTGCTGCTTTAATTAAGCAGTTAAATGTAAACATTATGTGTCATTAGCGCACGCGCCCGCCGCCCGCCGCCCGCTCTCCTCGCTGCTGTATTAGTTACTGAATGTAGAGTACCCCGCGGGGCTCAGTCCCGTGCTTTGACGCGACCAGAACATGCAAACGAACTGGCCGCTCTGTGCTGCCCTGTAGCTGAGCTGTAGCTGAGCTCCAGACGCTTGTGTTCAGCAGAAGACTGGTGCAGACGAATTTGTATGAACGTGAGTATTTAAGATGATCATCGTGCAGCAACCTGAACCGCTTTACATCTCCGTGCCGTGTGCCGCGCGCGGCGAACCCCTCGGCTTATTTAAGGTTAAGCGAGATATAATAACCCACTCGCCGCCGGTGCGTCTGTTGCGTGCTCAATCCGGCGGCAATTTGTCATCCGCACCGGTACATCCGCGAGGATCCGCCGCGGACCTGGCGAAAGTCGGCGGCGTGCCTGATTACTAATTGTAGCGGCGGGGCGGAGGCGGGGCGGGGCGGCGGCGCGCGTCCCTCGAGGTCAGGGCTTGTGTCTGTCGCAGTGAGTCCAATACAACAGTGCGCTGTCCGCGGTTTGCCCCACACTTATCCGTGTCCGTCCGTCCGTCCGTCCGTCACGCGGAGTCGCTGCGGCGCGGCCGCGGCCAGTGGGAGAGGTCCCCCGCGCGCGCACGCGGAGGGGTCCGCGTTTGATTCTTTACAAATTCCATCTTCATTTACTGAAGTCCGACTGACTCTACGGAAACACACATACATGACACTTTTAAAAGATTCTGTGTTGTGTTCAAAGCCGGGCGTCTCGTCCCGCGCACCCCCCGCGCGCCCCCCCGCGCATCCCCCACAGCCCGCGAGCCGCGGATCAGATAATAATAAAACAAATTGGCATTGAGAAATAAATGGAGGCGCAGCGCAGTGCGCGGGCGCAGCGCGCTCGCAGTTGAAGTATGCGTTATAATTAAGGGCGAGCGCGACCGGTCGCGGGTTCGGATCCGACGCCCGATAAACATTCACTTGGTAATTGCCCCTGCAATTATTGAGCTTCGATACGCATTCATTGCAGCTCCGGCGCCGCGCTGCTGGTGCTGCCGCTACCGCTCCGGCGGCTTCCGCTCGCGATTCACTACCCGGCCGCGGCCTGCGCACTGGCGGACTGGACGGGCTGTAGCGCCTTACGCAAGCATTTAAATTCTTAAAAGTTACAAGCGTGGATGGTTACAACCAGCTGAACCTTTCTTTCGGATGGTTCGGTTGTAGAGAGTACGTGCGCATGTGTTACTGCTCCCCACTCGAAACTACTCGTTACTGATTACAGACACGGTCTTCATAACCCCGAGTTGTATATTTATTCATGACAATTATGTTCAACCTTTATTGTTGTCTAGTTAACTGTTCTAAATTTTGTTATTTTTATTTTTTATTCTGCGATGAGAGCTACACGCTCACTCGTTGACTACTGACGTCCTGCCGCGGGAACACAGTAGCATACACGATCCCGTTTCTTAGCGGAAGTGCCCCGGGGTCACCCACCCAGGGCAGAATACCTCCGGTGAAAAGTAAGGCAATGGAGTGGGTCGTGGTGAAGGGGGAGGCGGACGCGGGGCAGCGGGGCAGCGGGGGAGCGGGAGCGGGATCGAGCGATAAACAAGCCGCCGCGTCGCCGCGCCGGGCGCAGCCCTAATTAATCGAGCAGCCGCCGGCCGGGCCGCTTTCTTAACGCCGCTCATTGTTATCAGCGGACATCGCAAAAAGCAGCGACGCGCCGACAAAAGCCGGCGCAGCGGCGCGGCCGCGGAGGAATCCCGGGAGCCCTCATTAACGCTTCCTCGGCCGGGCCCCGCGCCGGAGCGTACGGTGCGCGGAACGGAGCCGCACCGACATCACACAATGAGTCGCGCAGGCGCCGGCGCGGCTCGCCGACTGCCTCTCGGCTGCGGCCCGGCCGCGTCCACGTGCCGGAGGTCGCCGCCGGACGCGCGCCCCGCTGCCGCCGCTGCCGCTGCCGCCGCTGCCGCCGCCGCTGCCGCCGCCGCCGCCGCTGCCGCCGCCGCTGTCGGTGTTTTTGCCGCGGCGCCGTAATTAGGGGCTATCGGCGGTGCGTATGAAGACATAAATAAAGCCCGGACGCCTGAATTAGCGGCTCGCGAGCGCGCGGCGCGGCCGGCCGCACATTGCGATCGATCCGCTGAGATAGCCGGCCGCGCCGCGCCGCGCTCTCGCTCCCGCCCGCCGCCGCAGATTGCGCGCCGCCGTTTTGATTAAAATACCTCTGGCACGCTCGCGGCCCTGCGAGGCCTTCGCGCGGCCTTTACATTTTAACTCCTTTTTATTATGCTCGCGGTCTGTTTGCGAAATGCGTAAATCTATGCGCCGCGGAATGTCCCGGGACGTCGGCTAGCTCGTCGACTGCACCGGAAGCGATACCGAAGTAAAGAGTTTCCAAGTGAATGAATGAAGGAAACGCAGACCGGACCAGCACCGCCGTCGACGAGCCGGCTCCGGAAGTACCGCGCCAGTTCATTTTTACACTTGTTGTTTCGTATCCCCACCGATCTCCCCGTGCACTATTAGCAACAAAACTACCAGCACGGCACGGCGGCCCGACGTGGTGGTGGTGGTGGTGGTGATAGTGGTGGCGGGCGAGTAAATAATTGACACCTCGCGACACGCACCAGCGGTGCGGCTCTTTGTGCGCCCGCCTGCACTCCACTCCAGTGCGCTCATTTCAATTTCTACAAATACCGTAAGAACAATAACGTATCACCAGCACCACCATCACAACCGGTGCACGTCCACGGCTGGACATACGTGTGTCGTATCGTGGCCCACGAGACCCGGCCGCGCGTGTCGGCGCCGCTCCCGGCGCTACGGTGACGATAATCTGTATGAATGAATGAAACCTGTCGCGTGTGTGATGTTGAAGTAACAGCTTTACACTTATTTGTATGAAATGTCCATGCAATATTTATATATATATACGTAGATGTATTTGAAATCCAGTCAGGAGGTGCAATAAATAAATAAGAGCTGCGCTGATGATGGAGATGAGCGATCAGAAAGAACCCGCCGCCTTCGATTGTTGTGGCACGAAAAATATTGACTTTTTTTCTTACGCGTGTGTTAATTTATTTTAAAACTAGCGATAAATTATACTTTTGTAGTTTTTTTAAAAACAAAGGCATCAGCGGAACGTGTGGCCCGTAAATTAATTTCAGGTGAAGTTTAATTTGTATCGTCTGCTTTTTACAATGAAAATATAAAAAAGCGATAAATTAAAAAACATTACAAACGTGTTATTAAAAAGTAGTTAGCAACACCAGTGGAAGCAGGCCGTCAATTATTTGTAAGCAACGCCGACCACACGCCGGCGCGAGCGCACGCGCGCACGCCACGCCGGCAAACTAATCGCCACTACCCATGTGGCTCCACGCGGCTCCACGCGGCTCCACGCGGCTCCACGCGGCTCCACGCAGCTCCACACAGCTCCACGCGGCTCCACGCGGCTCCTCGCGGCTCCTCGCGCGAGTTGTGCCCCCCTCCCCATAAGCTCCAGCTCCCTTTACTCCTGCGCAGTGCGCGTGGCCCGTCCGCCTGCACGCTTGTGATTCAGCTGCAGCACAAAAAGCCGCTCGGCCGCAGTATAACCGCTAATCACCATCAGCAACTAATTGCAACTGATTTTCATACAATCAGTGTTTTGTAACAGTTTTGCGCGCCCGAGGACACGCACGGAGCTGCTGCAACACAACGTCGCGCCGCATTCTAACTATATTTATCGAAGTTTAAAAAATCATGCGGCACGGGGTCAGCTCTGTGTTACATGTCTCGCGGGCTCGCGCTCGCGGCGGCAGATACAAAGCTGTAACGAATCCATTCAACGTTCTCACAAGCAACTACTTGCTGTATATGAAGTCGGTGTCCACTGGGGGCGCGCGGGGGTGACGGGGGGGCTCATGCGCAGCGGTGAGCGCCCCGCTGCGCGCGCGCCGCTCGCTCGCTCGGTTACGGCCTTCATAAAGAACATAACGTTAATAACACTAAACATGCCAACCTTACAGAGGGGCTGGATATATCTATATAATAAAAATGAGTTGCTGTTCGTTAGTCTCGCTAAAACTCGAGAACGTCTGGACCGATTTGGCTTAATGTGTTCTTGAATTATTCGTGCAAGTCCAGAAAAGGTTTAAAAGGTGAGAAAATATGGAATAAATGCTTGGAATATTGTAAGAACAACAATTTCACTTTTCCATTAAGGTGACCAGATTTTTAGATGAGCAAAGCGGGACAACTCTGAAGGAGTAATAATATCGTAATATTTTTTTAGTTTCAACATAAGTACAATTTATAAATATAAAACAATTATAATATTTTATGCGTTGACATATTTTTTATTTGAGTGAATTTGTTATCATATTGTTGTCATTTTTTAATATTGTATAAACCTTCACAAGAATTTGTCAAATTAGTTTGATTGACTTAAAATATTTATAAAATTTTATTCGTATACACTATGCTGATATACTTTTATATAAAATATGAAGACTACGAGTATTTTAAGCTAACTTTAAGAAAATTTATGTATTTATGAAATACACAATGTAACTGGGTAGCAAAAGCAACATGTCGTGGCCCGTAGGAAACAATGATTTTTATAAATATAAAATTTAATTTAATTCTAAAAGGTGGAATTTTTGAAAAACGTCGCGTGACGCGGGAATAATTGCGAAGATCGGGACTGTCCCGCCAAAACCGACGTCTGGTCACCACACCTTAGATACATAAAACGTCAAACAATTGAAGTTCGTCCCGTCACTTAGAAACCAAATACAATTTAAAAGAATATTTTTGATTTAGACATTGACAACCAACAATTACTGATTACAACTATAATATTTTACGAGAAAAGGGAGGAACATGGCGGACAAATTGACCACGCAGACAATTTTTAATGGATTTGTATTCTTTTATTTTATACGTGTACACATGACACTGGCTCTAATTTTTTTTTTGTGTATAATGCTGTTTCTTGTACGATGTGAGTGTATCATGCAGTAAATTAGTGTGTTCGTGTGCAGCGATTGTAGAATTCAAGCAGGAACACCGCTGTCCTGAGTTCAGATTACTCCAAAATTGTAGTTAAGTTAGATAACTTTACTTTGTTGATCTTGTGATAGTGACACTATTTACCGCTGAGTGCGCGAGAACTTTCCTTACTTTGATTATCTGTAATCTACAACGCCAAGTAGAAGACGTCCTGACTTGGCACGTCGAAGTGAACCAACGTGTGTATTTAAAAATAATGATAAAACCAAATTCATATCGAAGATTTTGACGTGACAACGTCTATTAAATTGGTATAAGATAGGACGCGCGTGCTGAGAATGTCCCGCACATAAGTGGGCGTGGCTTACGCCGACCGCTAAGTCGGTATGCGTTTGCCCGAATTGGTTGAAAGTAAAAGATGTATTCTATTGCTCAATAATAATTAGAAATAAAATCCCTAACAAATATAATTGAGAGTAGTATAACTTGATTTGTAACCCGATAAACATGTCAAACAAGAATAATAAAATTTATTATCAAAAGTTTTTGTGATATAATTAATAGACGTTGTCACGTTAAAATACATAAGTGCCCTGCACATATAACCCAGAATTTTTTTCGAATACGAAATATTTTTTTCTGGTAAAGTTTTCACCACATTGTTTACTAAAGTTGAAACGTTCTAGAATTATGAATAAGCTTTTTTATTTATTGATTTTGAGGCGTAACGAAGTTTGCTGGGTCAGCTAGTATGTTATAAAGCATAGGCAACAGCTACAGCTGAACTCTGCCGGCTCTGTCGGCTGAACGCCGCCGCCGCGTTGTTTTTGTTTATTAACATTTAATTATCTGGTGAAGCGGCGTGTCACTGGAGCGAGGAGTCTCATTCATTTATTAACACACACACACACAGGGACGGGCTGTTGCCGGGCGCCCCCCCCCGCACCGACCCGCTAATTAAAATTATAATTCATAACTTTTTTTAACAGCGACTGCAACGAGTTTCCCTGGACGATAAAAAGTATCCCCCGCGCGGAACCGTTCGTGGTCTACATCCAGCCGCTCCGAACCGACGAACCTTTCATAAATCAACTGACCGCGGGCGGACACCGGTGTTACTGTAGGTGTTAGGTAGGCAGTAGTGTGCAAACATTACTGTGTTCCGGTGTAATTAGCGCTGTAAGCTAGAGAAATTACTGGGGTAACGAGACCTAACAACTTATGTCTTAAGGCGACGAGCGCAATGTGGTGCAGTGTGTACCATCTCAAAGTGCGAACGTATCACTCACCATCAGGGGAACGTCTCCGCGTCTCGTCGACGCGAACAATAGAAAAAAACCAAATGTATGTTCATGTCGCGTCGGCGGGACTGCTGCGCGACGATTTAATTGCAGCGTTTGTGCTCAGTTTTTTGGTGCGTGCGCGCGCAGCTCCGGGAACTGCTCACTTTGTAGCGCTGCCCCTCCGCCCCCGCCCCACGGCCCCGCGCCCGGCATCGCCAAGCAAAAACTTAAAGTGAATCATTGGATACGCTTCATTACTTACTACTTGGTAGTACACGAGGCGCGTCGGCCGGGGAAACTAACTGTGTAACCTCTGCGCCGCCAACAGACGCGTCCAGGTCAGCCGCTTTTAGTATTGAAAAAGTATTTGATAATCCTCTCGAGTTCATAAGCTCCACACGAAGTCGACGACTCACATAGCTGGACAGCGCTCACCACCAAGCCGGCGGGCTGCCGGTATGGCCGGCAAACAAAGAAGACGGAACACTAGTCCGCCGACACCGCCGACACCGGCGACACCGCCGACACCGGCGACACCGCCGACACCGCCGACACCGCCGACACCGGAGAGCGCGCGCCGCGTCTAATGACGCATACAAACGCACATTTCGCGCGCTAACAAACTCTCGCACGCATTTTTATTACGAAAGCTCGCCTTTTTAGGAGCGACGTCACGCCTTATTAATGATGAGCGCATTTAAATTGCGCAAATTTTACGCACAATTATTACAAAGAATGCGCGCAGCGGGCGCGGAGTACATTTGCTTACTATTGAAAAACTGGCGGCAAAGTTGCGAGCCGGCGCAGCACGAGCGGAGCGGGGAGACTGCGGGGTGCACCCAGTGCACCTAGTGCATCTAGTGCGAGCGCACCTAGTGTCGCCGCTTGCAGTGGGCCCGGCGGAGCATTAGCGAATACCGAAGTCCTAAATCGGGAGCGGTTCATGCGGCGACCGCGGGCCGGCGCGGACGGCCGACTAGATGCGAGCGGCCTGTGTGGGTGCACTGACCAATTACACCTGAAAAAGTGTCGCCATTACGGAGCGAGCCGCGCGGAGAGCGCTATGTGGGCTACGTGCGCTATGTGGGCTATGCGGGCGCGCAGCCCGGCGCTCGGTAATTGCGCTGTATCATCCGGCGCACTGCTCTTTTTCACGCGCCGACGCTCTAATGACATAATCGGACGCGGCGCGCCGGTGCCCCGCGGTGCTTGCGCACAAACAGAACACAAACCTGCCCAGCGCCCGCGCCCGCGCCCGCGCCCGCGCCCGCGCCCGCGCCCGCGCCCGCGCCCGCGCCCGCGCCCGCGCCCGCGCCCGCGCCCGCGCCCGCGCCCGCGCCCGCGCCCGCGCCCGCGCCCGCGCCCGCGCCCGCGCCCGCGCCCGCGCCCGCGCCCGCGCCCGCGCCCGCGCCCGCGCCCGCGCCCGCGCCCGCGCCCGCGCCCGCGCCCGCGCCCGCGCCCGCGCCCGCGCCCGCGCCCGCGCCCGCGCCCGCGCCCGCGCCCGCGCCCGCGCCCGCGCCCGCGCCCGCGCCCGCGCCCGCGCCCGCGCCCGCGCCCGCGCCCGCGCCCGCGCCCGCGCCCGCGCCCGCGCCCGCGCCCGCGCCCGCGCCCGCGCCCGCGCCCGCGCCCGCGCCCGCGCCCGCGCCCGCGCCCGCGCCCGCGCCCGCGCCCGCGCCCGCGCCCGCGCCCGCGCCCGCGCCCGCGCCCGCGCCCGCGCCCGCGCCCGCGCCCGCGCCCGCGCCCGCGCCCGCGCCCGCGCCCGCGCCCGCGCCCGCGCCCGCGCCCGCGCCCGCGCCCGCGCCCGCGCCCGCGCCCGCGCCCGCGCCCGCGCCCGCGCCCGCGCCCGCGCCCGCGCCCGCGCCCGCGCCCGCGCCCGCGCCCGCGCCCGCGCCCGCGCCCGCGCCCGCGCCCGCGCCCGCGCCCGCGCCCGCGCCCGCGCCCGCGCCCGCGCCCGCGCCCGCGCCCGCGCCCGCGCCCGCGCCCGCGCCCGCGCCCGCGCCCGCGCCCGCGCCCGCGCCCGCGCCCGCGCCCGCGCCCGCGCCCGCGCCCGCGCCCGCGCCCGCGCCCGCGCCCGCGCCCGCGCCCGCGCCCGCGCCCGCGCCCGCGCCCGCGCCCGCGCCCGCGCCCGCGCCCGCGCCCGCGCCCGCGCCCGCGCCCGCGCCCGCGCCCGCGCCCGCGCCCGCGCCCGCGCCCGCGCCCGCGCCCGCGCCCGCGCCCGCGCCCGCGCCCGCGCCCGCGCCCGCGCCCGCGCCCGCGCCCGCGCCCGCGCCCGCGCCCGCGCCCGCGCCCGCGCCCGCGCCCGCGCCCGCGCCCGCGCCCGCGCCCGCGCCCGCGCCCGCGCCCGCGCCCGCGCCCGCGCCCGCGCCCGCGCCCGCGCCCGCGCCCGCGCCCGCGCCCGCGCCCGCGCCCGCGCCCGCGCCCGCGCCCGCGCCCGCGCCCGCGCCCGCGCCCGCGCCCGCGCCCGCGCCCGCGCCCGCGCCCGCGCCCGCGCCCGCGCCCGCGCCCGCGCCCGCGCCCGCGCCCGCGCCCGCGCCCGCGCCCGCGCCCGCGCCCGCGCCCGCGCCCGCGCCCGCGCCCGCGCCCGCGCCCGCGCCCGCGCCCGCGCCCGCGCCCGCGCCCGCGCCCGCGCCCGCGCCCGCGCCCGCGCCCGCGCCCGCGCCCGCGCCCGCGCCCGCGCCCGCGCCCGCGCCCGCGCCCGCGCCCGCGCCCGCGCCCGCGCCCGCGCCCGCGCCCGCGCCCGCGCCCGCGCCCGCGCCCGCGCCCGCGCCCGCGCCCGCGCCCGCGCCCGCGCCCGCGCCCGCGCCCGCGCCCGCGCCCGCGCCCGCGCCCGCGCCCGCGCCCGCGCCCGCGCCCGCGCCCGCGCCCGCGCCCGCGCCCGCGCCCGCGCCCGCGCCCGCGCCCGCGCCCGCGCCCGCGCCCGCGCCCGCGCCCGCGCCCGCGCCCGCGCCCGCGCCCGCGGCAGCGGCCCGGTGAGCGGCTGTCGGCTGTCAAGTGCACCGCGGGCAGTGCGCTCCTCGCTTGCGCCTGCCGATCGTTCGCGCAGTCGCCGCCGGGCGCTGCAGTACTCTGAACAAGTGTTAAACATCGCTAAACGCAAACGAGCTGCGCTGCACCATCACGGCTTGTGCCCAAAACCCGTAAAATTCGCCGCAAATTCGCCGCCAGCGAACCCCGGCGGCAAAAACTGGTCCGTGGCCGAAATAGCCGTCGGCAAAAAGCGTCGGCGTTCCGCGAAACCGAGCGGCTCGATTTCAACCGCCGACACCTTTTATGGTTCTCTGCTCGGCGCTCGGCGCTCGGCGCTCGGATACCTTCCCGGTAAACCGACCGGACCGGCCTCACGCTGCCCGCACCGACGAGCCGTAGTTGAGATGTTTACACTGCACCGATAGTGCACGTCGCGTTTAGAAATATACTGTGTAGCGCCGCTGCCCCGTCAGCTTCACCAGCTCCGACGTCCGACAACGCAACGGGAACCTACCAGCAGTAGCTTCTGATACGTTGACCCGCACCACCACACACCACTTTAGATTCTTATTTATGTATATTAAATATTTAACCTGTGTGCACGTGTCTGTGTACCTGACGTGTGCCAGTTTATTGCGAGGTTCGTTTTTATATCGAATGGTGACTCGAGCGAGAACGTTCTCGGCTATAAGTTGAGAGCAATCGGTTGAACCGTTCGGTGACAATCGAGCGCTTTGTAATTATCCCCGGGCGCGTGTCCGCGAGGTGCCGCTCTCGATATTGTTATTGGCCGGTGCGCGCACGTCCGCGGGTTACCTGCAGCGTATCGATTTCCTAACAAAGGAAGCAATAAAGCGGAGCGCGCGGGCGTGCGGGGCGGGCGCGCGGGGCGGGGGCGCGCCGTGGGGGCGGAGGCGCCATATTTATTGACTTCGAGATACTGACCAAATATCTTCATTAGCGAAACGTACGGTGCGTTCGGAATACATGGACACGCACGCGGTGATCTCGGCGCGGAGCGACTTTTTGTTTCCGCGGCTAAAACCGGCGGCAGGTCCGCCGTCCTCGGATACATCTGCTGTGACGCGGTCCAGTGCAGCCGCCACTGCATCCCAGTATGGGAGCACGGGAGCAGCGCGCCCGCCGCCCGCCGGTCCTATCCACACTACCCTGTCCCGGCCGGCTGACCTCATAAGTCAGGGGTCGGCGTGTCGGCGTGTCGGAGCGGGCGCGCCGCGGGTGCCGCGGGTGCCGCCGGGGAGCGAGCTTATTAATGGACCTCTAATTACCGGCTCAGGCTGAGTATCCCCGACACGCCGCACACCTAACTATATTGTAGTTATCGATCTGCGGTATAATCTAACCATTTCAAAAGATTTAATGTACATCTTTTATCGACGGGGTGGAGCTGGGGTATCCGATGTCTAGCTTACGTTCCCGCGGTGGCTCGTCTAAATCTTACTCGATGTTAACTTCTTACTCTCTCTTCCTCTTTCTGTTGCTAACTTAGATTCAATAAGATTAAGAGGCGCCGGCGGGTGTGGATGGGTGCGCGCCGCTATGTTGGTAAGCGATAGCGCGGGTCTGTGGCGGCGCCGCCGCACCCCCGCCGCCTACGAGCCGGTTAAAACGTTGACATCGTGATGATACTCCTGAGCCACCAGCGCGAGGCGCGGGCTGGCCCATACTCAAACACTAGCGGTGATTAGCGGCGCGACTCCGAAGCGGTTGGACACCGTACTGTTCAGTATCAGGATAGAATCGATGATCGCCGAGTTCGTTGTGCCCGCGGGTCGGACGGGCCGCGCTGTAATTGTTAACCGATTCCCGGAACGAGGTCGCGACCGCAGCGGTCGGCAGCTGCCGTCTTAACTGGCACAAATCACAGGATGCGGCAGCTGCTGCTGAGCAGCGCCGCGCGCGCCGGTCAGCGGCGACACTTTGCCGTCGAGTGGGGTCACACGCCCGGGGTCACGCACTCGGTGCTGCAGGTCTTTATCAAACTCTAATCAAGCTTTTGTTAATATTAGCGAAATGTTTGTTTTCAGTACTCGTGTACGGTTGCATTAAGAAACACGGAGTCGGCCGCGCGCCCGCACTCCTCGACCTCAAACCATCATCTTCACCATTATATCCGCACGACAGAGTCTCAGGTGGTGGAAATAAGCGTCGCGGTAGTAACAGTATTGATAGTTTAAATATATTGAAATCTTATGTGAATTTAAATTGTTCTGTTACGTATGCAATCAGTAAGTTGAAGTTAGCGCGTGTTTAGATCACGTTCGTGCGAGCGCGCGCGCCTGCCCGTCTGCACGTCTGCGGACGGGCCCGCGGCAAATAGGTTTCTCTGCGGAGCTAACGATATCAATTTGGTTCTTTCTGCGTCCCCACGCTCGCGGCCGGGCCGGGGGGGTGCCCGGGGGGTGAGGATACGCTAGGCCTTTGTGATTGAATAGTCTCCACATTCGAGAGCAGTCGTGTATTAAATGAGAATATTTTGTGGCATTACGGTTCTATATCGGGTTACGTCGGCGCGGCGCGGCGCGGAACCTCGCCGGCCGCCGGCAGCGGGGTTACAACTCGGAACCTCCTCCCACAACCTTATAGGTACCTCGATCCACGCGCCGCCGAAGTACTTACTGTTGTGATGGCAGCGCGGCAGCAGGCGGTGACCTGCAGCCGGTAGACAATCTCGTTAAATACAAGAGGCTCGCCGCTTAGCTGGAGGCTCGCCGCGGAACCCGATTAGCGACGTTTCATTCACAGGAAGGAGAGGACACAGAGCAGCTTTGTTGGGAATAATTACTGCCCTCGGGCCCTCCCCGACGCGGCGGGGCGCGGCCCTCTCCCTCCTGGAGTACGCGGCTTTTTTAGTTTCATTCAACTAAGAGTGTTGTAGAAGCGAAATCAAAATGTTTTATTGTTGACGTGTCCCTCTTTCCGCAGAATTAAGTGAGTGCCACTGCAACACCAGTTACTCGTACCAGGGTAAAGAGTAATACCGGAACGATGGGTGCTTACTCATGTAAATATTCAAAATTTCCTTTCTTTGGTTTTAAGTGTGTTGTGATCTGTGCGGGTTATTCTTTACGGTTTCTTTTTTCTTATCTTTAGAAATTAATATTTTTAAATTTACTACTGAATTACTTTTGATTATTTAAAAAAAAAATCGTATTTGAATTGCATGTACGAGCAGCGCCCACGCGGCGGCCGCTCCTCCTGCCTCCGCAACTCCTCCCGCACGCCGCCGCCGCGGCCGGCTCGCTCGCTCAGCTAACAGAGTTTGCGCGGCTGCACCGCGTTTAACCGGCCAAATTACAATCCAGCTCGACCGAGCATTAGCGGGTTAAACCCCGGCTTCCAGTCGCGCCGTTTCACGAAGCTTTATTACTCTTTAACCTCGGAACAGTGTGTTCAGTTCAAGGAAATAACGTAAAAAGCTAGCACAGCGTGATGTATCTGTCGCCGAATTGTAGAATATCGATTGGAAGCGCGCTGCGGTCAGGGAAATACCGGCGTGACGAGACGAGGCGAGGAAGAGAAACGAATCGCGCACTCGACGCGGCGCTAAGTCCGGAATCGCGGTCAGCCGGGGATCAATCGTCGGTGAAACGCGTGTAGTTTCACTCTGCGTCCGTATTTCCGGCGCCGCGAGCGGCAGACAGCCTTAACTTTGACAATGCAGGTCCCATTAGAGCACAACGGAGAGCGGGTAGACCCCCGGCGCCCGGGGGCTCGGGGGCTCGGGGGCTCGGAGGGTAATAGAGGCGGCAACGCGACCGTGAACTGATCTCGTTATCCGTTCCCGGGCCGGGCCGCCGCAGCGCCGCCGGCGCGGGGACCTCCGCGCGTACTTATTACTTACTTAGCTCACATTACGAAGGATGTTTGAACGCGAGACGGCGAACGGGAGGCGGTACAGCGCCGAAACATGTGAACAGAACCCGGCGCCGCCCGGCTGGTGGCTGACGGGGGCTGCCGCCTCCGGGGCCAGAGCCCAGCTCAGAAGTACACGAGCTGCGGTCGCCCCCCGCGCGTACAACACATGTCGTGAGTATCTGCGCGCGGTGCGGAGATAATATTTCAATTCGCCCGTGTATACGTTGCGCAGTTAACCTAATAGAAATAGATTCGCGGGACGGGCGCGGAGCCCCGGCGCGTAACGCGATACGCCAATCCCCGCGCAATTACGGCGCGCTGCTCGCAAATGAGAAAATAACCAAATGTTGGACGCATCGCTACACAGCCGGATGAATAAATGATAATGCGGAGTAATGCGAGCCGCCCCACCCCGGCACCACCCCGGCACCACCCCGGCACCACCCCGGGGTTGTTGTAACGCAGCGGTGCGCGCGGACACATTACAACACTGTAACGGCTCGTGTGCACAAGTAACCATGAGACGTTGTTAAAGAAGCACTCACGTGGAATTGCGAACCTCTTCCTCGTCTCCGGTTAAATTAACCGTTGACAATAAGTAGGTAATGTGAATTTGACATGTTTATATATTGGACAAGATATTTTCACTCAATTGTAAAACTTGATGTCACTGCACTTTTTTTTATCTGCGCAGCAACGAACAGCTGGTGGTATGTGATACGCTCGCGCGTGACATGCCGCTAGTTAGGGTGGTATACACTGCACCGCATTGAATTCGTCCTTTTGAGACAAGACTTGTTAAGTCTCGTTACTCCAGTAATGTCACTAGTTTACAGCGTCCTTTAAACTGGAACACAGTAATGTTTGCAAAAGCTGGAGCTTCGACAGTAACTGTCTAGAAGGAATCCGGCTGCCGGCCGTGAAGTGTTCAGGGGTGGAAATTTCATGCACATACGTGGGGACGTACCACGTGCTGCGTGAGGAGAGTAGGAGTTGTAGTCTACTGGATAACACTTAATCTGATTAAGGCGGGGTGGGTGGAGGGGGAGCGTGTCAGGGCGTCCCCCGCCGAATCGGATGTGACGTAATCCGGCGGACATATTGTCTCGGCGGCCCGTAATCGGGACAGATTCAATCCGAGGAGCTGATCCGTTACGTCTCAACAGGGCCGGAGGGAGGGGGAGGGGGGCCGACACCTCCCAGATACGATTCTTTGATTTGTAACCCAGCAGATCCTGTGCTAAATCCAGGGTCTCAAGACTACGATACTACGAAGTAACGTGGGCGACAACAAGCGCGTCGCGTCGCTACACGAGTACGCGACGGTTTGTTGTAAAATTTAACATTAACAGTACTTAAGATGCTCAGTTGGTAAAGATACTGCATCACTTGACGCCCGTCCGGCAGTGAGGCAGAGGACGCAGAGGACGCAGAGGACGCGGGGTCCGTTTGCAGCGGACTCATTGAGAGAGGAGTTCACTCCGACGCGGACTTGGTAAACAGTCTGGCGCGCTAACAAGGTAACGCGATTTGCAGCGGAATAAGAAAAATACACAAAAAGAAATATTCATCGCGCAACTTAACAAAGTGACAACAAACGGAAAAGCGCGCGGCGCGGGGAGACAAAGGCTAGCTTGTAATTGTTGTAAGAATCAGTGCAATGAATCTGCGCGACGGGGGGAGCGGGGGGGGAGGACAAGACGAGGGCAAGGGAGGTGGTGGTGGTGGTGGTGGTGGCGCGGGGAACTGGAAATAATGCCATAATGCGACTCTATCAGCGTCCCCAATTAAAATTAGTCTCATTTTTGCGTGCCGGCGCCGCGCGCCCTGCCACGCTTTTACGAGTCAAAATTAGCTTTTAATGCAGACAACTCATCGTTTGCCTTTGTATGTCGCGTTTAGGCTTCTCATTATATATCTCATAAGACAATTTTCTAAGCCGTGATAGCCTAGTGGTTTGAACGCCAGCCTTCTAATGCGAAGGTACCGGGTTCTAATCCGACCTGCACCAATGAGTTTTTCAATTTATGTGCAGTTAGCATAAAACACCAACTAATATCACGTGCTTTGACGGTGAAGGAAAACATCGTGAGGAAACCTGCATATCTATGCCATGACCATCAGTGGTCAGACTAGTATGTGAAATGGAGAAGGAAGTGGCAAACCACTCCATTACAACTGCCAAGAGAGTCGTCGTGTGTTTCACGAAACATGATGACCACGACCCTCAGTCATGAGGAAATACGACTAAGAAGAAGAAGAAGACAATTTTCTATAAAACATACCTCCAAAATGACGAGGAGCTAATAACCTAGCTAGATGTACACACATGAGACGCACGACACATATACCATTGTAGAAAAGATCAAATAGACGCCTGACGAAACAGACGAAGAGAAATATAATATAAACGTGCAGTATATTATTACTCAATTTGTGAACGGTGAGAAGTTTTATTTTTAATAATAATTCGTACTGAAAAACCTTTGTAGCGGTGAGCAGAGTTAGAAACGTCTCACAGCTCGTTCAGACATGAACAAAAACGACGGCGCATTGATTGAAACTTTCTCAGGAGCGCAACAACAACCGATTTGTAAAAGTTTAAAGAAAAGCATCGCGAAGTGCGCACCCCGCGCGGCGCAGGCGGCTACAAGTAACCGCTCGTTGCGGACAATACGCACTCGACGTTTAAGTCAAAAACATTAAAACAAAGCGCGGGTCGCGGCTCCGCGGCGCAGCAACAGTCCCGAGCGCGCGGAGCCCGACCCCTGACTAATCGAGTGGCTCCACTCGAGCCCGCGATGGCCCTCGAAGACAAAGCCTTTCCTCACATTTAATTCTATTTTGCAAACAGCTCCCGGCGCCGGCCGGCCGCAACGCTTCAACTCCACATTTTGTACATTCTGTTACGGAATTTCAAGTGAGCGTTTAGTTCGTTCACGTGGGAACCGGCGCCGCCGCCCCGCGCCGCACCGCGTCGCACCATCAATTAAATAAAAAACAATCCATTAAAAAAATTGGTAAACTGTAATGTTGCAGTTGCTGAATTTGTGTTTTGGATCTTTGTGAACAGCCGCGTCCAGCAGTCACCAGCACACCCGTCCGGCACGGGCCGTGCGCGTGCGGCACCCTGGTGTCGCTGCTCCTATCAATGTTCAGAAACCAAAATAAGAAAATTATTAAACATTTTATGATTCTCAAAAAAAAAAAATGACTCGAAATTTAATAAACAATCTGAATACGCAAATACAACGACAAAGTGAACGAGCGGCGCGGGGCGGGGAACTGAACAGCCAACGCAGTTCAGTGATTTTAAAGTCAACAGGGTGATGGTGCGGGGGAGCAGCGCGGCTCCGCACCAGCAGGAGATCGTTACGCGCGGCACCGGGTCGCGGCATGCGACACCGCGCCGGCGAGACCGCAGCGGCGAGACCGCAGCGGCGAGACCGCACCGGCGAGACCGCAGCGGCGAGACCGCAGCGGCGAGACCGCAGCGGCGAGACCGCAGCGGCGAGACCGCAGCGGCGAGACCCTCTGCCCCCCGATGCGTGTGCTCCACGTTGTAACCTGCAACGCTGGTCGCGAGCTGGTGGGCGGCAGGCAGCATGTGCCCGAAAGCTCTCAAGAAACACGTCGGTTTCCGCGCGATTATTTCTTTCAACGTTTGAAAAGACGGTTCTATAAATTAATGTTTTATTTGTTAAATAACCGTTTGTATAGTTAGTGGGATGGTATTTGTTTACTTTTAATACTTAAGTTAACTGAATTAAAGAAACTCTAATTGTTTTACGTAAAAATATATCAACGCAGCGCTCATCGTCTCGAAATAGAAGACAGCTGTGTACAGAGCGCGACATAGTAATGTTGGCACGCCGGTGCCCGGGAGCCGGTGCGGAGCCGGTGCGGAGCCGGTGCGGAGCCGCCGGCGCAGTCCGTGAGCGGCTGTGCGCATGTGGCACTCCGCCATCCAGTCTCGTTTGATTCCTGGATATTTTATGCACCATCGGTTTCGATCGCGCACCCACTCCGATATTACGATATTTGCTCAATCAGTGGATGGGGTGGCGCGGCGCAGGGGGCGCAGGGGGCGCGTCCGCCGGGGTCGATCCGCAGCGAGTCGCAAAGTATGACGTGAATATAAAGAGCCGCGCCAACACACCCGACGACATTTCACACTCAATTGAACTTGTATTGACAATCCGCCGATCCCACCCTGATGATACTCCAAAGTGACTCGCGAAATCTTCACAAAAAGCTTTCCTTGTGAACTAACGGCGATCAACTGCAACTAACGCTTCGTTGTATACAAACATGGGCGGGTGTGACGCGGCTGCAACTGAACTGTGCACTCGCAGTGGTCGAGTAGGTACTGCTTGGCGCCGAGCGAGCAGGCGATGAATCCCGCGTTACCTTACCTGATACTACATTTCAAACAAGTGTGGCGGGATCGTTTTACCAAGAAGTAATTTTATTAATTGATTACTAAAGATACATTTTAAAGTAATTCAATAGTAATTCCCGTTACGTTTTAAATTCATCACTAAGTTTAACTTTCCGAACGTATCAAAGAAAATCGACGGCGGCCATTATACGAATTAGAAAAGGAAAAAGTCAACTCGTAAATGCATTTCCCGCCAGTTTCATGTTGCCGTTCAAAATAGGAACGTATTGAAAAGAACTGTCTCAAATTACTTGACAGCGGGCGTCCCGCTCGCGCGCGCCGCGCGTCCCGTCTCCGTCGCACTCGGACGCTACACAAACTCAGATAAACAAATACAAAGGGCCTAATTGAGTAACTAGTAAAACGAACGTCTCCGTCCCGCCGCGCGCCGCGCGCACGCCAATGTGCGCCGTGTCGCGGGGCAGCAGGGGCGCACCTCGCGCGGCACGGTGCCGGCGAGCTGCCCCTCAAGTGGCGAGGGAACTCGAGCCCGATAGGGAACTTAATTTGTCAACAATTTTCGATATTTGAATACGTTTCGCCGCTCAATGAGCTTCTGTCAGCTTAAATTGTTTTTCTTTCTTTAAAATAATTCGGGATCGGCGCGGAAGGTTACGGCAGCGGGAACGAATAATATTTAAACAGGACGGGCAGGCGGGCAGGCGGGCCGCTAACGAGCCGTTGTACTCGGATGACTCTGGGACCGTTAACAAATAATTGTGTTATTTTTTCCAAATCGCACGACGTCTACTTTGTGTACGAAGAATTTAAAATGTGTCGCGGAGCCGGCGCGCCGCGTCGTGAAGGGCTCCACTGAACGCTCTCGCTGAAAGCATTCGCGGGCGCGGGCGCGGTGTGCGGACTCCCACACAACGGCAGCCGAGTGGGCAATGAAGAGTGGCGGCGGGCGCGTCCGCCAATCAACATGATCACGGCATCCTCATTGAGGAGCAGGAAGCGGGAATTGCAGCCGGCCAATCGCGGCCCCGCGGAGACCCGCGATCCTCATCGGCTACGTGGGACTGGACGCCGAGTGGGGAAAACGATCAATTAGAATCTAACCGATCTCATTTGTGCGCGGCCGGGCACCTTTTGCTTTGCAGTGTGGAGTACAGAGCAGCAACGTCGGCGCCGCGCAGGCAAGGCGGCGGAGTAAGCGATAAAGAAACGAGTGAATGGCTTCAGGAGCCACACAGAGCCTACGCGGATACCGGAAATTTAAATAAAATTCAATCAGCGACACGCCCCGTCACGTGAACACCGAGTGACCCTCCTGTGCATCCAGGTTTGTAATTGTGACCGTACACGGTCGTGGATTCAATCACCGCTTAGCTTTTGGCGAATGAAACCGTCGCGGTGTCCTCGTGTTCTTGGAACTATAGCATCACGGACACGTGGCACCATCGACACCTACTTCACCCGTACGCTCCTCGTGAGAGGTCCCGGGCCCCGGTAACGGGAACATAATGAGGGCTGTTTATTCTGTTATCAGTCAGGTGGGGCTGCGGCCGCGCGCCCGACAATGGCTGAGAAAAACACGCGACGAATTGAATAAACACGGCGCGCGGCCGCCTAACGACCCGGTGTTTTTAGAAAACAATTTAAGAAGCTTCCGTTTGCCATCGAGCGTTTACTCACGCCATTGTCAGCGGGCTGATCGCGCACCCCGCCGCGCAAACAAACAGACGTTTATTTAGTGTAACAACAAGAGGCCCCGCACACAATTACAGGTAATTGGCTGCTGTTACTCCTCATGGAGCACCTCACGCGCCCGGCGGCGGATGGACGCGCCGCGCGGACTGCCAGCGGAAGTGTTTGTTTTTGTCTAAACAACAACCGGGGACCACGTTATTACAAAATAACGGAATTAACCGACTTCGCAAGGAGTATAGGTAGATACACAGACGCCTCACCAGCGGTTACACTGACCATCACGGTACAGTGGCGCGTTACTCGGCGGCGAGTGTATCAAATACAAATTGGATTTACGAGTCGCGTCGCTTCAGTATTCTGCAGCCAGTCGTCACATTCGCGTCTCGCGGAACACAATTACACCGGCCCTCCGCCCTCCGCCCTCCGCCCTCCGCCCTCGCCCGGGGGATGAAACACGAGAGGGCTCGCCGGGCCCCGCTGTCCGCGGGACTCCTCCACTTGTCCATCAATTCGATTCAAATTATTTTCCTCGTGTTACATCACCGTCGTTAATATTATTTTTATCTATTTTAGTGTGTTTTAAACAAAAATATGAATAACCTCGTACAAGAGCGGCGGTGTGGCTGGAGGCGTTTGGAAGCCGCCGACAGCATCCAGTGTCAGACAGTACTACAGCGTGAGAACAAAACGGCTCGCTTCACTGTTGCAAACAAATAATATTCTTTTTAAATATCAACAACACCCTCCGGCAATTTCTTTTACAGTTTGAATTTCTTGTTTTATTTATACAGCATCATATAAACAGGACCAAAGACCTTTAAAAAAAAATCGATATCTCCGCCAAAAAGTTACGCGTTAAATACAAACGCATTGAATCAAGGACCTCCCCGCTGCAAGTCGGTTAAGCGGTCCGCCGGCAGTGTGGCCCCACCAACTTATCACATTATGGAATCGCAACAAATCGGCGAATCCTTTGATCCCGCGACTCGCTAATTCGACGATTACCGCGACTGCGGAGCGGGGAGCGGAGAGCGGGGAGCGGTGACGTGAACGAGGGAACGAGAGGGAGAGGGGGGTGTGGGGAGGGGGGAGGGCAGGGCTATGATGAACTTGCCGCGGCACCTTGGTAACATATTTAACTACCAGTTTTTGTCGCTTAGTAATTGGTGAGTAACTTTAACTGGTTAGGTATCACAGTGCAGATTGCTTCTGGCGTTTATTTAAAATTATACTCTGCTCATGCAACGTCACAAAATATATCGAGGGTAGTTCAAAATAACGGTCGCCTGCGCGCCCGGCGCTGCTTTATATAGTCGTTGAGTCGTTTCGCGTCTTCATTTCATGCAATTATATACATTTTTAAAATTACCCGCATTTCCTTATAAATTAAAACCTAACTAAATTATTGAACATTACATTCATATCAGTTAGCATAAGTATTTTAAACCGACCAATTTTGTTACACAACTATAATAAAAAAAGTATTTGTAGTTTTAACATTGTGAGCACTATTTGAACATTACTTCATGCAGATATTGACAGCGATGCAGGTAGTGAAGTTGCTACAATATTAAATGCGATGTTATTTAGAAGAGAACTTAAGCTCGCGGTCTCTGGGTCAAAGTGAAGCGGGCAGTGTGTTGTATGGGATGGACGGAGAGCTAACCCGGTGGCGAACTAACATACTGCAGCTTACTAAACGCTGAGGGACGATCGATACGATCAACAAATAAACATTATTGAAGTGCCTGTTAGTTATATGAAAATAAAAACTTTTAGGAGGAATTCACTTTCACATCGCCGCCGCCGCGCGGTTGTATTTTCGTGACGACGGATACCAACAACAAGTAATAGACATCAGTTTCAAAATATGCAGAGATGCAATCGGGATAAGGTCTGCGGGGTACCGGCAGGCGGGCTCGGCTCGGGCTCCGGCCGCTCGCCGCGCGGTGCCACCAATTCGCGTATCACACACACACATCCCCCGCGCATTCAATTCGGCCGCCTTTGAGTCGGCACAATCGCTCCGCGTTTCCTCCGCACAAAGCGCTCATTCTCATCGCCGGCATTATGTGCTCATTTGTGGAGGCATTCACGGCGACACTCTTTTTCTGGTCGCTTCCGCGGCTGATCAATTAGCCGATTGTTTGTCGGGGCTCCACAATGGCCGCACCGTCGCCTCGCACCGCCGCGCCGCCCCTCCGTCGGTGCATTGCTCACACACTAATATCGCTGCTGAAACGTCGCCCTGTTCACTGCTAAACCGCTTAATTATATAAGATCAACGTATATTGCTTTTTATTCGCGGCGAAGCTACTAAATGAACGAGACGTTCAATTAGTGTTTGGAATGGAGTCGTGCACCTGATCCTCAACTACGGAACGCCAGTTACGTCGCTTGCAGCGGCGCGCCCGTGTGGTGTGTTTGCTAGGCTCGGTGCAATATTAGCGGGAACGGAAACTTCAAAAGCAAATTTAAAAAGAGAACGATCAAAAGCTGTCAAGAAATTTCGAATCGGCGTCAAATTTGTAAATGGAATGTCGGCAGCGCGCGCGAATTACGCGCCGGCGGGAAGTAGCGCGGCGGGGGCTTGTTTAAGGCGTCGCGCGCGCTTTGATCAGAGGCGGCGGCGGCGGCGGTCGCGCACACGGAAAAATCCTTTGTCAGCGGCCGCGTCGCCGGCTGACTGACGGCTGATCCGCGGCCGCGGCCGGGGCGGGCGGCGGCGGGCGGCGCGGTGTTGTCGCGACAACAAATCACAAATTGCTTTTGCGTTTGCGAAATATACGAACAGTTCATTTTGAGCTCTATTACGAGCGCGGGAGGGCGGTTTGTTGGAACACTGGTGTAAGAAAATACGTGCGAGGGTGTAATAAGCACGGAGGTTGAGTCGTCGTTGGAAAATGAGTTTCCTAAGGTCGGGGGGGTGCGCGGGGAGGGAGGAGGTAGGAGGTAGGTAATCGCTCGCAGAGAGGATTTACTGCGGATACCAAGTGATTCTTAGAAAACAGGACACGATTATTTTAAACAAGACGTTTGAGACCAAACATAAAGTAAACAAATAAGTTAGGAAGCGAATAATTACTTAAATAATTTTAAAAACAACCAGTTGATAAAACTCGTAGTTAATAACATCACAAATAATCCTTTACAATTAATATTAGTCATCTGTATTTATAATTAAAAAAAATAGGAACTGCTTAAGTTGGCAACACCGTAGGTTGATGACACTCGAGCACAGCTTTGTTCTAGAGTCCCGGGTCAGTGTTTATCCTCGTATGTACACGGTGTACAGTTTGAGAGTATCAAATACTTGATGTAATTATGTAATATACATCTTATTATCTACTGTTACTTTAACCGTTTAACTAAACTCTATATAGCATTGTATTATTACAAGAATAACCCAGAGTTTCCGTTTTTAATTTTGAACATAATTTTATATTTGCATAGATGTACTCGCCGCAGCCAGTGTCGCCGGCCGCCGCCGCGCGGTCTCGCGGCGCTGCTGCGCTGCGGCCCGGTCGCGCTGGCCGCCATGTTGCAAGTCCATAACGAAATACATTTGTATTTATCACAACGACAATACGAGCACGTTACCTAATAATGCAGCGATATGCTGGCCCATAAAATTGCACTCGTCGCCTTCACACGGCGCAAGGTGTCATCGCAGTAATTTCACTAGGCACAGCGGCCAAACACCCTCATGTCGGGGAATACAGTAATGTTTGCACAGTACTGGCTGGCTACTGGGACAGCGCCCAGCAGCTCGAGTTCTCAGTTCCCGTGCACTGCGCCAGCACCACGGCTTATACATTATATTAATTTATCGGCCGCAGCAGCCACGAGTCGGTAAGTGGTTTACAAACCATAATCACCAGCAGGTCTGGGTCCGCGGCGCGTGTTTGCGCTGGCGTGTATCCCTGTCAGGCGAGTGCCCTCGACGCGCTGCCCGCTGTTTGCGGTGTGCCGAGAGCTTTATTTGTGATGTCCTCGAACGTGTTTGCGTGCAGGCGCCTGCAGCGGGACGCGGCGGGACGCGGCGGGACGGGACGGGACGGGACGGGACAGGCTTATATTGTTTTAAAATCGACACCGAAACTCGAGTCCGTCTTGTATTTACACAGTTTGAAAGACACGTCAACAGAGTTCCCATAGTTAATAGGGTTGCCAGCTTTGATCACGACACTACAGATATGTTAATCATATGTTCAATAACTATTATGGCATATAAAAAAATGTAGAAAAATGAATTGCAAGTGGTAATTCCCTTCGACTACCTTGGCATCGAGCACAAAAAATCATTAAGTTGCAGTAAGGCGAAATTTTTAATTTTTTTTTTTCTAAATAATAGTAGTAGCTACAAAAAAATTCTATCACCAGTTTTAATCAAATCTAAACACGTCATTAAATGTAATGGACATAAAGAGAAGTATAAATATGGTAATGGGTTGTCGAAAAGCTTTTGCCTTCACTTCCTGTCCGCAGTAACGTGGTAATAGACACCTTTATCACGACATCTTGCCTTAACGTCTAACTAAATACGCCCCCATCAAAAAGTTAACTAAAACTTGCAATAATAAAATGGTTGGAAGACAAGAACATTTGTTCCGACGGTTCAATCAAGAAACCAAGTTTATTTGAAATTATTAAACAGTAAAGACCGGTTGATATCAATTATAACATTGACAATATAACTGACATGACCGTAACAACGTAAAATCACTTTGTGCCACCATTAAACGTTTCGTGAGGGAACACGACATAAAGCGTAATTGGGGTTTGACAAACTGGAAACAAGAAACTAAGAATGCTTGTTAGTTAATTAAACACCGTGTAAAGTTGTACGAAATATCAACATTCATTGCACAGTGCATACTACATACAGATTTATGTTAGATATTGAGGTTGTTTGTTAGTAAAATAGTAGGTGTAACAACTTTTTAAAAGACAAAAGTGAAAAAAGGGAGAGTATGACTTAACATCGTTTCGCTATAAAGATAGATGATTGTACGATATGTTCTGATACTTATTAATATACCTTGTTTAGCTAAATTTATTGTTATTTTATTCCGTTACATAGAAATAATCGATGTGACTATCTGGTACATGACGCCACAAGTCCCTATAAAGCTGCACGTCGACCTGTCGCGTACCACCCTCGTACCTTCTCGCTCGCGTGCCGACTAACGAATTGCGCGTTTTCGCTTTGCACGTGTTTTACAGTTTGGTGGAAGATGCCGGGAGTGGGGAGTAGGGAGAGTGGAGGGAGGTGCGACCGCTGACGTCACAACCGTACGATCAATCGTATGTTAGTTTGTTAACTTTTTGTGATGCGTATAATATTTGCGCCGATGTATATAACAATAAATACAAGAATAAATTTTAAAAACATACTATTGCACGTAACTAATAAAATGTTGTTTGTTAATATTCGTAACTTAAGTACATTTACACTTGTGATTTAATTGCTGTGATTATATTGTACAAGCGTAAATGTCTGACAGCCCTGCGCCCGCTCTATAGAAACACGATGCCGAGTTAAAAGTAGTCACCAGTCAGTGTTGAAAAACAACCCGGCGGCGCAGTGCCGGGCCGCCGGGCGTCCGCGTTACAGTCTGCATTCAAATATTGACACGCTGCTGGTTGCCAGCGAACACCACTTCGGCAGTGTCGACGCTGACCAAGCAAAACCGCCCGGCTCGTGCATCCAGGACTAAAATGCCATGTGAATGTGGAACATGAACCACCTCTATCTGAACTTACAGTTCACATAGTACTCTGTCTAAAGTTACATTTACTTGGCGCGCAGAGGCGACCCTACAGGAGCGACATCTTCTTACTCGTATTTCCTCATGACTGAGGGTCGTGGTCATCATGTATCGTGAAACACACGACGACTCTCTTGTCAATTATAATGGAGTGGTGTTGCCATTGCCTTCTCCATTTCACATACTAGTGCGAGTACGGATGCTCATGACATAGATATGCAGGTTTCCTCACGATGTTTTCCTTCACCGTCAAAGCACGTGATATTAATTAGTGTTTTATGCTAACAGGAGCGACAATTAAGTATTATATCAGGAATTTTCATAATCAAGTACATATGATAACGCAAATAATTTTTTACGGCGATCCGTTTTTGCATATATTTCTTATGTTGGCAAAGTTGAGTGAGGAGAAGAAAACAGTAGGTGTATGTATTCGCAACACTAAAAATGGCTCTATGCTATAAAATATATAAATAGCTCGTGCGATCACCTGCATGAGTTTATAATTGATATATTTCAGGCGGAGTGCGCCCGAGGTAGACATGATGTTGATGTCTAGTCAATTTAAAACGCGTCTTTTTTTTAAAGCCGCGCGCGCGGGCCGGGGCGCGGCGGCTAGTTTTAAATATTTGTTTTCGAATTCATCAGCTATTAGCGATCGGACGTCGCTGCACGTCACGATGACTGCCGTCTTCGGCCGCCCCCGGCCGCCGCTCGATACGAACGTAAAAAACTAACAACACAATCTGCTCTCGATCGGAAAGGAAACGAAGTAATGAAGTCATCTTTTTAATAATTACATAATGACTGCCAGTTTGATCGGAGGCGGGGGGCGGCGGCGCGGGGCGGCGCGGCGCGGTAATGAAGCGCGCAGTAATGACCGGGCCGCGGCGATTTGCAAACGGAAGCGCGCTAACGTGTGAGCACAATATAAATTAACTCGTAACATCTGCCCAGGAATTTAATAAGTCATTTACGTGTAACCGACGTTTCCAACCAAATGACGTCCAGCGATCAGCGGACTACTGACGCAGCAGTGCGGGTGCCGCAGTGCTGTGGGCTCTGTGTCTAATGAAGTCACTGGGCCAACGAGACTTCACGTTCTTACACGCAGACGCAGCTCCGTCGGTCACGTTGTAACGTTGTTCAAAATATTGCTTGTCCACCAACGAGTCGTGGATAAATTTGCTGCGACTCTCGGCACTCAGAAAAGAATTTCTACGTATTGACCGACGACGCCGGAATCGAACCAAGGAAAGCCAAGTAATAAGGCAAGCGCTCAAGCGCTGCGGATCGCGACGGACTAGTTTGGTTCCGTGTAAGAGTACCACGAGCACGGGCACGGGCACGGCGCTCGCCGCGAGCTCGCTTCAGAAACACAATCTATTTACTTAGGCGCCGCGCACAGTATTTCCGTATTTAAGTAAAAAACGACCGGCGCCAACTTAGCGCGTAATTTTTTGCTTTGTAATGTTACACTTTCCTTCGCGGTGTTTGCGAAAAAAGTTTTAATAATGGAGGAAGTGCATAATGTTTGCTTAGGCGCGTCTCCTTGTAATGGAGTAAAATATTTAGTTGCCGCCGCAAATATTGTTTTCTGCGAGTGTTTTTAAAGCAAACAGCGGCGAGGACGCGCGCCCACAGCGCCCACAGCGACCACCGCGACCACCGCGCCTACATCGCCCACAGCGACCACCGCGCCCACAGCGCCCACAGCGCCCACAGCGCCCACCGCGACCACATCGCCCACATCACCCACGGCGCCCACCGCGCCCACCGCGACCACAGCGCCCACAACGCCCACCGCGACCACGGCTTCGTTCCGGTGGATTTTACATACTTATTGTACATACTTTTACACACTTATTGTAGTTTCAAACACAAACAAGCATTTTTTTTTGTTTCAAACAGTATATTGTATTAATGAAACACAGCTCAGCTCGCGCCGTGGTGCTGTGTGAATATCTTAACATGACGTTCATCGGCGCGTTACTTTTTATATGAAATAAAATTATCTCCTTCTAAATATTCAGTTATGTATTTTTTTTGTATCCAGTATGTCCTCAACTCGCAATTGCGTCAAGTGACAACTTTTGGTTCACATCAGTTAACAACCGCAACACAGCGATGCAACGACGGCAGCTGATTTACACCATGAATTCAACCGAACAAACTATCTTCTTTATCTGTAGCTTGAATTGATCTATTTTTAGGATTATTTCTCATGTTTGAATAAAGTCGGTCCAGCTACGGCTGTATGTAGTACACGTGCCGGGCCGGTTCATGAACTTTTTATTTCGTGTCTTCTGTCTGTACCTTCATCCCGTACGTTAGACGACGTCATTTTAAGTATGGGCGGGCGACATTATTACAAGTTCTGGAGCCAGCCATGTAAGCGGATGCGCAGGCGCCGGCGCCGCCGCCAGGTGGAGCTGCTCACCGCGCCCGCGCCCGCGCCCGCGCAAGGCACGGCCGCCGGCGTGTCCGCCCGGTAGTGCACCGCGCTTGTAGCGGTGACTATATTTTTTTTGGAAATGTTTTGAAAATTAAAAGTGGATATGCATAACAAGTCCGGGTTCCGGAGCACGCGACACGCGCTCACCGAAACCTACGAATTATTTACCGCTCGCTGTCCGCTCCGCCGCCCGATAGACTTCTGCGCTAGGTCAGTCTAAGTCGGGGCCAGTGAGTTGCCAGCAGCTGCAGCCTCGGAATGTGGCGCAGCTCGCCCCGTGTGGCAGCACGACAATAGCGCCACAACCGGACCGCGTTGTCTCCGTACGCGACCACGCGCACACGCACCCGGCGACTGCGCTCAAAAATATCTGTCCTACCCACATACCCGCCTTCCGTAATTTAGTCTGTAATCGAGGTTAAAGATTATTTTTTTGTGGGTCTATACTGATAAAATAGTTCTACCGCCATACAATAACATACAAACTTTACCATGTTTAAGTTAATTTCCCATAACCAGTGGATGACCATGCTCTTCAAATTTCTTACTTCAAATATAAAAATAACAACTGATTCAAGTAAGAAATAATGCTTTGCTTTATAATGCAACAGTTATAACTTCTGAATAAGTGTAACCGCCGGCGCTCGTCCCTTGCGTCTCACGTAACTCCTGAAACCCGATCACCAGGGTCGCGAGGTGATAGTGTGGCTCATGTCATGCACGGCGCGCTGCGGCGTGCTGCGGCGCGCTGCGGCGTGCTGCGGGCGGGACGTCGGCGTGCGAACAGACGGGCGGGCTGGGCGAGCGCCGGTAACGCGATACGCGTATTAGTTGAAAGCTTAATGGTGACAAAACATCGGAGAGTGACGCGGCGCGTACGCGACGAACTATGACTTCGTTTATGCAACGATGTCTTCTTGGAAGTCTCCCGTATCGGTGTAACGCAAGATCCTGACAGTGAGCTGCTGACGAGATGAGCACTGCGTGCAGGGTGCGGGGTGCGGGGGCGCGCCGCCGACCAGCGGCCGGACAACGGACCTCCAACACGAGGGCGGCGTGTTACCACCAACAGAAAACTAGCTGTCGGATTAGATTTTAATTATCATCTATAAAATCTATTTTTTTCTTATAAAGAAGGTGACCACCGACGACGGCCATGGACAGCCGCAACGGCGAGTTGTCGCGGCCGCGTCGCCGACCTTTAACCAACTAAACAAGGGCACGTTGTAAAAAGTTGGTGTACAGTGTTGCTAACATCAGTTTAATTAACAAATCGTCGTTTCATGTAAACCGCACAACAACGCGGAGGCTGGCAACACCGGTGGCGACGGGGCCGCGCGGGGGCCGGGCGGGGTCAGCGCGTAGTGCAGGCGCGGGCGCGTGCGCGGGCGCGGTTGAGCGCTAATGAAGGCGGCCGGGTGTAAATCGGGCGCGCAGTAATTTGAGCAAACAGGCGGCGCTGCAACCGGTCATTGCGGCAATCAACCCTTCGCTGTTTGCGCGCCGGAGACCGCCCGCGTGAATTATTCATGCGCCGCGCAGGCTAATTGTAATGAAATTTATGCGACCCCGCGCCCCGCGCGCCGCGCACACACCCGCGCGCGCCCTCTCCGCCTCCGCGGCTCGGCTTACATGCAGCTTGTTGTTTTAATTAACCCCTCTCAAAAATGGGAGTGTCACAATTTTAACGCGTATCTGTATGTTATATGTTTACCTTTATTTTAATAATTAAATAAAAACTAACTTTAACAAGTGTAAATTATTAGAGTAATGAAAACGTCAAACTCAGAAGTTCATGAAAGAGTCGCTTCTCCGAGTAGTAATCACATGGACGAATTTGCATTGTTAAAATCACAAATATATTTGTAAAGTTGAAATACCGAAAAAAAATTTTTTTCTATTTCGACAACAGGGCGAGTCCGACGGGGAGCTCACCTGACGGTTAATGGTGCAATGTATGCCACTAGTTAAGATGACTGACACTTCATTGCCTTGTGACGTTTCACTCACTACAGCACTCTTCAAACCGGAACACAGTTAAAGTCAAAGTCAAAATTTTTATTCAACATGGGAACAATAGTTCACTTATTGAACGTCAAAATCTACCAGCCACTCGCAAAACAAATGCCACGGACCTGAGAAGAATGGACAAGAAACTCAGCGGGCTATATATATATATATACATTTTTGTTTTGCTTTCTTCATTTTTAAATGTCTTACACGTACTGACACATACTGCTTATGTTATGTTCGCACACTGCTGTTTGGCGGCAGTAATAATGGTACCTATAGACGGTCTCTGAAAACAGAGACCCGCCGCTATTCATTTACACAGATCTCTACTTCGTGCTAGAATTTAACAAAACATCATCTGCAGGCATGTGAGCCCGCGTCAACTCAAAGCGTTAGAGTATTATTTTATTAGTTTACGCGCGATTTAATCACGATTGTTGGTTTTGTTAAGTTAATAAGCGGCGCGGGTGTGCGCGGGTGTGCGCGGGTGTGCGCGGGTGTGCGCGCGGCGGGCGGGCGGCGGGGGAGCAGCCCTCGCTCCGCAAGGGTTAAATGCATTGACATCTCGCTTATTGACGACGGCCGCGCCGCCGCTCGATTGAACTCCTCACCCTGTGGCGCGCTGCGGCGGCGCTGCGACGCAAATTATCCTGACAAAATTACAAGGAGCTTCGGAATTATCTCATGTAATCATATTTCACGTGGCCACTGACCACGACAATGAATACTATTCACTCCAAGTTGCACAAACGTTTGTATTTTGGCCTTTAATTACCTGCGACCGGAACTCTCTCTGCGTTGTGTTTACACTGAATAGTTACTTACTTCTTTTAGGTTTGTGTACGAGGAAGAATATCCGTTAAGATAGTCTGACCTCGTTCGAGCGATTTGTTTTCTGATTTATAACCCCTTCACACTTGTAAAGGCTGCCGGCTTGCAGGTCTTGCAGTGAGCGCGGAAGCAGCCCGCAGCTCACCTGCAGAGATCGCGCTCCCATCAGCGACCACCTCGCGTGCAGTTAACGCGTAGCTCCGCGACCTCTGCGGGATACAGCGGACATTGGTCCATAACTACTATAACTTACCTATACCTACTTACTACTAACAATAGACACTACTATAACCTAATAAAACATATATTTTTTCTTACAGGATATGAGTTGTCGATTTATAAGATTAAATATTATATTTCTTCTTTTAAACTAAACACTTTTTCACTAAACACTTCACACTAAACACTACCAGGTGGTAGGTCTCTGTTGCCGGAGACCGTCTGGGTGGGTACCACCGTAGCTCCTATTGCAACCGCCAAATAGTAGTGTGCGAACATTACTGTGTTCCGGTATGAGGGGTGCTGTAGCTAGTGTAATTACTGGGGTAACGAGACTTAACACCTCATGTCTCAGGCGACGAGCGCAATGTGGTGCAGTGTGTACCATCTTAACTAGCGCCGCGTTGTCATGGGCAAGCGTATCACTTACCATCAGGTGAACGTCTTGCTCGTCTCGTCGCATAGTAGTATAAAAAAAAACTATGTAAGCTACGAAACTAACATCTATAACAGAGAATCTACAATTAAATGTCCATACTTCACTTTTCTTATATTCAAATTACAATCGTCCTTTTCACTTTAATAATTCACAAAACAGTTTTAATGAATTCTATATATTTTTTTACGACCGAAAAAAAACACGTTCCTTCTTTTTTCCACTTGTGGCTCCCTCTTCTGGTTGAATGCTAAACAATATCAATCTTTCTGTCAACGTCAACACAAAGCTTGCGTATATATATATACATTGCTATACAAGACAACGAGACGCAGTATCAGTATTTGATGATCACAAAATATTTTATTAAAAAACATTCAAACATTAACCTCCTTTGTAGTAATGCTTTTTAATAGGACATTTCAAACATGTAGTTTGTGACAATATCGTTGACGGAAGAAGTTTTGAAATGTAAAACTTTTACAAAATAAGTAACCTCTCGATTTATAATCTATTGATGAATTGGCTTGATTAGCATCGTTGCTAAGTAAATTCTAATACAGGATGCGAAATAACGAAACTAACTTATGAAATAATGGAAACTAAATAGATGTAGTTGCATTAAACTGCAATGATTTGCGACGAATAAATAAATGAACTCCAATGTTTACGGTGCCCTGCACTGTGTCCGGTGAGCGAGATCTATTACTGAAAAGAATGTTCTAGAATAAGCAAGTGGACGTGGATCACGAGACATGTAACACCATTCCGTACACTCGGTGAATTCATTTATCAAATGAAATATCAACAAAAAAAACCAGTCGCACCCGAACGATGGTCACCCGCGAACAAAACGTCCAATTTCCATTAGTGTCTCTCTGCATTTAAGTCGAATCACAATATTGGACCGCAACAAAAAAGAACTCCTTATCGTCGACATATTGAAAGTCCCCTAGAGACGCCTCGGAGGAGATCCTAACAAAAGATACACTGCGGCGTTGTCAGACCTTTTTATACAAAATAACCATTTGAGAGGTCGGCGGGCCGCGCGGTCTCGGACCTTGCGGCGCGGGCACAAGGGCGGGGCCCTCGGCACGGGAGCCAGGGGCGAGCACCAGATAATTTGGTCGCCTGTAATTTCGGCGAGTGCGGGGCGTTATCGTCATCTATTTACTAATGACTTCCGGCGTCAGGTGCGCCGCCCGCTACCGCGCTACCACCTCCCCTCCACCACACCACCACCGCATTTCAATTTCAGGCGACATTTGTTAAACGTTAGAATAAAAGTGAGAGATGTTTTACAAGCTATAAGAAAACTGAAATGGAACTGGACTGGACATATAATTAAAAATAACAAAGGTAAATGGACGAAGGACGTGATAGAATGGTATCCCAGAAATGGTAAAAGACAACGAGGACGTCAAATCAAAAGATGCGAGGACGACTTTCCAAAAGGATGGAGAAGGTACGCTCGAGACGGAGAGAAGTGGCAGGAACTGGGGGAGGCCTATGTCGAAGGACAACCTAACCAACAGAGTGTTTGTTAATGTTGTTTTCTAGATGTTAATAAATAGTGTTAAGTTGAGAAAATTACATTATTAGTGTAAGTTAATCTTTATTATGGTCGATGAATAAAGGCTTTTTTATTTTATTTATTTATTTATAGAATAAAAGTGTGTTTGCGACACAAGTTATGTAAGTAACGTACTACACTAACATACTACATGTAACTTGATGCTCCTGCCACAGAAACAGTTCGCCTTTGCTTACGTTTCAATCTATTAACGAAATTCCTGCAATCGTCTCTTCACTTACACGCACGTAGTTCGTTTAGCGATCACGTCATTATAAATAAATGAAGGTCTACTTGCTTCAGCTGAAATATACTTCCGGACACATCTATCGGCACACCACCCAGTGTTTAAAGTTTCGACGTTGTCTAGTTAAAGATAAATGTTAGGTGGAGCAATAAGTTTTAATGCAGTTTTGAAGCAGATTTATTGGTCAACTCCTATGTAGGTTTTTTTTTATTTTTTTTTGTAATTTCGAATTGATTTGGCCGGCAGAAGTTTTACAGCTTGGGCGACAATTTCAGGCAGAGTATCCATATTTTTTGGTCAACAACTGACTCTAAGTTTAGATTTGCTATTTTATGGAACCAATAATCGGACACATCAAAAAAAAATGCAACTTGTGCGAAATAAAAAAGTGTTCTCCATTCCTGGGTCGTTGAAAACAATGAACAGACTCGAATTTCCTTTTTTTTTTCATACTCCTAAATTCAAAATTAAAAAAAAAACATACATAAAGGTTGACCAAAAAATCAGCTTTAAAACTGCATTAAAACTTATTGCTGCACCTAACATTTATTTTTAGCTAGGCACCGTTAAAACTTTTAAACACTAGGTGGGCCGATAGATGTGTCCGGGAGTGTAGTTCACAAAAGAAATTACGCGACCTCATGAAACATCTGTTAGTTAATTGAAACATAAACATTATTTCGTGTTTAAACCTTCATTCAAAACTTACCATAACTCATAACTAAACCTCTCGATGTATACGATTCACTTCATCGAGTGAGCAGTGCTGCATGTGATTAAACACAGCAAAGTGTTATAGTTACGTTTAAAGATCTTTGTAATGTTTGATTAATCATTTTAGTTGCCGTTACTCTCATCTAAGCGCGTTTTCCTCGTGATCGCTCTGATCCTTTGGCTTCATTTGTGAAGTGACTATGGCCTAAGTGCGTGCGAGTGCGTAGGTACAGAGCGTGCTGCGTTGCGCCAATGTCAACTAACTGATATCGGTTGCAGGCGCGCGGGGCGGGCGCGGGGCGGCGCGGGGAGGGCGCGGGGCGAGCGCGGGGCGGCGCGGGGCGGCGCGGGGCGGCGCGGGGCGGGCGCGGGGCGGCGCGGGGAGGGCGCGGGGCGAGCGCGGGGCGGCGCGGGGCGGGCGCGCGGCGGGGGTATTGCTTACAAAAGTGCGTGCGCCGCGAGTGGGAGTTTGGCCTTTATTGTTCTATTTTAGAAGCGAATTTCCTATGCGGCGCGTTAAGAAGAAGTAGGGTATCAGTTACAGGATTGGCTGCCAGCGACCCCGCCCAGGGGGGAAGTATCCGTTTCAAGCACACCTAATGTCCACCCACTGAACACTCGGCAACTGAACATTGCCACAACATACTGTTTACACATATGTATACACATAATGTAATAACATTATAAAACCAATAACATAATAAAAATACAAATTCCTGTAATGAACTGCGACTTGTACTTTCCATAGGCGACGGAGCCAATACTTTTTCCTTTCATTAATCGTGTAAATTACAAAATGCGAAACGTTATTAAGATATTTAATAACTCTTTCCTGACTAAATTATAGCATTTTTATTGTTAAATTACATAAAACTCTACTCCCGTTTAAGTTGAAGAATGAAATCTTCAAAATAAACAACTTAACCTCCCTGACCCATTTATATTGAAATGATTTGGCCGCCGGCCCGGAGCCGCCGCGTCCGCTTTGCATCCGTCCTCTCCACGAATATCTGCTGTGAACTATAAACATTATATATTCTACGTATTGAAATGTTACGTTTGGTCCACTCTCTTATACGAATGCGAAACACGAGTTCTAAAGAAAGAGTTATGTAGACGGTTGCAAGCGTTTGAGATGTGGACATTGCGCAAGATGTTAAAAATCTCATGGAAACATTCCACCACAAATGCAACAGTACTGCAAAGAACCAACTGCAAACGACGGCTGATGTCGACTGTTATGCAGAGGAAGGAGGCGTATTTCTCCCACTTGCAAAGGGAACCTCTTTTCGACTTTCTGAAGCTGGTTTTTAAAGGAAAGATACACGGAAAACAGCAACGGAAGTGGTTCAGTGACGTAAGAGAGTGGACACGTTATGACTTTGCCACGCTAAAAAGAAGTTTTCTCCAACTGACCGCATAACTTCATTTTGAAGATGGTACTATATGATGATTCTATATGAACGCGTAACAAATGCTCATTAAATATTTATTAGCTGCACCAACTCTTTACAACATTCACGTTATAATCTGTGGCTCTGTAAACATTATGGTTGTGAAGTACCCGGATTACGTATTCAGGTGAGCGTGCGGCGTGCTGCGGGCGGCGTCACGCGCGCTCCAGTTGAGATAACACGCAGCATCCCGCCGCACAATGCGCGACGTGACCGCGCACAATGCGCTGTCCACCGCGCCGTGTTTACGCAGCTGCTGCTCGGGAGGGTCACGGCACATCGCGGCGCGCTCCTCACCAGCACCAGCACCAGCGGCGTAACGGTTTTGTTATAAATAATATTTACGGCATCAATAACAGAATGTTGCATATCCGTACCACGGGACGTGTTGTAACGGAACGTTGCGTATTGACTTCATTTAATATTGTTGTAAACGCTCCTCGTTTGTTGCCACAGCACACAGTCACCTGTTTACGAACTCTGCTGTTATCGAAACATCCTCGCGATACTTTCCTTCATTGGACACACAAGCCCGTTGGGAGCCGAACCTGCGCCTCCTCGATACATAATGTATTTATTATATATTAATTATTTGGTCTTTCGTATACAAATTAGTTAACTCGGGCAATAAGCGACATATACTCTCAATTACAGACAAACACTGCGCACATTGAGTATGGTTGCATAAATCGTATTAAGACAAAAAAGATAGATGACTAAGACCAAAACAAAGTACACACGACTACCTTATAAAATGAGCTATCGCAACTGGCCACAGTTCCCTTGCATAAACATTCAACAGTTACGGTAAAAAATTACGTATGAAAATGTGATCGCGCAAGTTACTGCGTACCACGTACAAATGCATCACAAACAACCAATTTGTGGCGAAGGTTGTTTAGAGCTACAAAGAGGTGCAATATATTCAGGCTGTACGTTATGGAGATAAGTGGAGGCGTCAGCGACGCCATAAACGGGCTGCGAGCTGCAGATAACGGCCGTCCGCGGCGGAAGTGCCGCCATAACTAACGCGGAGCTTTATCGCTTTCCTATTTAAGCGGGCGCATTGTGTTGTGCAGCCGCGGTGCTGCTGTTAACGGCTGTGTTATTTATTAACGCACATAACCATATATCGAACAAATGTGTTGCATTCATTCGATCAATTCCACCGGCGACGCGACACCTCATAACTCAAGACGACAAAAACATTATGCCGCTGTACACACGTCCGCGCCAGCACCTCGCCCGTTGCCGCAGTCGCACTCCTCTCGAGGTTCCAACTGAACGACGTGCTACAGTACATTTACAAAATAACAGTTGCATGCTGCCCCCGCGTTAGCTCCCACGAATTCAAATCTCAATGCGACATAAGCCAGGATAGCTCCACTCCTGCGAGGCTCCAGACTCCGCTCATCAGTGTAATTGGCGCGCCGAGAGGTGTCGCCGCCGGCGGGCTCCCTCTGCACTTAACGAAGCCACTTCCAGGATTGGCACCTGTCCATCACACTCATAGAGTAATACGCATCCAGACTTTCGTTATTCCACATTTTATTTGCACTGTGATGCATTTGACGTGTAACTAGAAAGAATATGAACATAATTTTCATTAATAATCTCGATCTTCATAATAATTAAGGATGTGTTATCAACCTGATGCCATGTAACATTATCAGGGATCTATTGTATATATTTCTAAGATGAAGTACATCATAAACATGTGTATGATTATTCGCACCGCCACTGTGCTCCGCCGCAGACACGAGGCGGCTGAAAGTCAATAAAGTTATCGATTTTTCTGATTAGCATCAGTAATTACCAATAAGTGTTCAAAGCAACAACCTAAAGTCCAATCCAATCCCGGGTGGAGTGCCAATGAGAGAAAAATGAAGGTGCGAATTAATTGTCACACGGGCTGGCTGCAGGCGGGACGGTGACCGGCGCTTCGTTACGGACGGACCGGACAAATTGACTTCGTTAGCGATGCAGAGCACCCGGGGCGCCCGCACTTGTCACAAAACTTTCAACGGTGCGAGGTACATCCAGTTATATTCACGAAACCTCTCTTGACGTGCGAGAGAAGAGCCCATGTTCTTAGTCATCTCCTCATGATCGTCTCTACCGATGGCCGTCCGCTGCTGGACGTAGATCTCTCAAATATACATTAAGTTATTAACTATTACAAACCGTCGAAGCCGTGTGACGCAATTTTAAAGTAGCAATTCAAGTTTAACTCCAATGAGTTCGTTCAACCAATACAAAAGCACTCAACTAATATAACCACTCGATGTAACTAAATAATACAAATCAATAACAGCGGTAATTCGTAACGGGAACGAGTCGCACCGCGGGGGCAATCGAACAAAATGGCGACGGCTCGAGGACCATAGACAACGCGCTGCCGTGCACTTAGAGCTCAGAGTCGGACGGCGCGTCATTAGCGATGCACATAGAGCTACAATTGGACACAAAGGAAGCACATACATAAAGGCCGGGTGTAAAATAACATTTTAAATGAATCTTCGAGTAGGGGCGCCATAATAGCTGTTACGGGCCGCCGCTGTGACGCACCCCAACTTGGAAAGAAATCAAAATGCTGCTCCGTTCACATAGGAGGTCGATGGTCACCAATTCATTACGCAAACTCGGAGCCCGGACAAAAACCCGTGGCTGTAGGCTTAATGTATACGCATATGTCTTCGCGTCATTGCAGCGACGTAGCTCCCGAGCCACTAACATTATCTTAATCAATATTTTTTATTGGAAAAGCGATCTGTGCATATACGGGAATACTGTCCAGCCATTTTAAGATTAGCTGTCCTAGCTAATCTGTTTTAAACACTTTCAAGAAACTTTTGTTCGTGTTCAGAAGGGTTTCTACTTAAATATTACCGTTGACGTTTACTGTCATGTTCTATATGAATCATTTGAAAGGACTGATAATGTAAAAATTAAACAATTTTTGATATAAAGCCAAAGAGTAAGTGCTGGCGCGTCCCCAAAGCGCCGTAGCAAGCGCCGGGAGCTGAACGAGCGCTCGCAAACGAAGTTATACAGTCAAGTAGGTAACGAGTGGCCCTCCCGCACTCGCGCACTCGCACTCGCGCACTCGCACTCGCACTCGCGCACTCGCACTCGCACTCGCGCACTCGCCCTCGCAGCCTCGCACTCGCGCGCTCGCGGGCCCACGTAGCCCGTAACGCGGTTACCGGCGAGCGGCGCGGCGCATGCTAATGCCTTGCGAAAAAATAACAAAACTCTATGCACCGCCGACAATTATGTCAGTCAACTGAATTCCCGCCATTTCTGCTGTCCGAACGTTCTGACATTTCTTTTTCAGCCTTTACAAAAGTGCTAAGGTTATGTTGCCAATTTCAGATGTTTTTCCGTTCTAAATGTGCGTGGAGATATCGAATAAATTTACCAGGTGGTGGGTTTCTGTTGCCGGAGACCGTCTGGGTGAGTACCACCGCAGCTCCTATTTCAACCGCCAAATAGTAATGTGCAGACATTACTGTGTTCCGGTTTGAAGGGCGCTGTAGCTAGTGTAATTACTGGGGTAACGAGACTTAACACCTTATGTCTCAAGGCGACGAGCGCAATGTGGTGCAGTGTGTACCATCTTAACTAGCGCCGCGTTGTCATGGGCAAGCGTATCACTTACCATCAGGTGAACGTCTTGCTCGTCTCGTCGCATAGTAGTATAAAAAAAATAATAATAATACTCTCATTCAATAACTATGACATATGAAGACTACGGGTACGCAAAATAACACGCGCGTATTATGGTCGAACACTTTAATGTACGCAGATGAACAAGAACAGACAATAGGTTTCAAAGCGCGTAAAAAACAATAACGTGTGTTCGGTAGTTGGGCGCTATGACCGGACAGACCTCGGCTAACGCCTTCTCTTACCACTACCGACTAACATTATTTGTTAAAAATTTACAATTACCTTAAGCTACCTACATACTATGTTATTGCTTCGCCAACAACATATATACCGCAAACAGTTCCCATTCAAACAAGACGGTATATCTCACTAGCGCGGTAATTTCGTTACTTCACTGATTACAGCGCCCTGCTTCTGACATTATTTCATTTGACAGCCAGCAACTCTATTACTTAGCCACCTAGACAATCTCGCTGCATGTTATCTTTATATCAATGTGCTGATCTGGTGGAGCCGCTGCCGCAGCCGCAGTCTGTCACGTATAAGTGCCAAATCCACAAAAGTATCGCTCCTCACGTTACTGCACCCCGCGCCGCGCCGCCGCGCCGCTGCAACGTGACACTGCGTACCTGGCGCATTATACCGAGCCCCGGGAGCCCGCCAGCACGCCCCGAGGTGTCAGGTTCGATCTATTATTTGATTAGTGAATGCATTCAAAACTTAATTCATTATTAAAAAAAAACTTTTTTGTTGCGCTAAAGATCTGCGGCCGATGTTACCGTATCAAGTAACAAGTTTCGCTATAACACAATCATACTGCCGCAGCTCAATAAAGATTACAAGACCATTGCGAAGTGAACTGATACAGATTAGTGTCACCTAACATTTGGTTTAAATTATTAACGTTTTTTTAATTTTGATTTGGTGATGCGATTATGATGAAGCGAAGCTCGTAGTATTTATACATTACACCACAGAGCGTTGTCTTTAGAAATAAAGTATGGAAATTTAAATTATTCTTCTTCTTCTTCTAAGTCGTATTTCCTCATGACTGAGGGTCGTGGTCGTCATGTTTTTATTGAAACACACGACTTACTAGGCAGTTATGATGGAGTGGTGTTGCCATTGCCTTCTCCATTTCACATACTAGTATGACCACTGATGGTCATGACATAGATACGCAGGTTTCCTCACGAAAATATTAGTTTTTAAATTATTAACGTTTTTTTAATTTTGATTTGGTGATGCGATTATGATGAAGCGAAGCTCGTAGTATTTATACATTACACCACAGAGCGTTGTCTTTAGAAATAAAGTATGAAAATTTAAATTATTCTTCTTCTTCTTCTTCTAAGTCGTATTTCCTCATGACTGAGAGTCGTGGTCATCATGTTTTTATTGAAACACACGACGACTTACTTGGCAGTTATAATGGAGTGGTGTTGCCATTGCCTTCTCCATTTTACATACTAGTATGACCACTGATGGTCATGACATAGATATGCAGGCTTCCTCACGAAAATATTAGTTTATTTTTTTAGGCAAAGGCATACATAAGGATGGAGCCCAATTGAATCGCATTCGTTACATAGCGCAACGGGTATCACGTAATTATTAATCATTCCGCGTCCGATCCACGGGGCGGGCCGACCCACCCCCGCGCGCACCCCGGCGCGCACCCCCGGCCGCGCCCGGCGCTACCCTTCAGCTTTTCAAACGCGCCCAGTGTACATTGCTCCTTTACTGTAAATAAATACTCTTTCTAATAATTTACAAAACGCTGAATGCTTAAATCTTTCTGCAAAAACTAATTTTGATACATGTTTTAGTAAAATAAAAAAAAACGATTTGTTGACTTGACAAATATCTCCTCAAAACTAAATGTTATATGAAAAGTGAATATTTTCCTTTCTTCAACGATCAACTCTATGTTCTAATTTTATTACTATTTTATTTACCATATACCAAATATCTTTAACAATTAAAGAAAAATCTGGTTAATACAATAGTTTGAAAGAAATGTGAAAACTAATGATAATTTGTGGATCGCTGTATTAAATGTTAGTTTACTGCTTGTTTTTTTTTTAAGTCACGATGGAAAGCGTTCGCGGTTAAAGCGTCGCCGTGCGGCGGCGGGCGGCGGGCAGCGGGCGGCGGGCGGCGCGCCCCGGCTCGTCATTTACATGACAATCGCACGATCTGTCCCCCGGGCTATGTACTCGCACGGCGGCGGATACCGCGCCGCCATTACCCGCCGCGCCGGGCACACCGCCGCGGGACCGCACTGGACGCGGCCCAATGCGACATCTCTTGCAGCATTATTCTCCGTTACATTTCATATAATAAAGTATCTTTACCAGGTGGTAGGTCTCTGTTGCCGGAGACCGTCTGGATGGGTACCACCGCAGCTCCTATTGCAACCGCCAAATAGTAGTGTGCGAATATTACTGTGTTCCGGTTTGAACGGCGCTGTAGCTAGTGTAATTACTGGGGTAACGAGACTTAACACCTTATGTCTCAGGCGACGAGCGCAACGTGGTGCAGTGTGTACCATCTTAACTAGCGCCGCGTTGTCACGGGCAAGCGTATCACTTACCATCAGGTGAACGTCTTGCTCGTCTCGTCGCTTAGTAGTTTAAAAAAAAAAAATCTAATGGTATTCAATTAAACGCCTTAAAAATTTACTCAATCGTCCCTCGCTACAGACCTCTAGGTAGGTCTCTAGCTAGCTCTAGGTCCAGCGCAACATACACGATGAAATAAAAAAAAAGTATTAAAATAATAAAAAATGCTCGTAATAGTAAACTAAATTAAAACAAAAAACGTTATCAACAGAGAGCAATTAAAGAATCGTAGATTTTTCGGAGCGATTATTTCCCACGTATTATAAAAAATATTAATAACTACTATATTTTCTTTATTAATATACTTATTGAAATGGCTTTCTTCCATAGATAAGTATAGTTGGGAAATCAAACATGCTTTCATATTACTTGCAGTTAATCCGTAATCGCTTTTCGCTGCACGTCGCGCCCCAAAACATAACAACCGACATATTTCCAGAGGTAAGCTCCTCACGAGGGCTTTCCAGACAATCTCTAAAGTTTCCCTTATGTATCTGATACATAACATTAAGTGACATCGTCTCCCGAGTGGCAGGCGGGGGCGCCGCGCGTGCCCGCCGCCCGCGCGCCCGCCGCTGCCGGCATCCCCGCCTATTTGTTACGAGGGCTTGGCAGCCGAATGACTTACGAAAAGTTTGTGACTGCGCACAGATTATAAATATTTAATGTTTATTTAATTTATTCAACGAAGCGCCTTACGATACGTTAAGTCTCGTTACTCCAATTATTTCACAAGCTAAACCACAGTAATGCTTCGGCTTCATCATCACTTCTATTTGACGGCAGAAATAGGCGCTGCGATGATACTAATAAATTTACAATGTAGATCAAATCGTTAGTTCGTATAAACCGACGTGCTTAGCTCCATATATAATTATAAAATTTTGTTATTAATTGAACCATATATTGTTACTTAAAATAAATTACAAATGAGTTAAGATTAAAAATACTAGTCATCCGGTTAAAAGATAAACATAAACATTCCTATCAATCGGTGCACTACGATATCTTTTTAACGAAAATAAAACAAACGCACTAATTTAGGGGTACGGCGTAGACAGAAGTCCCAACTTTCGATGAATCGGCGATATTTTTTTGCATTTTATTCAGCAATACTTCGAAAATAATTGTAGTGAAGATGAGGTCAGTAGATTTTATCATCTTTTTTGATAATGTACCCATGAATTGCATTACATGTATTACTTTTGTTAGTAAATTTAAATTTATTTCTAGAAACCGTCACCTTATTAATTTTATCATTTATATGTAAATTTATTAAGATCACGGTTTCTAAAAAAAGTATCTAAATATAAAATGATTGATCTATGTCCAACATTAGGTAAACATTATTTGTCTTATCATTCAGCCCATCTTAGACCCATATTATCGATTTTTTGCCGCAATTCCGTCCCCGCGCGTCGCCATATTGTTTTTCAGCTGTTTAAGGGTCATCTTGATCGCGTGCAAATTGATGTCCGGAATCTCTTCGGCGACAGAAGTGTCAGATTAAGTTGGCATAGGGAGCTTTAGCCAACAGTTCCAAGTTGCTCCAATCTCAGCTTATCATCAACATTGACTATAACAACTGTAATTTTTTTTTTTGATTTATGTATGCCCTACTCCATTCTCATGTGCAATTCACGCCGTGACCACCACCTGGGGTTTGGCAAGGCAAGGTTTGGTTTTCCAGCCGTTTGATGATAAGTAAATTTTTTAATTATTTGATGACATAACAATAAGATAACCTAATAATAACACTAGACAATACTAGGTGTAACAGCAGAAAAATAACAGCAAATATTCATCGTATAATTAAATAAAATCTCAATAATTAAAGAATATTTGTTATATTTAGATATGTTTATTTTTAGTTCTCGCCAATATACCATTTTGTTTCGGGTACATTATAAAATACAATTCATAAACATGAATTATTCTAGATTAAACAAATGCTAAAAAACAATTAAGCCTCTTCAAATATAAATAAAACTTTACTATATGTATTTGAAAATTTAAATTCTCTTGACTTGCACTCAATGTTTCATAACTGACGAAGGTGCACGAAGCTGCACAGTGAAGAGTTTATTTATAAATAAATTAAGGTCGTGTCGATACAGAAGGCACTTCAGACCGGATTGAGTAATGACAAACGGAGAAAAGCTCAGTCATGTCAGCTAACGATGGGATAACGAGTGGACTTGACCACGAGCGTCGTTTAAATCTGCTTATGCGTTGAGACGGACACAAAATGGAGCCGTGTATCGCCTGCTGTAATGTAAAAGCAATCGTTTTTTTATGGCGAATTGACATTGCTGCTCAGAGTGACGAGGCGTTTTACTCTTTACTCGTAAAACACACCGCAACTATTTTATCTCTTTTTTTCCATATCTGTTTATCGTTATTGTATTTTTTTTGTTATTAAAATCACTGTGTTTCACCTTCTGACCTAAAATTAACGCATAATTTTATTTATTTTAAACATTTACAATTAACTAATATGGTTTTTATTTGTAATTTTTTTCGAAACGTTTACATTATTTTAACCTGTATATTATTTTTTACGGTTTTTATTTAATTTTTGTACCTTTACTCTATTCTCTAGTAAAAGTTTTTGGAATTTAATGTTCATTCTGTTTGTATTCAAAAATTCTTATTACTATTGTACTTACACGTGTGGAAATAAAAATTAAATATTAAGAAATAGTAATTTAAAACTAACAAAAAAGATTTATGTGCACTCCCTGTGACAAACAAAAATATAATTTCGCTTAAATTTGATCGCGTCCGTAACGGTGTGACATTGATAACCGGATTGCATCTATTTCATATCCGTTTACTTCAAACTAGCTAGATAAAGTTTACGATAAGAATGCGCCGAACTCAATAACATCGCGTGTCGATCACCTTGCGACCCGGGCGCATCCCCGATGTATATTATTTAAATATGGGTGCTAAAACACAAAATGTTTTAATTCCAGTATCTGGTTGGAACGCTGTGGAATTGCTATTCAAGTGTGTGGTTATAGGGCTATGGCAGTTAATCCACTTCGCAGTGCGAAGGTTGTGGAAGGGGCACCGCAGAAAGATTTCGAAGAACTTATCGCCGGTTGAACTCACCGTCGATTCATCGATAGGTATTCATTGTTACATTCAAATTATGGTGGGTATACCAATTTAATTTATACTTATCTGTAAATTTATTTTAGAAATGCAAAATATTTAAAAAGCAACCTCGTTCCTCGTTTGCGGTTAAAGTCCACAGCTAAAGTAGATAACACTATTCAATTGCCTATTTATTCTCTACTAATGTGTTTTTGTAAAATAATAGCTTTAATTTATTAATGAAAAATGTTATTGATTGTTGTTTTTGTATTTTCATAATATTACTTTGTAATATATATCATCATCAGCCTATAGACGCCCATTGCTGGACAAGGGCCTATATATATAGTATATTATATAAATAGTAAATTATTTACTGTTTTCACAGGGAGTGAAATATCACTATGTAGAAACGGGTCCAAAGACAGGTAATGTTGTCCTGATTCTTGGAGATGCACCGGATGCTGGTAAACTATGGGTACCATCCTGGGCATCAGTGGTCAGAAGGCTCGCTGAGAGTGATTATCATGTAATCACATTGGATCTTCGAGGCACTGGTGGAAGCGAGGGTGGCAACAGAAGAGACCTTTCTCCACCAAGAGCTGTTGAGGAATTGACAGCTTTGCTTAAATCACTTGGTGTCTCAGCAAGTAATCCAGCAGTTTTGATAGGTTTCGGCATTGGAGGCATGTTAACTTGGTGAGTGCAATTTATGTAATATATTGTAATTGTTATGTTCATTTATGTTGATAATTGATGAGACTTATTAAAAAACTATGGAGATTACATTTTAAAATAAATGTTATTTCAATAAAATATTATGACTTTAACAAACCTTAATGTAGACCATTTGGAATAATGCATCTTACACAGTTCATCACAAAGTATAATAACAGACATTTTATATTAGTTTCCAAGTTAACTACCTGCCGACACAAATGTTTCTTTGTTTACACATTATTCTGATTATAGGATAGTAGTTACCACATTCTTAACTAAAGCGGTCAACAGCAAGACAAAATCAACTAAAATCCCTTGTTCTAAATTACAACCTATTTTCAAATAAACATTCTATTGTTTGCAGAACAAATATAGTTTTCATTACAATTTCATCATTTTGTACCTTATTGTTACATGCGGGTGGATTACTTACCAAAAGATTATGGATATTCTTTAACATAAAGTTAATGAACACTTATTATTGAGTGTTTAAACTGTGGATGGAATGTGCTTTTCCAGAAGAATCATATTTAATTAACTAAAAAGTAACTTAAACAGAATGTAGTTTAAATTCTTTAAACAAATTATATTTAAAAAGTACAGCATCAAGAGTAGTTACTTCTGTACTTTTGGAGAGAGAGATTATCTTTTGGTAAACCTGCAGTTTGTTTGAGATAGTCCTCGTTAGCAAGCGACGGTGCCGCTTCTCCTTATCACAACCATCTCAATATGAATCATGCCGTTCCGTCTGTTTGGACTGTCCGATAACATTTAGTGATGTAACTATGATTAGTAAACTCCACAATGATAAGGAACTCCGAGAACCTAACGCGGAACTAATCGCGTGGTGATTGATACCGATGTTTCTTTTGTTAACAATCACCTCAAGTTCACGCAAGGTTACGGTGAGGTCGGAGCGTGCGCGCTGAGGACACTTCAACTCTCATTCGTCGGATCACGGCGGGACTCTGTGGCAGCGGTTTGACCCCGGCCGCGTGTCGCGCGGTACTTTGACCGGCAGCCGATAGGTAGTGTGCACATCTGAACTCTTATCTCCACGATTACGTCTATCTGCAGCACCGCGCGTGTGGCTTGTGTACCACGCTGTTCCTATCTGCATTATCACATAGGGAAAGTGTTTTTTTTTCATCTTTTTTTGTCATTGAATAAATATATTGAGTGCACGCGGCAGGTACCTGGCGCACTGCCGCGGCGCGCTGGTGCGGAAGTTCGCGGTGGTGGGCGCGCCGCACCCCGCGCTCTACTGGCAGCACGCGCCGGCCGCCTTCTGCCGGCGGGCGCTCTACTTTGTGCAGGTTACACCGCGCGAACATAACTATTATATAATAATACTAGCTGACCCGACAGACTTCGTTCTGTCAAAAAAATTGGAATGTGGCAGTTTTTTGTTCTTACCTATTTTATAGCCAGCGCAAAAAAATCTGGACTGAACCGTCACTCTGGTGATAGGGCGGTGTGTGGGGTTCAGCTCTATATATGTTCATCTAATAACTAATATTTAAATATTAGTGGGTTCCAGAAGAGTGGCCAAAGTTATAATTATAGTACATAAGTTATATTTACTATTATTATTTTATTAGGAACAAATAACTGTCACATTCCAAATCTTTTTGACAGAATGTAGTCTATCAAGTCCGCCAGATGGTAACGCGGATTGTCCTCGACTGATGTAATGTCGTGAAAACGAATGCATTTTATGTCGCGTGCCGAAACTAAAACAAAAGAAATAATACCGCGAACCCGACCAAATTGAAAATCAGTAAGAATGATCTTTAGCTATTACATTTTGTGACTATTTATGTTATTATTTCATTCGTTTTAATTTCGGCTCGCGGCGATCTTCCGACGCGCATACGCACACCATTTTGATAGAATAATTGAATTTGAACTTTGTGCAGCTGTAATAAAGTGCAAATTGACTCTTTAGCGTTACGAACGCACCTACATTGCTTAGACAGCAGTGAAACCTTGTTATTTAATATGAACTTTTGTTTGTTTGTTTCTGGTGTACTGGTGTACTGGTGTACTGGTGTACTGGTGTACTGGTGTACTGGTGTACTGGTGTACTGGTGTACTGGTGTACTGGTGTACGGTGTACTGGTGTACTGGTGTAACTGGTGTACTGTGTACTGGTGTACTGGTGTACTGGTGTACTGTGTACTGGTGTACTGGTGTACTGTGTACTGGTGTACTGGTGTACTGGTGTACTGTGTACTGGTGTACTGTGTACTGGTGTACTGGTGTACTGGTGACTGGTGTACTGGTGTACTGGTTTACTGTTTACTGGTTTACTGTTACTGGTTTACTGTTACTGGTTTACTGGTTTACTGGTTAACTGGTTTACTGTTTACTGGTTTTACTGGTTTACTGGTTACTGGTTTACTGTTTACTGGTTTACTGGTTTACTGGTTTACTGGTTTACTGTTTACTGGTTTACTGGTTTACGGTTTACTGGTTTACTGGTTTACTGGTTTACTGGTTTCTGGTTTACTGGTTATGGTTTACTGGTTTAACTGGTTTACTGGTTTCCTGGTTTACTGGTTTACTGGTTTACGGTTTACTGGTTTACTGGTTTAATGGTTTACTGGTTACTGGTTTACTGGTTTACTGGTTTACTGGTTTCCTGGTTTACTGGTTTACTGTTTACTGGTTTACTGGTTTACTGGTTTACGGTTTACTGGTTTACGGTTTACTGGTTTACTGGTTAACTGGTTTACTGGTTTACTGGTTACTGGTTACTGTTTACTGGTTTACGGTTTACTGGTTTACTGGTTTACTGGTTTACTGGTTTACTGTTTACTGGTTTACTGGTTAACTGGTTTACTGGTTTACTGTTTACTGGTTTACTGGTTTCTGGTTTACTGGTTTACTGGTTTACTGGTTTACTGTTTACTGGTTTACTGGTTTACTGGTTTCTGGTTTCTGGTTTCTGGTTTCAAGATTTCAGATGTCAGATTTTCCCTTTTCCCTTTTCCCTTTTCCATTTTCCATTTTCAATATTATATATATTCCAACATTCCAACATTCCAACATTCCAATATTCCAATGTTTCAATGTTCCAATATTCCAATATTCCATTTTCCTTTTCCCATTTTCCATTTTCCATTTTCCATTTTCCATTTTCCATTTTCCATTTTCCATTTTCAATATTATATATATTCCAACATTCCAATATTCCATTTTCCTTTTCCCATTTTCCATTTTCCAATAACTGCCTCATTCCAAATCTTTTTGACGGAATGAAGTCTGTTAGGTCCGCCAGACGGTAACGCGGTTTGTGCTGGACCGATGTGATGTCGTGAAAAAGAAACTAAAACAAAATAAATAATACCGCGAAGCCGACCTAATTGAAAATCAGCAGTAATGATCTTTAGCTCTTACATTTTGTGACTATTTATGTTATTATTTCATTCGTTTTAATTTCGGCACGCGGCGTTAGATCCTCCGACGCGCATACGCACACTTTTGAAAGAATGATCTAATTTGAACTTTGAGCAGCTGTAATAAAGTTAAAATTGACTCTTTAGCGTTACGAACGCACCTACATTGCTTAGACAGTAGTGAAAGCTTGTAATTTAATATGAACTTTATGAAATAGCAATAAAGTTTTAATTGACCCTACATTTAGTTAGAGAACGTTTGTATAGGAAAAAGAAAAGCGCTGTTTTTAGGGGCTTCCCGGCGATTATTCGAATTTTTCTCTAATTGGCCAAATTGGTCCTGGCGTTGTAGAGTGATGCGCTTACCGACACATATTTGTATTATAGATTAATAATAAATTATATTCAACGACATTAGTTATTAATAAATAAATAATAAAGTTGCTTGAGAATATATTTATATGTAGAGGGAGTGACAAAAGGCATAATGTTTGAGAGATAAAGAATTCGTTGTCATCCCCACTCCGTGCTGTGTACTGGTGAGAGGTGACACCGGTACACACGTGGAGGGGATCACTTACCAAGTGATAATATTTTTTTTTGGAGTTTACAGCCACGCGGTTTGATACGTGGCCATGTACAATTGATGATATCGAGCGAGACAAAAATATTAAAATGTCTATTAAAAAGCAGGGGTTGGTGATAGAAAAATGAAAATTTAGGGTTGTATGTAGTTTTTGATGCCACACAATAATAAAATAAAAAAGAAAAAAAAATCCCAAAAAATAAAAAAAAAATTTTTGGTGTGGGCAACCCTGATCACTTAGAGGTTTGAAAAATAGATAGTAACCGATTCTCAGACCTACTCAATATGCACAAAAAATTTCATAAGAATCGGTAAAGCCGTTTCGGAGGAGTATGGGAACGAACATTGTGACAAGAGAATTTTATATATTAGATAACATTACTATAATAATATAACTAACACGACGAGCACAAGTAACTACGCTCGAAGATCGTGAGCAGCACACCGCGGGGAAGATGACAAGTAATACAGACATGAAAAACTTTTCGAGCTAATAAAGCCTTGATCATCACACCACCGTGTGCAAGAGGATGTACATCATGACGAATTTTAATCCAGAACTAACTTTAATCTTAAACAATGCACCGCGCGCGCGTGGTCGTGTCTCAATTGTATTCATTACTGGTACAGTTCACTGCCACTGCTTGTTACTAATGACGAGCATAGCTGATGAACGCTCACGTCGCGTCTGCCGCTGTGAAACTGTTTTACACAGTCGTGGCTGTTGTGGTTGGCAGTGGCCGCACTTCCCCGAGCGCTGGCTGGCGGAGGGCGCGCTGCAGGGCGGCGGCGCGGCCGGCGGCGGCAGCTCGCGCGCGCGCGACTGGAGCGGCGCGCTCAACTACGTGAGGGGTGCGTGCAACCTTACATCAGCCTTTGTTTCTGATTCACTCGTGTGGAGCTGTCTCCCGGCACCGCGGTCCTCTCGACGCGAGGTTTCAATACGACGCATCGTATTCTATGGTCCGCGTGTGTGCGCAGGGGCCGCGTGGTGGCGCATAGCGGACGGGCACAAGGCGGAGGCGCCGGCGCTGCTGCTGGGCTCGCGCGCGTGCGCCGCCCAGCTGGTGAGCAGCGCGCAGCACTGCGCCAGCCCCGCGCTGCGGCTGCTGAGCGCGCCCGGCCCGGCGGACGCGGACCTGCCCGCGTTGCTGCTCGACTTCATCATGGGCAGCGCTGGTTAGTAGCGCGTCAATAGTATAACGGTCATGCGGGAGGATGAAGAGTAATTGTCGACGTTTAGGCATTATATGTGAGGGGAAACGTCAAAGGTCATATCTCGCTCGGAGAGGGGAGCGTTCGTTTCGCGGAACCTTTCCCTCAAGCAATAGACAGAACGTCACCATATAATTTTGCCAGTGTAGATGACGTTACACCTTTTAAATTCCATAAGCAAAGTGCAGCTTCCGCGTTGTGTAATTCTGATGATGCGCGCCGTCCAGCGGAGGAGCCGAAGGCGGCGGCGGGCGGCGGGCGCGGGCTGGTGGGGCGCGTGCTGTGCGCGGTGGCGGGCCGCGGGCGCGACCTCTCCGCGCGCCTCGCCCTCCCCGCGCTCTCCGCGCAGGCGTGACGGCGCACCTCACCACTCTCACCACCTTCACCATCTCACCATCTCGCACACTACTGTACACATTGGAACTTAAAATAATATACAGCTTTATTCTTACAATTAACAACACTCCCAATAATTCTCATAATAAATACTAGAAGTGACCCTGTCCCGGATGGGCACACGGGCAGATATCAAACTTACAGCACTCCCTATTTCGCGTCGGTTATCAAGCAACATTTTGATAACAAGTGTAAGGGTACCGTCTGATAGTGCTATGGAACTACACTTTCTCCGGCAGGGTTATTACGTGAAAATACAATCAGAAATATTTACGTAGTTATCGCGTACTAAGGTAATAAGTGAACGTTCAATAGTCACATATCATAAAATATGTATTTTTAAATCGACACTAGCTAAATACATAATAACCCGCCCGAGCAAGGGAACCCGCGCGGCTCCGCGTGCGCTGAACTAGTCTAACGCACACGTGTTCCTCGTGTACGCACTAATAATTGTTTGTTATAGATTTACATATTAATCAACTAATCTTGAACATGTTTAGATATATGTGTGTGCACGTTCCGAAGTGTGGATAGATCGAATATGTTCATTTACGTTCACACTTACACGTGAACTTATACGCAATAAACATTAATATGGGGTTATTCAATGTTCCTTCGTAGTTGTTAAGTTTGTAAAGTCTGATAATTTATATGTTTTATAAAAACTAAAAAAACAAATCTAAACAGAGGTCCTCAACTGCACCTCACACAACCAATCTCTATTGTAGATATTTACAAATCAGTTATTTTATTGAAACAGTATAATATGACTTCCGATTGAGGACTTGCTAGGTTTGTATTTGTTGAAGAAATAAATAATGTTCAGAGATCGCAATGCATTTTATTACGCAACTTGGCCACAGAAAGCTATCCGTTAATATAAACTCTTCGCTATACATATATATAATATTCACATATATTAAAGATCACTTGTATCGTGACGGCTTGTTGCGTCGAGAGGTTCTGTATCACATTAATATAGATCTATCCAATTGTAAACGTACACATGTACAAAACGGGTTTACTTTAACTGATATCTTTTTTTACAACAAAAATATCCACCCAAATGACAATAAGAATAAAACCAGAGGTTTATACATAAACATATAGGCAAGAGAGACACGACTTCCGTCCGATGCAATTATACAGAATATTACATAAAAAAAATATACAAAACTAACTCCTCGCATCATTACAAACAAACGTCCGCCATTTACATCACCGGTAATTCCATTCAAATGAACAGTAATATAATGTGAAATTATTTACATTAAACATTCCGCAGCTAACGTTACAACATAACACTATACATACAAGTATTTACACAAACAAACTCTGTATATGTATACATCATAGTGCAGCGGCGGCGCGTTGCCTACGTGCACACACACAACAGCTCAGTTGGAGTTTAGATCAGGAATCATTGAACCTCTTCATTTAACTACAAATTAAAGCTCAAAAAATCATGTCTCAGTCAAACCAAAAGTCGTATGTGATATTAAACCAATAAATACAAATAATATCAAAACATTCAGTGCAAACAAGCGACTATTCACACACTTTACAGGATCAGTGAAATACATTCCTGTCTGATAGACACGGGAGCTGGTAGACAATGTCACAAATACTGAACTGAAACGAGGACAGACGCGAGGCGGAGAACGTTCAGCCGTCGTTCAGCGCAGGACTGAACGGAAACACGACGAACAAGCTTAGCGGTGCAGCGGGAACTCACGTGTAGCAGATATTGCAGGAGATTTTTTTTTTATACTACTTTGCGACGTGATGAGCAAGACGTTCACCTGATGGTAAGTGATACGCTTGCCCATGACAACGTGGTGCTAGTTAAGATGGTACACACTGCACCACATTACGCTCGTCACGTGAGACATAAGGTGTTAAGTCTCGTTACCGCAGTAATTACACTAGCTACAGCGCGCTTCAAACCGGAACACAGTAATGTTCGCACACTACTATTTGTCGGTTGCAATAGGAGCTGCAGTGGTACCCAGACGGTCTCCAGCAACAGAGACCTACCACCTGGTATCTGATAACTCGTATAGGACACTTGCGACGGCTCTTACTAAAAAAGTGTTGAATTGTATTATAGAAGATATATGTGGGTACGTAATAATTTGGCACTTTCATATCAACTGCTGGGCCGTGGGAGTATTGAGGCTCGCTCGTATTCGGATGTTTAAAAACTTAAGTATAAACAATATTTACGTATCAAGTGATAACGTACACCGTGAACATGTTTATTCAATACACATTTTATTTATTATTCTGAGCATTCATTTTTCTTATTTCGAACTAATGAAAACAAAAAAACTAATAACTTATATACTATTTTACAAAAATTTACGGTGAAAAAGAGCATTGGGTTAATCAAATAGCGCCGCGACTTCCCTCAACACTGACCGCAAACTAAATCGTCCCCTATATAAAAATCTACTCCGAATAACGTAACTTAGTACTGTATCAAGTTAACAATTAACTTACATATATATCTGTGCGCTTAGTATACAGTATATACATTATACTACATTTAAACCTAACATTGAAGGCGGGTGTATAGTTTCAGCTCCGTCACTTAGACGGGAGTTATGTTAATACCTTAAACGAAATATTAAGTATTTCACTTAGGCCATGGGTTACACAAGTTAACGTCTCGCTCGGGACTAGGACCGCGTGGTGAGCGATTTATAAACTCAAAATAAAACTCCGAATGGCACGCGTACGGTTAAAACGAGGATCAAATATCTTCTTAAAGACATTCATTATTTTAGAATTCATCTATATTTGCTTGTCGCAATTTAATTTTGCGCGAGGAGATAATTTTTAAAAAGGGAGAAATCAAATATTTAGTAAAGCGACGCCATTTGTCTCTTTTTACCATTTTATATCTCTCGGCGATCTTTGCGAGAGGATTCTAATAAACATCATCTATAGAATAAAATTTCAATCTAATACTGGCTTCTAAATAGTTACAAATAAATTATTTCACTTCTAACCACATGTAGTAACAGATTATAGACAGCGCTGTGTTGTGCATTGCGCCGGGTCTGTGACATTACCGGCGCCGATATAAGAACTAAATATTTATTTCATCCATTATTTGTTTAGATTTTATAAATTAAAATTGATAATTTTTTACGAGACATCGATTATCTTAACAAACAATAAATTGTTTTTTCTTTAATAATCCTTTTTGTGTAATTTTGATTTATTGGCTTTTTCACTACGTTTATAATTTGCAGTATTTTTTTAGCATAAAATGCAGAGCCGTCAAATTTTATTTGGCCCGGAGCGAACAAAAGCCAAGAACCGGCCGTGGACCTTACGGCCACTCTTGTTCAGAAAAAGCTTGTTTTTATGAAAAAAAATCTTTAGCCACATCTACTGGCCTTTTTTGAACACAATTTTGGTTTATATTTAAGTTTAAATTATCTTAAGTGCCTTCAAGTACAAAGCACACGAGATCGATCTTTTCTAAATATTTTACCATTTTTATTAATTCAATACTTTATTACCAATTTAATAGTACTTTAAAGATTTGTCGGCAGGCGCTTTGAATAGTTTTTGTTTACGCGCGTCCCGCGACTAAGGAGGTGCGCAAACACTATACATTATATTCAAAAATTTACAACGTCCATTTTTAACATCTAAACATGACGAATAAATTATTTGAAAGGTTATTAATTATAATGGTAACCAGTATTATAGCAAAACGTTCACAATCGTAACATTCGCCCGATCAGATTCTGTATTGTCAAGTTCGATTGAGCCCAAATCAAGCCGCTGGGCGAGTTATGAATTCACACAACGTAACACTGGAAACCCAAACGTTCATTAGCATGTGCCCTAAGTGCCGCGTCACTATCCGGTGGTCTCTGCGGCGGCGCGCGCGCCCCCGCAGCCCGGCGCGCCGCTCGCCGCCGCGCTCGCGCAGCTGTCGCTGTCGGCGGGCCGCAAAGTGACGTCACTGTTCACGGTCACGTCGAGCGCGCGCTCGCCGCCCGCCGCCGGCCCCCTGCCCACCCCGGCGCCGCTCGTTATCCGCGTGTACAGCTCGTCGAGGTCGCTGCCGAAGGAGGCCGCGCTGGACGCCCTGTTCACCTCCGGGCAGCTGAGCGCCGTCGTGGGCGCACACTTGCCCGGCTTCGAGTCGCACTCGACGGCCTCGCGCCACCCCGGATCGTAGTTGACGTACTGGCTCTCTAAGTTACACACATCCTCCGTGCTAAAGCTAATCTCGTTGGGGCACATAGAGGAGGGCGAAGGCGCGTACAGCCCGTGGCTCCGTATGCTGACCTCCGACAGCTGGTAGTTCGGGCAGTAGATGTCACTCTCGTTCTCGAAGCCCTGCTCGCTCGCGTTGGTGCTGCACGTTTCGAAGTCGTACGTAGTTTTTGCCAAGTAGAACGGCTCTTTACTGTCGTTGATATTCTCCTTGGAGCCGCCGAGGTGCGGGTCGCGTAGCAGGCTGTCTGTCTCGCCTCCCGCCGCTCCCTCCAGGCGCGGTGTGGTGGGTCGATGCGCGTCGTCGCTGTGCATGGTGCACTCCTCGGATATGTCCTGCAGCGACTTGTCCAGCGCGTCCTTCGTCTCCTGTCCTTTAGTCGGCTGCAGGTAGTCTATATATTGCCCAAAGCTCTCCGTGTCGGTTATTTCGTTGGTGGAGCAGAGAGCGCTGTGCGTTTCCTGATACGAGGTCATCTCCGAGTGCGTGTTCAAGGTCTGGTCGGAGCACGTGTGTGGCATCGCCGCCTCGGAGGCCGAGCTGTACTCCAGGCTGCACTGCTGCGACACCGTGCGCATCTCCGGCTGCTCGGCGCGACTCTGCAGGCACTCTTCTGAGACACTACTTCTGTGTCCATTGAGGGGCTTTTGTACGTTGGCCTTGACGACCTGGTGCTGGGGCACCTGTGTCTCCGGTACATTTGTGTATATGTTCATTATATGCGCCCGTCCCGACTTCGGCTCGTCGCTCTTGTGCCAAGACTTTTTCTCCGACGCATAGTTTTTAAAGTTCTTTCTCGGCTCTTCTTCCAGTAGATTGGGGTTCGCTGCATTCCGCGGTTCTTTTATCCCGTTATTTGGTCCCCCTACGTGTAAATTGGTGTTGTTTACTTTGGTGCCGGCATTGATGATGCTTGCGACGCCATGGTACGCCTCTTTTGTCGGCGAAGGGAGAGAGACGTGGGAGTCGTTGTCACAATCTCTCCGTATGGGTAGTTCGAGACAGTTCCTTTTCATGTGCTGCCTCTGTTTCTTGAAAAATTTTTTTGCAACGTTCATCTGGTTAGGGTTGTAGAAGACCTCGGGGCCAAGATTCCCCGGTTCTGGGTACGTCATCATAGAGTTGTTGGACCTGTATTGCTGGCGGTGTAGTACCACCAGGTTTATATTAGGCGTTTTCCCGTTTGTGTTCTTTATCAAATCCTTCTGCAGTGTTTGGCCGTTCAGTTCCGCTCCCGCTTTGTAAGTGGCGCTGTTGTTTGTCTTTGAGTTGGTTCTATTCGAGCTCCTGCTGTCCGATCTGGATCTGTTGTCGTTGGGTATTGGCGCGGGCGCGTTAGTATGATTCGCTTGCAGGTTCTGCTGGTTGGCATCGAAGACGCAGCGGTTTCTGCAGCACTGTTTACTTTTCTGTAGGTAGCAGTGCATTAGCGACCACTGCGAGCGCACGTCGCTGCGTGCAATGCCGTAGAAAAACAGAATGAACGTGCCTAACACAGTCGCGCAGACCGCATAAATGATGCTGCAGATGTCCTCCTGGTAAGGCAGGTACGCGGGCAGCGGCCGGTACACCGCGACCGCGCCGCACGTCCACACCGACACATACAGACACAGCACTATCACCTGCGCACGGAGCTGGATTATCGGTGTGTGCTCCACGTCCTCCACCTCCGAGTCCATGGCAGACTTAGTACTGCGCCTCTCCGCGCCCTCAGTCCCCGGATTCGGCTCGAGCATTTCTAAATCAAAGTTCTCTGTCGCCTGCGTGCCCTCGGAGAGCTGCACATTCATGTTCCTTATCGTACAACGGATCAGTAGATACAAAACCATTAAGAAAAGCAGCAGGATACCGCCGGGTATAAAAAGAGAGCTGAGAGCAGGCGCCGTGGACAGAAAGCATTGCGAGTAGCCAGCGTAGTCCTTCAAGTTAACTGCGCCCGATATGCCGCATACGATGAGCGCGATCCCCCAGCCGACGAGGTACAGCCCTAGAATTGGCTTTTGAACCGGCACGTCGGGAGGGACCTCGTCGTCGGGCGTCCTGACCGGGCCATGGGTCTTGGTAACCCACTTGTACATATTGCTAGCGGAGACACACATCCACAGGAGGCAGCAGAGGGAGAGGTAATGTATGAGCAGGCCTAATACCTGGCAGAGCTTCACGTCTTCAGTCTGGTAAATGCCAAGGGTGTACAATAGGCAGAGCAGGCCCACGGCGACCCATGTATTGATGTGAGCGTGCTTAGCCTTCTTGGGCATCTGTATGGCGGGGTAGCACACGAGGTAGGTAAGCGCGGCACAGCTGACGCATCCGATAAGGATCAGGCTGCCCACGTAGACCGCCGGGTGCGAGACCTTGAAGCGCGCACCGTCCGTTCGCGCACCGTAGATGCCCGTTTCCACGTTTTGCAGCAGCCCCACATACGCCAGCCGCGTGCAAGTCATGATGATCATCTCGGACACCACGTGCGACACTTTGCAGTCTGAAAAACAGGAAGGTACATTACCGAAATGCTGATGTTATTATATACAATGTTATGTGATAGTAGATCATTATACATGTGATATGGTACTTGTCTGCAACGTACCCGAGACATTGTCCCGCCAGCGTCGCGTGTCCGCGTCCCACACGGCGGCCCTGCCCTCCGCGCCGCCCACCGCCCTCGCGCGCACCGTCGCTATCACCGGCTCCAGCAGCTCCCCCTGCAGCCGGCTCTCACCTGCGCAACAACCTTCTTTGGAGTCACTTTTCAGAGACTAAACGCGGTCATTTACCGCCAAAAAGATTTATCAATACTGTGTTCCCGTGTGAATGTACTATCTGATCACTCAAAGTTGTTAGCTCAACACTATGCAAGCAATCTAACAATACAGTTGTGTACAGACCAAAGCTTCATTTTACTCGATTCCTAAAATTATTTATGATAATAAACGTATTTTAAGTTTTTGTTTTTCAATACACCAGATCCAGAATCAGTTTTTTCTGTTGTTTAAATAAGTAAGCAACTGCAAAAGGATGACTTAGTGTTCTCAATAGACCAATTGTTAGTTAAATGGATATAATGAGTCTACAAGGTTTTTATCTTTGCCAATCCTGGTACACCATAACACTTACTGAGCTGGAATCCAATAACGGGCGATGTGATCTCGACGTTCATATCTTCGCGCTTGGTGCTCCGCCCGTAGTAGTCCTTCGAGCGGTGTCCGCGCTGCGGTCCGTCGCTGCCCGGCTCCGGCGGCAGCGGTAGCAGCGCCGCGTCCTCGTACACCGCCACCACCAGCTCCTGTGGACGCGCCTGCAGCAGCTCGCCAGTCTCTATCGTGCTGTACAGCAGTGATTGGGGGATCTGAAGACAGAGAGGCTTATACCTATATTAACTGAACCAAACCCTTCTATATCATGTGCAAAAACACCATTGTGATATTATAGAAAATAAAGACTTCTTCTTCATCAACATCTTATCGTAAAGAGATGAGTAAACAACTTAATCACTTTACGACATTATAAACTTACGCGTCGTTTACCATCGACTGAACATCATGAATAGTTGGAGTAGCTAGTAATCTTGAAATTTAGCCCATGAGTTCTCTGTACGCACCTGCACACTGGCGTGTATGAGTGCATCGCTGACGGTGAGCAGCGGCGCGACGGTGCGGTTGGTTGTCGAGCAGTGCAGGCGGGGCGGCGCGCGGAGCGGGCCCGCCGCGCTGTACCACACGCACGTCACGCCGCTGAAACCCTCGCGAACTGGGAACCGTTCCACCGCTAGGTTCACCTGGCACCGAGGCAAACTAATGCAAATAGATGACTAAACGCACAAAATTTTGTTGAAAAATAACTTGAATAGTATTGTTTAGCAATAAACCTAACATTTAGCCCAGGAAACTAACTATACAAGCTGTGGTAAAATAGAACACTATAAAGAGTACTGTTATACAATAGAATAGAACGATGCGGAGCAGGCATGACAGCTCAATACGGCGGTCAATTCCAACCTTGTCTACTGCAAACAATATGACTTCATAAATACAGAAATTGGATATTAAAAAATGTTTAAACACTTTCTAAAAGTATTTTATTTATTTGTCATTCATCCTTCATGCTTTTTGCTGTTTCTTTTTGCTAATAATACATGTTTGCTCACCTTGTGTCCCTGCACGTTGCTGGTGTACGCGGATATCTCCTCGGCAGCTCGCAGCAAGTCCGTGCAGGCGCCGTGCTCCATTTCGGCTTTTGCCATCACCGATCTCGTTATGTTCATAGCGGAGCTGATCACATCCAATAGTGATGCACCTGTAATTATATCGAAAACTTCAGTTAGTGTGGTGCTAAACATTAAACAAGACTAAATTATCATTGAAAAGAGAACTTACCTAAATCTCTTTCCTCTGCCATGTACTGCATATAATTTCTGACGGCTTGCGATATAAACATTACATCATCAGGATCAGATATTTCAGCCAAAGGGTAACTCTTTTCCTGTATCAACATAGCCAGTCTCTCGGTCGCATTCAGTGCTGAATACTGCACCAGACTGACGTTTAGTAAAGCAAACTGTTGCAGTAGTTTTGTCACATTGCTTATGTAGGAGCACTCGGTTGTGTTTGCTGGACCCCATGTGCCATTTCCATAGCATTGTCTGTATGCAATCCCTTCACCACTACGACACGGTACGGCAGCAGTGTGATTCAAGAGTAGCTGAGGCCAAGAATACAGACCCTTGTTGTTTATGGTGTGATTGGTCCCACAGTATTGTGTTCCATTTGATATCACCAACACCTGCACAGTGTGGTTGTGATGTATACGGTTTTGGTCACTGTACACACATGTCCAGTTGCCCATATGATGGTTTGTAATGTTCGGGAAGAAGACTGCTGTCTCTGCCAGTCCCTCTTCTTGCACATCCGTATTGGTTATGTTCACGTCACATATTTCAAGCATTGGATGCACCCATTTAAGTTCATATTTCGCTAAAACCGAGGCGAAAGGTGCGTTACAAGTAAGCATCAGTGAATCACCCTCAAACACCACTTGATCGTGAATTGGTTTCACAATTAAACTATTTGAAGGTAAGACACTGCCACAAGTGGAAAGATCCAGGAATATCTTCAGTTTGCGAACTGTTTTGTTCACCATGTTCTCAGGTGATCTACACTTTGGATTACCTACTAGTTTTACACTGGTATTCCTAGACCAATCTCCCACCCATAACAAATCACAGTCACATATTAATGGATTCTCAGTAATGTCTCTGCAACAAAAGAATAGTTAATGGTAGTTTAAAAGTCTGATATGATATTCTATTAAAAAACAAATATCCTGTAGGTATTATTTAACAGGAGGTAGATGCTTATCACTGCAGATATGTGCTGCAGTGTCTTTGGCCAATCTGTAGTGTCACTAGTTTCTATTTGTACAGTTCTAAAGTTTGTAATGTTATGAGAGTAATTAGACACCATCATATATCCCAAGAAATTGTTTTGGTTTGTGCAGGAAAAAAATTAAATTGTACCAACACACCGAAATGTACCTTAGGTACAATATAAAAACCCTTAACATTGTCTTATATCTATATCCCACATAACTTAGGTTTTCACTATACAAAAATGAAGTATAAATCAAATTACTTACAGTTGTTTCAAGCCTACAAGATAATCAAATGTGCCCACGGACAATGTTGAAATGAGATTCTGTGTCAGTATTAATCTTTCTAAGTTGATCAAGCCTTTGAACATTTCTTTATAAATACTACTTATTTGGTTAAATGACAAGTCCAGTCTTTGCAATGAGGTCATGTTGTAAAATGCATCAGACTCAATAAGGCTTATTTGATTTCTGCTGAGATCTCTGAAATGAAAACATCATATTTAAAATGACCAAGTTTCGATAATTTGTTGTGGATTGTGTGTCTCCCAGGGTTGACTGGCAGAGAATTCTACTCAGGCATTAAGTCCGCCCTCTGTACAATGTATGGTTATAATTAAATAAATATAGATGTTAATATTTATTGATAATTAAAGATGTATAAGATACAAAACAAACACTTATAGATACACAGCTTTATGATTTCATTCACCATGTATTTGCAACCTCAGTTACTAAAACAGCCTATAAACAACTCAGTCAAAGTCAAAGTCAAAGTGATTTTATTTGTAAACATAGGTATATACATTAAAGTGGTATATACCTATGTCCAGTAGATTATAGTAACAATTTGACCTTGTCATTCAACTCTAGGTCAAAATTTATAAATATTAGTAAAAGTATTAATGTGTCATAATAATAATTTAGATGAATTTGTTTCAGATTTTTCAATACTTAAAAAAAAACAATGTAATGCCTAAAACCATTAAAACTTTCATACTCCAAAACACAATACAAACATACCTGGACTAGCAGAGTGTGAATGGAATAGTACATAAATTTAGTGCAGTGCTTAAGGAACATATTTAAGATGTTGCAAAACCCTTAATACAAATTCATCAATGACTCAGTAATACAAAATACATTGTAAAACCAACATAAAACTGTTATGTGAAACATTGTTTTAACAGAGCAAAATTTATTATTGACTCACAAGTGTTCTTTGAATTTTACAATACAACAGCATTCATACACTCAACAATTTAGTGGTAAAGTAAAGGGAATATAGCTGTTTAAACAATGAATGAACACTATTTCCTCCCAAAGGTTTTCAGCATTTTACAGTTACATAAGAATATTAACACAATATTTACATATTTAGAACTGAACGCTGGGCTAATTTTTGAATTAATTGTGATTATTGAATATGTAACAAGACTTACAGTTTCTGTAGATTAGGTAAATGGAGATCCCTTGACAAAGTGGAGATAGCATTTCCAGATAAATTCCTGTAAAATATAAAACATCACTTGTATGGAACATAATAACTACAATAGGTTAATTATTAGCATTGATTTCATTTTAAAACATTGTCTATAGTTTACCTTTATATTGAATGATGTATTAACATTAATTTAAATATTATTTTAAAAGACAGCACTTAAAGAATTTTTTATAACTTAAATGCGCATCAGCAAAATTTTTGCTTTTATCATTTTTACTGGACCTAATTTCTGAAATGTTTAATATATAACATAATTTTCATTAATACTTACAGACTGACCACCAGTGTCCACAGTTTGCTGAGATCCACCTCCTTGAGCTCTGTAATCTGAGCAGGACTCCCGCCACACTTTAATTTCAAGGGCTCATCTGGTTGAAGGTCTGGCACAACTGCGTCGACCGATTTATTGCCCTTGCAGGTACATAATGATGGGCAGTAAGCCTTCGCCTCGTCGAATAATAGGAGCACTATCACAACCAAACACCACCGCATCTTGTTGGCTGCCCATATAATTGTGTTAAAAACTATGGCACAAAGCCAAAAACCAATAACAATCACATTTTCAAAGCTTCTTAAATATATGCTTTCTTGAATAGAATGTCTGAAGTACCTCAGTAAACAACTCGGTAATAAATTACTTTACAAACATAAAACTAAATGAGACTCATATCTGTCTTGGCTAAGATTTAATTTTAGAAAAATAAGAATATAAACAAGCAATTTATCGTATACAAGCATTCATCCGACATTTGTTAAGAAATGAATGACAGAATGAATGATTTATCATTGAAGTAATGTACTATCAGAGTACATAGAATATAAAAATTGTTACTTCGTATGGAATTCGTTGCTCATAGATGTAATGCAAATGACTGATAATTGACATTATTTTGCAACCGTGTTATAATACGATAAGCTAGTTTGGTATACAACATAAGAACATTGTCATTGAATGTACATTAAAACAAATATAATTTACTTCCGCCAAATCAATTTGGTCTGGTTATATTTTTAGTCAAATATAGGTGTAAATATGTGATACACTAACGGTTTTTTATTGACTTTAAAAGATTTTTTTTCCAGGTGGTAGGTCTCTGTTGCCGGAGACCGTCTGGATGGGTACCACCGCAGCTCCTATTTCAACCGCCAAATAGTAGTGTGCAAACATTACTGTGTTCCGGTTTGAAGCGCGCTGTAGCTAGTGTAATTACTGGGGTAACGAGACTTAACACCTTATGTCTCAAGGCGACGAGCGCAATGTGGTGCAGTGTATACCATCTTAACTAGCACCGCGTTGTCATGGGCAAGCGTATCACTTACCATCAGGAGGACGTCTTGCTCGTCTCGTCGCATAATAGTATAAAAAAAAAAAATGAAACGAAAATAAAACGAATTAAAATTAATTCGTTTTACATTAATAACCATTAGTAAAGTTAAAAAAATAGAAGTATTGGCCTTATGATACCAGATCTTTGCCTATTTCCAATATTACGAATCAAACATGAACAAAAAAAAGACTGTTTGAAATTTGAATAGATCGAACCGTTGCTCCGTATGTGTTAAAAATCATTAAATAACATCAGCTTTTGTGTTATTAAAGAATGGATCAAAGGGATTCTGATGAGACATTTCGGCGTGACATACCTTCGTTTATAGAACCAAGGCCGCCTTTAATATCGAATCCATTTATGCGACCTAGACCTCAAAAAGGTACAAATTTATTGGAACAGTTCGAAGAATATTCGGAAGGCGAAGAAACAGAGTTGGTTCAGGTGTATTTAAGACTAAAACCGTGTAATATACCCAGTAATTTGTACGAAGTAAAGTCCGACAAATGTTTAATAACTTCATTGGATACTGCCACCGTTGGGCATGGGCGAAAAACTCAGCATAATGTGTCCAAAAGGTACACGTTTTCACATATATTTGGACCAGGTGCTAAACAAAAAGTACGTACTATCCATTTATATTGCTTATTTAAACTCTTGGTATCCATAAACATAATTTTTCTAATTTATATGCAAAGTAATAGGTAAAAAATATCAATTAAAAATAATAACAATATAAAATCTAAAATTGCAAACATTGTAACTGCCGCAAAATACATTTAATAATCCTATTACCTACTTAATAATTATTTTTACCCACTTATTATTATAACTTATGATCATAATTTATGTTTTTTGCATACACTTGCTTAATGTTCATCTTTATTTCTTTTATCTCATGCAGTTAAGTGTTTAGACACAATCTTAGCAGGTGTTATCTAACTGGATTAATTGTTTGGTCCGCGTTCTTATGGGGAAAAGATAAAAAAATTAAAACAGAATTTATAAAATCATATATGCTGTAGTATAAATTTTCTATATGATAATATCAATAATGTTTTAGGAATTATTTGAAACAATTGTCAAAGACAATTTAAAAAAACTTCTGGATGGCCATAGTTTTACCTTACTCACCTACGGTGCATCAGGTTCAGGAAAGACATTCACACTCATGGGCACAGTGGCAGCACCTGGCTTGGTCCCGCGCTCACTGGAGTATGTCTTTAGTATAGTTGATGCTGCACAAAGGCCAGTGCACAAACCAGTAGACAATGAAACAGTGCAACTTTCTTATGCTGCCCAAGAACAGGAGCTACAGGTGAGGTGGTCATATTTCATTTTTGCATATAATAATAATATGCATGAAATCATCATAATGTCTACATAACAACTAAACTTTCTGAACGCTGAAACTAAAAGCTGAGATCTCATTTATTTAATGTCATGGACTTAATTATTAATAATATCTTATAATATTTCAGTTCATGACATGATTTACCAATAATATTATAACATTATTATTAGCAAAAAACATGATCAGAAAATTAAAACATAACACAGTTTAGCTGATACATGTCATATGTTACAAGGCAATGAGCACATGTTGGTGTTGTGGATATATCCAGTGTCGCTTAAAATGATTATTTTACAGATGAGATGTCTCACTTCATATAAGAAACAGTATATTTGTAATGTATGTGTGTTGATGTATTTGTCAGTTATTTAATTTTGTCCATAGTTCGTGAAGCTGCTTCGGCAGGTGACAACATCTTCAAGAGATAAATATCGTCGCATGAGTGTACGGCTGCGTGATGACCTGTCAATGGATCTCGACATATCGGACAGAACTAAATATTATATATGGGTAAGTAATACTTTTACCACTAACAATATGAAAACTTCACTAGTTACATGTCTTTAATTTAAAATAATTACAAAACTCCGTGGTATAGTGTATAGATCATACTTATCTCCTATTACTTAGCTACTCCTTTCGAGAAATCTTCTTTCAGAATTGATTCAACTAGTAAGCTTATTTGTACTGTCAAACTGTTTAGAACATAATATAAAGAGATACGGGATCTTGGCGTAACAATTGACTCCCAATTAAAGTTTACAACTCACATCAACAGTGTGACCAAAAAGTCAATGAGAATGCTAGGATTTATTAAACGCAACACGAAAGATTTCCGTAAAGTTAACACAAAAATAACACTGTATAATGCACTCGTGCGAAGCCACCTTGAGTATGCTAGTTCAGCGTGGAACCCTTCTTACACTGTCCATTCACAACGTTTAGAAAAAGTACAGCGTTCATTTACCAAATACCTAGCATTTTGCACTTCTGGATTTTCTTATAGGCATCCTTATAAGCAGCGTTTAAAAAAATTTAATATTACTTCTTTGCATAACCGACGCATTATGCGCGACATGTGCTTTCTGCACAAAGTAATCAACGGAAAAATAGATTGCAGTGACATCCTTTCAAAAATAAATATTTCCGTTCCTTTCAAATATCCTAGACATTCTATTACAAATACTTTCCACTATCCACGTATTAGAACCAACCTAGGTGAACATTCTCCGCTCCATAGAATTGGTAAAACCTATAATCTCATTAACGCCAAAAGTCCGCATTTAGACGTTTATAACGACAGTTTTACAAAATGTAAAAAAAGATCCTAGAATTTACACTGTAATACATTATTTTATAGATACTTTTTTTTTTCTTCCTCATTTTATGGATTGTTTTATGTTATAATTGCTGATTTTTTTTTTATTTGGAATTATGTTTTTTTCTTTTAAATTCTAATTTTTAAGTTTCTCATTTTATTTAATTGCGTATTTTATTTTGAATGTTGTGTGTATTTGTCATAGGTGTGCATGCTAGAATTAGTTAGTCATAAGATGTTTTTTTTTTCCTATTACCATTGTACACTGTAAATACACCTAATAAATAAATAAATAAATAACTAAATAAATAACATACTTAATTGTATTATTAGGACTGAGGTTGTAGTTAGTGAGATTATTTATCTTATATCTAAGCAAACATTTTGTTATGTTTTATGGGTTGTACTTATTACTTACCACATTCAGTAAACTGTGGCTATTTTAAAGAAAGCTCCTATTATAATAAACTGATTTATTACATTTATTTATTTATTATACACAATTCCTTCAAATTATAGTACATGATATCCTGTGGGTCCTGAACAAAGCACAGCTGGTATCTCAGGACAATGACATTCCTCACATTGTACAAAGTACTTCTTAAAAATGATGATGTTATTCAAACAATTTACTTATTTTAGGTATCATTTGTAGAGATTTATAACGAAGCTATTTATGACTTGCTGTCCAGTAGTGATAGAAGATCAGGCAAACTAGTCATTCGAGAAGACTCCAACGGAAATGCCTATGTAAAGGTAAAAATGTGTTAAACGTACTTGTTATTTCTGTTACTTTTGGACTGATTCTTCATTGCTGTATAAATACTTATCTTAAAAAAGATTGATAAACAATGTAGCAAGCTGCATGCTGAACCTTTAGTGGTGTGCTTATAAGAAGATTATAGTTAACATGTCTACAATGCAGGGAGCAACACAAGTGTTTGTGAAGACAGGAGAGGAGGCCTACGACGTGATGGTGGCCGGTAAACAGAATCTACAGGTGGCCGCTACGGGGGTCAACTCGCACTCCTCGCGCTCCCACTGCATTTTCACAATCACTATGCTTACTGAATCTGGTGAGTGATTTTATATGACGGCTACTGTTAACAGCACCTATAAAATATCAGTTTTCCTGCATTTGTTTCTAACACGTTGCGCCCATAATTCCTTTGAATTAACCCCATTTTAAAAACTATTAGATCAGGATCAGATTGATCAATAAGTTGAAATTATGATAATGAAATTTTAACTCAAAGTAATAAAAATTAATGATAAAGATGGTGTATGGTGATGGGATTTGCTATTTAAATAGAAATAAGAATGTTAAATTATACATAACAGAAAATATTACATTAATACTCTTTACAGGGACGAGCTGCCGCGTGTCGAGCGTGCGGCTGTGCGACCTCGCGGGCTGCGAGCGCGCGCGGCGCACGCACAACGCGGGCACGCGGCTCGCGGAATCGCGCGCCATCAACTCGTCGCTTCACGTGCTGGAGCGCTGCCTGCGCACGCTGCGCGTACGGCAGCGCGCCGGTCGCGACGCGATCGTACCCTATCGGTACGTAAACTGCCCTCGGCAGCGAAACTCCTGAAAATATTATCCTAGCTTCTTTGAATAAAAAACACAGTTGTAATACGTGTGCGCCAGTGAGTCGAAGCTAACGCGGTTGCTGGGCTCGGGGCTGAGCGGCGCGCGCGCCGAAGCAGTGAGCGTTGTGGTAACGCTGAACCCAGCGCCGGAATGCGCTCACGAGACGCGCCACGTGCTGCAACTGGCTGCTGTGGCGAATAAAATACGTGAGTCCTATGAAACTGGTCATGTCAACCTTTATCGGTGCTGCTGCATAAGAGAAAAATACAAGTAAACCTCTTGTAAATGTTTGTGAGTAGCACAATGTTAGCAACACCTAAATTCAAACTTTCTCATATCTAGAGGTCAACAACACAGTGTCGGAGTACTCATCTCTAGAGAACATCTCGCAAGACTCAATAATTTCAAACAGCTCTGAAGTACTCAAACTTAGAGTAGAGAATGAGCGGCTACACTTTGAAGTATTGCAGTGAGTATTCACACATTTCAATTAATTACAATGGTGTTTCTTCAGTAGGTTAAAGGCTTTTGTTTCCCCATTTAGACTAGAATCTTTCATGTATGAGATTTATGATTGAAGATTGACCTCTGCATTCCTATAACTCGTTCTGTCCACTACTATACTTTCGTAATTTATTTTTTCTTCCGGCCAAAAATAGCTTAATAAAAATAGTAACAACTATTTATGTTTCCCTTTGATATGTAAAGGAGAAAATAAATGAAATTATTTTGAAATAATTTTAAAGTACCCTCGCAGGGCACAGTCTAGTTACAAGAAGCTGTTGGCGTCGATGGAAAAGAAGCAAGAGGAGACGACAAACACCATGAAGGAACTGGTGGAGGAAGCCAAGGACATGACGAGAGATTACTACGAGACGCTCATGCAGTTGCTCAGAGATGAAGTGAGTCATCTCATTCGCACAGGTTTTCGATAGCATCACAACCTTTGACCATTGACAACTTAACATGGTCAATGGCTGTCTGACTGTTGCCTAGGCAAGCCGCATCTTTTTACTATATATAATAAATGTATAAAGTGGATACTAGCTGACCCGACAGACTTCGTTCTGTCAAAAAAAATTGGAATTTTCTTTGTTCCTGCCTGTTTTATAGCCGATGCAAAAAATCTCCTGAACAGAACCGTCACCCTGGTTATGGGCGGTGTGCAGGGTTCAGCACTATATATATTCATCTAATAACTAATATTTAAATATTAGTGGGTTCCAGAAGAGTGGCCAAAGTTAGAATTATGGTACATAAGTTGTATTTACTATAATATTTTTTAGGAACGAATAACTGTCACATTCCAAATCTTTTTGACAGAATGTGGTCTGTCAGGTCCGCCAGATGGTAACGCGGTTTGTGCTCGACTGATGTATTGACGTGAAAACGAATGCATTTTATGTCGCGCGCCGAACTAAAACAAAAATAATATCGCGAAGCCGACCTAATTGAAAATCAGTATGGTGGATCTTTTTACAGACATTATAATATTTATATACGTCTATTTACTTATATATTATAATTGAATTATACGGTATTTCGTTCACTACAAAATAAATTTTATTAATTTTATAGCGTCAACAACATGTGGTAATTATGCTGTTAAAATGTAGCTTATATGACACGTTCATAGATTTACCATAGCAGCGCATCTATTGATACTTACTCAACCCAGTCGAAAGGTATCGACATCTGTTAGAATCATTTGGAGTTAACAGATAATTGTGACTGCCAAATAATAACAGACAAATAATTAGCAATAAATTAAAATTTCGACTATAATTTGAGATTTAAACTATCCTATCTCTCAAGTTGGATCGAACTGCACATGGTGTGCGAATTTTATTATAATCGGTTAAGTGGTTTAGGAGTCCATTGAGGACAAACATTGTGACACGAGATTTATATATATTATTATTATTAAATAAATTATATAATACTTGATATTTTGTGACGGAATTCCTCATGCTGCTTTTTGTGTAATAAAATTACTGGCGTAATGAAACATGCTATGCTGGCTTGTCTCAAAATCACGAAGAGTTTTTTTTAATTGAATATGAATTTCACTACAATATAAATGTTTTCTCCAAAAAAAATATTTGTTTAAAATCATGGGCAAACACATCGACAATTGTTTTTGTAGTAATAAACAGTATAAATATTATTTTCTCCCATAAATCGTATCGTTTACGGTAAAGACTTAAAATCTCGTATCACGACGCGACGAGGTGCTTTGTACTGTCTTCTTTGTCTTTACTAGCGCCAGATTGTTATGAGCAAGCGTAACAATTAGTATCAGGAGTATCTCGTCTCCTGGATCGCATCGTTTCGTAGAATAAAACAAATAAACAGAAAACAATAATAGACGCGAATATATCATCCAGTTACAGTTAAATTAAAGCAAAATGCAAATCTGTGTTACTCGTTGTCAAATATACCGATAAGAATCAATTTCTGTTTTCTTTTAAAAAGATACTTTTTGTTTACACAAAAACTATTCATCACAGATGAAGGAGATGCAAGAGGAATACGAGGCGAAGTTAAGGGAAATGGCTGCGCAGGCGCCGGCCCACAGACAGACTCCGATACGCAACCTTCAAAATAAGGTAGTATTTTTAAAGTTCCCATTGAATGTACATATCGTCTCTACTTCGATCTCCATCCGCCCTCATATACAATATGCCGCCATAACATATTATATTGTGCAATACATTTTGGGCGTGGACTGTACGCGTCACCATCCTCTGCCTCATTGACACTTAACACCATGCGAAATTAATGTGAAGTATTGAAAATTTGCAAAAAAAAAACCCGCAATAAATCAAAAACCTACAAATAAAATTTAGGAAGCAACCTAATCATTTTTCTTCTTTTTAGGTATCCCAGTTATTGATGGAGAGAGCTATTCTCGAAGTGAGTATATGTTACGAAATTTTTATAAGTGCGACTATCTAACCACCAGGATGTAGACCTGATAGTTTGCATGCAACAGTTTTCAAACCTCCGTGTTAACATTAATCGAACAAGAAATAACAAAAATATCAAAAAAAAGACAACTTTGCACTGCACTTTGTGGAAGGCATTGCGGAAAATATATTTCCAACAGTGAATAAACAAAGGCTGATGATGATAATCATTCCAGTTTACTCATATTGTAAAATATCAATCGACGTTATTCTTAAACGAAAGTTAAATATATTTTTGGAAACGTTAACAGGTTGACTTTTTAGTTTCGTGGGATCATTTGAAATTATTTCGGCTTACTGGGGGCGAAGTTAGGGACCACGTTTATACCAAGTTCAGCACAATGACGCACACGTTTCACTAAAAAACTTACTGCTAACATGTATTATCAGGAGAAACTGGCAGCGGAGTCGCTGGCGCGCGCGAGGGTCGAGGAGGAGCTGCAGCACCTTCGAGTCTGCATCGAGGAGACCGACGGTATAGTTCACTATCCATATCATTATTTGAAGTTGTTCATTACACATATACTATCAATGAATAATAAATGTAGTAAAATTTGTCAAAGACTCCCATTTATAAGTTTGTTTGTTCAGAAATTGCGCATGAAGTCGGACAAGGGCCATCGGAGATGATCTGTCTGTCTGGCAGCGAGGGCGACGACGATGATGAAGAAGATCCGTGTAATGAAAGTCTCGAGCCGACGTTCAAGAAAGAAGACATTAATAGATCAAGAATAATAAGGCAAAGTATACTCGAGTGCACCCGACGTATCAGCAGAAACAATGAACATGCTGTAGATGAAGAAACCGACGCATCAGATGAGTTGAATAACACTGCTGAGAGAATCAACGAAACCTTGGAAGGTTCCGAGGACCCGGTGAAAGATGAAGATCTCACTGATACCGCAAATGAAGACACGTATACCAGTGCAATCGAGAACAGTAGCGATCGAAAAGAGAACGACATAGATGTAGACGGTGGATCAGATAAGAATGATAAAGAAGACGGGTTAAAGACATTTGACTTTAACAGACAGACTTACTTTATAACTGAACCAGAAACTGTTCTTAGCTGTAGCAAAACTATCAAAGAGAAAATGCCTGTCCGCGGGACGTACTTCGTTAGAACCTCACAGGATGACAGCGCCTCGAATGAAACAACTCAAAATGAATCCGACTACCCAACTAGGGAAAGCGATGAGATAAGTCAAGGATGTGGTGATCTAATAAAAGACAAAAGCGTGTTTGCAGCCATGTCTAATAGTTTAATCACTAAATTGTTAAAGTCTCCCCGGCATAACTCGAGTTCTCAAAACTCTAACTCCTCCTTAGCCCAGTTCGAACAGCTGGAAATAGCAGCGAACGAGATGGACTCGACGAAACATAAACCTTTTGATGCCTTCATACATATTAACAAAAGTCATAAGAAATATTTCGACGACAAAACACCAGACAGACTTGAAGATCAAGTTGGTGCAGAATCTGAAAAACCTAAAAAAATCTACTTTGATAATCTAGACCAGAAGAACGACAAAAATAAGCGTCATCTTAAAAATGACGACGTCAGTTCACCGTCTGTCGTAAAAGATTTCGATGATGATTATCGTCCTAGCAAAGTTGTTGAACTTTTCACGAGGTTCGAATCAGACAAGAAGACGAAAGTTTTAAATCACAACAAAACTTCTTGCGATCCGTTTTCAGACGAAGAGAGAGCTGGAGAGTTGGTATCTACCAAGACCAAAACTGATGTAAAAAGAAAACCAGACGATGTTGAAAAAATCCGGAAATCAATCAGTAATATTGTTTTGACAAATGTTGAAGTTAACATTGAACCAGAAACAGTTGTGGATGAGGCAGTATTCAAACAGCCCGGGGCGGCCAAACCCAACGAAACATCTTTAGAAACAAACAAAATGGAGGATACCATGGAAGCATTCGAAACCATTTACAAAGATATCTCTCATCCGAGGGCAACAGAGTTCGATCTGCTCGTAACTATGGAAGTGAACAATTCCCAAGCAGACAACAGCACGAGCCGGCAGGAGACAGCCGAGGCGAAGTACAACTTGAGGAATAAAAACGATCATGAACAATTTTACAAGAGCAATGAGGTGAAAATCGAGGACTCTGAAGAGATACTGTTAGCGAATGTGGCGAAATGCGAGAGCTCTGGCAGGATGAAGAGGAGCTTGAGATTGAGGAGGAAGGGACAGGCGGAGCGTGACACTGCGCAGCGAAAGGAGGGCGCCAAGTTGAAAGATATCGTCAACTTGCAAGCGGAGTTCTCCGACGTCACAATGGACGTGCCAGCACCCACGAAGATAGCGAGGGATATACCCTCGCCCGTCAAGCTCTGGGAGGAGGAAAACCGGCCGCCGCACCCCGGCGTGCAGAGCTGCCCGGCGAAAAGGTAACCAATACTAAATGTAGCTTACGGAGGTTTGTCGTCACCATCGGGCGTCTCAAGACGACACGCACCGGCGACAAGAATTGCTTTTTATATCGAGCCTTTTTAAAACTAATGTTGGTATCCCGCGGAACGCATCGCATTCGGCGGCTGGTGGCAACATACAGACACTGGTACATGTACCTGCATGGCAAGCGAGGCAGGTGCGGCTGACATCGGTTTATTTGCTTTGGGCCAACACCCGACCGCTGTTCCACTTGGTGTCAAATGACAGTAAGGCCGGTAGTGGCGAAGCGCGCTTGTACAATATGCAGCGATGCTGTTATGGCTGCAGATTTACGATGATGCAGGTAGTCGGCGATATGTGATGCATTATAGCACTATATAACATTGTTTCCACCAGTGTGACGCGTAGCAGGAGGAAGCTGTTCACGCCGCGAGCGGAGCCGCTGGAGGAGAGCCCCTCCGGCGCGGGCGACAGCTGCGAGCGCGTGCTCGTGCCCAGGCCCTCGTACCACCGGCCCAGGGCGCGCCGCAAGCTGTGAACATCCTCCGCCAAGAACACAACACGACCACCGTCCACCACGCCACGCGGTGTTATCAAAATTATATCGCTATTTAAATTATTGTTATCATTACATTATATTTTGTATCTGACTTATTAGACTTTTTATTTGAAACATCGAGGCATTAGATGTCTCGTTACCTGAACGACTGTTGCGTGGTTGCACTACATCATAATGAGCGTTCATTAGTGAATAACGCGCTTTACCTTCAAAGAATAATCGCCACTTACCATCAGGTGGGATAGTAGCTAAGCGTTAGTCTATATATAATTTAAAATTCAAACGGCATCACTGGTGGCAGAGCGCACCACTGCTGAACATGTAACAGCTGTTTATGTATGTTACCACCCATTCAGAAGTATACTTGTGTACAGGTGCTACAGTGATAATAATTACAGATGTCAATGTAATGAAACATTGATAAGAACTGATTACTGTAAAAGACAGTTCAATGAGTTTCCTAGATTTTTTATTTCCTTCGCTAAGTCGAAGCTTTTTCTCTGTTGTCGGAGACCGTCTGGATGGGTACCACCGCAGCTCCTATTGCAACCGCCAAATAGTAGTGTGCGAACATTACTGTGTTCCGGTTTGAAGCGCGCTGTAGCTAGTGTAATTACTGGGGTAACGAGACTTAACACCTTATGTCTCCATGCGACGAGCGCAATGTGGTGCAGTGTGTACCATCTTAACTACCACCACGTTGTCATGGGCAAGCGTATCACTTACCATCAGGTGAACGTCTTGCTCGTCTCGTCGCAAAGTAGTATAAAAAAAAGAAACAAAGGTTGTTCATCAGATCCAATGACTACTAATGCTGGTGTTCCTCAGGTTCTGTTCTCTCTGCAACGTTATTTTCTGTTGCATGTCAATGACCTCTTGGTCCCCGGTATCCTTAGGTATGCTGACGACAGCACAGTGTGGAGAGATATCTGACCACTGCACAGACCAATCGAGATCAAGTACAGACTTTAAGAGAGACTATGGTTGAGCGGTTGGATCACGCATTAGAGGCAGTCTCCAATTGGGGAAATGCCAATCTCGTAGCTTTCAACCCCACCAAAACGCAGGCATGTCTGTTCACTGCGAAGAGGAGCCCATTCACCTTGGCTCCCACTTTCCGAGGAGCAGTTTTGGAGTGCACCGACCGTCTTCAGTTGTTAGGAATCGAAATATCAATGAACCTCAACTTCGGGCGGTTCATCGAGTCCAAAGCGAAAATAGCCGCATGGAAACTCGGAATCCTTGCCAGAGTGCGGCGGTACTTTACACCGGGACAGCTTCTGACTCTGTATAAAGCCCAGGTCCGATCGTGTGTGGAGTACTGCTGCCATATCTGGGCAGGTGCTGCCAATTACCAACTGGCAGTCCTGGACTCGGTGGAGAGGCGTGCTATGAGAATAGTCGGGACCAAGAGCTTCTGGATGCAAAACTCGATAGCTTGGGTCACCGTCGTGGAGTAGCTAGTCTCTCGGTGTTCTACCGAATGCACTTGGAGAGTGTGCTCAAGAACTGCATGATTCAATACCGTCTTCGCCCTTTTATCATCGGACGTACGGACACAAAGCAGGCATCCATCCCTTCGTTGTCGATCTCCCGCGCATTAGGACTAAGCGTTTCGCTTCGTCCTTCATAATGCGTACAGCGAGGGAGTGGAACAGTCTGCCGGCGTCAGTGTTTCCGTCCAGGTATGATGTGGGGGTCTTCAAGAAAGAGTGAACAGGCTTCTTCTAGACTAGTGCGCTTTACCATCTGGATTACATCGCCGCTTACCATCAGGTGGGATCGTAGTCAAGCACTAGTCTATCACAAATAAAAAAAAAGACACTTCACTTCAGAGATTGACTTACACTACTGCTTAGTGTTCAGATAATAGTTTTGGATTAAAAAGAGACCAGGTGACTGCCTCAGAAGTCTGGTGATTGCAACCACCCTCATTTAGAGAGCAGGGGTCCATAATAAGTTGGGTACATAAGAAAGCTTGAAATATGTTTGGAAATGGACAAAATGCTTGCAAATTGATTTCTTTAATTGAAAACATACTATAGTTGATTTTAAATCCTAATTATTGAACTCTTGCACTAGAGATGTCCAGTATTGAGTTCTGCAGGTACCACTCATACCAGAGACAACAACGGTAACGTTTTGGGTATCATTTATATACAGATCAAATTAAAAATATAATATTTTTATAGTTTATTTAAACTTAAGCCACCAAAGCGGAAGCGGTGCTGGACTCGTACTTCCAGTTGGGAGGGAGCACACTCTTCGTCTTATAGTAACGGGCCAGCCGGTGGATTCTTGATTCAACCAGAATTAGCCTGAATTTACTGTCTTTGTCCTTCCTGTTCCTTTCCAAGTGCTTCCTCATGGCTACGGCCTTTTTGATAAGATAGTACAGATCCTCAGGTAGATCTGGTGCAAGGCCCATGGCTTTCATGATACGCAGAATCTTTTTGCCAGTGACGAATCTGACTTGGGCGACTCCATGTGAATCCCTGAGCATGACACCTGTAATCAATAAGTTGATTTCAGTAAGTTTATTTTAAATATCTTAGTGCACTCTGTGAAATAGTCTGGAGAGCATTTTACAAAAATTATTCTTTAGAAAGTCACAGGGGGAAATATAAACCACCACATTCTTTTGGACAAACATAACACCATCAAGAGAACATTCAACTTACTTAAACTTAAAAAGAGCTAAGGAAAAAAAACTCTTAGTGCATGCTTATATTTTCATAATTAACTACATAATATATTTCATTACTAAACTAATTAAAAGTTAATAGAGAAATATGATGCACAAAACACAAAAGCGCATTATGATTATAACAGTTTGCAGGCAAGGGTGAATAAAAACTGTTATCTTAAAAAAGTAGTATACATTTACACACTCCCACATCAACAACTTTAAAAAATAGGTTATGCTATGAAAATCTACTATACAGAACAACCATAGTATTTCACACAGAAATTTCAATCCTTATACACAGCATCAACCTAACATATTAACTGTCTTAAAAATTTATTGAACCAAATTGCTCTGTATATTGTTTTAATCTCTATTTGAACCAGTGTTTCGCCATCATCACTTTATTTACTAATCAATGATAAACTAGTTTTTTTTATTTCAAATTCGAATAGACCTGCCATAAAATGTTTATACCATTGTAAGTTTTTGAATATACTTTGACTTATGTACACACTATACACATAAACACTAATGAATGTAAATACATAAACGTGAAATGATTGCAACCACTGAATAAGCATTGGTAATATACCTACCTATTTGAGATGGAGTGAGGCCCTTTTTACCGAGTTTGAATATCTGTTCCTTAACATCATCAGCGGTCAGTTTTAACCAAGTGGGCACACTGCGGCGGTACGGCAGTGCCGATTGGGAGATACCCTTACTGAAACACACAAAATTACACTATTAGTGCGACGCCATGTGGTCCACGAGAAACACTTCGAGGTTATACTGTCAAATGCAGCTTTCGTGTCTCGCAAATGTTAAACTTAATACATATCCACTAAAAATAGGTTCTGTAAAATTAAACCATCAAATAATTACCCAGGTGCGTGCATACGACCCATGGTTACGGCTTTAAAGAAATTCCGCCGATCTGACAACGACAACAAGAGAAACCAAAAAGATGGTGTCCGGAAGAAGCGTATTCATTCACCTACATTAAACGCTCTCATTGTAATCATTCATTCACTCATTCATTCGTCGATTTACAAAATTAAAATTTACAAAAAGTAATACAATACATGTTATTCAGTGAATTATTTATAATTAATTTTATCTATTTATTTTACCGCTAAAAAAATTACTTAAAAATAATCTTGATTGGTCGTTAAAATTATATTTGGTAGATAAATTTTTTTCTTAAATAAATGTTTTCTTTTATAGATGAAGTGTAATTATAAAAATTAAATTAGTTAAATTGTTTAAATTATTTTTATTTTAAATTAATATTTTTGAATGTCAGAAACATGACATTAAATGTAACACTGCAGTAGCACTTTGCCTAACACTGTACCTTAAACGTCAATAATAGTTGAAAAAATTAATATTAGGCTAAAATGGCAGAGAAATATGGGATATCTGAAGAGGAGTTCAAACTTATACAACAGCAGGCTTCTAAGCGCGCTGAACTAAGGCGAGAGTTTCTTAAACAAAGAACTAATCCTTGGAAAAATGCCGCAGAGGCTGGATACGTCGTGAGTTCAAATTTACAATTACGTAATTTTGTATGTATTTTAATAAATATTATGAACAGAATATTAACGTACATTGTGTTTCAGTTCGATCCGGCACTACAGAAGTTTATGTCTATGAAAGCTACTCAATTGGATAATTTTAAACCGAATAGAAGCAACACCATGTTTGGAATGTGTGCAATAGTAATTCCCATGTTTGTTTACGGATACTTAGTGTGGAACGAACGCAACGGCCGTGAGCAGAAAATCAGAAACGGTGAACTTCGCTACAAGGACAGGATGTTTAAACTTGCCTAAAATATTAACCAGTTTATTGATAATTAGTAAAATCTGTAAATTAAAAACCTCTTTTTAATCGTTTTTAATTTTTTTATTTCGTTACACAGTTTTGTTGTTGGCCGCTTGTAGAAATGGGAATTGTTCTGTATATAAAATTAAAAAGAAAATTGTCATTGAAGTTGTAACAGTGAATGTTTGCAAAGCTATCATCAAAATGACTGACCAAATTATGTCTGATGTTGAATGTAAAATAATAAAAGCCCAGATGGAAAGAAGGGCAAAATATAGGAAAGAGTTTTTGAGGTTAAGAAATGATCCTTGTAAACAAAGTAAGGAGTCGGGATTTGTGGTAAGTATGTAATAGGGTAAAGATAACAAAATCTTTACAGTATAATTATAGTTTATTTTATAATTCAAAAGTCAGGAGATGGAGAAGGTATGGAATATTGATTGAAGAATAGCAATAAATCTGTTTTGTTTCATTATACACTGATAGATATTGTGAATCTATTACTGAGCTTCAAAAAAGATATTCCAATAAATCTAATGTAATGGCTCGTTTTAAAGCAATTTGAAGTTTTGATTAAGTTTACAGTAAAACATAATATATACTATCTAGTATTAGATTAATCATTAGCATTTATCATGTTTTCTTCTTAGATGGTATATAGCTTGCCATTCTTGTCTAAATATAAACAACTTCGTATAATGTTGCGTGTTAGACTCGAAGTTGAACTGCTTTTAATATTCCGGTAACATTCCATACATACATTCTGATTGTTTTTATTTTTTAGTTTGACAAAGCTCTTCAACATTGGCTGTCTATGAAGACCTGCCAAGTTGAATATTTCCATGCAAACTCGAACACAGTTATGAAGGGTTTGGTTGGCATTCTGCCCATGTTTATCTATGGGTATTTTATATATCAGCAACGGAGTAAATTTGAACAGAACTGTCGCTGCGGAAAACTTAGATATCGCGACAGAATGTTCAAGTTGCAATGAAAGTGTACTATTTATTTGTGACATTTACTACTGTCAATAAAGCTGGGATTTGTTTTAATTGCAATAAGTCACTGATTGAGTTTGTGGTATAATAAAATAATTCTTTTAAAATCTCATTAAATTAATTATATGCAGTGTATGGTAAAAGTTTGCTGATAAATTTATGTTAATAATGGTGGACAGCGTAAGAAATGGTTTACGACATTTAAGAATGGACTTTGCTTAAATCCCACCAGTTAAAAAATGAGCCCAAGACCTGAAAAGTTTTCTCAATCTGACCAATCTTCAGTTTAAAGAAGATGCTTCATGATGATGAATAATGCTGACTCAATGTGTAATAATTGCAGACAAATTTGACTGCAGGAAGTTCGTGTGTATATACTCAGATTGGTTCCAGCGAAAAAACACCATCAATAACAAGTTAACATTGCAATATACATTTTTTATTGATACACGTAAAAATACAACATTAGGGGTATTTATAATTACACAGTTAACGATCGTCCAGGGATTTGTCCCTGGTTATCACTGAATCTTCAAACTTGACCATGTATGTGGTGCCCTTATGCCAGTGGGCGGTCACCTTTGCCGGCTGCAATAAAAGAACATAAGTTGCAAGTTCTTTGAAAGACATGTGCTGAACAAAAAATCGGTAAATCTTGTGAGCCTGTTCAGAGAATTAATTTCTGTCTAGTTCCATAAAACTTTTATTTAAAATTATATACTTACAAAACCACTTTTGGTGAGAACAGCTTCTATGATGCCCGCATTAAATGTGGCACAGTTGAGGGAGCCCTTGTCTTTGGGTACACTGATGAATTTGTTCACCTGTAAATACATATTTTTTTATATAACAGAGATAATGAGCTACGTTTTTCTAGTTGTATAGTAATAGTTAATTCATAAAAAAGAAGTACTGGATGAGATATTTATAAACTACCAGATTGCCCGTACGGCATCATACATGAGACTGTATACAAAAACAAAACATCTACACACAATTACTTGCTGGCAGATTGATGTTACATTTTTATATAAACATTGATTAAGGTTGTTATTTTTGTTACAAAAAAATCTCTTAATCAAGGGTTGCAATAGCATTATTACTGTTTGGGCTGTTAACTTATAGGAGCTGCAGTATACATGTGTACATGAAAATCAGCACATTTTGTCTTCACTCTTCTAGCTACTAATAAACAAAAAAAAAATTTACATAAATATACACAATGTTTACCAAAGCATCCTTTTCAATAATATAATAAGTTCTCTCATCATCATTGGCATGCTCCAGTTTATCTGCCTCTTTGCCAAACAGTACCTGGAAATTACACAACATTAGATGAATGAATAATGATAGAGGGTACTCAACTCAAGCACTCCCTTATTGTTACAACTTTTTGGAGCTACTATAAGCAAATAAATATGTTTATCTATAAATAAAGCATAAAATACTGTTGTATGTTTTGTATGATATTCATAAAGGACAAAAATAAATTTTCTTTATTGTACACCAGTAACAAATTTTACAAAAGAAATACACAAGCCAGAACAAAAATGTACAATGCAAGTATATATAGTTTTTTATTATATATATAAATATTAGTTAAATATTCATGTGCATCATGTGCATCATGAAATTGGTAATTTGTGAATCTTCATTTGTATCTATTGTATAATTACTCGTCCAATTATATTAATGCCTTTAAGTGGCATTATACACACTATTATAAAACAGGCACAAATAAATATTCACATTAATGTATCTTGCAAAATTTATACCTATTAATTGCTAACAGAGTTGGTACTTACCTTCCAAAGTGTTGATTTAACAAACAATAACATATTAAGCAACTTTATTTCCCTCTTGCTGTTTCTCTCCCTCACAAAATATAAATCGAGCAACCTCGTTCCCACATCTTGTCCTATATCCGACAGTCTACAACAAACATTAAAGCAAAATTATTTTTTTGATTTACTTTGAGCTATACTTGCTTTTAACTTCATATGGTGTTAAGTTAGTAGATAGTAAACGACGCCCGATATGCCTCTGTTTCCATAGTTTTTTTTTAATAATAAACTCAACCTTTTTCTAAAATCATGTTTATCGTTAGAAAGCAAATAGCTTACTTCGTCTGTAGCTCGTGAATCGAGTGTGATCGATTTTGACAATACTGAACTATTTCTGAAAATAAGAGGGCGTATAAAGCTAACGAAATTTCTCCTTTCCCTTTACTTAATGGTTTATCTAAAATTGACGTTTTAGATCTACTAGATGACATCGTTTTGGTTTTGTATTATAACTACGAATACAAATAAAACTGCTTATTTTCTGTATTGTTCAATGACAGCTAACTATTTTATTCTTGAGAAAAGGCGAAGGACCAAAACACTCTGATTTTTCAGCCATTCACAATTTTGTTATTGTTCATGTATTCATATGTTGGTTTCTAACAATTAATACTGTTAATAAATTTAGAACTTGTTTATATATGGCAACGCAATAATAATAATGCAACGGAATAAATATAAATTCTAGAAAAAAATATTGTAAATGTAAAATAGCGGCGTAATAACTGCTTATACGAGCGGATAATTTTTGTCAAAGTAGTACTGAATTGGGAAAACGCATCACCAAATTGTTATTACATGTACATTAATTATAATATTTTTGTAAACATTATGAACTGAAATATTTTCATTTGAATTTAAGCGAATTTTGTACAACATATTAGATAAAACTCGCATAACAAAACCTATTACATAAGTCCCTTAAATAGCATTATATAAAGACTATGTAGATGGTCCGTCGAGGCAGCGTGTTGTGCTTGACAGCCTCTAACGATGTTTCTGAAGAATTGCAGCTTGTAGGAGATCTTGAGTTGGAGAGATGTGCTTAGTCGACGTTTGTAGTGTAACTCCCTTGTTTTGTAAAAGTATGCTCTATTTATACGAAAAGTATCCATAAATATTAGAGATCGTTAGAGCGCGTTAGCCTCTCGCCAGTATGTGTTGCGGCGAAATATGGCCGCCAGATGTGCGGCCGAGGCGTCCGAGCGGCGCCGAACAAAAGCGCGGCGGCGTCCTTTGTCGCAGGCATACAATGGCGCTCGATGCAAGGCGCGTTCGTTAGGTGCGCGGCATTGTGCAGCGAGTATTGTCTACGAGGCGCTGCGCAGTATCGAGACGATATAATAACGTCTCTTGTTTCTATACCAACGTCTCGTTGGTAAATGAGTAAATAATGCGATAAATATATATAGGTAGCAAGCAGCTACAACTACATTATCGTGGTACTTTCATTGAAATCTGTAGTTATATGTCTTGTGTTATTTCAAGGTGGTCATTAGTTACATTTGGAGAAGTGTTAGTAGCTTTTTTTAAAAGACTCGAATTTAAACGTCTTTCAACTAAAAGTTTAAAGACTCGAATTTAATCGTCTTTCAACTAAAAGTTTAAACTCGAATTTAATCGTCTTTCAACTAAAAGTTTAAACTCGAATTTAATCGTCTGTAGCTGCTTGCCCCCGACCGACCCGACGTGATTCAACCGACGTGATCTACCCGTCGTGATTCGACCGACGTGATTCAACCGACGTGATCTACCCGTCGTGATTCGACCGACGTGATTCAACCGACGTGATCTACCCGTCGTGATTCGACCGACGTGATTTTGCTCGGTCATCACCATCCACATTGGTGACCCGACAAACAACGCAACTTCTGAAGAACACCACTGCTCCGTCATCATCAGTTACATCGGTGACCCGCAAAAAAACACCAACTGCTGAAGAACAAAGATGTCTCACAACGAAGTTGCATCATCACTAGTACCCTCACCATCGCAGCCTGAGATCGCCGGAATAGCGCTGTCAATGCGCATACCAGCATTTTGGAGAGAACGAACACGATTATGGTTCTGCCAGTTTGAAGGCAGCTACTAGCGACCTGCACAAAAGCCAAACCCAGTTGGCACACATGGTCATCGCTCAACTCGGACGGCGAGATATTGAGCAAATCGCAGACTTGCTCTACAATCCTCCCGCCGATGATCAGTATTACACAGCAATCAAGAATCGTCTCATCTCCGTATACGAAGAGTCTTACGAAAGCCAACTGCAAAAGTTGCTTTCAGAAGTCGAATTAGGAGACCAAAAGCCGTCGCAATTACTTCGACGCATGAGAGACCTAGCAAGGGATAAGGTTCCAGACTCTACACTACGTCTAATGTGGACCAATCACCTTCCATCTCACATCCGATCAGTGCTAGCTGTCATCGAATCATTCAGCACGAAAACACACTCGACGAACTCGCACTGCTAGCAGACAAGATGATGGAGACTACTTCGTGCAACTCCGCGAACATCTCCTCCATCGAATTACTTCATCACGCAACGCTGACACACAGTACTTAGTCGAGAATTAAGAAATGAAATCAATCGAAGTCGCTGCTCTCAAAAATCAAAGATGGACTCAACGCTCGAACTATCATAATAATCGCAACAACTACAACAATAAATACAGAACAAAGTATTTACAGCGAAACCGATCGCCGTCCTACAAGTCGAAACAATAACAACAATGCGCGTCGGCGCTTCAATCCTTTGTATACGCCGCAGGAACCATCTGCGTCGCTCTATTGTTATTATCACCGAACTTTTGCACCAACGCGAAGAAATGCATGTTGCCTTGTTCATATAATAACAATAGTCAACATTCAATTTCAAATTCGAAAAAACCAAACATGACGCTGACGCGGCAGACGAGCGTATCTGAGCAATCTTACCCGCTTTTTCATCACTGATCAAAAAACCAAACTAACATTTTTGGTCGACACAGGAGCGAACATATCAGTTTTACCGCCAACTTTCAAAGAACAAGGAAGAAGCCACTCAACTTGGAACTGTACGCCGCTAACAATACGGTCATTCCAACGTACGGTAAAAAACTATGGAACTGGACTTAAACCTTCGACGCCCATTCAGATGGAATTTCGTTATTGCTAAAGTCAGCAACCTATATCGGCTACCTATTTTTCTACGATTCCATGCGATTTATATAGTTATCTCAAGCACAGAAGTTAATCGACTCGAAGACAAAGTTATCAACGCAATGTTCGTCCAGGCAATAACTATACCAACAATTCGCAGTATCAACAAGGCAAAGGTCCCACGCGAACATCTACAACTGCGTTCATCCACAATCCAACCGGCAGGATAGAACGCTGGCACCGCTCCCGCATAGGCCTACGCGCCGCACCTCATTCTGACACTGGAGTGTCATCTGCGCAACTTACCTACGGTAACAACTTACGTTTACCGTGCGATTTCTTTACAACCTTCATCTACAACTGGAAACGACATGGACTTCGATTACGTCAGCCGATTACGCGACACAATCAGCTCCATAACTCCCAGTCAAAACGCATCGATACACGGAAACAAGAAACCTATTTTCGTACATAAGGACTTAGAAACGTCCGAGCAAGTATTCATACGCACAGACGCTATAAAGAAACCGCTGCAACCTACCTACGAGGGCGACAGGTAAGAAGAGACAGGAAATGTTTTAAACTATTGCTACCAGATATGAGATCAGCTTTATATCAATCGACCGATTGAAACCCGCCTACACTATCAACGAAGATACTACAGAAGACAAGCCCACGTCCGCAGAACATAAACAGGATAAGAGTATCTCATCGAATAGCATCCCACCAGCCATAAATCAACATGCACACACCGCAAGCTCAACAACATCCAGCCAAGCTCCGTCATCGCTAATGAAGACAACTCGGCTAGGACGTCCGCATGTCAACTGCCGTTACGCTATCGCTAGGGAGGGACTACTGTAGCTGCTTGCTACCTATATATGTTTTCGCATTATTTACTCATTTACCGACCAACGATACGTTTGTATAGAAACAAGAGACGTTAATATATCGTCTCGATACCGCGCAGCGCTCGTAGCCAACACTCGCTGCACAATACGCGCATCTAACGAACGCGCCTTGCACCGAGCGCCATTGTATACACGCCGACAAAGGACGCCGTCGCGCTTTTGTTCGGCGTGCCGCTCGGACCTCGGCCGCACATCTGGCGGCCATATTTCGCCGCAACACATACCTGGCGAGAGGCTACGCTCTATAACGATCACTAATGTTTATGGATACTTTCCGTATAAATAGACCATACTCTTACAAAACACAGGAGTTACACTACAAACGTCGACTAAGCTACATCTCTCCAACTCAAGATCTCCTACAAGCTGCATTTCTTCAGAAACAACGTTAGAGGTTTTCAAGCACAACACGCTGCTCGACGGACCATCTACACGTCTTTCAACTAAAAGTTTATTATAAGAACTTTTATTATTAATGTATATAGGTAGATAGGTACATAAGATAACAGAACATTCATTATTTGTTCAATAACCTTTCTTTATGAACTTTACACAAAAGAGACAACAGAAGCTAGAGGATTACTAACAAAACATTTTAGACATTACTATATACTTTACTTTCATATAACTACACATATTTGTGTTAGTGAATAAATTGTCTCAATTTGGTGGTATGATTTTAAATGAAATTAGCAAGAATTATTATTTTTAGTCGTACAGTTATTCTATACGCAATCGTAACTTTTTTGAAGTACAATAGAAAGATGTTTGAAGTTAGCCGGATTCCGTGTAGCAGTTGACCGATCGGTTTTTAACATAAAGATCCCTGGTTAGAATTCGGTGCATCATCTGTCTGCTGGCTTCTGGATGGTGGAAGGGATGTTTAGAATCTACCAGACTAGTTATTAGTCCTATATTGGATTCTGTTGCTGTCTAACAGCATGTTATGGCTGAAAACATTAAAAAACAAGGATATTCAGAACGAACTAGCTTCACTATTTTCTGCATAATTGTCACAGAATATTATGTGAAGTTGAAGTCAAGTGTTAGCTCATTGTACCTTAAAAACGATTATCTATATTCAAGTCTTTCTCACAAATTTTGTATGACGATACATTTTGTAATGTTATGTGCATGGTTATATGGTTTTGCAGATTAATACAGGATAAGTTATTCAACTTGTCAAGACCTAAAGTATAATGATATTGTTGTTTTCATTAAAAACCTTAATTCTAGCGTCTAAACAGTATAATTGTGTTAGTTTATCAAACCCCACTTTTGTTTTAATATAAGACGCAATAAGTAGAAACTGGGTCATCGACTTGACTTCCGCGGGTCAATTGTAGTTAAATGGTACAGAATTAAAACGAGATAATGATTAACAAAAACTTTACTGCGTTAAAGCATTATAATAACAGCGTTGTAATTACGTAGTAAAATTAGAAACTGTCACATAAATAAACAATGTTTAACATTTTGAGCGCGAACTATTTTTCATGTCATTTGCGAATTAAACCATCTTTGTTTTAATTAGTACTTAAACTAAGGGCAAAGGTGTTGCACCTGTTATTCCGCATATATTAATAAAATGCACAGAGCTTGAATATTGAAATTTTTAATAATTCTTTTTCAAACTTCCTGTACAAAAAAATTCTTGTATAGTTACCATCAATAATTAGTCCTTCATGAGTCCTACGCCCGCATGGTTTTATTGGACGGACCTTTTGCTTAATCCATGTTAACTTTTTTTTAGAAAGGAATACTTATAAAAACTTCCAAAGTATCGTAATTAAAACAATAACACAAAAATTGCCGCACGGAAAGAACAACTTAATTACTTATCAGTTTATACGGCAAGTCCAGAAACATTTTTTAGTTTTAATTAAGGTTACAATAATTTTTTCCAGGTACTTGAAATATTTATTACATAATGATTGATAACTATACAATTATACAATTAAAAACTAATTACTTGCAAAGAGTTTACATAATTAACAATCATGTCTTTGGTTGGATTTCTTTTTGTTGAGATTTATGAGTCATACTTTTAACTTGTGCTATTTTGATGCCAAATTTACAGAAAATTTTTAATTATATCATTTTTTTATGTTATACATAGAAAGTTTAGACAATATCGCATTCTGAGCGCCAGTTAATTATAATTCATTGAGAAAATAAAAATAATTAATAAATATTATAGATGAATTACAATATTCTGAATATTCCAAAATTTACTACTTCATTTTAATATATGTCAGAAATTGATATAGATCTTTGATCTAAATTAAAGTTATTACTATAATTTTAACATATACATATTGAACATAAGAAAAATAAGTTATAATTAAAGGGAAATATTATAAACATCAAAAAAATAATACATCAAACTGTGCTTTTTTAAAATGCATTATGATACAAAGTTTATCTTATAAATATTTATTTATTACAACACTTGCTCCTGTAACACCAAGAATGATGAAGAAAATTATAATAATTTCATGCATTGTACATCTTTGTGAATCAATAAGAAGTTTGACTGAATTATAATTTGCAATTGGGAACATAGTGCAGCGGAACATATCTACATTATATAATAAATTTATACTTACGTAATATGCGCCTACATTAATTACAAAAGTCAATATGTACAAAAGAATGTAATATATATATCTAACAGCAGGTGGATTGCACAGTCTCCGCCTCAAGGAGGTTAAAGTCCATCCCGTTTGGCCGGTTAAACCCTGTTTTTATACCATCCCAACCATCCTCAACCTTGTACTCTCCAGTCTGTATGCGATTGTAAACCTCCTGCGCTACCAAAACGAACGCCTCTTCCACATTTAAACCTGTTTTAGCTGATGTTTCAACATGATGAAGGCCTAGAAAAATAAAAATTTAAAATAGTATGAGAATTATCATTTTTATCATCTTTCCTACAGCGTTTTTAAAATTCCAAGTTAAAAGGCTCAAGTTAAATATATTTTTTTTCCATACTATTAACACACAATATAGAATGTGTTCAATTCTGAAGCTTAGTTTAATTCTAGACAATTAATAATTTCAGTAACTTGGTTTGATGTAACTAGAAAAACTAAGTAAACAAATAAAAAGTAAAAAAAATCTATTTCAGAATAATTTATGTTATCAATAAAAAGTTTAATGTAGTATGTACAATCATTTGGTAATTATAAAACTATTAAATATATATAGGTCATATTGTCCAAACAATGTAAGAAGTTAACCTTAGAGGCACTAGAAGGTTGACAACAAAAATGTAAGCAGTAAATTAACAGGTTTGAAGAAGTTTATGCAAACCAAATTGTCCTTGATTCCTTAATGTACATTTACACATTATAATCAAGTATGTTACATAATTCACAAATATTTATATAAATAGATAAATACCATTCTCTTCAGCAAACATCCTGGCTTCCTCACAAGAAACCTCTCTTCTAGCACCATTTTTGTTGTCTGTACTCACTAAATCAACTTTGCAACCGACCAGAGCAAACACAGGTCTGTGGGGCTCAATGTGCCTTTTGGCCTCCATCATCCATAAGGGTATGTGTTCAAAACTAGATCTGTTACATACGTCATACACTAATAGAGCACCAACGGAGTTCCTATAGTAAGACTTCGTTATGGATCTAAATCTTTCTTGTCCTGCTGTATCCCAAAGTTGCAATTTAATTCTTGTACCATCTTGTACTTCAATTATCCTGGCAAAGAAATCAACGCCCACTGTTGGGTCCGAGAGCTAAAAATTAATGCGTAATTTATTTCCCTATTAAAGTCAAATATAATCACAAAGACATCATAACATCAATTAACGATACGCACCTCCGCAAATTTCCCATCAGTGAAGTATTTTAGAAGTGAACTTTTGCCCACTGTACTGTCGCCAATTAGGATCAACCTAAATTGGTAATCGAATATTGGGTCAACCATTTTCTGAGCATATAATCGGTAACAACAAAGACCTCGTCAAAAACTTGCGTACAAATGAAATGAAATCACAATGACATTTCATCACAGAAAATAGAAAACAGACACACAGATAAACAAAGCAGCCTACACCACAGCCCACACATCATAGACACGCGCGCCAATCGCATGTTGTGTAATACATTCATAGACACACGTTTAATAGTTTTCACACATCGCTTCAAAGCAACTTCATTGGAGGTTTTTTAATCTGTATGAAACACTAATGTCATTGGATTTTAAAATATGCAATAAAGTGTACAATAATCGTCCTAAATTTGTTATAATTAATTTCAAATCATTTTGTACATTTGCCGCTGTTAACAATTAACAATTTACTAATTTTACTAGGAAGTTGTTAATAAATATGAGTTATTGTATGTAAATGGCGAGTATATTCGACTATAACCTGTTATCACGGGACTGTTGTAGACGCCAAGCATGTAATTTTATGTTTTAATAGGAAAATTTTTAGATAGTTTTCTTTCCGTGACCTGTTTTGCTTTTGTAGTTAATGTGAAAATACGTAGTCAAATCCGTTATATTCTCTATAGAACTCCCGCCAAATTTATGTGTATTTTGAATCATTTATAATGAATTTAAACCAAGCACTTATTAAAATGAAAGAAATTGATGACTCGAAATCAAAACTAACTCCCGTCGGTACGTATTATTTCAATCCTATTTCCTAACGAGTAAGGAAATAAATAGATATATTAATTAATATTTACATATTGCAGCAATGGTAGCACCTGAATTAAAACAAAATACTGAAGCTGACACGGAAATTACGAAAACCTGTGCGGTTTTGGGGTGTGAAGAGTCGAAAAGTTTAAATTCTGATTCATTTTTTAGGTAAAAATTTTGTTTTTTTTAATGTATTTTTCATATATATAATTTTTCTTACAAAGCAGTGGTTTTCAAACTGATTTAAACCGCTTCCCTTATAAAAAATCTAGCCTTTATTTGTAAATATTATCTATTTAGGAATTAACTCTTACTCCACTGGTGAATAATATTATTAGGATAAGAATGATGTTTTTCAAAGCAGAAGGTAATTTGAAATCCACTGTTCTTATCCTATTTACAATTGTATTGTGATTTTTTGATAAGACAGAATATTATTAACAAAGAGGAAATGTTTGTTTTTTTCTTAAGAAAAAAGTGTGTGTTTAAATGATTTTAATTAAATTATTACTAGCAATGGTTTAAATTAGTTGTGCTTAAAATCTGCATTGTCAACAGATTTCCAGAGGATGCAAACTTACGACAAATATGGACAGACCTAACTGGCAGGAACAATTGGACCCCGACAGACTTTTCTTATATTTGTGTGCAGCATTTCTCAGTTGACTGTTTCGAATGTGACAGCGAAAATAGAGTGGTGTTAATAAGTAAAGCAGTACCTTCATTGAAGTTGCCAAACCACGTGTTAGAGGTAAGAAGAGTAGCGATTACATGATACTGATTATTAGTTAACTATTACTTTCACTGTCTGCTGCTCTTATACAACATACATTTTCAAGTCTGTAAGGATATTAATTAGTCAAATTACCGAGCCTATGAGACTGCAAGCAGTGTGTATCATGCTGATAAGCACAATGTGTTTGACTTTTCTTTTGCATAAAACACATTAGGCCCAAGTTACAAATTAATTTTAATAGATATACAAGACCCCAAAGACAAAAGCGAAATGATGATGACCAGTGTTTCCCAATCTTTTTTTGTGCCATGACCAACATTAGCAGTTCTAACTTATCTAATAATTAAATGTAACTAATGTAAATGTTTAAGAACTTGCATTTTTCGTTATATTTGGTTAAAAACGTGTCGAGTTCATATTCGAATTGCCCCTTTATCAATCAAAATACCCCTGTGTTGGGCGTGGGTCCCTCGTTGAGAAACATTGCTCTAGATAGATAATTTGTATTCATTCATTTAAAGATATTAATTTTAACAGGTAGAATACATAGATGAAGAAACACTGGATAATGATGAAGAAGAAGAGGAATATGAGATGGATTCAGAGGAGGAGCATTATACAAAATTTAACAAACACACAAACCACATAGGGAGCACAAATGATAAAACTCTCCCAGAAGATGACAACGTAGAGCTTTTGAAATTGTTTACGGAAGTACAAAGGATGCAGCGTCAAGCAATAGGCTTGAGAGACAAATTAAAATGCAACATGAGAATGTACAACAGACAAAATAGATTCCTCGGTAGATTGAAGAAAGTCATAGAAATGAAGAAAAACATATTAGAACAAAAGAGGAAAAAAAAGTCTAGAATCCTCCTGTCCTTGCAAGATAAAATTAAAGAGGACACCAACGGCCTAGTCCTGGCCATGCCAATGAGGCATACAGATGACTTGAAGCATTTCGCACTGAGTATTTACAAGTACTCCCCACAAGCATACATATATGTTAGGAATACTTTACGGACGATGTTGCCCAGCACAGACGTGCTCGAGTCTTGGCTGAACTCTGGCTTCGAACCTAAGAATTTACTGTCCAGTGGTAACATGTTGAAAGTTGTAATGGAGCAGACAGATTCGGAACTGTTGTGTAAAGTGTCATTGCGCTAGTGCCCGGATCAAAAAATAGGTTAAAATTTTTTTTGTGAATAAAATACATGTTACGATGGTCGATTACTTTTAATTTTCATCAAGACTCCAACGTTATTTTGCGTCACCGAAATTTTGTATAGCGACAGTGAATTGACACTAGAATATTCACTAATTATTATAACAGTGAATATACTTTATAATAAAATTCGACTCTCATAAGTAATGCAGAATCGTAAATAGAAACGAATTTGATAAGACCTGCATTTAAAAAGAATCTATTACGCGACACAATGTTTTGCATCAGATGTTAATAATAACGTATTGCACCCACTTCCGCTTTATTCAATCATAAGATTCTCCTGAAAACTCAACAAATCGTGACGACAAAAGATATTTAGTTATTTTTAAAAGGAAATGGAAATGTCTATATCATACTGTGAATACGCCATAATTCTTATTAAAATTAAAAGAAGTAAATTATTATAACGTAATCGAAAGTTCTGTTTTTATTTAATAAGCGCCATCTTTTTATATTCTCTATAAACTTTAATGGGCTGTAGCAAACGTAATGAAACAGAAGTCTTAGGATGGTGCTCCCCGACGACAGATGGCGCTGTTATAAACATTTATGAGGTCTCGTTAGAAAGGGAAGGCGTGCTGAATAGGCGAACCAAACAAAGTATGTAATAGTTCCGGTTGTATTCAGTGCCGTGATTCCGTCACGGGCGGCGGTGCGGCGTTCCGTCGCTAAAAAACTTCGTGTCGTGTCAGCGTTAAACGCATCTGTTTAAATATTGTGCTCGGTAATTAAATAACCACTAAAATTGGTGCGTAAAAATGTGTGCATACTACCCACTTTATGTTCCGACGTGACACAGTTTCAGTTTATCACAAATTGTGCTCGTAAAGTGTTCCAGTGTCCGTTTTTTTTTAATGTGAACGGATTAATCTTAACGCAATTATGAAGACACGCGTCGCGTAAAAGGTAAGACTGTTTTACTACATGTGTGTTTTGTTTTCGCTTCGCGGCGAAGGAGCGGGCGCGGGCTCCGGCCCGGCGGCCTCTAACAGGACTTTCGCAATAGCTATTCCCTGCGCGTAACCCGCGCACCATAAAAGTGGACCGTCGGCCGCGGTCGCGACATTCTGTCGTTCACTTTGTACGTGGTTCATTTTTAACGTCAATCAACTCCCGAAAAGTACTGCGACACGCAACATACGCTCGTTAACCGTCTCTTGTCATTCCTGCCACGGTCCTGTGTTAATTTCTCTTCATTTTAGGCTCGATAACAATTTCTATTGATGGCTCGTAATTGAAAGTCCGTTTCCTGCGACGGTTCGGTGCTAAAGTCGATTGCGGTCCAGTTCACGGTTTGAATTTGGTTAACATTTTACATTTGTTTTCAGGAGATATTGTTTTGGGGATAATTTTTAAAGAAAACTGTTTATAGGTTTATCGTCCGTCACATTTGACATGTAATAACGCAGATCTAACACGGAGAGTTATCAGATTTCAATGATATATGTAATTACTATTAGGTTATTGTACTAAACAGAAATGACAATTGCGTCTACAACTAATCATTAGTCGTAGTATAAATCAAGAGGTCTGAAGATTGTTCCGGCTCTTCAATGTCGGATGATTATGTTCGTCCTAATTACTCGAGACGAGCAAGTGGCCCTTAAGTTACGAGTTCGATCCCTCTCGAGGGCGTCCAATTGAACGTCAGCGTTCGCGAATTAAACGTTAACAGTTTCAGTTTTCGGTGTATTTTACAATGACGGAGCTCCGAGCGCCGGTAGCGCCGATTTCCGGTGGTGGTGTTGACAGGAGTGCCCCAACTTCCAATACAATTTGACGCTGCGAAACAACTTTTAGTTGCGATAATAATTTGTTACTGTGTAACTTTGTAAGGGAAAGGTTATTTGGATTAAAATTGTGACAAACAAACAATGTTATTCAGATTTTCATTTCAAGTGTAGCAGATGAATCAGCAGACTGAATATTGACCCGTCGCATGAGACCAGACCGGCCGGAGTGGTAGCAGTTTTACGGTTGTGTCTGTCTGTACATTGTCGCTTTCATGTCGACTCTTTGAGAAACGATTTTATACACAATGCTCCTGTTTGTAATAAAGAAAAATCTCTTCGTTGATTTTCAGCAGCTCGTTCACTTTTAATATCCATCGGCGATGTGTTGAGTTTTTTATTTTGACATTAATTATGTTTAAATCGTTATATTACTTGATATCGAGTGATCGCGTTGCTCGTGTCGTACATTGAAACTAAGAAATCATCCAAACGACTCACTACTCAACTAAAGTTACTTTGTAATTGGTATAATTGATCCAACACTAAGTCCTGCCTGGTGGGCAACCCATACGCGTCATCATGTTCAAATATATGATCTGTTACGTTATCTTCAGCACCGCTTGGGCAGGTTAAAGCAAAATTGATATATTAAACACAATGCGACTACAGAATTTTTTTTTTTTACTACTTTGCGACGAGACGAGCAAGACGTTCACCTGATGGTAAGTGATACGCTTGCCCATGACAACGTGCCGCTAGTTAAGATGGTACACACTGCACCACATTGCGCTCGTCGTAAGACATAAGGTGTTAAGTCTCGTTACCCCAGTAATTACACTAGCTACAGCGCCCTTCAAACCGGAACACAGTAATGTTTGCACACTACTATTTGTCGGTTGCAATAGGAGCTGCGGTGGTACCCAGACGGTCTCCGGCAACAGAGACCTACCACCTGGTGATAGAAGAGACAGAGAGTGATAGAATTGTCTATCTGCTGGTAGCTAGCCAGGCGGACTCGTATAAGCTTACCATTATTTAAACCTCTACAGAACTTCTGGCAGGGCTCTGTTGCCGGAGACCCACCGCTGCGAATATTTCAACCGACAGTGATGAGCAAATATTACTGTGCTCCAGTTAGAAGGGCGCAGAGCGCTGTGCTGTGGTATTATTACTGAAAGTTATGCGTTAGCCGGATATTTGTAAATGATTTATATCAAGATGCTAATGGCCGGCGCAGAGGCCAGACCTCAACCACTTGACGTACCCGGCGGAGTGGACGCGTTCAGCTCGCTGGTTACACACCTCGCGGAGGTTGGTTGCCAGCCAAGTATCAGTTTGTTGAGTCAAGTTAAAAGTTTCATCGCACCACACAGAGAGTAAACAGGTACAGTTAATATACATATGGTGGACGAATAAGGGGACCGTGTATTATTAGTAACACGGAGGCGCTGGTTCGATTCCCTGCCCCGTAGGTTGAGTTTCGTTAATTTAACATCGCAACAGAATCATTATATTAAAACTCAAGTGTTGGTCCGTTGCAATAGATAAAAAACTTATCATCATCAACAGCCCGCGGCAGTCCACTGCTGGACATAGGCGTCTCCCAAGGAACGCGACTTAGCCCGATCTTCGGCTATGCGCATCCAGTTGCTGCCAGCCGCCTTGCGCAGATCGTCGCTCCATCTGGTCAGTGGGCGTCCCGTGCTACGTTTGCCTAAACGCGGTCTCCACTCTAAGACACGCCTGCTCCAACGGTGGTCAGTTCTGCGACAGACGTGACCAGCCCATTGCCACTTTAGCTCGCACACTCGAAAGGCTATTTCGGTAACTCTGGTTCTCTGGCGGATTATTTCGTTTCGAATCTTATCCACCAGAGAAACGCCGAGCATAGCTCTTTCCATCGCTCTCTGAGCAACTCTGAGCTTATGGAGTAAACGGATCGTTAGTGGCCACGTTTCAGCACCGTAAGTGAGCACAGGTAATACGCACTGGTTGAAGACTCTCGTCTTCAGGCTTTGGGGTATGGGCGACGAGAAGACTCGACGAAACTTACGGAAGGCAACCCAACTTATAATTTTTACATAATTACTTAGTATTCGAATACTTTGGAGAAACCTTTGTTTTGATTGTTGCTGTTAATGTCAAATGAAGTTTGTCATTATTAATTACCTGATAGTTTAGTTCAGTGAAAGGAGAACTAGTTGAGATAAATTTAACTAAAGATAACTGCTAGTTGTAAAACTGTAAGTTCAGCTGCGGCTGCAAAGAATAATCCTGAATAAATTACAATTCCACTCTCACTTCAAAGCTATCCGCCGTATTGTTAATGTGTTTAACTGATAAAATCTAACCGTGCAAATAAATAATTTATAACTGTTAATTTTAGTTAAACTTCTATGCGTAGGATGGGTATATCCTTCGAATAATTATTTCACATTCCGTTTTTACTTTTTGTTATGCCGATTGTAATTCAGTACAAATAAAACGAGGCATCGCTTGAAAAGTACTTCCTGAAAATAAAGAAACGCTTCCCTTGTTATACACATAATAAACACAAAAATAAAATATGGTTTTGGAGCTCAATGGAAAGTGTGGCATGTTCTAAGTTATTGCATGCAACTTAGTAAATACCTAAAACAATGATCTGATCAACGACTAGTCGTTAGTTACCACCGTAATAAATCATAACAGTGGATGTGTGGAAAACCGCAAAAGCAAAACAAAAACTAACCTACAAATTTAATCTTTGCAACGCCGTAGCATAATTTCTCGAGGATCTGCTCGGGGGCCGGCCTCCATAAATCATTGCCTCTCCCCTCCTCTGTCCTCCTCACCCTTCCTCACTCGGTAAATAGAATTAATAGTGGCCCGCGTGCGGCCAGTAAAGCCTTCTTACAAATAGATTTCTCTTTACCTTACCCGACCTGCAGCGTATCAATTTGGCGGGAAACGTGACAGCCGCCGCGACCGCAACAGATTATAAAGTGTAGCGTTTTATTATTTTTAAACGATCGTATCAATGTAACCGGAAATCGAAATGAATTTGAAGAAGTTTATTTTTAAATGTAATTTTTGTTATTTTGAAAGTTAGCATTATCGTTTTGGGATTTTTAGTGTTCTCGCCGCGTTTAGATCGAATAGGTATAACCACAGCAGCGTCTACATATTTCTGCTGTCAAACTGTAGTATGCAAACATTACTGTGTTTCGGTATTAAGGGCTCTGTAAGCCAGTAAAATTACTAGAGTAACGAGAATTAATATTATGTCTCAAAGCGTCGAGCGCAATGTGGTGCAGTGTATACCATCTTAACTAGCACCGCGTTGTCATGGGCAAGCGTATCACTTACCATCAGGTGAACGTCTTGCTCGTCTCGTAGCTTAGTAATATAAAAAAAAATTACATATTATGTCTCTTAGCGTCGAGCGCAATGTGGTGCAGTGTGTACCATCTTAACTAGCGCCACGTTGTCATGGGCAAGCGTATCACTTACCATCAGGTGAACGTCTTGCTCGTCTCGTCGTATAGTATAAAAAAAAGTACATATTATGTCTCTTAGCGACGAGCGCAATGCGGTGTAATGTATATATACCATCTTTACTAGCGCCGCGATGTTATAGGCAGATGTCTTAATACCTTCAGGTGAACTTTCCGGTAAAGGCGTGGTTTTATCATATGTCATTAATGGAAACATAAACGAGACGTTAATTGAAGAGTTCAATGCCTGCCTGTTGTCGAACTCGCGCCGCCTTTATTACAATTACGCGCCCCGTGTCCGCTCACGCTTAACAAAATGGCGCTGACGTACAACCGCAACGTAACGCGCATAACTAGCTGTTACCCGCGGCTTCGATCGCAACGAACATTCACAATAACATTAAAGTTATACCTTTGAATGCACTAAAATCATGTACCAATGCCATTTGCAAACGCACATGAACGCTGAAGCCTTAAGACCTGCTGTAGCATATGCTGAGTTTGTAAGATGAATAACTGTTGAGAATTATTTATATTGTGTATAGTTTACTTAATTTAACATGATATTAAAATGTACAAAATTCCGATGTACAGACCCAAAACAATTGTTCATGTGTTCGTATGAGCGGGATTATAACGCACTTGTGTTTTTTTTCAAGAGCGTTTGACGTTTGTTCTCGCGCTCGAGTGTTTCTAATGGTTTATTGTTTTAGATGTAAATGTTACCTGCTTCAATTTGCAGTCATTTATCGTTTTGTTTCATTCATTTTAACACATACATTAACAATACATCTTGTCTAATAGGAGACTAGACAAGATTGGCAAAAGGAGGGAAAAGGCAAGTGGACCCGCAGAATCATACCCAACCTCAGACACTGGATACAAAGAAAGTATAGAGAAGTAGAAAGACTGTTAACACAAGCGCTGAGTGGACATGGAGTTTTTAACACCTATCTCCATGCAATAGGGAAAGCAGAAAATGATATTTGCCCATATTGCGAAAATATAGACTCACCAGAGCATGCCCTATTCGAATGCACAAAATTCACAGACCTGAGAGAGAAAACGAAAGGAAACGACGGAAAAGTAAGGGTGGATAACGTGATGGAAAGAATGACAAAAAATAAAGAAGGATGGGACAAATACGCGGAAATGCCCAAAGAAATAATGAGAGTAAGGGAAAAAGATGAAAGACAAAGACAAGAAGCTAGAAGATAAAAGACAAAAGCCTTTCTGAAGTAATGCACAAGCGGTTCCAGAGAGAATAGGTGACTAAACGGAAGGGGTTTTAGTCCGTAGGCTGTTGAGTCCACTACTCAGCAGAGTCGGGCATACCACAATACCCGGGCCTATGGCTATCCATGAGGATTTCCCCCTGCCGAGTTAAAAAAAAAATAGGAGACTACAGTTATCGGCAATAGCGTTTATTTCTAACCCCGAACTACTATGTGTTTCGATTTGTAGCTAATGAAATAATCTATATAGATACTCGCTGGTGTACAAATAGGGTTCGTTGAGTACACAACTATAAAATGGTAAAGGATTTATAGGAGCTCCTTATAATTAATGAACGGGATCCGATTGATCAAATTAAGCGTTCATTTGATTACGCTATGTTCAGCGAAACTCAATTCCGCTCAATTATTGCCTTTTATGAATAGTCGGCATTATTTTTGTGATGTTACTATTTCACCTTGCGTTTGTAAGGTTTTAATACTTGGAAAGAGTTAAGGAAGGAAGCTTTTCATTACGAGAGTCCTTTTCAGATTTATAAGATTAAAAACTTTAAACATTTGAACAGCTGGCTGTATGGACTTTTATTCTTTGCCTTTTTCATTTATATAAATAAAATTAATTGTGTATATTCGATGGGATCTGAGTAAACTGTATAGGCAATCTTAAAGTGTTTATTGATTATTTTAAAAAAAATGTCTCTAGTAGGGCTTCACGTCATGGAGAATGGATAAAGATGTCAAACTTTGTCTGTAATCAATAATTTTATGTTGTTTTTTTCTAAATTACAGTTAACGTCATTATGTCGGTTAATGGCGACGCGGCGGTATGAGCGAGTCAATTTGTTTTAACGCAAACAAAACACACAGTGCCGGGTGCTAACAACCGCCGAGTATGAAAAACTCAGCGTGATAAAGCCCACATTGTATGGCTACCGTTAAACAAAAAGCCTGCGACCTCTAACAGTTAACACATAGAGTTTTCATTCACGTATTATTATATTTAAGACTTTTGTTTTGATAAAAAGTGCGCGCGAAATGACAGCCGTCGTTTTTATTACCGCGCCGTTTGTCAAGGGCTTTATTTTCTTTTTTTTTTTGTTGGTCGCGCTGTTAATCATGAATGGAACCGATTGTTTCCAGCCAGTAACGTTTTAACGTTGCCGCGGAAATTAATTAACTATCGCAACTTTTTGCCAGTTTCAAAGGTAATACTGCCGATTACATCACAGATTATGTATACTGTTGTAAGACGAATTGCCGTAGGTAGTACAGTGAATTACAATAAAGCAACGTAATTTATTGCAAATTTATAAAAATATTTAGACCTGTTTGATAAAGAATGTAATGTACATGCATTAAAATTTTTAATTGATATTTAAGAGTGAAGTAAATCGGTTGAAGAGTCTTGTTCCAGCCATAGATATGTCAATTTGATTTTTAGTTTTCAATTATGAACTACAGAAAAAACGAGAACTGCTTTAGTTATGCGTTATTATAATAGAATATAAGATCAAATTACCTTTAAAGTTTTTATTCAATGAAGCGTCGAGGCAGTGGTATTTTACATATCTAACAATAAATTGAAAAAGTACTAAAACGTTGGTAACTTTTTAGAACTCGAAATTCTTTTCCGGCATTTCTGTATCCGCCGCTTTGCCGAGCAAAGAGTTAGTATTATTTGAGAGTTCGAATTGTCTAGTTATTACAATAAATTGTTATTGTTATAAAGTAATTTAAACAATAGTGAGAACTGGTTTGCAAAATGGAGGAATTCGATGTAATTTTTAAAACGGAATATTAAGTTCCGCAACAGTGATTTCACTTCCGGCCATTCGTTCATGTAATTGTTACGTAGCCTCTTTACTTCCAGCGAGCGTCGCTGTAATGTGGATAACACGTGAATGTAATAGCTATTCTGCGAAAATATTTAGATCAATTAATACTTTTAACTCCCCGTGTCGTGGCGGGTAAACGCTTGCTTTAATATTCTGCGGTCCCTTGTTTGGTTTAGGGGCGACATCTTGTGGTGTAAATCTGCTGACATAAAAGTATTACTGTGTTCCGGCTGTCAATATGGTAGCTGGAGTATTCGTAACGAGCAGGCTTCATCGTCTTCGACGTCATTATCATTTAACATTGTATAATTAAAGACGAGTGTTAGCCCACTGTAAATATAAAAAAACTTAATTCTTCATTAATTTATTTCCTAAACTACGACACGATAACCCAAGAACATAAAATATGATTAAAATCATTTGTCTTCAGTCAATTTGTATCTGCAGAAACATCTAACCTCAATGTTATATATAGTTACAGGAACATACGTAGTAATATCTCCTGTGGCTTTGTTCGCGACAATATTTCATTCCCGAATTCCCCAACTGCTCACATCAAAAGAAGTATTGTACTACTCAATTGTATTACATTTATGTTTCAGTGTGTTGTTAAATATTTTAGTTTCATTTCTTTTCATAAACGTTTAAACCGTGGCATGAGTAGTGTAATAGTTATAACGTGACTACAAAAATATTGTAATTGTAAATACATTTGTTGGAAACAAGTCTCTTTCTAGTCTAGGAGCTATTCTAGAAGGGACGGGGATCAGCAGGAATACTATTTTCTTTAATCAAAGAAATTACAGTTTGAATTTCAATAAAAATAAACACAACATGATCTGTTATTGATATGTATATTAAAAAGCTGTTTATTTTCAGTTTAAGACATAATTTCCAACAGATGACATATTCTTTTCATATTTATTTGAATAGACTGTACCTTTATATTATTTTTTAATTTAAAAATGTAAATTGCTAAAAATGATTTTATCACACCAACGCCATCTTTTAGCAATAGCCCGTTGTAGATGAAGTAAACAATAAGATTATTACATATTAAACATAATTACACATTTCCTTCAATTAAACACAGCCGATACACCGGTCCGGTTGTTGATTACGTTAAAATATTACCGCTAATTATTGAATTATCCGCTAATTATAAAATTTCACACGAATGTTCCGTAACGCCAATTTTATAATACAGAACATAAAACATTTATTAAAACAAAATAATTTTGACGCTGCTCCTTTTACGATACTTATAATAAAGTATTTCGCGTGTTCTACATAAATGTCAAAGTAATTTTTCCGAATGGTGCTTATGTTTCTGGAACAGGAAAAGGTGATTTTATTTACTACTCCATGATGCAAGGTGTTGCTTGCGAAGCTTCGCTTGTCATCTTTTTTACTTGACTTGTTGCGGCCGACGTATTTATATTTGCAAATTTAACAACGGAAGTCAACACTACAATCGTTATTTGTTTAACGCGGACCATGGAGATTTTTTTTTTTTTTTGAGAAGAGAGAAGAGTGAATAGGCTCACAAAGTTAATGCGCTTTACCACCACAGATCGCATCACCACTTAACATCAGGTGGGATCGCGGTCAAGTATTAACTTTTTTCAATAAAAAAAAAAAAAAAAGATCTCTTACGGCGGTCTTGTGGTTATTCGACTTTTTAATTAGTTTGTAGTGTGCGTTTTCTCCTGTAGTTACAGTAAACTTTGTGAGTAAAGTAAAAAGTAAATAAGTTAACTAGTTCGTTTATTTTCTAGAATTGAATGTTGTTGGTGGCAGGTCTGGGTAGCGGTGACCAAGGTTGTCAGAGGTAGTTAGCTATTTGATGAAACTAGCGCCGCGTAACTCTGCAACAGCCGGCAGCCGAATGTATCATGAACTCAAACTACAAAAGGATTAGCAGCAGAAAGTAAAAGGTGATAATGCTCTACATAAACGCTTTCAAGCTGGTGACCCTCAGTGAACTTTGTTAGAGGTCACTCTGTCCATTCCCAGCGCGTTATGATTTGTACACAAAAAAGCAGACGCCAATTACATGATGAATTAATACCACTACAGTTTGTTATTAAAATATTACAATTATTGTGATTGTAGCAGGTATTTCAACTGTTGCAGATGGAAATTGCTTTGAGCCATCGATCGTCCATCTAGCCGGCAACCAATCAATATTTCACAACGCCACCGTACTTAAAAACTGTTGTATACTTTATAAAGAGAAGAATGAAATGATTTGAGATACCTCTCTTGTACTGACGAGACGTCTATCACAGTTTTGTCAAGTTTACTGGCAGTATATCTCTGTTGCCGTACACTACTGCTTTTAATAGGTCTGTTGCTTGTATAACGATTGGGTGTAACAATATATCCCGTTGACCAGTCTCACATTGACACGGAAAGGCGTATCGCTGAGCGTCGGGAGAACGGTCCGTTCGTGGAATATTAAAAAATAGCTCTCAGCTAAATATCCGCTTATCGCAAAATGTTTTCCGAAGCTCGAACGCGAATATCGACAGAAGCGCCGGAACAAAAAGGGACGGGACGTAAAAAAAAAAAACTGTATTTTCGCTTTGTCGGAGCATGTTTTTCAATTCCGCCGCTCGTCAAAAGACTTAGCGAGGGATCGGCTCCGCCGTCTGATGGCCCTCGAATGGACGCACGGCCTTCCCCTGAATAAAAAGAAACAGCTGAATGGCCCGCTACGTAGAATTTGTAAACAGTACGAACTCCATTATTAGTCGTTTTCTTTTGCCTCCCCAATTGAGAGCTTATTTCTTATTTGGAGCGCAGAAACAATTTACTAAACTCGGTCGCAGTTGTTGCCTCTGTCAAAGGTTTTATATATTTAGTACAAGTTTTATGGAACACCTTTTTATATTACGAATAGGGTTAAGAGGCTAAATTTAGAAGATTTTAAAATAAAAACACAATTTGAATACAATAAACGAGGTAAAGTTAGAAAGTGTTATTGGTTAATAAAAATGACTTCACACTCAGGATCCGAGGGAACTTCTTCTTGTTACATTGAAACTACACTGTTTAAGTAACACTTTATTCTTCTTGTTAAATCCGGTTTTGTTCTTCATATGGGACAAATGCACGGTCAGGCCTTTAAGCAAATGGAAGCAACTAAACAATACCGCGCATTTGCCTACATACAGCGCCATCTCTCGGTGACAACAAAATAATGCATTATACGTTTAACATGGGCGATTACAATTTATCTTTGTTACAACAATTTAACCAACGTCAGTCGCAAAATAAGTTATCAAGTTCAGTACCTATTATACAGCTGAACCGATTTCCTTTGAGTTTTTTTTTATAACAGTTTAACGAAAACGGGAATATTGTTAGCTGTAATTTGATAACATTTATTCAGCAGTTAGGTTTTCAGCTAATTTCTAGTTTTTTATTGCGACGCTAAAATGTTTTTAGAATTTTCAACGTTTAATTATGTAATTGCACAAAGCGACAAGACGCGCGAGACATTCACCTGATGGTAAGTGATACGCTTGTCAATAACAACGAAGCACTAGTCAGGATCCCGCGTGAAGGAACATATAGCTGACTTGAAACATCAGCGCACTAAGAAGTCTGCAATCTGTGACCATGTTATGGACCATCCCAACCATTATATCTGATTTGTTAAACCTCTAATCCTCGACAAAGAACACCGATTCCTGCCAAGGATGATTCGCGAGGCTATTGAAATTAAAAAACATCCTAATTTTAATAGAGAAGATGGTTGGGTAATACCACCTGCCTGGGATCCTATTATTAATAAAATTAAATCAAATCCCAGGCGAACCACTAGAAGACTTCAAGATACAGTGAGCTCTTTCTGCGTAGATCGGACCATTAATAATTATTAAAAAAGTTGTGGGTACCACGTGATAGCCGTGACATTTGGACGTCTGTCATCTCAGTCCTCCCGTGACCATGACTGCTGCAAAGCGGTCGAAACGTCGGGAATAAACAAACTAAATAATAAACGCGATAAAAACCGTAAAATTGAGTTTTAATAAACTAGTCAGGATGATAGCTACAGCGCCCTTCGAACCGGAACACAGTAATGTTTGTACACTGCTGAAATAGGAGCTGCTGTGTTACCCACCTAGACGGTCTCCGGGAACACAGGCGCATTTTTTAAGCTACTTAGTTGACAGGCTTGCGACCTACTTGGTGCTGAGCGGTGACCGCAGCCTAAACCACTAATAGCACCAGAGGTACCATTAACATGTTGCCGGCGGTGTTAAAACATTTTCACGCTCTTTTCACAGTATTGTAGCTCAAAGGGAAAGCCTCGACAGACTCATTTCATAATTTAAGTGTTCATGGGAAAAATATGTTTAGGATCGGATTGTACGCGACCATTGCGGTTCGAGGGTATAAGGATTAACTAATAAACTAACATATTCTTTCCGGAAAAAGTTAATGTTAATCTAATCGACGTCATCAGACTCGGGGCCGTCGGATACAGAACACACCAGCTAAATATCCGAACTTATGGATATAAAAATATGCTCCTAAGCAGCCTTTCATGTCGGATCCCCTTATTTTATAAATTTTCTTCCCTTCGCATTAATATCGGTTTCCCTGTCATTTGTCCCGGCTTGTCCGGCTTCTGAATTGTATGCTTTATTAAACAATAACAACATATGGTTGTGGTGTTATAAAACAATTTAGACTTTGGACACCTAACTTTACACTTTTCAGTGTATTTTTAAGTCATCTTTATTAACAATATGTATACTTCGATGACCTGTGGCTGCGCGGTTAAATGTACGTATCTAATAGGATTAAGGATAACGCCTATATTGCGTAGTATCTAAAATTGAATGCCTGATTTAATTGTTATATTATACATATTTTTTTCTTTTGTAATCTGTGTTACTCGTTAACCATTCTTCTATTAATATACATTAGGTGCACATTTGTAAGAATCTCAACTTATCTGGATAAAGTTTGTCGATGCCAAATCGCATACACTGCACACAAACTGTCTCTGTGGCGCAACGGTTATTCCCTTACTTTGTAACACGGGTTTAGAGTTGCGACCTGGCTAACTTGGTAGCAAGGCAGGCCAGGCCTCATCTGGAACTCTGGCGCCGCAACAGCAATGTTATTTCTGCTGCTTAAGAGAACCTGAGATATCTGTGCGAGTGCGCTTAAAAACTATCGGCTTTGTGGTAACTTTATATCATTAGAAATTTAGATCAAATTGTAGTCAGAAAGAAATTGCGTTTAATATATGTATTGTAAGGTGTCTCCATATATCGCCGTCAGCTAATCTGCGATCGGCTATATCAGGCGGGTACTTAGAAATAGCGAAACACTTGGTCGTCAGAGCTCGTAGTATACGCACATATCGTTTTGCCAGTGTTCGTCGCTATTAACATCACGTTAGTCAAAGTCAAAGTCAAAATTTTTATTCAAAATGGGAACAATAGTTCACTTATTGAACGTCAAAATCTACCAGCCATTCGCAAACAAATGCCACGGACCTGAGAAGAATGGGCAAGAAACTCAGCGGGCTATATATATATGCATTTTTTTTTGTCTTCTTCATTTTTGAATGTCTTACACGTACTGACACATACTGCTTTAGAATCAGCGCCATTTATTTCCACACATCTTTATCATTTAAATAATCGTTAACACTATAATATGATTTACTAATTAAAACATTTTTAATTTTATTTTTTAATTTATGAAGTGGCAAATCTAAAACAGATTGTGGAACCTTATTATACATTCGGATACTGATACTGGATACCTTATTAGTCATTTTGATATTCCTAATGTTATTTTTTTACCAATGCCGATGCTAAAAGTATAATATATACATATGCGTAATACAAACATTATATTAATATTAAGTTTCAACTTGTCTATGTAAAAGGTTACTGTAATAAGCAAATATTTAATAACGGAGCCGGATTTGTGATGCCGGCCATTTTGTTCCAGTTTGTTGAATATATGTTTGAAATGTTTAATTAAATCTCTAGTTCACATTGTTATTATTTACTTAAAGTCTTAAACCGTCAAACAGTGGAGTGGAAACTCTCTAGACAGTGATGTTACTGGGGTAACTAGGATATTTATCTGATGATATGAAAGTGTTAGATATTGAGAAAAAATAATTATAATTATAAATATTTTGTTAGAAAAATAGCAAACCCGTTTGGCTTTTCAGAAAGTGGGATGAATAGAGAATAAATATCTCCATATCATTATACCACTTTGCAATATAATTTATAAAATAATTGTATATAAATACAATCATTACATCCAAGTGTAGTAAGCGAATATTTTTAATCCATAATTTTTAACAAAGTTAATATTCAAAATGACTTTTTGAGAGATGGAAGCGATGAAAAAGAAGGAATGAAAGTTTTCGTTTACCACTTCATCAAGGGCAGTGCCAAAGGTGTGAACTAAATAAACATACTTACGTTGAAGACATTGACATTTTAGTATATATCTTACTACACTCCGGTAGTATAGTAGAGTAGTATTTCGAAGAAAATCTCGTTTAAAAGGATAGCAATACAGCGTATTGCACTTATCGATTTGGAAAAGTATTCACCTCGTTACCTCAGTAATTTCGCTGCAGCGGTCTTCAAAACGAAAATCGATTTTTCTTTAAGACAAAGTGACCCGTGTTATGCGATACGCCCACGTTCTTTTAAGGCAAGGGATATTGAGTCTACGTACTCCGTTAGTTCTCGGTTAAACTGGAACACCGTGATGTCTTTGTCATACTATTTTCTATAAATATTTGTTATAGGTTCATTTTAGAATTAGTTGTCCATAATATTTTCTTTTGTTGCGAATTTTTCACACTGTACATTGTAAATACACGTAATAAATAAATAATGCGTTTGCGTAGTGGTTGTGTTAACGTAGATTTTTACAGGAGAGACTTTCACCAATAACCTTCTTTTACTGTATTTAATAGTCTAATAACTCTTGATATCTAAATTGATTAAAATATGTAATAGAAACATCATCTATTTAAAATATTAATTCAATCTGTCATACCTCTCACATTCACACGTCACCAGTCAGAGCTCACACCTCGCACACTGCCTAAACACGAATGTCGCGAGAATCACAGTCATCCGCTATTTATAGCGAAACGACGTTACGGCACCCCCTCTCTTTTTCACTTTCAATCAATACACCTACTATTTTACTAACAAAATGTCGGTAATCACAATTATTTCTTTCAATATCTAACATGTGTAACTAAAAATTTAACTGATTTTGTTAATAAGATTTAAGGCGTTAGTCAGTTAAATATCTAACCAAATAAGCAATATGTTTTGCTTATGTATAGTTCTGATATAGTTATGTAGTTAGCGCTCAAGTATACGCCGTGTCTAAAGAGGATGAGGACAATTGTATGAGGATGGGCAAATTTCAATTGAGACACTATACTATATCCTATCCGGTGCAATGGGTACATCGCTGTAAGTAGTTTATCCATCAAAAAGAAAATAGTTCTTAGATATGTAGAGTCGATCAAATCGAAACATGCTAGTGGACGACAGTGGAGAAATGGTTTGACTCGTAACAAGATCGGAATAGTTTTCTCAACCTATTCCACTTAAGTTTGAACCCACGAACACCACCTAACAACAGTTTAAAAAAGGCACACAATAATGAAGACATATATGATAATTACTTACCACAATGTAGTTAAATATTATAGACCATTTGTTATAATGATTGTTTAAACTTGTATTTAATAGTCTAATAACTCTTGATATCTAAATTGATTAAAATGTGTAATAGACACATCATCTATTTAAAATATAAATTCTATCTGTCATACCTCTCACATTCACATGTCACCAGTCAGAGCTCACACCTCGCACACTGCCCAAACACGAATGTCGCGGGAATCACAGTCATTCGCTATTTATAGCGAAACGACGTTACGGCACCCCCTCTCTTTTTCACTTTCAATCAATACACCTACTATTTTACTAACAAAATGTCGGTAATCACAATTATTTCTTTCAATATCTAACATGTGTAACTAAAAATTTAACTGATTTTGTTAATTCGATTTAAGGCGTTAGTCAGTTAAATATCTAACCAAATAAGCAATATGTTTTGCTTATGTATAGTTCTGATATAGTTATGTAGTTAGCGCTCAAGTATACACCGTGTCTAAAGAGGATGAGGACAATTGTATGAGGATGGGCAAATTTCAATTGAGACACTATACTATATCCTATCCGGTGCAATGGGTACATCGCTGTAAGTAGTTTATCCATCAAAAAGAAAATAGTTCTTAGATATGTAGGGTCGATCAGTTCCGTCTTTGCACACATGGAAACATGCTAATGGACGACAGTGGAGAAATGGTTTGACTCATAAGAAGATCGGAATAGTTTTCTCAATCTATTCCACTTAAGTTTGAACCCACGAAGACCATCAACAGTTTAAAAAAGGCACACAATAATGATGACTTACCACAATGTAGTTAAAAATTATAGACCATTTGTTATAATGATTGTTTAAACTTTTATTATATAGGTGTACCTTGGTTTTTGCCCAAACTTTCGAATCGCTTCTGATTAAGCTTTTGATGATATATGTAAATGTTATTATTGTTTCATTGTAAAGATTACTAATTCAAAACTTACCGAAACTTGTGTTGTTTTCAAAATATTTCTAAAGACATTATCACTCACATTCACTTCGCTGCTCCCGTTTAGTTACCGTGTAGAATGAATAAGTTTGACTCTCTATTTCTAAAAGGTACCAACAATCATATCGACCCTGTTATGAATAAACGAACTCGTAAGCTGTATAGAAATAATATCAATTTATAATGTAACTATATAAGTTTAATAATGGAGTACGTTTCAACTTTATTAAAAGTTTTCCCGGCTTTTCTATTAAAAGCAAACGAACTTAGTTTCGCAGCGCCGGGGAAGTTTCCAAAGTACCCTCGCTTTTATACACACTACTACTGTTTGTTGGTAGTTAAGTAACTCCTGAAATACTGGAATCCAGTGTTTTACAGCACAACCGCAACTGGTCACATAGTTGGTGTTAATATCGACCTTATAATTGATATCACTATTTATTAATAATTTAGGTTCAGATCAAATATCGGAGATCATTTAAGATTGGTGCATCAAATAACATTTAGTCCATATTGCTTTTAAAGGAAAGAGAAAAATGACTTTTAGTTTATTCCGCAAGAAGAGAAAGAATTTGGGAAGTACAATTAGAAGAGATATGATATTGAGATATCGGCTAGTCAGATGGACCGGAAAAAAATATTACAGTTCTAACTACAACTACAGTAGCCTCGGAATAAAACGACGGATCTTCGTATTACAAGACCGCCGTTGTGGTAAGTTGGAAGTTAAGACTGTATCTAAACTGCGCTGTTGGAGAAGGTATGATGACATACATACTGTTTTTCCCATCAAACTTTGCCAGTAGTTTTATTACTTAACAAGTTTTCGTATTAATTAGAGAAAATAGACACACTGTAAACTGATAACAGACATCATTCTGTCGAAGCGGTTAAAGTGAGTACCGTACCGTTAGACCGATCAATAGTCGCTGTTGAACCACTACAGCAGACAGACGGAGCACACACGCAAGCTCTTGCAATGGAGCCGAGGTCTGCGCGTTACGAAAAAACTAACCGTCCCCAATACATACGGCAACAGCTGTTCCCCGACCCACATCCGAAAGATAATAAATCACCCATCTAAAAGAGAACTTTATAAATAACTTTTTTTAAGTACAATATCTTGTGATCGTGTCTGCTCGCCTGCTCGGTGCAACGCATTGCTTCACACTTGATCACCAGCTAGCGTGCTGCCTTTCGTTAGTCACACTCAATTTATTCGCTCTCGAAACCCAGGACATGAAAAGTTGGCACACTACTGCAAGGCAGGAATAGGATCTGCGTCGGACATTTGTGACCTGACCGTATTGGTTAATTTGGTTTTTGTTAAGTCTCTGTTGCCGGAGCTCGCATAGCTAATTATCGCAGCTCCAATTTCTGTTCTTGTTTAACCTTTCATGAATTAGTTGGTAAGTTTTCCGTTTCACAACAAAGAACAATTTCAATACGTACGCAGTGAACTAATAAATGTCACTGTAAGTCGGTTGGGAATGCGGGGAGGACTGGAACAGGCAGACAGTGCTGCTCCGCATTGGAAATTGCATTTTATATACGAATGAATAAATGCCACGTTGTTATTACATTCCTTTGGTACAACTTCCTGGAACGTAGCATCCAATTTGACGCTATCTTATACTGCCTTTTTAAGATTCTCGTAGTTAAGGCTCATATTTATTAGATAAAAAGTTACATAAAATAGGAATAGGTAAATTTTTCTCTTTTTCTTCTTTCTTTCTGTAAAAAGAACTCTAATTTTGATGATGTTCATTTTAAAAGAGTAACAGGTAAAGCTAAAACAGTTTTGTATATATTTTTATTTCTGGTTAAACTTTTTTGATAGTATTTGGGATATACAATGATAATCCCATTTGAAAAAATCTGTACTCTGATCTTAATTATCCTGATTCAAGTTTCTTTAATATGGTTCTGGTTTTTTCAAGAAACATTTATTAAAAAAACAGGTTTATGTTTCTTAAAATAGTCGAAGCTTATTACTAATTATTCTTATAGGTAAATATTTGAGTAAACTGCAACATAATTTTCGATGTAGTAATAGAAAGTATGTCTGGAAAGTCATACCAGTCCATTTTAAAAACAGTTTAGGAATTGTCATAACGAAGGTCTGTTTGCAAAATGAATCTGTACATTTTTATTATCCGTAAGAAAAGAGGGATATAATTGCGTTTTACTACAGTCTGTATGTTAGAAGAATTGCACGCGAACGTAGTCGTTGGTAAAGCTAATACTCAAATAAAAACTTGAATGCAAGTTGCGCAATCTGCGAAGATTCGGCTGGAAGATTTTGTTGAAGTAATAGCATAATAGCTTTACATCAATGATGTGATTACCCGGCCGCCCGCCCCCGCGCCGGGGTGCGATGAGCATTTACAAAACTAACTTAACAGTTTAGTTAACTTTGTCAGCGGCATATTATATTATGATACTAGTTTCATTATTAAAGTATATAAGGAATACCGAGCTCTTCTATTTTACAGGTACCAACACAATATGGTGCTGAATAGATATTAAAATGATTAGACACTATAGGAATAATGAACAATCATTGCATATTTTGGAGAGGAGGAAATTATTTCAAATACTTCCATCAACATCACTTTCTTCCATACTTGTCGCTTTATGTCCAATTATTCCACCGCAATTAATCCAATGCGTGTCGTCATGACTGACAACAATCCAGAGAGTGTAACTTTCACTTTTAGTGAGGTATAGGTTCAGCGATTTACCTTACTTGGTTTCATACTTGTACCATGGTAATGGATCGTCCCGAACACAACGCCCAGAGTTGAAGAGGACAGGAGAGTAAGCCCTTCGAAACAAATGTTATTATACTTTTAAAAGTTATACGTATAAATACTGGAAAGTGTATTTTATTAGTTTCTGTTGATCATACCAAACAAGTCATTCTCTTATGTATCTTAAAACATAGTCGATTATTAAAACAATTTTCATATAATAAAAGTTATATACGTTTTGAAGAAGCAACTCTTCGGCTCTGAAGGTATACGCAATTAACGTGAAAAGCTATTCAAAGTGAAATTTGCGAGTGACGAGACTCCCGAGTGGCAATCAAATTAAGCACAAAGAAATTCTCCAATTGCACGTCGCTTCAAGTGCCTGCTTCACTTACAGTGGATTCTCGGTGCTTTGATGACGGGACAGAGAATCTTTCGTTCTTGAAGAGGTAATTTTTACAATGATTTGTCTATTCCAATTTAATAACATTTTGAGTTTAGATATTGCTACCAATGGCCGAAATTAGATGATATATATAAAGTATAAGGTATGAGACGAAAAAAGGGGTGGAAGGGGTTATGAATGCAATCAACAATACTTACGCTGTTATCGTGCATGTTGATGCTTGATCGAACACTAAGTGAAAAAAATGTAATATCTGTGTGAATGTTTAGTAACAAATCTCTTATCTAAAATTCGCTTTTTACAGACTCATTAATTTATAAACTACCTGCAATGGCAGAACTAAAGCTAGTGCATGATACGAAATGGTGGCATAAACAACAACCGAAAGTTTACCTGATGATAAGTGATACGTAAGTCCATAACAATGAGTTCTGATGTTATTTTATACACTTATTAGACTTAATGTAATATCATACCGCCCTCTGAATTGACAGTTTTGACAGCACTTTTCCCGCCTTGACGTTAACAATTTTGTAGTGATGTATCATGTAATTGAACGTAAATAGAAAGGGTAGTATTTTTCTTATTCGTCTCCGTCTATTTATGTCGACATCGATATTATTATATCGATAATATGTATATTTATATCGATACCATCTGTATTTTTATCGATTTTAAAACTTTGTCGAGGCGTGGTGCCGCGCGTCGTTAGGAAACTCACCGAGCCGGATAATAGAAGTATTGGTGTTTGTGAACAACAATCTATGAAATGTAACTTGGAAGTAGTGTTCACGCTCGATTTATCCATCCAGCAAATTGGATGGAGGCTTTCGAAGCAATTGTTTATTTTTGGTACGTTTTTGTCTAAAGAGATGTTTGGTTAGAAATCTTTTCAGTGTACTTCTTTTGAATGTTTGGGAATCATCACGAAAATTTTAACCGTAGAGGTAGCAGCCGTCTAGCTTCTTCAATTTTCCTTTGTGAATGATCAGTCGTTTACTCAATTATAGAGAAATTCAAACCCTTATTATTTAATAGATTTGTTAGTTATGTACCTTTCATTAATATAATCATATGACCTAATGTCCCAATTAAAAATGTAACGTACGTTTTGAAGGTTAATGTAGATTTAGTGTGTCTAATATGTGCGTGTTGTAAACGTGTACAGTGATATAATTTAAGTTGTAATTACGTCGTGTAGACATTTATGAGTTTAGGTAACGCTACCGAGGGTACTTTGAAACCCGCAAATGTTTCTGTCTACTTAGATACGCATATTTCTGTAAGGTACACATATATTTATTTTTATTCACATCATCTCAATCACTCTGATCATATTTTTAGCTAATAACCTTTAGCGCACTAAATAAAGACAAAATTGATTTGAATTTATAAAAAAAATTAACTTTTTAGTTATGTTTAAAAAACTTTGTAAACTACATATTTTAGATTTCGTTTAGCAATATGAATACCTTTCACCTTTTCACGTTTCTACATAAAACATGGTATTCATCTATATGTTGCGTTTCATCTGTATGCATAGTAAAGTTAAAAATAAAGCTACAAAACGTAGCCGAGCTTGCGATGGCAATAAAAAGTAAAGAATTCATGGAACCGTACGTTTGACGCCGTTACAGAAAAAAAAAAACGTGCAGTATATCGACGGCATGGCAACATTACGGAATACATTCGTAAATAACAATATAACTGGAACTTTCAGCTAACTGACATTTTTTTTAACAAATGTGAAATCTGTGATGCAATAGAAATTTTTAGTTTTCCTTGTTCTGCGTTTTCATGAAAAAAATAATTTAGTAACTTTAAAGTAAAGCTGTTTAATTGGTTATATGATGCGATAACAATGAGATAGTAGGATGTTGGTTATAATATTTATAGAACAGCACATTATAAGCATCGCATCAACAGAAAGCGGCACTTCTAGTTGCTTTAGTTATTTCATTAGCTACAGCAAACACATTAATGTGTGCACACACTACTACATGGCGACAAAAAGACGGGGTGACCAGTAAAATAATATTGCAAACATGGAGATCCAATACCAAAGACGAAAATATTATCTATGGATTTGATTAAATTATTAGTTTAAGCAATAAAATTTAAAAATATAGTATATTCATAATGAAGAAGTTTGTATTTTATGTTTAAAATATTATAACTATCATTGTCTAACAGTGCGCTATAAATATAGTTTAATGTGTACGATGGTGAAGAGGAGACTGAAGTTATGTTAATTTAGTTACGTTTGTAGCTTTAAGGGTTTGAGATGGCTTCTTTTAGATTATAATACTTTAAGAAAACACAGACAAGTCTATGTTAATATTTTTTTTCTTATTTTGTATAGTTAATATGACATTTTCACAACAAAGACTTCAAAATGTATATTTTTCAAATTGTAGCTAGCAACCCTGAGGCGCGGGAAATGTTGGGCGCGGGCGAATATTATCTGTGGAGCCGACTCCTAACGTCTATTCATGGACGAGTTATTGTGGACCTAATGTTGTGAAAGGCGCTATTTATAGAAAGAACTTTTACGTGTTTACATTCAGCTATAGATCAAACGACTTATAGGATCAGAACGTACACTTAGCCAGAACGGATTGGATGAAGGGTTTGAATAAACGATAATTACACAAAGCTAGTAATTTCTAAATTGTAACATGTAACAATTAACATACAGTATCAGTGCTTCAATACAATACGCAAAAGATGATATCTAATATTTTCAAAGAAATCCTATCCAATTATTTGTGAATATAGCTTAGCGGTAAGGATATTATAATTAGCTATAGGCAGATGTAAAACTTCTGTTACTTCTCTTTTAAGCAGTGGGTTTAACAAAGCTTATGATTGTTAGATATTAAGGATAAATGATTGTGGTTATAAACATTTTGTTAGAAAAATAGTAATTGTATTGACTGTTAATGAATCCAAAATTATATTTCTTATAGTGCAATTGAAATATTGGGACTATTATTAATCAATAACTTTTATGAAATTGATAATAATTAAATAGTTGTATTGATTATTGTAAAGATGGCGCCGCTGTCATTTTGGTATAAATAGAGGACAACAGTGGATCTCGAGCTCATTACTGTTTCGACAGTGTACAAAGTGTGAACTCGGTGACTTGTGAATTGTATATATAAAAATTTGTAAATTAGATATGTATGTCTAAAAGAGAAGTGTCTATTATGATATGTTTAATTAAACTTATTGAGATAACTTGTGAATAGCGTACCGGCATTGCGCAGTCCGCGCGTGGGTGCGCGCCGCGGCTGCGGTTGTCTGGTGGTCGTGCGGCTTCCTTGAAACTGGAAACGCGGTGTCGCTTACCATGTGTTGCGTCGCGTCTAGTGCAGCTGTCTCGCTCGCACCCGCCGACTGCGAGGGTAGGTTGAAAACTATCCGCGAAAGCTTTGCGGCTCTCAAAGTACCCAGCGTAAGTTTTGCGAGTTAATACAAACTAAAACTTAGCACTTTGCTTGCTCTCTTTGCTTTGTTAATTTTATTTTTGTAATACAATCAAAGGAGGTGACTGCTTTTTCATCCACGTGCCGGTTGTTCTTTTTTTTTTTTATACTACTATGCGACGAGACGAGCGCGACGTTCACCTGATGCTAAGTGATACGCTTGCCCATGACAACGTGGTGCTAGTTAAGATGGTACACACTGCACCACATTGCGCTCGTCGCTACAGACATAAGGTGTTAAGTCTCGTTACCCCAGTAATTACACTAGCTACAGCGCCCTTCAAACCGGAACACAGTAATGTTTGCACACTACTATTTGGCGGTTGAAATAGTCACTGCGGTGGTACCCAGACGGTCTCCGGCAACAGAGACCTACCACCTGGTGGTTCAACACTAGTACGGAACGGCGAGAGTTAAACTACTTACCTCCGTTAATGACTTTCTGCAAACGAAAAGTGAGTACGATGTTACTAACTTCCAGATCTTCCGACTTCCATCACATCGCAACACCAGTTGGGATGGAAGAACTATTTCCGTATATAAGTCAGTTCGTAATATTCACATTGCGCACTCTCGAGGGCTCCCGCAGATAAGAAAGGTCTGAAATACGCGTAAGCGGCAGTAAATCATTTGTGAATTGCTTAATTTAAACATTTATGCTGATGGATTGAAACACTTAGAAGTAGATTTAAGAGTTTACTGCTTCCGGTGAGTGTGCCCGATGACTAAGACTTGCAGTTTTTTTAACCACTCGTAGACAACTTAGTTAAAAGCGCGTTGAACTGTCTTCGTGTAAGCGTGTTTGCGTTTGCTTGGTTGTTAAGTCATTCGTGATATCCTAAGTGTTGTACACAAATATTCGAGTATTAGCTTAGTATAAATACATGTTGCTCAATTCTCTTAAGCCCCATAACATTTAATCCCGGGCTTAACTTGTTCATTTGCCGCCTCTCTGTACAAGTGAGCTCCGTAAGAGGGATTACAAAGGAACGTTTAAGAAGACGGCTTTATCATCAGCTATAAGACAAATTTAAAGAATTCTTTGAAACCTTTCTTATGACATGGTAAATTAATAAGTTAGACGTATAAAAAACGCTGATATAACACAAGATTAATAGTATCGTACCGCAGGTCAGACCATCGATCAAGTGTGGACCAGGGGGAGGCTGGAGAAAATCAAACGGCATCCTCCTAATGGACCCGCGCCGCATCGCGACCCGCTCACTGATTTAATTAATAGCTACCAGCTCTGCTTTATTTGTGGTGGAGATGTTGAAGTGGGGAGAGAAAGATTCTCCCAAAATAACGTTCCACTTCAACTGTGCCAGTAACATGATTTTTTTACGCTATTAGCAAAGTCAATGGTATTATTAGTTTTTTCTTTTTTTTTTTTATACAAGTATGCGACAAGACGAGCAAGACGTTCACCTGATGGTAAGTGATACGCTTGCCCATGACAACGCGGCGCTAGTTAAGATGGTACACACTGCACCACATTGCGCTCGTCGCGTGGAGACATAAGGTGTTAAGTCTCGTTGCCACAGTAACTACACTAGCTACAGCGCCCTTCAAACCGGAACACAGTAATGTTTGCACACTACTATTTGGCGGTTGAAATAGGAGCTGCGGTGGTACCCAGACGGTCTCCGGCAACAGAAACCTACCACCTGGTAAAATTTTTTCTTAATCTGGTTTGGGAGTCGTACACCATGATGACTCTATACGTATTTGTATTTCTTGTAGAGATAAACGATTGTTTATATAAATATTGCTGCAATTGAAAAAATCCATCCTGTCGTTAATTATTAGTTCTCTTACTAAACATATAATGGACAGTAAAAGAACATCTATGACGTTATCGTATAGAAAAAGATCTCTACTAATTGTTGCAGGAGATGGGTAAAATTTTTCAATGAAAACAACGCTCGGTATTACCAACTTTTATTAAAACTAACGCTGAGATGAGGATGACTGTACTATAATCGTTACTTGTAACAAATGTATGCAAAACACTTTGTTGCATAAACAAAAACTTCCCACGGGGTTGTTGTTCCGCGCGGGCCTCTCGGCAAAGTTCAGAATAACATTGGTAATGGCTTTTAACCTCTATTGTTTTAGCGTCATCTAAATTACTTATAACAATATATTACCAAAAAACAATAGAGAAAAGACTTTAGTAAAATGCAGAAAGCAGAAATATGGAATGTGGTAATAAAGACCGCACCGAAATATGTTTTTTGTTGATTATAAAATAGTATGAAAGATTTTCCTCTTTATACCTAAAATATTTGCGATCATTTTATTGTGGGAAATATCCTCAGCGGAAATTGACTTTCGGTGTGTCGTAAAAGGCGACTAAAAGACAAAAATGCAAAAAAGCAACCTTCCTCTATTGTCTTTATTCAGAGGGAGACGTGAACAGGCTAATTTGATTATAACGAAGAACTTACAATTGATCAACATGACAAGTGAAGTCATTCGACGCCCCGAAGCCTCAGTCTCCGTCGGCTTTGAAGTAATGAAGTCGAAAAATGAATTATTCCCTCAGCCGGCGCATCAGACGCCTCCGCAACCCTTTCGGCTGCTCAGCGGTGCACCGTCCCAGTTATGTTCATTTCGCTGTTTCATGACGAGACTTTTCGTGAAACTAATTTCAGATATTATGCTCACAATTATTTGGCAGTAGTCGATAATCTGATGTGCAAATATAGTCCTCATGAAAGCTGTATAATAACTGTTGGAGCGACGAGGACAACGCTTAAACATCCTGAGCCTTAATGTTGTGGGCAGCTGCTGGTTGATCTCGTCACAGTGTTTGTTTCAAATAAATCCTATTGCCGAAAAGGAAAGTCCTTGAATTCAAGTCGTAGTTAATAATGATTATTAAATTTACCACCTCTTTGGTATCTGAACAGTGTGGAGTGTGAAACTCGTCGAGGGTGAGTTTCCTGCGTTTGAATATCACCTCGTTAGTATACCAGGGTGCGGGTGCGGTGCACTCCGCGAGCGCAGCCAAGTGCCTGCCAAGTGCACGCCGAGTGCCAGATCTATTGGCGCATTCAATCACACCCCTTTAACGCTTTATAGCAGCGAGCTGTCTCAATCGGAATGTATACGTCTGTTTATTTGTTTCATAACAATTTAACCAAACCTTTCAAAATTGTTAAATTATACACATCCGCTGCTTCCTTACTTTTTAAATCCTATATGAACATACACTATGTTCATTTTATTTATTTCTTGTAAATGAGTATTTTGTACGTTTGACATGAAAATGTGAAAGTATATAAGGTCACATCGCTTAGTTATTAAACATCTGGTTTATGATGTGCACGTACAAAATAAACAAACTCAAACATAGAATGTACGGTCTCGGTGCTTGTATGAAACATTTTAATTAAAAGCAAGAAAGATTCAACTGAAAAGCTCCAAAAAATCCGGGCTCGTCGTTTCATATTTCAGACAAACGACACAGTAATGCAATGAATGGCAAACGTTTCTGTTCGGGCCCCGCTCACCTGCCCCGCTCGCGTCGGGAGGAGTTTTCATGAAATTTCATTACTGCTTCAGGGGCAACGCGCGCTGAATATTTTTCGAATGCCTCTTACCTTTGACGGCTGCGGCCAGCGCCGAAAGTCCGCCCAGCCGGCCGTTTGTATTCCGAAAGCACGCGTAATTAAGTGGGCGTGGGAGTGAACCCCACGGGGGGGCGGCCGGGTTGTCACACGTCCGCACGGGTTGCGGGAAAAATTCGCATTTTGCGAACTCTGTACACGGGCCCCGCAAGAATATATTCTCCTTAGTCCTTATGATACTATTATAGTGAAATTAAAATGCTGTAGGATAATGAGTTATATCCCTGCCGTTGCAAAAAGCGTGTAAGACATAAGAACTGTAGAAAAAAGGCAGCATCTTTTCCTGTGATCGTTACCAACACACTGTTACTGCGAATTCGCACCTAATTCGACTACAGTAATTACCTTCAAACTGGAGGTCTGTCTGCGGCTACATCGACATAATGTATCTAGTGGCTCTATTTTACGATATACTTCAGAGCTGTATAATATACTGTAACAATTATCCTTTGATTTTTTTCGCCGTCGTACATAACTCTGTTGTGATACGTTCAGACTTTATCATGTGATGATAAGAATCATTCCGCCGCTATTGATTTGTCAGCGTGGAAACTTCAATTTAACGGCCCGTTAGCGGCGGACATTAGGGGTCGTTACACGGGTCGGGTCAGGGCCGGGGGCCGACCCCCGGGCTCCGTTGAAGTCGTACGATAATAATTTGAAAACAAATACACCTTACATGAAAGGGTATAAATTGTTCTCCCGAACATAACCTTCTTTTGTTACAAATGTTACTCATTTTTTTTTCTGTTTCTTTAATATCACGTAAACATTCAAACGAATGAACTAAAAAAATAATTGACATAACAGATACTTACCGTTAGAAATTTGAATAGATGTGATTAACAGCAAACGGCTGAACCAATTGAATTATAACTCGGAACACACGCGATGTTATCATTTTGGTAATAAGATACTTAACCTTCAAATTGGTAACTTAGTTACAGACAGACAAATACATCCACTAGACCTATAACAATCCGCTTCCACGCCGGCGGGTGTAGGGCCTTTGCGCCTGCGCCCCACTCGGCCTTTGTGTAAGGCAGACTTATTAATTAAGACTCGCAAAGTCGTTAAGTAAAGCAAACGAGGTATTTCATTAGTCGACTGAAACAAACATCGGCAGCGAGCGGTGCCGGGTCTCGCGGGTGAGACGCAAACAAGAAACCACCCTCCTAATTAAAGTTATACTTCACTGCACTATAAACACAGACGCAGTAATACCACCACTTTACTGGCAGCCAGTATTGATGGTGAACGTCTACGTAGTTACCATTAATCAAACGGTAGTTTACAAATACAACAGCGATCCGATTTCCCAGAATGAACACAGTGAAGTTACAGAATGCTTTGTATCTTTTAACTTAAACTTGATCTTGAGTAACTATCGGGTCGAAGCGTGCTTACCTTTACCATTGACATATTTTGGTAGCAAACTTACTATAGTGGTGGTAGGTTTCAAAAAGCATTACTACCGTCCAAACTCCATAACAAAATTCTAAAATGGCCAACCAGCTTTAATTTTTTTCCTTTTTACGTTTTGCGTTCTTTAAATATATATAAGAAAGGAATGAAATATGAATATAATAAAGCTTGTCTTGTAACACTGAAATTTCTGGTTTGATTACGCGTTTGATTGGTGACTGACTACAGTATCAGGTTGTAACTTTGTCGTCGACAGCTACTGTTCTGGGTGTCAACATCGTAGTGACAGGGTACTCTGAATGTCATATTTTGATCAAAGCATTTGTCGCGTGTGGTAACAACCTAGATGGTCTTTTGCTCATCCACCGACGGCGTCCCCCGTCTCCCAAACTTAAGAAGAATCCGGAGCTGCGGTCTGCAACTTTTATGCCGACGGCGTGGTGGAGTCGGTGACCTGTCACCGTCCGTGACGTCACGGCGAGGAAACGTTTCGGCGGCGACTGTGCACCGACCACTTTCCGTTTCCTTACTAGTCGTCCGGTCACTTTCACTGCGGTGAATTTTTAACGTTGAAACGGTTTAGGTAGAATGTAGCACTAGTTTCGTTCATTTCTGCTGACAAACTTTTCTGTGTAAACATTACTGGGTACCGGTCAGAAGGGCGCTGTAGCTAGTGAAACTACTGACGCAATTATCACGATGCTGTGTAGTGTATATCATCCTAAACTGTATCAGGATGTTCCGTTCGTCGAGTTTTGTAGAAATATTATGATAGCTCACTGTGAGCTCTTTGTGAGTAGTGACGGTATTATCATATTATACATATCATGAAGCAAGGATTGTCTTGCTAAAGCAATGATCGGTATTAGAATTAACAAACAGACAGTAGATAAAATCTACAAGTTCGTTCTTGTTGTACCCAAGTAGGCGATACCGGAAGCACGTCACCCAGCCGCGCTCCGTGACTGTAGCTTTGTAGCTACGAAATAGTTTTCCAACCAAATTATTTATAATCACAAAATAGTAAACTACAGTTATAAAATATAAATAATATACCATTATTAATTTATTTGAATCGGATGTGAAACAGTTTCAATACTATCTCGAGAAAAAAAAACATGGAGTTGGAATTTGAAGGAAATCGCTTCAACACAAACTTAATTACAAAATAGTTTTATTAGTTAAAAAATATATAGATGCGACGAGGTGATGTGAGTGTCTCGTTACGTCAGTAAATACGTAAGCTACAACGCAGTTAGATCTGAAATGAAGTACGCAGTTAAAAATGGGCGCTGCGTTACCTGTCTACATCTACCATTAGTAAGCTCTTTAAAAATGACAAACTTATTGCAAGATGCCATTAATTATTGTAATTGCTGTGTATTTCGTTCTGATCAACCCCTCCCCCTCCCCCTTTCATTCTCCCCCCCACTCTGCTGCATAGCTACCAGAGCTCGGGGAGCGCTGAAACAATGTGCAAACTTCCTCGAGTGTTTGGTATCAAAGCGGCGGCCATGTTGTGCGGTTACGTCACCCCTTTGCCTCTGCCCTCGTGCGGCCACGCTTTACATCGTTGACAGACCTACCTAACAACGTTTTGTTATGTAATGTCAATTTAAAAACGTTTGAAAATACATCTGCTTAAATTAAGCTAAATACAGCGCTACTTAAAGAAAAATCGCGAAACAAAAAAAATATATATCTGCTCGTAACAATTTGCTGCATACTACAATTTTGCTTTTGCTGGTGATGTAACTCTTGTATGTTATTGCAAATTCTTTTGTTGAAGCCCAATAATGTAGTAATTGTTGGATTAATCAGATTTAACCAAATTTTAAATATTCTTGAGACACCAAACGCAATGTGATGGTGTGTAAACATCTTAATTTGTTAGTTGTGATGTTGCGTTACAGGTTAGGCGCTGCAATCATCACCAAGTTAACTTACCCTCGTATTATCGTTTGAAACGAAAAATAGTAATTTTCAATGTTTTCAATTGTAATGTATAAAAGCTGTTATCGTTGTTGCTCTTACGTTATTACATAAAGAAAAAACGTTATGAGCATCAAAGTTCACCACAAAAAACACTTCTCAAGTCAATAGTTCTTATATTATCAATAAGTAAATTTTAAAATACTATCCTTTTTCTTATTGGTCACCCTGTTCACACATGTTCGGAAGCAGACAAATATTTCCTTTATCCCGCAAAATTCAGGAAGTGCTCCACATTTTGAGCAAAGCTTCGGCAGATTTAGGTTACCTAAACAAAGCACTAGTTCAATCAACAAATTATGCCTATTTTCATTAAAAATTGTCCAGGAAAATTACTTCACTATTATGTTGTGTATGATGTTAAAGCTCACTAGTCTAGGAGTTCTCTTTTTATTCCCCTGTTACAGTTTCCCACATCATAGTCGAGGATACAGATGACGGCAGACTGTTGCAATTCTTTACTGTTCTCATTATGAAGGTTGAAGAAGCTAAACGTTTTGTCCCTGTGCCAGGAACATTGAAAACTAAGGAATTCTCTTGTTAAATAAACATCGCTACTAGTCAGATAGACATACGAACTGAATTTGCAAGCCGCGATAATGAAATAAGAAATGTTTTTATCTTTATTTGTATAGGAAAACCTAAAGAGTCGACTAAAAAAGTTTTTAAAATAGAGTCATCATCATCATAAGGTGCCTTCTTCAAACTGAAGTTTGGCGGTCAGATTGAGAAAACTTTGCCGATCTTGGGCTAATCTTTTTAATTGGTGGTATTTAAGCCCAGTCCATTCTTTTATATCGTCGAACCATTTCTTACGTGGTCTACCAAGAGCACGTTTTCCGGGAATTTTGCCCTCCAGGATCAACCTTGGGAACTCATAAAGGGATCCTCTTTGCAAGTGTCCGAAAAATTAAAATAGAGTAAAAAAGTTATTTAAACGTTTTATTGTATAGCGAAAATATTATTTCCGTTTTATGTAAATTTCTTAATAATTTTACACATAGAATATGTATGTAAATTTTGACAGTTATTATTGTTAATAATTTATAACAAAATTTTATATATGATAATTATTAATAACTATGTTTTTATTTGGCATTGTGATGAAATACAAACGTCGTTTCATCGTAATAAAAAGAATTATTAGTCTATTCCCCTTCCACGTCGCCATTGTGAGTGATCACCGCCGGAGTTGTCTATGGCACGCCGCGAGCGGTCCGCGCAGCGCGTGCCCTCTGACGCGCGGAGTGGAATAATAAAAGTAAACTCAAACCTAATATATGGATTTATTCAGCGGCGGATGTGAAAATGGCTTCTCCCGGCTTACTTATTTGTTAGAGTCGACATTCGTTTTGTGAGACTAAAGTTGATCTTTTTACTTACAAATAAATTTGTTTTTGGTCTGGTAAACCTATTCAGAGTAAAACTTTAAATGATGTGCTAACCCTTTGGGTACATTTATAAAGTAAGAATCGTCATCGATATGAATAACCAAAGTTACAGAGACGAGTCTGACTTTACTAATTTAACTTATGATTGTTTATCTAATCTTGTATTAGTTTCCTTTTTTCTGTATAAAATTTCATTTTAGTTGTTTATAATATTAATGTATTCATCATGATTTTACTGTAAAATTAAATATTCAATGTGTTAAATTCAAAGAAATCGGGACTCAACATTAAAGTGATTATTGTTTTCTGTATATTATTTTTTGTTGTGCCACTCCGGTCTGCCGATTGATGTGGTTAGTTGTTAAATTGATGAATGAGCGTAGAGTTGTGTAGACTGTTGGTGTATATTATAGATGGGTCGCTGCCTTGGGATTTGGTGGTGTAGTTCCTCCCGCTCACGTTCCGATAGCGCATGAAACTTTCACTCTGAAGAGAACAGCCTTCGTCAATGAATAGGAGTTTGGAAAAGTTAAAATAAACTCAATTGGTCTGCGCTCAGTATACTTGTGTTTTCTTCTCAAATAACTGATTTTTGCCGCAGCGAATGTGATGTAATTGTCTGCATATACTTCTCACACGCTTTTCGCATCTTTCTATAGTTCTATTCTATACAGTGACTTTATGAAAAGAGCAAACAAAAGAGCTTTCGGCGTTGTCCGCCAATCGTTACGTAGATTGACAAATAGATTTTTTTTCTGCAACTACAAATTACTTTTAAAAATGGGACTTCTCCCGACTCAACCCACTTGGTGACCCTACAAAAGATATTGTAATCTTATGTGTAATATTTTGACTTATCCGCTTCCAAACCGGGGAATATTGATCTTTGAATAATAATATCGTAAGAGCAGGCACGCGGTTTGCCAAATATGAAAACATATTCTGGTTTTCGATAAATTCCCTGATGGTAAGCATCTCTTAGCTGAGACCTGTCGCCTATTTCACACGCCTTGTGTATAAGCATCGTGGTGTTATTAGGACACGATTTTTTCCAATTAGATAATACTAATTGCTGTGACTTTTGAAACGAAGAGTAGTGAACAAACTGGAAACAACGCATGCGTCATCATATTACCCAAAACTCTATTACCTTATAAGATTATAACAAAATGGTCGAGTAGCTAACTTCCATGCTTTAGACACAAAGATCCTCAATTCGATTCTCAGTGAATTTTTTTTACTCTTCAACAATGATAACTTTGACCTTTCATATGTCCTTAACTGGAAGAGTTAAAGAATTTTTATTTCAGATTTCTTCTTATATCCTGTACTTCACTTTACTCTAAAAGAGTATGGATGTAGCTCTTCCCGTTTAAAAGTTACAAGCCTTAGGATTTAAGTGCAAATGCAAAAGGTGACGGAGATTTAAAATTTCAAAATTGTTAATACGAGACGACAGGAACATTTGTATAAATACACACGTTAAATTACAAGTACACAGTTTTCACGCTGTCGGTTCTAACGTAATGCCGTCAACGTTGGAGCAATTATAAAATTTAATTCTCGTCTCGCATCGTCGTCATTAATGTTTTTTGCGTTGGTAATTACTTCCGGCGGTGCGTTTTGTTTAAATCAAACACTTTTATAATTAATTAAACAAATAACAATTAATTCTATATTAAACTCTTTTTGATAATTAAAAAAAAGTAATACTAACTCACAAACATTATGGTATGTGTATTTATACTCCTTGCTTATATTGATGTATATATTTTTATGTATTGAAAAGTATTAACATCTACGTTTATATATATTTTTTGTTAATCTGTTTCGTATTTTTGGTCTGTTTACTCTGTAAAGTAAACTCTTAACTAATATCACCTAATACAAGAGTATTGTTTTACTCACAGAAACGAAAAAAATAAAATAGAAGTCGCTAAAGATAAAAAGAGAACATTCCAACGTCTTTTAAAGGGGCAACAACAAAAATTCACGTTTAAGGTAAAAAACGGCTGCGCAATAAACTTAAATTAGGATAAATTGGACAATTAACATAAAATATACCTTCGGGAGGTTCACCGCCTTATTCTGTTTCAAAACAAAACAAAAACGTAGCGAGCCGGCCAGCGAACGAGCGGCGAGAGAGAAGACTGAAAAATAACTGCTGCTTACTGATACATACAATTGCTTCAATCATTAAGCAGCAATTAATGTTCAAATTAAACAAAATTGAAATATGATCGTTAAGTAGTAACTAACTTATATTAATCCATTACTTATTTATAAAGTAACCAAAGAATACCTATTTTCTACAATTCAAATATCACCGATAGATAATATATACTGGTCAAATATTATAGTAAATACTTTTGTAACTACTGACAAGAAATGTTCTACTAATATATCTGTTCTAGTATAATACTGGAACACAGTAATGTTTGCACATTTGGTTCGTCATTTTAATAAGAGTTGCTGGTGGTTTTGAACTGGCCCAACTATCAATGTAAAATAAACTTTTAATTATTCTCGGTAATTCAAAATAGATCAAAATGTTGTCATGTATGTGGGAAGAGGTTAAGGTTTTACTATCTATACTATAAAAGAATAAAGTAAAACGTCAATTGTGACATGGAACATTCGAGTTGTCAGAGACGAATAACAAGATTAAGAAAAAAGATGTAACGAAGAATACTTATAAACAGTAATAGAGATTTTAGTGCTTAAACTGCTTCTTTCACACTTTAACCACATGTATATATTTTTTTTATTAATTATGAAATCATATCTATTTTGACCGTATATTACGGCATGTGACCCCGCTGCTCCGCTGCCAAGGGCGAACAGATATGGTATACGTTTTAAATGGATTTAATGCAGATGCGTTCACGTTGAGAGGTTTCCTTTACACGCGAAACGGGTATACTTGCGAAGATTCATTTTTCATTTAAACACATTTTTCTTGAATTAAAGATCTCAATGGATTTCAAAATCAAAAATCACATTTTAAAATTTAATATAGACTAGAGCTAGATCACGATACCAGATGATAGTAAGATGTAATCTTAAACAGCAAATACCAATAGTTTAGTAGAAATGAATTTATTCTCTTAAAGACTCGCAAAGTTTAAACTTTTACTTTTAGATGGCGCTACAATACTTGTGCGTCTTCGAATTCTTGGTATGGCCTTGAGAAGATGACAAGTTTTTTTTAGTTAATATACTGTTTAAAACAGAAGCTGGGTACAGCTTTATAGATGATCTGTTATAATACAATACCTCGAGGACGTTTTTTTTTTATGTTCTCATCTCCGTGCGTGGTTGGGTCAGTGCCTAGTTCTTTCATACTCATTTCTCGCTTTCATTCTGTTTTGCTATCAATCATTCCTCTAATTTATTTCCTTCTTTCATTCATCGCGCTCTGGAGTGAAGACTCCCGCCGTCATACATTTTGCAGCGTTTTTCCGAAGAGACCTGTGGAGCATCCCATTTAACATATCCCTGTAATAAAGGCATTCCACTTAAAAACTACTTACTACTAATATCACAATCTGGTCTGTCCTTACTATCTAATATAAAATTTCTTACTATAGCCTAATCCTAATATCACAGTAACTTTTTCTCTAATTCCTAATAATATCTTTTGTTTTGTTCTTTTCTGTTACATCGGCTATAGTTTTTCTGCAAAATTTCAAGAATATTGGACCTCGAGGATGTTAGTCAGTATTATGTGATACAGCAGCCCACCTTCTCTATATATAGAGGAGCGCGTTTGTTGACACAAACATCACGGATGCGTCGTAGTACAAATCGGCCTTCGGCGGAGTGACTCAGCACCGCGCCGGCACTCGCTTGGCACCCCGCCAGCCCGCCAGCCCGCCGTCCCACTCCGTGCCAGAGCAGTTTCATTAACAAAACGACCCAAGGGTTTTGTAACTTAATAGACCTATACGGACGCCTGCCAACTACGTATTAACAGCGACTAGTGTTTGTTAAAAACTTACAATTACTAACGCACGACCCTAATAATTTTACTGTCTACGGCGCCCTGCGAACGGGTAAAATAAATGTTGCAAATTACTGTTTAAAGGCAGAAACTGGCATTACTGTAATAGATAACTTATCGATGAACAGTAAGTACATAGCAATAGGAGCCTGTTACGTAACACTTACTTATCGTACTATTGATGGCATCAAATGCGGACATAATTCCGTTGTAAGTGCGTCGGTAAAAGAAAGTCCGTGGGTAGGTTTCGTTACGTTTAAAAAACTTTTTGTTTATTTTTGTAGACTCATTCGCACAATACAAAAGGTAACAAGCAGTAATAAAAGGCGAGGTATGTGCGGACATAAATCAGAATTTACATATTTACCTTTGTTTTTAATCTGAAATTAATAACGGAGCCGGGAATTTGATAAAACGTACCGCAGCGCGCCAAAATTATACCGCCATTATTCAATAGAGTTCATCGACTGCCCACCTGTCATACTCCTCGCTCGTCTTGTCTCTTTCCCACCTACCAGTAAGTTAATTAGCCGTCTCGCTCGCGCTACAAGCACGGCAGTATTGTTGGTAAGTCAATGTTACATCTAATGATGTCACGATGCGAAATAAATTATCATTCGAGATACTTCAATGTGAATAGAACTGCGTCTCAGATATACCCATTCATATGTAATTTTTTCTATTTAATACTGTAAGGTATAAAGGTGTATCAGTTTTGAAGACTTATGATCTTTGTTTTTCAATGCATTCCCCTGATGTTAAGTGATACATACACTTATAATAATATGCTGCAATATTTAGGATTTATTAGGCGACAAAAGCAGTTTCTTTACCCCCGGTAAATTTCATAAGCTATAACTCCTCGTAAACTGGAATACAATGTTTTCATGCTTATTCATTAGGTTTATTGCGGAAAATATTACATTTGATGCTACTAATATCATCTTATTAAAAATCAACGTTAATAATTTTTCGATATATCAAAAGCGTCGCTAACCGCTGCCCTTATTGAATGTGTTGTAACAAAGCGCGGGTCTGTCTGTCTGCACGAAGACGGATTGGAACTTCATTAAAACACGAATGCTTTGTTCATTGTTGTTATAAACGATCTATTAAAATTTAGTTCATGTGCTACACAATGATTGGATTGTGTCGACGGAAGTTCGATCGAAAAAAGCAATACACGTACCTACTTCCAAAAAATATTGGTCGGCGTAACTTCGTTAAATGAGTGCATAAACATGAAAAACATAAAAAAAAATAAGAGAGACCCATGTTTAGCGATGGACGTCTACTATTTTATGATGATGACATATTAGTGATATTTTAAGTATCTTATGTCTCCAATAAACCATGCCTTAAATTCGTGCGGATAAACGAAATGTCAAATCAAAATGGACGCTGCGGTGACATTTAGTCTGTAGCTTTCCCGCCATTTTGCGGGCGCCGTCGCTTGCTCATAATTTACGTGTCAAATATTAATTGAATGTCGTTAGGGATGACGGTTTATAATTATGCTGTTTTCAATTGTTATCAATAAATTTCAAATACAATTTCAGCGAACGTATTAGAGAAAATAAATTATACAAAACAGTTTCATGCGATACACAACGCCGTTTATACACGATAACGTTATATATCTTTTGAGTAAAAAATGGTTACTACGCAAAATGTCTTTATACTATTAAAATCATGGAATCCAACAGAATATTCTCAGAAGGAAAAAGTCCATACGATAATAAGGCCACGAAAACAAAAAACGCTATTTTATTAAATTTTTTTTAGATGTCAAAGGTTTATGTGAAAAATCCACAGTAACCGTTTTTTAAACTAATAACAATTACAAATACCAAGTTCTCCACTTTCGGTATAAAGCATCCTATTTTATGTTTAATTATCACTTACTAGTCAGCGGAGTAGCATAGTGTCACTTATTCTATCCTTGTGGGTGTCGTGAGAGGCGACTAAGAGACAAAGGTAGCACAGGAGAGATATGGTTGCCAACCTGCACTCCTTGGATGCAGTTGTAGCTGCGGGCTTTTGTAAAAAACATACTCAAATTTTATAACAACATCAGGGAAGAGCGAATAGTAAAATAATATTTAACAATTATGTATAATTTTATAGACTGTAATTGAACAAAAAAAGAATATTAATTTATGAAGTGTATGGATAGACAAAAGCAAAACAAAATTTTTATTAAAAATCCCATAGAGGGTATTTGCGCGGGAAACCCTGCCCTCTCTATCTGTAGCAATTCGAATAGCATTTTCCGCGCCATTTTTTGCGGCCAATTTTAATCGCTGCTGCCATTTTGCCGAGTTTGCCAACGAGGCCATTTCATTTCTCTATGCCTTTGAAAGCTCTTTTTAAAAAACATACGCCGCTGTTTTCATTATGACGCCTTAATGCACATTCCCATTGTTGTGCCCGCGGATACTATAAAACTGTCTCGCACAATAACACTTTCAATCTTTAAAAATTTACTAGTTTAAGAGAAGAAATTGAACAGCCTAAGATTTATGACAAAAACAATCTAGTGCAAAAACTTAAATAAAAATATTCTAAAGTTATATTCTGAATTGTTATCTAAAGTTCGTTTCTTATCTTTGCAGATAATCCATGAAATGGTACGGAGATGTGAGTGAGCGATGCTGCTGCAGCAGGCCTCCTCGTCCCCCGGTCCCAGCGGCACGGCCAGCCCTAAATTAGCACCTAGCCCCAAACCGAACCCGACGCCCAGTCCTTCCTTCAATCCTCGATTCACCGGCAGTCCAAACTGGAGTGACGGCGCATCCAGTTCCAACAGCCCCAGGCTCGGTTCGAACAGTCCCAAAGTCGGAGCCAGCCCCAAATTCGGCAGTCCGCGGTTAGGGAATGGAAGTCCGAAAGCTGGGAGGGTGACGGCGGAGGACGATGCGGTGTTGCAGAGGCTTCAGACTGACTTGAAGGAAGGATGGACCGTGCACACCGGGAGAGATGGCAGACTTTACTATTGCAAGTAAGTTTATTGATATGTATTTAGAAAAAACTCTTGTGTGTATTTATATATGTATATATAAGTATTACTAGACGAGCGTCTTATTCGCGGCAGTGGGCTAACTTTACCGAAACTTTATATGGTGTCAATGAGACCTTTGATGGTGCATTACATACACAGGATTACTGTTAAGACGTCAGGTGTAGAAAATTATACTAGATATGATACAAAAAAAATAATGTAAATCATTTATTACTTGCCACACATTCAACCGTTATATGATCACTGCCGACAACATTTCAATAGCATCACACATAAAAAAAAAACCCAAACATAACATTTTATTTGATCCCGTGACGCAGCGTAAACATTAATTTCAAAAGCTCCCTCAACGGGCGTAAATAATTTCCCGCCATTTCCAAACGTCGAACAAAATGGATTCCTTTATATTTCACGTTCAGCGGCGCGACGTTCGCGTATCCATCCGCTGCGCGATTGTTGGAACAGCTACAGTTTCCATTGTACCACTCCGCGTTATTTGCCTTAAGATCGTAAAAATGGAGAACCTTTTAAATGGTATTTATTACGTAGTTTTTTTACATGCAATGTGATAATGAGGTAATGGTTAGTGAAGTGTGCACGGCCAGGATACTACTCCTGATATGTCAACAGCAGGAACAAATAAAGCTATTAGCCAAGAAAGTTCCAAAAACTCTATTACCAAGTAAACTTCTTTTAGACTTTTTCTATCTATTTTCTAATCTGATTTCCATTTTCCGCTGTAGTTTTGCCTTAACTCCAAGTAGTAGCGTCTACCGTTCCGAATAGCGGTGCAGCTTGTTAAATAGCCGGGTTAATGAGATGTATCATGTTCCAAGGTTATTTAGGACATTGCGCTGCTGTGAATATCTTAAGTAGAAATTCTTTTAAGCAGGTCGTAACAGCCCTGTTGTCACGGGCTACCAAGAATAGGTGATTAAACGGGTTTTCGAGTTTGCGGGCTCTTCATTGCTCACTAAGCGTGCACTACTCCCTAGAAGCAGGGTATCTTTTAAAGTTTTCTCTCCCGGCACCAAAAATAAGGCAGATCGTATAGATAAACTATAAACATGTGCAGTGGCTTTGTGTATATAAGAAAACAAAGTTATTCACATTTTGTTGTCGATGTTGTTATATTTGTTATTTGTAACATAAAATGTGCTGGCATGTAAATAAAAGCGTCGCACGCGAACTCAGTCGGAGCGACGTTATTGCGTCTGCGGCGTAACAAAGTGGCGGGAAACGTCGCCATTTTGTAACTGCTGTCGTTTTAAAAATAAAATGCTGACTTTTAAAAGCTGACAGGTGTAGTTGATGTCTGTGATTTAAAAACAAATTGTACTAATTCGTTTATTAACCTAATTGACGTTCAGGATATCTGATAGTAACAAACGGTGAAGACTTTATTTATGTGACTTTAGTTATCATCTGAGGAATGAGACACGAGCGAACTTCCGGGTCGCGGGAGTCGGCCGGAAGAGAAGTAATTAATTATTTTCGTAGCGAACCACAAGGAAAACTCGGTTAATAAGGTAATTTAACCTTTTGGCGGGAACGGATTAATGTAATCGTGTATGATTTAATTTTTATATATAAAGCGTAATGACCAGGATGTTCACTGATATTATAGTGTTGAGACGGATGTTAAATAGTGGGATCCCAGCAATTTCGCTAGCAACAGCGCTAGCCTAGAAATCGAAAAATATTTATGTTTCCACTTCTATTGTTGCAGACGTATGCGCTGTGTACCCTAACGGTAACCTGTAACAGAGACAACATTAGTGTACGGAAAGAATATAGTAAACTAGTATAAAGCTTTACTTAAGTTTTAATTAAGTATAGCAGCTGAAGCTGTGTCAGCCGGTGAAACATCGATTCCGCGCGGCCATTGTATTCGATGTACAAAACAATCGATGCAAACATCGATTAGAAATACTTTAATGGTTCGAACAAAAATTAATAACTAGGCGTGTTGTATTCTTGATTATGTGCCAACTTAACTGAACAAAGTGGAATTATTTAAAAACAAAACGAATTGCTGATAAGTTATAAACAACAGCCCTCTTAATGGTCCCACTGCTGGAACTCTGGGCTTTCTCTCTAAAGGCTGATTAGGTGATTACTTAGACGGTCTTCGGCAACAGAGTCGTACCACAAGTAGTGTTTGCAGAGGCTTTGAGAAGCAGAGCAAATAATACCGTTTTGAATAATGTATAATTGGTATTGCTTTGTTGTACATAAAGTTAGGGGCCACGAGACCAATTTGTTAAGTTATAATCTCCGGAGGGATTAAGGGCCGTTTGTCCGATGTATCTTATTGTACCGTTCATTTCAAAGAATAGAATCGCCCGTTTATATATAAACAGATGAAAAAGTTGATATTTAAAAACTTGGCTGTATCTGTACTTTTCCATAAAACAATAGAAATATGGTTTCTCTTTCCACTTTACCATTTTCAAGTTTATCTTATAACTTGTATAAATTGTATGATTTTTTTTGAATAAAAGTTCAATGTGATAAAGTAATAAGTTTGGATGATCGCCTGCTGATAATTCTTCACCAATTTACGTGTCCGTCGTGGATCGTGAGGTAGAGGTCTGAGTGCGGCATTAGCCCTCGCATCTAATAGAGGGATTACATTAAGACCCCGCACTCAGTCGGCGGGGCCTGGCTCCAGGCACGGGTATCCATTAGCGATTGCTGCCTCCTCAGCCATTGTCCAGATGCTCCTGTTCCCTGTCATTTTTAGGTTAATGGATTAAAAGCATTCCATTGAAAGCAGTATATTCAGTTTACTTTAGATATTTACAATGAAGATTCCGAAACGACTGATCAAAATTGAATTGTACAAGTGTGATGTAAACATTATTTAATAAAAAATTCTTTTAACGTTCCAATATTAGGTCTGGGAGTCTTTACCAAATGTTTACCAGGTGGCAGGTCTCTGTGGCCGGAGACCGTCTGGATGGGTACCACCGCAGCTCCTATTGCAACCGCCAAATAGTAGTGTGCAAACATTACTGTGTTCCGGTTTGAAAGGCGCTGTAGCTAGTGTAATTACTGGGGTAACGAGACTTAACACCTTATGTCTCAAGGTGACGAGCGCAATGTGGTGCAGTGTGTACCATCTTAACTAGCACCGCGTTGTCATGGGCAAGCGTATCACTTACCATCAGGTGAACGTCTTGCTCGCCTCGTCGCAATGTAGTATAAAAAAAAAAGTCTACTTTCAAAAGGAGGGAGACAAGACAATTTATCCACCACATTGGCCAAGTGCGGAATAGCGGATGTTACATTTCCAAAAAGCTGCTATTCTTAGAATACGTCGGTTTCTTCACGATGTGTTACTTCGTAGTTTAAGAACAATAAGATGTTATATTGATATTACAAACAGACAGGTATACTAAGTTTTTTTAGATATTCGCAGAAATAACACAGGAGTCCTTGCCGATGTGTCGATAACCAGTGCACAATTAACTCCAACTCACTGGGTGTGAAATCTGTGATGCCCTGTGTATATATGTATGTGTTTATATCTAGATTGAAATTTTTCCATATGTCCAGCAGTGGGCGTCATTCGGTTGTGACGGTGATGATGATTCTAGAATTAAATAATTTAGTAATAAGCTTGCTGATTGCTGATTCTCGTCCATTCTGGATTTTAGCTTGAGCTACTTTAGAATTTCTAAACACGCTCTTGCTATATTGGATAGTTGTATGGTATTTTCAAATCTGTCCACCTACCACTCTCGTTTGTCAATCGACAGTCTGAACAGCATTGCTTTATTCCAGTCATCAAACAAAAACCAGAGTGTTCAGCTCTAACAGATATCACCGTCGTCGTCCTAATTGTGGCATTACAGGTTAGACTTTAACTTCAGCTTGACTAGATTTCCATTCAAGTATGTTCAGAATACTAAGACTCTTATGTCCACATCTGTAACACGATAATGCTGTTACGGCAGATTTACAACATCGGGCAAGTTTAAAAAACCTTACCACCATTCAAATATAAAATTTGATTACTTGGTGAAAACGATAATTGAATATTTCGCTAGTATCGTGTGGGTTCATGTTATAAAAAAATGGATTTCAATTTGGGTTAACTGTTAATTGGGTACATCGTTAAGGCATGGAGAGCGATGAAAGCGTTTCGTTGGTACATTAAAAAGCGGTCACGTCAGCTGGTGTTCATTACGCGGGCCCCTGCTGCCCACCACAAACTCCTTTGTCCTTTATCCGACGGGAAACGATACGCACATGTGGCGGGTGTCGCCGGATGTCATTTTTTTTAACTACAAGGCTCGCACTTGACCTTAATGTCACTGTTGTCAGTGACAATGAAGTCTGCTTATGGTCAGCGACATGGAGACTGTTAAACTTTAGTAACGTGATATTGAGCGCGGCCAGGATGTTTTATACGACCTTGACATGTACATCTGTCGTCTGATAAGAAAACTCTACTCTTCAAGTATTGTGGCTGTACATGATTCTTCTTCTGGTGATAGTTTTCTTACATTTGATAATTTGTAGAAGACCTGGCGACAATCAACGTGACACCGTCTTTTGTGTTCTCAGGACTATTGTGATTTTAAACTCTCTTCGAACTTCTAGGAGTCCCATAATGCTCCTAGGAATCCTGCACAATACTGCCTCTAATCCTAGCAGCTTTGCGGTCCGTAGTGTGCGTGGGTTTAATTTACCAGGGTCAAGGTTGTTTCACGGGTAATGATCGTCGCCCGGTGATTCTTAGCACCTCTGGTTACGGTGCTTAGCCAACGTCAGTCACAGTCGGCACCGCCTCCGGTACCGAAAAATTAACACTCTAGGATCAATATTTGCGCAATCTTATTGTATCTACTCAAATGTATCCTATTAACACGTCTGCGATTCGAAGGTTGGAGTTATTTTTGTGCTGTTCACCCCTGAACTGATAAGTGCTGAATGTATTATATTACACTCACGCTAACCGGGAAGACGGATAATAAAATCACTTAACGATATCCGTTGTATAAGATGACGTCGCTATTTGTATGTCAGTTAGTCGCCATCGTCATCGTATCAACTTATTGATGTTTACTGCACAAAACACGGTGTTGTGTGCGTGTGACTTACAATATCAAATGTGACACAAAGTTTAGGAAAGTAATAAACGTTTCGTCCCAGTCCACTCCGGGATATACTCCAATATCGACCAGTTAAAACAATTAGACATAATCCGAACGTGCGTTAAAATTAAGTTAATTTCGAAGTTTAATTGCGTTCGTGTCGTCGTCGGGCGAGCGCGGAGGAGGGAGGAGTAATATCAGGAAGAGAGGAGAGGATGTGGAGGCAGGAGACACGCTGTTGTCTCCATTCTGAATTCGCGCCGAACACACTTGGTATGTATGACACGATATCATTTAAACGAATACCATAACACACCACTTTATGGTACTAGTAATCAGAGCAACAGCTTTCAGCGGTAACGATTCGGTGGATCGATAATCCTTACTTCTAACTAGTATTGAACTGTTTCATATCATATTATGTTTACTATATTATCTTTTCATCGCTTTAATTTAAAACAATTATATTTGTTTCTTCCATAAATCAGTGTTTAACGCATTAAGATAATGTTAAACCACGTACCCGCAATGATTTCGCTGGCTACCAGCATCCATAAGATCAGAGCAGTTATACACTCCCGGACACATCTATCGGCCCACCTAGTGTTTAAAAGTTTTAACGGTGTCTAGCTAAAAATAAATGTTAGGTGGAGCAATAAGTTTCAATTCAGTTTTAAAGCTGATTTTTTGGTCGACCTTTATGTATGTTTTTTTTAATTTTGAATTCATGATTATGAAAAAAAAAAACCAAAATTCGAGTCTGTTCATTGTTTTTTTTTGATGTGTCCGATTATTGGTTCTATAAAAAGGCAAATCTAAACATAGAGCCAGTTTTGACCAAAAAAATATGGATACTCGGCCTGAAATTGTCGCCCAAGTTGTAAAACTTCTGCCGGCCAAATCAATTCGAAATTACAAAAAAAATAAAAAAAAACCTACATAAGGGTTGACCAATAAATCTGCTTCAAAACTGCATTAAAACTTATTGCTGCACCTAACATTTATTTTTAACTAGAAACCGTCCAAACTTTAAACACTGGGTGGTGGGCCGATAGATGTGTCCGGGAGTATATTTGCATACCAGGGTTGGATGAATGACTATCTGGAGCAGAGTTAGCGACCAGTATCCCTGAAGTTCTCTCGCTTTGTTTTATAATATAATCCATGTCCGTCGCAGACTTCCGCGCGTTGCGCAACAGCGGGAGAGCTGGTGCCGCTGCCGACGCCCTGATTAGATAACGAGCATCAAAGAGGCCGACAGCCGGCGCGGCGCCTCTGTTGTGTTCAGCGAATATTAGAAAAAAACGTTTGGACTAATTATGACTCCATTAATCTATACAACATTCTGCAATATCAAATTACAGTTCTGTCTGTCGGCACGAAACACCAATACTATTTTTAGATAAAAGTAACCCATACGACCCCTTGTATTCGACTTTTTGTTTATGTAACCTCCATCAATGTAAGAGCCGTGATAGCCTAGTGGTTTGAACTCCCGCCTTCCACTCTGAAGGCACCGGGTTCGAATCCGACCTGCACCAATGAATTTTTAATTTATGTGCAGTTAGTATAACACCAACTAATATCACGCGCTTTGACGGTGAAGGATAACATCGTGAGGAAACCTGCATATCTATGTGATGACCATCCGTGCTCGCACTAGTATGTGGAATGGAGCAATGGCAACACCACTCCACTATAACTGAGAAGTAAGTCGTCATGTGTTTCATTAGACATGATGACCACGACCCTCAGTCATGAGGAAATACGACTTCGAAGAAAAGTGAAGCTCCATCAAAACTAGTGAAGACGATTAAAAGATTAGTGAGAACAGATATCATTCAGCCATAACTGAGCTTAAGTTTCCTAAATTGATTAACAACACGATTAGTCTATAGTTCTTATTAGATTTTGGTCTATTCTCACCTCTGCTTACGTCGCGCTTACATCTACATCTTTTCGTTTGTCTTAGATCTCATAAAATTGCTGGTAATAATGTTATATACTTTCTTGTCGACGGTACTGAAATGATTTTAGATATTTCAATTAAAAGTTTCGATCGCTATTAACTCAACAAACACTCCAGGTGTGGGATGCGAAAACATAATATCCGGAAACGAAAAGCAACACAATATAATGTTTCGGAAACGATGTCGCGGTGAATCGCCAGCGCTATTAGTAGCTCCGGGGATCTTATCGCGTTGTAATAAAACATCCCCCGGTTAATCGCGGCCGTGCTGATGCGGAAGTGATATACCCGGATGGGGGCGGGCGGGGGGACAACCGTCTCGCCGGGGGACGGGGGCCAGGGACCGGACCGAGCTTTACCAGCAAATAGCCATATGTGTGGGTAGTCTAGATATACCAGGGACTGTATCTGACATTTCAACAGTAGTGTGCAACCGTTACTGTGTTCTGTAAGCTAGTGAAATTACTGGGGTAACGAGATTTAACATATCGCATTGTTATGAACTAATGTATCACTTACCATCAGGTGAACGTTTTGTAAGTGATGGCAAAGCGTTATGATGATATGATGGTTATACCTATTTAAAGGTAGTTACGGGAGGTACTAGAAAAATAGTAATTTTTACTAGAGAATGATATCGAATTTAACCCTTTATTTTAACGTTGATGGATAATTTTTAACCGACTACAAAGCGGAAGTACTCAATTTGATATTTATCCTTATTACCATGCCGGTTTAAGAAGATTTCATACAAAGAAAGATCTTTGCCAGTAAATTTAAAGATATTTTCAGTATTAAGCACATCATTAAGTTTTAAAGAGTGTTGTAGTTTAAATATCAAAAGTAAAGCAAAAGTGTCTTTCTTTAACGTAGTACCAGGTGGTAGGTCTCTGTTGCCGGAGACCGTCTGGGTGGGTACCACCGCAGCTCCTATTGCAACCGACAAACGTGTGCGAACATTACTGTGTTCCGGTTTGAAGCGCGCTGTAGCTAGTGTAATTACTGGGGTAACGAGACTTAACACCTTATGTCTCAGGCGACGAGCGCAATGTGGTGCAGTGTGTACCATCTTAACTAGCACCGCGTTGTCATGGGCAAGCGTATCATTTACCATCAGGTGAACGTCTTGCTCGTCTCGTCGCTTAGTAGTATAAAAAAAAAATAGTCAGTTACTGGTAATTTAGTCGGTGTGCATCGCTGCTCTGTGTGATAAATCTGAAGTGAGCTGTGGACAGCGGCGGGGTGTGCGGTTTGTATTCATCAGCGGTCGCCGGACGCGCGGCGGATGTGTCGGGGATCTGCTCAGTGGCACAGCGGATGCTCAGGAGGTATCTGCTACGATTCCGGATCCACACGTTTTGTAGTTTTGATTTCTGATTAGATACAACTATAAATCTATCACAATAACAGCGTTCGTGTGTTCCAACCGTCGGACAGCATTCGAGAGCCACAGTTTTATAGGTGCGCTCTTCACCATCATGGGCGTCTCTGTGACTTCTCCCCGGGAGTGCTCCCCTCCTAGCTATAATCTCAAACGATGTTTGAAATAATAAATGTTATTTCACTTCCTGTTACTCCGCCGGCGGGTGGGCGTGGGAGTGGGAGTGGGATCGTGTAATCCGCAGCTCTGTCCCAGTTCCCCGGCAACTTTCTCGGAGACGCGCGACGCCGCTCTCTTATTACTTTTTAATTAATAACTCTTTGCAACGAAGCGAAATGGATTTTATTGTAAGAATTCTTACGAAGTATCTTTTATTTTTATTCCGAGCGGGAAACATCTTTTTTTTTTCAATTTCAATCGCACTGGATATTAGTCTACGAAGTCTTACATTTGAATCATGTTTAATTTAGTGCGAAACGAAATTTCAAAATTTTAATTATTTTTTTTAACTTAGTGATTTACTTATATCTCGCTGTTACAACCATCTCGTTGAATAAGATAGAATGAAGAATAGTTAAAGAGATACTAAAAAATTAAATTGAATATGGTCTCCAGCCATATTGACTTCATTCATCATGGTATGAAATCATACGCGTATCCTTATTATTTTAATTATTTCACCTGCTACAGTATCCTTCTATAAAACAAGGAAAGGAAGGTTTCCACAATGCGTTGTGTTGTGCCTTTTTTATTACGTTGTTTTGTATCTTTTAAGGTTTATAAAAATATTTTTTTTATCACGAAATATTTTGAAAAAATCGTGACAAATAAAATTCCGTAAAAAGTTTAACGCCTCGAGCGATTTGAAAAGAAATAAAATGTTTCAAGATCTTTAACGCTTACCAAAAGTTTTTATGACGGCGTTAAAGTTCCGCGAAATTCTTGTAGAAACAAAGAAAACAGCTCTCTCAAGAAGATGGCCATCCTTTACTGGTAAATCTAAGCTATCTATATCCGCCGCTGAATATATGCGTTTACCAATTTTGTGGTGTGAAGTGGCAAACGCAGTTGGTGAAGGTCTCAGGAAACGCTATGGTAATTAATATCAAAATAGCTACGTTGATTTGAAATATATGTACTATTTCACAGGCAACATAGTAATGTTTGTAGATTACATCATGACTATTCAAGTAGGCGCTGCGGTTGTGCCTATCTAGAAGATATTCTGCATCAGTACACAACAATCTACCATTGATATCACTCCTATAATAAATTATTATTATATAAAACCATGATTCAAAATATGACTGATTAAATATGATTAATATAAATGAATTCAAAATTGACTGTTTAGAGTTTGTGTGGTTGTGAGACAAATCGGAAACACAAATATTCATAACAGATCGTCAACCATTTTCTTTAACCTAGTTTATACAGGGAAAGTAAATCAATGCACAGGCGAAAGCGATTGTTTACAGTCTAAACTAAACTTTAGACTTATAAAAATCCTATCGTTACAAATATAAAGATCGTAAAGGAAAATTTTAATGTTTCAATTCATACTTCTCTGGCGTAGGGAATGAAGAGGTTTAGCTTCCGTCACAGGGAGCTGACCAGCTAGCGCTGTGTCCCTAAATTATTCAGCTAAAAATGTGATTGGTCCGGGAATTATATATATATAATACTACTGTAAGACTACTATAAGACTTAATGATTATATATATATATATATAATTGAAAATTATTTAAAATTCATTACAAGAACCATCTTTTTCGACAACAAAAACTGTGTATTTAGTAGCTAAGTATAATGTATAATATGGAAACCGTTATAACCGTATGATATTTTCTTTATGTTTAAATTGTTACTGTATTTTATTTATTTTTTTATATCCATAATTTGTATTTTATTTTAAAAAAAAGTTTTTTCTTTTTTTAATATTGTGCTACTCATTATTTTGTTCATGAACGTCGCGGGCACTAGCCAAACTGGGCTCCGCTGAAAACCAGCGCTGTGCAACAGTCCTTGCACAGCATATGCTGAGTCGGCGTCCATTTAGCATCACATCACTCACCTAGTTTTAGCTTTAAGTCTTTATATTCTACCTTTTTTGATTTTATTTATATGTTGAGTGTGTGTTGTCTGAAAAATAAATGTCTATGTCTATGAATAAAAAAAAATCAAAGTCTCCCCGGGGGAGCGGGAATGTGGGGTGAGCTATCAGCTATCAGCCGCGTCACATTATTTACTCGGCGAGATGATATTAATTGAATTCGAAGTGACACCGCCGCGGACGCGCCCCATTACACTCGCGGCGCTTGTTTGTCTCCCGGGAGTGAGGGTTAGGGGGGAGCAGGAGTAGGAGGGGGAGGATGTAAAGAAACGTTGTTATATTTTAAGTGTCACCTTCTTTTTATAGCACGTTCCAAACAATCCCGTAGGCATACTCATCGCCATCACATAACTTATCGGATCGTACGAAATGTAATTTTTTTTTTTATACTATTATGCAACAAGACGAGCAGGACGTTCACCTGATGACAACGCGGCGCTAGTTAAGATGGTAAACACTGCACCACATTGCGCTCGTCGCTACAGACATAAGGTGTTAAGTCTCGTTACCCCAGTAATTACACTAGCTACAGCACCCTTCAAACCGGAACACAGTAATGTTTACACACTACTACTTTACTATTTGGCGGTTGCAATAGGAGCTGCGGTGGTACTCATCCAGACGGTCTCCGGCAACAGAGACCTACCACCTGGTAAATTGTGAGAAAGGACTATGAAAGTCTAAGGCCTTTGCGTTACAAGGATATCTGCATTAGGTTAAATTTGGCCTTAAATTCACCTGATGGTAAAAGAATATCACCGATGATGGTGAAGCATGCCCGCTGAGGATATTCAACCTCAGCATCGTGATGTCAGCGAGGTTAGATTATATGATGGCTGTGATTGGACGCACAATGGTTTACACTGCACGAAGCTATAACTCAAGTCGCTATTTAAAACCTGCGGTTGTTAAATAAACTTCTTGTGTCTATAGTTAAATTAAATACGTATCCATACCTCATAGTCAACAGGATTATCACGATAAAACCTTCTTACAACTTAATATAGATGTAACTCTGTTATTCGATTAATACGTTGATGTGGGTGTGTTGAAGATATCATTACTTCATCCATTCTTCACTTGTCACCAGTTTGCCATCTATTTGAGTAGTGTCCTATTCTCTGATGATGCTGTGATACTAGTAGTTTCGCCGATACAGCATGAAGTAGACCTGGAGTCAGCTGCTTAGATATGTCACCGATAACTAATACTCTTTATGTTATTTCATGGTTACTTTTCTTTCAGTGAATAAAGTCATTTTTATCTTTATATAATTTTGATGGTAAGGTATACCACACATGTTCACGATTTCATAAATTTAAATATCTCCATGGGCGCAACAGTTAATATCTCGTGTCTCGGGTTCTTTTCCAGGGCCATAACAGGTCCTGATATTCTTGAGATGGTCAGCAACAAACAGACTGTATATTAATTAGAGCTAAATAACAGCGTTACAGACAAACACTCCGATTTGTTTCGTTTATTATCAAACACGTTTCTAACGCGATTCTTTAGAAACTTATAGGTCACACAAGGTTTGGTGTTCATTGCAAGTTTACATAGAATATGTATATAAAACTATCAGTTAATTATTAAATTTCATCGTCTCTAGAATCTTCGGTAAAATAACAAATGTTTTGTTGTAGATTTGAGCACCTGTCTGCAGTAAATATTTAATTTAAACGCCAAAACTGCAATGTGTTATTGAATATAAATTGTTAGCAAATTCATATGAAAATAAGTTAAAATATAAATCAGTTTGAACAACAAACAAGAGAATGTATTTAAAGCGAATACATTGCCTTAGAATTAATGGCGGCGGAGATTCTTTGCAGCTACCCCGGGGGCCCGCTTTCAATTTTAACTCGAATGGACTTTTCAGGTATTTTTTTATATCTAAATTTATGGTTATTGCAAAGGCGAATAAATATTTACACGTTTTCAGTAGTACTTTATAGCGGTATTACCATCAGCTGAACTTTAAACACTTAGTTATATGATAATACTTAACTATTTATAAATATCGACACGGGCAGAGCAACCAATAGGAATACTAGATATGAAACGTATTATTACTGTGATTATAGGTAATTACCGTAATTAAAAGCATGTTTGAGTTTGCTGTGTTGAATAGTCTTTAGATATTAACGTTGTAGTAAATACTAGAATTTATATAGGTGTGTGTTTGTAACATACAGCTAGCTTGGAACTGGTTCATTCTTTTTATATCAATATCGATTATTCACAAATTAATAACGATAATATATGTATGTAATATTTAAACGTATATCCATCCAGCGGTAGTCCAGTGCTGGACATGACTCTCCCAAGTAACGCCATCTAGCGCCATTGAAACACACCAGACAATAACACGAAATTGCGTAGCTTTAACTGTCTCAGAGGCGTAGTATTCAAAGGCTCGCCTTGCAAGGTTCGACACCAAATCTATAGTAAATCTGCCAACATACGAGATGTGGAGTATTCTGGACGAATTCCATTGTCACTTAACACTGATTTGGACGAGTCTTCTGTTGTCAAATGGTCGAGGATAAAGCTACAGCTTAAAGTACTTCCGTGCAAAATATCCTATTAATTTTGATCGGTTTTATTGGTAATTGTGAGAATTTGTAAGAAACATTTTACACTCACTTCACTAATATTAGTAAGTATATACTTACAGCCATTAATGCGGCCGCAGCTTTTATTGTTTCCACTGCTGGGACTCAGGACATTCCCTTAGTAGAGCCAAGCATTTATATACCACGCAGATCAATCGCGGTTTGGTATAAATATATATATAAGGCCCCAATAGTTGATTGTAATATAAATAGTGTACTTTAAATAACAAATCGCTGGTCCCCACAAGCCGTTTAATCTTCAAGTAGGCAAGGATAATCCAGTACGAAGTAAGATATCCTTATAATGTGAAACTAGCCACCGGCGAGCCCGGGCCCTTTTGATATAAGATTAGCAACAGACCACGTTGTCCGTTGTCGTGGGATTGCTATTGATAGCCTTGCTTTAACTTACGCTCCGTAAAGTGGGTACTTATTTAACGCATACGTCCTTATGTGTGACGTCATAGAGTGGTACCACCGCAGCTCCTGTTCCCACCAAACTTAAGCGTGCAAATATTACTGTGTTTGAAGGTCAATATGGTACAATATGGTGCTGTGTTTATCATTCAACCAACACCACGTTGTTATGTGCAAGCGTATCACTCACCATCAGGTGAACTTCCTTTTATAACTTATTAGAGTTTAATATAAATTAAAATTATCATAACTTAACAGTTCTGCAATTTTAATTAAAGTTTGTTACGCTCAGACTAAATCTGATTACTTATGTTGTTATGTAAACTAAGTCGCGAGAGAACCGTCCAAGTCGCGTACAGCTTAGTCCAAGTGAAGGCTATTAAGTAATTTGAGACGTCTATAAAAACTTTAAAAACATTGCCTGTGTAACGATCCTTAATATTTTGTTTCATTGTGACGACTACAATGATGTTGTGTAAAAATCTTAACCAGCGACACTTATGGTCAAATAATCCAACACAGAGAGAAGGAAATGTAAAGTTCATCACAATTACCATCCAAAGTTAAACTCGACAAAACTCTTTGAAAATATCCAATAAAGAAATATAATAGAATCAGATAGACTTCCCACTGTTGGGGATAAACCTCCCCCAAACATCACCGACGTGACCTGCGTGAGCACTTCCGGAGTTTCCAATAATTCCAGCACCCTGTTAAGTTAGATTTATTAATATATATCAAAATGGTTTTTGTGTCTTTAGCTTTATGTGTCTGATAGTTGGAATGTGATCAAATACAATTTGATATCGGGGAACGGAAGGGGCGCGCGAGCCTCCCCGCAACCTCTGCTCCCTTCTCTTCCTGAACCCCCCATCTCCCCGGGGAGAGCCGGGGGACGCAATTTCCGGCTGACCGGCCGACGTCTGACAAAAGCGTTACACGCCGAAACAAACTTAATACAAACCGACCTCCAAACAGTTTCAATTCTTCGAAAGTTTAAAGTTAAAGTATAGTGCCAAAAACACAAACAGGTGTAGCTTGTTGTAGCTTATTTAGTTATGGTTGATAACAAGTTATGTATGAATGCTCATCGCAAGCTTAAGTTCGTTCTCGTGATGTACAAATAAAAAGAATAACAAAACTAAACTTAACAATGTATAAGTTAATACTGCTTACGGTGAGAATTTCCAGGATTCGTATGTGGTGATCAGGTCATTAAGTTAGTGTAACAAATTTAATAACTACATCCTCAACAAGTTGATGCCTAAGTTACGGGAAGCTTTAGTGAGAGCTCGTGAAGAAAATCATTTGAGATCTTTGTTTCTGTTTTACAAGGCTGTGTTTTTTCGTGGTAACTGGTGGTGGGGAGAACTTTGGAAGGTACCCTCCCTTTTAAAGGGACTAAGTTACGTGGTGTACCCATTAAAACCCCTCTGGAGGCTGTTTTCAGTGTATTATGAAAATAGTCATCTCAAAATATACAAACTGATAAAGGTTTAAAGTAATGAACTTTTTCTTTTTTTCAGGTAAGTTCTTAGACACTTAAAGTTGGGTTACGTCGGTAAGTATTAAACTAGTTTTATTAGCAGAATAAAATGGTTATACCGATTTAAAGTTAGCTACACAGGATTTATTAGAAAAATTGCAATTGTTACTAGAAAATTATATAGAATTTAACCCTTCATTTTAATGTTGATGGAAAATTTTTAACTGACTACAAAGCGGAAGTACTCAATTTGATATTTATCATTATTACCATCACGGTTTAAGAAGATTTCATAGAAAGAAAGATCTTTGCCAGTACATTTAAAGATATTTTCAGCATTTAACACATCATTAAGTTTTAAAGAGTGTTGTGGCTTAAATATCAAAAGTAAAGCAAAAGTGGCTTTCTTTAACGTAGTACCAGGTGGTAGGTCTCTGTTGCCGGAGACCGTCTGGGTGGGTACCACCGCAGCTCCTATTGCAACCGACAAATAGTAGTGTGCGAACATTACTGTGTTCCGGTTTGAAGGGCGCTGTAGCTAGTGTAACTACTGGGGTAACGAGACTTAACACCTTATGTCTCAGGCGACGAGTGCAATGTGGTGCAGTGTGTACCATCTTAACTAGCACCGCGTTGTCATGGGCAAACGTATCACTTACCATCAGGTGAACGTCTTGCTCGTCTCGTCGCAAAGTAGAATAAAAAAAAAGTTATTTATTTATTTATTGAAACCAACAGCGTTAACAATTTATATTAAATTCTAATTGATTACAGTATGTAAGGCTAAATGAAGTTTCATTGTACATTAATTGAGTATGTTGGAAAGCGCTGAAAGAAATTTTTAATTTATTAATTATAAATGTAAGAAAATGTGGAAAATCTATCTAAAAACTAATAACAACATAACTCTAATAAACTCTAATAAGTACAGATCCTATAAAATAAAATTACAAATAACAATCTAATATATAAAATTCTCTTGTCACAATGTTCGTTCCCTAACTCCTCCGAAACGGTCTTACCGATTCTTATAAATTTTTTATGCATATTCAGAAGGTCTGAGAATCGGTTACTATCTATTTTTCAAACCCCTAAGTGATCAGGGTTGCCCACACCAAAAATTTTTTTTTATTTTTTTGGATTTTTTTTTCGATTTTATTTTATTATTGTGAGGCATCAAAAAATACATACAACCCTAAATTTTCAATTTTCTATCGCCAACCCCTGCTTTTTAATAGTCATTTTAATATTTTTGTCTCGCTCGATATCATCAATTATACATGGCCACGTATCAAACCGCGTGGCTGTAAACTACAAAAAAATATTATCACTTGGTAAGTGATCCCCTCCACGTGTGTACCGGTGTCACCTCTCACCAGTACACAGCACGGAGTGGGGATGACAACGAATTCTATATCTCTCAAACATTATGCACTCTGTCACTCCCTCTACATATAAATATATATTCTCAAGCAACTTTATTATTTATTTATTAATAACTAATATTATTGAATTTAATTTATTATTAATGTATCTATATATATAAAAATGAACTGCTGTTCGTTAGTCTCGCTAAAACTCGAGAACGGCTGGACCGATTTGGCTAAATGTGGTCTTGAATTATTCGTGGTAGTCCAGGAAGGTGTAAAAGGTGAGAAAATATGGAAAAGTGCCCGGAATATGGTAAAAACAACAATTTCTCTTTTCCATTAAGGTGACCAGATTTTTAGATGAGCAAAGCGGAACAACTTTAAAGGAGTAATAATATCGTAATATTTTTTGAGTTTAAACATAAGTACAATTTATAAATGTTTTTTTGTTTGAGTGAAATTGTTTTAGCCGATTGTAGTATTTTGTAAAATATTGTAAAAATCTTCACAAGAATTTGCCAAATTAGTTTGATTGACTTCAAATATTTGCAAAAATTCATTTGTATATTTCTTTCTAAAATTTCTTTGGAAAATGGAAAAATGGAAAATGGAAAATTGAAATCTAACATCTGACATCTGAAATCTGGAAACCAGAAACCAGAAACCAGAAACCAGAAACCAGAAACCAGAAACCAGAAACCAGAAACCAGAAACCAGAAACCAGAAACCAGAAACCAGAAACCAGAAACCAGAAACCAGAAACCAGAAACCAGAAACCAGAAACCAGAAACCAGAAACCAGAAACCAGAAACCAGAAACCAGAAACCAGAAACCAGAAACCAGAAACCAGAAACCAGAAACCAGAAACCCGACACCAGAAACCAGAAACCAGAAACCAGAAACCAGAAACCAGAAACCAGAAACCAGAAACCAGAAACCAGAAACCAGAAACCAGAAACCAGAAACCAGAAACCAGAAACCAGAAACCAGAAACCAGAAACCAGAAACCAGAAACCAGAAACCAGAAACCAGAAACCAGAAACCAGAAACCAGAAACCAGAAACCAGAAACCAGAAACCAGAAACCAGAAACCAGAAACCAGAAACCAGAAACCAGAAACCAGAAACCAGAAACCAGAAACCAGAAACCAGAAACCAGAAACCAGAAACCAGAAACCAGAAACCAGAAACCAGAAACCAGAAACCAGAAACCAGAAACCAGAAACCAGAAACCAGAAACCAGAAACCAGAAACCAGAAACCAGAAACCAGAAACCAGAAACTAGAAACCAGAAACCAGAAACCAGAAACCAGAAACCAGAAACCAGAAACCAGAAACCAGAAACCAGAAACCAGAAACCAGAAACCAGAAACCAGAAACCAGAAACCAGATACCAGATACCAGATACCAGATACCAGATACCAGATACCAGATACCAGATACCAGATACCAGATACCAGATACCAGATACCAGATACCAGATACCAGATACCAGATACCAGATACCAGATACCAGATACCAGATACCAGATACCAGATACCAGATACCAGATACCAGATACCAGATACCAGATACCAGATACCAGATACCAGATACCAGATACCAGATACCAGATACCAGATACCAGATACCAGATACCAGATACCAGATACCAGATACCAGATACCAGATACCAGATACCAGATACCAGATACCAGATACCAGATACCAGATACCAGATACCAGATACCAGATACCAGATACCAGATACCAGATACCAGATACCAGATACCAGATACCAGATACCAGATACCAGATACCAGATACCAGATACCAGATACCAGATACCAGATACCAGATACCAGATACCAGATACCAGATACCAGATACCAGATACCAGATACCAGATACCAGATACCAGATACCAGATACCAGATACCAGATACCAGATACCAGATACCAGATACCAGATACCAGATACCAGATACCAGATACCAGATACCAGATACCAGATACCAGATACCAGATACCAGATACCAGATACCAGATACCAGATACCAGATACCAGATACCAGATACCAGATACCAGATACCAGATACCAGATACCAGATACCAGATACCAGATACCAGATACCAGATACCAGATACCAGATACCAGATACCAGATACCAGATACCAGATACCAGATACCAGATACCAGATACCAGATACCAGATACCAGATACCAGATACCAGATACCAGATACCAGATACCAGATACCAGATACCAGATACCAGATACCAGATACCAGATACCAGATACCAGATACCAGATACCAGATACCAGATACCAGATACCAGATACCAGATACCAGATACCAGATACCAGATACCAGATACCAGATACCAGATACCAGATACCAGATACCAGATACCAGATACCAGATACCAGATACCAGATACCAGATACCAGATACCAGATACCAGATACCAGATACCAGATACCAGATACCAGATACCAGATACCAGATACCAGATACCAGATACCAGATACCAGATACCAGATACCAGATACCAGATACCAGATACCAGATACCAGATACCAGATACCAGATACCAGATACCAGATACCAGATACCAGATACCAGATACCAGATACCAGATACCAGATACCAGATACCAGATACCAGATACCAGATACCAGATACCAGATACCAGATACCAGATACCAGATACCAGATACCAGATACCAGATACCAGATACCAGATACCAGATACCAGATACCAGATACCAGATACCAGATACCAGATACCAGATACCAGATACCAGATACCAGATACCAGATACCAGATACCAGATACCAGATACCAGATACCAGATACCAGATACCAGATACCAGATACCAGATACCAGATACCAGATACCAGATACCAGATACCAGATACCAGATACCAGATACCAGATACCAGATACCAGATGTGGTAGATTTTTGTTAAAAATATTATTTATTTTAGTTTTTTTTTTTTTTTAACTAATTTCTTACATAGTTATTTATTCTTTATTTTTACACTTAATAGTTAGTGTTTAGTGATATATACAGACCCTGAACATTATTAAGTCTTATTTAGTATAAGCCTGGTAATGTGCTTCTTGAGCGCAAGTTTATTTTTATGGAAGAATAAATCTACATCGGCAAATTCAGTGTTATATGCTCGTGGCATTCTTATTAGCGGTGAGTTAGAAGCAAAGTGGTGATGGTTTCATGTTAGTGATAGAGTTACCACCACGTGACCGTCTAATCCGGCTCGTCGCTTTGCTAACTTAACAGGGTTCATGTTCCGTGAAGTAAGGCCCTGTAAGCACACGCTCAGTTGCCAGCCTCACCTTTACCAGTAACATGGAAGGGTTTATGTCAAAGGTCGCCGCATTACTTAAATAATGAAACGAATCTCACGTACATTATAATTTTGGGGAACACCAACGCAAGTCTGTAACCGCCAAGTGTTTTTTATATTATCTTTACATGAAAACTGCGACGGTTATTTTTTTACTGTCCAATTATAAATTATTTATGTATCAAATAAATTTATATTATATAAATAACACTTGTTACATATAATATAATTGCTTGAAACATCATAAATTTTGAGCTTAGCTCGTTCATTACGTGGGCTTCCATTTCTCCGCGCGTCATTAAAACTACAAAGCTTATCTTCCATATGTATGTTAGATATTGAGGATAAATAGTAATTGTATTGACTGTTAATGAATCCAAAATGAATTACTGCATATTGTACTATTATATTTCATACTAATATTTATGTAATAATTGTATTTAAATTTCTTATAGTGTAATTGAAATATTGGGAATATTATTAATCCATGACTTTTATAAAATTGATAATAATTAAATAGTTGTATTGATTGTTGTAAAGATGGCGCCGCTGTCATTTTGGTATAAATGGCGGACAACAGTGGATCTCGAGCTCATTACTGTTTGGACAGCGTTAGAAGTGTGAACTCAGTGACTTGTGAATTGTATATATAAAAACGTGTAAATTAGATATGTACGTTGAAAAGAGAAGTGTCTATTATGTATAATAGAAGTTAATCGTTATTTTAATGTAATAGACAAATTATTGTATTGATATATTTTATGTGACAGTAGAAGACCCCAAGCGTCGGGTCCCTGCCGGGGAGCAACAGGTCCGCGGGTCGCTTCCCCTTCAGATTGCATCAGATTTACGTCGTCACGGGGCGAGCACCTCTGACTTTTCGGCTAAGTTATTACTTTAGTATAACTTTAAGCTGTATATATATATACACTCCCGGACACGTCTATCGGCCCACCTAGTGTTTAAAAGTTTTAACGGTGCCTAGCTAAAAATAAATGTTAGGTGGAGCAATAAGTTTTAATGCAGTTTTAAAGCTGATTTTTTGGTCAACCTTTATGTATGTTTTTTTTTTAATTTTGAATTCAGGATTATGAAAAAAAAGCGAAAATTCGAGTCTGTTCATTGTTTTCAACGACCCAGGAATGGAGAAAACTTTTATTTCGCACAAGTTGGATTTATTTTTTTGAAGTGTCCGATTATTGGTTCCATAAAAAGGCAAATTTAAACTTAGAGCCAGTTTTGACCAAAAAATATGGATACTCTGCCTGAAATTGTCGCCCAAGTTGTAAAACTTCTGCCGGCCAAATCAATTCGAAATTACCAAAAAACAACATACATAAGGGTTGACCAATAAATCAGCTTTAAAACTGCATTAAAACTTATTGCTCCACCTAACATTTATTTTTAGCTAGACACCGTCGAAACTTTAAACACTGGGTGGTGGGCCGATAGATGTGTCCGGGAGTATATTTCTACTAAGTGATTAGTAGAACATTACATTCACAAGTGATTAAATTTAAAACGACTCGTACAATTTTGAAATTCTTCAGCGGGAACAGTTTGATAAACGTGTTGTATCCACAATTCAATTACACGTATCGTTATCATTCATCTCCGCTGGGTGGTCAGGTGGTCAGTTGGTCAGGTGGTCGGATGCTGCAGGTGAGATGTCTCCTCCCTGGCACGGCACCAACGTCCCCATCTCCCCCTTAAACTCGTTATGATCCCGTTATCAAACGAATCTGCGCTTACTCAAGACTTTATATAAATATGATCCGGACTTTATTTACTTTCCTGTCTTTATCGTTCTGAATATACGGATACCATCACAATATATTACGTATCATTTATATTGTGTCGCTCTCCTCTCCTACCGGCTCACTAAACCGAATGTTGACTGATATTGAATAACTATAAACCATTGCGTAAACTTTGTATATTTTCTTTTTGTGGGTTAATAAAGATTTTTCAGAAATAAATATTTTTTATAAAAACAGTATCTACGGTATATAAACAATAAAAAATACTCATTATGAATAGAAAATAATACAAACAGTTATGAATTGTTACAAAAGGAATCTATACCATCACTTCATTAAATTCAGAAGAAGGATACTATGTGAAGAAGACTACTCTAAATTTCTCTGTAACAAAAACGAATTGATATATAATCAATTTGTGTATTTTAATAATTACCGACAAAAAACAAAAACTTTGCAGAGGAGAGAGATAAAGATAAAGAGACAGACACAGATAGAGAAAGAGAGATATATAGTGATAAAGATAAAGAGACAGACACAGATAGAGAGAGATATATATAGAGATAAAGAGACAGACGCAGATAGAGAAAGAGAGATATATAGTGATAAAGAGACAGAGACAGACAGAGAGAGATATAGAGATAAAGATAAAGAGACAGAGACAGACAGAGAGAGATATAGAGATAAAGATAAAGAGACGGACACAGATAGAGAAAGGGAGATATATAGTGATAAAGATAAAGAGACGGAGACAGGCAGAAAGAGAGATATAGAGATAAAGATAAAGAGACAGACACAAATAGAGAGAGGAAGATAGAGAGAAAGAGACGGAGAGATAGAGAGAGAGAGAGGGAGAGAGATAAATATATAGAGAGAGAAAGTTAGAGACAAAAAATATTATAAATTGCTCTTTTCAGTTCTTGAAGAAGTAGTGCTTTATTTTAAACATGTTTCAGTTCAGTTTCAACTTTCGGTTGATTTAATGACTTCGTCGATTCTTTTTTTGTGTCCGGCGCCCCGACGCGCCGCCGCCGCAACACTACGAGGGCCCGCGACGTCTCCACGTGATTACGGGCCCGTTCATAGAGCACGCTCGCGTCATACAGCTGCCGTTGTGCGGCGCACACCACACGCGGACACACATCACCGTTAACTACACACACAATTAAAATATGGAAAAATAGCATCGGGACGAGGACTTGAATAGAGGAATAAATATCCTTTGAATTTTTACTTCGTGTTTGTCTACACACAACTTTACATACTTATTGGTGGCTAGTTACGCGGTTAATCTACTGGTGGTAGGTCTCTGTTGCCGGAGACCGTCTGGGTGGGTACCACCGCAGCTCCTATTGCAACCGCCAAATAGTAGTGTGCAAACATTACTGTGTTCCGGTTTGAAGCGCGCTGTAGCTAGTGTAATTACTGGGGTAACGAGACTTGACACCTTATGTCTCAAGGCGACGAGCGCAATGTGGTGCAGTGTGTACCATCCTAGCACACGTTGTCATGGGCAAGCGTGTCACTTAACATCAGGTGAATGCGGTGGTGCTCGTCTCGTCGCATAGTAGTAAAAAAAAAACTTAAACCTTTACTTGGACCTTCAAAATTGTTTGTTGTAATGAATAGCTCTTGACAGCAGAAGTAGATGCTATAGCACCTATCTAGGAATTTGACTAGGTAGTTTATCCTCCGTCGTCTGAATATTAGTAAGTTATTAAATTTTCCGCTTTTACCTTGCGCCGTATGAGTCAGTATAAAGAGGTGTATTATTCCCTCCTCCCCCTCCTCCATGGAGCAGTTAGAGAGCTGGTCCTCTCCTAATGAACGGAATTCAGCGAACCTGCCGGCGGCGACGCTTTAACTTATTTATTTGTTGAAATTTCTCGTCAGCCTTTACGAAGTGAAACATACCCAAGCAGTAAGTCTGTATGACTTGATGGTTAGTAAATTATTCTTTAAATTTGTTATTAGACTAGTTAGCCGCCATTTTGGTTTTCAAACTGAAATAGTTGGGTTAACGTAACTTTATGGTATTTCTCGTGGTAATGATTGAAACCTCGTTATTTGTACTTCATTTTTATAATTAGGCGTATCGTTTACTATCAAGTTAACGTCTTACCCGTAGCTTATGTTATTAAGTTAATAAGGATTGTATCAGATAATAATAATGAAATATGAGATCTTTTTCACTGAAAACAATCCGTTGCATTTAAAGAAGCATAGCAGCACAGACAGGAACTAGTGGAGGCAGTACCGTTTTAAAGCAAATCTAACGCTGAAGATGTCCAGATTTAAATGAATTTCTTTTAAGAGAACAGCACAAATAAAAGAGTAATTTTAGAGGTATGAGTATCATAGCTGATGAAGGAGGAGTTGAAAAAAGCATAGCAACACAGACAGGAACTGGTGGAGTCAGTATCGTTTTAAAGCAAATCTAACGCTTACGATGCCCAGATTTAAAAGAACTACTTTTAAGAGAACAGCACAAATAAAGGAGTAATTTTAGAGGTATGAGTATCATAGCTGATGAAGGAGGAGTTGAAAAAAGCATAGCAACACAGACAGGAACTGGTGGAGTCAGTATCGTTTTAAAGCAAATCTAACGCTGAAGATGTCCAGATTTAAATGAATTTCTTTTAAGAGAACAGCACAAATAAAAGAGTAATTTTAGAGGTATGAGTATCATAGCTGATGAAGGAGGAGTTGTTAAAGCGAGGACTGTTAGCGCCGGCGTTTGTCCGCAACTTTTTTAATTAGCTGCGACCTGAAGGAGCCCGCAATTCAGTTGGACCTAATATAAATTTGCAACCAAACACATCCACATAGCCTTTAAACACTATCTATGTATATACTTATGAGTTATTCCTAGATCTAACAGCTTAATGCTGCTGCAAAGATCTCAGTTATCACTACCCTCGCATTGACCATCTTCTGCCAACTACCATTGATATGAGAGTCGAAACATTTTTAAGTCAACCGGTAAATTGTTATCGTGTTAATAAATACATTATTATATTAAAAAACTTGTAACAGTTAAAATTAAAATTGATAATCAATAAGAAATCATTTAAATTAACTGGTAACACTAACACAAACTAAAACAGAGCTTAATTATAATGAACTGATGTTTATGCTTTTTAGAATTATCGCGAAGGTCCGTTCCAGTAGGTAATCATATCATTGGAGAGACTAAAATCGGTTGAACCGTTTTTAATGTACATGCAACAGTAGACACAGGCGTTTAACTTGCACTCACCTTTTGTGTTTAAAGTTAATCAGCTGCCGCTTGTGCTCCTGCTGCGCGTAACGAGTCCTTCAGGACTTCTTGTCCGTGACGCTCGGCTCAGCCGCCGTCGGCTGGAGGTGAGCTAATTAATTATAGTCGTAATTAACCTCCGTTAAAGCGCGGTTAATGAGATAATTTAACCTCTGCAGGAAGGAACGGATTAGCGTAATTATGTGAGATTTTATTTATATATCACAAAGTAATTTCATTAGCTACAATAATGTTTAAACTGGAGCACAGTAATGATTGCTTACTGTTTGGCGGTGGGCATAGTAGTTGCGACGGTACTTAAATGATTTTCCGCATCAGAGATTTACTAACAATTTATCTTATCGCTAGTTACGTTCATCATCGTCAGCTGGTCTGATGCTGCTAGCATCCACATCACCTTCTCCGGGTTGGTTCAGTATGTGGTCATTACCACCGTGCTCATCTCCACTTAATCCTTCAATAATTTCATTCACTTTCTGCTATTAAGTAGAATATTCCCTTACCTTCTGTTCTTTCTTATTCTTTTTTAATTTTCACAAGTAAACAGCATTTTTTAAATATACTTAAAACGAATGCCTCTTTTGCATCCCAACCCCAAGTTTCGTTATGATTAAACGAGACATACGAGTAAACGGCAGGGGGGTGGTGGTGGTGGTAAGGAGGGTGTGTGAAATATTAAGGGGATGAAAAAAAAAAAAACGCGAGCGCATTACGCGAGTTGTAAAGTATTTCAGGGCAACATTTTAATTATATTAAAACACTGAACAGCGCTCGCTGATACGAAAGCAAATTTTAACCAAACGTGCAAAAAGAGGTTAAGAGGTTGCCATTTTATTATTAATGCTACCTGATAGCAAGGGGCGTGAATTATAAACAGTATGTTTGTGTGTGTGACACTGAAACAACTGAAAGTACATTGTTAAAGAATTTCTCTTGTCTCCATTCAGTACTTGTTTTTATCAGCTACGCCCACTGCTGAGCGGCTGCTCACCTGAAGGATCTCCACACCGATCGGTTATGCTCTGCTGGCATTCAGCGGCTTCCCTTGACCTTCACCAGATCATACACCACCACGTATGTTACCACAATGTATGTTTGTCGATCTGTTTCGTGTAAACTCCGAATCGTCTAACTCACACATAACTTAGAGATAACTTAAATAATAAATGAGGTTTCCTCATTAAAACTCATAAAATTACAATGATTGAATTGAAATTGATTTATTTAATTTGCAATTGTATAAAACTGTGAGTAAAGGCTTTAGTTACTAACAATAATAATGTAAGTTTAACAGTTTTACAGAATTTAAATTTCTTGTTAGTCTGAATCATAGAAGGCGAATTTCAGCTCGGTGTATTCTTCCTCCGGATACAGCAGGAGGTACCTGGAATTGTAATAGTGCTGCATGTCAAAAGAAAACAAGAGAACAAACATTATTTTATGAAGAATATGTCTTTTTTTTACACGACTATGCGACGAGATGAGCAAGACGTTCACCTGATGGTAAGTGATACGCTTGCCCTTGACAACGTGGTGCTAGTTAAGATGGTACACACTGCACCACATTGCGCTCGTCGCCTTGAGACATAAGGTGTTAAGTCTCGTTACCCCAGTAATTACACTAGCTACAGCGACCTTCAAACCGGAACACAGTAATGTTTTCACACTACTACTTTACTATTTGGCGGTTGAAATAGAAGCTGCGGTGGTACCGAGCCAGACGGTCTCCGGCAACAGAGACCTACCACCTGGTGAATGTCTGTGGTGTAATATAGTTGACGGATGACATGGAAGAATAGAAGATAAATAGAAATGAAGTAACGTATGCGGAGTAAGGGTTTCTGAGAAAGTAGATAGAGTAACATTTATATTTTTTTTATTAATAATATAACTCAAAAAAAGGATGGCGATGGATTGTTAAGTAAAAAAGAACTAAACTCAGCACGAGGGTTGCAGTAGACGCTGATCTTATTACTGTGCTTTTAAAAGAGAAACCTCAAAAATAGACTGTTTAAAGGTTTTGTGCGAATGTACATAAAATATTCACGTCGAATTGTGACTTTTTCCGTCAAGTAAAATATGAAACGCTTGTACGTTTTCTGTATGACATAAGATCCTTTTTCAGTGATCCTAGACGTCCAAATGAGGAATGCCGCAGCCGGGACGGAATTTACGAAAAATAAACGTGAAATTATTAAAACGCGAACACGAGCGAATGTAGACCTTAGCGCTAACGGAATAGAGTCCAAGTGATCTCGGCGCGAAGAATATTTACACTTGAGGTGTATTTTTTAGAGCGGTGTCCAAAAACAAGAGTTCGCACGAAATGATATTTGTACACGGGCTTTGTTTGCGGGTCGTATGACTGCAGTTTGTCTGTCCGTATGTTATATTTTTTTGTTTAACATTATACCGAACCTGCGCAGGTACGTCCGATTTTCAATCGAACACTTCAGGTCTTTTCATGCAACAAAGCGATCGCTAAGCAAAAATGTGTAACTTAACAATGTGGCTCGAAAATAAAACACTAGGTCCATAAAGATTGCAAAGTAATAGATAAATGTGGATGGAAATAGATAGAGGATGTAACGATAAATAAATTAGATACAAAATTGTAAAAGAGATAAGGAGTATATAGTAAAGCAATTGTAAATTAGAAATTACAAGGACAATGTATAAAAAAGAAAGGAGAGGAAAAGGATATAAAGTAGTGTAATGTAAATATGAGGCGAATTTAGTCGTGAGAGGCGACACCAGAAAGAAGATATAAAAATATGTTCAATCTGAAAAGTATGAAAGATATTAGGCAGTATGGAAGAACATAAAGGTACCACCGCAGCTCCTATTGCAACCGCCAAATAGTAGTGTGCAAACATTACTGTGTTCCGGATTGAAGGGCGATGTAGCTAGTGTAATTACTGGGGTAACGAGACTTAACACCTTATGTCTCAGGCGACGAGCGCAATGTGGTGCAGTGTGTACCATCTTAACTAGCGCCGCGTTGTCATGGGCAAGCGTATCACTTACCATCAGGTGAACGTTTTGCTCGTCTCGTCGCTTAGTAGTATAAAAAAACAATGAAAAAGATTAAACAAAACTTAAATAAAAAGAAACAAATGAAAGTCCCTAGACCCAAATATAAAGGCGAACACCAGTGTAAAAAAAATTTACTTATCACCACATCTAGTTAGGTCATCTAAGTATTATCTATCTTTAGCAATCATTTTAATGTTTGCACACCCACAGCTTGGCGAAAGTGATTAACGCTACGTTATGTAGACTCCTTCTAAGTTGTGTTTCCTCATGACTGAGGGTCGTGGTCATCACGTGTAATGAAACACACGACGACTTCCTTAGCAGTTATAATGGAGTGGTGTTGCCATTGCCTTCTCCATTTCACATACTAGTGCGACCACGGATGGTCATCACATAGATATGCAGGATTCCTCACGATGTTTTCCTTCACCGTCAAACCACGTGATATAAAGTGGTGTTGTACTAACTGCACATAAATTGAAAAATTCATTGGTTTTAGCCGGATTCGAACCCAACCGCAGATTGGAAGGCCGGTGTTCAAACCACTAGGCTATCACGGTTATAAATAATACTACTACCAGCAATTATGAATAGATTGTAATTCTGAATTACATTCAGATAGTATTAGGACATGTAACAATCTAGAATAGTTTCGCCTGACATTTGAACAGTTGCCGATTTACCCACGGCCCCGCGGCGCCGTAAATGTGAGCTACGCGAATGGTGGTGAAATGTGGTTCCAATTCCACATCCAACCGGTTCGAGGTCGTACACGACTTTAAGCATAAGTATACCTACACTACGTAACTTACAATAACATTATCAATCACGCCTATAATCTTAGACTTAACTATTATTCTTAAACTTCTATCATAATTAGATGCTTTTTTAAAACTTTATTAAACACTTTATAAACTTAAACTTTTATTTTAGTCTAGATTGTTAAATGTTTTATGAGTAGATAGATAGATAGATAAAATGGTTTATTTGTCCATGCAGTACAAATATACAGAAACAAACAGATACAATGTTATATAGGGTGTATAAACGAAAGCACATTAACATAACTATGTTTACTATGTTGTATATATATGTGTACTAGAGTTTAAAACTTAATACCGCGTTTTTAGTTACATTAATAATGTTATATGAATCAAAATGAAACATTCCAAACACTGTAACCATAAAATGGCTGATCATCATCAAATAAGCTGAATAGATGATTTTTTATTATCGGAATATTGTAATGAAAAAATCTAGATGTAATTTGTTAGAACCGTTTAGAAGCTATGACGTAACAAACACGCGCACGTGTGTAGCATTAGATATATAGCACCCCCCGCCCTGTGTGCGGTGCTTGAGCAGGTTAAGTGCGTTCGACGTGTATACACGTCCGTGTTGCGGAACTGTCGGCGTCTATACTCGTCGTTTAAATTAATAAAATATGATTTTATTCGACGAAGGGAAAACGATCAGAACGTTAACGGCGCTAGTTAGGGTGTATACACTGCAGCATTGTGCTCGGTGTTTTCAGACTTGAGCTGTTTTTACCAGGTGGCAGGTCTCTGTTGCCGGAGACCGTCTGGGTACCACCGCAGCTCCTATTGCAACCGACAAATAGTAGTGTGCGAACATTACTGTGTTCCGGTTTGAAGGGCGCTGTAGCTAGTGTAACTACTGGGGTAACGAGACTTAACACCTTATGTCTCAAGGCGACGAGCGCAACGTGGTGCAGTGTGTACCATCTTAACTAGCAGCACGTTGTCATGGGCAAGCGTATCACTTACCATCAGGTGAACGTCTTGCTCGTCTCGGCGCAAAGTAGTATAAAAAAAAAGAGCTACAAAGCTAACCGGGACTCAGTAATGTTTGAATACCACTTTTTGGCAGCAGATATAAGAGCTGGTGGTGGAGTGGTGGTTTATGGTATTTTTGACAAACAGAACTCTTGAATGTTATGGTGGTAGCGATCTACATGACAATGGTGAACAGCGAGGCGGTTTCTTAAGTAAACTAACAAACATGCAGCATTTAAAAAAAGCATAAAGCAACATGGAAGTGACACTGGTTTAAGTTTCTACTAATTAATAAATTAAATAATAATAATCAGCCATGTTATTTGTGATTTAAGAACATTTGTTCATGCTCCCCATTGAAAGCAGTGCTTAAAATATGTCGGTTTCCTCACTCCTTTCCTTCTCCTCTGAGCTATAAATGCTTTTGAATTGAATAATGATAGGTGAATGATTTCGAATAGTACATTCCCTCTGTATACATACTTGTGAACGGGTACCGTGGATGAGAACAGGCGTATGTTGGTGGTGTACGGCAGCGCGAAGTAGCGCGCCGCGTCTATGTGCTCCACCACCTCGTACGCCCACTCCGATATCTCGTAGTTACTCCCTGCAATACAGAAGTATACAGAACTAACCATTGCTTGCGGCACGAGAAGAATTCAGAACCTTATGAATAACTCGGACGAGAAACTGCTATCCTAAGAAGAAAAGGACAAGCGTTACAATATAAAAGAAACGTTCAATTATTTATCCATCACGTAAAGATTGAAATGATAAAGTCTTCATCTATATTAGGAGATGGTGTGATGGTTATTTTCTTTACTCATCTACACCATAGGTTCTCTACGTTGCGATACAACTGCCTAGTGTGTGAGAGAATCGATAAAAGAATAAGAAGAATAGATAGTGATCTATGATCTACATCATTATCCATAACATGAAAGCCTATTTCCAATTCCTCGTTTGAATATATTTAAATACCTTCGTTCTCGGTGTTCCTAATGGGCGGGCGCAGGTCCGGTATGTCCAGGATCACGTCTAGGTCCTCCTCCTTCAGCAGCAGGTACACGTCGCCCTTCCTCTTCCGCAGCTCGTAAGGGAACGTGGCTTTAATCGTTGCTGCGATATCAATACAAATAAGTCAACGAGTTCACATGGTGGTTAATATTCCAGAGCTGTTCTCATCCGGGTCTCTCGGTGCGATGGAGTCGGAAGCAAGATGACGGAAGCTGTAGTGGTATCAAGCAAGATGTTAAGGGAGAGAATAATGGACAGACATCTTATTAATCAAGGGTCGGTTGTGACGAAGGATGTCAAAAACAAAAGACGAGCCGTTACTTCCGGTACGGAGAGGCTTTCAATGGAAACCGCTGAAACGGCATTTGGTGGATACTAAGAAGCTATTAAGTGGTTCCATTTCAATGAAATAAATATCCCATGATTTGAGTTTGATACAAAACGCAACACAATTGATCTTGTACAAGTTTTGTTTCAAATCATTTGTAATTATATCTAAAGTGTGACCACTGGATGTAGCACTATGATATGGAAAGCCACTATCAACTACCACTTCATTGTTCCCTAGTATACCATAAGATGTAAAGAGTAGCTGAAGATTGGAAGACTTTACTAAACTTCAATTGTTGGTAGTGTTTGTACACTGAACTAATTACAGCTTCGTGATGCTGAAGAATATTAAATTGTGAAAAAAATCGCCTAAATTAATATAAAAGAAGATATTTATATTGTTTACTCACCATTGCCATCGAAACTTCTATACGGACCTGAAATTACATGAAAACCGTTCGTAAGATTCGTGAATATTGAATGTTCTTGTTAGAAACTTAAGTTAATAAGTTACCGCCGTAGTAAAACCTCAATCCGTCTGGTGCTTTTGAAGAAGTATAACTTAAATAACACAATATTGTATAGATTTTTTTAAATAGTTTATAGAAAAAAAGTTTCTGATTACTCTAAGTTTAAGCTTTACCATAGCTAACGTAAGATTATGATAAACATTAAAAGGTTTTGAGATTGCAGCCAGATATTTTATCTGGTTACGAGCTTAGGACAGGGAAGTAGAGATAAGGAAAGAGATAAGAAGATGAGCGAAATTATAAAGATTTAGAACAGACTGTATAGTTTGTCTGTTTTAAATCTAAATAATTTTTATAAGAAAAGAAAGAATAACAGAATAGTATGAAACGAATTCAAATAGACCAATGTATAATTCAGGATAATAACGAGGAAGAGAAAGTAAATTTGAATAGAACAAGTAGAAATGGAAGAGTTATTTTATGGATTAATAAAAGGAAAGGATGTGAAATTAAAAACCTTTATTAAATAACCTTGAGAGACAGAATCAGGATGGGAGAGGAAATGAAAAAAAAACACTATAAAAAATTAACCAAAATAAAAGCTCGATTCACTAATTGAAATGTCAAATTGCGAATAATTTATGGTTTTTTAAGTGCCAATCGGTTTGATGTAAGCCGGATTAATGTAACTAATAGTCGGATTCAGTTCGTACGAGGCAGTACGTTTCTGTGTAATTTATTGCTTTGACTCATGACTTCCAACGTTTGGTGGCCATGTCCGACCCTTTACCAGCAAACAGCACTAACAGACGCTCATTTATGTTACAATTACAGAAGGCAAGTAGCGGAAGTTGTATAATAAACATATTTTTTAATTGTAATATACTAACACTTGATTTCATCTTCACGTGATCACGATGATGATGAAATCGTGAAGTTTGCTTATAAGATGATATAAATAGAATACTCAAGTTTTAAAGTATTGTCAGGCGGATTTGTAAAAAAAACCGACTTCCAAACTTCGGGTTTTTTGCGGTACTAAGTAATCGAATAATCGCTACGTTACGTAGACGGTAATATATAATTATGATTAAGAAACGAACATACCGGTATGAGGGCTTATGTTTCTGAACTCTGAAACAAAACATTTGATAAATCAACAACATTAGGTTCACCAAAATCTATAATGTTCATAACAAGAGAAGTGCTTTGCGAGAACCAGATCAAAGTAATTCATTTAATATAAATTTCTTTTCACTTTTCTAATAGATGGAAACTTTTGGCTTTGTCAGTGTTTCCGTCCAGGTATGATGTGGGGGTCTTCAAGAAAAGAGTGAATAGGCTTCTTCTAGACTAGTGCGCTTTACCACCTAGATTATATTGCCGCTTACCATCAGGTGGGATCGTAGTCAAGCACTAGTCTATCCTAAATAAAAAAAAAAAAGGCTTAAGACTTTATATCTCTATCTATTTTCAGCATAAATATCTCTCTTCATTATAGACGCAACTGCTGTGATTATTTCTTTCAACTGCTGAAAATAATATTCTGTAACACTCGGAATTGTTAGTTTTCTCTCGCTGTGCGTGTTAATAAGCATTCAGAACAATAATTGCACAACGATCGCTCCGTGCGACCCGATTGTATTGGGTGATATAATTTTTATAACGTCCGTAGCTGTTGCACGGATCACGCGATTTCATGTAACGACGGAACGCTGAATGAAAGAAAAGAAGCAATTCCAGGGTTGGATTTATTGATTCTTAACTTGATTTTTTACTGTCTAATATTAAAGACATTTTCTTTTTTTTGAAAATGTTTTTACGGCTCTGGATACAAGTCCTTTTGAGTCCAATATTAAAGACTTGCGTGTCAGTGTTGCCATGATAGATGTATTAAAAGTATCTTTATATTTTTTTGTGCCAGGAGGATATAAAACCTGCTTTTGAAAGGAATTTATATCAAAAACGTTATTACAGAATCAGAGCTTACCTACGTCGGGCTTCATGCAGATCTCCGTCTTGTTGCTGGTCTGCTGGATGCGGAGAGGCAGCTCCAATGTCAGCATGTACTCTTTGCTGTCACTGTCCATGCTGGAAGTGTTATTGAGAAATTAAAATTTTAGTCCAGAAATTTCATGAAATACAGTCACAAACTATAACATGCGACGAGATCTTAATCTTAGAGTGTTTATACAGTTGCTAATGAAAAAACTGCTCTTTAATGCACATGTCTGGTTACTCCAGTAATGTTTGCACACTGCTTGTTAGAAGTAGTAAATGAATGGTTTATGCAAGCTGAGGTAGCATTGCTTGTCGCAACTTCACCTGATTCCCACCAGCTCGCTCTCCTCCAGCCCGGACAGCTTGATGCAGGTGCCGCTGTCGCCGTATTTGAAGAGGTACGGCTTGTAGTAGTCTATCGCGAAGTGCAGGCTGCCCAGCAGCACGGTGTCCCGGAGCGAGCGGTACTGCCGCTTGAAGCACTCGAAGTCGGTCGTGTGGCACGCGATGATGAAGCGGTCTGCAAACATTACCCGCGATCAAATAACGCAGGACCATTGTAAAGGACACAATAGACAGGAACAAGACGAGAAGTCCTTAGAAATGGCGTAGAAAGGAGTATTGTATTAGAAAAGAAATAAATAAACATTGTAACATACATATAAGGAATGTACTGTAAAAAGGGAAAGGAGGAGACACGGAGGAAACTGTAAAATTAGAAAATATAAGGACTATTTAAAAAGAGAAAGGAGAGGAGAACAGTGTAGTAATGTTAAACGAAAAATTGTGATTCCTGAAAGAAGAGAGAAGAAGAAATTTGTTAAGATCTGGAAATGAGTGAAAAATATAAAGATGTATGAAAGGTGATAAGATAGGGGAGTATCATTGAAAAAAAAAATTGGTAGAATGAAAACAAAAGAATAAATAAAGACCCTGACCCTGACACGCAGGGGAACGCTGGTAAATTAAAAAAAAGTCATTTCCTGACATGTCGTGTGTATACACTGGCTATGTCGTTTACCATCACAGCACTTATCACCGATAGGCCTTAGTATGCTATACCGCAGAGGCTATCCTTGTCGTCAAACTTTACTATCTTCCGGTTTGAAATTCTTTGTAATAACTTAACATTTTATTAAGACGACGAGCACAATATGTTGCAGTGTATATCTCCTAACTGCTCACTATTTATACGGACGCACGTATCTTTAGGTCAGCATCCTGTTCACCTCGTCTTTATGTCGACGGTTTTTTTATTTACGTTCATTTAAAGAAATTTTGAATACATTTTAAAATTGTTGTTATTTATTATTTTGATATATTTACATATTCATTATATTATCTGTGGAATATCTCTTGACGCGTTATGATTGAAGACCCAAGTGTGGGAGAGTTCGTGAAGCAGGATGTCGCATCAGTGAGAACTCGCTGCATTATAAATATTTATATATTTCATTTAGTTCTCCAATTTGTTGACATGTTTAATAAAGTAAATCTTACCATTGATAGTAGAGGGGTGTTATATTAAAGTGATATTTTTATGTATAAATAATAACGTTAAAATGTGGGTCCTCAAAGCCTTGCTTTAGCGCATGACCTATATCACCTGTAAAGATTAAAAAATGTCGTTTTGTATTTCATTAAATTGTTAATTAATCTGTATGTTTAGATATTTACATAAACTTTTATGCGAAGTAAACAGGCAAAAGGAAAATACAATAAAAATAAATTAAAAGCGAAGCGTAAATAATGTCAAGTACTCCCTTTCAACCATCTCTCAGGCTTTGAAAAACACAAAAATTTATAAAAAAGGCGAAAAAGTAAAAAGTAAATTAACAGTACAAATACTGACAACGACATAAACATATAATATATAAAAATTAAGTGTGTCTACACATATTTATTTAAATATATATACATATAACAAAAGAAGTCAAGTATTTTGTTCATGTCTAAATTTTAAATCTACATATAAATATGTGGTAAGTGTAATTTAAGAAAAACTGGAAATCTTAAAACTGGTAAGCATTTATCAGAAAACAAATACCTCAAATCGGTTGAGCCGTTTGCGTAACTTCAGATGAATAGTTTCACAACACAAGCATATAACATAAGAAACCGCTATATAAAAAGAATTAATTGTCGAATTGCGGAGCTGGTCGTTCCTTTCGGATAGCAAGTGCAGCACTCACCAGCTTTCTCTGTAACACCAACGATCGCGCACAACGCGACGAGGAGGTGGAGCAGCACAATCTTGGTGGAGCACATGGTACGGACGCGGCGCGTTTGAAGCGGCGCGGCGCCCGCGGAGATCACACACGGACACACACACTGACACACGGACACAAACATACACACGAGCTCATCATTCACACTTGCAGTGGTACACAAGACTGCCACCACCACGAACTTCTACATTTCTCCCAATTCTGACTCACACGTCACCAACTCCTCGCTGCCTCTCCCGCGTGAAATTCAAACTATAATATTTCACGAGCCAAATGTTCGTTCGCCATAAGTATTAATATACTCCCGGACACACCGATTTATTTATTTATTTATTTTATTTATTTATTTGGTCTGTCTACAAAAATACATGTATCAGTTATATTGTATACATTTCTTAACTTAGGCAATAAGCGACATGTACTCTCAATTACAGACAAACACTGCGTACATTGAGTATGGGTGCATAAACCGTATCAAGACAGGTGCTATAAACATATATACATAGAAGAATGCTAGATGTCTGCGTCTGTGGGGAGATTTAATACCTTGACAATTTTTGATTTAAACACTGGCAATCTATCGTGAAATATATCAAGAGTGAGCCTGCACATTCTAGGGATCAGCGAATGGTGACCCAAATTCGATTTGTACGTTCTATGAGTGAGGAGAGACTTTAAGTTGCGTGGTATACGAGGCGGTACATCAAATGCAATTTGACCAAGTAATTCTGAGTTATCGAGTGAGTCGTTTAACAATTTATATAAAAATAGGATGTCTTGTAACGTGCGCCTGTCGGAAAGCTTCATGAGATGTGTCCGGTAGTGTATATTAACCTTCGTTATACCGGTAATCACCGATTCAAGTATACTTCTAAGCAGAACGCGATAATGTTGACGAAACTACTTCTTGGTTACGGAAATTTGAATTAACGTTGGGACTAAACTAACGACGGGATTAATGTTGGTGGTGATAAACAGTAGTCGTTTTTAGTAAAAGTTTAAATATGAATAACATTAAAAACACCTTCACAGGATTGTCGTGAACATGTGAGAGCTGGGGTATCCTGCGCGAGCTTCATCATCATTCCTCCATCTGAAATCAAGGTCATGACAAAAACCGAGAAACATTCGCTACTCCCCAGTGTTAGTTGTCGCATAACGCTCGCTTGTTTTTAAATTGATAACAATAGAATAACTGACTATCAGCGCTGATGAAGTCATTAATTGGTGACGTGAATTTCAGCGTGCGGAGCGTGTTCAGGACGTTTCAATAACAACAAACAGTAATTATCTTTTGTATCACCCAGCGCTGTTTGCTTCTATAGCAAATCTGAGAGTAAACCAGCCTCTGCAGACGGGAGGCACGACAATGATAATAAGTTTCATCACCCCAGTAACTCCACTAACTGAACCGCAGTAATGTTGGCTGGATAAACGGTCTCCGGCAACAGAGACCGAGCTTCGTTGATATCATCTCGTTTAGTTCCAGCTCGCTCTGCGCCGTTATCGTGTTGTGAAATCCACTTAAACTGGACCCAAAGTAATTACAAGTATAACCAAGTGTTATCAGCAGTAATAGTCCGCAGTAAATGTAAACTGTTGCCAGATTTAACTGCACCGGCGCTCTCTGATTGCCTGTTGTCTTCTTCTTCAAATGATTCTGTTTCACTAATTTGTTGATTTTAAGAAAGTATAATATATAAACAGCGATCTATATATAGTCAGTTTTAACACATATTGCTTTATCTGTACTTATGTATGTTAATGTAATAATTATTTATATTTGATATTGCAAATACGAAACCGCAAGAGTTCCCCACTGCGCATGCGCCGTGGCATCAACCAATCAGCGCCACAGATTATAAATGAAAACTAATATAAGGAGTCGTTTTAATGTTCCCACTTTAGGGACTCGTGGCCTTCTCTAACAATGAGTCAAGGTCGTTTATTCATTACGTTGCCCGGTTTAATGAATTTCAAATGTTCCAACTGTTATCCTAAGAATATGTCCGTTTCCTCACGATAATTTACTTGTAGCTGAAGATCTACAAGTATCGAACCTGCGTCTCTTCAGATCACATCTCCAAAGTTACTAGTGGTGATAGGTCTCTGTCGCCGCAGACCGTCTGGATGGGTACCACCGCAGCTCCTGTTTCAACCGCCAAATATAGTAGTGTGCAAACATTACTGTGTTGTAGTTTGAAGGACGCTGTAGCTAGTGTAATTACTGGGGTAACGAGACTTAACACCTTATGTCTCAAGGCGGCGAGCGCAATGTGGTGCAGTGTGTACCATCTTAACTAGCACCGCGTTGTCATGGGCAAGCGTATCACTTACCATCAGCTCAATGTCTTGCTCGTCTCGTTGCATAATAGCATGAAATAGTATAAAATAAAATACTATAGATTTCTTACTGTGGTTTTATATAAATGAATTCACTCAGCGTCGCTATCATACAAAGTAAATTATAAAAGTTGTTGAAGAGTAATTTAACGTATAAACTCAAAAACGTCAAACTATTTGTCTTTGTTCTAAATATTTATTAGTGTTACCAATTACCAGTTATCGTACACATGAATTCAATGTTTACATTTCTGTTTCAGGTGAGTACCAGCTCAGAGATCGGCTGCAGTTCACATCGACAAGGTAAAGCGCACGGCTCGTGTACAGGAAAAGTTTGTCTGTTTATAATCAGAAAACTGCTGACACAATTGTTTAGAAAACGTCTTGCAATTATTGTTTACGCTTATGTATACTTATTTATTATATTATTTGTATATTAGAAAACAATAGTAAGATACAGAAACGTTTTGAGAGAATAGCTCCGATTTCAATAAGACAATAGTTATGTTTGTTTTATTGATTGTTTATTATCTGTTTATGAGTTTTGGGCGTAGTCCCCTATTAGTAGAGTATGTGGTGAGCAAGAGGAGCGTGTTAAGGAAGATCACGATCATTCCCCGGAAATATTGTAGAAAGATCCTAGTGTTTTCCATAGGAAACCCCGAGACACTTCGATGTCGAACTAATCATAACCACGAAGTTTTAGTGGAAACAAGTCTTACTTTATCCTACCGTGCATCCTGACAGCAGGATATGTTGTAAAGATATCTCTTATAAGTACTTGCTAACCTCGTTTAGGTTATAAAGTAAGAGGGGGTTTTAATATCCGACAAGAGAGATCTACCAAAAAAAATCCACATTGATTACAGTTCCCTTATTGTCTAGAGACGGTATATCTAATTATATCATTAGTTTAGTATTTACAGGGTACTTTAAATCAAAACACAGTAAATTTTTTAAATATTAGTCATGACGTGCACAGTCAGCATTTCACGGAAGCTCGCAACAATGGCCGCCCGGCGCCGCGGCACGCGACCTGCATTTCTAATGGACACTGTAATAGACTGCAGCGTAGTAACATCGTCCACGTTGAATAGGTTGAGCAGTAATCTAGACCAAAATCAATAACTAAAGTTTTAATCAGAAAGGTCCACTATTAAATAAAATTACTGCAGTAACGATACTTAACGTTTAAAGTCTTAAAGCGAATAATGTGATGTAATTCATTATCCTAACTAATAGTATCAGATGAACTTGCTACTGTCGTTCGTGGAGAAGAATAACGAGTACTATGTTAAAAAGAGACAAAAAATAAAGCAAATCGCGTTATAAGATCTTTGTGTATGCACTAAAGGCAAGCTACCGTTTGTAACCTATAATTTGATACCTGGAAGTATTGCGGAAATGGCTATCATATTATATTGTAAGTGTCTAGAGATGGATCTTTGTGTGGGTTTTCCTAATCATCCATTTTAACGACACCAATGGAATGACAGGTTCACTGGTTAGTTGTATATTACTAGAGCGGCGTTAGTTGATTGCCATAATTCCTATTCTTAGTATATAAATGTTAAGTACCGGCACTGTAAATAAAATCTTAAAGCGAGTAAGAATGCTGTAATAAGCATCCTAATTGGTAAAAATTTAAATATTCTTCATGAGGAAGTAATTAATTGTATTGGATTCCTGGAGGAGTAGGTCTGCCTCATTGCGGAGGTATGTCCGTCCATCCATCAGGGTGTGACGTGGGTGAACCCAAGTCAATGTCACACAGGTCGTTTGTTTGACCGCCATCTTCGAATAACAGATTGAAGGAGTGACTTTACATTTATACTGTTAAATAAAGATTTGTTTACGTCCGCCACATACGGAGGTTATAAAAAATGCTGGAAGGTCTTGAAGGTCGATCGACGACCTGCTGAAGGTTGGAGATGCCGCTGGTTCAGGCAGAACAGAACCTATCAAACATCTTTGGAGGATGTTTATGTCCAGCCGTGGACACCTATCAGCTGACGAGGACGATGATGATTTTTCATATCTAGAATCGTTGAAGCAAAATTGGTTAACCTGTGATGGTATTTTTAATATGCCCCAACCCCTATGTCGGTGTGGGTTCGATAATGAACTGGGGAACTGGGACAAGTCGGGCGCGGCCGGACCACTTTGCCGCAATGGGGGCGGGTAATAAGTAAAGTAAGCTGTTTCAACCCCTGGAACAGTAGCTAAAGTGATCGCACGCGGCATTTGTTACTTTTAGTTCGTTTCCCAAATATATTAAAACATTTTGTTTGTCTCAAAAAATTATCTAGACAGTGCCAATAGAATCTGTTAAACATTTTAATCTGTTATCTTTTTATATATACAGTGTCCAGACCTAATGAATTACAAATTCCAGTGGGCTTGTCCGTCCGTGTAACGCGCAGGGGCCGCGGTCCTCGAGGGCACTCAGACGGGACTCGAGTGCGGAGGTACTCCGCAGGGATTTTAGTTCCAACCACGCAATTTTGAAGGGCCCCAGACTCAATATCCGGCGTCGCGCTTTCGCTGTTAATGTCATTGTCTTTTTCTCACCTCTCACGAAAAAAAGGAGTGTTATAATTTAACGAAGAAACAGGAAAATGGATGAGGTGTGCTCGTTTGCGTATGTTATTAGATTTTGATGTAATAGTAGTCTTTGTACGGTCTCAATGAAACAGACGGACCAACTTACTAATAAACGAAGACGATATTCTGTTACTTCGTAAATATTCATCAGGATTTAACAAATATTTGTTATTAAAGAAAAAAATACCTTGTAATCCAGGCTGGGGTGGGGCAGCTTCTCGACCTGCCCCAGTTCTCCAGTTCGCGCGAGCTTTGTTAGCGCAGCCCCCTCACGGCGCCGCTCCGAGGAATCGAGCGGCAATTCCTCACCTTCCTCTTTGTTTGTACTCTTAATGACGCTTCCATTACTCATCGACATCTTTGACTCCATTAGTGGTAGCTTTGTTATTTCTTTCCCATTGTTTAATGGCAATCTTGAAGCTCCTATAAAACTTTTAAACTCTGATAGTAAGAAAAACCGCTTGTGCTTTTTCTTCTTGCCTCTTCTACTCCTCCTATTGTAAAACAAGGATTTAACACGTTCAAACAGTTAACTATTCGGATAGAGAAAAGAGATAGTTCTCAGAGCCCTAAGAGCGTTTAGATATTTTTGTCATACGAGTGGGTCTGGGGCCGCAGAATGTTTCAAGCCTCCATTGAGTTCAGCGTCTGAATTCCAATCTAGCTAAAAGAAGGGGGAGATAGTCAAAGCGCTATCTTGTGATTTAAATATTGTTATGTACCTTCATAAAGAAAACTATTGTTGATGTTCTGTAATTTTTTATATACGGAGTCGAACTCGCTACCCACCATACGACTGCTCCGGCCGCTTTGTTACTCGCTACGTAATTAATTTTCGTTAATCTCGTCTAGTTTCATTTAGGAGATGAGTTCATGCGCTGCAAACATATCCGTCACAATTTTCGACCTTAAGCAATAAACGTTTGGGACTATATTCCTGAATAATAGAGATAAGGGGGGGGGGGGGGTTTGCTGGAATTAATCATATAGTTAATAGACGAGATATTCATCACTTACTACGTAGGTTACTATTGAGTTACGATTCATATGCTTTGATATTGAAAGTTGGTAGTAGTCATGTATATCCACTTTATGTTGTAACGAATTTAAGATCAAACTGAAACAGAAGGTTCTTGGGTTATTTTTTTGTGGAGAACATTACTATGATTACAAGTAGTTTGTTAGAAAACTAGTTATTCTATTGATATTTTGAAAGACGTAAAGGGTAAAAGGAAACGGATGGTAGATAACATAGTTTCGTTATAAAAGACGGATGATTGTAAGTTTCACTACATTCATGTTTGCGAGAAGTAAGAAGTGTGAACTTAGTGAGTTGTGAAGTGTTCATATAAAAACTGTCAAATTAAATAAATAATGAAGAGAAGTGTGTATTCATTGGAATATAAATAGTTATTGCTTAAACTGTATGACAGTTAAAAACAGATAGTTTCGCTCATCATTAATTGATTGCACTAATTAAAGTCATAGTAAAATTAGAAGGGTGTGTCAAATGATCAATGAATGTCTCGTGTTCTGTAGGCCGAGGTTTCATTATGTCGCGTCTTCTGGTCGCTCGGCGTCGTGCAGAACAGAATTAAGCATAATATATATTCATAAAGTAACCTATGTCATACGTTATATATTGAGCTATCTGCCAGCGTATGTCTCGGTAAAATCGGTTCAGCAGTCTCGGAGATTACTCAGTATAAACAGACAAGCTGTAATACAGATAAAAAATTGCTTGGATTTTCAGTATTGTCTATATAAGTAGAAACTTGCTCCTTATTACTAACATACTATTCAGTTTCATTTCTAGATAGGAAACAATTTATTTTTAATAAATACTCAATTTCCGATGCCTTTGAACATATAACCACAAAAGTTAACGTGTATGCGATCTGTATTATAAATTTGTCTCTAGATGAAGCTGAATCATATAAACATTAATACTGTTCATCCGATTTGCATGAAAATTGGTTCAGGTCAGCTTTGATTAAGAGCTAATCGCGGCGACAACACAGTTATTCCAGCGTGGTATTGTGGTTGCAAGATGAGCTTTTGTACCCGTGAACCAATTTTCGTGGTGGTGGTTGGATATGATAATCACAGACGGGAGGATGCGACTACTATAAGTTAACAAATTCTTGCGACTTAAGTAGGTATTCTTCTTCTAAGTCGTATTTCCTCATGACTGGGGGTCGTGGTCATCATGTGTAATGATACACATGACGACTTGTCAGTTATGATGGAGTGGTGTTGCCATTGCCTTCTCCATTTCACAAACTAGTGCGAGCACGGATGGTCATGACATAGATATGCAGGTTTCCTCACGATGTTTTCATTCACCGTCAAAACACGTGATGTTAGTTGGTGTTATACTAACTGCACATAAATTAAAAATTCATTGGTGCAGGTCGGATTCGAACTCGGTACCTCAGGAGTGGAATTCGGGCGTTCAAACCACTAGGCTATCACGGCTATTTTGGAATTATAGTTAGACATAAATAAGTATTTTTAAAGTACATTCGGAACAGAGGTCGTAGCTGTCAATGTAAAATTATGTTAAACTACACAAATACATGTCGATTAAAATAATGGCATTTAACTTTGGTATAAGAAGTTAAAAGTAAAAAGTTTGAAATTATTAAATCTCTTTGAAAATCCGTAGTCGAACGGGAAGCGTTTTTGTTTACTTTTAATAAAAGCGGGAAACGGTTCGCTTCAAATCCGGTTCGAGTTGGATCGAACCGGTTCGGAGTGGATATATTCATTGGATGTGCGAAATGCGATTTATAAGGTGCAAGCGTCTTACGTTAGAGGAAAGACGAGAGTTTCGCGGAACTTGGTGCTTTGAAAGAGCTTTCCAATTTCATCACAGTGAGAAATATATATAATATATCACACTAAATAAAAAAGAAACACATATATAATATAAAATGCGCCACGGCGGTCTATCGGCATAAGTTAAATATTTCACATTTAGATGTAAAATATTAGAAGGAATACATAAATTTTGTGTAGGTTGATTGTGTTAACATATAATATTATAGTTGTAATATATTATGCATATAAAAAAAACATTTATTTAAATAGAAAGATAGTGATTACAGACAAGGTATCTAAAAGTTTCTAGCGACAGCTTGTTTAGGTAAGGTCTGGTCTGTGGGCCAAGTATAATTCAAAATCCTTTAAAGCCAATGGCAAGTTTCACTTGACGGATATAGTCTAGTTAAGTACTAAAGCACCTGGTTTAGTTTAGGTTTGAAGGGTACTGTAGCAAGTGGAGTACTTAAGCAATAAGATTTATCATTACACGTCTGATGGCAACGAATTCTATGCGGTAGTGTAAACATAAACTATAACGATTCATTGTAATAGTTAAGTATAACACTTAGCTCCAAGTAAACCTGCCGCTGCTTCTCTTATAACGGTTACATAATATTACATACATTATTACTTAATCTATTTACTAATATTTTTATTTAATAAAACTATGGTCGTGCCTGTAAAGTTTAAACTTTTCGCATTTAAAAAAAATGTAATAGTAATGGAAGTTTCTGTTCAAAATATAAACAATCATCGCTGTAAAATATCAGTAAAATCGTATAACTTAAGTGCAAATACAACGGAATCTGTGTATTTTCAGTTATTGAAAGCTGAATGCTGTGCAAACCGAGCAGGTGCTTCAGGAAATGTTCTCCCCTCCGGCGTCGGTCTCGACTCAGTTTGTACAACTCGAATTTACTGCTTTAAAATGGAAAATGTAATCACTCCACTGTAGTTGTAAAATAATATAATAAAATAAATTTACTTCAACCAGGTAGTAGTGTGCAAACATTAACTGTTGATAGAAACCATAGGTTTCAAAAGGCAGTTGCATTATGACACTGAACGTTGTGCGACGATGTCCCTACTAACGTCACATTGTTATCGTCAAGTCCTTACTATTAATGAATGTCGTCCCAATGGTCGTCTTTGATATATAAAAAAAGTGTTATGAAAGAGGTAGTGAATAAAAATTCTTTTAACCTTCTCTTTTAAAATGGTACTGGAAAGAGAGGATATTGCGGCGAGATTTTTAACAGAATCAAACTCGGCAAGCACCAGAAGGTCTCAAAGCTGCAGCATTGATATTATTTGTAGTCTTCTAATAATGGGAAGGGATTATATTAAATGAACAGCAATCATAATAAAACATCTGTAAACATAGCAACGGTTTAAAAATGATATACAATAATATTATCAAGTGACGATGTCAACCAATTTAATCGCAGCAACGGATCTATTCCGTATATAAGATTTACATAAAATATAATTTAAATTCAGTTGTTATATAAAGGTAGATAGTTCATTTTCAATATCGCCATCCCGATACAATCTCCTCCTCGGGCTTCGGAGTCGTGCTCTCGGTAAACGCAGAAAAATTGCAATTTACTTTTCATTTTCTTTCAACGCAATCAAAAGCAAGTTGTTATTCGCTGATTCTGTTCCGAGCTGGTGTTAACTGAAGTCTTCGTTTTGCATATCTTTATATCTGTAACCCGCTGTTCTGATTTTTTCATATGATGGCTATTTGAGTAACCATCCTCATCAAGTTAGTCAGGTGGATTGGAATAACACTCTTTCTTCTTTTCAATTGTTACAATCTTGATTGATTGCTCTGAGTTATCAAGTAGTTGTACTATATATTAACCAAATAGCTTCTATCCGCCCTAATTGCAGATTTTTTTGTACATTCTTGCAGAGGGATGACTACTGCCTCTCTGATCTAGTCGATCCACCCCATGGCGGCTCTATCTAATAACCTAATTCATTCCATCTTTAGTTTAAAGTTATTCACCATCCTAACACTGATACAAGTGTTATCTACTGCCAGAAACGATGTAAAAACGTGGTCAGCACACTGGAATCTGCTGTCTACAAAATTTTGCTTCACTTCGAGCAATAAACAGGCAAATTATTTACAAAACTGAGACGGGGGCACGTTTAAGCGAATTATAAACTAATCCCGGGCGAAATTCAATTTGCGGAGGCTCGGACAAGAATTAATTACCGCCAAGTTGGCCGTGAAGCTGCCTGATTGGTTTTACCAGTTGCGGCATCACCACACGAGCCGACGAGCCGACGAGCCGTGCTTACCTTACTGGAGGAATAATGTGGACCAAAACCAATCAGCCTGAAGTCTACTTTTGAATTTAGACCTATCTAGCTTTCAGAAAAGACTACTGTCCTTAGAAATTGTCCTTAGTTCTTCTAACGAAACACCGCATTTATATGTAACGTATTTACACTAAACACCTGAATTGATTGAGCTAAATTTTCATGCAGAGAAAAATGTAATATTGCCGAAGTACATAGAATAATTTTTGTAATGAAGTACAACAGAGGATAAATTTGTTCGTGAAAATTGTCCATAAAAACTCATCGTATTCATAAATTTGGTAAGAAATAAAGTATTTTAAAAGTACTACTATTCCTAGCCCGTTACAGATCTCTTCTAGAAGAAATGCGGTGGCTTTCTAGATCCAAATAAACAGCGTAACCTACATCAGCAGCACATTCAATAAACATCTGTACCGTTACCCTCGGCGCGATAACACAAACAAACTCCCTTTTAACTTAGTTAAGTTCAAGTGACAGCTAGACTTAAGTGATTACATGAACCGGCTCAGTTACGCGACGGCTCGGCTCGTTGGCACATCGCCAGCTTTGCTACACGCCAAGTTAATACTGAACAGAAGCTGAACGTATACATTTTGTATTCTTCATATTGTTTGGGTAATCGTCGCTTTTAAAACGAAGCAACGGAACCAGCGATCCGTTCACCAGGTGATAAGTCCTGCTGTCCACAATAAGATCTTTCGAGAAGGCATACTTCTTCAATTGATCTAAGGCTTAAATCAGCGGTGAAGAGCTTTGCATACATCACACCACATCATCAGCCTATAGACGCCCACTGCTGGACAAAGGCCTCCCCCAACGTTCTCCACTCTAAACGACTCTGCGCTGTCCGCATCCAGCGGCTTCCCGCGACCTTCACCAGATCGTCAGTCCACCTTGTGGGAGGCCTTCCAGGCCTGCATCGGCCGGTGCGCGGCCGCCACTCCAGGACCTTGCTGCCCCATCGGCCTTTGCATACCTTAACATCTAAAGCTAAGCGTTTTTTTTATAATACGAAGATCCGTATTCTGCATGAGCACGCTTCACCAAGACCTCATTATCACTTAATACCATGTAAAATTGAAGTCAAATGTTAGTCCATTGTAAATTGAAAAATTACACATCTCTCTCGAGTAGATATTAGGATTTGCCATAAGAAAGCAGTGTAAGCAGAGGGCCAATAGAAACTGTAAGCAGGTGGGGTGGACAGGGGGGGTGTAGGGTGTTGTTACAAACAAATGGGAGCGGCGAGAGCTGAACAGCTCCCCGACACAAGCGCAAGGAAATTAAATGTCAATTTTGTGACGTGAAAATTTCACCGGTGGTGCAAGAGACAGGAGCAGTAGTAAACATTACCGTCGGAATAGAACCTGAATTCTACACGATGCATCTAGGTAAATATAAGTTAAATATTCTCCGTTGGTAAATTAATTTGAAATCAGTTTCATCAACAAGTATATTCGGCTAACTTTTAAAAATTTACGGAATTTTAAAATACTCTTGTGTATTTTAATGTATGAAATGTTCATTTGTTAAAAAGATTTTGGTTATTTTAAAAAATATGCGAATATATCTAAGTTCATGCCGTGGTAACTTTAACAAAACAAAAACGTTAATAGTCTGTTCGTTTAGATTGTTTGTTAGTGCTTATATTGCTTTAGTGTGATGATGTTGAATTATGATAAAACATTTAAATAGGAATCGTTCATTAAAAAAGTAAAAGAGGTCAGATGTATTATTTTAATAAACAAATGTTAGTAATTTATAAAAATTAATTATAGTCGAAAATCGTTAAACAGTTTTCAAGGAAAAAAATCTAAATTTCAAAAAATAATCTTTGTAATTTTTTTGCCTTTGGTTTCCTTTCAAGAAAAAAAAATTAATCCATCAAAATTAACAAACAACGGCAAAGTTGCGAACCCGTGGGCAAGTTCATGTTGCCCCGACTTGTCAAGTCCGATAAGCTCAAAATCTCAAGACGAGAACTTCGGAAGCTGATCGCCGCAACACTTCGCAGATTGTAAACTTTGACAAGGGCTCACGAAACAAACTCATTTTGAATTCACCGACTTGTCGAAATCAATTACATTAGGATTTATATATACATATTTACACTTACATAAGTTAAACATATAACAGTAACCTATTTAAGTTTTTTGATTACAATCTCGATTAAGACCAAGAAGAACTACCTAAGAATATTTTAGGACCAATTTTTCGAAACGATTATCTCTTAAAAAATGTTTTATATAGTACACGTAATTTAAAACAATGAAAAAAAGCATTCGTTTAGTAAATAAACACACGAAAACATTTACCCAAGTTTTTAGAGGCGGTCGGTAATAATTAAACTTAGTTGTATAAATATTTGAAAATAGCTTAAAATGTTTTAAAAGAATTTTTGAATTATAGCTTAGCTGTCCTACCTCTCCTTCCGGTACCAGATTAGTTTCACCAAAATATATTATATTACTTTTTTTATACTACTAAGCGACGAGACGAGCAAGACGTTCACCTGATGGTAAGTGATACGCTTGCCCATGATAACGTGGTTCTAGTTAGGATGGTACACACTGCACCACGTTGCGCTCGTCGCCTTGAGACAGAAGGTGTTAAGTCTCGTTACCCCAGTAATTACACTAGCTACAGCGCGCTTCAAACCGGAACACAGTAATGTTCGCACACTACTATTTGTCGGTTGCAATAGGAGCTGCGGTGGTACCCACCAGACGGCCTCCGGCAACAGAGACCTACCACCTGGTAGAAGTTAAATAAAATTATATAAGTATCAAATATGTTTTCTACTGTTGGTCTCTAGTACCGTCTAGGAAGGTACCACCGCAGCGGATATTTGAGCGGAAAAACATTGCTACGTTACTGTTCGGCGATATACGAGGTAGATGTAGCTTAAAAACAAATCGCGAGCTTCCGTCGCTTGTGCTGCCATCTGCAGACGGAGTCTGCGAAGCGAGCGTCCTTCCTTTGTCGCTTCGTTTCTTCCCCGCGGTTTTCTAACAACATCAGCCAGTCCTGCCAGGTTTATTGTTAAGCAAACGAGTTCCTCCCATTTCCCGCCCGACCCCCCGACCCCCCGTTTACAGCGGAGGCGGGACTTGAAACGATTCAAAAAATCCTTTCCATTAACTCTTCAGTTGAGACTATTTGTAAAGCGAATTCTGCAAACGATTTTCGCAAGTCGATTTAAATTTCCTTTACTAAAAAAAACTGTTTGTAAAGCCCCACTGAGCTTAATTTCCAGTGCAGGAAAACTCCGTAAGGAAATCGCCATATTCTAGGAAACGTGGTGGACAAGTGACCTTGACTCTTTGTAAGAGAAGTTTCCGAGACCCAGCAGTGGGAACTTAAGAGGGTTGTTTATTTATTGTAAAGTATACAGATTCAGTTAGTAAAAAATATAAATTATTAACTCTGTTTAATTTCACAACAGACGGCGGTGTTCAGCCGGATGATCGGTTATCCGGACATCCGTCCGTCCGACCGGATGTAACTAAAAGCAACTGTATTCATTTTATATATTCCAGCGTATAATGTTTTGTATTAATTGAACATGTAATTCTTGATGCCATTAAACATTTATTGTTTGCTTTGGCAACGGATTATTAAATACAATGAAAAATACATGGAGTTTTGGATCATGTCGATGATTAAATAAAGTCATATCTTTCTTCTTTGTTTTATATTATACAACTTAAAATGATGAAGTCACGCGACGAGCGGGACGTTAACCTGGCGGTAAGTAATACGTCCGCAGACAACGAAGTTTCTTAAGTTAGAATTATATAGTATGCACCTCATTGCTCTCATCTTTAGATATAAGATGTTAAGTCTCGTCACCTCAGAAATTTCACTAGTAACAACACCTTTTAAACTGGAACACAGTAATATTTACACAGTACTGTTTGGCTGCAGAAACAGGAGCTGCGGCGGTATTTAAATTTTTTTTTTATAATCCTTCTGCGTGGTTTAGGTCAGGGCCTAGTTCATTCATTCCAGTTCTCGCTTGTATTCTGCTAATTTCCTTCTTATTAAGACTTTTCGTCTTTAACGGTGTTTTGGTAATCTGTAAGAGAATCTGAAAGCATACATAGATTTTCCTGAAAACATATTTTTTTTTAACATTAAACAATATTAATTTTTAAGAGGTGCACTACTCTATTTCCAGATTATATTTTTTGTATTTTTTAGTGCTATTGTCTTTGCTATAACTCCCTCGCAGTATTTCAAGAATATTTGACGACTGGCGTCTCCACTGATCAGAGAGGCGATACTACCAGCGCATGATTCATTTCACCTAACTCCATTTCACAATTTAAATTGGTACCTAGGTTGAATCGTTTCACAACAGACGCAAACGGGTATTGGAGGTGTTAAAATGATGACATCCTTCTCGTTGGCCGATGGTTATAGAGGAAAGAGCAGTACGTTCGCTTCCGGACGCCATTAATCCACGGTTTTTAAAAGGGATCGGCAGTAAGCGGGGCCGCGAGTAATCTCCGCAGCACAATAGTACCGCGGGACAATGGCGCGGTGCGGCCCACGCGCGCACGCGCACGCGGCAGCGGGTGCACTTGACACGTGCACTGTTTGCTACGAAACCGTACTAGTCATATTATTCATTTGTTTATTTAAAAGCTTTACTTGCACACATAACGAAAACATTACAAAATGGCGGACTTAATACCACAGGGCATTCCAGTGCATCGTAAAGTTGAGCAGAGAATTAAAATAAAAATCGGTAAAAAAACTTTTAAATTAAACGGTTTTTTTATGTGCACTGAAAACTACAAAATAAATAAATAAAAAAATCAATTAATAAATAATAAAAACGTGGGGCCCATTAACTATTTCTGTATTACTTTCTACGATAGGATGATGATGATGACGATTATAATAAGTCGATGCAATCCACACTTAGTATAGTAGAAAGTAATACAGAAATAGTTAATGTGCCCCACGTTTTTATTATTTATTAATTTTTTTTTATTTTTTTATTTATTTATTTTGTAGTTTTCAGTACACATAAAAAAACCGTTTAACTTAAAAGTTTTTTTACATAATCATCGTGTTTTACTAGTGTAGCCCTTTCATTTGATACCCATATTGAGGGGGTTAAGGAAAAATATGTAATCCGCCATTTTGTATCGGCGGCCATCTTAGATTTATAATGTTATTGATTTTATTATATTGTATTGTCATCTAAATTAAATGTGTGTACCAAATTTCAGATCAATCTGACAACGGGAAGGTGCTTAAATTTCAATTTCTAATTTTGACCTAAACAAACAAATTCCGTGCTTGTCGAGCTAAATAAAACCGTTTAATAAAGGTGCAGTATCATATTAGCGCTTAAGACGTTACATATAAATCATAATAAATTCATACAAATACAATTAGTACATATAATGTTAGAAGTACGTAGTTTCAGTAGTTACAACTGTTATATTACTAAAAAAACGAGATACACGTACATCGGCGCAATGCTGTACAGTATAATGAAAATTTTATTACAGAGGAACAATTTATAAAGTGTTATGTGTGAGCATCTCAACTACCACCATCCTGTTGATACACTTACCATCACACTACCACTTTCGTTTGGTGCTGCCTGTGTTAGGTTTGGTAGCAATCGACGTCTATCGGCTGACTATGAGTTACAAATTAAATAAAATCCCGCTCCACTTATTACTTGGGCTGATCTTTCACCGAGCTTTATGCCGACAAAATATGATCTCTGACCTTAACGGTATGCAAAGCTCGCGCTGCACCCGCCGGGGAGCTTAATGCGATACGCGACTGAGCTATAGCTCTTTGTCTGCATTCATAACATCCAAAACCGGGGGGCTGTGGCCGAGATATGAAATTAAAATGGAGATGATATCCATATATCTTCAACTTTATGTGAAAAGAAACTGAAAAGATAGGAACAGTTTTCACCTCATACAAAAGCAGGGCCGGGATGAGTGACTGGGGGTACGTGGTGAGCCTGGGAACAGTTTTCAGTAGTTTTCGGTACGAGCTAGCAGAGCTTCAAAAGGGCAGTGCTTACGGGAGCGGATACACCGCGACCCTTCCTAACGCTTGGGATCAACAAGGGTGTCTTATTTAACAAAACAATCATATATCCTTGATTTCCTCTTTAAATGGCAGGGCACAAAGGATATTTTTATTGTTATACCTCGCTTGAAAAACATTCTTATATTTACGCCTTGAAATCTCTAAGCATCTAGTTCGCGCCGCACCGTGCGGTCGGCGCGCGTCACCCCGGGAATGTTCTACTCCGGCTTCCTTTGAGGCTTTTTTAATTTGAATACCGCTGCGAATACGAATGTTAACCCTTTTCCTACGTTATTTGACATGGTAACAAATAAAACTCTGCTGTATTTCCCCATTTGGTGTACAGTCTCAGCGAAGGAATTCGACGCCTTATTTCTTCAGTTCTATCTGTATATATAACAATTGTCTGATGGTATTTAGTTTCTCTCTTTCTTTTTCGATATAGTTAGAGTTAGTCCTGGAGCCAAAGATCAGATCCGATGAATTAGTTTTTGCTTTCAGGTGTTTGCTCTTTTGGCCCACATAGTCTCTGGGTAACAGATACTAAGTTCCGTCGTCCAAATGATGGTTAGGAGCGGAGTGGATCGTAAAACCGTGGATGAGTTGCGAATGTATGCGAAAGCGTTCCCGAGAAATTGTTTCAAAATGACTAAGACGGAATATTAATCGTTGGAAGTTCGACATAACTTGTCTTTGTTCTTGAGAAGGAGAATTCTCTACCTAAACTAAATACAGTCTTAATTATTACGTGAAGTATAAAACATAATGTGTGGGTTTGTAAATGGTAAATCAATAACGATTTACCAGACGGCTGGCAAATCCCTAACAATAACCTCCTGCCATCATTATAGTAATTATCAACAAGGAAGGATGTTCCCCTTCGGAATATAAACGAGTCTCCCTTTTGTAACGAGAGAACATTATCGTCATTTCTATTTCCCATTTTCCTTTCGTTGCAAACGTTTAAAATGAAGCCTGCTTCATTCTAAAAATCCGCTTTTCCTCCACAAGTTAAATAAATCAGCCTACGGACAAGTTGTGCCATTTTATGTTTTATTGTACTAAAAATATGGTGTATTTTTAAAAGAGCGCGCCGGACGGTCTCATTTAGACCTTAATATGATCGATCTCCCGTCGTTTTGCTCGAAGGCAGTCTTCCTCCCTCTAATAATCAGCAAAATTACTCGGAAAATTTAATTCACCGTCTTGAAATACTTGCTGCTTCTTATAAATCTGTTGCGGTATTATATTAGCTTTACACTAAAAATTTTAACAACGATGGAAAAAATGTTAGTTAATTCTGGATATTTTACCATTTATTTTTTCTATCCTCAGAGTTTAATCATTTCTGGCAGCAGAACATTACTAATAAAGTATCAACAAAACCGTATCGTGTAACGTAGACTTACTAAAAAGTAACCAAGAACTAAAAACACATAAAGCAAAGCGCGGTGGACCGCAAACTTTCAAACGAATGTATTTAAAATGTTTCCGTTGCGAAGCTCTGAAAAGTTACGAAGTATTAAAGTCTTAAGTTTTATAACTCCTCAAATTATTTCGGTACATTATGAACGGGGGAAAGAAGATAATAAAACTCCGAAACTCACAGTCGACTGTGATTGTTAACTTAGGGAGCTTCTTCGACGAACATAACAACGCGGGGAACGCGGTAATCTCTGTCAAAATTGAGGAGGCCTGTATTCATCAACAAACATCAATAAGTTAAAATGATGATGATGAATGAAAATTATTTAGAAACACAAATCAATGAAATATTACCTTTGATTTTGGCTATATGGCCATATTTGTAATTACATTAGATTTCATACGGAGTATTCGCTGTTTCTTTATATTTTATTGTGTTAATATGGCTGCCTCTCTGTACATGTAACATATTTTGAGAACAACATAAAAAATCCCATAACTTAGTTACAAGCGCGGATGTATGACGTTATTCCGTGTACCTACACATCGTTACAGAAGGACGGAGGAAAAAATATGTCCCCGTGTAAGAGGTAGAGGCGTGAAGTGGAAAGGGTAGGGGGACAGGGGAAAACGAATGTTCCCAGTGTCAGGTGATGAAATTTGTTTGCGTCGCCCAATTTTTCTACTTGGATCATTATTCATGACACACACTCTTGTGACACTGCTGAAAATGTTTATAGAGATTAGTGCGAGTTTACCTGATAGTGAGTGGATTACTATTGTTAAAATTTTATGACCACCTGATGCGACAAGCAGGGAAGAGAGTTATCTTTGTGATCACTTGTACTTTTCAAAGGGCGCACGAATCATCAAAGCTAGTCCCTTCTCCAAGTGGCAGGATATCCATGCAAACCAAAAATAAAAAATTGGTTGGATCTACTAAAGCAACAAGGTGGACAATAATTGAAAATCATGAAAAGAGAAAAGACAATTATTAGAAGACTTGTAACCTCTTTGTGTTACATTTTTTCAAGCACAGAAATATAGCAAATTTTACAAGAGCTCGTCTGAAATATACCGGAAATCTCTAACTGCGCGAAATGACTGATGTTCAAAGAGGGAATCCTGTGAAATTCCTGAAACGCTACTTCCATGCGAAACTTCTCGTCGGCGAATTCAAACTTGCTCTGAAACAAAATTAATTCCTCACAAAATGTCGCCGTGTAATTGCCCATTTATTTGGGAAGGCGGGTGCTCACCGGCGCGGGGACCGCATTCACGGTTCGAGTGCTTTATGTAAGACAAGACACGCCCATGGATGCGTCTGTATACATTTTTATTATTTTATGGGTTTTTTTAACCATCCTTAAGTCTTGCAAATCTATAGATGTTATAAGCTACAGTGAGATTCAGATACTGTCTAGACAGTATCCAGAGAGCTATTTAATAGACCTTATGAATCAAGGAAATATTTAGATAAAATCAGAGAAACTACCCTTGATTATTTTAACCAAGTATATTATACAGGCTGTACATGTAGGTGAACAGGCACACAAATTTCAATCCGGAGACTAAATGCAACAGAAAACGCAACTCGAGATTAAATACATGTTAATCAAGAATAAAAGTTGAAGCAATAATGTTGAAACTTGGAAAGTCGGTATTAAGTTTTCGCTTAGCAAGTACTTACTGTACCGACGCGAATACTTGTGCTTTAGTTGAAGTTATTTTATTCGAGGAAAAGTTTACATTTGTTTGGAACTGATTTAAAGTTTAAATATAATATTTATTGAAGTCCAAATGAAATATTAATTTTGTTAATATAATGTTTACTTAAATATTGAATAGCTGATCTCAAGATGCTGACTTTGTGGGATTAGCGATCTTATACTCGAAATGAAATATTAAATCTCCTTTTGATGTTATGTCCATTTACTAGTCTGAAAGAAATCTGTGCAAAAGGAACGCCTTTTGATGCCATCATTATGTTTATTTCCTTTTTTTATGTTCCTTGTGTGGTGTAAAAGAGAAAAGTATATTTCGTCCACATGTTATGGTACCGAAACTAAACAGCTTTTAACTCTAATAGATTTAACAGACCTGATCTTTTATTGCCGCAGTACGGGTGTCTCGCAGGGCACCGCGCTCAGGCCGGAACCTTAAAAAGCTTACGGCAACATAAACCCGATAAAAGCTTAGATATAAAACGTGCCTGAAAAAATATGTACGTAAGGATGTGTATTTATTGCGCGTGTCACCCGGGAGCTCTTGGGGGCTGTTTTATGTGTTGTGGTGTCAGCTGCCGCTTTACATGATAACGACGTTGTCTGATGGATGCTTACGGATTTGGGGACGTGTGCGATATTATGATAATGGTTTGTAATCGTTTAGGGCCTCTCGCTGCTGACTATTATGATTTACCAGTGTTGAACCTTCATGCAGCCTAATAGCAATTTTGTTTTCATGTTTTACACGATGAAAAAGTACAATGTTTAACTTTTAATTCTCAAAACATTCACTAGTAACGTATTTCTGTGGTCGCTGATTTAGTTATGCTGCCACGTTATCGTCATTACTATAGTTTTAGGGATTCTGCGGATCTGTCAGGTTTGGTAAAAACATTAGATCCACGTATTCTGGTCAAGCACGCTTCATCATTTTCGGTATCATTCTCGCTTAACTTCATGTCATATCGATAACATGTTAGCTCCTGCCTTAAAAAATAACGTAAGGATTGTTAACATAAACATTCTTTGGTTACATCAATTTTGGAGTTTATTAACGACAATATTCTAAAATTTCAGTGAACAAAGGTTTATCTCCGATTTATATTTTATTCACTACGTGTTTGACTTCACACTCAGGATCCGAGGGAACTTCTTCTTGTAACATTGAAACTACACTGTTTAATTAACACTTTGTTCTTCTTGTTGTTCTTCATATGGGACAAATGCACGGTCAGGCCTTTAAGCAAATGGAAGCAACTAAACTATACCGCGCATTTGCCTACATACAGCGCCATCTCTCGGTGACACAACGAAATAATGCATTATACGTTTAACACTACGCATAATGATGTTACAGCCACATCACCCGCACCGCAAGCTGGCTGCCTCCGGCCGAGTCGTGGTCCAGCCTGAGGGACAGCAGTACCCTGCAGGATGATAACGATCTGCCATACGGATGGGAGCAAGCGCTGGACAGCCGGGGGAAACCTTATTACATCAAGTGGGTTATTTTTTATATTATCATAATGTTTTAATGTCTTAATGTAAATAGTATATACATGTCGGCGCGATCATGTGTAAAGTCATTTAATTGTTAAATGTAATTAAATATGATTTTAAGTTGAATTTAGAGATGACTCATATTTTTGTGATTCTTTCGCGGGTATTAAAAGAAACGCGCCGGCGATAACGTTATAAAAACAATCGCGCTCCGTCCGCCGGAGTGTGTGAACGTGTTAACAAGTTATGCTATCGGATAAACGTAAGATTCTGCAAATTTACGTTTGATTGAACAATAAGTAATCCTCAAAATGATGTTAGTGGTACCTTCAACGCTAAAGTCATGTTTTAAAAATACTTCATAAGCTATTGCTCTTACATGTATGTACAATATAAATAATCGACCTTTTCTTACACTTTTGCTCAAATATCTTTAACAAAACTTATAATTAGTAATATTAATAATTTTGACAATTTTGTTTTCTATTAACTGCCACTAGTGATATTTGAGATTATATTTTACAGTCATGTTAACAAGACCACCACGTACGTGGCGCCCGAGGGCTGCTCCTGCGAGTCGCCCCCGGCACCGCGCGACGTCGTCTTGGAGAGGGATCCCGACCTCGGCTTCGGATTTGTGGCCGGCTCCGAGAAACCTGTACTGGTGAGGTTCGTCACCGACAACTCGCCCAGCGTTGGCAAGGTAAGTTTTTTTTTTTTACAGTCATTCCCCCTGCGTGTTGTGGGTCAGGGTCTATCATTCACTCCAGTTCTATCAGTCATTCTATTTCTCACTTTCATACATTAGCATTCTTCCTCATTCATACCTCTCGCTGATGGTGACGACTTTGTCACTACATTTTTATACTTACTTATTGGCAAGGTAAGTTGCATAAGTATATCAAATGATGAAACTTTACTTTTTGTTAAGGAGAACTGAAGACTAGTTAAATGATGTTCTCTATTTAGGGCAACATTGATATTAAAGATTTATCGTATACGCTCTTTCTCTTCTTCTAAGTGGTATTTCCTCATGACTGAGGGTCGTGCTCATCATGTATAATGAAACAAACGACGACTTACTTGTCAGTTATAATGGAGTGGTTTGCTATTGCCTTCTCCACATACGCTCTTTGGTTAAATATAAACTATTACATGTGTATGGTGGCGTTTAACAATGTTTTAGTAAAATAATGTATGTGAGTGGAGTAAAAAAAAGCGGAGTTTGGTCGGCGAGTCGTTTCATTACATAAACTATGTACATTAAATATATGGAGTAAGTAATTCAATAATTTTATTAGGGACCGCATTTTCTGAATTGTTTCATATTACACTCCCGAACACATCTATCGGCCCACCTAGTGTTTTAAGTTTTAACGGTGCCTAGCTAAAAATAAATGTTTGGTGAAGCAATAAGTTTTAATGCAGTTTTAAAGCTGATTTTATGATTAATCCTTAGGTATGTTTGTTTTTTAATTTCGAATTCAGGAATATGAAAAATAAACGAAATTTCGAAACTGTTCATTGTTTTCAACGACCCAGTGATGGAGAAAACTTTTTATATTCCGCAAAAGTTGGATTTTTTTATTGATGTTTCCGATTATTGGTTTCATAAAAAGGCTAATCTAAACTTTGCGCCGGTTTTGACCAAAAAATATGGATTCTCGGCTTGAAATTGCCGCCCAAGCTGTAGCACTTCTGCAGGCCAAACTGATTCGAAATAAAAAAAAACATACATAAGGGTTGACCAATAACTCTGCTTCAAAACTGCATTAAAACTTATTGCTCCACCTAACATTTTTTTTAGCTAGACACTGTCGATACTTTAAACACTAACAGTGGGCCGATAGATCTGTCCGGGAGTATAGATTAATGTTGGCATGTTAAATATATGTTAAATATATTCTAAGAGAAGAAATCACAACGTTGTAGCTGTCCCCAAAATAAAAACCTTCTTCGCGAACATACAATTTCTGAAACGTTCTGCATATCTTTATAATAAAATAAACAAAGATATTAACTTGTACACTAAAACTTACCGTGAGTGTAAAAGTGACTTAATCATATGTCCAAAGAGACTAAATTATAAAGAAACCGAGACCGTTTTAAATATTCCTTAATGCACACACACGCACACATACATGCGCGCACACACACACGCACACACAGTCACACACACACACACAAACCAGCACTACATATTAATTATATATTGTATTCAGCTATGGAAGAGCGTAGTCTCCTAACACAGGCATTTTCTTGCCTAAAAGGAGTCTACCACAACTTAATTTTAAGATAATGTGGTAAAAAGCAATAAAGAAATTTTTATTTTTATATTTTTTTTTAAATACATGCGGCAGAAATATATAGGTCTGTCTTCATGTAATTGCAGTTGGAACCCGGGGACCAGATCCTGTGCGTGAACGGGGAGGACGTGAGCCTCGCCGCCAGGGAGCACGTGATCTCGGCGGTGCGCGCGTGCGCGGGGCGCGTCACGCTGCGCGTGTGCCAGCCGGCGCGCAGCGGCACCCCGGCGCGCCGCTCCGCGCTGCTCTCCGCGGCGAAGCGGGCGCGCCTGCGGGCCCGCCCGCCCAGGGTCCGCTTCGCAGACTCCGTTCAGTTAAACGGTGCACCGATGTATCCAGTAAGGAATTAGAACAACGTAATATATAACAATGCACACAGGCACGTTACAAACATATATATATATATATATATATATATATATATATATATATATATATATATATATATATATATATATATATATATATATATATATATATATATATATATATATATATATATATATATATATATATATATATATATATATATATATATATATATATATATATATATATATATATATATATATATATATATATATATATATATATATATATATATATATATATATATATATATATATATATATATATATATATATATATATATATATATATATATATATATATATATATATATATATATATATATATATATATATATATATATATATATATATATATATATATATATATATATATATATATATATATATATATATATATATATATATATATATATATATATATATATATATATATATATATATATATATATATATATATATATATATATATATATATATATATATATATATATATATATATATATATATATATATATATATATATATATATATATATATATATATATATATATATATATATATATATATATATATATATATATATATATATATATATATATATATATATATATATATATATATATATATATATATATATATATATATATATATATATATATATATATATATATATATATATATATATATATATATATATATATATATATATATATATATATATATATATATATATATATATATATATATATATATATATATATATATATATATATATATATATATATATATATATATATATATATATATATATATATATATATATATATATATATATATATATATATATATATATATATATATATATATATATATATATATATATATATATATATATATATATATATATATATATATATATATATATATATATATATATATATATATATATATATATATATATATATATATATATATATATATATATATATATATATATATATATATATATATATATATATATATATATATATATATATATATATATATATATATATATATATATATATATATATATATATATATATATATATATATATATATATATATATATATATATATATATATATATATATATATATAAAAATAAATAAAAAAATGTATGACATGAATTTTACACAAATTGTAATCTGGTATCCCTGTTTCCCAGCTGTGATGGCCTAGTGATTTGAACGCCAGCCTACCACTCCGGAGGTACCGCCAGGTGGTAGGTCTCTGTTGCCGGAGACCGTCTGGGTGGGTACCACCGCAGCTCCTGTTTCAACCGCCAAATAGTAGTGTGCGAACATTACTGTGTTCCGGTTTGAAGGGTGCTGTAGCTAGTGTAATTACTGGGGTAACGAGACTTAACACCTTATGTCTGTAGCGACGAGCGCAATGTGGTGCAGTGTGTACCATCTTAACTAGCACCGCGTTGTCATGGGCAAGCGTATCACTTACCATCAGGTGAACGTCTTGCTCGTCTCGTCGCATAGTAGTATAAAAAAAAAAGGTACCGGGTTCGAATCCGACCTGCACCTATGGATTTTTCAATTTATGTGCAGTTAGTACAACTGCAACTAATATCATGTGCTCTCACGGTGAATGAAAACATCGTGAGGAAACCTGCATATCTATGTCATGACCATCCGTGCTCGCACTAGTTTGTGGAATGGAGAAGGCAATGGCAACACCACTCAATTATAACTGCCAAGAAAGTCGTCGTGTGTTTCATCACACATGATGATCACGATCCTCAGTTATAAGGAAATACGACTTAGAAGAAGAAGAACCCTGTTTCCCAGTTTATTTAACGTCTGCACATTTTCAGCCGTCTGCCTTCTCCCTGGGCGATCTCTGCCTCCCGCCGATGGCGAACGTCCTCAAGGTGTTCCTCGAAAACGGCCAGACGAAATCGTTCAAATACGACGCCACCACAACCGTAGCGGACGTGGTGAGCAGCCTGAAGGACAAGCTGTGCATCACCGCCGACGAACACTTCAGCTTGGTTGTGGAGCATGTTAAAAGCCTCAGAAGGAACAAGCTCACCCTGCTGGATCCTAAGGAGTCTTTGTCGAGGGTAAGTTGTTGGTTATAATTTAACTCTGTTTCTAATAATTTGTTTGTTATTACTCTGTGAAAAATTCTTAAATACAGTTTTGTTTGTTTATTGTACCTGCAGTACATATGTATATTATTTAGTTATTAATGTGTTGGATGTTACAGTTTCGATAGATTTTTAATTAAAAACACCCACTATTCTGTTTCTGGCGAATTTAAACTCAAGAGTAAAAAGTTTAGTGTTACTAAATGTGTAACCGGTTGTAGAGGAGAACGTTGGGGGAGGCCTTTGTCCAGCAGTGGACGTCTATAGGCTGATGATGATGATGATGAAATGTGTAACATTTTAGAAGATCGGATTATAAAGTATTCCCTTCTATTAAATCGTCACTTTAATCTGCCTCGTTTCTTTATCAGAAGCATCGGGATTTCTTACAAACACCACTGGTACTCCTTAGCAATGTATTTAGAGACTCGTGATACGATAAACACGATTCCACATTCCATAGTTTACTTGTAACTAGCAATATTTTCCTCTTTTACATCAGATCGCGGCGAGACCTGGCTCGCACAAGATGCGCTGCCTGTATCGGGTGGTGTTCGTGCCGAGCTCGGCGGGCGAGTTGGCGCAGCGTGACCTGGCGGCGCTGGACTACCTGTACCTGCAGTGCTGCAACGACGTGGCGCAGGAGCGGTTCGCGCCGGAGCTGCAGCCCGAGGTGGCGCTGCGACTGGCTGCACTGCACATGCACCAGCACGCGCTGGCGAACAACATGTCACCGGCAAAGCTGACCGTTAAGATTGTAGAGTGAGTGTTTACTCTTATATACTATTAACCAGCGCTTCGCTGAAAATCAGCGCTGTCGGTGCAGAATCAATTTAAAATTTTCTCATTATGTATCTCATGCAAACGTTTAGTTTTAAGTTTCTCGTTGCTACTGGGCAAAGTATTTAAGATGTACGATTGAGTAGCGGTTTCGAAAGTTTCGCCAGATCTTTTTTTTCTGAACTAAGCAGAGCTTGTATCTCAGGACACTGACATATGTATATATATAGTACTTATATAACAAAGATTTTTTTTATATATATATACTCGTATTTATGTTGTAATGTTCTTGAGTGTATTTGTATGTATGTGGGTGTGTGCGTGTTGTGTGTTCGCTGCGTATCCGTCTCACTAATCAGTCCTTCAGTTTCATCATATGAGAGGTTGTAGAGTAGGTTTTTTAACAAAATTTTGCACTTTTTTACTGAGTAGTCCTTAAGGTTAAATATTTGATTGTAATGTTTAAAAATTCTTCAACTATTTGTTAATTTGCAGGCGCGAGTTTGGCCTTGAGCGCTTCGTGCCCAGCGGGCTGCTGGAGAGCATGAAGCGCAAGGAGCTGCGTCGTCTGCTGGCGCACTCCCTGAAGCTCAACGCGCACATGACCGGGGGACAGCGGCAGCTGACGCAACTGCAGGTACAGCCGACACCTTGGTTTTTACTCCAGATTTTGAGTATGAGTCAGGGTCCTGATACACAAGCTGTACTTAGTTCAGAACCCAAAGGATATCATGTACTGTAATTTTAAGGAAGTGTGTATAATAAATTTTTCCCGCCTTCAAAAAACACATAAAAAAGTTGTTAATGAAAATGTAATAAAATTTTGTTCATCAGCTTCTTAAAAATAAATGCCCTAAAAGTTTCGTAGCCACCTTCCAATGTATTTTACTTTAAAAGCAAGGGAAATCTTGATCAAAATGTGTCCAGGTCAGAACTAAGATACAGAAGTTAAATTCATAGCACTTTTATTTGCATAACAGGTTAAAAGTTTTTTAAGTCTTTTAATTAGTTTGAGTTTAATGCCTAATAAATAAATTTTGCACGCTTTCAAAAAACACTTAAAAAATAGTTAATGAAAATATAATAAATTTTTTTTTATATACTATTAACCAGCGCTTCGCTGAAAATCAGCGCTGTCGGTGCAGAAGCAATTTAAAATTTTCTCATTATGTATCCCATACAAACGTTTAGTTTTAAGTTTCTCGTTCCTACTGGGCAAAGTATTTAAGATGTACGATTGAGTAGCTGTTTCGAAAGTTTCGCCAGATCTTTTTTTTTTCTGAACTAAGCAGAGCTTGTATCTCAGAACCCTGACATATGTATATATATAGTACTTATATAACAAAGATTTTTTTATATATATTTATATTTATGTTGTAATGTTCTTGAGTGTATTTGTATGTATGTGGGTGTGTGCGTGTTGTGTGTTCGCTGGGTATCCGTCTAACTAATCAGTCCTTCAGTTTCATCATATGAGAGGTTGTAGAGTAGGTTTTTTAACAAAATTTTGCACTTTTTTACTGAGTAGTCCTTAAGGTTAAATATTTGATTGTAATGTTTAAAAATTCTTCAACTATTTGTTAATTTGCAGGCGCGAGTTTGGCCTTGAGCGCTTCGTGCCCAGCGGGCTGCTGGAGAGCATGAAGCGCAAGGAGCTGCGCCGTCTGCTGGCGCACTCCCTGAAGCTCAACGCGCACATGACCGGGGGACAGCGGCAGCTGACGCAACTGCAGGTACAGCCGACACCTTGGTTTTTACTCCAGATTTTGAGTATGAGTCAGGGTCCTGATACACAAGCTGTACTTAGTTCAGAACCCAAAGGATATCATGTACTGTAATTTTAAGGAAGTGTGTATAATACATTTTTCCCGCCTTCAAAAAACACATAAAAAAATTGTTAATGAAAATGTAATAAAATTTTGTTCATCAGCTTCTTAAAAATAAATGCCCTAAAAGTTTCGTAGCCACCTTCCAATGTATTTTACTTTAAAAGCAAGGGAAATCTTGATCAAAATGTGTCCAGGTCAGAACTAAGATACAGAAGTTAAATTCATAGCACTTTTATTTGCATAACAGGTTAAAAGTTTTTTAAGTCTTTTAATTAGTTTGAGTTTAATGCCTAATAAATATTTGCAATTTATAGCAAAACATGTTCGACATTTCCAGGCTAAACTACATTACCTGGATATAGTGGCCAGCCTGCCGAGCTACGGCGCGAAGTGCTTCAGCAGCAGCCGGCCGGAGCGGGTGCTGCTCGTGTCGCCGCGCTTCGGGCTCAGCCAGATCGTCGGCAGGAACAATTCCGTGGTAATGTTGCCATAAACTGCCACCATATGACATAATTACAAACATAAAGTAAAAGATTTTTTTTTGGGTTTTTGAAAAGAATTCTGTGTGGTGGTTGGATTTGGTTGGTGCTAGTGTTTTATTCGAGACTGACCGGGTCCGCGGAAAGCTATTTTTGTAGCGAATATTTATTCTTTAGCCCCAATCCATCGCTTCCATGGAGGAAGTGGAGTGCATTCGCGTGAAGCGGGAGTGCGGCGGCGGCGCTGACGTCGCGGTGTTCCTGCGGCGCGACCGCGTGCTGGCGCTGCTCATGGACGAGCGCGACGCCGCCGAGATGCCGCTGGTCATCGCCGGGTGAGCGCAACGACATCACCATCTTTGTATAACACCATTTTCAGAAGCGACGGTTCCTATGATTTCTACGACTTATCCGATCCTACGTTCGAGCATTATGCGTTACTATTATTTTTTAGTTTCCAAACGCTATGGTGATCGTTTAAATCTTATTATTTATACTATCCATGAATTAAAAGCTATGTAAATATTATTTTCAGATATTACCGTCTAGCAACTGGCAAAGAGCTTAACGTTGAGTTAGAGAGAGAGCCAATAACTGAGGATATAGGTAAGGTTTATTAAAACAAAATTACATGTTAAACAATGTTATATACAAAATTCCTGTTAAAAAATTCTGTAGATAATGATATTCTTAGACTATTATAATTTTTCCAAGTTATAACCACTTATAAGGATGTGTTATATAAAAAGAATTTAATTAGCATTTGTTTGTTTCCAGCTCCGCCCTACCTGTCACAACACAGCGTCGTGCCTGCGAAATGGAGTTACCTACACTACGGTAACCCTGCCGACCTTTCTAGAAAACATTTCGCGATATTCAGCATGCCACCGCCGTACCACTCTACTCCAGAGCAATCGAAAACGAATTTAGATACAAACATGAACGCCAGTATCACAAACAGAAACCATAGCAACAACTCCAGCCCGTTGATAGGTTACGACTGCAATCCCGGTGTCCTAGGTCACGATATACACTTTGAGAAATGCAGACGGACTGAGGAATTCCGATTATTCGATCCGAATGACGCTTGCTATCTGGACGATGGTATGGGCTTCGATCTCCAAAGCGTATTGTCGATGGAGCTTCTAGAAAACGCTGCCAATAATCCAAGATTAGTCGAAGCGAAGAACGAAGAAGTTTTACGAAGAGTAGCAGAAATGCAGAAGCTCGTTGAAAACTCGGAACAGTATTTGACCGAGAACTGTGATGTATATAATGAAAATGGTTACAGCGAGGGCGTGATAAATGACGAGCTCGTCGGTAGAGAAACGTGCGTGGATCAAGCGGAAAGTGACACGGAATCAAATGCGAGTAGGATGTCGGCGGCCGACGACGCACCCGGCATATTGAAACACAGCGACTCCCTGCTGCTGCTAACGGAAACAATAAATCAAGGGCTGAGTGGTTTAACTGTTACTGAACCGGGTAAGGATGCGTCTAACGATTTATCCAAACGACAATCCCAAGGGCTTAGCGCTATTTTAAACAATTGTGGTCTAACCGATGCCTTGTTGGCCCTCAATAGTGATGTTTGTCAATCTGAAAGCGATAACGACTCATTTTATACTCCAACGAGCAGCCCAATACGCAAACACATGCAAAAGACCGGGAGCAAAGGTGTCAGAACCAGCTTCGGCTTACATAGTCCAGACGCTACTCTTGACAATAAGGAATCTAACTTAAAAGAGTATTTGAAACAATTGCGAGAGAAAAGTAATAACGAAACCCCTGCTGGTGCTGAATTTCCATATTACTATCAAGAAAGTATGGTTGACAATGACGCCGAGCTTATAGATTTAACTTTGATCCCTCCTCCCCAAACTCCTGATGAGTTAGACTGCGCTACACAGGTACCTCAGATTTTGCCTATCGTACCGCCTTCGTTTGCCGACGATAAGGATAGTAATCAAGAACACATTCCAAAGAGCAGCGACTTAGAGGAATTTATAGCTAATGTAACTGTACAACCACCCACAGTGAAGATTACTCCGGCTATAGAACTTACGCCAGAAGAAATCATGTCTTACATCATTCCACCGCCGCCTGCTTCAAATTCTTCCACTTTAGACAGAGATAACGGTTACGCAGAACATACACTACTCGCTCAGGGAAAATCTGAACACACGGCTTCCAATGATACTAAGTCTGCTAACGGGGACGTAGTGAGGGGCACACTCAGTGTAAGTGAAATAAGAAATTTGTTCGCAGCGAAAACTCTCAGTGAAGCAAGAAACAGTCTTTTGTTAAAGGAGAAAAATAAAACTAATCAAAATCAATGTAAAACAGACTCGCCGAAAGGCAAAAGAAAAAGTGTCGTTGGAGAGAAACAAGCAAACGGCGTCGCGCACATCATAGAGTATCCAACAGTCGAGAGAAAAGGTATGTTCTCTTGTTGTAGCAAAGATAAAAACAAAAACGAGGAAAGCTCCGAAGAAACAGATAAATTAGATAGTCACGTGGAAAGTGCTGACGCAATGCCCGACGTATGCGAGGTGCGACCGCCTCCCAGAAGAAAAAGTATCGAACCGAAAAAAGCACCCGAGAGACCCCCAAAAGTACCTCCTCCCCCTGCACCGAGACCCCGATCCAATTCATTCACTTGTACCAACAAAGAACTGAGCGTTGTTGAGATACCAAACAATCATTTCAGTACGTTGAATAATAGAAAGTTAAATTACCAGGTCGTTTGCGACATCAACGAACAAACCGCACAGCATCCACCTAAGATACCCCCGAGATCTGAGACCAAGATCCTTTCACCACCCCCACCTTTACTGTTACCGCCTAAGAAACCGCCCCTGCCACCCGTACCGAGCGTAGAAGTTCTAAGAATGAAATCTTCACAGAAACTGTCGCCGGTGCGCAACAGCGAGCAGCGTCTCGCTAGTATAGGATCGCCTCACTTCCACCGAAACCTGAACACCTACAAGAATCTAGAAAACGAGAGCAGACTAACCGACGACGACTCCAGTATCAGGTCATCGCCGAACTATAGCTCTCTGACATTACAGACTCGCCACGTACGGTCGAACTCCGAAACTAAAAGCACTATACTGAAGAACAAAGAGATGTCGACGGCGTTGACTTTGTGCTCGCCGCAAATGAACCGAAGGTTCGCGAACAGACCGGATATCCTGAACGGAGCGCCGGGGAGCGAGCACAAAGTGTTCAGTCCGCCGCTGTCCGAAAGAAAATCTTTTCGTTTAGAAACGGCGAGTCCTGCGCCCAAATCGCAGAACCACGTGAGGTTCAAAGAGGACGTGGTGGATGACATACCGACACCGCCTTCTCCCCCCACGGTGAAGTTTCCAGAGTTCCAAGCGGGGAACAACGGGCACGTGTCGATCGAGAACCTTCTGTGCAAGACTGAAGTGGCGGTTGATGGCCTTCTGCAGCGGCTGCATCAGGTCGCGCAGAAGTGTTCACACCAGCACTCGCACGGCGGCGGCGAGGACATCGATGAAGCGAAGTTTCAGGTACGACACATTTTCAGTTGCATGCAAATGCAAAATAATTTGTTAGTTAAACCTTTCTTTTTTTAAATCCAAACTTACATCACAGATTTTAATATTTTATAGAAAATTGCGCGGTTATTGGTTTATTGTTGTGTGACTTAAATTTTCGTAAAGATTGAATTTCTGATACAGGGTAGATTGGTTCATTGACATGGTTCAATACTTAGGTCTGTGTTCATATTTTCAGCGTGCTCGAAGCGAGCTGACAATGTGCGCGGTGTCGCTGGTGGGTACGTCGCGGACGCTGGTGGGCGCGCTGGGCGCGGCGGGCGGCGCGGGCGGCGCCGGGGGAGCGGGCAGCGGCGCCCCGCAGGCGCTGGCCGACTGCCTCGCCCCGCTGCGCCGGCTGGCAGACCTCGCACAGGTTATTTAAGTTCAAACATTAAAATGTTATTTAATGTTTTCCTAATACAATAAAAATACCATATTAGAAGATTATATTGTTAGGTTTGATTGGGTAAATTGTATTGCTAATATATACTCCCGGACACATCTATCGGCCCACCGCCCAGTGCTTAAAGTTTCGACGGTGCCTAGCTAAAAATAAATGTTAGGTGGAGCAATAAGTTTTAATGCAGTTTTGAAGCAGATTTATTGGTCAACCCTTAGGTAGGTTTTTTTTTAATTTTTTTTGTAATTTCGAATTTATTTGGCCGGCAGAAGTTTTACGACTTGGGCGACAATTTCAGGCAGAGTATCCATATTTATTGGTCAAAACTGGCTCTAAGTTTAGATTTGCCTTTTTATGGAACCAATAATCGGACACATCAAAAAAAAAATCCAACTTTTGCGAAATAAAAAAGTTTTCTCCATTCCTGGGTCGTTGAAAACAATGAACAGACTCGAATTTTCGTTTTTTTTTCATAATCCTGAATTCAAAATTAAAAAAAAAACATACCTAAGGGTTGACCAAAAAATCAGCTTTAAAACTGCATTAAAACTTATTGCTCCACCTAACATTTATTTTTAGCTAGGCACCGTTAAAACTTTCAAACACTAGGAGGGCCGATAGATGTGTCCGGGAGTGTATGTTCAACGGTTGAAAATAATAGTACAAATATAGTTAAATCGAGGAATATCATGTTTGAATACCGACTGGCATACAAACTTCGCAGGCACTGGGCAGGCATACGTCATCGCCCCTGCAAACGAGGAACCTTGTGCTCAGAGTGCACGATGTGACTGCAGCGTTCAAAGACCTGGCCGGCGCTGAGATGGCGCAGATCATAGGCGAGCACAACGCGAAGGCCCAGAGTCAAGGACAAGACACGAACTCCACTCTCGAAGGACAACTCGCTTTAAGAGCGGAATGTTTGGCTAACGTCCTCGCCACCCTGCTCAGGAGTCTAAGAGTGTTCTCACCTTAAAATAACAACTCCACGAACAAACCTTACAAGGCACTAATAAAAACTATAAGATATTAATCTTTCTGGTTGTGTTTCGATCTATCAATTATCGAATCAAGTAAATTATTTGAGTAAAGATATTTCGCGATATCGCTAGTAGATATTTCTGAAACTTATACAGATTAAAAAAAATAATGATTTAGGGAGATTGAATTTTCAGATGGCAACACTTCACTGACAGCTCTCATATTTTAATAACCTCTAACTTTTCATCGTACTCCAAGATTCAATATTTTTTATTGCAACGGAGTTTAATCCTGATTATTAAAACTCGATCCTGGGTCTTTAAATAATAAGTATTGTTAAAATTTTATTGTATTTAGTTAAGACCGTTTTAACTGAGACCAAATAAATTTAGGTATGTTTATATTGTAGTTGGCTACGTTTACGTTTATTTAAGTTGTAGTTTTTGTAAATTTTAATGTTTGTTAATGTTTGAATTAATTGTTGATGCGATTCCGTTCGAGTCATTTTGATGCGGTAATTTTTTTTTATTATGTCGGAAACATCAATGGCGCGTTCTGTTTTAACTTGCTTTATCTGTTGCGCTGTAACCTATTTCATTAAAATAATATGTGAAAGTAAACATGTCAAAATCAGGTATGCAGTAGAAATTAATCGATTAAAACATTGCTTAGTTATCGATCTATTATTCCGTAGTTAAAGTGTTACCATAGTGAATAGTTAATTTTACTTATACAATTACATATCTATTTACATGAAAACTATTGTATATTTTCTAACGTTTTAGGAATGTGTGATCGAAAATGGGGTGCAAATGTTCAATGTAATGTTTACGCTAATCGTGTCTATTGTAATAATGATAAAAAGAAAATCACGATACTTTTAATGACTCGTTGGTTCATTTGCCGCGTAAAGTTTGGTGTTGCTAGTTGTTAAATCGTTTCAAAAGTGCCGCCAACTTCTTGCGGCGCGCGCGTTGTGCTGATATTTGTGTATTGGTGCTATTTTGATGGGGCAAATGCGTTTTTTATATTGTGATCGTTTCAACATATCCCATTACGGTGCACCAGTGATTTGAATCGTTGCCACTTGATGGTAACGCCGGGGGGTTGCGTTCGCAACAAGCGCAGCGACCGCCGAGTGCGGCGACGTTGCGTCACCTGGGAAGTACAATATCCATTTTCCTTTACCATTACAGCAGCCAAAGACGATATTATACTTTCAAATTTTATTTTTTTACTTCGCCTCTTTCATTCCTTGACTAGCTTATTACCTCTTATTGTATAAAGTGAATGATATTCTAAATAAATATATTACCTACGGTATAGTTTAAACTATTTGGCTCAATGGCAGCTTTTAATCAATATTATCTGTTCATAAATTAATTTGATGTAAGCATTCTCAAGTATAGTAGCTATTTTGTTCAAAACAACAACCTGAAGTACATAATGAAAAAGGTTTAAGTAGAAGATGTTGTACTATATTATTTTTGTCAGGTTTGATAGCTCGTGTTTTGGTGATAACTATACTCCATTAATTTTATTACTATCACGAAAATATTGAAACTAGTAGTTGGTCAACTCTTAACCTTTTATAGTGACTGTGTTATTTTTTTAACTATGTAGATGCTCTCCAACCGAAATCAAGTAATTCAGTTCTACAACGTCTTTCATCACATCTGTTTCTCTGCTTTCTTCGTCCATTGAATTTCGGTTTCGTTTTATATGTATATATCTCTTGCATTCCGTCTGCCCGTGAGTATGCTTGCGTCAAATTGCTACTATAATAAATGATCTAACGATGTAGTTAAATAGTTACAATTCAGCATTGTATAACACGTATGTATTTATTGTTTTAAAGTTAAACAAAAAAAAAATATAACATAACAATGCAACGCATTTGATGTAATAAACCATTCAAAACTATGATTTGTTTGATTAACCTGAGGCAAAGAAGAGGGGTGATGTGTGTTTTGACTGTTGCATAATAGTTCTTAAAGGCCGCAACCGACTTTAATACTCTTCCTCACTATGACAAAAAAATATCCTTTCAGTTATTTGATTATTATACTTTCTTGTCACTCGGTGTTATGTCATACGTTATCTTTCTAGTTACAGTTCTTCCATTCATATTATTCACCACACAGCCAATTCACATTTTCGCCCATCTCTCCATAAAAGAGGATAAACAGTGGCCAAGAAATGATAAATGATCGCCTTACCATCATAAAAGCATCGCAGAGCTTCGGCTGTAGTATACTGAATTCCACATTTCAATATCATCAGTATCATTGTCATTCATTAACACCGTGTGAAACTAAAGTCGCATAGATTTTTGTGTTTTTTTGAGTTACTATACAAAATTTATAAACAATGTTACATATGTCATTCTAAGATTGAAGGCGGGCGAAACAGGTCTGACTTCTTTGCAGAATATTCAAACAGCTCAGTGGCTGAAAACTTAACGATCATCAGCCTCTTTACTGTCAATTACTTCAATAGCTTTATTGTCATAATGATTTCTTATATTTCCGCGAATGTTACACATTTATTAAAACTAAATTTTACGGATTTTATCGCGTTTATTACTTCGTTTGTTTATTCCCGACGTTTCGACCGCTTTGCAGCAGTCATGGTCACGGGAGGACTAAGATGACAGACGTCCAAATGTCACAGCTATCACGTGGTACCCACAACTTTTTAATTATAATTAATGGTCCGATCTACGCAGAAAGAGCTCACTGTATCTCGAAGTCTTCTAGTGGTTCGCCTGGGATTTGGTTTAATTTTATTGATAATAGGATCCCAGGCAGGTGGTATTACCCAACCATCTTCTCTATTAAAATTAGGATGTTTTTTTAATTTCAGCTACATTGTCCTTCGAAACAAACAGAAACATTTGCATGATATCGCAGGACTTACAAAGCGTCGCGTTAAAAGAACTATAGGTTTAATGCAGTCTAGACTAGTTATTACATAAACATGTAGAAGCTACCCGCAGCCCCCGGCGCGCTGCAGTTTTCACACGATGCGTTACAACCGGTTCGCGGGCGAGAAATAAAATAACGTGCGAGTAGACGACAGAACAGAATGGTTCCGTACATGAATTAAAATTTTATTATTCTCAAACAATTCTTCTTCTTAATGTGCCTCTCCAACTAATGGAGATTGGACACCAGTTCTGCGTACATGTTCCTATTCCGCGCTAGGTGGATCAGCTGCGACACTCCTGATGTTGGTCTACTCCTTTATGTTGTCTAGCCGCGACTTTTCTGCGACTGATCTTTCTCTTACCGGCTACTTTCCCCGTTATTCCTATCTGCGGAAGACTGTATTTTTTATTTCGGGCTATATGTCGTAGATATGCTGTCTCCCGCTTTTTGATGATAAGGAAAAGCTCGCGTTTCGCTTTCACTCGCCGCAGAACTTCCCCGTTAGTCACCTTCTCTGCCCAGCTGATTTTGAGCATGCGGCGATATGCTTACATTTCGAAGGCTTCAATTCACTTCCGAAGGTTGTCTTTGATTGTCCACGCCTCGCAGCCATAAAGGAGTATTGGCCATATGTAGCAGCGAAGGAGACGCGTTCGCAAGGTGATGCTCAAGTTAGTACAGCATACTCATACAATTGGTGGATGTAAATGTCGTGAGGAAACCCACACGTCCAGAGAACAACTGCCCAACTCCCAGCAATGGGAACAAGGCAACCGTTTACTTCTGTTTATGAAATAAGATATTTAAATACGTATATATATGTGGGATCGCTTAAATGGGAAAGAAGCAAGAAATTCCAAAATATTTATTATTCTTTAAGTCAATTATTCGTTATATCTTTCGTCTTAATCCTGTTTATCGTCTCTCTGTCAACTAGCAAGTTTCTCTGACAAACTTTGCTTTTCTTTATTCTTTAGTAACAAAAATAGCAAAACCTTAACCTCTTCCCACATATATATTAACAATTTTATATTACAGTTTGATTTGAACTTATGGACTTACAGCAGGACCTGTTAAGGACTACAGCCTAGTTCTTAATCAAGCGGTACCTGCTATATATAATCGTTAATACTTAAGTATAAGTACATCGGTAGATGAGCAGTAAGCATTACTCGCTGGATAATTGGCAACAACTTCTAGGCCCGTTTTTATTAAACTTAACCTTTATTTAACTTAAACTTTCCGTAACTTTTTTATTAATCTAATGCACCACCGTCTTCTCTTTCTTCTCTTATTATTTATATCCTATTTTCCAGTGGGTTGTCTGGAAGAGATTGCTTTAAAGCAATAATGCCGCCCATTGTACATTGTCATTTTATAAAATTTGTATGTTTATTACTTTACTTTGTGTGCAATAAAGAGTATTTATCTTTATCTTAACTTCTAGGCCCGAATGTTATCGCTTAGTTCTCAGTCTAGATACGGTGAGCCATGCAAATAAGTGTACGTCCATATTAACTATATATTTGTTTTTATAACGTGTGTGTGTTACTAGTCATCACACAGTAGGAGTTACAGCAAATGATAAAAACACTTTGATAAAAAAAAAACTTCAAAACGTTATACAAGAAAAACTCTTTGATCCAAAGATTATCTATCTCAAGCAATTTAAATAATTAGTTTTTATATGTGCAATATAGAACTTTTATATAAAGATTTAATTACTCCTTACAGCTTCAGTTACGTGTCAGTGATAGTCGCTTTAAAATCGGTTAAGCCATTTCTTTATTTGTTTGTGTGTTTCATTTATCTGTACATAGATATAGATAAAGAAAACTATAATTAAAAAGACGATTATTTAATCGCCGCAAAATAATTGTCAGTTGACTATAACTGAGAACCCGGACCGACTAGTTTCGTGCTGGACGTAACTAGATGTGCAAAAATAGTTTACGAAGGCTACACTGGCGTTCCTCTGTAGGCTACATATAGCTTCCTATATATAATAGTAAACACCTAACGTAAACAAATTACACCATCAATCTGTACCTTAGCACTGTTTGTTAAAAAGCTGTTTTCTCTTTGTAGATCTTTAGGCGCGTTTAGACTTTAGTTACATCATCACTGGCATGCATGAGTTGACTGTTTTTTTTGATCTTGATTTAGCTGAGAGGAAATACAGCCCAGCTTCAACACTGCCTATCCGAGTTAGATTCATCGATTGATGTCTTTCGTGTTTACCTTTTTGTCTGTATGTTGCATAGCCTCGCTGACGGTGGAGTGCGGCCGCTGGTGCCCACCAATGTTTACAAATAAGGCTCTATGTGCAGTGTAACGACCCAGCGCCATGTTTTTTCCCCTCATCTGCTGTCATCCCGCCGCAGAGTTAATGGAGACACTAATATAATAACATTAATATTAATCCGGAGCCAAGTTGAGTTTTAGGTTTCTTTGGATTATTGAATTAATATTAGAATTTTATGTGATACTTTAAAGTACCTCACAGCTAAAAATTACTAACGCGCCTTACTTTTGAGTAAGAGAATATATTCTAGCACAGTATACGTAAATAAGTATTTCTGTGTGTATAACTTTTATCGGTGATTCATTTATTTATTTATTTAAAGCTTTGCACACTTAAAAACAAAAATTGTACAAAAAGGCGGACTTAATGCCATAAGGCATTCTCTACCAGTCTACCATAGGGTTGAGCAGAGAAATATATTAAGGGTGCGGTATCGTAGTGGTAAATAAAATATTATTACATATAGTAAGATATAAATTATAAAAAAAAAATACATACAAATACGATTAATACATGTAATGCAAGAAAGGATATAAACATTCATATATTACATTCATATTTGATTCATCGTGTTGTGAATACTGCACAATTGTTGTGTATTAATATTAATATTATTTATTTATTTATTTATTTATTTATTTATTTATTTATTTATTTATTTATTTATTTATTTATTTATTTATTTATTTATTTATTTATTTATTTATTTATTTATTTATTTATTTATTTGCACACTTAAAAAAAAAAAAAAAAAAAAAAAAAAAAAAAAAAAAAAAAAAAAAAAAAAAAAAAAAAAAAAAAAAAAAAAAAAAAAAAAAATACATATAATGCAAGAAAGGATATATACATTCATATTTGATTCATCGTGTTGTAAATACTAAACAATTGTTGTGTATTAATATTAATATTATTTATTTATTTATTTATTTATTTATTTATTTATTTATTTATTTATTTATTTATTTATTTATTTATTTATTTATTTATTTATTTATTTATTTATTTATTTATTTATTTATTTATTTATTTATTTATTTATTTATTTATTTATTTATTTATTTATTTATTTATTTATTTATTTATTTATTTATTTATTTATTTATTTATTTATTTATTTATTTATTTATTTATTTATTTATTTATTTATTTATTTATTTATTTATTTATTTATTTATTTATTTATTTATTTATTTATTTATTTATTTATTTATTTATTTATTTATTTATTTATTTATTTATTTATTTATTTATTTATTTATTTATTTATTTATTTATTTATTTATTTATTTATTTATTTATTTATTTATTTATTTATTTATTTATTTATTTATTTATTTATTTATTTATTTATTTATTTATTTATTTATTTATTTATTTATTTATTTATTTATTTATTTATTTATTTATTTATTTATTTATTTATTTATTTATTTATTTATTTATTTATTTATTTATTTATTTATTTATTTATTTATTTATTTATTTATTTATTTATTTATTTATTTATTTATTTATTTATTTATTTATTTATTTATTTATTTATTTATTTATTTATTTATTTATTTATTTATTTATTTATTTATTTATTTATTTATTTATTTATTTATTTATTTATTTATTTATTTATTTATTTATTTATTTATTTATTTATTTATTTATTTATTTATTTATTTATTTATTTATTTATTTATTTATTTATTTATTTATTTATTTATTTATTTATTTATTTATTTATTTATTTATTTATTTATTTATTTATTTATTTATTTATTTATTTATTTATTTATTTATTTATTTATTTATTTATTTATTTATTTATTTATTTATTTATTTATTTATTTATTTATTTATTTATTTATTTATTTATTTATTTATTTATTTATTTATTTATTTATTTATTTATTTATTTATTTATTTATTTATTTATTTATTTATTTATTTATTTATTTATTTATTTATTTATTTATTTATTTATTTATTTATTTATTTATTTATTTATTTATTTATTTATTTATTTATTTATTTATTTATTTATTTATTTATTTATTTATTTATTTATTTATTTATTTATTTATTTATTTATTTATTTATTTATTTATTTATTTATTTATTTATTTATTTATTTATTTATTTATTTATTTATTTATTTATTTATTTATTTATTTATTTATTTATTTATTTATTTATTTATTTATTTATTTATTTATTTATTTATTTATTTATTTATTTATTTATTTATTTATTTATTTATTTATTTATTTATTTATTTATTTATTTATTTATTTATTTATTTATTTATTTATTTATTTATTTATTTATTTATTTATTTATTTATTTATTTATTTATTTATTTATTTATTTATTTATTTATTTATTTATTTATTTATTTATTTATTTATTTATTTATTTATTTATTTATTTATTTATTTATTTATTTATTTATTTATTTATTTATTTATTTATTTATTTATTTATTTATTTATTTATTTATTTATTTATTTATTTATTTATTTATTTATTTATTTATTTATTTATTTATTTATTTATTTATTTATTTATTTATTTATTTATTTATTTGCACACTTAAAAAAAAAAAAAGGAAGCAACAAGAATACTCCGCAAGTCACTCGATACAAAAGGTCTCCTGAATTAAATAGCGATACATAATTTCTGTCTTCTGTACCACCGTAGCTTCTCTTCTTGTCGCCATTTTGTTTAAATAGTCACTGTAATTGTAATTGAACGGCGTTATAGCTAATATGGTCATGACCGTGGTATCACTAACAAGTGAACGGCCTGCTCGTCTCGTCCATTACTGAAAAAAAAACATCTGCGTATAAATATATCGTGATAGTTCAGTTAGTAAGGGGTTCGTGTGTGCTTTGTAAGGAGACGCGGGTTCGATTCCCGCTGAGCTTAAGTTGGTGAAGAAAAATCATGAATTTTTGTCTTGGCAACATTATGACTGGCTTTGACTGTTCATCTTTAAATACTACGAGAGAAAAAAAAAATATTTAAAATGATGTCTCTGCTTTCGTATTACTCTGTACCAGCTAATTGTTACCGATGCTTAAGCGCATTCGCATTCCGCGACAATTGCACACGAGTCGCATTCGGTTACATATCCGATAATCGAATTGTAGTTAAACTGTTTACACGATCGCAGGCATGTCGCAAGAAATACACGAGAACTTTCAACGATGCTTAAACGTTATTAGTTTTACAACAAGAACACGGCTAAGTTTAGTACATAGTTAATTTCATAAGAAAATGTTTCAATTATGATAACAGATGGCGCTGATATTAATTTTACATCGATTTTTATTTTCTAATGATTGAACGTTTAAAGCTGCTCGCATCCAAAAATGATATTGTGATATAATTTGTTTAATAATATAGATAAGAAAAAGTGTGTCACTATTTATTAATGAAATTAATCAAAAGATCTTCTGTAAATAAAACTGTATGACTTTGATGATAAACGTTTGAACATTGCAGTGCCAACATACTCGGAGTGAATACGTCTTCCCTTGTCGCAGCGCGCACTGCGCGGGTGTCGTTTGCAAAGTAAAAAGGAAGCAACAAGAATACTCCGCAAGCCACTCGATACAAAAGGTCTCCTGAATTAAATAGCGATACATAATAATATTTTAACATTAGTATATACGTAACTCTCAAATGCAAACTTTATAAACAAATGGTTGCGGGCGCGCGGTAATCGCTTCATTATGTATCGATCCGTAGCGGCGAACAGGTTGCGGGAAACCTGAATCTAGCCAGCGGCATCTAGCCTCGCCTAATCCAGTCTATGCAACATAGCTGAACCGCGTGACCGATGTCAATGAATCCCACTTATTTAATAGCGGGCCCCCCGCCGCCCGCGCCGCTTCACACGACTAAAAACTAACCGGGCGACGTGTCGCGCCGGCGGGGCAGAGCACCTCGCCGCCTCCTGGCTGCCCGGCCAGCTCGTGGACGCTTCTTGTTCGAACGCAAACGTTCAAGTTGTGTTTAGAAGCGAGGGCAGGCGGCGGGGCGGCGGCGGGCAACCGGGGAGTCAATGCACCTCTCCTGCACTTCTAAAACCTGTTCCTAATCGCATTTCGCCGAGCCGGAGCCCCGCGCCGCCGCCGGGGGAAAGTTTAGAGCGAGTGCATCGCAGGACGCGTCGCCGCGCGCCGGCGCGGTAAAAACGTTTAGCGACGCGAACGAGTCCTGCGACTTTAAACGAAACGTTACAGGCTGTATTTAGCGAACGGCCCACGTTTTTGCGGCCGCGGGTCGGGCCCCGGATGGACCGAATTCACGTCGCATTAATTAGGGCACCGAAAACCGTCCGCGGATGCCGCAGCCCCGGGTGCCGTGACGCTGCTATTAATAGTCACCGAAAACACCAGCAGCGAGTTAGACCTCGCGAACACACACTACAATAACCTTTAACTTAACACCTAAACCACAATATATACGTTCTCATTAACTGTAACTATATTTTAGTATTTTTTCATCTAGCAAGACTTCGATTAGACGACTTTATAATAAATAATATCGATTAAATTTTTTTTGAATGTACGTTTAAGTTAACTCTTTTTAATCTGTGGTCACAAAATTGAATCGAGAGCTTGCGACTGGCGAGTTTGACACAACTCGAAGAAGTTGTGCGGCAAACTTTTGCAGTTAAAGCTTGGCTTCCATACTTGGCTACATCGTGCTGAAGATGTTCAAAAACCTAAATGGCGCGGCGACTTGCAACTTATCTTTTAACACGGAAGTAGAGTTTAGATTCTGGAGCTACAAGTAATTTGAACTAGGGGTAGATTTCTTCTAAACCACTTACCTTTCTCATTGTATGTCGTATACACGAGAACATTTCACCATCTTCAGCTTCATTTGATAATGATGGAGCATTGAGACACAGAGCGCTAAATCATTACTATAAAAAAACTATTTGCGTTTAAGTATGTGATCTATTGATATAAGTATCCATCATCGCTTACTTCTATAAGCCATTTTTTAGCTTCACCACTTTGACCATCATTAGTCTTAACGATGAATCAAAAACCTGCCCCCGGCGCCGCGGGCACACCGCGACCTCCAGCGGGAATATATTTAATAAAGTTTTACTGTCACATTACAATTACTTAGATAAATAAATTGCATACACAATTATATGCAATATCTAAAAATTATTAATCAAATAAAAAAAAATTCTGGGTTATATGTGCAGGGCACTTATGTATTTTAACGTGACAACGTCTATTAATTATATCACAAAAAATGTTGATAATAAATTTTATTATTCTTGTTTGACATGTTTATCGGGTTACAAATCAAGTTATACTAACTCTCAATTATATTTGTTAGGGATTTTATTTCTAATTATTATTGAGCAATAGAATACATCTTTTACTTTCAACCAATTCGGGCAAACGCATACCGACTTAGCGGTCGGCGTAAGCCACGCCCACTTATGTGCGGGACATTTCTCAGCACGCGCGTCCTATCTTATACCAATTTAATAGACGTTGTCACGTCAAAATAAATCTCTTTACTTCATTGCAGTTTCCTATTCAAGATGTCTAAACGTTTTATTTGTTTTCTCTAGTGCTTCTGTATTTTAAGAATATATCAGACCTGTTTAGGCTGACTTCTAAAACATAAAAGTAACAAAATAAGTATTATAGAAAATAGCGTCGTCGCCGATGCACTAGATTTCAATTCACTTCTTATTAATTGACATTATCAGATGTTAAAATTTTCAGTCTCTTACACAGGTATAACTAATGTTCTAATTACGAGACATTTCAAGGTATAGGAAACGGGTTCTGCAACTGTTAATCAACAATAAATTGTGAACTGTACGGTACTCAACTATGTTCAACATTATTTTTTGTTATTTTGTTGTTTAAGTTTTGCATGCTGTGCTCTCCTATAATTGAGGAGCGCGTCACAAAGTGAAACTATTATTTGTTATTATTAAACTTGTTACATGTCGTGTATGCCTCGTTGGAGGTCTTTAAGTAAATAAATAAATTAGTATTATACCCACATGATATTTATCTATTAAGACCTTATTCTTATTACTTTAGTTAATTTACTAGCTACAAATTTTCTGACGCTTACTTTTCTTGTGATCAGTAAAAGACGCGTAGGCGTGGTGAGGATTCCGATAAGAGGTATACAACCAGACTAGGCTGGTGTAAGTTTTTAGGTGGTTCCGAGCGCGGTGGGTCACCAGCACAACGAGCCAGTGGGTTTGGTCAGTGGCGCACTTTCGCCGGCGGCGGCATTTCTCCTCAAGGACACGCCGAACCTGTCCCATCTGGGATGTTCCCGCGCCCAGTATTCACATACCTCGCCTTTTTAATCTGCAACAATTAAAAAAAATAAGTTTCTGTATGTAATGTTAAAGTAAATGATTTTTATGTTCAGTTCATATGTTTACATTATATTTATAACCAAAAAATCTATTGAAATTGTCGTCTTATGTTCTTTCGGGTAATCTCCGAAACGGCTAAACCGATTTTGACAGAGCTCTAAATGAAAGATAAACATGAAAGCCATAATATGAACTAATGATATTAATGGATCATAAAAATGTAATCTCACAAAATTATGGTCTAATTACAATTTCGTTATGATCATTTATATCCAACATACATAATGTAAGACTTGCATATATGTATCATATTATTCCTCATAGTTTTGCCTAATAATAACAACGATAAATTGTAAATAGTATGTAATCTTAAATATAATAAAATAGAAGGCACCTTTTTGAAATGTGAAACGTCAATGTCAACAATGGTTGACATTAGACGTTATTTGGCGGGAGGTCAGAGAGATCTGTCAATATGGTTGTTAATTTTTGCCGGAAGTTGTGTTATGTAAAATTCTTGATTAATAAACTAAGAGTGAACGTTACTAATTTTATTTGTTTTATTAACTAAAATAAAGTGAACCCTTTCAATAAGTATTCATATGCTTTGATTATAATGTAAAAACATATATGCCGGCAATACAACGTCTACCATGTTCGAGTCCATTAACATAACTGGATCTTGAGACAATGTTTCGTTACCTCAGTAATTTTAATAGTCACTTCCAACCAGCTCTGCGGCAAGAGCTGAATACCCATTCATTGTGTATCGACCAGTTCTAACTCGGAACTACCCTTGATGGTCTCATCCAGGTTCTGGAAACTTCCTACGAATCGCACCGACACTTTGACTTAGCAGCTTCCATGGAAGAGTAAGATCTTCCTTACCTTAATACCTATCATCATGAGCACTAAGACTTGCTGCTTTAACAGTGGAAGCTCCACATCCAGAGCATCTCGACACAAGCAGTTCAACATTCATTACTTTATCCATACCTGTTGAATATTTATGTCTCACTAGATATAGCAAAATTAATGATTTCACGACAAAAGTCAGCTCATATCCTTTTCCAGGATCTTATCTATCTGTATACTAATGAGTTAGGTGGAAACGCGAATACAAAACAGACATACGTATACATTTATAGTAATATTATTGATGATAAGTTAGGGACATAAAAATGGTTATTAAATGTTAATTCAGTTAATACTTACTACTGGTTCCCACGCGATGATTTACATAATTTTTACTTATGGTTGGTAAGATCTAATGAAATGAAAGAGCAATTAATAGACTTCATTATAAAAAGGAACTTTTTTTTTAATATTACAAAAACCTTGTTGTGTGCTGTTCTCTCTTGTTACAGACGATCTTAGAGGAATGCTAAGAGTAATAATTTTTTGCTTGGCTTTACGTCCACTGATCATAGATCCCTTTCATCTGATCTCCACACATAAATCATAATGAATTTAACTCTCGATCAATGGAAATCACCAGATCAAATAAACTATGTTTCTTAACCAATTCATGACTTTCTCTAGTGAAATAAATTTGTTGTCAAATAATTTTGTTCAATCATCGTTCACAGTGGATGCTGCGTGCATTGAATAAGTCAAAATCGCTTTACTTACATATATACATATAAATACCGCAGGCTACCTGCTCCCGACGTAAGAACTTAGGTCTCCATCAGCGTACCAAAGGGAGCCTAACTTCGTTGCATTCCTGCTTGTATAACCTGCGCGGACACACGGAATTGCGCATTATTATTAAAGCGCATAAAGTATTTAATCCTTCGTCAGCGTTTGGTTTGTGAGTCGTTACGTTTGTGTTAATGCCGTGGTCAATAGCTGTGGTGGAAAGCGCAAAAACGCAGCCGAGGACGACATTCCACCGTGCCCGCCTTCCACGGGAGCATTAGAGGGGCGCGGCGCTCCTGCTGCGCCCCGGACGGCCATGTCCTTTGTTACAACTATTTGTATTGACCGACACCACGCTGCCGGCGTTTCGGTGAAGCCAAGATAACTCATAGTGCCCCGGTGATCATATCTAGGTCTATCTAGATAAACATCAGAAACTTTTAGCCGCGTATCAAATCCCGCGGCTCTAAATAAAAAAAAACATCCGAAACTGTTCAACTATATTTCCTCTTGTCTTTTTACTCATAAAAATTAATAATCATACGAATTTAGTTATTCGATTAAATAAAACAACAGTTTTGGGAAAACAATCATTTTAAAATTTTGTCTTTAAGAAAATGACTTACTACAATTATATAATATCTACCACCGCAGATCCTATTGCAACCGACAAATAGTAAAGTAGTAGTGTGCAAACATTACTGTGTTTCGGTTTGAAGGGCGCTGTAGCTAGTGTAATTACTGGGGTAACGAGCCTTAACACCTTATGTCTCAAGGCGACGAGCGCAATGTGGTGCAGTGTGTACCATCTTAACTAGCACCACGTTGTCATGGGCAAGCGTATCACTTACCATCAGGTGAACGTCTTGCTCGTCTCGTCGCATAGTAGTATTAAAAAAAATAGAAAAACTTATTTAAATCCTTATCCCGTTACTAACTTTACTCCCAGAGTAAAACTATAGACTCAAAATTATAAACAGGTTAACATGAAAAATAATTAAATTAGGCGTCAAAATAAAGCATGAGGTTTTAACTAATGCTGATGATAAACGGTGAGGGAAGTCTAAAGTCCGAAACGTTTGAAATGATAGGTGGACCAATTGAAGGAACATTTCAGAACCGTTCACAAATTCGTAACAGTTCTCTTAACAGTGAGGCAAAAGATACCTTGCCGTCAAAGATAGACAAAACTGTGTATTGGCACTCACTTTGCTGGTATGCTGGTAACGACGAGGGGAAAGGTTGTTGCTCTTTCCTCGAATTTATTCCCTCCTTAGTTGCTTTTTACGAAACGCCAAGTGTCGAGCGTAAATATAAGTAAGTAACTAGTAAAATACTAATAACGTACTGCTGACCCGACGATTTTACTATGAAACACTTAACAAACATAAATGCTCTTCTAATGTCACCACTGCTGGGACCTTTCGGTTCCTTCTCCTATAAGTCAAGACTGCCACGGATTTCACACGATGTTATACACTACCAAAAGTTAAAGCCCCTTTGGAAACGATCACCGCTTCTTTTTAAACAAAAAAACCTAGTTTAATCTGCTTGTCGGGTTAAACTATCAACATCCCTCGTTTTTGTTTGTGAGGTTAATAAAACTATAAAAACTCCGCAAATACATTCCTAAGTACGTTGAAAACTGTCTTTTTGCATGGAGCACTGTACTTTTTACTCGTAGTTTACGCGGCATCTAACGCTCTGTTCGGCCATAGACAAGGAACGCATAGACTCGGCGCAATAGAAGCAAATATATAGAATATTAAAAAAAAAACAAAACGATGAAATGGACATTTCCTCCGCCTTATTATGTTTACTTAATTTCATAAGATCAATAGTTTCCAAATTATCGAACTTTTATTAATTACTAGACTAGGCGACCATTTTTCAAGCATTAATGGTTAAAAATATAATAGGACTCATAAATTTTTTTGCCACAAAAAGAAATTATTACAGACCTACCTTAGATTAGAAAATAAATAAATATTAATAAAATTAATACGGCTTTGTTGAATATCATGTGCCAAATGAGATATATACTGACTTTTAAGCCCATGTGTCAAATACTATGGTCGAACTAAAATCAGAAATGCTTTACTAAAATAGTTTATTTTAGAGCTATATATTTTTTTCTGTTTATATACAAGGATTTTTTCTTTTAAAGTTACCATTTAATAATTCTATGGCAACGACTTTGCTCAAGACGAATGGTAACGACGGACCATATAAGGAGCATGTCAATTTATCGAACGCATCCGATGCGTTCCCGCGCATTCGATCCAACATGGCCGCCCTCCTGTCATTTTTTTGCTCTACAATGTTTAGTTTATTATTAGACGTATGGCAGCGTAGAGTTTGTATAATTTTACATTACTTTTTATGGTAAATAAAAAAAAAACGCGTTTTATTACTTTACACAGTAAATGAGTTTAGTTTGTATGGTATGGATATGTGATGAGAAGGGATGCAAGCCATGTGTCAGGGACGATTTTGTGAACAATAGCTTTTATTCTTTCCTTGCGAAACATGTTTAGAACTTACAAACACTCCTTTCAGACGTAATTGAAACTACTAAACGTAAAACTTTAATATTCGTGTAATCATCATGGTTACTTAACTCTCATCGCCAGACCAGTACCCCTCTCCCTTACTGCGGGGGACCGCCGTCAGCTCGTAGATGCGCGAATTCATTATGAATACTTGTAGAATCAGAGATATTTACAATCAGCTACTTCCAGTGTGTTAAGATGATGTTACACCGGGCGTGGCAATTAATATATCCATAACAGGCGAGAGTAATTTTAAAAACCGTTTCTTTTTCCATAACTGTAATAACACAACCATTAAGTATGTACGCGTACCATAAACTAGTAATAACAAAAGAAATCTTTAGCATTCAAAACTTATATAAAGTAATTGTAAATAATCAAATTATGTATTATAAATAGTAATATCGAATATATAATATTGATCTCTTCTTAAAATTACTTTTTTTTTTTTAAAGTTCAATCTACAGTGTTTAAAGGTAAAAAAAAGGTTAAAGACGCACATAGATTTTTTCTAGTTATTGTGCTGTGGGATACATTGAAATTTTATAATATTTACGACTTTTTTATTTATTTTCGAGATTTGAATAATATTAAATAAAAAAATTGATAACTTAAACATATATTCGGAGCCGCCCAGTGTGTCCCGGCCTGGCCGCCAGTTCGCGCTAACTCAGCGCTGGTTTCCTTAGAACCTGTCCCCTCTCTCATTAGATGTTGCTGCGTCGGTTTTTTTGCCGAACCAATCCAGATTACACGTCTAATTGCTAGGCGCACGCGTGAGAAAATGTCTACACGGCAAGTCCAGGGTTCCGAGCCGGCGACATGACCATGACCATATGATCATCGCTACCATCTCATTTACTCTTCCTCTATATTACTTATTAGATTAAGCTGTGCTACAACTGACTGATGACTGGATAATAATGTAATCGAACGTTAGTCTTTCAGTTAATTAAATACAGCTGGCATATAGATGACATAGCCGTATATAACAATGTTAACATGATTTGACCAGAAAATTTGATTTGAAAATGTTTTTTTTTTATTCTACTTTGCCACGAGACGAGCAAGACGTTCACCTGATGGTAAGTGATACGCCTGTCCATGACAACGTGCTGCTAGTCAAGATGGTATACACTGCACCACATTGCGCTCGTCGCATGGAGACATAAGGTGTTAAGTCTCGTTACCCCAGTAATTACACTAGCTACAGCGCCCTTCAAACTGGAACACAGTAATGTTCGCATGCAATAGGAGCTGCGGTGGTACCAGACGGTCTCCGCCAACATAGACCTACCACCTGGTGGAAATTTTTACTGTAGATGAGTATGAAACTTTAAATTCTGTTATACCGATATAAGATCATAAGGGACCATTTGTGACTTTAAAAATATTGTAGTTGTAGAGTGACTCTCGAGGTTGGTTACCATAATTATGACACGGGGAATATGATGGGTTAGGCGTGGGCTGCACTCGCGGAGAGTCGGAAAGATTATCGGCGTGCGAAAGAGGTTTAGAGGCACACCACCCACATTGTAGCACAATGTAATCAGGCATGGCCGCCGACCAATAACATCACAAACGTCCGACTGCACCGTCCGTAATTGCATTGCTCACAGCGAGGAGTTAAATTCCTTTCCTATGTACACACATGTGTACCCGGCAACCTTTACTCATTACATTCAACTTTTAATTACTACACCATTTTGTTATCAAGTGGAAATACTGTAAAAGACCCTCTTTAGTAATGTTGTGTTGCTAATGTTGGTCACGTGACATCGACAAACGTTGAGGAGGTTTTAGTTGGCAAAAATCTCCATGTAACCCTGACTTCTCCAACTAGAATAAAAGTCACTTCTCAAAGCTCCTCTCCATGCTCTGATGCAAAAAATTGGTACCGGAGCTCATGTCCCTACTGTCCAATAGCAGTGTAGCGAATACAATTACTGTGGTAATGTGAATTAACATTTTAACTATCTATGTTACGAAAAATCTTTATTTATAATCGGTGTGGTATCTTTATCTTTTAAAGAAAACTATGTCCAGTAGTGGACTTCAAACGAATGATGATGAAGTAACAATTTGTAAGTACGTAGAGGTATAAATATACAGGCAACGTAACTTTTGCGTGGTACGACTAGTTACTTGTTAAGTATATCAAAACGTTTGTTTGAAATGGAATAGTTTCGATCACCGTGAGCCCGGGCGAGTGTGGTGCTGGAGTTGGGACTGGGGCTGGTCGCCGGCCGCTGCGTGTTCAATATTTACATAGGAACAACGCGGAGCTGGCCAGCGCTGAACTCGCCTCCGTTCAACTAACTCGAGCGCAGCGCGGCCCGGCGGCCGGCGCTCACACCGCGGCGTAATGGACTTGCATCGTTTATTTAAAATAAAATCCGATCTGTTTGCAAAATCCTTAGTTATAACTGCATTTTCTTTAATTTGTTTATGTATCAACAGTTGGAAGACACCCACCGCCGAACTTCCTCGAAAATCATTACATCGATTGAACCTGAGTTGGCCACGTTCAGCGACATTTTGCAATTAACTAAATAACATCTTATACAGGAAGGACTGCATTCTTTTCCTAACCGACGTTATGGGTACTTGATGTGACAAATAGGACGTTCAACTGATGGTAAGTGATATAACAATGTTAACATGATTTGACCAGAAAATTTGATTTGAAAATGTTTTTTTTTTATTCTACTTTGCCACGAGACGAGCAAGACGTTCACCTGATGGTAAGTGATATAACAATGTTAACATGATTTGACCAGAAAATTTGATTTGAAAATGTTTTTTTTTTATTCTACTTTGCCACGAGACGAGCAAGACGTTCACCTGATGGTAAGTGATATAACAATGTTAACATGATTTGACCAGAAAATTTGATTTGAAAATGTTTTTTTTTTATTCTACTTTGCCACGAGACGAGCAAGACGTTCACCTGATGGTAAGTGATATAACAATGTTAACATGATTTGACCAGAAAATTTGATTTGAAAATGTTTTTTTTTTATTCTACTTTGCCACGAGACGAGCAAGACGTTCACCTGATGGTAAGTGATATAACAATGTTAACATGATTTGACCAGAAAATTTGATTTGAAAATGTTTTTTTTTTATTCTACTTTGCCACGAGACGAGCAAGACGTTCACCTGATGGTAAGTGATATAACAATGTTAACATGATTTGACCAGAAAATTTGATTTGAAAATGTTTTTTTTTTATTCTACTTTGCCACGAGACGAGCAAGACGTTCACCTGATGGTAAGTGATATAACAATGTTAACATGATTTGACCAGAAAATTTGATTTGAAAATGTTTTTTTTTTATTCTACTTTGCCACGAGACGAGCAAGACGTTCACCTGATGGTAAGTGATATAACAATGTTAACATGATTTGACCAGAAAATTTGATTTGAAAATGTTTTTTTTTTATTCTACTTTGCCACGAGACGAGCAAGACGTTCACCTGATGGTAAGTGATATAACAATGTTAACATGATTTGACCAGAAAATTTGATTTGAAAATGTTTTTTTTTTATTCTACTTTGAAAGAACACCGATTCCTGCCAAGGATGATTCGCGAGGCTATTGAAATTAAAAAACATCCTAATTTTAATAGAGAAGATGGTTGGGTAATACCACCTGCCTGGGATCCTATTATCAATAAAATTAAACCAAATCCCAGGCGAACCACTAGAAGACTTCAAGATACAGTGAGCTCTTTCTGCGTAGATCGGACCGTTAATAATAATTAAAAAGTTGTGGGTACCACGTGATAGCTGTGACATTTGGACGTCTGTCATCTCAGTCCTCCCGTGACCATGACTGCTGCAAAGCGGTCGAAACGTCGGGAATAAACAAGCAAATAATAAACGCGATAAAATCCGTAAAATTGAGTTTTAATAAATTTTAACTATCTATGTTACGAAAAATCTTTATTTATAATCGGTGTGGTATCTTTATCTTTTGAAGAGAGCTATGTCCAGCAGTGGACTTTAAACGAATGATGATGAAGTAACAATTTGTAAGTACGTAGAGGTATAATTATACAGGCAACGTAACTTTTGCGTGGTACGACTAGTTACTTGTTAAGTATAACGATACGTTTGTTTGAAATGGAATAGTTTCGATCACCGTGAGCCCGGGCGAGTGTGGTGCTGGAGTTGGGACTGGGGCTGGTCGCCGGCCGCTGCGTGTTCAATATTTACATAGGAACAACGCGGAGCTGGCCAGCGCTGAACTCGCCTCCGTTCAACTAACTCGAGCGCAGCGCGGCCCCGGCGGCCGGCGCTCACACCGCGGCGTAATGGACTTGCATCGTTTATTTAAAATAAACTCCGATGTCTGTTTGCAAAATCCTTAGTTATAACTGCATTTTCTTTAATTTGTTTATGTATCAACAGCCGGAAGACACCCACTGCCGAACTTCCTCGAAAATCACTACATCATTAACTAAATAACATCTTATACAGGAAGGACTGCATTCTTTTCTTATCCGACGTTATGGGTACTTGATGTTACAAATAGGACGTTCAACTGATGGTAAGTGATATAACAATGTTTATAATAATCTCCTTCGACTCTGTGTTAACACTTGATTGAGGATAGTGAAGCTTGTTCTCTCAGAATATTCCATCTCTCATTGTTTGAACTATAAGTGTTTCATTTATTTATTTATTTAAAATCTTTATTTAACACTGAAAATTAGGTCTCAATAGGCGGAGTTAATGCCTGTGAGCATTTTCTAGCACTCAACCTCGGGAATGGGGAAACGCAGTGGTATGTCAGGTGTATTAGAAAAAACGTTTAGTTGGTTTACAACTCTTGCTATTGTGATGTTTTTTTTTTTTTTATACTTCCTTGCGACGAGGCGAGCAAGACGTTCACCTGATGGTAAGTGATACGCTTGCCCATGACAACGTGGTGCTAGTTAAGATGGTATACACTGCACCACATTGCGCTCGTCGCCTGAGACATAAGGTGTTAAGTCTCGTTACCCCAGTAATTACACTAGCTACAGCGCCCTTCAGACCGGAACACAGTAATGTTTGCACACTACTATTTGGCTATTGCTGCTAGACGGTTAACCGACTTATGCAGGCCATTTGACACTGACGATAGTGCACTTTTAATATATGATTAATAACAATAACATTGAGAGCACACGCGCGGGTGCGTGTGAGGCGCGGCCGGCGGCGGTGTGTGCGGCGCGGTCGCGCACACACCGCCGCCGCCGGCCATCGTCCCTCGCGCGGTGCCCGCCGACCGATAGTTATGTTTTATTTATACTTTCTTACGTCTCGGGATGCGGTGATATGGACGTAAGTGTGTTTTCGTGCTTTTGACCATTTTGTTTTGCTTTAAATATATTTACTGTATACCAAAACGTTAATAGAATATTTATTTATTTTATTAATTTATTGTACACACAAAAAAGGACAAAATATAAGTACATAGAAAGGATAAAAGTACATAGGTGAGCTTAACCCTAAAAGAGTTCTCTTCCAGCAAACCTGTGAAGAAAGAAAAACAAAGAAAAGTATAAAGCAGGTAGGTGTATACAATAAGAGGAAACATGATTTGAAGAAGAGAGAAGCTTAAGGAAATACTACTACATACACAAATACAAAATACAAAGGAGACCAAACATGAATTATCCAATATAACAAATATTATTGTATAGGTGATGAAAGGAAATACTTTTTAACTTTCATCAGAAAGATAGTAAGAATATTATAGTACGCAATTAGATATATGATAATAGTAAACCGTTAATCACACCTGTTCCACCACAACTGTTGTGTAATCGTATTCATATATAAAATTTCATGACTGTCACGCGTTCTTCTAAGAGATTTTTAGAAATAATATCTTTAGATTACTTAACTATTGATATAAACCACTATGTATAAGGTAACAACTGAAACAATTTAGATATTCACTTGTCTGTAATATACCATGTTCATTATAATAAAGTGCTACTGCCTGTGTTTTGAAACAGTCTTCTTCTTCTTCTTCTTCTTTATGCTTAATGGCCACTCTTAAAAGTTTAAAACAGTCTCGTCAAATAAGAAATTGTACTTTTTTATGGCAGTAATAAAAGTAGCGGCGATATCGGAATAGATAAGTTTACTACATATATCCTCTTGAAATTATTACTTATACATCATTTATAATTTTAAGTCATAAATCTAATATCACATCTTGATCCGATTCTCAAGGCGATGAGATCAATGTGGTGCTGTGTAAACATTTTAACTAGTACCTCATTGATTATACCTCCAAATATCAAAAAAAGTCTAAATAGTGCAAGCCAAAACAGATTGCAGATTAAATAGATTTAATTCTTATAAGAAAACGGAGATTTTCGTGCTGATATAGTGAAATTATAAAATATATCATTTGTGCCTTTCTCCCTTGAAACTGTCGGCGGCGTTAGGAGCCGAGCGCCTGTGTGCAGGTCTCCCGGTTGTCGATGTGTTTGCGCGGTGCGCGTGTGCGCGTGGCGCAGGTAACCGGGACCGTCTGCGCGGCGGGAAACGAGCGGCCATGTTGTAACACGAATGTATTAGAATTTTTGCTCTTAGAAGAATCTTAGTGGTGAAAGTTCCCATTCGAATCCTGCTTACTTACAGAGAGAGTATAACTATTACTTATTTCGAAGACTTTACGTTTAGAATTACACAATAAATGATTTCACTGCTTGTTGTGCAGCTATTAGTATACCAGATTATAGATTTCTAAATCAATCGTCTTGTCATCACAAATCAATGTCTTCTACATTTAATATCGTCTTAATTCTTAATTTTACCTGGTGGTAGGTCTTAGTTGCCGGAGACCGTCTGTGTGGGTTCCACCGCAGCTCCTAGTGCAACCGCCAAATAGTAGTGTGCGAACATTACTGTGTTCCGGTTTAAAGGGCGCTGTAGCTAGTGTAATTACTGGGGTAACGCTTAACACCTTATGTCTGTAGCGACGAGCGCAATGTGGTGCAGTGTGTACCATCTTAACTAGCGCCGCGTTGTCATGGGCAAGCGTATCACTTACCATCAGGTGTACGTCTTGCTCGTCTCGTCGCATAGTATTATAAAAAAAATGGATTTTATTTTATATAACTTGACACTTAATTTTAAAATTAACTTATAAGATTATTAAAAACGTGTTATCGGGACGCTTACATCAGAATTTGTGCCTTTTTCGTGAAAAAAAAAAAAAAAAACTTCGCCGAAAATCTCGCAAGAAATTAATTACGGCGGGAAAAAAAAAGAAAGGGGTGCGCGCGCGGCGCTGCACTCGCTGACGTAATTTCTCTGGCGACGAGCGCGCCGGCGCAGTGCAGCTCGGGATCTCGCGCGTCCCGCACGCCGCGAGCGCCGCACCACACGCAACACCAACACCACATTCCCCACAAACCATCACCACCGTCATGCTTATAAGAGTCCAACATGACAGTGATTGTCGCCTGCAATTCCCGCCTTACACGCGAAGAACCTTTAAAAAAAACAAAAACATATACAAAAATATTTATCTTCTTTCTCTGTATAGATTTTGTATCTAAATACAATTAGATCTTTTATCATTTTGAACACATGTCACACAGAACACGGTGTTGCACACATTGGTCCCAATTGACGCCGGTGCACATGTAATGCAGTCGACGCGTCTGCTGATCCAGAGCAATTTGTGAGTTTTATCTAATTTTTTTTCTTTCTCCTTTTTACATTCTTTCTTTTTTCATTCTCCTTAAAATATTTATTATCCTAAGCATTTTCTATCTGTGCCTCTATGAAATATATTTTTAATCTGTAATGTATATGCTTTCTTTTGCGTTTTAAGGCTTTGTCTATGTTTTTATTAATTCGGTAAACATGAACTATAACTACTCTTATTTATTTCATAAGCTATGGTTTTACATAATATATTGTTATATATAATAATTCAAATGTAATAAAAATTATTTACGGGTCAGGTTCATGTCTGTGTTCATGTCTAGGTAATATTAATACGAAATACTTTACGTCATTCAAAATATAATTTATTAGATAGAACTGAAATCTCTAATACAACTATTTTAATGAACGTTTGCATTGTTTTTTTTATGTTAAAATTGACAGCCACGTGTATCAGCGTTTTTCTTATTACAAAACCGTCACAGGAATCGTATATAAAAGAGGTGGAGGTTGTAGTACAACGTATTTTTTTATTTGAATACGCGTTTAATAGATGTATTTCCGCGTGCGCTGTGACGGCGCGGCACGGCGCGGCCGACCACGTCACCGCGGCGACGCGGCGCGCGGTGCCTAACCTAGGCCAACGTAGACCTATCGGAAGCTAAGTTCAATACACTCGGTCATGGCCGTGGACTTTCACGGGCTCGAATCATTCTTGTTTAGACTGGGACGAGGAGTTCTAACTCGCACCGCAACTGGAATGTTAAATAAAGAACCTAACCAGTTTTAGTGTATGTAAATTACTCATTTTATTGTAGCTTCGTAATGCACCCACGTCTTGGGGGAGTACATAAATTTAACACGGTGGACATAATATAAACACTATTTGTAATTAGAAAGCTTTTAGGAATGCAATGGGGAAATTTTGCTGTTTACCATTAATTTGTTGACTAGTAACTATTTTCTAACACGATAAAGCATTTTTATTGCTTTTAGACATACTCTATTCTGGCGAAAAAATATCTGTAACGGTTAAAACAAATAAACTTTTAGATATTAAAATCAAACAACATTTTATGTAGGTATAGAAAATTATCTCGTATTTTTAGACACAAATTTTATTTATTTTTATATAACAATACTCTTATTAGCAATTGTTATAAATAATCTATAAAATGCTCTATCGGTTATAAGTCAAACCATATCATAAAAGAGCAGTCTCCTTTCTAAATAATTCTGAACGCGTCCAACGTTCGGTCTAATTGAAGCGAGCATGTTACTATTCCCTCGGTTGTAGTGTTACCCTAGGTCACTGCTCTGGCTTCCGACCACTTCCGAGGGGCTCCGAGCGCGCCCGAGCGTGGGCGCGCGCCGCCCGCCGCCCGCCACCCGCCGGCGCATGCGCAGCCACTACCTGTAGGCACGACGTACCACCGCCACTAAACCGACCATTCATAATTTCAGGCCGTTTCATACACATATATAACGCTGCAACATATATTTCATAATTACGATTTTATTGCTTAACTTATTTGGCATTTAATTTTTTTTTTACTTTATTGCAACATTCAATAAATTTTCTAGATTAAAATAATGATACCCTTTGCTATATGAATTTCATTATTATCGAAAAAAATATTATAAGTTGGCAACATTATAAAAATTAACATTTCTTCGTCTTCCCAATTGATGGCATGAGCACGGTTTGTGCGAGAGCCAGTGTCATGTGTACACGTACAAAATAAAAGAATAGAAATCTAATAAAAATTGTCTGCGTGGTCAATCGTTCCTTTTCTCATCTTTTCATTTTCGCAATTGATGGCGAGAGATAATGTTATATATAGACGTATAAAATAAAAAGATACAAATTCTTATAAAATTATCTGCGTGGTCAATTCGTCCGCCATGTTACCCCATTCCCTTCAAAAACCATTCAAATTAACATTTACTAATTACGAACATTTCGTGTGTCTTTGGTGATAGCTTTCGAACAAATATCAAATTTATGTTTTAATCTTGTCACCCCATGTTTTCGCTTAAACAGTTGATCAATAATCATTTTTAATAATTAAAATTAGGCAAATTCTTAAACAATCTACTAGTGTTTTATACTCTATCTGCAGCCAATGACAGATTGCCAATGACAAGAGCTGTCACGTCTTGACATTAGAGAGAGAGAAACAAAAGGACAATTTACCTGTCTCGTGCCAGTTTCGATTTCCGGGTAGCGATTGTAAACGTCTGTCACAATGGTGCAGGCTGTTCGCGAACCCGCGGAATGCGTCCGCTCTAACGGTTCAAATGCAATTTGACTAACGGAAATGTTGCTTTGTCTATGACGTGTACTTTTTTTTTTAATAATTAGCAACTTGCATTTTGCCTAACGGAAATGCTGCTTTCTCCATGCTTTTTAGAGAGACGATTACAGTGTATAATAAAAACATTTTGTGTGTAACTAGACTGTAGTTATAGACGAGCGTTTGTTGTCAGTATTAGAATGGGTGACCAGGACCGGATTAATCCACTACGGCTAATATAAATTTCCGTCTTCGAATTTAATCCAATCTCATTGAACTTTGCAAACCGCTAAAGCTAATAGTATGCCATAGACGGGGAGGACATGGTCAGCAGGCTGAATGAGTAGAATCTCTGTACTGTCGTCATATACTAAAAGGCGTCTAAGAGGAAATGAGCAATAGCTTTTCCTTTGACATTTAAGCATATTACGTTCACCAATATGCAAGGCACGTGTAGTGAAGATTGCCCTGGTAAAGCTACAGCTACTTACGTCAACTTGGAATCACCAAAACATAAATTCCACGTTTTTAATACTTTTTCCATCATCATCCTCGGTTCCAAGCGCGACCGCCGCATCAAGCACGGCTCCAGCCCGGGCGATGGTCCCCGTGTTATGGCCATACCGTAATTTATCGATCATGAGGGCCCTGTGCCCTCATTCGCTGGCATTATTCCTCTCTTTCCATCCATATTTTGCATCTCTTTCATTCGTTAATCTGATAATTTCATTTTACCCAACTTATTTTTATGCAGCTTACTAAATCCGGCGGACATCTCACCAGTATATATTAGCGACCGACGAGCAGGACGTTCACCCGACTGTAAAATATGCTTATAAGAATAATCGACCAGTTAGGATGTTTACACACCATGACATCGCCCTCAATGGCTTGTGACCGTCTCATTACACGAATAATTTCAACATCAATAAAATATTATAAACTACAACACTGTGCCGTCTGAACACTACCGCTTGACGACTGAAATAGATTCTGCGATGGTAACTACCTAAACGTTTCCCAGCTGTAACGGACGGACCAATAAAAACCCCCATTTATCCGTAAGGGGGCAGCGGAGCATACGGGTTATAGGCCATGAGGCCGTTAAAACAATTTGTCTCAGGGAACGGGGCCGCGGGTAGTGGACCCTACCTGAGAGGTCACCAATGACCCGTGGACGGGTTTTTTGTTCCAGTCATGCCTGCTCGACTGATGTTTGTCGATTATCGATAATCACTATAAAAAACATGTTCACATTCATCAGGTTTACATGTATTAGCAGTTTTTTCTTCATCGCCATCATTTTTCTCAGTTACAGCTAAGCAACGCACCTCAGCCTGATCTTCGACTATACTTTTCTGATTTTCTGGTTAAAAACATAACCTAAACTTTTTATATATATACATATTCCGTTTGATTCCAGTAAGAAAATACTATCAGATATTTTTCAAAAAAGTTTTCTAACCTGATGTTTTCTAAAAGTGATAATTATTGACTGAAAATGTCTCCGAAACAATAATTACTAGTTGAACATATTCATTATATATGCATACGCTTGTTATATAAATATATTATAGCACTTCACAAATGTTTTTATCTAATTCGATTTAGTATTTTTTTAGTGTTTACTAGGTACAATTGTGATATAAATATATTATAGCACTTCACAAATGTTTTTATCTAATTCGATTTAGTATTTTTTTAGTGTTTACTAGGTACAATTGTGATATAACTAGAACGCGGTAATATTTCACTTTGCGCTTTGAAGCGGGAAGGATACTATTGCTTAACATACAAACTAATCATTAAATATTTTATAAAGTGTATCTGTTTAAAATATCGTTCCCTTTGTTTGTCGGTTAGGAATACACGAGATCGTTGGGTATCTAATTTTTTTTTAATTCTTACTGGACTTCCAACCACGCGTTTGCGCCGTCATAAAATAACTCCATAACATTCTGACCATAAACGTTTCCCAGCTGTAACGGACGGACCAATAAAAACCCCCATTTATCCGTAAGGGGGCAGCGGAGCATACGGGTTATAGGCCATGAGGCCGTTAAAACAATTTGTCTCAGGGAACGGGGCCGCGGGTAGTGGACCCTACCTGAGAGGTCACCAATGACCCGTGGACGGGTTTTTTGTTCCAGTCACTCGACGCCTGCTCGACTGATGTTTGTCGATTATCGATAATCACTATAAAAAACATGTTCACATTCATCAGGTTTACATGTATTAGCAGTTTTTTCTTCATCGCCATCATTTTTCTCAGTTACAGCTAAGCAACGCACCTCAGCCTGATCTTCGGCTATACTTTTCTGATTTTCTGGTTAAAAACATAACCTAAACTTATTATATATGTACATATTCCGTTTGATTCCAGTAAGAAAATACTATCAGATATTTTTCAAAATTATTACAAACATTCTGTCTTTTGCAGAATATTAAAAATTATTTTTTCAAAAAAGTTTTCTAACCTGATGTTTTCTAAAAATGATAATTATTGACTGAAAATGTCTCCGAAACAATAATTACTAGTTTAACATATTCATTATTAATACGATATTAAGTTTGACGTGCGTATCGATATATTACGTTGGTGCTGTCCCCTCCCTGGCGCACCCGCAGCCACTCTACCGGTTTGTAGTTTCACGGCCAAGGTCCACAAACCACCCCGTCCACTGCGAACGACTCCACAAATAAGCTTCTGACTTACATCGGCTTTGAACAACTTAAATAGAAGTTACATCTGACAGCTGTAACTGTCAGATTATTTAACAAAAACAGTGAGAGAGTTATGTTCCGTTTTCCTCAATAATTTGCCAAACATTGTGTGCAAATATTACTAGTTTTAAAGTGTGTTGTAGCTAGTGAAATTACTGGGGTAACGAGACTTAACATTTTATGTGTAATGGCGACGAGCGCAATGTAGTGAAATGTATACCATCAGGTGAACGTCTCGCTCGTCTCGAAGTCTCTAAGAATTAAAAGATAATATGGGAACAAAAGTTAAGATACTTTCAGAATGTATTTAAATCGCCATGTGTCAAAAATATTTTATGTCTACATTGTGGCAACACCTGATCTTTACTGAACGGAATATAGCAATGTTATGGTGACAGGACATATGAGGATGGTAACTCAGTTGGTCTGAAAAAACCCTACCATCGACTCAAGAAAGTGCTTCAGTATACCATGAAATGGAAAGATAAAAATGTAACACTTTAAAGAAAGTGAACTTATCAGTTATCTTTTAAACTTTACCCGCACCAGCGATGATGTATCGGAGGGTGCGCGTTATCGTTCCGTAATATTTAACATGTCAAGATTGATTTTAGGTTAGAATTTGTTTATCGTTTGCTCATTAATAAAATACGTTTTGAACGACCACAAAAAATAATCACACCAATTCTCGTCCCACCCACGGGGTACATTTTTTTATTTAAATAACCACAATATCAATAAAAGCATTTGCGCCTTAAATTTAAAGGTTATATAAATTATTTAGTTGTCAAAAATTTAGCGCCATTTTTTGCTGTCATCTTGTTATAAAACATTATTTAAATTAAATTATCAACAGTGTGCCTAATACTTTAAAATAATATAAAAAAGAATAAAATCTTCGTTTTTTTTTACTTTAATAAAACACTTTATTTGCAGTGTCAATGTTAAGAATTATTTGTTGAAGAGAATTTATTTATAGCATGAGTATAAAAAAATTAAGTAGAAACAAACCTTCAAACAATATGTAAATATAATAATTTGTAATATATAAATATACGCATACTGATATTAAAAAGCATAATAACCATTAATTTCTAACCATTCTGTTAAATATCACACAATTTCAAGACATGGGTGGCGCCCCCATATGTACGCATTGTATGTACATTTTAAAATATATTAAAAGATTTAAATTACTAACAGTATATATGACACAAAGATTCTGTACTTGTAACTGTAGTATGAAAAAAAAATACTATTATTATTATTCTCTTTGTATTTACCATTAGTGCATGTAAATAAAATACTGTATCTTCATTACAGTCACCATATCAAGTATGTTGTTTGCGTTAAGTAAATAGTAACAATTCATAAATAAAAAGAAAACCATAAAGATATCGCCTCTGGCCTATGAATAGGGATGTGCCCTTTGTGCAAACCGGTCATTTCAATGGAATTCAAAAATAGAACGAATAGGGATGGAACGGGGAACGTAAAACATGGACCTAAATATAAATGTGCGGAGGAACTTTGAATAAAAAAAATTGTCAAGCTGACGGTAAAGGTCTAGAAACAAAAATTGTTATTAAATTTTAAGGAGATCTATGTGCACAGCAAAATATTAGTTCGCGTACAATTTTGATAATTAGTTTTTAAGTTTAGTACAACACCATGTTTTAAAAAGAAAATGTAGTATAAATGGTTATTTTGACCAGCAGACGAGCAGAATTTTTCATAAAATTTTATGGATTTTTTTTATTATCAATGATTTTAGTTCTTTTATATGTTTATATTTATATTTTTTAAAATTGTTTACTCAATTATACAATGTGTATAAAAAAATAAACACATTTTCATTGTTTTTTTTTTAATTTTGTTAAGTAGTGGCGGTAGGATTATATTCTTTGGCGGTACTTTTTTATTTAGAAGTTACGTAATTTTCAAAATAGCTGAGTGTGGTGAGTTAAAACTGCCCTTTGTCTTTTAAAATTCATTTTTATTAACTGGGTAACTAAATTATTTTCTAAAAATAAGTTCGCAATACACTGTCGCGAAACGGGATGAGTTTTTGTACGTTCTCATAAAAAACGACGAATGTAAACCAGCTTTTTTTTGCAAATGTGCCGCACGCTTTCAACTTAGATCATGGAACCGGTGCGGGGTGGTGGGTGCACCGAGCCATTTAAATACTTAACCGTAAACAATGTTTATTTTTAAATGATCAATATCAATATATTATGTTCGAGTGATGTCGGGTTTCTATAAAATAACTCTTTCACGGTTCAACATCTACGACTAGCAGATAAAACAAGCTTTCTTATTGCTGATTAAAACTTTTTAATTGGTATTCGTGAAAAAACTATTTAAGCTTGTAAATTCCGTCGGAATGGCTGTTAAGAACTGGATAAGAGCAGCAGAAAATCATATAGTTGAAGACGTCTATATCCAGCAAAAGCAGCGATGATGATGGTCTAAATTTTACATGCTTCTGATTTCAGTTTGAAGCTTCAAGTTGGTTGTAAGCCACAAAGTCTTGTTCACGTTTACTTTTAACATTTAACAACAAATGAAATTTTATTTCGAAAGACAAAGCAATTAGGCGAAAAGATGGTTAACTTATAGTTTGAATTCAACACGGTTTGTGTCAACGCAGTGATTTCTCGCGATTTATTGTCTGCATACTTCTGCTCAGTGGCAGAAGAGGCATTAAAGTGAGGAGAGAGATTACATAAAGAGACACCTACCAATAGTGACCTGTATAAGTTCACTGGTATCACCAGCCCGCATGTCTGTCGAGGGGTGCAGGCAATTACCCCCAATTGGGGAAGCACTTTAACAACGGCCTCAGTAGGCTAAACAATTGAGTGTTATGGTGACGTCGTAATCTTTTCCAGTTCCGTCTAATTCTATAAATTTGGCACATGTTGTAAATTAATTGATTAAAGATGGGGTGCTATTAGTTTAACGCGTTAAATAGCGTATCCTCGTCTAGTTTCCAAGTAGTTGAACTCATATTACAATCTAGTTGGAGTTTGCAATAAAATTTAATTTAGAGTATTCTTAACTGTTTCACAAATTACTTCTTCGTCAGTTTACAGTTTTTAAAAGATTTACGTTTGACGGACGTAAAATAAAATAATAATTTTTCGATGCGTTCCCGCGTAAAGCGCACAAAAAGTATCCGGTTCGATTCGAGGGCTCACGGTTCAATTATCAACGACGTGTTAAATTATATTGCGGGAGCCATTTTGGACGCCATTGTGTTCCTCTTCCTCACTCCCAGGGAATCCTAATTGGTTGTAATGTGGGATGTCAAAAGTCAATAATGGAAGTCGAGTAAACATCGCTCTAATGAAATAATGCATTGAATATGTATCACCCATTCTTCTATAATACATAACATCATAAAAAAAGAAGAAAAACGTTTATTTTTTTTTTATTTTTAAGTTTTTAACAGTAAATGAAGCATTTGATAAAACAAATTCTCGTTACGATTACGTTATGAGCAAAGTTTGCTGAACCGCTGACACCGTGCAGTTTCGCATGCTGCACAAACGGAAAATAGTGACGAGTGTTGTTTTTTCCTTTCTCGAGAATTGATTAGCGGAGATAGCATAGGCGAGGTTAACGTATCAAATTCCGTACATCCGTTGCTGGGAACCGAAGACAATGGTGAGAGAGTGCACGCGAAGCACTATGCTAATCTACCTCCCATTAAAATGATGCACCGGCGGCACCGCGCGCTCGCCGTTGCACTATCAGCTCTGTGTCGTACGGAATAAACACTATTTTACAACGTATTAGTGACGCGCTAACAGAAATCATTTATTCCCCTCGTAATTTATGTTGCCCGACTAAAAAACAAACGCTAATTATAAATAAAAAAAACTATGACGATCTGTGGGTTTTAATCATAGATAATAAAAACCTTTATAATAATCATAGATAATATAAACGACTAGTTTTAAAAAAAAAAAATATTTGTGACAATGATGTTAACAAAATAAAAATGCTTTTTTTTTTTAATTTCCTCATTACCAAAATATTCTAGTGTAAGCATGAAGTAGTCGGTGATGGTACAACTAAAACAGGTAGCCGAACGGAGTTACCGAAAAGCGAGTAGGTCGCGCGAGATGTTACCGAGACGGTAAAAAAGCTGACTGCATACCAGCAATGTTTGCTCCGGGCCCCGATGCACTTGTCAAAGAGCAAATAGCACACAAAAGAGTTCGAGAAGTAGAAAGAAAAAATGGTGGCCGGGAGACAAAGGGGCCGATCCGAGCGAGCTATGGAAATGTGTGCTCGGCTGCAGACCAGGTCATTATGTATTCGCCACACGACTGCTTACCGGTAATATGTGATGCGGGGTTGCGTGTCGGCTCCGCCATTATTACATTGTTACTTCGCTACTATTATTTCTTAACATTTTTTTTAATTTTTCGAAATACCCGGCTAAATATAGTACTAATGTTTAAGCTCCCAGAAACGTTTTCTCGCGTCGCTACATTTAGTCGGTTTTGTAATTATTTTACTAACATTTTAAATAACACCCAAACAAAGTAGTTTAGTTAATTACCATTTATTTCCCATCACAAGCAAGTTTAATTATATATTTAAGTATATCTGTAAGGAGTCTTCCCATTTCCTTTACGATCTCCCATCGTAACGTATATTTACCAATTCATTTCCGGATACTTTATAATCACATAAAAGAACATGTTTATACGACGATGTTATATTCTGGTTGGTCTTTCCATTTCGTGCCTTTTACCTGCCTCTTGTTTATGTACATTTATGATGTGACTATCATTGTGACTTGTGAATATTATTATTTGCTTAACATTAAGACTGAGTATTAGTTATATATAAGTTTTTATCAAATATTTGACCAATGTATTGTTCGGACGGTAGTTCTAGTGTTAACAATCAATTCATCCTGTACATTACACTTATGGCAATTATGCTATAAATTTAAAGACAACGAACAAAGCAACGTTAGATCATAATAAATAATTTCATGCTAAAGTCACTTTCGTCACTTTTTCTTTTATCATGACTATCTAATCTGAAAAGCCCAGTTAGCCTTACTGTTCATGTGTTAGAATGCGTAGATATTTTTTGTAAGTCTTTAGATATAAGTCGGCTGTAATTCCATGAACATCGTCAAGTTGAATAAGTCGTACGTCATACTAAAGCAACGATAGAAACTAAAAATATCGAAGAAAAAAAAAGTTTGAACTGGTAATGTCATGTTACAACGTAAATATGATAAACGAGGTTATGGTAACCTTGGTGTAACAAGAGGCAGTTCTACAGCGACTTGGTAAATACTTTTCAATTCCCAATAATTAGCCACGAATATCAACGTGTCTTTGTTAACGCGACTGAGCACTGACACTCAATTGAATAATCCGATAGGGGACGACAAAAAAGGCAAAAGCACACGTGAAAGCTTTAGAAAAAGGCCGTCGTGTCATCCCTGGATGCGTTCGAGCAAACGCAGCGCGCCCGGCGGCCGCGCGCGCGAGCGGGACGGGCGCGCCGCCGCCGCGCGCGCGAGCGGGATGCCCGCACCAATCGGACGCGAGGGTTCCCGATCGTTGACTCCGTCCAAGGCCATGGACAAATAACCTTTTTTTTTGTCATCGTAACATTGGTAACGCGCCGTGACCTTCAACACTTTCTTCTGAGGTCAACCCGATGCAGCTTCACGTTTACCTGAACGCACCGCCGACCGCTCAACAGAAGACTTGCGTGTAAAAACTGAAAAACACTTGTACCAGATAGAGAATCTAGTATTTAGTATAATAAAACATTCTCTTCAAACGTTATTCCTCATCAAATATGAAGCTTTTTCATTTCATACTGTCTTGTCTTTGTACTTGTCTGTCTAAGCTCCTAGTTTTTATTTTTGATACTTTGTTTCTGCTTTGTTGTTTAAACATTTCTTCTTTGTCATCTTTTATCGATGGGTTGGCGATCATCTTGGTTCTATATCAACTCGATGCTCTACTACAACTACTTATTTCGAGTACGTTTTGTTGTCTGATGTTAAAAGACTGCAACACCACTACGTCAATTAATCATAAAAATGTTCCACGGTGTAACATATTCGATACTGTATAACTTCCTCCGTTGGTATACTTTTAAGGTCATTCGAATTCCCGAACCCAAACCTTCATCCGCTTTAAACATTCCCAACAAAAACGCACGTGTATAGATGAAAAAGGGGTTAACCATTGTTTAGAGAGCACATAGAGCTGATGGAATATAATCAGAAATAGAGCAGCGGTGCAAGCAGGAGCCCGGGCGCCGTGTAAACCATTCTAAATAAGTTTTACAATTCTCGGAAGTCCCGTCCAACCTATCCCAACGTGCCGTGAACAGCGCCGCCTGCCGGTGGATAGATAACAATTTTTTTTCACCCCCATATTTATTTTGAAGAGATAACAAACCGTGGGCCTGATCCGCGGAGGTCAACACCCGGTTATCAACCGGCTCCAACTGAAAGTTGTATAACACATTTACACTGATGCTTCATCATTATGTATCATTTTCATGTCAAGTCTAAAGACCTCTCTAATAGGAGTCCAACGCGACCAGCGCGATATCATCGAAGAAAACCTTTCGCTCTTCACCAGCTAATCAGTCCACCCTGCAGGCGACAGTTTGATATTAACCCGAAATATTTATAACTACAATCAAAGAACATTTCTGGAGTAAAGAATTGGGAAAGAGTAGAATTTGCGAATAACGAATTTTCTAATATCAGAACTAGATTATTAGTATCGTGATAAAAAACAACATGAAGAGATGATAAGTCAGTCTCAAACAGTTACCTAAAAATCAACAACTGTTTGTAAGTTGCAGCTTAGTGAAAGTTACTTAGTTTCCGGCAAGAGTCCGACTGGTAAGCTCCTCTGAGCTTATGTCTCTTATTATTACCTTTAATAAAGCAATTGATGAGCCGTGATAGCCTAGTGGTTTGAACGCTTTCCAATGCGAAGGTACCGGGTTCGAATGCGGCCTGCACCAATGAATTTTTCAATTTATGTGCAGTTAGCATAAAACACCAACTAATATCACGTGCTCTGACGGTGAAGGAAAACATCGTGAGGAAACCTGCATATCTATGTCATGACCATCAGTGGTCAGACTAGTATGTGAAATGGAGAAGGCAATGGCAACACCACTCCATTTTAACTGACAAGAGAGTCGTCGTGTGTTTCAATAAAAACATGATGACCACGACCCTCAGTCATGAGGAAATACGACTTAGAAGAAGAAGAAGAAGAAAGCAATGATGAAATAATACACGTTCCAATAAATCAAAACAAACAATCCAATGTGCTAATGTCGTCACCATTTTACACCTGAACAGTACACCTTTCTTCCGTTGGGTGATGTAGAAATAAAACTGCAATTTAAGTCTTAGACCATTTGCGATATGGTCCTAATTAAAAGAAAAAAAATCTTTGTCTCTGATAGTTTTAAATTGAACTTTATACCTTCGGCGTAGTGTTATGTATGGAGCGCGTGGGATGCCGATGATTCAGTGTGAGAAAACTATTTCGTTGGCTGAGCACAACGTTATCAAGTCTTGGGTCGTGCAGTAGGCATGCTGCAGCTGCACTGGCACCACTAATTGATTATTTTACGAACTCCCCCGAGATGTCGTGTACCCGCAAAATACTCCCGTCGACAATAATAGCAGCGACTTCCGTTTCGAGGTAAGGCTGCACCACAAAGGCGGTTGAAGAATGCTCCAGAGTAATTGAATCTATCATACGGAAAAGTAATTCACATAAGCTTCTACACTTCTGTTCCTGTTTGAAATTTATCTGCGCCGTATTGTTGTAGCCAGGCGTTAATTAGAGAAACTAACTATTAGACTTACTTTTTGCTTTAAGCGCTATAATTTTTATTTACCTTTTTCAGGTGACGGCGGGAGTGACGTGAGCTGACAGGAGTCAAACATGAACACCCGGCCGCTGCGGAATCCGTCGGATCAGAACTTGTCGCAACATTGTCGTGACATGGTGTTATACTTAAATCCAGTTATAGCTTTATAGAAGCAAGAACTGGTTGAACTTAAGAAATATTGTTTTATCATCATCACCCGATATGCGTCTGCTGCTGGATATAGACCTTCTCCCAAGGTCTCTACGCACTCCGCCAGGTAATTACTTCATTTTGTAAGGAGCCTTACAGCAGTAAGGTTACTGCTATCTGAGGACCTAATTACCCATACTTGTTATTAGTAATATCCTTAATTAATAAATAACTGCAGTAAAAATTCGCTAAAAATATTAGTTTCTAGTAACGTACTTCTTTTTGTGAATAAATACTAATATCTAGTAAAGTGTTACGGTGTCAGCGTGAACTAAACTTTGAACAAAGCTATGTTACTTGAAATATAGTTAATAGTTAGTTTAACTGCAGTGGCTTTACAATGGCGCGGTTAAGAGTCAACCAAAACAATTTGAACCCTAAACGAATGCCGTTGAAATTCAGAGTCGCGTCTTGATAAAAAACTGTACAGCGCGGGCGCATCCTTTTCGTTCCTTTTTTGAATTTGAAATTCTCAGCCGACATTCCCGCGCTCCTCTCCATTGGGCGAACGGGCGCGCGCGAGCGAGACCGCCGCTCGGCTCCGTGTAACCGGTGCGAGGGGGACGGACGACGCGTTCAGGTTACGCTCCCAGACGTCCCGTTTTTCCCGAGACGTTCAGAAATTTTAATTTAAAGATGTTTTAGAGGACGAACGATTTTTCTTGATTTTTAATTTAAACAACACGGCGATACGTACGCGTGATAATATGGTGATACATCACCATCATCACAACCAATGACCTTTCACTGCTGGACAGCCTTTTGTGATGCATTCCACAAAACACGGTCTTTTGCTGTTTGCTTTGTAATTATTATACATTTAGAAATTTATTACTGTAATAAGTACATATGTAGGTGTTTCTTTTAGTATTACTAAAAACAACGAGACGAGCCTAACAAGACGTTCATCAGGTGGTAATCGATACGCTCGCCCATAACATGTATACAGAAATTAATGATCATCATACCTCCAGATCAGAAGACCAGTCGTATATTTTTTTTAGTGACAGTAATCTACATGTCTTCTTACTAGATAACATGAATGCAACAAAAATCATCGTCAAACAGATCACCGGAACTACCGCTTTCTGTATTTCTATACTAAATTTAGATATTTTTATTTCTAGTACATCCGTACGGGGCTAAATGGATGCATGTTTTGTGTCGCGTATTATGTTTCAGAGGGTTGCCGCAGTCCTAAAAATAGGGATTACCCATAGCACATCCTCATTGGTCGAGGACTGTACGCGGTGCTAGTGAAACATAACACCCTCATCCTCGGGGGCTGCAGCGCATCCACAGGAAGTAGGTTCCTCACGACGAGTTCACTTTTACAGTCGTGCTGTAAACTTTGAACGAAACAATCAGATGTTTTAATATATGTACATCTTAACGACGATTATTATTATATTACTAACTTTGTTGCATCCAGATGGCGCTGTATTAACCATTACTCATGAATTTAGAAGTACTGACCAGTAGCAAGGAGACGTCTGCAGGCTATCAGGAATGGATCACCACTTCGGACGTAACTGGGCCTGGTAACTCCACCACCGTTGGCGTAATCGTATTGCCAACGGGGGCAGAGTTCCTGCTCCTCGTTGCGAGGCTCGCGAACTGACAGGGTCCGGGATGGGAAGAACTGAAGACGGAAATCTAGAGGAAGCTGCAATTGATTGTATGGAAAAGTTCCAATTAAAAACAAAATAGGTTGCCTTATAATTTGTATTAAATATACATCGTGTAGATTGCACTCAATATGTAAATATGTTTCATATGTGAAATGTTATAAAATGTGTACAAGGAAATAAAAAAGATTATTTTCCCTTTTTAATTTAGCCTTTTTTTTAATTGTTTTTTTAAACGCTGTCCTAACCAAGATATATTCTTTATCAACACAAAAATTCTTTCGTCTACCGCTTAAGTTTACATGAACTTTGACAAATTCATTAAGTATGCCAGATCTTAAAAACATATTTAAAAATAATGGAACTGTATAAAAAGATTTTTTATAAATATTTAAACCTGATCATAACACCATCCGGTACGGAGGTGATTCAAGATTACTCTCTGATACGCGGAAATTAAATTAATCTATCTTACCTACATCCGTAATTTAATTCGCATCTAAACATACTTAGGACGCACCGAACAATAATTTCCGTTTCCATAACATTTAGTTCATCTTAAGCTTCCTTGTAATCCTGGAGTCGAAATAGGAACATCTGTTGCAAGCAGTTGGCCACTGTGTTATGGTAGCAGTCTTTGTGATTGTCTAATGCAATGCCAATGGCAGTACATCGCTCTTCATCTGCTGAACGAATCGTTAAAAAAAATATTTTAGCAGATTAACATATAACATCCATTGGAGATATGTTTAGCAGCTAACGGTGAGCTGGAGGTCATTGTATAGTTATACATATAAAAATAATAAGGGACTTTTTGATGATGAAATGATTGAGGATACAAAATAAAACAAGACGTAAAAAAAAATGTCGGAGCATTTCCACTTTATTAACAAACGCCGCATGCACTACAGAAGTGCAATTGACGGTAAATAATATTATTCATCCAATACATGTTATCAGCGGTCGTTATGCAAAAATACAAAAAAAAAAAAACATCGCGGAATCATTTATGTATAGTTATAATTATATCCACTACGTACATTTGTTAAAATCTAAAAAGTTAATTTCTTTTTTTTTTAGTAGATTATATATTTACAATATCACTGTCACACTTTGCCGCGGGCACGCGTCGGTTCCGGGGCGGTATCACGGTGGTATCACGATGGCATGATCACACGAAAAGCCGGCTAGTAGTATGATACTGATAACAAAAATGAATAAATTACAATTGGTAATGGAAACTGTAATCAATCACATCTCGTTTGGTATCTGACTGGTCCTGTGAGCACGCCGCTGGCATTACTCCATCATAATTGAGATTTGTTACAAAAAACCAGCCATAACAATTTAAATCATCTTGAAAATAAATAAGCATTACATTAGATTATATAAGGATATAAAATAAATATATGACTTCTATATACGTTATATATGGATATCCATATAATGTATGACATTCATAATAGAAAATAATGAATATTTCATTATGAATAATAAATATTTTTAACTAGAAATAATCGATTTGTAAAAAAAGTCTATACTTAGAAAGTTCCATAGGATCCAAGGATCGATTTTAGACGCAATAGGGGATTCGCGCGCATACGCGCCGGAAAAAACAAACTGATGAAAAAACCAGAAAATAAAAAACATCTATACGTTATATACATCAGTCAACCTGCAACTGAAGATCTAAATCATTAATAATGTTGCCAGTCATCAGATAACAGTATAAGGAAGATTAACAGTACAAATAAATAAAGAGAATTAAAACGCGATTTTCAAAATGAATTTTGTTTCCTCGCGCATTCTTAGAAGAGAATGGACAAAAATAGAGGATAACAGAGCAGCGAGGAGCAGGTTGTTAAGGCACCACCAATACATAGTTCCATCACCACGTTACGTAGCTGCATTGTAATAGTAAAATATAGTCATATAGTTGTATCCGCAGTTCCCCAAATACTGTCAAAACCAAAACAAATACTATCATAAAAAAAAAAAATTAAGTATTTTATGTCACATACAAAAATAAATTACTACCACCATCAATTTATCCCTTTCTTCAACTACAACGAGACAGTAAATAAATACACAACATATACTAATAATATATTGATGAAATGATTATATAAATACACAGTACCGCAGCCGCGACCGTGAATCGGAACCTCACCGAGGCGAAGTGGAACCGGAAATAACACACGACGCGACATTCGTACAATTAAAAAAAAAATTGATCGTCGTCACGTTGGCACCGCTGAGTATAAACACCGGAGCTGTGGTAGCTCTATGCGGATATAATAAAAACCACGGAAATAATGGACAAAAGGATAAATATACTTTTTTTTAAATACATTTTCTTTATATACAAGCGACGCGGCGCGACCCCTGCCGGCGGTGAATGACGGTGTACGACCGTCGCTGCTGTCCTCCCAAACAAACCCGACGCGAGCTGTTGTTATCGTGTTTTATCTGTAAAATCAAACGATTTTTTTTTTTATACGACTATGCAACGAGACGAGCAAGACGTTCACCTGATCGTAAGTGATACGCTTGCACATGACAACGCGGTGCTAGTTAAGATGGTACACACTGCACCACATTGCGCTCGTCGCTGAGACATAAGGTGTTAAATCTCGTTACCCCAGTAATTACACTAGCTACAGCGCCTTTCAAACCGGAACACAGTAATGTTCGCACACTACTATTTGACGGTTGAAACAGGAGCTGCCCACGCTGCCCTACCCATCCAGACGGTCTCCGGCCTTAAAGACCTACCACCTAGTAGGCAGCGTCACGATGTACGGGAGGTTCGTCAAGTGTAACTTAATTTTTGGTACATTACGAGAATAATTGTGGAACGATACGAAGTTGTGTGCGTTTATGTTCCTGCGCACTCAGACATGTTCGTTTCACCAAGCCCAACAATAAAATTAATTTCTTTTTATTACAAAAATGTTCGGAGCGTGTGTGCGCGGGTCTACGTGTGAGTGTGTAGTACATACGAGGTGCGGCAGGCCGGCGAGTGCAGGTCGCGCTCACCGCCGCCAGCGAAGCTGATATTGAACAACATCGCTTCGAACGGGTCGCTGCGCATGCGCTGCTGGTTCGCGCTCGCCGCCGAGCCCACATCAGACACCACGCGCGATTCTGAACACCCATCCTGAGCACACAGATTATAAATAAATGTTATAACAGATGAGAAACTTTGTGCCGTTTTGGAGCACCAACAAACTTATCGTCGAACGACGACACATAATCCAGCTCTCGCGTACCTCGGGGCGCGGGCTCCAGAGGCGCACGGATGTTTCGATGCCGCTGGTGGCGAGCAGGCAGCAGGTCGGGTGCATCTGCACGCAATTCAGGATGGACTCGTCGCCGCGCAAGCAGCGCGCCACATTGCCCGAGCGCCGGCACCAGATGAACATGCTGCCGTCGTCGGACCTGCGGCGCCGGGACGACGGTGAAACGACTCAGGGGTGGTGGCCAATGGCGTATGAAGTATTTCCTCAGTGCATACTCCAAAACTTGTAGACCAGCCATGCAAGTTAAAACCCTGCAGGCTACCTTTTTTCCGTTTGAGATTTTTGTTTAGAAAGCACTATTATAAACAGTAAAATTACTGTAATGTGTGATAATGTGATTTAGCATCTCATGTAACAAAGCGAGGTGCGCCGGTGGTCATGTGTAAGCACACTCACCCCGCCGCGACGTAGTTGGCCTCCGGGCCGAGGAAGTTCGCTTCCTTGATGTCGGTGGTGGTGTTGCAGTGTCCGAGGAAGCGCTTGCTGTAGTCGAGTGCGCCGGCGCGCAGCTGCCTCTCCAGCGCTGAAGTCGGCTGGTTGTCTTCGCTCTCGTCTGCTGAGGAGTTGCCAACTATGGGCCGTACTTGCAAATCGCAAACGATCGCGCCTTAACATATGTTACTAATGTTCACCATAAAGTTTCCAGGCGGGTGGGTTAGTGTAACAATGCTGGGCAGGCTGTTCTCCAGCGATAATTATGACGGTGGGCGAAGAATAGTGGAGGATATCGACAACTCCTACTGTTCGCAAGTATAAAAACCATCAAATGGGACTGCTATGATTCATATGGATTCATGAAGTGAAGAGTTTATGCCGAGGCATTCTTATACATTTGTGATTGTTGAGAACCTCCAGAAAAACTCTAGTCTTAACAACTGATTAGAAGAGACATTGTTATGACTTGTAGAGATGACAATAGAGGGACAATCACTTGATGGTTAGTGATACACCTGTCAACAACATCATGTTACTATAAAGGTACACATCACCACATTATTGTTATATATGATGTTAAGTCTTGTCACTCCTGTGATTTTACAATTTATTCTTTTTATTAACACAGTAATGTTTGCACATTTCTGCACTGAATAACTATAAGATAAGATGTAAGCTAAGCGGTAATGGTTCAGTTGTATAGGCACAGGTACATGGAGCTGTACGGCTGAACACAATCATGCAAGGAGGCTTCACCAGCTTTAAAAAAAGCCAATACAAAGAAACATCATCCGCTAGCCGGCTGCGAGTACACTAAAGACTTCATCATCACCTGGCTCACCTTCATCCGGCTGAGTCTCCATATTCTCCAGCGCCAAACTAACGTCCCTTTCCAATAGGAACACGGCGTGGCTGGACGCGTGCCGAGGGAACTTCTCCTTGAAGTACAGCAGACACTCGTGGGCCTCGCGCGCTCGCTTCAGGTCCATCAGCCCTTTGGCCAGCCGGAAGTGCGACTTCACGTTGTTGGGGTCGATCCGGATCGCGCAGTAGCAATCCTTAATCGCAGCGTAAGTGTCCCCCGACCTGCGGACGCCGGTGGCCATACATTTAGACGTGCTTTTGCGTCCTTTGCTACATCCGATCAACAGTTTCTGCTCTAAAGCAGTAATATGCAAACATTACAGTTTTCTGATTAGGACATTAGTGTTAATATAATTACTGAGATAATGAGAGGAGTAAGAACTCTAATGTTACTGTTGTAAATATTCTGTAACAAGCTGCTCAACGTCATGAGAACATAATAGATGATCATCCAGTTGGCCCCATCGTTTCTTTATTAGAGTTTATGATAAAGAAACTATATTAATGAGATATTAATTCTAAAAATCTAAGATAATCTGAGCCGACGAGCACTTACCATACCCTGCGCATAAGGGTTGCGGCCCTGTTGGAGTACAGCACAGCACAGTCTGGGCACTCCGCTATCGCGCTGTTGTAATACTCCACGGCCGCTGTGTAATTGCCCTTGTTCACCAGATCGTTGGCCTGCGAACATAATCGCGTCGTGTTATTATCTGTGAATATAACCTTACGTTATATGAAAACAAAAAAGTCAAAAATTAAAACAGAATTTAAACTAGACCTTATTTACAATTTGCCTAGCTTAAATAGCATCTAGTTACAAGTAAAACAAAATCAGCTGGATGAACTGTTGTTCATTTAGTTGTTACTAGAAGAATACACCATCATCTCAACTGATAGATGTCCACTTATAAACATAGGTCTCTAATACAATACATAAAACAATGTCCACATGCACAGTGACATAATGAGCAGGGTGTTCACTAAGCAGTAAGTGATATATGGTTCTTACTTTTTTTGACAATAGAAATAAACAGTGCATTGATATAGTACAGTTGAAAATATCTCACCGTCTCTTTCAGCAGACGTATTCTCTCTGGCAACTGCGGCTGTGTATCGATGGTGCCATTGCTGCCGGTGGTCCCGTTCGCCTTGCCATTGGTGCCGTTCTTGGGTTGCTGCTTACCTTCACCGTCGCGGTAGCCGTGATTGTGTTGGATTATGAAGCTCTCGACTAGTACCGGTCGCTTTGCGGTGTTTATGTCGAACAGATACACCTGTACAAACATTAAAATAATACCAACTAATAAACGGATCTATTTTGTGATCGATATGGTCATGCTTTTTTTAAAAATCGACAGCAAACTGATCAAGTGAAGTTCAGTGATCACTGTCAAGAAATCGCAGTAATATTGCTAACCGATTAAAAACTACATATTTTTTTCCGTCCATCTATGTCGAGCCCTTAGGTAGGCTGGAAGAAGATCACATTTGGCTTTAAGTCTATCTTAAGAATATTTTTTTTTATCAAATTATTAAGTAAAGTATGTAAGTTATTACTTTTATAACTTTAATCTTTAATTGTTATCACATGTTTATTTATTTTTTAATTGATATTGCAGGTGTTGTTACATAACTTAGAAAAGACCTAATGGTATGTTATTAATAAAGTAATCACAGAAACTTTTTTAGAATAACATTAAAAATAAATTAATTTCGAATTCGGCAAAGAACACACAACTGCCTTTTTTCTCTTAAGAATGTCAAAACAGCTTTTTTTGAATTACGACAAATTATCAAAAAAATGCATCCATCGACAGTCTTACAAATAGTTATATGATTGGGACAAAAGTGATACGGTGTAGAGTTATATAAAAAAAAACTGACCTGCTCCGAGCCGAGATTGACAAGAAGCTCATTCCCATCGTTACTGAATGCAATATATGTGACGGCTTTCTTCGGAAAAGTGTGGTCATTGGGATCCATGGAAAGGTGACCTGAAAACAGGTTAATAAGAAACATGAGTATAACATAAACGCTATATACCATTGGTAAAACAGAGCCTAATCAAACAAGACCAAAGCTCAATCCAGAGTTGGCCAAGTGCAATCGAGGATGCAACATGTCGTCGAAAGTAGTTCTCGGGATATTCCAGTTTATTCAAAAGAATTTTCTTCATGGGAAGTTCAAACTACCATCCTATTAATTGAGCTATCACTTTATTTTCTTCTCCCCAATTTGCCATGAGGACGATCAGATGACCGTATAGACTTCGTCTAAGCAAATTCCAAGGAGAAGCAGAGTTACCTAACATTCTCAATGTGCTGCAAACACAACACCTCTCCATGTTGGGCACCGCTCCCATAATTAAAAACTCCAATCAGAAAATTGGCTTACTACGCTAATATACAAATGAGTTCAATACGTTTAAAGTTTCATTGACTTACCAGGTGCAAAGTACTGTACGGCTGCCTTGGGTATATCATTATCCGGGTCGCCATGGCCTGCTCTCGAGCACAGTATGTTCTGTCTGTCAAATTGCATTTGGCTCGAGGGGGTACGCGTCTGTAAAATAATTATAACACTTGTCAATAATGAAAATTGATATGTTTAACACCAGGTTAGACAAATATTAGGAAGTACATTTTTTTAAATATTATATACTACATACATAGTACTTACCTTAGTTTAATATCTGTGGTGCTAGCGTTGTAGTAAATATCCTATCGAGAATCTTTTAAAAGTTGGATTACTTGGAGCATTTGTGACGTCAGAGAGCAGAGCGAAATTTATTATACAGTTAGGTACTTTTAAATTAAACGAAATCGGACACTCACCTGAACTTTTGACAATTTTATCATTCTCGTGTCGTACAATCTTACGTAGAAGTCATTGGCACCAACAGCAACCTGGTACGGCCGGCGCGGGTTCACAGCCACACACTTCGCCTCCGCATACCGACCCAAATGGTTGATCAGGTTTACAAGAACATTGGAGTACACCGAGTTGCAGCGGTGAGTAGTGCGCAAGTCGTGTTGCCTGTAATTATTAGGACATACTCGTATTTTTGTTTTAAAGGGAAAGATCGGGTTTAATGAAGTTTCGTCGAACAATATTTTCAATTTCATTATGAGAGCCATCAAATGTCAACTATGTTCTTCAGCATCATATGTCAACATCCTATATGAGATATCCACACAAGTCTACATCCAATTACAAATACAAACTTTAAAGTGATTACTTATTATTAACAAGTACAACTTTATTCTTTACACTTAACATCTTGTTACATAAGAGGATCTAATGACTACAACATTGTGCACAAGATCAATATATACTTTTCAATAAACACTCACAAAACTAGCCCATCTTCGCCAGCAGACCACAACAGGTGAGGATTATCAGGAGCCGATGCAAGTCGCTTTACCCTGCCACAGTGACAGGAACACTCCCACATGGAAGTGCCGGCCGTGTTGCGCGCACGCACTGTGCCGTCAGCCGCACAAGTCACCAATGTATCTCGTGACAAAAACTAAAACAAAACAAGTATTTTTATTAATTTTGTATTTAATAGATTAAGAAAAACTGAAACTAGTTTAAGAACATTGCTCACAAACAATTGTAACAGTTTATAGTTAAAATCCAACAACACTAAAATACATTTTCATCTCTGCAAGTTTCGTAACAAACAAAATTTTAACACTAACAAATGTTTTGTAGGTTTATTTTTACACAATATTTGTCATTATAATATATTTGACATTTTATAATGATCTACATTTCATTCCACTTGTACACAAACAACACATAAAAGGTTATCACATTTCTTTGTTCATAAGGTCACATTGTAATAAATGTAATGTTAATTGAACTATTTGTAGTAAATGTGATAGGTTCCATGAGTATATTGTCACAACATCATTGAACAATCTCAAAAAGACTAACTTTCCAAATTGTGATATTAATTATTAAAACAAGAAATATGAAATGAATGAGAAATTTAATTCTTTACAAATGTTTGCTTTGTGATAAAAATAACTCAGGGGATAGGTCTCACTTACCTGACATTGAAATGATAAATAATGAATATTAAATGTATAAATATGCCACTACTTTCTATAGCCTCACAATAGATGCATAAATTCCAGTTTATTTGGATAAAAACTTTGTGAATTGACCATAATTTTGAAGAAATAAAACTTCAGTTATCATGACAATATTTTTCTTCATTTAAAAGCAACTGCAGTCATGAATAATTTAAGTTTTAAGAAAAACAGAACTATTATTGTGTCAATATGCAACTGTGGATACTATAATACCATTATTCAATTAATATTCTCTGCTAATTATTAAAAATAATTTAGTTTTGATAGTTCATAATAGTCAATTAATACTATGTAATGTAATGTATGTAATTATACTACATTTATGAGAGTAATATCTCACAGATTAATAGTTTCAGAAATAACAAAAGAGATTGCTGAACATTGTTTTATCATATCTAAAATATTTGATCAGTCATGCTGCAAAAATGTGTGTCTAATTTCATAACATTACAAAACTTATTTCTATGTTATAATTCAAACTCTTAAGATTTAATATATTTACATTACCTAACACAAAATATAATATACAAGAGAACTGATAATTTACAATGTTGTTACCTAGATTACATGATGTCATCTATAAGAGTTATACTATGTAAACATATTACATTCATTATAGTGTTCATTTTCTCACCTTCACAGAGAATATATTCCCTGTGTGGCCTGTAGCAATTTTATGGAGCTGTTTGTAACGGTAGGGATCCCACAGGATAACATGGAGATCATCTGATGCCGACGCCAAAACACTGTGACGTAAAAACAAATTAAACGCAAACTGAAGAGCACAACTATAATATTCAAAGCGCTTTTACACTTACGAGCCGTCGTAATTCCATTCGAGACAATTGACGCATCCCATATGCCCATGAAGTTCCTTCTCTAGCCCCAATCGGTCGATCATACCGCGGGTGACCGTAAGACGGTTCTGGAGTTTACGATCCACATCGCCGCGCTCCCTCGCCGCAACCAAACCGACGATGGTTTGGGTCCACGCGGGGTCCTCGCTTCTACCCATGACTGCCGACTAGCCTTACTACCACGGAAACTAAACTAACATCACAAATGGACTAAACTGCCAACTAGAACTAAGTTACGATTAATCTATTTATAGTGAATAACATTACACGATTAAATTCCTCGTTACAGGCACTTGTTTACATGAAATAAAAGGCGACAAAATATGTGATGAACAGTGAACTACCTTACAAAAAGATCTAGTAATCTAGCAATTTAAGAAATTTTCTTTCGAAAATAAGCAAAGTGTCAAACAGCTGTAGTTGTTGCCAGCCAATTGTTTTCTTTGAGAGCTCTTTATTGCTGCGTTCTCTTTCTGTTTGCATTTATTCATGGTTTAACAAAAATATTTGAAAGAAATTTGAAACATCTATAAATTTAATACTGCATATAGGTATGTCATTTAATAACACCTTTAGACAATAATGCCCTTAAATATGATCTTTTTTTCTATAATTATGTGCAATCAGTAGATCAGCTGTCAGTAGACAGGACAAACACAATATCTGTTATTACTGTTACGCAATAATAACAGGTACCGATTTCTGTTATTAAATAACAACTGTTATTCTTTTCAACCACGGCTCATTAGGAAAATCACAAGAAAATTATAATCAACATTATAATATTATTAAAATTTAAAATTATAAATTTACATTATTTGCATGGGGTTTATTCAAACCAATAACTTTAATACTGAACTTAAATATTATTATAATTTATATGGTCTTGGAATACAGAATGAAAGATAGTCGTTAGCCTGCACTGAATCAAGAGTAATTTTCATTTTCAAAGTGTAATGCTTTTATATTCTTGACATTGACAAAATTCGATTTCTTTTACAAAAGGTGACAATAATTTAAAGGAGATTTTAAAGAGTTCATCAGCACAATATATGCATAAGACACCAATACAATGATACACATTCATTTCAATTTACTCTCACTTCAACAATACTGAACTATATTACACACAATAAGTAACAGATATCTCATAATACGATTAGAAACACTTGTCACTATTCAAGGATGATAATGTTCTTGCAAGTTTACATATTGTATTTTTCGGGTTATAATACTAGGAGCATCTCGTTTTAACAACAGTATATACAATGGGTGTGAGCGAGATAAATTAATGAACGAAATAACAGTTACCACGAACTAAATAAAGAGTGTCGTTTCGAGTACAATTATCTTCTTGTAAGCATACAATTTGTATTTTTCGGGTTATAATACTAGGTGCATCTCGTTTTAGCAACAGTATATACAAAGGGTGTGAGCGAGATAAAAAATAATCAACGAAATAAAAGATAACACGATGAATTTAAGAATTAACTTTTCAAAGAGGATTTCTTCTTATGAAACGACTTTCTATAATTTTGGTTTATTTCAAATAAATACTAGGTGTGTCTCGTTTTAACTTATGACAACATCATACAAAAGACAAAGACAAGAACAGTTGTTCCATTGTTATTGACTGTTCTGTTATTGACTGTTCTGTTATTGACTGTTCTGTTATTGACTGTTCTGTTATTGACTGTTCTGTTATTGACTGTTCTGTTATTGACTGTTCTGTTATTAACTGTTCTGTTATTTCAAGCTACGTTAGTGACCGGCTGTTATCGAATAGTGAAAATATCGATAGTGATTGAGTAACAGATACAATGATATCGCAAGAACAACTGTTATCTGTTATTTGCGAATACTTGTGATTTACATCTGTTATTATAAATACGCCTCACCCCTAGCTGTCAGTCTTCGAACATTGCTCATGAACGAAAACCTGGAGAATAAGATCAACTATTTTATTGGGTATTGAATGAAAATACATTTTATTTGATAATTAATGTATATAATTATGTTTGATGTATTTTTAACCTCCTTTTAAATTCATGAATTATCAACACTTATCAGTAAAATATTATATTACATCGAAGTGCTAGCGGTATTATTGAGACAAATGAAACAAAAAAACTTATTAACGCTTTTAAACATTGTATTTTTACCAAATATTTAAAATTGACACGGACACGACCTTAAATTTGAAATAAATTTTTTTTTTGGAGAAAATTTTTCATTAAAATTTATAGCTGTAATTTGGTTTTAATAGTCATGACATCGACTTGTGTCGTCGCTTGGAAAATAAATAGTTATTTAGTACCTGTCACTATGACATACATATAATTTTATGTACCTTGTCTGTTTTTAATTCTTATAGTCATAATTTATTATATTACATTTGCTGCTGTGCAGTTTCGGTACAAATGAATTAAAATTTGTTTTAATAAGGTAGTGTATCTTAATATTTGTCACATAGGAATTAATATTGGTAATTTTGATCAGACTGATTTGAGTGAAGACCTTTGGGGGAGGCTTATGTTCAGCTGTGGGCAGCCATCGGCTGATGATAATGATGAATTTGTTGTGTTAAATTTTTTTACATACGCAAAGTCAATTCGCTGAGACATTTTTTTAAACCTTTTGGGGGATAATGAAAGATACTTAAAAATAATATTATAATTTATTTTCAGAAAACGTTAGCAACGGCAGCAAAAGTTTTTGTAAACTTACAAAATGGGTGAACGTAAAGGTCAAAATCTGTATTATCCCCCTGACTATGATCCCAAAGTCGGGGGACTAAATAAATTCCAAGGAACTCATGCATTGCGTGAAAGAGCTAGAAAACTTCACATGGGCATCTTAATTATAAGATTTGAGATGCCCTATAACATATGGTGTGAGGGATGTAAAAACCATATAGGCATGGGAGTTCGGTACAATGCAGAAAAGAAAAAGATTGGAATGTACTACAGCACACCTGTTTACCAATTTCGTATGAAATGCCATTTATGTGACAATCACTTTGAAATTAAGACTGACCCAGGGGTAAGTAAAAAAAAATAATATTGAATATTTCATTGATCAGTAAAAAAATAAAGTAATTAAAAATAAGTTTAGAAAAACAATTTTGTCAACATTTTGCTTTGTGTATTATGCAGAATTTAGATTATGTGATAGTATCTGGAGCAAGACGTCAAGAAAATAGGTGGGATCCAACAGAGAATGGACAGATTGTTCCGGACACTAAGGAAACACAGAAACGCCTCTTTGATGATGCCATGTTCAAGCTGGAGCATAAGACAGGTGATGTGGATACCAGCAAACTGGATAAGCCGAGGCTTGGTAAACTATTTGGAAGGAATGAAACTGTATGGAAGGATGATTATGAAGCTAATTGCTCTTTACGGAGGAATTTTAGGGTATATAACATTTTTAAAAAATTTATAATGTTATTGTTGTACTGTAAAATATTTACAATTAACCTGATCCTTAACTTTTAAATATGATGTCTTATTTTTTTAAAAAATATATACATTTTTTTACAGAAAAGAAGAAAGGAACTTGAGGAGGCAGCAATTAATGATGGACTTCTACTAGCTAGATCATCACTTAATATTAATCTTCTCCCTGAAACTGAGGAAGATAAAAATTTGGCGTCACTCCTCTCCCTCAGACCTTCAAGAAGTATCGAGGAAAGACAGATTGTGGTGCGAAGTAAGATCCTCAACAGTCCAGCTTTGCCAAGTTCCAGTGGTCTCATCACAAGCTTTGGTGGTCTTAAAAAAGAAGAGTCCCTTAGTAAAGCTTCCTCACTTACGAGAGATATACTAGGCATAACTGTAAAGAAGAATAAGTCTGATTTTAATCACAATAACAATACTGATTTAACTACTAATGATGAAACAAGAAATAATTCTGCTGTAGAAGACAAATTGGAAAATGGTAATGTTGATGGTAAAGAAATGGATAGGGAGCAAATGAATGATTCAAAAATAATACTACAAAAGGAAAAAAGTGGAATATCACTGGTTGGGGATTATAGTTCCAGTGGAGAAAGTTCAGATTGATCTTTTTATTACATGATTAGCTGAACCTCATATATTTCTAATCCCATTTCTACCTGTGTATGTTTTAATTTGAAATAAAGAATCAGTTTATATTTATTAATTTTTATGGTGATTGGTAAAATTGTTTCAGAGATTAGCCATTAATAATGAATAAATAAAAATATTATTAATTTAATCTGTGCTGTAAAATATGCAGCTGTCTAACATTTATCCATACAAAATGAGCGATACTAGTTTAAGCGCAAGAATAATGATGAAAATGCTGATATTTAGTGCCTTTAATACATCGTAAAAATTAAAATAAATAATTATATAAATTGCTTGGTTTTGATTTTTAGTGATTTAACTATTTTTATTAACTTAAAACATTTTTTTTCGTTTCATAAATAATGACAGGGTCCAAAGGAGTAAGATCATCCAACAACAAATAAGAACCTTGTGCTTAAATGTTTACTTCTTTAATAAGGATTAAAGAAAAGTATAAATCTGTCCACAAATTCGTTTTATTTAAATTTTCTTCTTAGAAAACATTTACCTATTCATAATGTTCTCTTTGAAGAGATAAGTTTACAACATTAATATATAGTTTTAAAACTGCTTTCAATAAAAAAAGCGATAATAAAACTTAAGTAATAACATAAGCCATGATTTAACTAATTTAGAGAAAACTACACATGTTAGTTTTTAAGCAAGTACTAAATGTATATTCTTATTAAACCTAAATGTTACTTAATATTCTCAACGCGAACAAAAGAATATGAAGTTTTATTCCATTATTTATAACTTATTAGTTAAAATAAATATATGCATTTTAAAGTATATAATATTATAATACATAGGAAACAATGTTATCAGTTATCACAAGCAATGTATTATAAAAAAGCATAGGTACCTAATAAATAACCTTAATTATAAAACAAAGCGCATAAAACTATGTAAACAAATATAAACATCTTATATATAATGACTAGAAGAAAAGGGGGATATAAGTAACATAAACACTTGTTACTAGTGATAAGTCTCCGTTTGTCTCTACTTATGAGTGGAGATCCTTGGGAGAGGTCTTTGTCTGACAGTGGGCATCTATAGGCTGATGATGATGTACTATCTAGTACTATCGCAGCAATTATTTATGCAGTCAAAGTGTAGTATGCAAACGTTACTGTGTGACTGTGGGTAACTTAACATCTTAGGTCTCAAGACGACTACACAACATTTAGCAGTGTTTATCGTCCTTAGTAGCGCCACACAAAGCCAGGCATTAGGTCTTTTGCCCCGGTGTTCTGCTCGTTTGTTGGAATAAAAAAAACACTTATGCAGTGTAAATAATATCTTTAAATAACAAGGCTGTAAGTAGTTGAGTCATTTGCCTTTCTCAATGATGAAAAAGACAAAGTTATTAATAAAAAAACTACATATGATGCACGATCATAATCCTTATATTTAAAGTTTATTTTATAAAAAAAATAATAAAAATATTTAGGAAACAGCATTAAATCAAGTTATGAATATAAGATATCTGCAAAGGCTATATTTTAGGACTTAAAGAAAAAGCGAAAGTTTGGAACGGTCTACCGGTGTCCGTGTCCTGTCTAGATTTAACGTAGTAATCTTTAGGAATAAGATTCTTGAGACCATCAAAGATCTCCACACATAATCAGGGGGGTCTTATAAACTGCTATCACGGCTTAGCGCATATGATCACCAAAAAAGGGTTAGGTAAAATTAAATAATTATATTTTTTTTCCTAATGACATATATATAATTTGGTGCGAGTAAACAGTCCCGCATTAAAATTATTGTGCAACGAATATTTAACTACAACATTTACACATCGATTTCTAAACATTTATAACGTCTGTAAGGAAACAGCGGAAATATCGAATACCTTCTTATACATTACTAATAGTACATAAAATAATAATAACATACATAAATAAACAACTTTCGTATTCATACTGTATTTTTTTATAAATTATCAGTCTGATTAAAATAAACCGAGAACCCCTGCCTCAAGTTTTAATTATCAAGTTTGTTATTAGTTTGTATTTATATTGGAAGCTGTAGCACTAAACTAAAAAAAATCTCAGTTTTCCACGACTAAAAATAATGTTAGAAACGTTAGAAAAACAAATAATATCTAATCGTTTTGCTTAATACATGACTATCTTTAAATAGATACAAATACTCCTAAATTTTTACCTATATATTAAATAAATGCATAAAATTACATTAAATCATTTAAAAACATAAATTTTAAATTATAATTACTGGAGTTTTATTTTGGTTAGGCATAATTATTAATGGCTTACTACGTAGCTTTAATCATACGGTCAATGGTCAAATTGATCATAACATAATTTTTATGTTTTATTTAATAATTTCCTTTCTTTTATAAACGAACACATTTATAAAAAAACACACACTTTTTTATTCGGCCGGGCAGCGCTTGTCTTCCAGTGCCTGAATTAGCGCGCACTCAATCTTCGACTGCAGCCACGTCAACACCTCAGGGTCGGGGATCTCTATGACTTTTTCGTCAGTCGGGAAGTAACTTACCATCTCGTCCTGAAATTGTCACTGATATAAGAAAACGTTCGAAAATATTTATGCTTTTCCACATATATAGAAACGAACAAACTCTTTTTATATATTACAATCTTTAAAGAAAATATGTGTATTATAAAAATAAGTAAAATTTTGTTTGTTAGTCAGTAGTAACACAATCGTGTTTTTTTTTATTAAATTGTATAAGATGTTTCATTAACTGCTAGAACAATTTCAATGCAAAAAGAAAGCTTGACTCTTCGCCGGAAGGAACAAGTAATATTGTTCTTCTCATGATAAACTAAAAACTTTTTATAAAACTTCTTCTTCTAAGTCGTATATCCTCATGACTGAGGGTCGTGGTCATCATGTTTTTATTGAAACACACGACGACTCTCTTGGCAGTTATAATGGAGTGGTGTTGCCATTGCCTTCTTCATTTCACATACTAGTCTGACCACTGATGCTCATCACATAGATATGCAGGTTTCCTCACGATGTTTTCCTTCACCGTCAAAGCGCGTGATATTAGTTGGTGTTTTATGCTGACTGCACATAAATTGAAAAATTCATTGGTGCAGGCCGGATTCGAACCCGGTATCTTCGCAGTGGAAGGCCGACGTTCAAACCACTAGGCTATCACGGCTCTTATAAAACTATACACTTAAAAAAAATATGTTAGCACTAACAAAAAAGATTGTTTTCCATCAATAAACAGTTTACCTGTTTAATATTAAGAACAAGTTTGTCCCCATCGACGACTGGGACTCCGATGAGGTCGTCCAGTTTCACCACCCACTCGATGTGCCACGAGTTACTGCTCGCACCAGCTCGTACGAGGAATACATGCCTGTGTTATGTTCGATAAATTACTATCTACAGACTATAGACAGAGTGAACATTACTGTGTTCCGATTAAACGGCTACTGTAGATATAATTTAGCATGAATGCTTATAGATTGGCTTATCATTTAGCACTAGGTGAACTGTTATTGGTCATTGAGAATGGTGTTGTACAATGGTGAAATTTTGCAAATTAATGCTGATGATGGTTTTTTTTTAATTGCGTTCCTTCGTGTATTTGGGTCAGGGTCTTTATCTTTTTTATACTGTTAGTTCCCCTAACTTTATCCTTTTGATTACTTGCTAATATCTTTCATGCTTTCTGGATCTTAACTGCGTGGTGACGAGCAGGGCCGTGGGCGAGGCGCGCGCGAGGTGCACGTGCGCCACGTAGCCGTCCGTGTCCGCGTAGTGGCCGCGCGCGAGCAGCGCCAGCAGCGCCGCGCCGCGCGCCGCGCACGCGCTGTACACCGGCAGCGCCTGCACACCGCGACACGTGCGCGTGGACCATTACTGCCTCTTCCATCATAACAAATACCTACACTCTATACTTTATATAAAAATGGCAGATAAACTGGCGAAGAAAGCAAACAACGGAATCAACTTTAGTTTTAATTTCCGTGCCTCTTGTCGGTAATGTCACTGTTAACCTGATATTTTTATTTATTTATTTAAAATCTTTATTGTATACGCCAAAACGTTACAATGGGCGAACTTAATGCCTAGTGGCATTCTCTACCAGTCAACCCCGGGAGAATGTTTGACAGTGGAATAGAGAGGAATGGCGGGTGCTAATTTTAGTTTTAATTTCCGTGCCACTTGTCGGTAATGTCACTGTTAACCTGATATTTTTATTTATTTATTTAAAATCTTTATTGTATACGCCAAAACGTTACAATGGGCGAACTTAATGCCTAGTGGCATTCTCTACCAGTCAACCCCGGGAGAATGTTTGACAGTGGAATAGAGAGGAATGGCGGGTGCTAATTTTAGTTTTAATTTCCGTGCCACTTGTCGGTAATGTCACTGTTAACCTGATATTTTTATTTATTTTATTTATTTATTTATTTAAAATCTTTATTGTATACGCCAAAACGTTACAATGGGCGAACTTAATGCCTAGTGGCATTCTCTACCAGTCAACCCCGGGAGAATGTTTGACAGTGGAATAGAGAGGAATGGCGGGTGATAATTTTAGTTTAAATTAATACTCACACATATATATATATATATATACATACACAACATCTACATATATACGTACATGATACTTACATATATACATATATAATATCTACATATATACATACATAAAACTTACATATACAAACTGATAATAATAAAATAAAATAGATTCGAGTATAATGTCAGTCAAGAGATATAGTAAGAGGTATAGCTAAACGAATAGCGTCATACAAGGGTAGATTAGATGTGTATGTACTTTTTATAAAAATTCATATTTTTAATGAGAGAGAATTACGATATGAATTTTAGCTATGCTAAATCTTATTCTGATCTGCTAAAACATAACTTTTCTTTTACCCTCACCTACCACTGCATTTCCCCACTGCCGAGGTTGACTGGGAGAGAATGCCCTATGGCATTAAGTCCGCCTTTTTGTACAATATTTATTTGTGTGCAAACAAAGTTCTAAATAAATAAATAAATCTTATAATTCGATGTGAGCTCAGTGTGCTTAGGTGATATTTAAGGTTTGTCATTTACGTACAGATATGCACAACTAGCGCTAGTTTGTTATAGGAGATCGTATCACATACCTTCAGATGAACTTTATTCGTTTCGTCGTATATTGGAAATAAAATCTTAAATATAGTTGACCTCCGCGAGAGGGCAGTGGCGCGGCAGGCGGCGCCGCGCGACCAGCCGCCCGCCGCTGCGCTCCACGCACGCGCGCAGCGCCGCCTCCGCGCTGTGCGCGCCCAGCTGCGGGCACTGCGCCGCACGCGCGGCCTCGCGGCACACGTCTGCACACAACACACAACACACACACAGACGTACAACATCATATCACACCTTACTCAATGAAACAATTAAATATACAAATATAAGCTAGTAGTTATTGTGTATCCGAATAAATCATAGGACTATCTGTGGTAACACCACGGTATTTAGAAGATGTGGCATTGATACGTGACTAGCGGCGGTGGTGGGACGCAAGTACATAAAAGAAAAGAGAGTCTAGTGGATTTTAAATTCAAGAAATAAATTGTGAACATAATTCATTTGCGTATTACGGTATTACTAATTCACCGCATTCGTTGAAAACCAGATTCATAGCAACCCGCCCATATATAGCGCAGTCAATTTTGATTCATTGTGTATCGTTTTAATTTAATATAATTACTGAACGATTTAACAGTTTCTTTCCTAATAAATAATACGTTTTTATGGGTATTCATCAATGAGTCCTTCTGTAAAAAGAATACAATGATCTAATACCGGGAACTACATTTAGCGATGTATATTACAAATCTGTAGGAAAAATGCTTAATTAAAACAATATCTAGAGCAATTTTGTATTTAAAAAAAAAACAACTATTACTAAAAGAACAAAGAAGATAAAGGCGTTAGAACGTGTTTCTTCTTCTGAATGATAGTTAAATAACACACAGTGCAACATGCAGTAACAACGAATCGCACAAAGTGAACAACAATGAAAGACAGCTTGCTTAAATTTTCAGACAATCACATTTACAAACAAAACTAAACTTATTTCGTTTTCGTATCTCTTTATTTATTAAAAAGGAGCACACGGCACGTTGGCATAACAAGACACTAAAGAAAATTCATCATGTACTTTATGGGTACTGTAAAAGATCTTTATATATTTCTATGATTTATCAATCAAGTTATTAGAGGTTCAAAAAATTCCAAAAACTCAACATATGCTGGTATTTCATTAGGAATTTCAAATTTTTTCAATAGTATTCGTATATTATAGATATGTTTATAATAATAAATAACCTTTTAGTGATTTCACTGCTAGGATTCAGGACCTTCTCCCACGAGGACAGAGTTAGGACTTTATTTTTATTATAAATTTATATTGTTACAATCCTTAAACTTATCCAAATATAATATATCAGAGTGTAAGTTATTTAAATGATGTGCTAAATTGGCTGGACAACTAAGCTATGCGATTTTCAGCAAACGTCCCTGTTTCTATAAAAGCATTGACATGCTGTAAGTTACTTACTTTTCACAATAGCACAGTCCTCATCTACTCGTCCACGGCAAACGCACAGGCGCACAAGGAAAATGAGAAAATGTTCGTGAGTTCACGATAAAATAACTTTGTATACAGAATATGTGCTGGACGAAATGTACTGTGAAATACATCGTGCCGTATTCTACAAAAAGAAACATGCTGCTTAAAAACATTTTGCATAAATAATTTAAAGAATAAGTTGTTAATTCGCTATAAAAACATTTTATTTCCATTATTCTTATTCGTGTATATTTTCTGAATAATATGAAAAGATGTACAAAATACAAATTAAAGCAAGTAAAATTCTTTATGGAAATATTTGATGTATCTAATCCTTCTAAGTTTTTTATTTATTGTTCTCAGCTTGTTAGAATTCAGACGTGATTCATGTCACAGTTAGGTAACATTTGTAATGGTAAAATCAGTAACCGTAGAGAAGTAACACACAGATCCCCCACCAATTCGCTTTCCATATAGTCGAACGGTGACGTCACGGTGCACGTGCGCTACGCCGCAAACGACTACTAGTCGACATACAGCATGCTTCGAATTAAATGTAATACTTTAAGTAAAAGCCACAGTTTTACATGCAACTTATGTATATATTGTGAATATAAATCTACATAATTAAGAATTGTCATATGTTATATACTAAACCACATCCCATTTAGTATTTCAGAAGTATAGTCACGATTTGTATGAAGAGAAGAGGAAGTCTAAAGGAATGGATGGATTGTGCTGCAGATATGCGTATAAAAGCTGTGGATTGTAAATTTACTGTAAATAGAAGGAAATGTAAGAAAACATTTTGTACATATTTTTAGTGTTTCAATTTATAAACAATAAAAATACTTTAAATACATCATCAACTGACTCACCGATGGTTGGCCTCGCGATGAGCCCGGTGACGGCGAGCGCGACGCTGCTCGGGTTCCGTCTGTTCGCTTCCAGCACAGCCTCGGGCAGGTTGTCGACAATTGAACCTTCTTCACCTGCAAATGAAGCAGAAAATATCGTATACCTCTTAAGGTACTAAGAGGGGAAAACGTTAAAAGATACATATATACGAAAAGACAAGAGTATGTGGATAATGCTTAATACAAATCGATGGTCGCTCTAATTTCTTTATTCTTTATTGTACACGTAAAAATACAAACCAACATCAGGAGTGCCGTGCAGCTGATCCACCTAGCGCGAAATAGGAACATGTACGCAGAACTGGTGTCCAATCTCCATTAGTTGGAGAGGCATATTAAGAAGAAGAAGAAAAATACAAAATACAAGTACATAGGTAAGAGAAAAGTACATAGGCGAGCTTAACCCTAGAAAAGTTGTCTTCTAGTAAACCTGTGAAGAAAGTAAATTAATGAAAAGTATAATCTAGGTAGTATTCAATAAAAAGAAACATGTAAAAGAGAGAAGCTTTAGGAAATACTATTACATAATATATTACACAAAAATATAAATTATATATATAAATATGATCAATGAAAGTTTCTGATAAATATATAGAAATTAAAATATACATATACAAAAAGCAACAAACAAAAGAGACAAATAATGAAATAGTTTTTATACAGATAATGTAAGAAACTTCTTTTTAACTTTCATTCGAAAAATAGTCTGTGGTGGACTAGCGCGTATATCATTTTTGTACTATTTCTTCTTCTAAGTCTTTTTTCCATATGATTGAGGGTCATATGTAATGAAACACACGACGACTTACTTGTCAGTGATAATGGAGTGGTGTTGCCATTGCCTTCTCCATTTCACATACTAGTGCGAGCACGGATGCTCATCACATAGATATGCAGGTTTCCTCGCGATGTTTTAATTCACCGTCAAAGCACGTGATAGTAGTTGTTGTTATACTAACTGCACGTAAATTGAAAAATTCATTGGTGCAGGCCGGATTCCAACCCGGTACTTCAGGAGTGGTAGGCCGGCGTTCAAATCACTAGACTATCACAGCTCAAATTTAGTTTTTTTTTTTTTTTTTAAACTACTAAGCGACGAGACGAGCGCGACGTTCACCTGATGGTAAGTGATACGCTTGCCCATGACAACGTGGTGCTAGTTAAGATGGTACACACTGCACCACATTGCGCTCGTCGCCTGAGACATAAGGTGTTAAGTCTCGTTACCCCAGTAATTACACTAGCTACTATAAATGAACACAAACCGGGTCTCTTTCGCAGTGGGCGAGCTCGTGGTGTGTTCTCGAGTGCCGCTGCGCTGCTCTCGGCGAGGCAGCACGCGAGCCGCGCGGCGCCGCTGCGGGCCGCGCGCGACGCGCTCGACAACCGCCGCGCGCACGCGCCGCCCTGCCGATTGAGTTCCCAAATCATAGAATTGTCCGATCAGAGTGATTTGTTTTTGAAAAGAGTAAAATATGATTTTATAAACATTGGAAAAAAATTCTGGGTTATATGTGCAGGGCACTTATGTATTTTAACGTGACAACGTCTATTAATTATATCACAAAAAATTTTGATAATAAATTTTATTATTCTAAATTACATGCCTTTCATTATTATTACTTAATGAATCGTTCGTTCTCTTTTAATGGTTTTGGAAACGGTCGTTTGTTTGACATGTTTATCGGGTTACAAATCAAGTTATACTAACTCTCAATTATATTTGTTAGGGATTTTATTTCTAATTATTATTGAGCAATAGAATACATCTTTTACTTTCAACCAATTCGGGCAAACGCATACCGACTTAGCGGTCGGCGTAAGCCACGCCCACTTATGTGCGGGACATTTCTCAGCACGCGCGTCCTATCTTATACCAATTTAATAGACGTTGTCACGTCAAAAATAAACGACGCATGCTAATAAATTATTGATTTTCAATCAGTTAAAGTTTTTCGTTAAGTTAGATAGTTAGATATGTCTGTACACTTGCTAAGCTACATAAAAATTAAATCAATGACACTCTTGGGTCGGTCTCCGAGGATCGTGATCAGCTTAAGGGTTGCTGTCTGGAGCGGACATCACAATTTTATTTTATAGTCTAAGTTCCGCGAGTTTGTACTTGACGCTTTCGGATTCGCGTAAACATCACCTTATCATCGGTCAATAATTTTTCGCGGGTATCTGGTAGCTTCTCATACGTGACACGTAGCTCACCAGATACGGCTCGTAGTACTGCTGTAGGCTCCTGGTGAAGTCGCCGATGTAACTGTAAGGGTTGCCGAGGATGTCCAGTCCCAGCACCAGCACGTAGAACTGTTGCACCAGCTGTAGCCAGTAGTGGCGCGACGCAGCGTCGAGCAACCCAGACGAGGTGATCGGCGCGTTCCTTAGCTCCAAGTAGGACATTCTAGAACAGTTTTGTTATGAATAACTACAATTTAACTACATGAGTAGTTAGTTTTACCTGTGTAGTTAATATCAAATTTCCTGTAGCTAGTGTAATTACTGGGCTAACGAGACTTAACACCTTATGTCTCAAGGCGACGAGCGCAATGTGGTGCAGTGTGTACCATCTTAACTAGCGCCGCGTTGTCATGGGCAAGCGTATCACTTACCATCAGGTGAACGTCTTGCTCGTCTCGTCGCAAATTAGTATAAAAAAAAAAAATCGTAGTAAAAAATTTATCCAACAATGGATAGATACATATAATAAATATAATGTAGTTTTTCCCAAGTTCTTTTAAACTTGTTTAGTATGAACATGAAAGGTAGATACATAAAGTAATGATTCACATCTTTCCTTGTCGTCACTTTATGTGTAGGAGAAAGAAAGTTTACACTCATTGTAATTAAATTTCCGAGTCTCTTAATTTTTCTTCTATAAATATTAATGTTAAATAAGTGTAAAGCAAATCTTACCTGATCACAACATCCTTCATATCGCAAAGAGATGAGCCCCAGGAGTTAAACAGGAACTCCAGTAAATCGCTGTTGAAAAGTTTGGGACGGTTCTCCTTCTGGCTTCCATAGTGTGATCGGCTGGGGCTGCTGGCGCTGTCCGTGTACCCTCGCGAAGACAAGCTTAGAACAAGTTTCATCGGAGACAGATGGACGTATTCGAAGAGCACATTCCTTTGAGCGCTCGTCTGACTCTTAATTGCGAGGATCGTTAATGGCATATGAATCAGGGCTAAATCAGCGCGCAGCCGCACTGCTGGCTTCTCCTCCACTTTCCAGTGATTCAATATATCGAAGATATAGTTGACGAATCCTCTGTCCAGGTTAATGCAGAACTCCTGAGTTAACACTTTGAAATATTTGTACACGTCCTGATTAAGTTGAGGCACGTAACGTTTCAGGGCTACAACTTCGATGCACGGTTTTGCATCCTTAGATTTCAAATGAGGCGGAAATGGAGCCGGGTACAGTACGCTAGGGAACACCGCCTCGTGGAGTTGGTTGTCTATTTGGAATCTCTGCAGTTTAAGGTGACAATAAGTGTACGTGTCGGACTTCCTAAGCTGCATCCAAACACTGGGGCTATAGCTCCGCCGCAGTTCAGAGAAGAAAGGTTTCGTCATTTGCATTTTTTCCAGGTCTATATGAATGTAGTCCTTTAGGTTACATTTCTTCTGGTCAGTTTGATATTTGTCTTCTATCCAAGCTGTTAAATCAGGCGCCAGCTGTTTCCACTTGTTGCTGACGTTGACTTCCCAACGCGGCAGAGAGTCGGTGACACTTATGTATGCTAATTCTTTAACACAAGCGCCACTTTGTACACAAACAGACAAGCTGACGCTTGACAATGATAGATAAACTTCGTAATTACTTCTTTCTGAATCTATCATCATCCTGTACACCTGCGCTATTCTCTTATCTTGAGCCAGCATGAATACACGTTGATGACCATTCATGAAGGATACCCAGTAGACGATCACTTTGTCCTTCCTCGTCTTTTTGGATTTCGCCAAGTTTTCAGGTAACTCAAAGCCGTCGGAGTCATCGCTGCTGGATGCATAAGGCTCTGGCGACTTCGGGGTGAGCCGTTTCAGGGTTGAGGACAGCTTTGATGTTACACTACTGGTCGCGATTAGTGTTGAATGTTTTACCGAATGAAAACTTACTTTTTCTTCGCCATAACTGTTGAAATATAAAAATACCTTGTTATTATCTATATTAGTAATTAATACTAAAACACGTTTGTTAAAATTGATAAAGCTTTTAAACAACAAAAATATTTTTTTACCTTCAAAAGTTATCGAAAGTCTAGACAAGTTCCGAAGACGGAGGAAACTTCACACACATCATATCGAAGTAGTAAATATGAGCTATTTACCCGTCTTGAGTAAAATCTGCTAAGAATCCCTTTCCTTTGTTGTTATAGATGTTCCACATCAGCTTCTTGTCTTTAGTCGGATCATCCCAGGTGTACAGCATCGACTGGAACGGGCTAAGCAGCGCCACTTGACCAGAGTCCGTCTGATGCAGCTTGAGGAACAGGTCATCGCAGAGGTTCTCTATGCGGACCGGGGCGTCGCCGCTGGTGTACGGTTTGAACGTGATGATGAACGGCTTGTCCGTGCCTCCGGTTACATCCACGCATATTGCCGACTATGAGATAGAAAGACAAACTAATATAAAAGTTACTGTCGTCATATTTTAAAATATTGCATTATTTAGGGAATAAGGTTAAATGTGAAAGTTAAAGGTAAAATTAACTAGAATTATGTCTAATTTAATACCAGATCATTTGGTCTCATCTTTTTATAATCTACATATATGAAACACAAAATATTTGTATACATTTTTTAAACAAATTTGCACATGAAACATTAAAGATTGCACAATATTAATTTGAACCAAAATGGTGGTAATGTAAATACAAGTTTTTATAAAATTATAAATAAATATGTTCATAATTTTTGAGCTATACATGCTACACTGGTCTCCCTCCTTCAACTTTCTCTTTTCTGTATATTAAGTCTGACAATAGATAGTAAAGAGAAAGTATTTTACTCGCTTTACGAGTATTTCAGTTTCTCTAAAATCTATGTATACATAAAATTCTCGTGTAAATGTAAAGAATTGATTTCGTGATAATTTTTTAACTAAAATTGTAAATAACGGATCAATGCAAACTTTTCGATGTAGCACCTCAGTTAAATAATGGACTTCAATCTAATAACTTTCGTTTCGCTTTATAGTAGTATATTACGAATTATCACTGTCACACGAAATCTTATATCGGAATAAAGACATGCATTTCAAGGCGTAAATTTAACTACTTCGCGTAATCATTGGTAAATGTTCAACAATGCATCCAATTACAAAATACATTAAACCAGTCCCACATGAAGTTAACTGATCTTTCATTATTGATGAAAGTTGACATGCGGTCGATTACACCACAACCGGTACCGGACACTGTAAACGCTCTAACTTAATTCACACCACTTTCAACAGTACTTATAAGAATTACGCGTAAATTTCACAAACTCTCAGTTTTCTGTGTTACCTACGTGGAAACACAGCTATGTGGCTATCCGTTGTGTTTGTAACTCTGTGTTGTGCTATCGGAACTCTGTGCTATAATCCTCCTTGCGATGGAAGTCGATCCGTGAATGAAAACGTTAGGATTAAGCGTGCAAAATACTATCCCAGTTCGCCCCAGAGGTACCATCGACGACCGCCAATGAGCCATCAAACTCACGGTGCGTATTCATACACACCGCCTCCAAACTACATGGACGATGAAGAAACAAACCAAAGACCTTACAAACACGGTAGGAAGCCGCCTAACGATGGTTTAGGAGAACAAGACATAAAGAACCTAATACAATATTTGTCTAAAAAGGATTTGAACAAGATTGTCGAATACGCAGTAAGTAAAGACAAGTATAAGAAGGGATATTACGACAGACCTCTAGATTATTCCAACAACAACGAAGATAGCAGCCAAGATTACTATAATGGTAATCGTTTTTCTCTAAACGGTCAATACGGTAAAAAAAAGACAGAGTACAAAAATCCAATCACAAATTATGTTCCGGACACAGATCCGACTAAATTTAACGATTTGGGATATACACCAGCACAGTTTAATTACAATAATCGAATACATAGAGATGAGACGACACACAACCAACAATTTGCTGTTGTGGATGCTTACATTGATCAGATGGTGGGTAAAGAGAAAGATTTAAATGTATTCACTGATAGCTCGGTGATGAGCGAAGAGATGCTACCGGCACCTGTGAACTTAAGGCACGAGGACTACGATGCAATGTTCACGAACAACGTGCCGGCTGTCGTGGAAGCCGATTCCAGTTCATATGATGTGGAAAATTTCGGTGATCTGCCCCTCATGAACTACAACTCGAAACTTCACTCGGTTAGCTCATACAACGTACCGCATTACACTGTAAATATTTCATGTTCACATCACTGATTTATATCTAACAATTTTTTGTGACTAGGATTATTACTAAGCGATCTTCTTCCAACTTAAACTAGCCATTAGTTTTTACGTTAAGTCCTAAAATACTGTCAACCAAGCACCAATAATTTTAATAGGCATCAACAAGGACAAAAAAAGAGTTTATTTATGTTCTTGTTAAACTTTCAAATAACCAACTTCTGTTAAAAAAGTTCGTCCAGTTGATATCTACTGCTGAATATTAAACTACCAAAATTGGATGTAATTGCTATAATAGTCATGATTGACATGTTAATTGTACTTACATACAAGTAAGGGTTAAGATATGTAGGTAAAATTAAGTTAAAAAATAAAGACTAAATCTTATTCAGGTAACAACACCGGAAATGAACCAGCCACCGATGGATCTATCTCCTCCATCCTCTTCGTCATCATCATCCATATCAGCGTCTGATGAAAATATTCCACCGTTGGAGCTCGCTCCGATGGTTACAAACTACAAGGAACAAAGCGACGCACATCTGAAGGCCATCAAGATATGGAGCCACAGGTCCAGGGGTACAGCTTACACTTTGCATGAAGACGGGACGCTTTCACTGGAGAAGCCACTTCAGCCGATGACTTAATTGATGAAGCATCTTAATTATAAGACTTAAAAGTAAATAATTTATTTTAAAATATAAGTAATCATATATGTTATTATTCATGTGTTGTTTTTTTCATTTTCACATGGTGTTAATGATAGACGTTAACTGCTGGATATAAACATTCAAAAATTAGGGATTTAACTGAGCGGTTCTTTGTCGGTCCCTCTAGCAGATTGTCGGGACCTTCATTAGATTATCAGATTAGGTCACTCGAGCTCTTTCACCCCAACAGTAATCTGCATTAGTATTATAGTTTCACAGTACTCACTCCTCTATCCATCCTGAGAACGGTGAAATGGTTCCTAGTGATCGGGAAGTGCTGCGACACGACGTTGGAGTCCCTGTACTTGCAGTGCATCGACATGGAGTCGGTTTGCGGCCAAAAGGGCGTGCACTGCTGCGGCGCGAGGTCGATCCACAGGTCGGCCGCTTCGTTCTCCTCCATGAAACGTAGATGCTTCTTCGTGTCGTTGTACACGAGAAAGTACGGCAGGAGAGTCACGATCTTCGTTAGTTGCGGGCACAGTTCCGATAGGGTCACCTAAAAGCAATATTTTTTTTTAAATGAACGAGTCTTCAAATATTATGAATATAAGTCCATCAGTCTGTCTTTTAAACTTATTTTTCGAAGTAGCTAATGTGATTGTGTTCTTGGAGGAATCAATGGGACGATTAAGACCAAGTGGTAACGACACGACAAACCATAACGATATGGCCATGGTTAGGATAAGCAATGCACTACGCCGAGCTCGTCGCTTTGAGACGAAATAAGTTAACCGTCGTAATCCCAGTAATTTAACTAGTAACAGTGCCCAACACCTAAACAGGAGATGTGGTAGTATTCTAAAAAATCTGCAACAGAGTCCTGCCACTAGTTAACAGAGCTACTACTAGTAATAATATGAAATAGAGTATATTTAATTATTAGCTATAAAGGATATTTTTCTATAGCCGTTTCAGTTGCTATGAAAACATTATCATTACAGTTGTACTTATGTCTAGATCACTAAATATGCTTGTAATCTCGCTTTATAGTGGGTAGTAAACTCACGTGCAGCAACAGTCGGTAGTGCACGCGCCGCTCGGCGTGCGTGCACACGAGCAGGCCGGGCGCGTGGGGCCGCGCGCGCGCCGCCCGCGACCAGCTCGACTGGTGCGCGCGCACGCGCAGCCGCTCGCCCCGCCCGCCCCACAGCAGCGCCTCCTCGCCAGCCTCCTGCGCCGCCTCGCCGCGCCCGCCCTGCACACACCGCAGCATTGATTATTTTTTTTTATACTACTATGCGACGAGACGAGCAAGACGTTCACCTGATGCTAAGTGATACGCTTGCCAATGACAACGCGGCGCTAGTTAAGATAGTACACACTGCACCACATTGCGTTCGTCGCATTGAGACATAAGGTGTTAAGTCTCGTTACCCCAGTAATTACACTAGCTACAGCGCCCTTCAAACCGGAACACAGTAATGTTAGCACACTACTATTTGGCGGTTGAAATAGGAGCTGCGGTGGTACCCACCCAGACGGTCTCCGGCAACAGAGACCTACCACCTGGTAAACTTGGATTCACTTCAAAAGCACATGCACAGCTTTAACACAAACATAATCTTTCTACACTCATCATATTTATCAGTTTTGAGTAAACGCTCAGTTTTTAATATAATCCAAATGTCAATATATTGTAAATTTCTTGTGATTGGAGAGTAGCGAGATTTCGCTTAAACGCCATCTATAGGTAACTAGCGTGATTTAGCATAAACCGGAAGTATACTGTATTGAATGTATATTCATATTATTGAGAACATTATCTAAAATTTAACAAGTGCACTTCACCGACTCGAAAACACTTTTTGATATGAAACTTAAACAAAAAGGTATTTAGAAGCATAAACCGAAAGATGTGTCAAAGTAGAGCTTCTGATTAATGACTTATGTTAAAGTTGTGAATTTTTCTGACCAGATCAAGCTACAGATACAGGAAGGCACTGTTGGTTGATCAACATCTTTAAGAAGAACTTCACATATACTTTAAAACTCCGCTATAGCAGAAGAACGGGTAAGGTCTTTTCCCATGAGGAAGCCTTATACTAAGCACATTGTGGCTGAAGGCAAGTGCCCAGCAAAAGGAGAGAATGTCCGTGGCAAATTTTGATGGCTGCCTGATAAAGCTAAGCACCTTGATCTGCAACGGAAGACCGGTTTTGTTGATGATCCAGCAGGGCGCGTACAGCAGCAGCCGCCAGCTGTCGCCGCGCTGCACGCGTGCGCACAGCCCCAGCTCCTTGTTGCCGCCGTCGGTCTCGCACTCGGTGCTCATGTTCACCGTCTTCTCACTCATGTCTAAATATTGATCATGGTAACTTATCACGTCGTTACAATACAATGCAGTACTGTTTTTCTAGTTTGTAAATGTAAAATACTGTTCTCTTTAAATAGCAAAATAGTGAAACAACGAAGACCTTATTCAGGTAGTAAGTGAGGATAATAAACACTACATCACGTTTGGCGACAGACCTGTACGGTTTCTTTTCCGGTATAAAGAAATAAATTTTTCGTTGTGCTTAGTTTGACTTATTAACTAAATGGCTGTTTACCTGGTGACAATGTAAAGGTACCGGTCCAGGGTAATCCGAGGTAATGTATATCGAGTGTGAGACGGTGTGGCTTGGACAGGTCGAGGGTGTAGACGTGGGCCCGCTCCCCGGGCTCTATGCGGAGGTTCAGTGCTCCCCCGGTGATGTGCAGCGCGTGGGGGAGACAGTTGTGGACGCTGAGGGATGGCACCACACGCAACAGCAGGTTCGGTATGGTTCGAGACACCTTCTGGGACTGGCATCCTGATCAAATATAAAAACGTTTAAAGCACGATGGTTTCCAATATAATAAGATTCTGGTTTCGGAGATTAAATATTGTCATGTATAATATCCATCTACTACATGTACTGATATAATACCTTCTACTGGGACTATCTTCATGGAGAATATGCTCGGGTCGTCGTCGGACTTGGCGGGGCAGATGACGTCACGCGGCGTACCCAGATCTTTAGCGAGCTCCATCCACCAGATACCCTGGGTCGTCGTCTGGTAAGTACTGCAACATGGATTAAAATTGACCAAATTTTATTTTTCATGGTATGTATTGCCAGTTTAAATTTTTAATTTTCGATGCGACGGACTCACTCGAAGTTAGTCGGCAGCAGGTACAGTTTGCAGTGGTAGGCGATGTACAGCGGCACGTTGAAGGTGTCGTGCGGCGGCAGTACAGCCAACCGCAGCAGCCCGCAGAAGGGGTTCCGCACCGCGCCCACCGGCTCCAGGCCCGCAGCCTCCAGATCGCTCTTACGGTACAGGAGCTCCAACGCGTATGACGTTTCATTACGAACCTGAGCAAATTTAAGGCAATTATAACTTACATAACTTATTTTACTATCATAACCAAAACGCAGTAAACGTATATAAGCTGGGTTACCTGCAACGGTGATCTGACGACGATCTTCTTTGCGTTGTACTTGGAGCTCCTCTCCACCACTACGTAATATCTAGTTCCGTTTTTGCTCGGATGAAGCACGTGCAGTTTGGTCACAGAGCGTTGCGGGCAGAGGATCTGTCATGTAGAACAGTGTACAAAATGACTTTTCAGTGGTAGGTCTCTGTTACAGAAAACTATCTAGATAGATATTACAGTGGTGCTTATTTTTGACAACCTTTGGAAACAACGTTACTTTCATCTTAATTTAGAGTGCAGTTTTAACATCTCATGTCGCAATGGATACTTCTCGTTGGATAATTTTGTTGCAGAGATAAGTTTTCAGAGTATCGTCAATAAAGAAAGTGGTGTTACGTTTAGAGGGTCCATGTCGTGGAGGCGTATGGACAGGGTGAGGTCTGTGAGGCGGCGGTGCAGCTCGGCGGCGGCGGGCGGCGCGGCGGGGGAGGTGTGCAGCGACGCGCCCGCAGACACCGCGCACCCGAACCCGCCCTCGAAACTAGTTTATAACACGCAGACTTCTTATACTTCAAGTTGTAGAAGGCAATGAGAGGCTGTGTAAAGATCAGCGTGTCTTCGTTACGGAAATGCGTGTCTTTACCCATCACATGCACGTCCTACTAGTTACTTCCTTTAAACTTTATAAGTTAACATACTTAGGTTGAAATTTTTATAATTGACTTACCTACTTATTACCAAGCAAAGAACAATAGCATATGAGATGTGGAAATCAGAAAATGTACTTAAAATTTAATGCCTATTCACTACATCGTTAAGTCATTTACATCAGATAAAAATTCTTTATTTCTTTCTAGGTAATGAATAAATGATGTCCAGATTTGATATTAAACATAAATTAATCGTTACAATGAAACATAAGTTACCAATCCCATTCGTCGCTGACGTCCGTTATTTCTTGCTTAGTGGTCTTCTCTACTTCATCGAGTAAGTCCGCACCGGATGTATCGCAGCCTGAAATTAAATTATACTATATACTACGGGCAGTGTTTTCGGATTCCAGCTGTTGTAGTGAATTATTGCTGGTGGTATGATCCTATATATCACTCACCACCATGTTAATATTCATTGAAAGCACCGGTTTATTTTTTAAAAAGTTATCACGCTACCTGGTGTGCTGGGCCGACTGGTGTCCACGTCGTAGTCGGCGATGGCGAGTACCCGGTCGTTGCCCGCCAGGTCTGTCTCAGCACGGGTCCTCAAGTGCACAGTGGATCCTGGACCTAACAGTAGAGCACAAACAAGCATTGAAGAGATATATAAATAAACAATATATAAAAAATTTAAAAATGAAGTATTACATTAAAGTGGTATATATAAAAAATTTAAAAATGTAGTATTACATTAAAGTGGTATATATAAAAAATTATAAAATGAAGTATTACATTAAATGTTTTTGTTAAACAACAATCGAACTCGCGGGTATGTGGTTGTAAATTTCAGAATGATCATGATAATATTTTTTTACAACTTCCGATGCGGAGCAGCTTAGCGCTTGGCTTTTATCACAGAGGTCCCTGGTTTGATTGTTCAGTTTTTGCAAAACTGGCTGACTAACTACCACCTTCCTATTATATCCCTGCCGCTATAACAGCATCGCTGTATCCGGTAGACAATTTGTGTGAGCTAGAGTATTGTGTGAGCTAGCATCGAGATCCACCGTCTCTTAACACCACATGAAATTAAGGTCGAATATGAGCTGATCATCGAAAAAACATGGGAACAATAGTTCACTTATCGAACGTCAATTTTAATTTTATTTAATTAATTTTGTGCAGACGAAAGCAAGGTAGATAAAAATGAGTTACCTATATCGTTTATGAGCTGTAGACCGTTCTCTGCGGCCACGATGGCCGTGACGAGCGCGGTGCGGTCGCGCGCGGCGGCGGCCAGCGCGTGCAGCGTGCGCACCGCCGCCGCGGACAGCGTCACGTTGAGCGCGCCGCGCGACTCCAGCACCACGTACGTGCACAGCCGCCCGCCGCCGCCCTCCGCGTCCGACTCCACGCTACTCTCGCGGCTTGGCTCCTAATGTATAAACAATGTCCATATAGCCATTATCTTTTTAAGCCGGTTCGTCATTAGCGAAGATTTTGACACCTCAATGTTAACCTGCTTCTTATAATGGTTTGTCTTTCACCTGGTCCACGAACCTCTTACCACAACCACCGACAAGCTTTTGAAAATCGCTTCCAATTTTTCTGGCGATATGGAAAACTCAAGTGTCCGATGAAGACAAATTTGGTCCTATGTTCCATTCAGATAAGTAAACTATAAAATTAAAAGCTCACTGAATTATTATGGTTCAAGAGAAATATAGATTTAGCCACGAATAATAATATAATGTTAGTTAGGTTGATGCTCTTTGCGCTCATCGCCTTGATGCATAAGTGGAACATTTTACTGTTTTGACTACAGTCAGAAAATCTATTTGTCCATTAATAATTATTACCCTTTTTTAGTATGTTCTTTTATTCGAGATGGAATTTTAAAATCTTACTTGTAAGGTCACACTCTTCTGTTCTACGTCTTTTTTCCCTTTATCATCGCAATCTATGTAAGTTTCTGGTTTCTCTTCCTCTTCTTCTCTTTCGCTCAGTACCTCCGCTTCGCTCTGCTCCGGCGCAGACGAGTCATCATTGCTTATCTCATCGCCGCTGGAATCGCTATAAGTTGAACAATCAAGTTACTTAATTGTATCTTCAAGTAGTTATAGGTTACGTTAAAAAGCCATTGAGGTCAGCTTTAAGTTAGTAATCACCAAGCTAGATAACAAGCACAAGGTAGTAATTGTTACAAAGTGCTTGTTATGGTACAAATGTACATGTTAGTAGATGTCCTCGCGGACTGGTGTGACTTAAAACGGTACTCTTGTAAGTCTTTGATTTCATATCATAATAAGCAAGAAAATCATTAAAACCATTTAAGAACTGCAATCAATTGCATTGTTGTTACCTGATTCAATTTGTAACAGATTTTAAGTATGTAAGTATTTTACTTATTATTAGAACACAAGCTCCATAGGTAACGTACAAGTACAGTAAAAAATCTTAGTTAATCGTTGGTCACAATAAATTGGACTCACTCCGTAAACAAATGGCCGACGGCTGTTGATATTCTCTCCTTAGCTCCTAGCTCGTTCTCGGAATCTGATTCCTCTATGTCCAAAGCCCTCAGGAATGACACGCTTCCAGATCTGAATCCGGCACCGTAACTATTATTCTTTTTACCGCTTGGATTTCTAATGTACGTCATCTCATTGTCTGTATCCGCCTCGTCAGCCGACGTTTCCGATTCGAAACCGTTACGCTTCTTTCGCTTCTTCACCGGTTCCGACTTGGTAGCCTGGTCGGATTCGGTTTCTACTTGCATGTTAGTATCCAATCGGGAAGACATGGGGTAAGCTTTGGCCTGAAACAAAGGATTTAATATGTAACAATAATTTATTCCATTTTACTCTAACAAGACCTCATCGCACTAACATTTACGCTTCAGTCGCTCCGTCGCGAAGACAGTTCAGTTTTACATTGTTTACCTTTTAATGTCCGTGACGTTTTAATATCAATGAGTACCTGGAAGACGCTGACGATGAGTTCCCATGGTCTCTGGCGGTTGTTCTGAAGTGTAGGCTCTAGCAATGGTTCCCACGCCCGCAACCGCTCGTTGTGGCAGTCCGCTTGCAAGCTTAGCGAGCCGCTGCCGTGGAGCTGCCTCGACCAGTCGTGCAGGCTAAGTTCGGCTGACACCTATGTTAAAAATAATGATCAATAAATATTTACATTCCTTATGTTTGTGTTAAAAAATAAAATTAATTAAAAGAGCCTTAATTTTATTCTCCAAACCAAGAGACTTATTGGAAAAGATTATTTACAACATAACCTATAAATTATGATTAAAAATGCTTTTGTCTTATTACTGACAAACCTTGATCAACAAAACCGGTATCCTGACTGTCTGTTCGATCTCGAACAGGATCTTGACGCTGGGGACCATGATCTCGAAGGTCTCCGCCGGCTTCACACTGGGATACTTCGGCTGCACGTAACTGCTATCCATGCTGAATTGCGCATTTGGCGGGTTTGTGATTTTCTTCGGCGACCAGAGATCCTCGTCCAGCTTCTCCGCTCTAGGGTTGTATGTGGCGAAATTGAACGGTTCCTTGTCGTCAGGTATAGTTAATTCGTTGGTAATTTCTTCTACTATGTCTGCAAGGATATCATTACGTTAAACCGATGGAAACTATTTAAATGTCACACACAACGCTTAGCGGCAAAACAAAGCGAAGGAGTATATGGTGTGTCAACACACATCTTACGGTGATTAGCACATCTCAGAAGACATTGTGAGATGCAGTCAAATAACTACGAAGCAAAAAATTACTAAGCTTTGTAACGCTTACCCGTGACCGTGTGCACCGTTGTAGCCGCGATGTGAAATTCGATCTCCGACACTGACAGGCGCACTTTGATACCTTCTTCGATAGTCTTGAATGACTTAGAAAACTCCACGTCGCAGGGCTTCAGCACCAGTTGAGGCGGCAGGTTTTTCAGTTTCGATTGGAGCTTGGACATTATCTATAACGAAACGGGTTTTCTCTTACATATAACTTACATTAGAATAGTTTATAATTCCAGTTGTGAAGATCTCATATAGTTAACGATTCTTATTAATATGATGGTAATACCTGGAGTCCCGCCAGCGATACTATGAGGCTCTCTGTGTTTGAGTGATTTGAGTAATCGATGAGCAGTTCCGTGCGTAGAAGCAATGCGTGACCTTCGCTCTTCGTTAGGTCCGTGAAGAACATTACCTCAGGCTGCCGGCACTGAATGGACACCGACAGACTTGGACTCTCTTCTGGGGCTGAAGTCGCTGCGGTACATCCAAAAATTATATTTTCATCAACGAAGCAATTAATAAATAATAATAATAATGTTTGTTACATGTCGTTACATCGGTAATTGCAACATCTATAACCACTTTCAAACCAGATCACAAAGATATTTGGACGCTGCTTGTCTTTAAAAAAAGACGCTGCGATGGTACATTGATGGTAACCGATACCAGTATCAGACTCAACAGTTTTATGATTATGATTCACTTACACGTAGAGTAGTACCCGCTGGTGGAGTCGCTGGAGCTCGGGAGGCGAGTGTTGTTGTTCCCCGGGCGGGAGGGGTCCGCGTCGCCCACGTACCCGTGGTTCACCACGCCGCCGTCCATTATTTTTTCACCTGTGCAAGAAATACGAGTATTTTTCATACTAGTGGTAAGAACGTTTGTGTTTACTTCTGTACTGATAATATCTTTATTCTTCTAAAATGTATTTTTTTTTTATACCATTATGCTTCGAGACGAGCAAGACATTCACCTGAAAGTAAGTGATACGCTTGCCCATGACAACGTGGTGCTAGTTAAGATGGTACACACTGCACCACATTGCGCTCGTCGCCTTGAGACATAGGGTGTTAAGTCTCGTTACCCCAGTAATTACACTAGCTACAGCGCCCTTCAAACCGGAACACAGTAATGTTTGCACACTACTACTTTATTATTTGGCGTTTGAAATAGGAGCTGCTGTGGTACCCACCCAGACGGTCTCCGGCAACAGAGACCTACCACCTGGTATTGATAAAATATTAGTTTATTGTTAGTGTTATTTATTTTATATACCGGGCATAGCGTCGAGTAGGGTCCTGGCCAGCTGCAGCAGGAAGGGCAGTGCGAGGTTGAGGCGGGTGCGGTCGACGCGCACGTCCCAGGTGGCGGCGCGCGCGCTGCACCGCACGCTCGCGTCCAGCAGCGGCGGGCGGAGCACCGAGATGCCGGCGGCAGCGCGCGACCCGCCTCCTTGCGACTGGAATATGCTGGAGACAGAACATTACCATTTGTGCGTTGAAGATAACACTATTGCTCAGCCGTTTTGTAGCTAGATGTCAAAGGTACATGCTTACCGCCGGATAGCGACTGTGGGATCTGGACGTATGTCCTCAATCAGCAAGCTCTGGAGGCTGGCCTTCACCTCGGTGCTTCCGTCTGAGTAGCAGTCTAGCGCTAGAGTCGCCTCGCCGGCGGTCATCTTCGCCAGCCCGTGGCTGAGGTCGCGCACGGGCGAGCTCAGGATTTCGTCCATGTCGGAGAACAGCTTCAATTCTATACCTTCGAGGGTAAACCTGTGTAATTTTCGTATTATACGGCATCTTATTATAATGACGATAAGACGAGTATGATATTCATTTGATAGTAAGAGATAAATATGAGCTAAATAGAATTATTACAATCAACAAATAAAAGACATAATAAATATATCAACGACCACAGTGAGTCCCACTTCGTGAAACAACATATTAAAACTTGTTATTTTAGTTAATTTATTAGCTTTATTACGTCTGGAGTAGAAAACTAATGCATGAAAATGTATGCTAAATGACAATTTTGTATAAGCTTTTGATAAATATTAAGAAACCAACCTGACGGTAACTTCTTTCCGTATGGGCTCACTCTGCGCGAAGAACGCTTGCAGCCTCTTCACCGTCGCGTCCGACTCCACCGGAGACCCTGATACTACGTTATCTAAAGAAGCAGAATTCATTTATAATTTTTACAGTCAAAAACAGGCTTTCCATACTATGAAGCGAAAAGACAACCAAGATGATGACTGATCACTATAAAGCACTGCTTTAGTTGAGATGTTTAGAGAGAATCAGATTGTAAAAATAACTAAACATACAAGTTGTTAGGTAATTCATCAAATTACTAATGAAATACACCTCTCTCCAAGTTTAGATAGCGCAATACTTCACGACAGGATGGTACCGGTCTCATGTGCCGACCCTTTTTAGTTGAGTTAGCCGAATACTCATTGGCAATCTTGAATTTTTTTATACTACTGTGCGACAAGACGAGCACGACGTTCACCTGATGGTAAGTGATACGCTTGCCCATGACAACGCGGTGCTAGTTAAGATGGTACTTGAGACATAAGGTGTTTAGTCTCGTTACCCCAGTAATTACACTAGCTACAGCACCCTTCAAACCGGAATAGTAATCTATGCACATTACTATTTGGCGGTTGAGATAGGAGCTGCGGTGGTACCCACCCAGACGGTCTCCGGCAACAGAGACCTACCACCTGGTAAAAAAAATCTTGGCAATGGTAGTGAAAACGTTACAAAAGAGCAGTTCATACGTCGAGAATGCTAGACGTTACAGTGAATGCTAAATTAAGTCTGGCAGTTGAACCTGGATCTTCAATCATCAGTGGGTTAACAATTGATATCAAATTTACATGATCTTCAGTAGCACTGAGAAGGTGGTGATGCGTCTTTGTCGTGATATGGTAACATGGTAATCTTACTAATATAATGCGCCTCGCTAAGGTTGCCGCTCCAGACGGCTAGAACCGTTGCCAGGTCGTTCTGGCCGAGGTTCACCATGACGGTGTCCATCACCACGTCCGCCTCGCACAGCAGCAGGTCGCGGTACGCGCTGGCCACCTGCTGGTAGCTCACTGCACGCTTGAGGTCACAGCGGACGGATATTGACTCAAGGATTGGCTCCTAAAACACATAATTAAAATTATTATTGCTTTATCATAACGGAACAATTTTTTTTTCATCGTGTTTAATTTAACCGGTTTAGAATAACCTCAGCAACGCAGTTACTTTTTCCGGAGCCAAACAGTATAAGAGTGCAAACATCACTTTCTTCCGGTTTAGAGGACTCTGTAGTTAGAGGAATTACTGGAGTAATGAGATCTTATATCTTATGGTGTATATGTCCCGTCTTGCCAAAAAAATTATAAATAAAAAAAACTAATTTACTACCTGGACTTCCAAGGTCCCTGCCAAAGTCATAACAGCTCTGGACAGGGTTATGTTCTCCAGTTTGATCAGCACGTTGTCAATGATTGGGTTCGCGATCGGACTGCTCGCTTCCTGACTTACGTTCAGCGGCTTGAAGAAGTTCTCTATCAGTAAATCGCCTGCGTAAAATATTTAGTTGTATAAGCATAACATCTTTACAATGCTTTCAGTACCATGGCACTCAGAGACTGTTGATGGTTCAAAACAGAATAACATATTCAAAAGCAAAACCTCTAGAGCTCGAAGAAACAGAGAAAATTCTTTTGTCGTTAAAAACTCCTTTGAACAGGAACTATAAAAATAAAAGTTTAACATAAAATACAATACTTGCCCAAGTTTAGAACCAGTAGTTCTGGTGACGATGGCTTCTGCGGAAGGAGTAGCACTGGTGCATGGAGCTGTGAACGTATTAAGATGAAAATAGGTGCCACGTTTTATCACTGAATAAAACTGTTAAACACAGAGTTTATTTATGTAAAAGATAAATACTAAGCACTATAAAATACAACGTAAACACAAAAAGTTTCTATTCTAAATAAATTAATTTGGTAAAAGAAGTGTCAAGTGTGTACCTCTATGGCGAGACTCAGGCGGGATGCGCATGCGCGCAGCCGCTCCGCTCGCCGGCGGGCTTCCCGCTCGGCCGCCGCCGCAGCCTCCGCCGCCGCGGTGCCTGCCACCAGGGGCTCCGCGAATTGCTACAAATCACACACACAATAAGAATTAAATTTTATATAAATACAAGCACCTTATTTATTCATTGAAAACTTTACTTCACACAGTAAACAGGCGTGAAAATCAAAAGAGTTTGATACGTAAAATGGCTGCGAAACATCATCTTCCAGTCAATCTCATAGGTCGTGAAAGAGAAAAAAGAACTATCGAAACACAAAAAACAGTACAAATACAAACATGGAAATAAGTATTACGCAGTATATAACATTAAAAATTTTAATGTACTTACTTTACTTACATACACATATATAGGTACATACACGACAACAAACATACAAAACTTTTTTTTTTATACTAATAAGGTGGCAAACAAGCATACGGCCCGCCTGATGGTAAGCAGTTACCGTAGCCTATTGACGCCTGCAGTACCAGAAGTATCACTGGCGCGTTGCCGACCCCAGAACTTACACCGGGGACTAAAAAGTACTTTAGAAGACATGTATGAAGTATTAAGTAGTTCAGGCCTCAGACAGTTCCTTACTTGTAGATGATGCAAAAGCGAGCAGATGAGCACCACGTGCAGCCGCCCGAGGTGCACGCGCAACTCGGCGTGCGCGTGCGCGCGCAGCCGCGTCGCGGCGCGCACGTACTTTATCTCCAGGACCTTGTCCTCGTCCGGCCACACTAACTATTTACGCGGAAACAATGTTTATTAAAGGCTTTTGGTACTTTAATTTTTTTTTTTATTTATTTTAGTTTTGGGAGTTTTGCCCCGAAGGAGCATATCAATCCCATCATACCCTTTATATCTTAAGAGTATATCAACATTCTAAACAACAGACTAAATCACTTAAGAGCTAATATCATTCAGATTCGCCAAGGACATCAGGTCTTTGGCGAATTTGGATGTTGGGTCTGCCAGCGCGGTTTGCACCACGCCAACATCCCTGATGTTAATCCTGTGTGATGTCAGCAATGAATTTCTTTTTAAATTATTCTGTTTACATTCCATCAGCAAATGTTGCACATCCTCAATCTGATTACAAATTCTGCACATTGGAGAATCAACTTTTTTCAAAAGAAATGCGAACTTCGCTGACGGAATGTGACCACTGCGAAGTCTTAATGCTAATTTTAGGATGTTCCTTGGCAGGTTACACTTCTCAAACCAGGGCACTCGGTATACGGTATACATACTTTAATTTTTAAATATTATAAATTTTTGTACAATCTTTCGTAATTAAAAAATACAAGGTAAGTTAGTCTCTCTGCCCCGTGTAAGTCATTGCCATGTCCAATCTTCTTAAAAAAAATTCCGACTTACTCTTTCAGTTGTAAATCGGTTATATATATATGTTTAATTTTGATTTATCAGAGTTAACATAAAATCTACTATTCGCATAATATCAAACAGGAAACTTTCATAATAAACTTCTAAAACTGTATAATATTTAGGTTTTCACGCTTGCCTTGGGATACAGAGTGTTATCCGATAGGTCATCAAGATGTAATGAGCCCAGGAAGAGCTTGAAGATCATGCGGTCGTTGGCGCGGAAGACGCAGTCGCTCTCGAGCGAGGTCAGCCGCACCTCCACCAGGGAGCAGTCCAAGTGGCAGAGGCGTACTGTCACCGATGTGGCCCTATGGACGACAGTAAGGAAAGGACAAGAACAAATTAAAAACTTGATTTTTTTTACATTCAACGGATAACTAAATTTAAAAGAAATACCAATTAATGTGTGAAAGATAGCAACCTGACTGAATAGCTGAACTTAGTAGCACCGGGAGGAACTGGTGGGTCGGCCTCCGGTCTCATCAGATAGTCCCATAACGTTTCCGTCTTCGGCAGCACCGTCTTCTTTAAATTTAAGGCAATTCTGTTTTGTATCCTGAAAAAAAATCAGATTAGCTAATTGAAAAGCGGTTATATGAAAACCTTACATGTAATAGTTGTTCAGTGTTATTTAATGAAATATCTTATAAGTGACACACAGAAGAGAGCTTCGGAAAAAACACTTTAAGCATTCCTTTCATCAGTTAAAGTTGGGGAAAGGTTTGTGGGAGGACAATGAAGTATTATTTGTTTCATGTTACTTTAGTCCATAAGCCTGCCGCTGCTTTATTAAGTGTTTATGCAATAGTTAAGTACAACCACTAGATTCTCTCTTGTCATCAGCCTTTGGTCTACTGGACCTTTTCCATAGAACGAAAAATGGTCCCATAGTAGGCGTGGTGCGTTCAGCTGTTCTCTGCGGCTTTTTTTGCTTACTATGAAAAGAAAATTAATGCTCACTTGTCGTGCAGGTAGTGCAGGTACTTGGTGAGGGTGCGCAGCGCGGTCGCGTGCAGCAGCAGCGACACGTGCCCCGTGTCCGCCACCAGCGCCTGCTCCACGCTGTGGAAGTGCGACCGGAACTCCGGACAGTTGGCGCGTACCTGCACGAACAACCACACTTCAGTCAGTTTCTTTTTAAAACATAAAACCACGGATACGTTAAGATGGTAACGACTGTAGATATTACGTGTTAAGATGTTTACGCAACACCACATTATGAGTCTTACTGCAGCACTTTTAATAAATACGACGCCTTTCAAAAGAAAATACGCGATCACCACTCACTTTTCTATAGAGCAAGTTGAACAGGTCTCCAGAGCTGGTCAGCAGCTCAAGGTATTGTCCAGTACTGCTGTGGTGCTGCTTGTCGGTCAGCAGCGCCTGGTCCACGGACAGCTGGACAGCGGGCCCATACTCCATGAGTGCAACATCCAGGCACACCTTGGTGATGCTCAACATGATGTACGGGCGGTCCACCTGCTCGCTGGAGCGGCTCAGGTTTATAACTATCTCACCTGTTCAAAATAAAATAATTTTTATATTACAATTAACTGTCACAAGCAGATAATAAAGCTAACCACGATTATATTGTTAAATGGCCAAAAGAGCTCTTTGTTAAAAAGAAAAATTTCTTCACATCTATTTAAAATATCAGATGACATGTCTCGATTAATTTCACAGGTATACACAGTGATATTTTTACTGCTGCTAGTATTTTTTTTATCTATAATGAGCTAACACATATTACTCTAAAGTGTGTTAAATGATAACAAGACCGAATTTAGTGAAAAGTGCACGACCATACTCTGCCACCCATACGTTGACAGCCTAAACACAGCGATGCTGTTATGGAGCAAATTAACAATATTAGTGTAGTCGCTAATCAGATAGGTTTTAAAAAATACATGCTACTGGAACCGACGCAGAGACGTCTTTGTTATTTGGAATCAGTTAGCAATCCTCGCTCGACTCACCGATGACAAATCGCATGAGTGTTCCGATGGTGTTACTTGGCGACACGTTGTCGTCGAAGCCCGGCAGGTCCACTGAGCGCGCGTACTCTTCCACGTCGTCATCGCTCAGCTCGCTGATGGCGGGCTCGAGGGGTGGAGCCGCTGTGATCCTGACGTGGTCGGGCTTTGTCTCTGCAGCTCTAAACGATGTAAAAAAAATAACTAACGATACGTGCTGGCAGTTTATCTGGCAGCAAGTGATACACTTCTCACAATCACATTCCGTTTATTGACTTTTTTTATTACTTAACATCAAAAATGGATAATTCAGTATCTAGTAGAACATCCATTTAAATAACATAAATCTTCAAAATATACCCTGTTGAAGAAAAAAATTTTATGGGGCTTTTCTACCGATTTAAACCTCCTGCTTCTTTGCGAGAGTCTCCGTGATCTACCATCAGTAAATATTTATGTTATATTATTTCAAAATTATTTATTCGACCATAAGTTAAACATAAGTATTACCTATTTCTGCTCAGATATGCAGCGACGATCTTCTGTCGCAGTTTAACGAGATCATTATACCCGGGATCCGCAGACACGCGGTCCATTTCCAAAGTCAACGCGAGCTCAGGGTCTTCTAATTCTTCAACGTAATCACCAGAATCCATGAAGGACACGGGCACTGTGTTCGGTACTGGTATCGGTAGGTTGTCGCAGAAGTCTAGCAAGTGGCTGATGATGCGGTCAGACAGGTTAAGTTTCAAGCTTGACAGGGAAATATTTAACTTGTATCTGAAACAAAATAAGAATATGAGTTTAAGTACTTTGACATGAATGAGCATAATAGTTATAGCAGCCTCGGAATATTCTGAGATTTTGAGTTTTAATATCATGTCAAGTCATCACCTAACATCCTGTAAAACTAAGGTTAAATGAAACCTTATATTACCTTGGCAACAATTTGTAGTCTTTCTTGATGCTGCTTGAGAAGACGAGCTGCGCCTTCACCTTCGGCAGGAGATGGAGCTCGGAGTCGGGGTACTTGCGGGACTCGCGCCACGGTTCGTTCCATTCCGAAAATAGTACCTGAAACAAACATATATACTGTATTATAACATAACATATGTTAACTGTACGGTAAGTGGTAGTGTTGACTTAGTATCTGTTTCAGTGTCGAGAGGAAAAGTTTCAGGAAAATGACAATTTGTTCTCACTTGGTATGAGCACTCAGCGTGCAGTCTGTCGTACAGTTTCTCCTCCAGTTCCATGCAGGTCGCATCTTCCAGCACGAGGTTGGACGGCTGAAGGTCCGACTTTACCACGATGCGGCTCACGTCGAAGATCATCACACGACCTGATCTATAACATAAATTGTTACATATTTTACTCGGCAATTTTTTTAATAGACCAACTTTATACCAACTCAACTGCTTTCAGCAGCGGAAGTCTACTAGTGTAGATTAAATAATAATAATTGTGTAGTAAGTTACTTGTGAACGCTGCCATGCTCCGGCAGGACGACACACGGTCCCTTCAGGTCCACGTTCACGTGGAACACCTTGCGGCGGCTGACGGCGTATGCGAGCACGGAGCGCCCCACGCCGCCCGCCCGCTCCACCACCAGCGCCAGCTCCTCCGCAAGGTCCTCCGACGTCATCGAGTGCGTTTGGAAGAAGTTTATCAACTCCGTAAACGAGTGCTGCAGAATAAAATAAAAAGATTCTCAAGAAAAAAAAATAAGTAATAAAACAGAACAAATTATAAGAAATATGAAAAGAGCCAAGACCGTGAGAAATAAAAATAAACTGCTTAACTTCCTTTAAAAATTTCATCCAAATATCAGATTTTTCGAATACGTCTCAAGAAGTTTGAAACCAAAGATGAACCCAGTGATACAGTATATGTATATAATTATAAACATAATTTATACAAATTCCTATTAATTTGTTTGTAGGTCATTTATGTATTATATTTATAATTATTTATTTACTTTCGTTATTTTTATTTACTAGATATATTTATACTATATATACTTTTATTTTATATATATATATATTACTATATATATAATCATATGATATATTGATGGCGAACTCGCGCTACAAAGGGCACCAACAGAATACCAGCGCTGTGGCACTGGGTACTAGTGCCGCAGCTTTATGCTGAGTTGGGCCCTATTAGGGGGTGCAATACTTACCTTAAGCTCTAATTTTATTTTATTTATGTTATGTTCTGTAAATTTCCTGTATGTATGTACTTGTTCCCTAATAAATGGTTTCTTTCTTTCTTTAACCTCCGCATTACGTCGAGGGTAAGCAATCACCACCATCCCAGCCTCTAGTGTCCAATACAATGGTTACAAAGCCGACAATCCATCCAGCATACGTCCGGCCCTCGCTTACACTTACTTCGACGTACAACAGCTCCACCGGTTCCATCAACCAGCAGAGCCCATAGTCTGCCTCACTATTGCAGGGGTTCTTTTCGAAGTCCACAGCCAGGAGGTTGGAGCCGGCCAGCGCTGTGCCCTTCTCCGTTGTCAACAGAGGCACGAGGTCGCCGTCAGAAGTAGCACCTTCTATCACCATACTTTCAGCGCGGGCAGACAGCTGCATATTGTTTAAAGTTAGTAAAACGTAATACGAACAGGCAGTGCTCAAGCTGAGTAGTCACTGGTGGCAGATCTGTTGTTGGAGACTATCCAAACAGGATACAGGAATATATTGGTAAGTTCGTTAGCGCTTTCATAAAGAAAAACCTGTGGATATTCCGAGTCCAATTAATCTCCAAAAAAACAATCCTACACTGTACTCTATGATTGCCTCGATGTTGTATTCACGGAGCTCGCTTTGCAACACGGAAGTCCCAGGTTAGATTCCAGGCTACGACATATTGAGGTCAAGAGATAGTTCAGTGTATAATTGAAATAATAAAAGTAAATTTTATTGTTACTTAAATACTTGTTAACAAAAAAACAATACCTTGTAAGCCCTCGCCGAAGGTCGAGTCTCCAGTGAGACGAGGAACTGTGTAAGAGTCACCACCAGGACCTCTTTACTTCTATTCATTAATGTTAAAGAACAATTGGCCAAGGTCAAATTGAGTTTATGTTCTGAAAAGATATTATATTATTAAAAACATTTGATATTAAATTAGTAAGTAATTAGTGATGAATATAGAGCGACGATTGAAGTAGAGTTGCGGCTGGTGATGATGAGAAATTCTGGTGTAATGACGTCATCAGGCGGTAAGTGATACACACAACCATAATGAAGAGGAGCTGGTTATGAGGAAATACACGGCACCGTGTTGTGCTCGTCGCCTTAAGACAAAAGTCGCGTTATTCCAGTAAATTCACTAGCTACAGAGACCCTCCAACCAGAACATCTAACTAGACGGTGTCTATCACAAAATCTAGATTAAATATTAGCTGAGACAAATAAACAGCTAGGGACAAGAATATTTGCTCACCTATGCATTGCTTAGATTTATCCTGTTTAGGTGCGCCCTCGACGTAGCCTATCAATTCACAAACTCTTTTCTTCTCAGGGCTGGAGAGATGTGCCCAGAGACTTCTGCTTCTCTCTGTCTTAACGCACAGCTCTACATGAGCCTTAGCATCCGCGTCGGAGTCGCTTTCAGCATCGGAAGTTGTCGGCTTCCACCAATCGAACTCGCTCTCCACCACTTCTATGCGATCTGATTCCTGGGACAGTAACTACGAAAGATCCGTAGTAATGAGAAAATGTTGAAGAAATGATTTAACTAGTTCTATAATTAGACTAAACAAATGAAAATTCTTAACAACTCCAGATCTTTTTTCTTATCCTCCTTTTAATTTCTTTTACGCCTTCGTCGCCATTTTGTTTGAATGAAAATGTTACATAAATCCGTCTTTTTTTTTCCTACAGCGGTGAGAATTGTTTGTAATACAGCACCTTTAAAAGAAGCACGGGTTCGATCCCTACTGAGCTTGAGCTTCTGGTGAAGGGAAAGAGTGAGAAGATAACGACATTTTCCAAGATCAACATCATTTATAGACATGTGATGTTTTAGTTTTATTTATAAAGTCTAACAATAAAGATTATAAATGATGAAGCTCTCACCTCGTACTTGGCCTGCTCCCGTGCAATTACAACCGATATGATGGGCAGACTGTCTTCACACTTCTGTAAGTCCAACTTAAGTTCTATATCATTGGGGCTACGCAGAGTGCTCTTATACGTCTGTTTGTACGTGTTATAGTTTGCCCTGTGCTTCTTTATTGCTGCCCACGTGTAAGGTCTAACTCTTTGCCCCACCACCACATTGTAAGCGTAACGCCACCACTTTTTGACATCCTTCGATAACGGAACGCCGGGGTGGAGGTGGCGATATTTTCTGAAATTTGGAAATGTGCATTAATTCTTGTGACCCAGGAGGAACAAGACTATGATAAGCACTGCCAGTCGTAGAAAGCTACTAAAAGGGTCTACAGTGTCGCAGTTCTTGAGAGTGGAGCCACAGCCGCTCGTGGACATACTTCGGCTTGAAGTATTCATGCCTTCCGCAGGAAATCCCGGAATCCTAACGCACTAGGGTGATTCAGATTTGCGGTCGCAAATTACATTGATTGCTCACAAAAACATAGTGTATTTTGAAGAGCAACACCAGCACCAAAAAACAAGATCTAAATTATTACCTATCCTTGAAACAATCAAAATGTTGTGAAACATTACAATTTACTTTTAGTACCAACCTATTTAGATTGATGCGTCTGAATGAAGACAACAGGTTGTCGATAGATAGATACTGCCGGCGCGACAGTTGTAGTGCACTGTCTTGTAATACAGCATCCAGGAGCAATCTAGGCACTCTAGCTTCTCCAGATCTGTTTATTAGCACTTTCACCTTACACGTCACTGGCTTCAGCACTGGAACAAAGAATTTTACTGGGGGTAAATCTAGTCTAAATAACTACCACTGCAGATCCTATTCTCTCCGCCGATTACTAATGTACAAACATTACTGTGTTCCGGATTGAAGGTTGTAACTAATGAAGTTATTGGTAAACAACGTGGTGCAGTGTATATCATCCTTACTAGCGCTACATTGATATCACTTACCATCAAGTGAATGTCTCACTCGTCGCATTGCTTCGTGCAAAAAAAATGCAATTTGTTTTGTATAACGTGAAAGCAAATACTGAAATACTCACAAAATTCGAAATCTTCGTGGTGCATGGAGAACTTGTTCAGTCCCGTCAACATGTAGTGTTTCCAGTTGTAGTACTGCATCGGTGTGATGTGTGCAGTCTCGTTGTCGTCCAGCGCCGTCGCCGTGGGGTTCCAGTACAGCGACAATGATTCAATACGCATCATTTGGTACACGGTGGACGCGTTCACCGGCGTCACTGAAGGCTTCCATTTACTGAAAAATTATATCTGACCGTACAGTTCCAACAAGACTAAGTAAATAATGACTACTATATGTTTTATTATTATTTTGTTTAACTAGAATAAAAGTTTCCTATATTAAAAATATTTTAGAATCTGAATAAAGTATTAACCTGTTAGTAGTCTCTATAGACATACTCTGCAAACAAAGTCCACATGCTAACGGCCCATCCTTGGAGCTGATAGAGTCCTCGTACCTCACATGAACATTTCTCACATAAATTTGTATATTATTAACAATGGCAGTGAATAGACTCTCGAAGAAATTCTGCGGCCCTTTTAAAATCTCACTCTCCGCTTCTAAGTCCTGCAAGATCTTCCTCTTCGCGGCTCTAGTGAGTCTCCTCTCCCGTTCAGGGTCGAAGTAGCTGTTCGATATAGCTGGACCGACTAACAGCAAGACATCCTCGATGTTCACTACAACTGGGTTGGTGTACAGTCCCGACCATGGTATCTGAAGACTGATGCGGCCGATGGTGCCGATTTTCACATCGATGGGAAGATCTAGTTCATACTGTTAAGAAATAATAAACAACTGTATTACGAAATGTTGTGGTGAGCGGAGAGACTCAGATATCGTGGCGTGGTGAAGACAAATAGATCCCTGTAATGAGATTGTAATAAAACCACTGTGTACTGCGGTGGAACCGTAAGGAGAGAGAATTGCCGTTTTCCCTGTACTCTGAGACCATCGCAGAGGATTGGCTTACGAATGCTTGTTCAATTTAGTATTTTAGTCTCCTGGTAAGATTCGGATTAGCTAAACCAAAAAAAGAGTCGTACTAAAATCCTAATATCCAACAGAAGACAGACAAAGGTATGTGCCGTGATAAGATGTTTTTTTATTGTAGTTTCATGTTTAGTTCAGATTCAAGTTGTTTCTTTTTTCTAGTAGCTAAACTAAAATAACATTTATGACAATTGCTTTTTTCGTAATGCTTGTACACATTGGTAGTCACAGATCTCAAGAAATGTTTGTATACAAAAAGAGCTCTAGTATACTATTCTTACCAGAGCCTCTGGTTTCAGTTTCAAGTCAGTTAGGTTAACATTCCCGGAAAAGATGCCGACGTTCAGATTCTCCGTGTCAAGATCCTGGACGTACTTGCCCAGCAACCGGTTCAGGATTCCGGCGACTGCTCCCTCGAACATGATGACGTTTTAGTTCGAACCTTGGAAAAAAGTTAAAATCAAATTTATTTATATTACAGTTTACTATGATTGCTGGCGATTTGGAGCAACGCAAATCCGTTACATAAAATAATTATCAAAAAATAACACAAGTGTAATTTATACAACTTTCAAATAATGTTTATGACTATTAAATTTTACATTAACAGTAAAAATGACTTACCATCAGGTGAAATGGAATAACTGTAACCCTAGGAAATGTATATATATAACAACTCTAATCAAATGTGGTGTAAACAAACCGACATTCAAAAGACTACGCACCGTTTACAAACACAAGCGGACACTGCGATGAGAACCTGATAAACATAATACTATTGATACACCTCGTTAATGTTGCAATTTTTTACCGTAGAAAATACATATTTTGTTAAACATTATTAATTACATGACAAGTAATATCTTAGTTAATAATATAATACACATAACGCTATGCCATCGTTGTCTTGCCTGGTTATACTAATCTCTGTAATGAGTGAATAATCCGTCATCATCCGATACACGTCTAAGCACAATTTGGACAAGTACTATTGATTTACCTTGTTTATATAAAAAAAATCTCTTCTAATTCTCCATAAACAGATGTACAAACAAATTTAGATTAGTACAAATTCATTAGTACAGATAAGGTTGCTTTATCAGCGGCGTGCGATGACCAATGATCACTGATAAGTATACTCGTACCTGAACAAGATATAACTGTTCATACATAATGTAAATAAGTGTAACAATAATTCACGAATATGTTTGTGTGAATACAACACAAAAGAACTGATTTTATTAAGATTTTCATGAGCGGGTAACAGGAGAAATAATGCTAATAATATATACAAATGAGGTGTCTGAACTTAAATATAGTTGTAAAACTATAAACATTACTCAGATATGTCGCTTAGATACAGATTGTTAAAATTTACTGGCGCGTGTTTGTATTTTTGAGAAATACTTCCGTTTTACTTTGTCATAAACAAGTCATCTTTAGTTCACACCATAAACAAATATAAAGAACAGATTTAATGTCTTAATCTATTCAGTAACGTTATATAATTTGTACCTGTTGTGAACCAGTTTATTACCTATCACATATACTGACCTGTGATAGGTAATACAGCCAGTAAAGTGTAACGGCTCATAAGTTCAACACTCGTATACTTAACGATACAATATAGCTGTATGTAACCCGTAGTTACGTCTGTTAGATACTAACGTTAACTAGTTAAATCTTGTAATCTGCTTGTTGTAGATGGTAACTAAATGGGTCTTCTGGTTCGTAGTCCTTGAGGGGACTGCAAACGTGAATTGGTCTTTTATTTGTCGCAGCACAACGAAGGTGCCATGCTCATCTTTGGGACGTGTTAAGCCAAACTGCAGAGTGTACCGCAGAGTTCCGAAGGAGATTCTATGGCCCCTCCTGACGCAATGAAGAAGACCACTAATCGGGTTTTAATAGATGGTAATCCTACAACTTTACCTGGCGTTCCGAATCAGAGTTTTTTTTTTTTTATACAACTTTGCGACGAGACGAGCAAGACGTTCACCTGATGGTAAGTGATACGCTTGCCCATGACAACGCGGTGGTAGTTAAGATGGTACACACTGCACCACATTGCGCTCGTCGCCTGAGACATATGGTGTTAAGTCTCGTTACCCCAGTAATTACACTAGCTACTGCGCCCTTCAAACCGGAACACAGTAATGTTCGCACACTACTATTTGTCGGTTGCAATAGGAGCTGCGGTGGTACCCATCCAGACGGTCTCCGGCAACAGAGACCTACCACCTGGTGAAAAAGTATCTTCCGACCACAAAAAACAAAAGTTTTCTATAAATCAAACGCAAGGAGTTACGCATAAAATGTGTGCAAATTAAGTTGTATATCTAGAATATAAAGTTGTAATGAAATAACTGAGAGACAATAAAACAAAAACTCATATCTTCGGGATTCAGGTTAATTGCCGGCAAAAGTTAACGAGCCGACAGTCTCGTTATAACGTGATGGTGCTCAAATACTAAATGCTTACTCCTGTGAATACTAATGTGGTATAACGAATCATTTTATTTTTATTTATTTATTTAAAATCTTTATTTGTACACTCAACAATGAGATTATAACCGCTGCGGTTTTAATGCTATTGGGAATTCTCTACCAGACTGTTGCAGACAAGGTAGAAGAAAAGAAGATGAATCACATAAACTAAATGTATATTCATCATTCCAATAGATGGAAATGAATATTACACATATACGTAATGGAGTATTAACCAATGGTATCTAAATAATCCCTTCTCATCATTTTCTTAAAAACTTATTTAAACGGATTAATATCATCATCATTAGCGTACAACATGCTTAGTCTGTGTCCAGCAGTATATTAATATAATAACGATTAAAAATACCAGATTGTAGATCATTAGCTTCTTACATTGATAACTAGATGTTGTATATTCAAAACAAAGCAAAGTAGATTTGTTATTGTTGTTATTTATTGCTGCTCGTATTTTTGTTAATTTTCTTAAGAAACTAAAACGATTGTTAAGCGAGAACCACAAATCGATAATTTGTACATCCTTCGCAAATATCAGACGTATCTTCGTGATCTTTATAGAAGATATAATTATTTAAGCATTAACTACATACTTCATATAAACACTTAAAATTGAGTTATAAAACAATACATATTCATACAATGTACAAATAACGAAAACATAATAAATATACGGATGAATTTTAGAATGTTTTTAATCATTTTAATGTGCATTCCCGTTACTGAATGTTAAACATTAGGTCGATGTTTTAATTAGTAAGTACTACAATTAATACTTTTCAGATAACCTTGAACTCCTCCCCTACTCTGATAGAAAATATGTCAATTGCGGCATTCTCTAAATATAGATAGACACGATAATACCTAGATAAAGATCATTCGATTAAGACTGAAGGTCATCAGGCAAACGTTCGATCTATTAATTTGTATCTATACAGATTTTAGTACACAAAATGGACGAGGCGTAAAACTTTAAACAATTAAATATTTAATATTCATTCAGATATCACAAATTCAAATAAAAAAAAACACCCAGAGTTGGAAATATGAATTATATTATTTACTTTATGAAAACTATTTGATGAAGCAAGAAGCGAAATAAATAAGTTTTAATTGAAATAAAGATAATATTTAACTTACCAATAGTTTACATGATTCCCTCAGCAGCCCAGTTAAGGTTCCCGTGAAGGTTTTTCTCAAATGACGTCAGGGCCAGGGTTTGCAGAGCCTGCCTTTGACAGGTGTCAAAGGCTGCGCATGTCTGTAAAGGGCGCATGCGCAGAACGGCGGATGTTCAGGGAAAACCGGGCAACGCGACGGCGCTCGATAATATTGCGTGGGAAGAGCCATCTTCTGTGTTATAACGATTTCATTACGGATGTATTTACTTTTGTATTACGTTTCGATAATTAAGTACACAGCATACTACTACTATAACTTTATAACAGATTCTTTTATGAAAAAAAAAACAGTTTGTTGTAAATCAAAGACACAAAACGAGCAAAACGTTCGCCCGGTGATAAGAGATACCGCCTGTCTATATATGTATAGGTGAAATGCACTGTTTTTACATTATTCTACAAAGCGATAAGATAAGCGTTTACCTAATAATGATACGCCTGCCTTTTATAATGTTGCGCTAATTAGGATGACAAAGTGCATTACGAATTTCGCATTTTGCGAATAGCGCAAAGCCTATTGGAGTGGCGATATTTGGGGTAGGCCTTTGTCCAGCAGTGGGCGTCTATGGGCTGATGATGAAACTGCATTACATTGTTCTCGTCGCCTCGAGACGTCATCCCAGTAATTTCAATAATAATAATCATAATCACTCAAAAAAAGGAGCTGTATGAACACACAGTACATTATTGAGCTCATCAGTTTAATATGTAATAGTGAATACACTAGCTAGAAAGTTTTTTCTTTACTTCTTGGCGACAGTAATAGTAGATGCGGTAACGTCACGAAGTTTTTGGGTCTGTTTCTCATTATGTTAAAAATTCTTAAATAGACTCGATAATCGCAAAAATGAATATCAGATTACGTTTGGAAAAAAAATAATAATAACTTTTTTCATTTCAGGATTAATTTATTGGATATAATCACGGGGAACGCGGCAGATGCGCGCAGGAGTTGCAGGATCCGAGGGGCACCAGTGGCGCGAAGCAATCGTTGGGGCAGACTGGACAAGCGGCCGCGTACTGACGTGCGTACGCGCAGTTCGCGGACGGCGACCATTTGCTGGGCGGGGCGTTCTGCACAAAAAGTCAATATAAATTTCATTGAACAGATCGATGATCACAGCAATACTTATTTACCGCAAAATATTCAAAAGTGTTAACCCCAATGAGAAACAGTACTGAGAAAATTATTTATTATGACCCTGTTAACTTGGAACGGAAAACAGAGATTATAAACTTATGTTACACACAGTAGTCGGCGCGGCGGTCCGAGCGTAAGAGAGCTCGCGTTTTTTTTTTTTGACAGATGGTGTTGCTATGAGGTGCTTTGGGTCACCTTTAAGACCGTCAACAAGGCTACATCAGACCCTGGGCTCGCGGATCCGGAATCCGCGAGCTGACAAGCCCGCTGAGAGCCCAGCCGTAACGACCAGCGGCCATTTTATGTAGTAATGTCGTGGAGGGGCGCTTGGTGACGTGTCCGTGCACCTGCGCATCGCAGTGTTGCCAATAATATAAAATACAATATATTTTACTAATCTTTGTGAAAACACTAACACTCCTGTAGGTGTTTCTCACGAGTTGAAAGACCTTATCACTCCTGCGAATAGTTAATAACTTTGACTATAAATAAAAAAAAAACTTTTCGTGCTACTTCTAGTAACAACAGCTACTCGTATATTATGACAACACCGTATTCATAAAACAACATGAAGATTATGATATTTGTTGTCTTTACCCGTTTAAAGTTATAAAATGATAAACATTACAATCAGATTCGTTCTAATTGGAATTGAAACTAACAGTTCTTGTACATTCAAAGATCCTTATGAAAATTGTAATAGTAGGAAAAAAAAGACATTTTTATTCCTTCTCAACTTACCTTGATAAAACTTGCCAAAGAACAAAGCATGACATCGTAAGCCGGGCAATTGATGTAAATCCCTTGAGGAAGCAGTTCGTTGTTTATACAGTACGTCTTCAGGTTGTCCACGGCCGCGCTCCACTCAGGGAACTGCTTCTTAAACTCCTCAAAGTGTTCAGCCAACTTACTTTTGTCCACTTTTTCCGCCGCCATCCAGCCGGACTCTTTGAATAGACAAGTCATACGATCGCACTGGAAAACGTTTTCAGTTATTAGATTTCGAGTCCAGCTTTTCACATTATTTTCATAAATATTATAAAAATTCATTTTGTGGGAATATTGGCGCAGTTTTATTAATGCAGAAGTTCTTATGACTATTTTATCCTATGAAATTAAAAATAAACAGATGGTAGGTCTATAACGATCATGAAGAAATAACTGTCAACATTATGAAACACATACATATAATGTTTACAATATTGAAATGGTGTTAAAAAACGTCATTAATTTACTTAACTTACTAAAAACTAACTTAAACTTAACTTACTTCAAATATGAAGAAATTTCCTAAAACTAAATTTTAATTTTGTTAAAACAGAAGTAAACATGTAATGAAAATTATTTATTTAACAATTACTCTGTATACATTGTCCCTACAACCACTCCACCCTTAGAGTGGCATAAATGCCAGCGAAGAAGGAATAATTCTGGGAAAAGGACTTTAGTTTTCCCTGCGTCTATTACATAGTGCACTTGCCAACCCGCATGCCAAGAGTGATGAGTACAGCAAATACTCCAGGGGAGAAAGGACGTTCATAGTTAGGGTGATTTGAAAAGTGTTTATGACATATTGCTTTACCTGTGTTATGGCTTTATCGCATTTAATGGAAACACCGGGTTGAACTATTTTCGGAGTTCCCATGCAGGTATAAATCTGAAAAACAAATGAATACGTTGTAAAAATAATTGTAACAAGTTTAGATTCATAGTAGCTTTAAGCGATAACATAAGACCAAATGAATAAATGTTAAAACAATTTAAAGATAAATACATAAGTAGATACAAATCGTAAATTAATTATAGTGAAATTTTCGACAGTACGAAAATATTAAGGATTAGGAGGTTATAGAAATAGTGAAAGTAAGTGAAAAAGATCTACTCACATCGCTCGGGATCATACCGCACCTCACGGGCGGTGCGACGGGAATGTCTGCGGAACATACCTGTAATTTGTGAAAATACGCTAAAAGTATTATATTTAACATTATTGACAAATATTTATACATATCTTTTGTAAATTTTATGCTCCAATTTAATTTCAAGATAATGTTTTTTATATAATATCTTCTGTTTTATAAACAGCACTATGAATATCACTTATTATTTTTAAACTGAAGTCTTAATTTTAGCAGGAATTTCATAGACCTTAGAGAAACCATGAGACCCGGGCTTGAAGATGTGGAGAACCACATTCACCGATCCAAAACATTGCATTTGCACACTTCATTTGATATTTTTTCAAACATACGACCTACCTGATGGTAAACTATTACCGTAGCCTTTTGTCATCTATAGGACGTCCACTGCTGGAGTAGGTATGACCTATGGATGCTTGTGCTACCACATTATAATAATTTCATTACTCTATATTAATGTTTTGAATTGAATTGTGAAAAATGTATTGAATTTCTGCAAATTCTTATCACTATTGAAACGTGATCAAGGATTTTCGACTATTATTTTAGTAGTCCCCAGAAAAGATAAACGTGGCAGGACGCCGCAGGTCCATTCGGTATGGAGTGTACATCCAGCAGAGGACATCGACTGATGATGAACAATTATTACTTTTATTATTTTAAAATCATGAACTTTCTTACCGCAGAGTAAATTGTCAATAGTAAAAATATTATAAACATCTTCACGAAACACCAGTATTCGCACAAACACCTATTAAATAATTGTCGCTGGGAGCTGTAACGAGGCGACTCGCGACCCCGGGGTCAGGCAATATCACTAACAAACAACATTACTGTCCAATAACCTGTCGTATGTAGGTTCAACGCAAATAAGAAATTAAGATTACATTTGTTTCTATATTTGTCTGCCCATATAAATTTATACACTCACTTAGGTTAGCTGGTACAAAACTCTATATGAATTAAGCTCTGCACTATATTAGTAGTAGATCTCTGTCGGCAGAGGCCGTCTAGTTAAAACAGCAGTGTTCTGGTTTCAATAGCCTCGTAGCTAATGAAATTACCGGGGTAACGAGAAAACATCTTATGTCCCGAGGAGATAAACGCGGTGCGGTGTATATAATCCTTAATAGGATCATGTTGTTCTAGGCGAGCATATCACTGTCAAGTTAACGTCTCGTCATATCTACTTCGAAAGGCCTCAGTTGCGAGATGGAGCACCCGATATAACGAGGGTACAACCGCGTCCATTACGAAACTGTTTTTCCCAGACGTAACTGAGGCGTATAACTTGATAAGAAAGATCCGGCCAACTGGTCGCTTAACCCAGATATTTACTGGCCACGGCGGATTCTCCCAATACTTGAACCGTTTCAAGTGTCGGGACAATCCATGGTGCATATGTGATAACGCCACGGAGGAAACGGTTCCTCATTTGCTAACGGAGTGTCCTATCCATATGAACTCGCGGCATGAATTCGAGCAAGAGAAAGGGCTCAAAATAGATAAAGTAGGTTTATGCGAGTTAGTAAAAAATAAGTTAGTTAGAGATACATTTTTCAAATTCTGTATAAATATATGTACAATAGTTAACAATAGGAATAAGGATAAGTAAATACGATTTTCGTAATGATATATAAAATATTATTACTAGCAAATTACGTAAATAGGATAAAAAACCCCTGAATAATAATATCAGGAAAAGTAGAAAAAATATATAAAAAAAAAAAAAAGTCTCGTCATTAACTCAAATAAAAATAATTAAAATTTATATCCAAATAAAAAAGCCGAAAAATATGTCAATAAATTTAATTTATCACATTTTTTTCACTTAATTACTCTCCGTTGCATGTTGTAAAGAAATCTTTCTTTAGTACTGGTACAGATTCATCGCCCAACAAACTCTGTGGCAGTTGGTTGTCAAAGTGAGGGTACTTCGGATGCCACCAGTCGAACACGTGTATATTTATAACTGTGTCCAACACCACCGAGCATTCTGGCAGAATGTTTTTACAAACATTATGATCGCCGGTGTTGAAGCCCAGGTGCAGTCTGCGGTGCCGGAAGCCTTGCGATAATGCCACACTAACAGACGATAGCGTCATGCCCATTAGTGGGGGTACTTGGTAAAAGTTTTGACAGGTAACCTGTAACACAAAAATGACCCAAAGATAACATCTTAGGCTTAAACATAATTACTTAAATTATAATTTATTTATTACTTACACCATAGCTATGAGTTCTTTTTAAAGTGCATCTATGTAGGTAACAACTACAGTGTCACCATACCATCAAACCCTGCTATTGATCAAGATGGCTAACAAACCATAGCATCTTACATTATACATATAATGTTGATGATTACATAGTCATGCATAGTTAATACCTTGATTAGTGCCAAACGTATTTTCACAACACCAATGTTAACAAGAGAATATTTTTCAAGTAAATTTAATGTAGACAAAAATTCTTAAGTACAATATTAAATATTTAGACCTTAAACAGTTGTTAGTACCAGTTACCATGTGGTAGGTCTCTGTTGCCAGAGACTGTCTGTGTGGGTACCACCGCAGCTCCTATTTCAACGGACAAATAGTAGTGTGCAAACATTACTGTGTTCCGGTTTGAAGGGCGCTGTAGCTAGTGTAACTACTGGGGTAACGAGACTTAACACCTTGTCTCCATGCGAAGAGCGCAATGTGGAGCAGTGTGTACCATCTTAACTAGCACCACGTTGTCATGGGCAAGCGTATCACTTACCATCAGGTGAACGTCTTGCTCGTCTCGTCGCAAAGTAGTTTAAAAAAGAAATAGTATAGATTAGCACAAAATGGTTATTTCTGCCCATTTTAAAATTTACCTGTAAAACTTGAGTATCATCATCAGGATTGGCATCAATCCTTCCTAACTCTTCAAGGAAATCAGTTCCTTTACTCATAACTATTTGATGCATTGGCTGTGACTTCTTGAGTTTAAAATAAACTGACCAATGTGTAGATCCTTTACAATACCACACATTAACACAGCGCCTCTTGACCAACAAATGTGGTCTACTATCATGAACAGATTGTTGTAATATCCTCTTGATAAAAATATCATAAGTATGATACAATGCACGTATCACCCTCTGCCGCAGACCATACAGTTTATAACTATTCTCCAAGCAGAGTCTTTTAGGGAGTTTCGGATGGAATTGACAGTAACGCTTATATAAAGTCCTCCAAAATGATTCTCGTTTTGTTATAGCATAAGTAGATTTATTTATTCTAGCAAAATTACCAACATCCTCTGGTTTTATGAACCATGATATTAAATACCATATGATTTCAGGGTATATTTCACCAGAACGGCTATTAACATCTTCAGACTCAGTTTTGGAGTTATTTCTTTTCTTCTTTAATATGAAACTCTTAGTACCATCTGCATTTGACTCCTCTATAATATCCACATCATCCTCGTCAATTTGATCCCAAGAAAGTTCTGACAAAACTGCTTCAGTTGGCAATGATTTTTTTACTCTAGCCACTGGTTTTGGAGCATTAGCACAATCATTTAAAGTAAAATCTGAAAGTGCTGAAACACATTTTATGAATAACAATTTATATGTGAATTATCAAACGAAATTTAATAGTAGATGTAATGAAATGTAGTAACAAACAGACATAAATAATTTCTTCAACATCAAGTACTTTAGAACTTCTTATTAGCAGGGTACAGGCTAGATGATAACTCAATTGAAACCTTTTATAAGAATCTCCCATATAAAAAAAAATAGTTTTAATTTAAAACTATATATAGTATGATTTTATAAGATTAAATAAAGAGAACCTTCTTGTTTCATGTGTACTTTGAATCGTCTAAAGCTTACAGGTTTTAAATTCCTGTGAAAAGTCATACTAAATAATAAGATATTTATCATGATACCTTGATTGCTTGATTTTTTATTCTGCCCTTTTTTCTTAGGCATTTAACCAAATTGGTTAACAATTTTGATAAAAATATTGAGCAATGTTTGAACACATATATTGGAGTTTTCATATATCGCAGTTTTTAGATTATTTAATAATGATAATACTGCGATACACCTAATTTGATTTTAATGTTGATTTCTTTTCTTTTATTTCGTACACGTGCAGTATAAACATTAATATTTGTTATATTGTAAGTTTCAAACTCAATAATACGTCAATGTCATCAATAACAATTACCACTTTTTTTTTGTAATTGTTTTTACGGCTCTGGATACGAGTCCATTTGAGCCATAACAATTACTAAGGTCACGATTGTTGCTAGTAATATTAATGTAGTAAAAAAGATTGCTGTTAAATATTATCTCGTAAAAAATAATAAACAATAGTTGGTAATAATTACACTAATAAGACTACGTATTATATTTTAAAATATGTGATAATTTCAAAAACGTTATATAAAATGTATTGAAATAATTCATAAGATAAAAGTTATTGCACTGTCACCGTGGCCGCAAAATTTAAACTAAAAGGTTTTTATGAAATGCTTTCAAATATTTTATTTAAAACTTATATCTTTCAGAAAAAAATTGTGTCCAATAAATATTTTCTTTCATTCGGATATGTTTGTAACCTTTAATTTCAGAACGTTGACAATTATTTTTTTTATTTTATTTTAGTTTTGAGCAATATAACTACAATATGCTATAGCACTTTTTCTTAAATAAGCCATACGATACTATAAGTTTTTGTTATTTTTAACAGTCTCAACAAAGTTTTGAGATTATTTAAAATAACAGTAGAAATTTACGTTTCATAGTTTGTTGAAGTCGTAACAATAATTTTATTAATGTAATTTAAAAAATAATTAAAAATGTGAATTGGGAATTTCTTTATCAGATGCACACCCTCCCAGTGTCAAACTCCTATCTTTGATATGATTGACGTTCCAATCCAAGATGGCAGACATGCCGCTTGAGCCGAGATAGTATGGAATCGTAGGAGTATAAGTTTTAGGTGTGTCTTTTGAAATATCGAACTATAATGTCTCCCGAAATTTTGACTAATGTCTTATACGAATATTTCGATAATGTGAAGCAACGCTCACGCGTTCTTTGTGCTAGATTTAGGTAACGTTAGTGTGGAAACATATGTAATACGGTGGACAATTTTTTGTGTTGTTCGGTGTACCGTGTACGATTAGTATTCTTGTTTGATGTTAAATTAAAATGTGGAATATGATGTGCGACGTAATGCCCACTATATCCGAGGATAGCATCAGCCAGCGCAGTTCGCAGTTCTCCGGGGAGGATGCGAATTTCGAGCAGCTCATGGTGTCGATGTTGGACGAGAGAGACAAATTGGTAGAGAGTTTACGGGAGACGCAGGAGCGTCTCAATGATTCGGAGCTGCGACTGAAGGATGTGGAAAAAGAGCGGGACTCGCTGCATAGGCAGATCGCGGCGAACTTACCTCAGGTCAGTGTCATTCATTATAACTTAAGTTTTATGGCTTTTTTATAGTCCAATTTATATGGCCGGTGTATTTCATTAGCATATAGTTTGTAAATTATGCTCTTTTTATCAATGCATTTTCTTAATCGAAGGTCTGTAAAAAGTAAACCAAGGTTTGAATAAATGCCTAATGAATAGCAATGCCTAAATCTTTATATGGTAAATTAATTCAGTAAGTAATTAAAGAATAACTGCAAAGCACTGTAACAATATTTAATGAAACTTGTAAAAAGTAAACCTTTCCAATGGTTTTCTTGGAATATACAATTTTTCCTTTTTTGTAATCAAACTTTCACATTGTATAACAGTTTTTATGAGAATTGCAATTATGCAAATGTTGTTCAAATTTCCCTTTCACTATATACAATTGAACTCTCCAGTTGAATTGTACTGTAGTTTATTTAGTAGCTGTTATTGATGATTAACTTTTGTGTGAAGGTAATTATGTTCCAAGACAACAGTTCTGGTCACTACTGGATTATAAAGAAAAATTGTTGAAGAAACAAATTTTAACTCTCTGAGTGTTAATTGTGAAAATAAAGGATAAAATAAACTTCGCTTATTCAGAATTTTCTTTTTTTTTAATAGCTTTGCTTAATTTATTTTATTAGGAGTTCAATACAATTTAAGAGGTGTGATCTTGTCGTAAAAATTTTCATTTACACATGTAGATTACCAGTCTCATTGATTACTTGAAATAATGCAATGCCTAATTTGGATCATACACTATTTTCTTCTCCTTATTCCATCTATATTTCTTCCATGATGTTCTTTATTAAGTCATTAGATCATCAATTTTGTTACATGTCAGTATTTTATTAAATCCTATTTAAAATAGATTTAAAAAAAAAAATATAGGACTACTTGGGTATGAGCTATCAAGAAAAGAATTATTATAAATGAAAAGTCACATATAAAAGGAAGTTAATTGAAAACATGCTCTAGTTTAAAATTTAATAAAATTGCATATGGAAAAAGGTAAAACAAATTAATTGTAGATTTTGTCTATTTAGACGAAAAGCAAAATTGTTTTTCAAGTCTGCTTCTAAGATCTCTTTCCCGAGGTCCACATAACTGTTATTCCTGCTGGAATATCTTGGGGATTGGTACATATAAACCAGGTTTTTAGTAGTGTTACAGTTATGACCCATCTAATCAATAGAAAAGCATCATACTCTTTTTCTAGTAACAATCACACAAGAAATGAATGCTGGTAACATTATCAGTAAGTTATTACTATACTAATGCATGTGATACTATTAAAGTTTCAGTGTTTTTATGTGTTCTTTGCTGTTACTTGGGAAAGAACTAATATACTGTTTTCAATTTAATAATAAAAAAATGTTTAACTTTTATCATATTTGGCCTCATTGTCGCTTACCAAGATGTGAAACAAAGGTCAAGTGTTACCAAACTGTTGATAAAACCTTATAAAAATACACGGCCTGCAGTATTCATGAACAACACCTTGAATATTTAGAAGAATTATGCTGTTACATCACCAGTCAAATATCCTTTATCTGATAACATTGCTTATCACTTACCATCCTCATGGAAATTCATTCATTTGTTTGTGCATTGTATAATTGGTTTGCTTTAAATATTTAACATGCTCTCTGTAACTTAATTTCTGCACATAATTTTTATATTTGTGTTTAAATTTATTTGGTGAATGAAATTAAAAAAGGTATAATCGAAAAATCTTACCTCTTTATTATGGATAAGATGATCAGGTTGACAAACTCAACTCACACTCTTTCTAGAACTAGTAATTAGTGCTTGAACACTAACACAGTTTAATGGTAAGTAAAAATGTAGTCTATGTGTTTCCCTTTAGTAGAATACAAAATAACTTTCTCATTTATATAATTGAGTTATTAATAGTGTTTGGTTTTGAAGATTTGTGATGAATCTTTACAATTTTAAAAATGTACAACCAAATAATGAATGATTTGGTTACACAATGATTAGGTCAAGGAGATTACAAGGCGAGACTCAGCCACCGGAACCATTGTACACAAAAAAAATTGTACAGCTAATGCAAGATTTCATTTAAGACAACAAACAACTTAAAACAAAAAGTTGTGTTGCGTAAAACATACAAATTGCTTTAATGTTATTTCGACTGCATTAATTATGATGGTATCTTTAATTCATATGAATAAGTGTATATAATGAACAGAATATTATATCACTGAAACTAAAATGTGATGTAAAACTTCTTCTCTTATTGGTTCTTAATATTCCTATAGTTCTAAGAATAGTTTAAAGAAAACTACTGTTAAATAATAACAAGTTTAAATTGCATATGGAGGTTTATTTATTACATGAAAATTTAAATATTTTAATTTGGTTTGTAGTAAAACACTACAAAAACTACAATTTTATCCTTCCCACAGGTATGAGAGTAAAATGTTGTATGTGTGTTTGTTTACACATTTCAAAAGTATGCGCAATTGAGTATTGAGTATTACTCTTTATATTTGTCTAGACTAAGCAATATTGAAATCGTTAATAAAGCATGTTTTATGAATGGCCTAGTCTAGTGCTGATAATGCAATCTGTTATGATTCAAACACAATGTTAGGGTCAGTGTCAATTGTTACAATTGAAATATCATTTAATCATTGTGTACTATTAAATACAACAATGTTAATATAAAAACTGACATGTGTATACAAATTTATAAACAATTATTTATTTCGTTTTTGAGTTGTGTAATTTTATCATATAAGTCATATTTAGGCTATATTATCTACCATCTTTTTACATGGCACAGTTCTTGAAAGACTAACTACCAACTGGGCAGTAAGGTCCTTGAGTGGTTCCTCAAGTTACATTAAAGCTAAAATTGTTAATTATATACAGTATGGTAGATAAGGCACATGAAACGAGATGTAAAAATACTTAACATCTTATACTTTACGGTGATGAGCATAATGTGGTTCTGTGTATACCATCCTTACTAGCTGCACGTTGTTTACCATCAGGTGAATGCCTCGCTCGTCTCGTGAATAAAAACCATAACATTTTTTGTGAAGGTTAAAGAACTTTAATAAATAAGAGTAATAAAACATAAAAATGTGGAAATGTTTAATAATTTATAAGGTAGCATTAAGTATGATATCGATGTTGTTGAAGGCGATTGAGTTATATGTTGTTTACAGTAATAAATTCATATTGGTGAGTTTTGTTTATGTTTATGCTCGCGCTGGCCCTGTGTGTGTGAAACGTTTGACGTGCGTACTCTAAATAAACTTGATGGTTCAGGTCGGGAAACTGTACCCACATTTCCCTTTAATAATTATTAACTCAACTTAGATGTTCAATAGCCGAGGTATATTAATTTAAACTAAGTAATACGCGTTGATTCATGTCATTTAACAAATACGTTTTTTGCAATAAAAAAGTATACTTAAGTTATTCTTTTTAACATAAGTTATCTGCCAGGTGAATTTTTGACAGAATCGGTCCAGCCGGATTACGGTAATTAACCGAAAGGAAAATCATTTGATTATTTTTTAGTTTTGTTGTAAATTTTGGAAATTAATAGTCATCGTTCACTTTATGTACCTAATTGTGGCTATTTAATATATTAAATATATAGGTTTAATTATAGTTAAACAATGCGGCATATAGAGTCCACAGCATAGTATAACCATCGGTGTAGTTTCAATTTAAATTGTGTTGTAGTTTACTACAATATTTTACCTTAGTTTCTTACCCCTCTCTTTAAATACGGTTTATGCTACTATACTCAGTGTACGTAGCGTTTGTAACTAAAGGTACATGTCGCCTGTTGCTCGTGTTAACTAATGTTTATACTCGAAGTAACTAACACATGTACTTTTGTAGACAGATCTTCTAAATTGTATTTCCTCATGACTGAGGGTTGTGGTCATCATGTGTGATGAAACACACGACGACTTTCTTGTCAGTTATAATGGAGTGGTGTTGCCATTGCCTTTTCCATTTCACATATTAGCGCGAGCACGGATGGTCCTCACATATGCTGGTTTTCTCACGATCTTCTCCTTCACCGTTAGATCTCGTGATATTAGTTGGTGTTACACTAACTGCACATAAATTGAAAAATTCATTGGTGTAGGCCGGATTCGAACTCGGTACATCCAGATTAGAATGCCGGTTTTCAAACCTCTAGGCTATCACGTCACTGACAGACAGATCATAGTAGACTGTATACAGATCATATCCACTGATCACAGTAGACAGATCATATAATTGTTTCTTTGTAATATTTTTCTTTTTCTTTTAATTGTTTACCTGTTTTTCTTAAGTTTTTCTTTTTTATCTTTAAGAATTTTTAATTTAGTTTTTAATTTAATAATAATGCGTGCATTGTGAATGTTGTGTACTCCATTAACTGGTACACACATCAGATATTAAGCTGTGTGTAAATTTTTCTGTACTAATGTTATTATGTGTGTACTGTTGGAGAACCTAATTAAATAAATAATAAATAAACAACTATATTGCAGAGTAAAACAGAATACTTTTCACTCTGCATATCGTGAAGTTTTGGAAAATTTTAAAAGTTATTAAAGGGCATTTTGTTATTGTTATAAAAATTCGAACTTAATATATTATACATATTAAATGTTAATGCCGAACATTTAAATTTTCTGTAGTATGATCTGTCCATCAAGTTTTGTATCTTTACATAACTGACGTGCGTGTAAAATTGGACACGAACAGTAGTTAAACGTTCCGCTTTGTTGTAACGTGCATTTTTGGCGGCGATCATTATGAATCATCCAGTTTTTTTATCTCAAAGTTAAATGCTTGACCGCGATCCCAGCTGATGTTAAGTGGTGGTAAAGCGCATTAACTCTGTAACAGCCTACTCTCTCTTCTTTTTGAAGACTCCCACGTCTTTAAACGTGAACACCAACGCCGGCAAGTTTGTTCCACTCTGTTGCTGTTATCAAAAACGAGGAGCTGAACCTCTTTGTTCGAAAATTGAGGATTATGACTTGCCGTGGGTCTTTTCGTCCGGTGATGCAATGGAGATGGTGGAGTCATATCATATAATTCTAGTGCACACTCTTCGAAATGTATCGACATCGAGATTGCCCATTCTTAGTCTTGGGACAGTCTCCAGAGTTCTGTAAGTTATTTGTAAATATTACATAAGCTCGAATTTTCCAAAGAAATGGAAATCCGATTCATAATTCTATCTCGCCGTTAAAACAACGAGTGATGAAACCTAATAAAAACATTTCGCTGCGTAATCCTAAGCGGCCGCTCCTTCCATTACTGAATTTGCACGTAAATCGCTACGGAACTGGAAACTGGAGACCACAAAAAGTTTACAACTTTCCGCCGCTATTAAAAGTTCCCGCGGTCAGTGCGTTTAGACCTCGCACAAACAGAATTTGACTTTAGTCGGTGTTAACATCAATACTGACGGCGGAAATATAATTGTTGGGCGAATTTATTGGTTATAGATCTCTGTCGCCGGAAACCGTCTAGGTGTGGGTATCACTGAAATGTTAGTGATCCAGTTTTGTTCGGCGCCTTAGCCGGTGAAATTACAGTGGTAATAAGATTTTTTTTTAATTTGCATAGACTAGTGCTTGACTACGATCCCACCTGATGGTAAGCGGCGATGTAATCTAGGTGGTAAAGCGCTCTAGTCTAGAAGAAGCCTGTATGTCTCCAGGCGATGAGCGCAATGTGGTGCAGTGTTAAACTATCTTTGATCATTGAAATGAAGTTGTGTTTCTTACTAAGAATTTAAGACTTCGTATTTATCAAATCTGACTTTAAGTTAGTAAATAATAGAAATAGGTCCTTAACAGTTTTTTCTACATTGTTCGTTAATGGTTCGTGAAGATTAACTTCATCTGTGGCAAATCCTGCTAACGATCGACTGCTGCCTAACAACATTAAAATGTTATTAAGCATCAGTTTGAAATGAGTTTACAACGAGTACAGTATAAACTGGCGACGCAACATACTCGGGCGATGAGCGCAATGTGATGCTTTATAAACATCGTTACTGCCGACCCATTGTTATGGGTACCGTGTCGCATCACACAGTTCCATTTGAAACCATTGAGAGGAACACGGTGGTAAGAGTCCAGCTTGACTCTTGTTAATGAAGAAAAAGAGTGTGTGTCGTTTGTAGCCGAGTTCACATTCCACTAGTGGGTTTTTTGTGTGAAAAAATAGGAACTAGAATAAATGTACAAGTCGTGATAGCCTTGGTTTGAACACCGGCCTTCCACTCCGATGGTACTGGGTCCGTATCCGGCCTGCATCGATGAATTTTTCAATTTATTCGCAGTTAGTACAACACAAACTAATAACACGAGCTTTGACGGTGAAGGAAAATATCGTGAGGAAACCTGCATATCTGTGATGACCATCCGTGCTCGCACTAGTATGTGAAATGGAGAAGGCAGTAGCAAACCATTCCATTATAACTGACAATAAAGTCGTCGTGTTTCATTACACATGATGACCACGGCTCTCAGTCATGAGGAAATACTACTTAGAAGAAGAAAGAATAAATATAGTGCACATGTTTTATCACCGGACGTACAGACACACCGCAGACATCCATCCCTTCGTTGTCGATCTCCCGCGCATTAGGACTAAGCGTTTCGCTTCGTCCTTCATAATGCGTACGGCGAGGGAGTGGAACAGTCTGCCGGCGTCAGTGTTTCCGTCCAGGTATGATGTGGGGGTCTTCAAGAAAAGAGTGAATAGGCTTCTTCTAGACTAGTGCGCTTTACCACCTAGATTACATCGCCGCTTACCATAGACAGTTTTACAAAATTTAAAAAAAAGATCCTAGAATTTACACTGTAATACATTATTTTATAGATACTTTTTTTTTCTTCCTCATTTTATGGATTGTTTTATGTTATAATTGCTGATTTTTTTTTTTATTTGGAATTATGTTTTTTTCTTTTAAATTCTAATTTTTAAGTTTCTCATTTTATTTAATTGCGTATTTTATTTTGAATGTTGTGTGTATTTGTCATAGGTGTGCATGCTAGAATTAGTTAGTCATAAGATGTTTTTTTTTTTTTCCCTATTACCATTGTACACTGTAAATACACCTAATAAATAAATAAAATAAAAATAAAATACCATCAGGTGGGATCGTAGTCAAGCACTAGTCTATCAAAAATAAAAAATAAAATAAATAAAAATACACATGTGTGTGTAGACTACGAGATCACCTCTCGATTGGAGACGGCGGCGTAATGAGCCGCTGCAAATTGAGCAGCCATTAATCTCGCAGTGGAACCTAGCCGCGACCGAGACTGGCGCCTTACAGTTCACTTTGTTTACAACATGTTCGTATATTTATAACTTAACTGCGTCACAGCTCAGAATTCAATTGAGTCTACTTATTAATTTAAACAAAGAATTCACACTTGTAATAGCACAAAAGAAACTATCAAGTCTATTACGATGATTACGGTTTGACATAGATCTCTGTGGTTCAGTTACTGTACCCTTTGTTTAGAAAAAAAAAGATGTGAACCCCTCGTGGTGAAACTTGATTTTTTCCCCGTCAAATGCACACATAATAAGAAGAGAAGGGTCTGGCGGCGTGCCAGAACACTCGCAGTAATAATGGGGAACTGCTGTTCAATGTTCGCTGACTGCCGCCGAGTTGCTCGGTCACAGCGTAGCCTTTCATACTACGCGAGATGTTCCCCCTTACTGGCAAATATGGAGCGGCTGGCTACTAACTACCGCTACCTCTAAACATGAACGAGAATTTTATTATCTAGGGCACTAGATTTCGCTGAAGATCTACAAATAAGGTATTACTTATTTATAAATGAGAGGTCTCACTTGGATGGAACCCTGTATAACGGTTTTATCAAAGCGAGAATTTCAGCAGCTGTGCTGAAGTGATCGATGAATGGATTGGTCGTACAGATTTAACATTTTGAACTTTGTTGTTATAAGTCGATGTATATTAACAATTAAACTTTCAGTTACATCCATCGTGTGATAAAAGTGTCTAACTAATCAACAGTTACCCTCTTAGTCAGTGTTTACCAATTTTTTTAAGCCATGCTCCACTTCTGCATTAAAAAATTTCATCTAAAAAAAATTGTGCCTGTAATAAGCTTTGCATTATAAGAAAAACATAGCGAGAAGGTAAATCATATCGAATCAATTTTCAAATTGCCCTCCCCTCCAACCAGCAAATTGTAGGTCGTACGCCCCACTTTGGTAAACACTGCTCTAAGTAGACCTTTGCTCGCGCTGACCATAAAAGCCATAATTAAACTCAAATTTCCCTAAAGAAATCTTAACCGGGCCCTACCCGGGTTTGCGGATTAAAAGTAAACAAATTAGTGAAGGGTGGAGGACTAAAAGCCGTTCGGGTACTTCGTACCGGTCACAAGTTAAGGGATAGTGACGGCAGAGAATTTTCGTCCAACGTCTGCCAGTTGCCAAACGGGGCAGCAACGCTTTATAAATAATCAATGTCTGTCGCGTTTAGTAATGGATAGTAATACACTCCCGGACACATCTATCGGCCCACCTAGTATTTAAAAGTTTTAACGGTGCCTAGCTAAAAATAAATGTTAGGTGGAGCAATAAGTTTTAATGCAGTTTTAAAGCTGATTTTTTGATCAACCTTTATGTATGTTTTTTTTTTAAATTTTGAATTCTGGATTATGAAAAAAAACGAAAATTCGAGTCTGTTCATTGTTTTCAACGACCCAGGAATGGAGAAAACTTTTTATTTCGCACAAGTTAGGTTTTTTTTTTTTGATGTCTCCGATTATTGGTTCCATAAAAAGGCAAATCTAAACTTAGAGCCAGTTTTGACCAAAAATATGGATACTCTGCCTGATATTGTCGCCCAAGCTGTAAAACTTCTGCCGGCCAAATCAATTCGAACTTACAAAAAAAAAAAAATAAAAAAAAACATGCATAAAGGTTGACCAATAAATCTGCTTCAAAACTGCATTAAAACTTATTGCTCCACCTAACATTTATTTTTAACTAGACACCGTCGAAACTTTAAACACTGGGTGGTGGGCCGATAGATGTGTCTGGGAGTATAGTACCGATAATAGTGAATTTCTTCCTCATCTTCGACACAATATAATATAGTGTTGGTCTTTACAACAGTATAGCCAAAATGTGGACATCCATTCAGTTGTTCAGCAACTTTACTATGTTCAGAGTTATCTGTTTTGTCTTACTAAAAAAATTACATAGATGCATACAGATTGAAAAATTGTCTTGTGAGGATTAAGATAAAACGGGCAGGAATATCACACCGCGTTTATAACAACTATCTTTACTGTTTACCTCTGTGATGGTTAATTAGTTGTGAAGAGTTGATTTTAATTGTTTTTTTTTGGTTATAAATACTTTTTAACTAAGTGCGTTTAATTGCGAACTAATTTTAATGTCGACGACAAATGTGTGAGCGGTGCTGCGATTCTTGCTGATCGCGACACTGCAGCGGTGTGGTGCCGGGGCCGTGGGAAACCGCGCTTCACTGCCCGCAACACCTACCCGTGCCCGGCAGTAGGCCGCCGTCACATTACACCTGCTGACGAAAACCTACCCGAACGGAATCCAGTGTTACCAGTTACATTTCAATATATTCAAAACTTTAATTCATTATCGACTTCTTCTTCTTCTAAGTCGTATTTCCTCATGACTGAGGGTCGCGGCCATCATGTTTTTAATAAAACACACGACGACTCTCTTGGCAGTTATAATGGAGTGGTGTTGCCATTGCCTTCTCCATTTCACATACCAGTCCGACCACGGATGGTCAATGACATAGATATGCAGGTTTCCTCACGATGTTTTCCTTCACAGTCAAAGCACGTGATATTAGTTGGTGTTATACTAACTGCACATAAATTGACAAAATTCATTGGTCCAGGCCGGATTCGAACCCGGTACCTCCGGAGTGGAAAGCGGGCGTTCAAACCACTAGGCTATCACGGCTCTCATTATCGACATCAACGTGCAATTTAACGTTTTACTAGTGGTATTAAATCTTCGGATGACACTAAAGCCATAGTAAATACCATCGCATTTCTTTTGTATGTACGAATCAACAATTCACTACGTAGTCAAGGCTATACCGTCGCCAACATGTTGCGCAGTGCATCACGCAACACCACCGGTCCGGTGTAACGTAACCTTTGCATACCGCCGTAGACCAACCGTACTTAGAGCTTTACGAAAAGAACAAGTTACACAGATGATGTCGGGACCGGTCGGACATGTTTATCGACGAACACAATCACATAACGACATAGCGAAAGATTTTCACGTCACCCGACACCGATACTAACAAGCCATCATTTACATGTGTGTGATTAATAACAATTGCGACTTATGTCTGTTTGTCAAACAGATTAGTAATATGTTCCCGCAGAAGTTTAATATAAGTAATAATAAATAGAAACTAATAGAAAGAAAGTTTCAATTGAAATAGACGCTGAATAAATATTAGCTGCTTCCCCATACATTTTTTGTCAGTATGTGTTATGTATGTTTAAACTATTAAGGGTCCAAATTTGTACATAACACGTATACACTTTAAAAATCTTGATATCTATGTTACTATTGTTAGATATTGAGGATAAATAATTGTGGTTATAAACTACCACTTTACCAGGTGGCAGGTCTCTGTTGCCGGAGACCGTCTGGGTGCAGTGACTATTTCAACCGCCAAAAAGTAGTGTCCAAACATTACTGTGTTCCGGTTTGAACGGCGCTGTAGCTAGTGTAATTACTGGGGTAACGAGACTTAACACCTTATGTCTCAAGGCGACGAGCGCAATGTGGTGCAGTGTGTACCATCTTAACTAGCGCCTCGTTGTCATGGGCAAGCGTATCACTTACCATCAGGTGAACGTCTTGCTCGTCTCGTCGCAAAGTAGTATAAATAAAAAAAGAAAACAAAAATATTTTGTTAGAAAAATAGTAATTGTATTGACTGCTAATGAATCCAAAATGAATTACTGCATACTGTACTATTATATTATATTTCATACTAATATTTATGTAATAGTTGTATTTAAATTTCTTATAGTGTAATTGAAATATTGGGAATATTATTAATCCATGACTTTTATAAAATTGATAATAATTAAATAGTTGTATTGATCGTTGTAAAGATGGCGCCGCTGTCATTTTGGTATGAATAGCGGACAACAGTGTATCTCGAGCTCATTACTGTTTGGACAGCGTACGAAATGTGAACTCGGTGACTTGTGAATTGTATATATAAAAACGTGTAAATTAGATATGTACGTTGAAAAGAGAAATGTCTATTACTATATATATTTTAGTCGTGTAATATTTGAAGATTTACTACGTTAAAAAATCTAATTACAAAGTAACACGGACCATCAAGTTTCGATATGCGTCTCAATTTGCGCTCGTCTTGAGATATTTCCGCTCCGTTGTGGGGCCGGTCGTAAAATAGCACCAGGAGCCGGGTAATCAGGTCGCGACGGCTTCCCATTCGCAGCGCGGACGCGTCTCCTGATCTCGGTGACATGCTGCCGGCTAATTTGCCTCCTCTCTTACACTTATATAGAAATGGTACTCGTCAACTGTATGACATGGTTTTTTTATAATGATTTCTTATATTTCCGCGAATGTTACACATTTATTAAAACTCAATTTTACGGATTTTATTGCGTTTATTATTTCGTTTGTTTATTCCCGACGTTTCGACCGCTTTGCAGCAGCCATGGTCACGGGAGGACTGAGATGACAGACGTCCAAATGTCACAGCTATCACGTGGTACCCACAATTTTTTAATTATTTTGAATGGTCCGGTAATTAAAAAATTGTAGGTACCACGTGATAGCTGTGACATTTGGACGTCTGCCATCTTAGTCCTCCCGTGACCATGACTGCTGCAAAGCGGTCGAAACGTCGGGAATAAACAAACAAATAATAAACGCGATAAAATCCGTAAAATTTAGTTTTAATAAATGGTTTTTTTTACATTACTTCGTTATAGCTTCTTATTTAAACTTGTTATTATCATAACTGAAATTTATTTAACTTAGCTATTGCCGCAGGTCTTATTTCCGCTGCCAAACAGTAGTCAACACATTACTGACCGTTTTGAATGCCACTGTAAGCTAGTGAAACTACTGCTGTAACGAGACATCACCATACGTCTCACGGTGACGAGCACATTGTGGTGATGTGTATACCATTTTAATTAGTACCGCTTTATATGCTGATGTGCCACTTATCATTAGATGAAAGTCTTGCTCGTCTCGTGAAATAAAAAAAAACACAGGTTTTCTTAAATTCAATGGACTTCTTCTGATTCCTTGGAAAGCCTCCACATAATATAATCGCTGCCGCATAAGAACCTCCTGCGTTATTTATTTTTTATTCAACGAGGTGATGCTAGAAATAGAACGTTTACCTAAGTGTTAGCTAGTTAGGGTGGTATACACTACACCACATTGCGCTCGTCGCCTTGAGACATAAGATGTAAGTCTCGTTATCGCAGTATTTTACTAGCTAACAGCATCCTTCAAACTGGAACACAGTAATTTTTGCACACTACTGTTTTTTGACTGAAATAGTCACTGCGGTGGTACCTACCTTGAGTAGTATATTAGTTGCTGAATGGAGATCTATACAACATCAATCAATTCCATATATATTAATTGCAATATTGTTGAACCGTCACGAAAGTTAAAACTAATTATACATTCAAACGTATATCTCAAATATTTGAAGATACGTTGCGTACACATCGCGGACTCCTGCTGAAGTAGAATTACCTGAAAGAATCGGCTCTATTGACCTTCCAAAGAACCCACGGAGCTTTCAGCGGGCGAGTAAATAAATCTAATTGAATAATAACGAGCTCATTAATACCGGCCCCGAAGGTAAAGGAAACGAGCTGCCGTTTCAACGAGGATATCTTTAGTTTGGGAGACGTTAATTAATTGTTTACTCTTTTTGGTATTAACGTATTCTCTTTACGTTTGTTCCTCACTGAATAATTTTTTATGAACTCTTAAATGTACTTTTTTTATATTCGCACTCTAATTATAAAAGCTTGCATATTTTCTTTGCTATTTACAAACGTTGAAGACCTGGTGATCGTATTACATATGTAGAGTAACATAATTTACACAAATAAAAAAAAACAGCAATAGATATTACGTTTGTAATATTTCCTTACTGCTGATTAAAACGGTAGTTAATATTTTGCGTATAACTTACAATTAATAAATTAAGTTTTATTTTCTAAGTATATAATAAGAAACGAGATGCTGATGAGTTGACGGGTATACTAAGCACATAGAGATTTTATATATCAGAAAGATCTTACGATGTTTTTGCACAATTTAAAGTGAAATACAAGTTTCTTACGTCAGTTGATTATAGCAGAAGTTTAGAGATTTCAATGAAAGGCGTATCAAAATAAAATATATAGAAATAAATAACCACAATAATCGATGCAAATATTCATATATACTCAACGAGGTCGTATCAAACGAACGGGATGCGAGTGCCAGGTGAATGCTTTATGTTGATAAGAAGACGAGGATACGATGCGGAGCCGGTCACCGCACATGGTGGCTGGTCACACCCGTTCCAGTAATTAACACGCAGCCGACGGGCATCGGCTTGCTCAAAGAACTTCACAACTATCACCAGTGAGCGGTCATGTTAACCTTACCAAATGCATTCAATAAACTTCCAAAAGTCAGCGCCGATTTCTGTCTAGTTTTTGTGTTGTAAATAATTGACACGAAAACCTCATTCAAAGTCAAAATCAAACATTTCTATTCAAAATGGGAACAGTTCACTTATTGAACGTTAAAATACACTCCCGGACACATCTATCGGCCCACCCAGTGTTTAAAGTTTCGACGGTGCCTAGCTAAAAATAAATGTTAGGTGGAGCAATAAGTTTACCAGGTGGTAGGTCTCTGTTGCCGGAGACCGTCTTGGTGGGTACCACCGCAGCTCCTATTGCAACCGACAAATAGTAGTGTGCAAACATTACTGTGTTCCGGTCTGAAGGGCGCTGTAGCTAGTGTAACTACTGGGGTAACGAGACTTAACACCTTATGTCTGTAGCGACGAGCGCGATGTGGTGCAGTGTGTACCATCTTAACTAGCGCCGCGTTGTCATGGGCAAGCGTATCACTTACCATCAGGTGAACGTCTTGCTCGTCTCGTCGCATAGTAGTATATATAAAAAAAAACAGTTTTAATGCAGTTTTGAAGCAGATTTATTGGTTAACCCTTATGTATGGTTTTTTTTGTATTATTTTGTAATTTCTAATTGATTTGGCCGGCAGAAGTGCTACAACTTGAGCGACAATTTCAAGCACAGTATCCATATTTTTTGGTCAAAACTGGCTCTAAGTTTAGATTTGCCTTTTTATGGAACCAATAATCGGAAACATCAATAAAAAATCCAACTTTTGCGAAATAAATAAAGTTTTCTCCATTCCATGGTCGTTGAAAACAATGACCAAACTCGGATTTTCGTTTTTTTTCATAATCCTGAATTCAAAATAATAAAAAAAACATACATAAAGGTTGACCAATAAATCACCTTTACAACTGCATTAAAACTTATTGCTCCACCTAACATTTATTTTTAGCTAGACACCGTTAAAACTTAAAACACTAGGTGGGCCGATAGATGTGTCCGGGAGTGTATATCAGCTGTTAGCAAAAGAAATGCCACGGAACTGAGAACAGCAAGAAACTCAGCATGCTGTATATGTATAAACTGTGTTTTTTCCATTACAAAATGTCTTACACGCCATCAACATCGTTAACACTGTAATATGCTTCACCTATTAATATATTTTTAATTTGGTTTCTAAATCTATAAAGTGGCAAATCTGAAACAGCTTATGGGATTTTATTATAGATTTGATACCGAGGTCCGTAAAGGTTCCATTAATTTAGTGCAGACGAAAATAAATCAATTAGTACAGTCATTTAACTGACTACAGCTACATTCAATTGGCTACAGAAATATGCTCTGTGGTTGTACGACGTAGCTAATTATTGAATAGGTTTATTTATTAGGCATTTATTCAATAGGCAGCGTACTTTCAATAGAGTAGAGACACCCAGATTTTATTTATTGTCATATTCATGAGCTATTTCAAATTGTTTAATTTAAAACTCTATATATTAAGATGTTCTGGGAGGTCTCTGACGCCGCAAACCTTTTAGTTACATACCACCTTTTTTGTCGCCATATAATCCTGACATATTACTATGTTCAGGTTATAACGGCGCTGTGTGCTACTGAAATCTCCAGGTTGACAAGATGATTACCAGGTGGTAGGTCTCTGTTGCCGGAGACCGTCTGGGTGGGTACCACCGCAGCTCCTATTGCAACCGACAAATAGTAGTGTGCAAACATTACTGTGTTCCGGTTTGAAGGGCGCTGTAGCTAGTGTAATTACTGGGGTAACGAGACTTAACACCTTATGTCTGTAGCGACGAGCGCAATGTGGTGCAGTGTGTAACATCTTAACTAGCGCCGCGTTGTCATGGGCAAGCGTATCACTTACCACCAGGTGAACGTCTTGCTCGACTTTTCGCATAATAGTATAAAAAAAAAATGTGTTTATTAGTCTCAAGACTACGAGCACAATAGGTTGCAGTGTATTATATCCTAACCACCGCCATGTTATAGGTAAGCGTATCTAAATAAAGAAATATGTATACGTGTTTGATAATGAAAAAAAATCCAATTTTTGTGTCGTTGCCGATTTGTCTAATTGCGACTAGTGAAAGATTCCCCTATTTCTAGGAGAAATGCAAACGATAATGTGGAGGGGATATAATTGTAGATGAGCGTGTGGTATACGCGATGTGTTCACCGCGGTGTCTTTAAGTATTGATCAACGCAGACCCTTCCGTGAATCAATATTTTTAAAGCCGACGCGTAACGATTTAGGGCGGTACATATGTACAAGCAGGAAGTAAATTAGGCGCATCCGGGGTGGGGGGTGGAAGGGGTACGTCGATTTAATGTAACAAAGTTATTTTTGTCATATTCAACGTAATATTATAATTCGATATAAGCGATTATAAAGCTTAAACGATCCTACGAGGCCACGTGTGGCTTTAGTTTTAATAATGGTAGATATTTCAGACGCCAGTCTTACTAGCTACAGCTCCACCGACTTCAAATCCAAACGTTTCAACAAGATTGCACCAACACTTTCTTCTTCTTCTAAGTCGTATTTCCTCATGACTGAGGGTCGTGGTCATCATGTTTTTATTGAAACACACGACGACTCTCGTGGCAGTTATAATGGAGTGGTGTTGCCATTGCCTTCTCCATTTCAAATACTAGTCCGACCACTGATGGTCATGGCATAGATATGCAGGTTTCCTCACGATGTTTTCCTTCACCGTCAAAGCGCGTGATATTAGTTGGTGTTTTATGCTAACTGCACATAAATTGAAAAATTTATTAGCGCAGGCCGGATTCGAACCCGGTACCTTCGCATTGGAAGGCTGGCGTTCAAACCACTAGGCTATCACGGCACACCAACACTTTACTTGACTATAATTTCACTAATACATATTATTAATATAAATTGTTAATCTAGTTTCAATTATGACAAAGCCAAAGATCTTATGCCTAACGTCTGTCCTCTTATTTCGAATTTAAAAACGTCTTACAGCCATCCCCACTCTGACCGCTGTTCCGTTGACTGTGTTGCCACTAACAGTTGCTATTTAAATTAACAATTACAACATACTATTAACGATCAGGGTGTTAGTTTATAAAAATTATGCTAATTATTTAAGGTTTAAGATTTTATTATTTCTCGAAAGATTATACATCACTTGTGAGAAATAAAACATTTTAAAAGTAAAAAGTAAACAGACAGGTAGAACGTAAAAAATATTGACAAACAGCAGAACTTCGCAATCGTTGATAAGTTAGGGTGCTTATACACTGCAGCAAATTTGACTAGAATAAATATAAAACAGTCCTTTTTTTTTTTCTTTAGTAATAATCTTCAGAAATGTGGCGTTTTAGTGAAACCTTAAAAAATTTTGTTTTCAGTTCCTTCAAACTTTTGGGTAAGATGTTATACAATTTTGCACCTTCAAACATATTTTTTTATTGATATTATATTTGTATTAGATTGTTTCTATTATTACTCGCGTGAAATCTGTGCTATCCGTTTGATCGTCAATTTTATTGTCGTTAGCTTTGCCTTTAAAAATATATCTCGTTAATTGTCGACATTGCTTTCATTATATAAATATTTTTGAAAGCTTTTATTCTGCCGTCAAATTAAATATAGGAAAACGATTAAAAACATATTTTTGGGGAAAAATTAGACGTAAATAGAGGCTGAGGTGATTGTAACTAATCACCATTACTCTTGCACAGCCGTAACAGAAGTCTTAGCTGCGTTGCTGATCTTTGAGAAATGACACCTTTTTTTTTTTTTTGTTTTCGGGGGGAAAATCTTCAAAAAGATACCCTGCTTCTGGGGGGAAGGCAGGGTTATGTGGGATTTATACCCACTAAAACCCCCTCGGTGGTCATTCCAAATGCTTTGCGGGAGACCCCGGGATCTCCTACGGAACGCACCGGTGCCTCCCTGCACTACGCCTGAGCACGTCCCTAGGAGGGTAACAACCCTCCTCAATACCCTCTGTTTGCTACGACAAAAACGAGACCACCTCATAATTGTCGTCCATCCTGAGCTCGCTTGCTAGACAATGATGGCCCCCACCATCAAAGCCCGCGAACTCGAAAACCCTTTTAGTCGCCTTATACGACAGGCAGGGCTTACCTTAGTCCTATTCTTAATTGCCCGTGACTACAGGGCTGAAAAAAATGTGGTCAAGTAATAGTGCCTTAACCATTTTATGTGTTCCATCCTTGTCAAGGGGAGTGCTAACCGTCTCTCCTTTCAATAGACACTGAGAAATGACACCTACTATACCTTATATTATGAGGTGACAAAGTATATGTCGGCGGACGGCCAGAGCTTTCGCAAGGTTCATTGCAAAAATGTAACTTCCGAGTACAGAGACAATTTTACACGTCAAAAGCAGAACACTAAAATCGATCGAACTCGATGACAGCAAAGGTTTTTATACCTTGCTCGGTTGTTTTTCAATTACATGTCTATTTTTATTACTTAATACAAAAGTAAAGTTACTCGACACTATAATTACCAGAACAATATAAAATTACAAACTATTTATAAAAAACTCTAAAAATGTCTTCCTTCATTAATTTAGTTCTTAATTGTATCGATTTTAGTAAATTGAACGAAATGACAACAAAGCGGAAGTGTCGGTAACAAATCTTAATATTTAAAATGAAGTTTAAACATTTTAAAACTAGATGGCAGCACCACGTGCGATCAAATATACTAAGTTAATTTGTTTCATAAATCCAATTTCTACAGGATTCAGTCGTACCGGTAGAAGAATATAAAATCTAATTGTTTTTGCATGGTGGGCGTCGGGAAAGGTTAGAACTCTGACCTTTGCGATCTCTACCTGGTCCGGGTACCTTTGTAGTCAGCGGAAATCGCGGAGCTGTGCAAAGTGCTCGTAATTTCATTTTATTTTTAAGAGATATGAATTGAATTTTGCAATAGTACATTACGCATTCAGGGTCGCCGTGGTGTAGGTATTGTGTGCGATTAAATATGTAAATGTGCTCGGCTAATCTTGTTCGCGTTGTACAATATATAAGTGAATTGTTGAGCGTCAAATAAATCCCTAATTCATAATTTAAAGTGAAACTCCGGCGCGTATGTATGTTTGTTTCACATACGCGCTGTATGTGCGATTAGTGTAACACAAATAGTTTTATGTCATTTTTACGTGAGTTGTGTTTAGTAAAAAAATAGTTTAGAGGTTGTATTTAAGGAGGTTATACAATGCGGTCACAACATTTGCTGACCAGTCGATTGTCTTGTAATAACAGCGCCGGAAGCTGTGCGGGTCACTACCGCCGGGCTGTCTGCGTAACGTGATCTTGAACATGTCAGTCTAGACATTACGTCGATATCTAGTCCTATCGAATACACTTTGGAGAGTGTGCTCAAGAACTGCATGATCTAATACCGCCTTCGCCCTTTTATCATCGGACGTACAGACACACCGCAGGCATCCATCCCTTCGTTGTCGATCTCCCGCGCATTAGGACTAAGCGTTTCGCTTCGTCCTTCATAATGCGTACGGCGAGGGAGTGGAACAGTCTGCCGGCGTCAGTGTTTCCGTCCAGGTATGATGTGGGGGTTTTCAAAAAAAGAGTGAACATGCTTCTTCTAGACTAGTGCGCTTTACCACCTAGGTTACATCGCCGCTTACCATCAGGTGGGATCGTAGTCAAGCACTATAGTCTATCCTAAATTAAAAAAAAAACACTCGCGTTTTGTTATACTGCCGATATTATCAGCTACAATTACTGTCATTTTAAACTCACGCCGCCACTTTCGCTTTTGTATAATCAATAATGAAAATTAAAAGATCTCATTATGAATATATATTTCATGCAAAATCTTAAATCAGGAAAATCATTAAATAGGACTATAACCCAAAAGAAGAATACTACAAGTGTTATCGCCAATAGATTTGATGATACAGAAACTAAGAGTGTTTGCAATTTGGTAGGTTTGCATTTAAGACGTGACAGTAAATATTTATATTAGTTTTAGAAACCATAGGTGAAATTTAAATAAAAATAAGAAAAACTATAATGGTCAATTACATACAAATATTTTTAATAGGAATTTAAATGAAAATACTGTTACAAAATTAAAAGAGTCCTAACGTATTAACAATCTTAAGGAATATCGTGACAAGTTATTTACAGTTCTAAATTACAAAAATAGGCAGGTTGACTTTTCAAACGGACAAAGCTTATACAAGTTAACAGTGCACGGGGATCGCCCCGAATGCAACGCGTGCGGGCTTATATACGCGCTGGTGCCACCACCCGACATCCTTTTCCACGATGACGTCTTCTTACTATGCTCCTAACATTAGTTATTAGTATTTATTTATTTATTTATTTATTTATGCACACAGATATTACACATTGAAAATTAAATGTACAGACATATTAAGTGCAAAGGCACTACTTATTCCAATGTGAAATTTCTTCCAGTAGGCCTTTTGTTGGAAAATTTTATATCAGTGAAAGTAATTTCGGTGCATATTGCTAAACTACATACTAAATAAAACTAAGACATATATATACTAAATAAAACTTGCTAAGAAAAAACCAAAAAAAAAAAAAAATACGTATATATATTTAAAAAAAAAAAGCTACTGTTTTTATAAGAAATACGTACAAAATAATATAAAAAAAAATATACAAAAATAAAAAAAGTAAAACAGTTTCTTAGTCATGAGCGTTGAGATATCTCAAGATAGTGCTCTTTAACGCGCTTTTTAAACAGCGCCACTGTCCTAACCTCACGAATTACAGGAGGGAGTGCATTCCAGAGTCTAATTGCATGTACGGCGAAAGAGTGTGAATAGGATTCAGAACGATGAGAGAGTAATTGGTGGTCGAGCGACGCCGCGTGCCCGGGCTAGTGTTGCAGTGTATTGTTCAGTTGGGTATGCATTATGCATCGCGGCGCTTCGTGCGTACGCGTCGATTGCGCGGGAGGCAGGATGTGGCTTCATTAGGAAATCTATTCCAATTTACAAAGCTAGCTCTCCAATTGCGACACCGTCTACTGGTAGTGTCCTAATTTTCTTTCTATCCATAACCACTGGTGGTAGGTCTCTGTTGCCGGAGACCGTCTGGATGGGTACCATCGCAGCTCCTATTGCAACCGACAAATAGTTCCGGTTTGAAGGGCGCTGTAGCTAGTGTAATTACTGGGGTAACGAGACTTAACACCTTATGTCTGTAGCGACGAGCGCAATGTGGTGCCACCACCCGACATCCTTTTCCACGATGACGTCTTCTTACTATGCTCCTAACATTAGTTATTAGTATTTATTTATTTATTTATTTATTTATTTATTTATTTATTTATTTATTTATTTATTTATTTATTTATTTATTTATTTATTTATTTATTTATTTATTTATTTATTTATTTATTTATTTATTTATTTATTTATTTATTTATTTATTTATTTATTTATTTATTTATTTATTTATTTATTTATTTATTTATTTATTTATTTATTTATTTATTTATTTATTTATTTATTTATTTATTTATTTATTTATTTATTTATTTATTTATTTATTTATTTATTTATTTATTTATTTATTTATTTATTTATTTATTTATTTATTTATTTATTTATTTATTTATTTATTTATTTATTTATTTATTTATTTATTTATTTATTTATTTATTTATTTATTTATTTATTTATTTATTTATTTATTTATTTATTTATTTATTTATTTATTTATTTATTTATTTATTTATTTATTTATTTATTTATTTATTTATTTATTTATTTATTTATTTATTTATTTATTTATTTATTTATTTATTTATTTATTTATTTATTTATTTATTTATTTATTTATTTATTTATTTATTTATTTATTTATTTATTTATTTATTTATTTATTTATTTATTTATTTATTTATTTATTTATTTATTTATTTATTTATTTATTTATTTATTTATTTATTTATTTATTTATTTATTTATTTATTTATTTATTTATTTATTTATTTATTTATTTATTTATTTATTTATTTATTTATTTATTTATTTATTTATTTATTTATTTATTTATTTATTTATTTATTTATTTATTTATTTATTTATTTATTTATTTATTTATTTATTTATTTATTTATTTATTTATTTATTTATTTATTTATTTATTTATTTATTTATTTATTTATTTATTTATTTATTTATTTATTTATTTATTTATTTATTTATTTATTTATTTATTTATTTATTTATTTATTTATTTATTTATTTATTTATTTATTTATTTATTTATTTATTTATTTATTTATTTATTTATTTATTTATTTATTTATTTATTTATTTATTTATTTATTTATTTATTTATTTATTTATTTATTTATTTATTTATTTATTTATTTATTTATTTATTTATTTATTTATTTATTTATTTATTTATTTATTTATTTATTTATTTATTTATTTATTTATTTATTTATTTATTTATTTATTTATTTATTTATTTATTTATTTATTTATTTATTTATTTATTTATTTATTTATTTATTTATTTATTTATTTATTTATTTATTTATTTATTTATTTATTTATTTATTTATTTATTTATTTATTTATTTATTTATTTATTTATTTATTTATTTATTTATTTATTTATTTATTTATTTATTTATTTATTTATTTATTTATTTATTTATTTATTTATTTATTTATTTATTTATTTATTTATTTATTTATTTATTTATTTATTTATTTATTTATTTATTTATTTATTTATTTATTTATTTATTTATTTATTTATTTATTTATTTATTTATTTATTTATTTATTTATTTATTTATTTATTTATTTATTTATTTATTTATTTATTTATTTATTTATTTATTTATTTATTTATTTATTTATTTATTTATTTATTTATTTATTTATTTATTTATTTATTTATTTATTTATTTATTTATTTATTTATTTATTTATTTATTTATTTATTTATTTATTTATTTATTTATTTATTTATTTATTTATTTATTTATTTATTTATTTATTTATTTATTTATTTATTTATTTATTTATTTATTTATTTATTTATTTATTTATTTATTTATTTATTTATTTATTTATTTATTTATTTATTTATTTATTTATTTATTTATTTATTTATTTATTTATTTATTTATTTATTTATTTATTTATTTATTTATTTATTTATTTATTTATTTATTTATTTATTTATTTATTTATTTATTTATTTATTTATTTATTTATTTATTTATTTATTTATTTATTTATTTATTTATTTATTTATTTATTTATTTATTTATTTATTTATTTATTTATTTATTTATTTATTTATTTATTTATTTATTTATTTATTTATTTATTTATTTATTTATTTATTTATTTAACTAGCACCGCGTTGTCATGGGCAAGCGTATCACTTACCATCAGGTGAACGTCTTGCTCGTCTCGTCGCATACTTGTATAAAAAAAAAAGTTAGCGTGTCATTCTCTTACGTAGATGCAATAAGGTGATAAATAAAACGATGTATATTTTTTTTCTCTATTATTTCTTATGGGATTCGAAGGTGACATACTCCAGCTCTAACCGGAAGCTCGCTCGCTTGCCTGTCTGCCTGTCTTCGTGCGTGTAACGAGCACAATCACGCGGTGCCTGTAAAATGTTTAGTACAACGCGACGCGGAATTTCCCGGCGTGAAATTTATTTCGTAGTGGAAAGCACTTAACGAGTGCCTACCGCACTCACTTGTTCCGCTAAGTAACGCTATTATACAGCTAAGTTATAATGGATGACGCCCCTCCGCTGTCTACTCGCGTTGCAGAGGTTGTATCAAACGGGTTATTTATTACTGAACCCTTAAACAAACTATCTTACTACTGTCCTAAATTAAACTGTAGTCTATTGACATTGCCTGTGTTAAATGCTGAAACGTGTATTAATGTTTTTGTTTTTCACAGAAAAGAAAACCTAGTTCCGGTTTGATTATTTCCGCTAAAACGTGACAGTTGAAACCATCTCATCATCAACTGGTACCACATTGTTTATAGCGGACGTTTCACTTACCATCGCGCGAACGTCCGGCTCGTTTTGACAATTAGTTGGATTGAAATTATATTTCGCGGGAAATTAATAGCTTTTATCTATAGATCTCTATATCTATCTATAGATCTAACTCTGTGTTAATCACTTTATTTAAGTATTTACCATCGAAGAGGTCACCAAATTCAACATGTGGCTCCGGATCGAACCTGGGATTTCCGTGATACTAAGTTTTCTTTTTTATTTATTAATCATTTTATTAAACACACATACATAAAATAAATATTTCGCAAAACTGGCAAGCAGTTTGTTGGCGATACGTTAATGCACTCACTGAACTAACAATATATATTAAAAAAATACGTGAATCTATAACTAACCATAGTACAATACGAGCAGATATAATAATAACAATAACTCATTACATACAATAAGATAGAATAGAATAGAATAGAAAACTCTTTATTGCACACCAAAAGATACAGAAATTACCAATCACATTGCTGTTAAATGATAAATGCACATGGGCGGTCTTATCACTAAGCGCGATTTCTTCCAGACAACCTTTGGATGGAAAATATGTAAAGTAATAAGTAAATTTGGTGTGGGTTTTTATTAGGAAATATAGTAAATAAGAATAGATGTAGTAACATATACTTATATACACATACATGAATACTTAAAGTAATTTATTATTACATTTATAATGAAAGTTAGAATTTACTGACAAGGTTCTTAAAAGCTTGCAGTGACTGTGCCTGTCTAATTGTTAATGGTAAGTCATTCCATAGACGAAAAAAGATACAGAAAACCACACACATAACATACCTACATAGACTATTTTTTATATATATTTATATATATAGTAACGGGTTATCCAGTGCGAAACAGAGGTAGTTATAATAACAATGCTAAAATACTTTATCCTTAGTGCTGCATTATTATGTGTATATTCACTCAATATCAAATGTATCTTTTAAAAATTATGTTTCCAATAAGTTTAATAAAAATAAATTGATGTATGTTTTTATTCTGTTACAGGTAACTAGTCCACGCTGTTCGGTTCGTAACTTAACTGTTTAAGATATAATAATCAGCGAGGTCAATTAAATATGTAGTAAATACTAAAAAGGTATAAAAATGTTGAAGTACACCCCGCGACCTGACAGTCCGCATGCTGTAACCACAACCACTAGGCTATTGGTGATTTGAAAAATGAACGATATAAATCTTTACAAACGGGAACAAAGATGGCGTTCCGTCAGAGGGGCCCGCACAAAATGTTTGAATGATAGGGGGTACCCTAATTAGCGCCGCGTTACATAGAACGCTTGATTGATGAAACTACGGGACCCCGCGATTAATTACGATCAGACCGGCTTGTTTCAAACCATGTTTTAACTGGCTAGAGAATTTTAGATGTTTACTGCTGGATAAAATATTGATAATAGTACGTTCAGTTTACTGTTGGTAGGAACAATGTCCTACCAACCGCTGCCGGAGACCGTGTATAAACATTACTGTGTTCTAGTGTGAAGAGAGCTGTAAGCTAGTGAAATTACTGGGGTAACGAGACTTAACACCGTATGTCTCAAGCGACGAGCGCAATGTGATGCAGTGTATACCATCTTAACTAGCGCCGCGTTGTTATGGGCGAGCGTCTCACAATCAGGTGAACGTCTAAAAAATAAAAAAATAGTGTAACGGGACGTTTTCCTGCGGCGTCGATAGATGGCGCCACTGGTAGGAAGCAGCGCGCTATGGTTCGTGTGATCGCGACTAGATATAAGCACGCGCCCATTTTTGTACACTTGAGGTTCGAGCAGTAGTTGTGGAGTATACGATTGTATCCGACACCCGGAACTCTACGGATCTCTGCAGCACTAACTCGATCGGTTTTTTTGAACTCCTCTGACCATAATTCTTTGGTCAATACACTGCATGTGCTGTGCAGTTGTCTTGGAAGAACCCACGCCCACGCCCCAACGTAGGGCCACCGCAAGAACTTCTACAATAGAAAATAAAATAAAAAAAAGTTAACGCAAAGAAAATATTATGTATGAGGAAGCCGTGATGGTTTAGTTTGTGAGACGGTTATACATTCCGTGGAGTTGCGGTTTCGATTCTCACTGAACTCGATCTTCTGCTGTAAGAAAACAGAGAGGTAATTTACATGTCCTATTACAACAGCTCTCTTGGACACGTGGCATCTGCCTTGTTGGATAAATTTAACTTAGATCTTATAATGTAGTTAAAAAGATCTTCTTCTTCTAAGTCGTATTTCCTCATGACTGAGGGCCGTGGTCATCATGTTTTTATTGAAACACACGACGACTCTCTTGGCAGTTATAAGGGAGTGGTGTTGCCATTGCCTTCTCCATTTCACATACTAGTCTGACCACTGATGGTCATGACATAGATATGCAGGTTTCCTCACGATGTTTTCCTTCACCGTCAAAGCGCGTGATATTAATTGGTGTTTTATGCTAACTGCACATAAATTGAAAAATTCATTGGTGCAGGCCGGATTCGAACCCGGTACCTTCGCATTGGAAGGCCGGCGTTCAAACCACTAGGCTGTCACGGCTCAATGTTAACACATGACGGACATGTTAACAGTTAAAAAGATAACTGTCTAGAATTAACAGTTAGTATTTTTTTTATTGCAGCACCAAAGAATCTAGATTATAATAGGATTAAGTTAAGTAGGTAGGATAGGAATAGCAAGCGTAAAGATAAATACTAAAGGCATCGGTTTCAATGTATAAATTTTATTTTTATGACTTTGTACGTACAAATAGACTAACAATGGTTACAAGGAAATGGAATGGTACAGGCGCTTAACTCACATCGAGTTTTCTACCAGTTAACCTTAAACTACTTTTTTTTTATACTACTATGCGACGAGACGAGCAAGACGTTCACCTGATGGTGATTGATACGCTTGCCCATGACAACGTGCTGCTAGTTAAGATGGTACACACTGCACCACATTGCGCTCGTCGCTGCAGACATAAGGTGTTAAGTCTCGTTACCCCAGTAATTACACAAGCTACACTATCCCAGTAATTACTTAACCTTGGCGAAAAAGAAAAGTTCTGTAAGGGTATTAGTACAAAAAAGTGTTTAGATATACTATATTTCATATACATGTTTACTTTCATCAAAATTCAAAAACGAAATACATGCTCAAATATAAAAAAATGTTTGTATAAATCGTTTGTTTAAATATTGAAGTGGGTGCGCAAACCGCTGCTGAGCGCTGGTGGCTCGGCGAGGGTACCACGCGTTTAACCTGACCCTAAAAGGATTAATAAAAGAGTAGCTGAATCTATCCCGATGATATTCGTGAACCGGCCAAGTGCGTGTCGGATAATTTGTAATACAGTTCCGTTATTCCCCTATGAATATATTGTTAGATTTTGAGAAAAATAATTGTGATTACCGACATTTTGTTAGTAAAATAGTAGGTGTATTGATTTTAAAAGATTAAAAAGGGAGGGGATGCCGTAACGTCGTTTCGCTATAAATAGCGGATGACTGTGATTCTCGCTACATTCGTGTTTGGGCAGTGTGCGCGGTGTGAGCTCTGACTGGTGACGTGTGAATGTGAGAGGTATGGCTGATTTAATTTATATTTTGAATAGATTGTTTTTAATAATATGCCGTTATATCAGATGATAATTCTCGTTACCTCGGTAACGTGGCAGTGCCCTAGGATTTGTAACAGTCAATGTTTGCGCATACTACAGATACTACAAATATTGTGTCTGAACTTACCGTCTACGTGAACTACTTATTACAAGTTTTAGTAATAGTTAGATTCGAATCTAGGATTTTAGATTCACTAGTTAAACTATTTAAATATGTATATATTTAATTGTATCCGATCTCAAATGTCTCTATGGTCTTTCTATTCTCGTTTTACTTAAATTAATTCAACAATTTGTTAACTTACTTTCAGTTATTTATATTTCGCGTTTAGATAACGTTATCATTGTGTTCAAAGGATAGTGTTTACATTAAATACGACAATGTTTATTTTAGAAACGGGTTTTGAATATTATTTTGTATATTTTTCCAACAAGAACTTTTTACTAAAACCTATCAAGGTTTTATTTGGTAATTCTGACGCAAAATGAACTGAAGCTGACCTTGACCCGCGTCGGCGGGTAGGAAGCGCCAGTCGGCTGCAGCAGTAGGTCACCAGGACCAATCGCCATGCACACGTTTAGTGTAACAGTTGTGGTTTACCTCAGATCGATAATTCTCTGACTGTGTGTTATACCAACATACAACCTGCAGCTGACAAGTGTATGATATAAATGTAATTCACTGAATATTATGAAGCGTGTGCCGATAGCACCTCGCTGCTTATTTTCGTCGCGCCACAGTATTGTGCAAATCTGTGTTTCCAGTTTAAAGGGTTTTCAGCTAATGAAATTATTGAGGTATCGAGATTTAATATGTTGTCTCAAGGTAAACTACCTTGAGACATGACATATTAAATCTCTTTAGTACAGTGCAAACAATCCCTAACTACCGCCATATAAATAAGCATCTTTATACGTTGTAAAACTTCAGAATGGTATAGCGATGATGATGGTGACGATGATGATTCTAATGATACATAATAAATATAGAATATTAAACGGCCGACTTATCCGAAATTGAAAAATCTATATTAAGATTAAAATTATATTTCATTCGTCTGTTTAAGATTTGTACGTCAATGCTCTTGAACGTTAAAATTTGTTTAAAAAACGTTTTGATTTCAGCTGTTGGTAATTGAATAAATAAACTTCGTTTATAAATTATCACAACGAACAAATAAGGTATTTATAACGATATATTAATGCCAAAAGCACAGTTTTAAAATTAATCTGTTTGCTTTTTTTCACCGATACATGTATGTATACGATACAGGATATATAAAGCTTAATAACATTGAAATGTTTTAACGCCTGACTCGAGCTTTTTGTTTAAAATTTTTTCTTATCTCTTAATTCGGTAAGCGTTACAGGGATAACTATATAAAAATTCCACAAATTGCATTACTGCTTTCGGTGTATCCTAGTCTACTTTTCGTTTATCAATTATCATATCGTATCAAATATGATTAATTACCCATCAGTTTTCATATATCATTAACATTTAACGCGACTGTTCCAATGCCATCTTCATCAAGTCCTGGATTCATCTGATAAATGCATGGCGATTTGAAGTTTTCAGTTTATATCTGTAGATGTTAGTATTTAAGATATAAATAATAACATATAAAAAGCCGTGATAGCCTAGTGGTTTGAACGCTGGCCTTCTAATCAGAAGGTACCGGGTTCGAATCCGGCCTGCACCAATGAATTTTTCAATTGATATGCAGTTAGTATAACACCAACTAATATCGCGCGCTTTGACGGTGAAGGAAAGCATCGTGATGAAATCTATGTGATGACCATCCGTGCTCGCAATAGTATGTGGAATGGAGAAGCCAATGGCAACACCACTCCATTATAACTGACAAGGAAGTCGGGTGTTTCATCACACATGATGACCCTCAGTCATGAAAAAATATGACTAAATAGAGAAGAAGTTAGTATTTCAAAATCGGTAGATCCAGCAAATATGTCAGTCGTCGTCTCCTTTCAACGCTCGTGTTAGGATTTTGGTTTTATTTGAGATGAAACTTGTTATAAAATAATCCGTTCATTGAATGTACCTACAGTACTAAACAGTTACTGCCAATCAAATTCTAGAATTCTATATGTGCGTGTAGGTATGTACCCCGGGTTTCCTCGATACAGGCATCGCCTAGTGAGGAACCCAATAGTTATAACTTAACTAAAAACCGGTACGCAAACTAAAATTACCTTATAGTCACTGTCATCATATTGTATTGACATTGTTAGTTTTGCTGAAATAAAAACATTTTTTTTTACTATGCTAAATGTTCTCATTATGTAATCGTGTAGCGGTGAGGTTCAGGGCGACGTCGTCCGGGCCCCGGTATCGACCCGGACTATTTATAAGCGGCGCTGGCGGCCCTGCGCCCGGGGCTTCCGGACTTTTAACCAGGATCTAATTGGCTTCCCCGGATCCTTCGGCACACAAGTGGAGAGATGAACAGGACGCCCGTAACGATAAGATACTAGTTAGGATGTTTACTCAGCACTCGCACTTATCGGTTTAGCACTTTAGATAAACACCTGTTTTCATCTCAGAGATTTCTTTAACTACAGCTGCCGTTAAACCGGAACACAGATGTTCAATTGATTTTTACAGTTGTATAAACTTGCTATACTGATTTGGCAAGGGACATCTATACGTTAACCAATGATTGTTATCGTCCAGCTTTTGTGATCAACGGAATAAAGGTAACATAGAGAATAATAAAGAATAGGTGATCGACATAGATAATAAAATTTAACAGATCTAGACTAACGGTTCAGTATTTCCAAGCGGTGCGTATTTATGTTGGGCAGGTGTAAAACATATATTTTTCCCGTCTTCGCTTCGTAAACAAAAGTACACAATCGCCAATCAACCAACAATTACAATACAATTAGATAGTCGCTCGCTCGTTAATCTATCAACAAGTGAAACGTTACTACAGATAGCTTGTTATCGCCGTCGGGGTGGTGTGGGGGCAGGACTATTACTTTGTTCGATGTTCACTTGTCACGCTCGCCAACACTCTAATTACCGTGATTGATCACCTAGAGTAAGTATTCGTCGCGACGGTCCCGGCGGAACAATACACGAGCGGAAGTTACGAGTCGTGCTCTATTTGCTGTAAGGACGCGCATGTCCTCGTTTCCGATTACCCGGAGACAATGGCTGCGGAGACCAGCGTTTTGTTGTTACATTGCTTTCAGCTAACATATTCTGTTCAAATTGCCCGTTTAATGTTCCCACTTATGGGATATGGGGACTTCTCTCACAAGGACAGTCACGAAGATGTCGTCCGTCCCGCTGTCCAAGTGCAAGTTGTTGGATGATACAACAAAGTTGTCGTTGTAACAATATATCTGTTTAACGTATTCTTCACCAGCAAGTTCATGGACGTTTTTTTTTTATACTACTATGCGACGAGACGAGCAAGACGTTCACCTGATGGTAAGTGATACGCTTGCCCATGACAACGCGGCGCTAGTTAAGATGGTACACACTGCACCACATTGCGCTCGTCACCTTGAGACATAAGGTGTTAAGTCTGGTTACCCCAGTAATTACACTACCTACAGCGCCCTTCAAACCGGAACACAGTAATGTTCTTCTTCTTCTTAAAGTGCCTCTCCATTACTGGAGGTTGGCCGTCAGTTCTGCGAATTTCTGTCTATTTTGTGCCACCCGGAACATAGTAATGTTTGCACACTACTATTTGTCGGTTGCAATAGGAGCTGCGGTGGTACCCACCCAGACGGTCTCCGGCAATAGAAACCTACCACCGCAGTCACGGTTTCTTTGTGTGTAGTGTAAATTTCGTAACGAAATTAAGTTCAAAATCAAACTCGCTGCTTAATTACTTCTCTTACTCTAGATAGTTGTTAGTTACTGTCTAGTGCGAGATAATCCGGACTTTTCGGCGTGTGTGGATGGCGGGCACTAGCCAAACTGGGCTCCGCTGAAAACCAGCGCTGTGCAACAGTCCATGCACAGCATATGCTGAGTCGGCGTCCATTTAGCATCACATCACTCACCTAGTTTTAGCTTTAAGTCTTTATATTCTACCTTTTTTGATTTTATTTATATGTTGAGTGTGTGTTGTCTGAAAAATAAATGTCAATGTCTACATAAAACCACCGCGTGGTGTACGTAGTCAGTCCATTTTTGAGAGCGGTCGTGACGGACATCAGGAGTTGTGTGTGTGCACAGCACTTTTAATTCCACACAAACTTTCCCTACAAACGGCCGGTCCGGGCGCTGGTACAATGCAGGGATCGTCGGCTCCGTTTCAGCGCCGCGCCCGGTTTCTTTGTCATGGTATTATGTATGTATATATGTAGATATTATGTATGTAAGTATATATGTCTGTATTAAAATAAACTAGGATTAACACCCGCCATTCCTCTCTATTCCACTTACAAACATTGTCCCCGAGTTGATTGGTAGGAAATGCCCTTAGGCGTTAAGTCCGCACATTGTAACGTTTTGGCGTATACAATAAAGTTTTTAAATTAATGAAAATGTAACCCCCAATCTATCTACACGATGTTAAACATGACACATTCCTGGTATTTACAGAAGTATATATTAAGCAACCACACATAACGGGTAACAACTGGTTTAAACAATGCCAAACTTCGCATCGCCTCTAAATCAATAAGCAAAAAAGCTGAATGATAATTCCAAAACGTTTCACGACTTTAGTAAACAATGTGGTCAAAACTTACTCGGGACAAAAATAATTGGTCAGCAAAAAAAGAAACCATTGCTCCTAGATTCTGGCCAAAGTCCGTAAAATATTATAGTTGCGATCAGAAATTGTTAGTTGTCATTTGTCAGAAACAAATGAGAAAAAAAACAAAAGTATTCTTATAAGTTGTATTTGATTCCTTCACGATTTTTAATTTCTTTTTTATACTATTATGCGAAAAGACGAGCAAGACGTTCACCTGATGGTAAGTGATACGCTTGCCCATGACAACGCGGTGCTAGTTAAGATGGTACACACTGCACCACATTGCGCTCGTCGCCTGAGACATAAGGTGTTGTCTCGTTACCCCAGTAATTACACTAGCTACAGCGCGCTTCAAACCGGAACACAGTAATGTTTGCACACTACTATTTGGCGGTTGGAACAGGAGCTGCGGTGGTACCCACCCAGACGGTCTCCGGCAATAGAAACCTACCACCGCAGTCACGGTTTCTTTGTGTGTAGTGTAAATTTCGTAACGAAATTAAGTCCAAATTCAAACTCGCTGCTTAACTACTACTCTTACTCTAGATAGTTGTTAGTTTTTGTCTAGTGCGAGGTAATCCGGACTTTTCGGCGTGTGTGGATGGCGGGCACTAGCCAAACTGGGCTCCGCTGAAAACCAGCGCTGTGCAACAGTCCATGCACAGCATATGCTGAGTCGGCGTCCATTTAGCATCACATCACTCACCTAGTTTTAGCTTTAAGTCTTTATATTCTACCTTTTTTGATTTTATTTATATGTTGAGTGTGTGTTGTCTGAAAAAATAAATGTCAATGTCTACATAGAACCACAGCGTGGTGTACGGAGTAGACAGTCCATTTTTGAGACCGGTCGTGACGAACATCAGGAGCTGTGTGTGTGTGCACAGCACTTTTAATTCCACACAAACTTTCCCTACAACGGCCGGTCCGGGCGCTGGTACAATGCAGGGATCGTCGGCTCCGTTCAGCGCCGCGTCCGGTTTCTTTGTCATGGTATTATGTATGTATGTATATATGTAGATATTATGTATGTATATATGTCTGTATTAAATTAAACTAGGATTAACACCCGCCATTCCTCTCTATTCCACTTACAAACATTGTCCCCGAGTTGATTGGTAGGAAATGCCCTTAGGCGTTAAGTCCGCACATTGTAACGTTTTGGCGTATACAATAAGTTTTTAAATTATGAAAATGTAACCCCCAATCTATCTACACGATGTTAAACATGACACATTCCTGGTATTTACAGAAGTATATATTAAGCAACCACACATAACGGGTAACAACTGGTTTAAACAATGCCAAACTTCGCATCGCCTCTAAATCAATAAGCAAAAAAGCTGAATGATAATTCCAAAACGTTTCACGACTTTAGTAAACAATGTGGTCAAAACTTACTCGGGACAAAATAATTGGTCAGCAAAAAAAAGAAACCATTGCTCCTAGATTCTGGCCAAAGTCCGTAAAATATTATAGTTGCGATCAGAAATTGTTAGTTGTCATTTGTCAGAAACAAATGAGAAAAAAAAACAAAAGTATTCTTATAAGTTGTATTTGATTCCTTCACGATTTTTAATTTCTTTTTTATACTATTATGCGAAAAGACGAGCAAGACGTTCACCTGATGGTAAGTGATACGCTTGCCCATGACAACGTGCTGCTAGTTAAGATAGTACACACTGCACTAAATTGCGCTCATCGCCTGAGACATAAGGTGTTTTCTCGTTACCCCAGTAATTACACTAGCTACAGCGCGCTTCAAACCGGAACACAGTAATGTTTGCACACTACTATTTGGCGGTTGGAACAGGAGCTGCGGTGATACCCACCCAGACGGTCTCCGGCAACAGAGACCTACCACCTGGTGAGCAATGTAATTGTTTTCTCAACGACGGGACGATCATCAAATGTTTGACTTTTAAAACCAAAGCTACAGTCTCTATGAGAAAGTAAAATTGTTGTTTTTATACTCCAAGCATTTTTTTTCATATTTTCTCACCTTTTAAACCTTCCCTGGACTTGCACGAATAATTCAAGACCACATTTAGCCAAATCGGTCCAACCGTTCTCGAGTTTTAGCGAGACTAACGAACAGCAATTCATTTTTATATGTATAGATAGTTTTTATTCTTTTACTAAGAGTATACGTTTTAAATTCACTAATAGCATGGATATAATATAACAAGACGATGATTTATACAAATGTTGAAACGTGAAAGGAATAACTGAAATGTCTCATGTTTCCATTCAATCCGTGTACAGAATTAAACTGATTATTCTATAATTTTACAGTAAATTATGTATTTTTCGGATTGTGTGTATGTGTGACGTCATCCGCGTACTCCGACCGTACATAAAGCGAGTACTTAAAAGAAATGCTCGAATGTAAGCGTGCGCTGATGACGCAGGGTTTCCACGTCAGCAACACACTTACAGGACACAGCGGTGTGAATAAAGCATCATATTATTTATTAATATCAACGTTTGAAAGGATATACTATGCATAAAGAATCACCAGTAACAAACTATTGATATAAAAATTCACTGTAAGCTTTTTTATATTCAACAATTCGTTTAGATTCAAGTATGCTATCAGGTGTTAAAGAAATATCTTCTGATAATGTCTCCGTCCATAAGCTGAGATAACTGTTTATCATTAGACCTGATTTAGTTTATAAAATAAAATAACTAGGAATCATTTACGTTAGAAACTTCAGAAAGGTTACACTTGCTGCTGGTAGGTCTCTGCTGACCGTCTAGGTACCACCGCAGCGAAAAGCAGTACAAACATTACTACGTTCCAGTCCGATGGGTGTAGCTAGTGAAGTTACTGGGTTAACGAGACTTAACATCTTATATCTAAAAGCGATTAGTATAATGTGGTGCACATCAACAAGTGTACATCTTAATTAGTGTCGGGTTGTGGTCGTATCACTTACACTCAGGTGAACGTCTCGCTCGTCTCATCGCCAATAGAAATCAACCTATTAATAAACAATTATCTTTTTGTTTATACTGCTAAGCGACGAGACGAGCAAGACGTTCACCTGATGGTAAGTGATACGCTTGCCCATGACAACGCAGTGCTAGTTAAGATGGTACACACTGCACCACATTGCGCTCGTCGCCTTGAGACATAAGGTGTTAAGTCTCGTTACCCCAGTAATTACACTAGCTACAGCGCGCTTCAAACCGGAACACAGTAATGTTCGCACACTACTATTTGTCGGTTGCAATAGGAGCTGCGGTGGTACCCACCCAGACGGTCTCCGGCAACAGAGACCTACCGCCTGATAAAAATTCTATTAGTTGTATGACTTTGTCGCTACGATGTCTTTGTACTACAGTAAATAACTACTCGTCTGACATACAGACGATGTGAGGTGTCGCCGCGTGGTGTTACTAGGTCAGTGTTATGGATCGGAGCCGCCGCCGCGCCCGCTCGGCCTTCTCAAGGCTAACGGGCCACCGAGGGCACAACCTGGCGCAGTGATCAGATCTTACTGTCACACACCCGGAGCTCACGCAGAAACATGTATCAATCGCAACGCATTAGTATTTCAATCATCAGCCTATAGACGCTTACTGCTGGACAAAGGCGTCACCCAAAGATCTCCAAACGTTGAGGACGACCACCGAGGGGGTTTTATTGGGTAAAATCTCCACATAACTCTGTCTTCCCCCCAGAAGACAGTGTATCTTTAAGAAGATTTCCCACAAGAAAAAAAAAGAGTATAAACTGCACCGCATTGCGCTTGTCGCTTTAGGACATAAAGTGTTAAGTCTCGTTACCCCAGTAATTTCACTAGCTACAGCGCCCTTCAAACCGGAACACAGTAATGTTCGCACACTACTATTTGTCGGTTGCAATAGGAGCTGCGGTGGTACCCACCCAGACGGTCTCCGGTTACAGACCTACCACAAGTCGATTACCAGTTTGTGTTATAGAAATACTTTAAGGTGATGATAGTCTTATGTCAAAGTGAATTTCATTTATTCAAAATTGTTATCAAAGTAATGGTTTTTGAGCGATGTTTTCGGAATCTAATTTAAAACAATAATTATACTATCAACAACATAGCATACATAAACTTGTACCCGTTACTGTTAGATTTATAGTTTTTTTTATACTACTATGCGACGAGACGAGCAAGACGTTCACCTAATGGTAAGTGATACGCTTGCCCATGACAACGCAGTGCTAGTTAAGATGGTACACACTGCACCACATTGCGCTCGTCGCCTGAGACATAAGGTGTTAAGTCTCGTTACCCCAGTAATTACACTAGCTACAGCGCCCTTCAAACCGGAACACAGTAATGTTCGCACACTACTATTTGTCGGTTGCAATAGGAGCTGCGGTGGTACCTAGACGGTCTCCGGTTACAGACCTACCACAAGTCGATTACCAGTTTGTGTTATATTAATACTTTAAGGTGATGATAGTCTTATGTCAAAGTGAATTTCATTTATTCAAAATTGATATCAAAGTAATGGTTTTTGAGCGATGTTTTCGGAATCTAATTTAAAACAATAATTATACTATCAACAACATAGCATACATAAACTTGTACCCGTTACTGTTAGATTTATGAATTTCGTTAACTTAATAGTTTTTTTTATACTACTATGCGACGAGACGAGCAAGACGTTCACCTAATGGTAAGTGATACGCTTGCCCATGACAACGCAGTGCTAGTTAAGATGGTACACACTGCACCACATTGCGCTCGTCGCCTGAGACATAAGGTGTTAAGTCTCGTTACCCCAGTAATTACACTAGCTACAGCGCCCTTCAAACCGGAACACAGTAATGTTCGCACACTACTATTTGTCGGTTGCAATAGGAGCTGCGGTGGTACCTAGACGGTCTCCGGTTACAGACCTACCACAAGTCGATTACCAGTTTGTGTTATATTAATACTTTAAGGTGATGATAGTCTTATGTCAAAGTGAATTTCATTTATTCAAAATTGATATCAAAGTAATGGTTTTTGAGCGATGTTTTCGAAATCAAATTTAAAACAATAATTATACTATCAACAACATAGCATACATAAACTTGTACCCGTTACTGTTAGATTTATGAATTTCGTTAACTTAATAGTTTTTTTTATACTACTATGCGACGAGACGAGCAAGACGTTCACCTAATGGTAAGTGATACGCTTGCCCATGACAACGCAGTGCTAGTTAAGATGGTACACACTGCACCACATTGCGCTCGTCGCCTGAGACATAAGGTGTTAAGTCTCGTTACCCCAGTAATTACACTAGCTACAGCGCCCTTCAAACCGGAACACAGTAATGTTGCAAACATTACTGTGTTCCGGTTTGAAGGGCGCTGTAGCTAGTGTAATTACTGGGGTAACGAGACTTAACACCTTATGTCTCAGGCGACGAGCGCAATGTGGTGCAGTGTGTACCATCTTAACTAGCAGCACGTTGTCATGGGCAAGCGTATCACTTACCATCAAGTGAACGTCTTGCTCGTCTCGTCGCATAGTAGTATAAAAAAAAAAAAAAAAGTTTGTGGAGGACTTTCCAGCATTGCGTCTTCCGGTACGGAGAACGAGGATATCCGTAGACGAACTCAGGTCGCCGACATAGCTCTAGGAATTGCTAGATTTAAGTGGCGATGGGCAGGTCAGTAAGGTCCAAAATAAGGTGCATTAGTATTCATAGAATTATGTTTACCTAACGTGTATGTTATAAGTTATATTAAATTATAAATGTATTGGTTACCGGGAATTACTATGTAATGTTTGTTCATTAAGTTTTTGCAAGTTATCGCGCTGCAGCGATGTCGCAGAAGTCCAAGGGCACGCTGGCGATTATAATGAAGTTTACATAATGCGTACATCATAGGTTTTTTATTCGCGAGACGAGAGAGACGTTCACCTAATGGTAAGTGATACACTTGCCTATGACAACGCAGTGCTAGTTAAGATGGTACACACTGCACCACATTGCGCTCGTCGCCTTGAGACATAAGGTGTTAAGTCTCGTTACCCCAGTAATTACACTAGCTACAGCGCCCTTCAAACCGGAACACAGTAATGTTCGCACACTACTATTTGTCGGTTGCAATAGGAGCTGCGGTGGTACCCATCCAGACGGTCTCCGGTTACAGACTTACCACAAGTCGATTACCAGTTTGTGTTATATTAATACTTTAAGGTGATGATAGTCTTATGTCAAAGTGAATTTCATTTATTCAAAATTGATATCAAAGTAATTGTTTTTGAGCGATGTTTTCGAAATCAAATTTAAAACAATAATTATACTATTAACAACATAGCGTATATAAACTTGTACCCGTTACTGTTAGATTTATGAATTTCGTTAACTTAATAGTTTTTTTTTATACTACTATGCGACGAGACGAACGAGACGCTCACCTGATGGTAAGTGATACGCTTGCCCATGACAACGTGGCGCTAGTTAAGATGGTACACACTGCACCACATTGCGCTCGTCGTCTTGAGACATAAGGTGTTAAGTCTCGATACCCCAGTAATTACACTAGCTACAGCGCCCTTCAAACCGGAACACAGTAATGTTCGCACACTACTATTTGTCGGTTGCAATAGGAGCTGCGGTGGTACCCATCCAGACGGTCTCCGGTTACAGACTTACCACAAGTCGATTACCAGTTTGTGTTATAGAAATACTTTAAGGTGATGATAGTCTTATGTCAAAGTGAATTTCATTTATTTAAAATTGTTATCAAAGTAATGGTTTTTGAGCGATGTTTTCGGAATCTAATTTAAAACAATAATTATACTATCAACAACATAGCATACATAAACTTGTACCCGTTACTGTTAGATTTATGAATTTCGTTAACTTAATAGTTTTTTTTTATACTACTATGCGACGAGACGAACGAGACGTTCACCTGATGGTAAGTGATACGCTTGCCCATGACAACGCGGTGCTAGTTAAGATGGTACACACTGCACCACATTGCGCTCGTCGCCTTGAGACATAAGGTGTTTAGTCTCGTTACCCCAGTAATTACACTAGCTACAGCGCCCTTCAAACCGGAACACAGTAATGATCGCACACTACTATTTGTCGGTTGCAATAGAAGCTGCGGTGGTACCCATCCAGACGGTCTCCGGCAACAGAGACCTACCACCTGGATATAGTTAAACGATCATTACTACAATTAAGTTATAGTTTGTTAGATACACTTTTGTATACCTAAAATCAAATTTTTGTTGTATTTCCTTGCGGTTTATTAAATAACTTAGTGAGTCTATTAATATTTATAATCTTCCGGTAATAATGAGGGGGACTTACGATGGTGTGGAACCGGAAGTCACGCCGCTGCGACACTAATCAAGCTACGCAACCGCACTCGTTGGACCCCGGCCCGTAGAGCGGGGACGCGGCGAGACAACTCTACATCGATAGTTTTAATGTAACTATCAAAAAACTATTAGATATAAACTGAAGATAAATATAATACTAATTTATTACCGATGATTTGTTTACCAGATGGAAGGTCTCTGTTGCCGGAGACCGTCTGGATGGGTACCACCGCAGCTCCTATTTCAACCGTCAAATAGTAGTGTGCGAACATTACTGTGTTCCGGTTTGAAGGGCGCTGTAGCTAGTGTAATTACTGGGGTAACGAGACTTAACACCTTATGTCTCAGACGACGAGCGCAATGTGGTGCAGTGTGTACCATCTTGACTAGCACCCATTGTCATGGGCAAGCGTATCACTTACCATCAGGTGAACGTCTTGCTCGTCTCGTCGCAGTCTTATAAAAAAAAAAAAAAAAAAAAAAAAAAAAAAAAAAAAAAAAAAAAAAAAAAAAAAAAAAAAAAAAAAAAAAAAAAAAAAAAAAAAAAAAAAAAAAAAAAAAAAAAAAAAAAAAAAAAAAAAAAAAAAAAAAAAAAAAAAAAAAAAAAAAAAAAAAAAAAAAAAAAAAAAAAAAAAAAAAAAAAAAAAAAAAAAAAAAAAAAAAAAAAAAAAAAAAAAAAAAAAAAAAAAAAAAAAAAAAAAAAAAAAAAAAAAAAAAAAAAAAAAAAAAAAAAAAAAAAAAAAAAAAAAAAAAAAAAAAAAAAAAAAAAAAAAAAAAAAAAAAAAAAAAAAAAAAAAAAAAAAAAAAAAAAAAAAAAAAAAAAAAAAAAAAAAAAAAAAAAAAAAAAAAAAAAAAAAAAAAAAAAAAAAAAAAAAAAAAAAAAAAAAAAAAAAAAAAAAAAAAAAAAAAAAAAAAAAAAAAAAAAAAAAAAAAAAAAAAAAAAAAAAAAAAAAAAAAAAAAAAAAAAAAAAAAAAAAAAAAAAAAAAAAAAAAAAAAAAAAAAAAAAAAAAAAAAAAAAAAAAAAAAAAAAAAAAAAAAAAAAAAAAAAAAAAAAAAAAAAAAAAAAAAAAAAAAAAAAAAAAAAAAAAAAAAAAAAAAAAAAAAAAAAAAAAAAAAAAAAAAAAAAAAAAAAAAAAAAAAAAAAAAAAAAAAAAAAAAAAAAAAAAAAAAAAAAAAAAAAAAAAAAAAGAGAAATATCGATAAGTTATTTTATTCGTGTCCCATATTGAGACCGGGACATCGATCGCCTTCAAAGCAAACCGAATTTCCGGCCTAATGGTGCAGTGTGTACCATCTTAACTAGCGGCATGTGATGGGCAAGTGTATAATTTACCATCAGGTGAACGTCTTGCTCGTCTCGTCGCAGTCTTATAAAAAAAATAAAATAAAAAAAAAAAAAAAAAAAAAAAAAAAAAAAAAAAACGAAAATTCGAGTCTGTTCATTGTTTTCAACGACCCAGGAATGGAGAAAACTTTTTTATTTCGCACAAGTTGGATTTTTTTTTTGATGTGTCCGATTATTGGTTCCATAAAAAGGCAAATCTAAACTTAGAGCCAGTTTTGACCAAAAAAATATGGATACTCTGCTTGAAATTGTCGCCGAAGTTATAAAACTTCTGCCGGCCAAATCAATTCGAAATTACAAAAAAAATAAAATAAAAAAAAAAAAAAAACGAAAATTCGAGTCTGTTCATTGTTTTCAACGACCCAGGAATGGAGAAAACTTTTTTATTTCGCACAAGTTGGATTTTTTTTTTTTTTTTTTTTAATTTTGAATTCAGGATTATGAAAAAAAAAAAAAAAAAAAAAAAAAAAAAAAAAAAAAAAAAAAAAAAAAAAAAAAAAAACGAAAATTCGAGTCTGTTCATTGTTTTCAACGACCCAGGAATGGAGAAAACTTTTTTATTTCGCACAAGTTGGATTTTTTTTTTGATGTGTCCGATTATTGGTTCCATAAAAAGGCAAATCTAAACTTAGAGCCAGTTTTGACCAAAAAAATATGGATACTCTGCTTGAAATTGTCGCCGAAGTTATAAAACTTCTGCCGGCCAAATCAATTCGAAATTACAAAAAAAATAAAATAAAAAAAAAAAAAAACGAAAATTCGAGTCTGTTCATTGTTTTCAACGACCCAGGAATGGAGAAAACTTTTTTATTTCGCACAAGTTGGATTTTTTTTTTTTTTTTTTTTTTTTTTTTTTTTTTTTTTTTTTTTTTTTTTTTTTTTTTTTTTTAATTTTGAATTCAGGATTATGAAAAAAAAAAACGAAAATTCGAGTCTGTTCATTGTTTTCAACGACCCAGGAATGGAGAAAACTTTTTTATTTCGCACAAGTTGGATTTTTTTTTTTTTTTTTTTTTTTTTTTTTTTTTTTTTTTTTTTTTTTTTAATTTTGAATTCAGGATTATGAAAAAAAAAAACGAAAATTCGAGTCTGTTCATTGTTTTCAACGACCCAGGAATGGAGAAAACTTTTTTATTTCGCACAAGTTGGATTTTTTTTTGATGTGTCCGATTATTGGTTCCATAAAAAGGCAAATCTAAACTTAGAGCCAGTTTTGACCAAAAAAATATGGATACTCTGCCTGAAATTGTCGCCGAAGTTATAAAACTTCTGCCGGCCAAATCAATTCGAAATTACAAAAAAAATAAAATAAAAAAAAAAAAAAAAAAAAAAAAAAAAAAAAAAAAAACGAAAATTCGAGTCTGTTCATTGTTTTCAACGACCCAGGAATGGAGAAAACTTTTTTATTTCGCACAAGTTGGATTTTTTTTTTGATGTGTCCGATTATTGGTTCCATAAAAAGGCAAATCTAAACTTAGAGCCAGTTTTGACCAAAAAAATATGGATACTCTGCTTGAAATTGTCGCCGAAGTTATAAAACTTCTGCCGGCCAAATCAATTCGAAATTACAAAAAAAATAAAATAAAAAAAAAAAAAAAAAAAAAAAAAAAAAACGAAAATTCGAGTCTGTTCATTGTTTTCAACGACCCAGGAATGGAGAAAACTTTTTTATTTCGCACAAGTTGGATTTTTTTTTTTTAATTTTGAATTCAGGATTATGAAAAAAAAAAACGAAAATTCGAGTCTGTTCATTGTTTTCAACGACCCAGGAATGGAGAAAACTTTTTTATTTCGCACAAGTTGTTTATATTTATATTACCAGCGTTATTCCGTACCTTGTGTTCGTGAGGAGATAGTTCATTGGTGGTAGGTCTCTGTTGCCGGAGACCGTCTGGATGGGTACCACCGCAGCTCCTATTGCAACCGACAAATAGTAGTGTGCGAACATTACTGTGTTCCGGTTCGAAGGGCGCTGTAGCTAGTGTAATTACTGGGGCAACGAGACTTAACGCCTTATGTCTCAAGGCGACGAGCGCAATGTGGTGCAGTGTGTACCATCTTAACTACCGCCGCGTTGTCATGGGCAAGCGTATCACTTACCATCAGGTGAACGTCTTGCTCGTCTCGTCGCAAAGTCTTATAAAAAAAAAATAAAAAACCTTCATCATATCTTCTAAATGACCGAGCTGAACCTCGCTTAAGCGTATCTCGTAGGAGTACCCTGTTCCCCTGTCGAAGATTATATTGAATGCCTCCTAAAAATAGTAGCAGCTTCTAAGTACAGTATTGATCTGATAGCGGACAACATTTTTTAATATGTTTTTAAAAATATGTTTATTTGAAAGAAATTATCCGTGAACATTTCAATCACCGAGTAGTGCTGGTAGGTCACTGTCGCAGCAGACCGTCTAGGTACCACCGCAGTGTATACAATGTATCACTTACCATCAGGTGAACGCCTTGCTGCTCTCATCGTCTTTTAGAATGAATTAAAAAATACTTTAAAAGCAAAGTACATAATAAATACTTTCTAATTTTTTTCCCTGGTTGTTCAGGGCTTTTTTATCCTACTATTTACATAATTTACAACTAACACTATCATAATGTCTATCATTATGAAAAATCCTATTTATTTCTATTGTTAATTGTTAACTGTTAACTTTTAAAAAATATTTGAAAAGTTTAAAACTAATATATGTTCTGTTAAATCGTAAAAGCTATGGTCTCTATCTATTTTTAACGCTGTCTCTAACTCGAAGTTGCGTTCGCTGTTACTAGTAATACTAATAAGTGATCTATGGATCTAGTATTATTTTAGTATTTTACCGTGACGTAACAGCTCCGTGGAGCAAAAAAATACACTCCCGGACACATCTATCGGCCCACCTAGTGTTTAAAAGTTTTAACGGTGCCTAGCTAAAAATAAATGTTAGGTGGAGCAATAAGTTTTAATGCAGTTTTAAAGCTGATTTTTTGGTCAACCTTTATGTATGTTTTTTTTAATTTTGAATTCAGGATTATGAAAAAAAAAAACGAAAATTCGAGTCTGTTCATTGTTTTCAACGACCCAGGAATGGAGAAAACTTTTTTATTTCGCACAAGTTGGATTTTTTTTTTGATGTGTCCGATTATTGGTTCCATAAAAAGGCAAATCTAAACTTAGAGCCAGTTTTGACCAAAAAAATATGGATACTCTGCCTGAAATTGTCGCCGAAGTTGTAAAACTTCTGCCGGCCAAATCAATTCGAAATTACAAAAAAAATAAAAAATAAACCTACATAGGGGTTGACCAATAAATCTGCTTCAAAACTGCATTAAAACTTATTGCTGCACCTAACATTTATTTTTAACTAGACACCGTCGAAACTTTAAACACTGGGCGGTGGGCCGATAGATGTGTCCGGGAGTGTAGTTTCCGTGAACACGTGTCTCCCCTATGACGCAGCCGGGGTCGGCCTTGAGTGTGACAGATAGCGTCGGGTTCATTCCGGTACACCCGACTCATTCATTCCTTTTTTTTTAATTGACAGCGGCAATATACCACGCGCGATAAGCCCACGCACACATCAAACATATACACAAAACGCGTAATCGCCGCCTACATAATAATACAAGTAAGAAACAAACTAGAAAAACTTTTGAGAGTTTATAAATTTTTAGTTATAAATGGTAATTTTTTATTGTGTCCGCGGCGCAGTGGTTTAGTGCGTGTCGTAAGACCCTAGTTCGATTCTGCCATGTTTTGTGGGATGGTTCAAATCAGCTGTTACCGCTGTACCAGCAGTTTTTTTTTATACTACTATGCGACGAGACGAGCAAGACGTACACCTGATAGTAAGTGATACGCTTGCCCATGACAACGCGGCGCTAGTTAAGATGGTACACACTGCACCACATTGCGCTCGTCGCCTTGAGACATATGGTGTTAAGTCTCGTTACCCCAGTAATTACACTAGCTACAGCGCCCCTCAAACCGGAACACAGTAATGTTTGCACACAGTTTAAGATTGTTGCGATTGAGTATTAGTAATCGCTTTAAGATAATTATCGAAAGTAGCATTCGAAGCTGCGTTAGGACGTCGTTATACCGCAGTCCATACTAGACTATCTTAGTCCTGTTATATATGTGAGTGTACACGGCTAAGTGTCCGCCCGCGCCGGCGGTGTGGTGAGGAATTTAATTTGATTACTCGGCACAGAGGCCAGTGGGTTAATGTCCGCCTGCACAGCTACATTAATGCAACGGCATCCATTTGTGCACCATACGAACGTCCGCTTTAGAACATAACCTCTATGACCGTTACTCTATTTACATGTACCCCAGAGTCACACATGTGTTAGTTTACTGCTGGTAAGTCTCTGTTGCCGGAGACCGTCTAAGTAACACCGTAGTGACTATAAACATTACTGTACACTATAGACTTTAGCTGGTCACCGTCTAGGTTTGTTGCAGTTCCGATGTACAAGAATCAAACATTACTGTGTTTCAAAATAATGTTTATGAGTTAATCTCAAACTTATCCAAACGTTCAAAACTCTTAATTTACACTCCCGGACACATCTATCGGTCCACCTAGTGTTTAAAAGTTTTAACGGTGCCTAGCTAAAAATAAATGTTAGGTGGAGCAATAAGTTTTAATGCAGTTTTAAAGCTGATTTTTTGGTCAACACTTAGGCATGTGTTTTTTTTTTAATTTTGAATTCAGGATTATGAAAAAAAAACGAAAATTCGAGTCAGTTCATTGTTTTCAACGATCCAGGAATGGAGAAAACTTTTTTATTTCGCACAAGTTGGATTTTTTTTTTGATGTGTCCGATTATTGGTTCCTTAAAAAGGCAAATTTAAACTTAGAGCCAGTTTTGACCAAAAAATATGGATACTCTGCCTGAAATTGTCACCCAAGCTGTAGCGCTTCTGCCAAATCAATTCGAAATTACAAAAATAAATAAAAAATACACAAAGGTTGACCAATAAATTTGCTTCAAAACTGCATTAAAACTTATTGCTCCCCCTAACATTTATTTTTAGCTAGACACCGTCGAAACTTTAAACACTGGGTGGTGGGCCGATAGATGTGTCCGGGAGTATAGTCTATGTTAGTCGTCATCATCACTTCGTTAGATCTGAATTTTAATTTAATCCTAGATTATTTTTCGTTTTAGTATTATCCGCGGCCGCGATCTGATTGCCGCGGAGTGCACTTAAGTGACACTTAGATAGATTGCGAATCTCTGCTCAGCGCCGCGGATTGTAGTGGCATCTCAGGTTTAGCCATCATCTAACCTGAAGAATATGATGGAGTTTGTGTCGTTTATATTTATGTTTTTTCTTTAGTTCAATTTATGGCTATTAATGTTAAAATTGGTACAGAAGTACAGCATAAGAATACGTTCAATTAAAATTATAATTTAAATATGATACTAACATAGCTCTAATAGTGACTAACATCGAAAGTTTAAGAATGATGACATAAATTCGTCGTTATCTAAAAAAAATACTTACCGTGATGCATTAGGCTATAATTTAATATTAATATTAACTTTTAAATAACTTAGATACTGTGAATTGGAAATTTATGATTATTTTATTCATGTCTTATAATTTTTTGTGTCTTAGTACAGCGCCCTCTGGTAGTCGTTGCCAATCGCTTCACGTTTTTTCTTTCGGAAGGCTTTCCAAAGGCTCCCCCAGCTCCCAGTCGTCTTTCCCTTCCGACAGATGGCGTTGATTACCCGCGATGGCAGTGATCTGCTTGACTTGTAACAGATGTCGCCACTCTGAGTTGCCTTACACAATGTCACTTTAGTTTAAAATCTGTGTACTGTATCGAAAAGTCTAGGGCATTAGGGCTTAGAAATGCTACTCTGTGAAACCATAGAAGCGTTTTATTTATGAAATTCGAGATTGTTTCTCGCAAAAGGTGTTTTCATCGCATTTTGTTGTGACTTCTACCAGATGGCGCCGTTGAATATTCCGTGTTAGATTATAAAATAGGGACTTGGCTGAGTCCACCACTTCTTGAATAAACGTTATTTTTAAGGCGAAGCCGCTAGATACAACCGAAATGAAAACATCATCCGAATGATGATTATAATGATTGTAAATAACACTAAAGTGCTAACTAGATGAGTATAAACGTAAATATGTTATCAATGAACGGGCAGCGACTTATGTCTGTGTGTTTTATTTAAACACAACAAACAAACCACATCGGGTTATCTTACCGCGGCAGCTGTTACATAGCTCGTGTTTACTTTCGAGATTTTTATACGGCGGACTTTCCAAGTAAAAATAAACAAACGGCTTACTCTAGGCACATAAACATTTAACGAGGCATTACTAAATTATTAATGTTTTAACTATACATTTGTATATATTATAATACTAGTTACCAACAATAACTGAACTAATATTTATTTCCAGTCAAGAAACTAAAAATAATCATTACGTCGTCGATACCAGAACTTATGAAAGTTTAACAATAAATATTGTAATTGAAATTGAAAACTATTGATATACCTTTATGGTCATTCCTGGACAAAGCTCTAGATGTGTTACTTTATAGGAAACCATCCAGGATGTAACATCTTTTACACTTTTTGTCAGTCTGTATGTTCCGGCTAATCTGTAAAACGGGTGAACCAATTTTGACGGCACTTTCACTGGCAGATAGCTGATGTAACAAGAAGTAACTAAAGCTGCTTTTGTTTCAGGAAAAAATTATTTCACGGAGAAAATTGAAATCAATGAAAAATTTAATAATCGATTAAAATAGAATTTCTTTACATACATTATAAATTTTATGTATTTCTTTTATTAATTTACTGTATTTCTTCCAAAATGTTATTATAACTAGTAATCAGGTACACAGTACTACTTTCCATGTGCTTATTAGAACATTTTTTTTATACTACTATGCGACGAGACGAGCAAGACGTTCACCTGATGGTAAGTGATACGCTTGCCCATGACAACGCGGCGCTAGTTAAGATGGTACACACTGCACCACATTGTGCTCGTCGCCTGAGACATAAGGTGATAAGTCTTGTTACCCCAGTAATTACACTAGCTACAGCGCCCTTCAAACCGGAACACAGTAATGTCTGCACACTACTATTTGTCGGTTGCAATAGGAGCTGCGGCGGTACCCATCCAGACGGTCTCCGGCAACAGAGACCTACCACCTGGTAAATACCATATTAATATTACGTTCTACAGTAAATGATTTTATAAGTTAAACGATAAGTTATAGACATTCTTAAGATTTATCCCTTTTCGTACAAGCAAAACAGAGATACATAAAAATTAAACTTAAAAGGGTATATTTAGCTTGACTTAACATCGTTTTGCTTAGTACAAATTTTGGTAACGATCACCATTGGTTATTTATCACGACATAGTAATGTTTATCCCAGCTGCCTATCTTTTAGTTAGGTTGACAGTATCAATAAAAAGAATTGAATTAGAAATTAATGTCGCCTACTTTACTACAGTGCTTTACTGAAGAAATGGTCATCCGGCTCCATAACTAACGCTGGTGCTCAGTTTACTGCACATTTTTCTTTCTCAATCTGAATATGGTTAATGGCAGTTTAACTTGGTCGTTAACGTTGCGTTTATCAGACCCGATCCATCGCCTGATTGATGGATGACTTGTACTCCCCTCCCCTCTCCTATCCAACTCACTATTAGTTCTGGTTCAACTTTTTGTCTCTGCTATATAAGGAATATAATCTATAGATGTGATAACTAAGCAAATATGGGGTTTAAGATATTTATTCTCAAAAGAATTACAGTTATTCACTTATATGAGAATATTACAATGTGCATTTACAATGCGTACATGCAGACGGTAGTTATTATTAACACAGAAACTAAAATTTAATTTACAAGTACCCCTCAATAATTTTTTATTATCTTCAAGTTAAAGTACGAAACTATTCATATAAAAGTCGCACATGTGAATCGAAAGAAACTATTTTTGTTTTATGTTAACTTTTTTATCTCCTTCTTTATTACTTAATGACTTCTCTTATTAGAATTCTGCCGTCGTCTTATAACTTTCATGGTTCCTGTTGAAAGTTATTTACACATGTAAAAAGCAAATTTTAAAAAGTTCTACTGTACTATAGTTTGTCGCGTAATAAATTGCATGTACACCATGATAGCTATGATAACATGACATCACACCTCAGTCCGTCCGTGATAATGAGAACTGTAAACCAATGAATACGTCGGATATACACTCCCGGACACATCTATCGGCCCACCTAGTGTTTATAAGTTTTAACGGTGCCTAGCTAAAAATAAATGTTAGGTGGAGCAATAAGTTTTAATGCAGTTTTAAAGCTGATTTTTTGGTCAACCTTTATGTATGTTTTTTTTTTTTAATTTTGAATTCAGGATTATGAAAAAAAAAACGAAAATTCGAGTCTGTTCATTGTTTTCAACGACCCAGGAATGGAGAAAACTTTTTTATTTCGCACAAGTTGGATTTTTTTTTGATGTGTCCGATTATTGGTTCCATAAAAAGGCAAATCTAAACTTAGAGCCAGTTTTGACCAAAAAATATGGATACACTGCCTGAAATTGTCGCCCAAGTTGTAAAACTTCTGCCGGCCAAATCAATTCGAAATTACAAAAATAAATAAAAAAAAACCTACATAGGGGTTGACCAATAAATCTGCTTCAAAACTGCATTAAAACTTATTGCTGCACCTAACATTTATTTTTAACTAGACACCGTCGAAACTTTAAACACTGGGTGGTGGGCCGATAGATGTGTCCGGGAGTATATAAATATTTATATAAACTAAATAAATTTAGTAAAACTAAATTTTAACACGCAGAGTTATTCCTCTATTAGGCCATATGATCAATACTCATTTCGTATCTTTACCAGCTCATTCACCATCATACAGAAGGTAAGAAAGAATTGACCGACTCTAGAGAAACCTTGCGAGGAACTTTTAAAATTAACATTTTTCTCTAGGAGTTACATTTAAAATGTTTTCTCTAATTAAATTTTGAGATGGAGTTTATGAATAGAATGTCAAGTTAATTTCTTAAAATTAACTTTGGGGATAGAGTGAATTTCTTTCTGCACCGTTTACAGATGATGAAATGGTTTGCAAACTACATGTCTTTTGTTTATGATATTTAGTATTCTTATTTTCTCTTTTTCTTTCTTAGAAGCTATATTCATTTTTTTTTATTTATTCAACATAGGACTTAGTTTAGTGTTTGTTGTGTTACTTAAATAATTAAACAGATTTTAATTGATTTATTTCTTCAAACTTATCATCAAAAGCTTCGACAGCGTAGACCGACTTTGAGTCGTCGTTTAAATCGTCTTAAACTACTACTACCGTCTAAACTAATCTATGAAAAGAGTAACTAAATCTTATAGGCGAATAGTTGAAAACAAAGTACATTATTTCACTTCATTATACGTTAAATACACCGGGGTACAAATATTTCAAAGTTCAGAAGTACCGAATAAATCAAAGCGGAGTAGAAGGAAAGGAACCGAGAACACCCGGCCGCGTCCGTGAAGGGGTTACGATTGATGTTGGTAAAGGTCGCAGGGAAAGCCGCTGCAATTTGCCGGAAATTGTTAAATCAATGCAGACATTGCCACACAGTTTTTATATTAAAGATGTTTTTTCGATGTTATCCACTTAAGTTGCAATAAAACAACGATGGATTATTCGATTGACATGAATTTTATTTATCCGAAAGATATCTTGTGGCATTACATTTTAAAGACATAGATTTATGGAATATGACCGCACGGCTGGCGCGGGATGTAGGCCAATTGGACGTCCAATTTTTCGATGACTTTTTCCAACATTTGTGGTCGTATATCGGCCAAATTAACACAGCGAATTGTGGTGTCTTCAAATGGTTTTCAAGCGTTTGTGGCTTATCCGCATAGACCAATGACTTTACAGCCCCACAAAAAGTAGTCTAGCGGTGTTAAATCACAAGATCTTAAAGGCCAATTCACAGGTCCAAAACGTGAAATTAGGCGGTCACCAAACGTGTCTTTCAATAAATCAATTGTGACCCGAGCTGTGTGGCAATGTTGCGCCGTCCTTGTTGAAACCACATCTCCTGGACATCAACGGTTAATTCCAATTCAGGAATGAATAAGTTAGTAATCATGGCTCTATACCGATCACCATTGTCTGTAACGTTCTGGCCATCATCGTTTTGAAGAAGTACGGACCAATGATTCCACCAGCCTAAAAGCGCACCAAACAGTCAGTTTTTTCTGGATGTAACGGTGTTTCGCTTACACTTGAGGATTATCATCACTCCAAATGCGGCAGTTTTTGTTTGTTGACGTAGCCATTCAACCAGAAGTGCGCTTCATCCGTACGTCTGATACGTATTCCGCACAGAACCATTATTTTCGAAATAAAATTGTACTATTTGTAAGCGTTGTTCAGGCGTAATTCTATTCAGATGAATTGCCAAACCAAACTGAGAATAAATCACTTGACGCTGTTAAATCGCCATCTTAAACAGTAATGCCAACTTAAAGTTCTATACATCGAAAAAAACACCCGTTATATATAAGACTAGCCTTAATTTCATATGGTGTCAAATGAAAATGTAGCTGTAGATTGTGGAAGCGCGTTCGCTTACAATACTTTGGCTTTAACATATACACAATAATAGCACAGCGACACTACAGCATTCGATAAATAATTGAAATTGGTAGATCTAGATATTAAGAGCCACCACCAACCTCCACTGGAACTGCGTGTTACAACAAGCCGATGAAAGAGTGTGATGTCGTTAGAATTGTTTAGTATTAAACTACTTACACTACTGCAGTAGATCCCCGCGACTAATGTGTTCTGTAAGAACTTTTGCATGTGATGCCCGCGGTCACATTACACCGTCCGCCAACGGCAAGGAATTCCTCATACATTAGAATCATACATCTGGTTTCAGTGGAATTTTCTCCCAAGAATCATCAGATTATGGAATTAACTCCTTTCCGAGGTTTTTCAAAGGGGCTATAGAATGGGGTCCTTCATAAAGGACGTGATGAGGTTTATCTGGCGACGCGTCTAATAAGCTTCGGTACTGTTCCATCAGGCTAAGCGTGTGCTTGTTTGTCAACTTTGTGGTATAAAAAAGACTATATTCTTTGATATATAATAATATGACGTATATAAAGCAATAGCGGTCGATAGCCGACGGTCTCCAGAGAGCGGCCCCGCGCCGTCCGCCGCGCCGCTATAAAACCTAATCTACTTTATTACTGTTACGCCTTACTGTACACTCTTTAACGTTTTGACTTCCCAACCACATCCTCTGTGCTACAGCCGACTACTTACACCGCCGAGCTGTTCCGTGAGCTGGACGTTAAACATATTAGATTCACACCTTCCGTAATGATTTCTTATATTTTCCGTGAATGTTACACATTTATTAAAACTAAATTTTAACACGCAGAGTTATTCCTCTATTAGGCCATATGATCAATACTCATTTCGTATCTTTACCAGCTCATTCACCAACATACAGAAGGTAAGAAAGAATTGACCGACTCTAGAGAGACCTTGCGAGGAACTTTTAAAATTAACATTTTTCTCTAGGAGTTACATTTAAAATGTTTTCTCTAATTAAATTTTGAGATGGAGTTTATGAATAGAATGTCAAGTTAATTTCTTAAAATTAACTTTGGGAATAGAGTGAATTTCTTCCTGCACCGTTTACAGATGAAAAAGATTTCAACTGTATAAAAAGTCTTTTGTTAGATATTAGTTTCTCATTTTCTAATAAGCTATATACAATTTTTTTTTATTTATTCAACATAGGACTTAGTTAGGGTTTTGTTTGTTTTTTACTAAATCATTAAACACATATTAATTGATTTTTTTTCAAACTTACAATCAAAGGCTTCGACAGCGTAGACCGACTTTGAGTCGTTTAAATCGTCTTAATACCACTACCGTACTAAAGCTATGTATTAAAAAAGTAACTAAATCCTGTAGGCGAATAGTTGAAAACAAAGTACATTATTTCACTTCATTATACGTTAAATACACCGGGGTACAAATATTTCAAAGTTCAGAAGTACCGAATAAATCAAAGCGGAGTAGAAAGGAAAGGACGCGAGAACACCCGGCCGCGTCCGTGAAGGGGTTACGATTGATGTTGGTAAAGGTCGCAGGGAAAGCCGCTGCAATTTGCCGGAAATTGTTAAAATCAATGCAGACATTGCCACACAGTTTTTATATAAAGGATGTTTTTTTCGATGTATAGAACTTTAAGTTGCAATAAAACAACGATGGATTATTCGATTGACATGAATTTTATTTATCCGAAAGATAATCTTGTGGCATTACATTTTAAACATGATTTCTGGCATATGACCGCCACGGCTGGCGCGGATGTAGGCCAATCTGGACGTCCAATTTTCGATGACTTTTTCCAACATTTGTGGCCGTATATCGGCAATAACACAGCGAATGTTGTCTTCCAAAAGGTCAAGCGTTTGTGGCTTATCCGCATAGACCAATGACTTTACATAGCCCCACAAAAAGTAGTCTAGCGGTGTTAAATCACAAGATCTTAAAGGCCAATTCACAGGTCCAAAACGTGAAATTAGGCGGTCACCAAACGTGTCTTTCAATAAATCAATTGTGACACGAGCTGTGTGGCATGTTGCGCCGTCTTGTTGAAACCACATCTCCTGGACATCATGGTTATTCAATTCAGGAATGAATAAGTTAGTAATCATGGCTCTATACCGATCACCATTGACTGTAACGTTCTGGCCATCATCGTTTTTGAAGAAGTACGGACCAATGATTCCACCAGCCCAAAAGCGCACCAAACAGTCAGTTTTTCTGGATGTAACGGTGTTTCGACATACACTTGAGGATTATCATCACTCCAAATGCGGCAGGTTTGTTTGTTGACGTAGACATTCAACCAGAAGTGCGCTTCATCCTTACGTCCGATACGTATTCCGCACAGAACCATTATTTTCGAAATAAAATTGTACTATTTGTAAGCGTTGTTCAGGCGTAAGTCTATTCATGATGAATTGCCAAACCAAACTGAGAATAAATCACTTGACAGCTGTTAAATCGATCGCCATCTTAAACAGTAATGCCAACTTAAAGTTCTATACATCGAAAAAAACACCCGTTATATATAAGACTAGCCTTAATTTCATATGCTGTCAAATGAAAATGTAGCTGTAGATTGTGAAGCGCGTTCGCTTACAATACTTTGGCTTTAACATATACACAATAATAGCACAGCGACACTACAGCATCAGATGAATAATTGAAATTGGTAGATCTAGATATTTAAGAACCACCACCAACCTCCACCGGAACTGCGTGTTAGAACAAGCTGATGAAAGAGTGTGATATCGTTAGAATTGTTTATTATTAAACTACTTACACTACTGCAGTAGATACCGCGACTAGATGTGTTCTGAAGAACTTTGCATGTGATGCCCGCGGTCACATTACACCGTCCGCCAGCGGCACGGAATTCCTCATACATTAGAATCATACATCTGGTTTCAGTGGAATTTTCTCCCAAGAACCATCAGGTTATGGAATTAACTCCTTACCGAGGTTTTTCAAAGGGGCTACAGAATGTGGTCCTTCATAAAGGGCGTGATGAGGTTTATCTGGCGACGCGTCTATAAGCTTCGGTACTGTATGCCATCAGGCGAACCGTGTGCTTGTTTGTGCAACTTTGTGGTATAAAAAAGACTATATTCTTTGATATATAATAATATGACGTATATAAAGCAATAGCGGTCGATAGCCGACGGTCTCCGGAGAGCGGCCCCGCGCCGTCCGCCGCGCCGCTATAAAACCTAATCTACTTTATTACTGTTACGCCTTACTGTACACTCTTTAAACGTTTTGACTTCTCAACCACACATCCTCTGTGCTACAGCAGACTACTTACACCGCCGAGCTGTTCCGTGAGCTGGACGTTAAACATATTAGATTCACACCTTCCGTAATGATTTCTTATATTTCCGCGAATGTTACACATTTATTAAAACTAAATTATACGGATTTTATCGCGTTTATTATTTCGTTTGTTTATTCCCGACGTTTCGACCGCTTTGCAGCAGTCATGGTCACGGGAGGACTAAGATGACAGCCGTCCAAATGTCACAGCTATCACGTGGTACCCACAACTTTTTAATTATTATTAATGGTCCGATCTACGCAGAAAGAGCTCACTGTATCTTGAAGTCTTCTAGTGGTTCGCCTGGGATTTGGTTTAATTTTATTGATAATAGCAGAATTTTTTAGAATACAGCAGAAGAAGTCTGCAATCTGTGACCATGTTTTGGATCATCCCAACCATTACATCAGATTCGATGAACCTCAAATCCTCGCCAAAGAACACCGATTCCTGCCAAGGATGATTCGCGAGGCTATTGAAATTAAAAAACATCCTTATTTTAATAGAGAAGATGGTTGGGTAATACCACCGGCTTGGGATCCTATTATCAATAAAATTAACCCAAATCCCAGGCGAACCACTAGAAAACTTCAAGATACAGTGAGCTCTTTCTGCGTAGATCGGACCATTAATAATAATTAAAAAGTTGTGGGTACCATGTGATAGCTGTGACATTTGGACGTCTGTCATCTCAGTCCTCTCGTGATCATGACTGCTGCAAAGCGGTCGAAACGTCGGGAATAAACAAACTAAATAATAAACGCGATAAAATCCGTAAAATTTAGTTTTAATAAAAATGATTCACACCTTCCAACAATACAATATGATTCATAGTACAGTTGAAAGTAAAGTTGAGTAGATATATTTTCATAAGAAATAAATGTGTTACAGTGTAGTTATAAAGCAAACGGTAGTGCAGTTATAAGGTAGTAGCGCTGTATTTCAGGTTTTCGCACTCCAGTTCCCGCTGTAAATCTCATCGCAAGCAGCGGGGACGCTTGTAGTTGGCGGGCGAGGTAATTTGATTCGAGGATTACCGTCCCCGGCTCCAGCTCCGGCTTCGGAGACGTTATTTCGTAGTTTTTGTGAGAACCCCCCTAAAACTGTTTGCGGTATCCTTACAACGTTGGGCACCTGATTGTTGGTCACTGATCGCAGTACAAGCTTCGATCGATAACAGTTTAATATTCATTACGATTTTTTGTATTTCAGTGTTTTGCCTGTGTGACTTCGATCAAAATATTGTTCGGGAGGTTGATATGATCGTATGCGTTCATACAGAATTATGCTCTTTTCTATTTTTTTTTTTTTATACTACTTTGCGACGAGACGAGCAAGACGTTCACCTGATGGTAAGTGATACGCTTGCCCATGACAACGCGGCGCTAGTTAAGATGGTACACACTGCACCACATTGCGCTCGTCGCCTTGAGACATAAGGTGTTAAGTCTCGTTACCCCAGTAATTACACTAGCTACAGCGCCCTTCAAACCGGAACACAGTAATGCTTGCACACTACTATTTGTCGGTTGCAATAGGAGCTGCGGTGGTACCCATCCAGACGGTCTCCGGCAACAGAGACCTACCACCTGGTGAAACCTGGTTCTATAATATTATTAACTTAAAGCTTCATTGGGCGGTGTGAGGCCGGTGCGGTGGAGGGCGGAGCCCGGGCGCTCCGGTCCGCCCCGCCCGGGGAAGTGTTCGAGATAAATTGCTCTAAGTGCGTCCGGACGCCGAATGAACTACTAATAGAATAAGTAAAGCCTTTGTCCTGGGAAGGTTGAGCTGGTGAAACCATTTCAACTCTAACACTCTTAGAAAGTGTTTTAACTTATTTTCGTTTATACATAGTGGAAGCTTTATGGGGCGCGGTGTGCGCGGATATTAAAAATAAATGATACGCAAAGCATACTTTACTTGGCGATGTATATTTGAATGTATGAAAATAAAACGCGACGAATCTCAAACAATATGTTAGGGTCGTAAGACATTTTGCAACTTGCAACCTTCGTTAAGTTGAAGGTTGTTCTTTCAATATGTACAATATTCTTATTTTTCTTACACGTACAACTGTACTAAGTTGTTCATTTTGATGATGTTTTTTTTAATATTTAAGTCCATGCAGTCATTAACGACTGAATGATAATTTTAAATACGATTTTATAAAATCGATATTTTGCTTCAATTTTTTTTATTACGTATATATAACGTAACTAAGTAACAAGTTTGATGTTTTTATAAGTAGTAACAATTATAACATATACCCAGTCTTATTTGGCAAATTTTATATGTGTATAAAACTATATTAATAATGTAGTAAGTTATAAATGCAATATCCGGTATCTAATTAAATATTCGCTAGTTGATACTCGTTCCCTGGTCGCTTGCAGTCGTGCGGTTAAAGCCTTTATTAAAACCTTCGCTTTGACGGCTGCGATATTTAATTTTCAACATAATGTAGCTGGTGACGTGCTACATGCTGTAAAGGTTAAAACAAGAAGTTATCTAAACCTAGCCCAAATTATAAGTGGCTATATTTGACAAGTGTAGATATCCTGTTTGTCTTGTAATTATAGACTCGTCAGCTTAAAACGTTTTAACTCATCTGATACAATTTAACCATCTTACTTTTATAAACGAAAATTTAGATTAAGCTCCGGTCTGAAATCCTTATTAAATCCTTCTTGAATTACATCTGTGGAAAGCACTCGAATTATTTACCTTATAAATATGTACAAAACTCGGTCAAAATCTTTTAGAAATTTCCGTTTCGAAAGATTGTGTGTTTGATGTCTTTATCCGTAAGAGTTATAATAATCCACACAACTTCAGGAATTATCGTCCCGGGGGAGCCACCAGCGCTGGCAGCAGTCCATGCGCCGTTGTTTTTGGTTCCAGTTCAAATTATTAGCTCGTTATTTATTACAAGCTTACGAACCGGAGACGGGGCGGCAAGACTTGTTCCACTGATGCCAGCCACCGCGCGAGTTGAAATATTTGATGTCTATCATTTATGTTGTTGTTATACATTTTTATTGTTTTCATGTAAGAAACAATGCCGTATGTGTTATTAAAATAAAATATTGTTTAATGTATTGTTTTAAATAAAATATATAATTCTTTAGTGAAACTAAACGTCGTTAGGATTAAAATAATAAAGCAGTTATGTTAACATCCGTTCAGTATTTCCGTAGCAGGGATTACCAGTAACAACTTACATAAATATATACACACATCAAAAAAGTCTAAGCAACATGCATGATATTACAAATTTACCGTTTAGATTAATTAATTTTTAAGGCTTTACTCACTCAAAGTGCGTAGGTATGTGACCATTTTGTTAGTGATGACATACTCGGTGGTTTAAAAAAAAATTTTTCGATTATGTTTTGTTTTTTTCATAAAATTAAATGAAAGGGAATTTGTTTGAATTTAAGTGCGTTTTTATTGCTACGTTTAGTCTTGATTTTATAATTTTACCAACCATTTAAATGAAGTTAGTGACAAAATTGAATTGTTAGGTATTCTTTACGTCATGGAGCGACGTCATATGACGACAAATGAAATGCAAAGAGCTGTAGGGATGTTCCAAGCGGGAAGTAATCAATCTCAGGTATCTGGGCATTTTGGCATTCATAGAAGTGCTATTTGTCGTCTTTGGCATCGCTACAATAATACAAGGGAACCCACTGAACAGCATTCAGGCCATAAATGGAGTACAACCACTCGGCAAGACCGGTACATACAACTGATTGCAAGACGCCAGTCGCTGTGCACCGCTCGAGAGGTAAGTTTGATGCTACAAAATTCAAGTGGTGTTGATGTAAGTCCCCAAACTGTGCGAAATCGACTTTGAGTGAGTAAAGCCTTAAAAATTAATTAATCTAAATGGTAAATTTGTAATATCATGCATGTTGCTTAGACTTTTTTGATGTGTGTATATAGAAAATTAAGATATATATAGTATTCCAAGTTCTCACAACACCACGTATTTCAAGTTATCACAACAGTAACTACAACACAAACAGACGTGTGATCGCGTTTACTTAAAGCCATGGTGCGAAGCTAGCAGCTGAAAGCTAGCCTGGGTGAAGTCCGCAATTGACTGAAAATTAATTGCCTTTGAATCTCTCGTAGTTGACGTTTTAATTAAACGTAGCAAGCGAAGGATATGGCTAGCGTAGCCATAGCGTAGTGATTAACAACTTGCTTAGTAACTTGGTGATTCCTAATTCGATTCTGGAATCATATGTTGTAAAGCTTATTCGGAATTAAAGTGTTGTTGCATCCGTCTTTGTAATAACCACCAAAATATTGTAAATCTGCCTCCGTATTCAGCTGCCAATATATGGATGAGAGTCTAAGTATTCCCAACTTAACACCATGCCAAATTGAGGTCAGCGGTTATCCCATGTAGATAAAAAAATATGCGAGTAAATGGTTAATGTAATAGATTTGTAACAATAAAAATTACCTGACGATCAAAAAGACTGGGAAATCAAACAATAGTTGTAATTATTACATTTCTTATGTAACTAACTTTAGGTAGGCAACACGCATATCTACTTGTAATATTTTTTTTCGATACTTTACTAAATCTTTGTTGCAATTGAAATTATTTAGAATTAACGTAAACATTTTGTGTAACTTATATAACTTAATAAATTTATTAGAATGTTTAAAAAATACTTCTGAATAAAAACTGGTTTTACTTAGAAAATTATATAAATTATATTTATAGTACCGAGAAGCTATAATTAAAAATTACAGCCTGAAAGGCGTGCATTGTAAAATCGGTAGAATTTTAAAATTAATGTATAACAGCGCAAATACGTTTTCAAATCATCTATTTGCTAAAATTTAAATAATATTATTTATAAATTTAAGCTTGTTTTTGGTAATTCGTGTGCGGGTAAATATGTAATATAATGGGCGTATAAATAGTAACGCGCCAGGGGTGCGGGCGCAGTCGCGCTCCGTCCGCCGTTGTGTGCGGACCTCTTAAGAAATCGGTACGCTTTTAAACAAATACAAGAAAATTCTGTTAATCAACGTTTTGTTGGAAAACGGACGATCCCCAGGATTATGTGAGTTATATTTGGTGCTGGTGTTCCTACGTATATTATTTACATTTTATTTCCTCCTACACATTCGTGATTACGATGTGATCTGTAGCTGATGTACGTTAGATGGGTCAACGGGCTCGCCCTTAACTTTTTTTTATACAAATAAACTGTAGTAAAACATGAAACGAAACTCGCTTGCGTTGGCTGAGCCCGGTAAGAAGCAATGCCTATAAAATTATATTGGCCCATAAAGTATGTTATATTGAAAGCGTTCCTTTTACGACGGCTGCGGGTGAATCCCCGCGTACACGCAACGACATACCCAATATCAATGTTAATTATTACTTTGGAATGTACGCGGGAATAACTATTTACGTATATAATAGAAATGGACTATGCTGTCTTGTCTGAATACATATAAAACGGTTCGTCCAAGTTCTGTCATAATGGCTCGTAACTTATGTATACATAAGCATTTCTTTTCAAATATATAATTGGTTTGTCAGTTTTTATATTAACACTCCACGAGTAACAGAGTTCACACGAACAGGAATGTCCTGAGACCTGCAGTGTGTCCGCCATTTATTCCAAAACAAAACCGACGCTATATTTACAACAACCATACAACTACTACATAAATTATGTATTATTCACAACATTTGAATTACAGTTGATGATAAATATTAGTGTGAAATGTAATAATACAATACCATGGAAAAATTTTACTAATTTGTTTCAGTTTCTTACCAAAACAACTGTATTACTATTTTTTTAACAAAACCACAATTGCTTTTCTTCAATTTCTAACATATATCACACTCTTTTGTGTTCATGGTCTTAGGATACGAACCCCTAGTATATAAACTATCCATAGCTACAACCTACACGATGTTTCCTCTCTGCTGTTTGTGGTAAAAGTACCCGCTGCATTCGTTACCAAATAATTTTCGCTTTTAACTATGTACTACTTTCCGATTATAATAAATATTGTTTTGACATTTATTCTGTTTCTCTGTAATCTAAGACTAAATACATTACACCGAATGAGAATTTCTTATTCGTTTTCTTCGTAGGTTTCATGTTACATACAAAATTTCTTCTATTTGGTGTCTTACCAAATTTCATTTACAAATGTACTTTCGTTTCATGTAATATTGTAATAATTTCGAAAGTTTTCCTATTGCTTATTTCTAATGTGAACTTTTTGTGTAATATTAACCGGTTCATATATATTTTTAAAAACATTTCTATAACTCTTATGAAAAATTAACTCTGTCAGTGCGAGTGCCGCCTACTAAGTAAATGTACGAGAATTTTGCCAACGTCAAACGCTTGAAATACATATATAAACACCGCTAGATTTAATTTAATGTGCTTTTTAAATTATTATTATACTAAAACCGTTTGATATTCATTTAAATATTTTTTGTTTTCATTAAACAAACTACTTTTCGTATGCCATTACAGGTTTTTTTTTTTTGTAAAACGTATTCTACTTGCATTTAAACTATAATTGCTTTCAAGTTAAGATTATTTTTTAATTATAATAAAACTGTGTGTGAATAACTTAGAAAAATCTCATTGACGAGTATCACAGAAAGATTCGTGCCTTAAACCGTAATCTTTGTCTAACTACCCACATCAAGATTTTAACTTTAACCAGCACACGAAGCGGGCAGCCGATAGAAAAACAATATGCGTATTGTGTCTGTCTGTATCCCATGATACAACAGCGATATTACCTTTCATTTCAGATTATTACCTTACCGCTCACATCGCACACATTATATTTTTCATTTCCATTTGCGCTTCCCATTTACTTCAAGCTATATCCGGCATGGTTTACAGAGACAAGATAATTATATGTTCAATACGTATAAGGATCTATGAAATTGTAGATTTTAATTTAAACAGAAACCATTGCTAATGTTTAGAAAGCTACCCATCAAATCTACAATACCACTTTAGACATTAAGTATCACTTCACTTTTTAATTAATGTGAACGCTGTGAACTTTGAATACACAATAAGTAATTCATAAACAAAAACTTAGAACTTAAAGTATTATAACTTATTGAAAACTTATGCTTGTAACGTGTCGATTGCTTTCTTCATCGTTCATGTCGATTACGTTACACAAATCCCGGTTGAGGGAAAAACTATCGGTGACGTCACGGCTCGCGTGTCCGCGGGCGCCGCTACGGGGTACGGCGTAGCGTAGTGTCTACGGACGCGCGGCGCCGGACGTACGCTACGCGGTGTCGCGTTGGAATGTCGAAGTAATAATAACGTGCGAGTTAACATAATTATATATATGTAAATATATATATTGCTTGAAAGTTAATTAAACAGGTATATTAATAAAAAAAAATAATTATTAACAGTATAATTGCTAACAGGATATTTTTAAGTGGTTGTTCAACCCGGTTGTGACTTGAACAATTAATATGTATATTCACTGTGATTGACACTTAGACCGGAAGTGCGAGGTGTAAGTGATGATGTGTCGTTTATAATGAATGCGTGGAATGTGAAGAATGGGTGAGGGCACTAACCCGGGCGTGTTCTTCGTCGGCGCCAACGGCAATGGGTACCGGCTGTCGGCGCGCGGGGTCCAGACCCTGCAGAGCTTCCTGCGGGAGCACGGCGCCGACTGCGTCAGGCAGTTCATGCAGGTCGGCATTGAGGCACTGTATATCTTTTTAATCTGATTTATGGTCACTTTTATTTTACTTTACGAGAAAATGTACTTGAAAATAATTTAATTGCTCTGAATTTTAAAAAAAATTTTAGGACATTTGACTACATGATTTTCATGTATTCATCTAAAATGATCTAACACTTAATCTTTATAATATTAAAATGACTGGTGCTTGCCGGGAACATACAGCCACTCAATTGACAACCAGAAAACAACGGTTCAAATGAAATTAACCAACATTGTTCAAACTTCACTAACTGAAGCCTCGGGGTCGAATCGGGGACCATATGTTACCAGGCAAGCATCACAGCGCCACATCCCCAGTTATTATTACCCAAGTAATTAAACTGGCTGTGGAACATTACGCGAACCAGGAATGAATATTTGCTGATTACTATTTGCCGACAAGAATTAATAGTTAACGTAGATCATAATAAAGTAGACAATTCAACTTAACTGAGCATGTTTCTAACTTATCATCACTCAGCATTGAGTGATATATATTTATCAATTAGATTTCACATCAATGTATTAAGCAGTGATGTAACTTGCTATCGCTTGATGTATAAGTTATTCGTATTGAGCTCTGTTTCTGTGCTAAATGAAGCTTAGTAATAAGCTGTCCGCTTTATCATACGTTTTCGTTCTACTTGTTCTACTTGACGGGAGGTTTTTATAAGCCTAAAATTTACCGCCGGAAATGTATGACACAGTATAACAGAAAAACATTTGCGCGATAGATACTTTTTCGTTATTTTTTGTTTCTATTGTTCCGTCTAAAAATTTGAATTGTCTTTTAACGTTACAAACGTTAAAAATTTTAGCTTTCGTTTCTGTTAATATGTTTTTTAAGATTTTATTTGTTGTCTCTGTTTATATATATATACTTTTTTTTAATTTATTTTAGTTTTGGGATTTTTGCCCCGAAGGAGCATATCAATCCCATCGTACCCTTTATATCTTAAGACTATATCAACATTCTACAGACAAACTACAGACTAAATCACTTAAGAGCTAATATCATTCAGATTCGCCAAGGACATCAGGTCTTTGGCGAATTTGGATGTTGGGTCTGCCAGCGCGGTTTGCACCACGCCAACATCCCTGATGTTAATACTGTGTAGTGTCAGCTATGAATTTCTTTTTAAATTATTCTGTTTACATTCCATCAGCAAATGTTGCACATCCTCAATCTGATTACAAATTCTGCACATTGGAGAATCAACTTTTTTCATAAGAAATGCGAACTTCGCTGTCGGAATGTGACCACAGCGAAGTCTAAATGCTAGTTTTAGGATGTTCCTTGGCAGGTTACACTTCTCAAACCAGGGCACTCGGTAAGGCACAGATCGTATGGTTCCATACCAAATGCCTTTCTCTTGACATACATTAACAAAATGCTTTGTCCAAGTTTCATAACAGACATTACTGTAATGCAGTATATGTTCCAAATGATCTGGTAAAAAGATGACAGGATTACCATTTTTAGCTGCTATCTTTTTGATTTTGTTGTAAACTGTTATATTATAAGTATGTAATATGAAATATCTGTGAATGTATAACGCCGGAGAAAATTGCTGCAACAGCTTAAGAAAAACATCGTAGCTTGAAAAGCACTTAGCCTTAGAAAGTCCGTACGCGCCAACAGATAGGTGAACTTAGCTTAGTACCGCGGCGGGCCCACTGGCACGGATATCGCACAATAGCTGCGCGATACCCGCTACCCTCTACCCCTCGCGACATTTGTTTATATCGCGCACCTCCCTCCACTGCCGCCGGGTAACAAACACTTCAGAAGAGTTTACACTCCAGAACATGGTCGTTTGTTACTTTCGCTTGGCAATAATCTAATCGTCTCTCATGTATGAACAACATATGAACAGTAAACTCTTATCACACGGATTAGCGAATTTACACAGATTAGTTTTTTTTAATAGTAATTTATTAAATTTTATTTTAAAATATATGTCAACTACATATACATATCTCAAATATCTGTGGGATTCAGGCGTAGTGATCTAAACCAACAATCCACGCAATCACCACCACGCTTTTCTCTATCCTCTCGTTCACGTTGTCGCTCTGACACTCCGTCCTTCGATTGTTTTTCCCTTTACTTTTTAATTCCCTTTCATCCTTCTTGCTTCACACTATCTCCTTACAACCTGCTTACATTCCATACAGTTCCAATCCTACATATCTGAAAATTTTATTTTTTATATTACCTTTCATTTTAATATATTCTCTCTGTATACAGAATGTTTTGTTATGTTATGTAATTTAATTAAATTTTTATTGAATTTTTTGATTTGTCATCGATTTGCTGTATGCTTTTTAATAATTAGCCTTTTATTTATTTGCCTATATATAAGTAATGCAAGCTGTGTCTCCTTAGACTCAAGATGGTACTATGTTTTCTATAATGTTTTATTTTATGTAAGTTGTAATTTATGTATTGTGTAATCTTTTTTTGGATACCTTATAAATGAATAAATACATACAAACACACACATGTACGGTACAAACAAATAAAAAAAATTATTGGTAATTATATGGGCAGTACATAAGTCAGGCTCCTGAGATACAAGCTGTACTTAGTTCAGAGCCAGAAGGATATCATGTGTTGTAAATTTTAAAGAAGTGTAAAATAAACTTCCCAACACGGCAAAGGTATTTTTATCAAGTAAACGTTTTTAATGTGAACCCAATGTAGTAATGTATCCGACTTTATCACAATTACCAGCCGCGATGTCCCGCGGTAAAAATCCCGGTTGTACGTTGCCAAGCGATAAAACCTGGAGCCGTGAACAGCGGCGGCGATTGTACGATTGCATTTAATGCATGTACCGCTTGACGGCAGGGGGCGCTGGTGGTGGTGGTGGTGGTGGCCGGGGCGGCATGCTAGCGCTGCACCTATCCTTTTATCCTTTTAGTTGTGATACAGCTTAACTAAAGCGCTTATACGAAGCACTTCGACAAAAACTAACCCGCTAAGTACACGTAACAAAACCGGGCAATATGATCACTGGTTCACCTTTTCATCTTACCGCGCGTAAGTAAGAAACAACATGCTTTAGTTTTAATAAAAAATTCCAAAGACCTCATACAGAAAATTATATTACTCGATAGTAATAAGTAATATAAGAAATGTGATAATTACCAAACGACTTGACAAAGGCAAGCGTATCACTTACCATCAAGTTAATACCTCGCTCGTCTCGTAGAATAAACAAGGTATATACTGGTATACAGTAAAGTTTATTTACACTCAAGCGTAGTTTAATTTCCGTTGCAGTTTTTATTTATTTATCTATATAAATTTAAATACATAGTTATGTTTGTCTAGAGCCGTGATAGCCTAGTGGTTTGAACGCCGGCCTTCCAATGCGAAGGTACCGGGTTCGAATCCGGCCTGCACCAATGAATTTTTCAATTTGTGTGCAATTAGCATAAAAACACCAACTAATATCACGCGCTTTGACGGTGAAAGAAAACATCGTGAGGAAACCTGCATATCTATGTCATGACCATCAGTGGTCAGACTAGTATGTGAAATGGAGAAGGCAATGGCAAACCACTCCATTATAACTGACAAGTAAGTCGTCGTGTGTTTCAATAAAAACATGACGACCACGACCCTCAGTCATGAGGAAATACGACTTAGAAGAAGAAGAATGTTTGTCTATCGTAACCTCCAAGGGCGTAGCAATGCGATGCCATCAGATACAACTTGCGTAGCGCTACGACGAATAAAATTAATATTTAAAGTTTACAAAACAATGAAACAACTTTGAATAAGTAGAAGCAAAAATAACGAGAGGACAGTTTATATAAAGTTTAATTAAGAAAGTTCCTCGCGGTGAGTTTTGATCGCGTGCTGTAATAAAACAAGAGAGAGGATTAATGTGAACAGAATAAGAAGAATTAGTTCTGTTAACATTACACGCTGTGGAGGAAATCTATATACAAATAAATAAAATTGGAGTGTCTGTATGTAACATTACAATAACCGCTTTTTACTAAGTGCATTTCGATCTATACTCAATACTTATACCAAAACCACATTTTTTTTTTAATTTTTGTCTGTTGTCAGTCTGTTTGTTCCGTCTAATTTCTGAAACGGCTGAACCGATTTCGACGCGACTTTCACTAAAATATAGCTGGTGCTACAGTTAATAACTTAGGCTACTTTTTTTTCGAACAAAAAAAAATTTATATCATTGTATATGTAATTGTAACACTTAAACGTTTAGATGATGTCATCATCATATCATATCTATATTTATTATAACGTGTAAATTTTTATTCGACTCGGCGATGAGACGAGTAAGACGTTCACCTGATGAAGCGATACGTTCGCACATAACAACGCGGCGCTAGTTAAGATGGTATACACTGCACCAAATTGCGCTCATCGCCTTGAGACATAAAGTGTTAATAGTCGGTGACCAAGAGCTTCTGGATGCAAAACTCGATAGCTTGGGTCACCGTCGTAGAGTAGCTAGTCTCTCGGTGTTCTATCGAATGCATTTTGGAGAGTGTGCTCAAGAACTGCATGATCTGATACCGCGCTCGCCCTTTTATCACCGGACGTACAGACACACCGCAGGCATCCATCCCTTCGTTGTCGATCTCCCGCGCATTAGGACTAAGCGTTTCGCTTCGTCCTTCATAATGCGTACGGCGAGGGAGTGGAACAGTCTGCCGGCGTCAGTGTTTCCGTCCAGGTGTGATGTGGGGGTCTTCAAAAAAAGAGTGAACAGGCTTCTTCTAGACTAGTGCGCTTTACCACCTAGATTACATCGCCGCTTACCATCAGGTGGGATCGTAGTCAAGCATTAGTCTATCCTAAATAAAAAAAAAAAGCAGTAAGTTTACTGTCGTACATGTATCGCTGAGTGCGACGCCTTTTGCCGACTTTAATACATAGTTAGCTTGCGGGAATGGATTCGAACCGGAGCCCGCGAAAGTCTGCTTATGCGTGCACAAGTTAAAATTAACTCAACGGTCTGAATACAGGTTTTTTTTTTTTTATTTTGGTTTTGGGATTTTTGCCCCGAAGGTGCATATCAATCCAATCGTACCCTTTATATCTTAAGACTATATCAACATTCTAAACTACAGACTAAATCACTTAAGAGCTAATATCATTCAGATTCGGCAAGGACATCAGGTCTTTGGCGAATTTGGATGTTGGGTCTGCCAGCGCGGTTTGCACCACGCCAACATCCCTGATGTTAATACTGTGTGATGTCAGCAATGAATTTCTCTTAAAATTATTCTGTTTACATTCCATCAGCAAATGTTGCACATCCTCAATCTGATTACAAATTCTGCACATTGGAGAATCAACTTTTTTCATAAGAAATGCGAACTTCGCTGACGGAATGTGACCACAGCGAAGTCTAAATGCTAGTTTTAGGATGTTCCTTGGCAGGTTACACTTCTCAAACCAGGGCACTCGGTAAGGCACAGATCGTATGGTCCTATACCAAATGCCTTTCTCTTTTTTTATACAGGTTTACGATGGACCAACAACTTTTACCTAAACTACTTTCCAAAAGTTTTTATATCTGTTTAATTTCTGTGGGGATGTTTTGGTGAGGTCTCTGTCCGACGGTGACCGTCCGATGATGTCGACTATAAATTAACATGAATGATGATGTTATAACGGGGATAAGGAGAATAGATATAGTGGACGTGTTAATAAGTAGTTACGTTGTGGGATAAATATGATATTAAGTAAATCTACGTTTTATTGAACAATGAGCTATCCTCAAAACCATGTTGGTGATACCCTCGACGCTGATGTTGTGTTTTACAAATACTTCAGGAACTACTGCTCTAACATGTATACTGATATCAGTCTAGTAAACATTGTTAGTGTGTTAATTAACTGAACGACTTAATTATTTCTGTTTAAATATTATCGATAACTTAACTCCAATGACGATTATGATGATTACAGTAACGAAATATAAACCAAAGCAATGAACTTCTACTGGGTTTCGCAGTTTTAAGATATGACATGATTTAAACTTTTTTAACTTATAAATTATATCATTAAAATTGAATTCTGTATTACTAAGTCATAATAATATCGTATTAGTAATTTCACTAGCTAAACCGCCCTTTAAACTAGAACCTTAAAAACTGACGAAATTGCGTTAGGTGTATACGGTATATCTCAATGAGGATTTTTTATGAAAAAAGATATATATTTGAATTTTTAAAATCTCAAGTTTGTAGTAAATAACTTAACGATGGAGCAGTATTGCTGAGTGGAGCTAATTAAATTAATTCCAGCCGTAAATGGTACGGCATCGGTTGCGGCTTCCGGTAATCCGTGCCGGCGGCAGCTCCAGTAGGCTCAGGGAAGCTAAGGCAGTGTACACACGCTACAGTTTTACTATAAAGATGATTTATAGCAAAATCATTATATATGTAGTTACTAGATTATAGTTTACTGCGCGAAAATCCATAAAAAGTTTCTCCAATTTATTATCCATTGAGGGATATCCTCTCCTGATGAGACATGAGACGTTGTGTCCTTACCCCAGTAATTTCATTAGCTACAACACCCTTCGAACTGGTACACAGTAATATCACACTTATTTAATGCCTGAAATAAGAGATGCGTTAGTACCTAGATCGGCAACAGAAACCTAATGTGTGCGTGTCATTTAATTGAACTATTTCATTTGATCTATTTGTTTAGTTTATTATGACGTTTACTAATTTACTAGTAGACAGTTTGCAAATTGATCGTGTTCAGCTGTCGACGGGGACGGGAAGCGATTTATTCTCAAAGCTAATGCCGTTCCATTAACCAAAATTTACTGTACAACGATATAACAAATAACTACTGTAAGGATAGAAACGCTCATAACATTGATCTATCCATACCTAAATCGATTTTAGAGTTTTTGACGTGACAACGTCTATTAAATTGGTATAAGATAGGACGCGCGTGCTGAGAAATGTCCCGCACATAAGTGGGCGTGGCTTACGCCGACCGCTAAGTCGGTATGCGTTTGCCCGAATTGGTTGAAAGTAAAAGATGTATTCTATTGCTCAATAATAATTAGAAATAAAATCCCTAACAAATATAATTGAGAGTTAGTATAACTTGATTTGTAACCCGATAAACATGTCAAACAAGAATAATAAAATTTATTATCAAAATTTTTTGTGATATAATTAATAGACGTTGTCACGTTAAAATACATAAGTGCCCTGCACATATAACCCAGAATTTTTTTTTTTTCTTGCCAATTAGTTTACAGAAATTAGTATTTATTTTGATGGTGGTTTAATAACAGATCGTTATTTATGAAATTGTCGTTTTTATCCACATATTTTTTTTTTTATTCTACTTTGCGACGAGACAAGCAAGACGTTCACCTGATGGTAAGTGATACGCTTGCCCATGACAACGCGGCGCTAGTTAAGATGGTACACACTGCACCACATTGCGCTCGTCGCTGAGACATAAGGTGTTATATCTCGTTACCCCAGTAATTACACTAGCTACAGCGCCCTTCAAACCGGAACACAGTAATGTTCGCACACTACTATTTGTCGGTTGCAATAGGAGCTGCGGTGGTACCCACCCAGACGGTCTCCGGCAACAGAGACCTACCACCTGGTCGGCAACAGAGACCTACCACCTGGTGAAAACATAAGTCTACTTTGGTGAACGCTACTCCATATTGAATAACAGATGGTCACCAAGCTGATAGAATCAATGTTGGAAGCTCTACCTCATCCACCATATTCACAATTCCTTATGCCAACCGAATACTACCTTTTTCAAAATTTGGATTACTTTTTAGCGGGAAAAAAGTTCTGTTCACTCTCGGCAGTGCAAATACTTTTAGTTTCTTGTCTTCCAACCGATTTATACAAAAGGCATCAATGAACTGTTTCTGTTATTCGATTAACAGAAACTAAAAGTCAGAGAACAAACACTTTCAATTATTTCGTACAAAAATAATTATTTCATTGTTAAAGAACTACTTTCTTATAAGTAGTTTTGAAATAATAGCTTTAAAGTATACACGAGTTCTAACTTCTTCCTCAGTTTGTAGTAATTGAATTTTTAAAACTTTATATTCGTAACCGGATGTTTGTGCATTTTTATTGTCGGTGTCCCGGGTTCGTCTGTCGTCTCCTATGCAATCTGTTCGACGGGCTAACCATTATAATCTGAGCCCGAGTTTCTTATTACCATTTATGAATTCATTTCAAGTCGGTTAACGGACTCCGCTGAAAGGGAGCGGTCACCACAACCGCGGCTTTGGGGCGGTAATAGAATTTTCATTCAGTACACCTACCCCTTTATAAATTTGTACAAATATAATTTTATACTCGCATTTTTATTAAGAACACAAGAGAAGATTGAGTTGTTTGGTTGGATTATTGAGTTTTACTACCACATCAACTCCAGATGGGATTGTGGTCAAGTATTAACTTATTTACAATTTTTTTTTTATACTACTTTGCGACGAGGCGAGCTAGACGTTCACCTGATGGTAAGTGATACGCTTGCCCATGACAACGTGCTGCTAGTTAAGATGGTACGCACTGCACCACATTGCGCGCGTCGCCTTGAGACATAAGGTGTTAAGTCTCGTTACCCCAGTAATTACACTAGCTACAGCGCGCTTCAAACCGGAACACAGTAATGTTCGCACACTACTATTTGGCGGTTGCAATAGGAGCTGCGGTGGTACCCAGACGGTCTCCGGCAACAGAGACCTACCACCTGGTCGATAAATATTTATGTGCTGTCAATGTTTACCAAAAAGATTATAATTTCGTTGAGGATTTTAAACACTGGGTTTGTTACTCAAAAAGAAGAGTCTTATACTTCTTATCTACTATGGATTAATACTTATATAGACAGCTGAAACACGGCTTGTTGTTATGTAGATATATTTACACGAAACTACTAACCGTTGCATTACAAGATCAGTGCTATCTAAACTCGTAGTTGCTTCCCTTTTATCACTTGATTCGCCTTAACTTAACGGCGGTAAAGAAAACTAAGCATTTTAACAGTTGATAGTTAAAGTTGTTATCAATGAGTAATTACTCAAATAACTCAGGATATCCTTTACAGCTACACGGAATTGTTTCCGTTTGGGGTGGCCATTATTATTATAACAGTTGCGCGAACTGTCGGCCCGTCCGTTTGTTGCGCAGGTTATTAACGTCAGTTGTACTGCGATGCAGTAAGACATCGCACACAATTTGTTTTTACTCAATCCTCTCCGTTTGTTTAGGGGTTTATTGTGCGAACGGAATTGTTCATTTAGGATATATCTTTTTATTTTATTAAAGTAAGACGTATATGATTTTTACCTTGTTGCAAATTGCCAAACTGTAATAGTCTAGTGGAAGCCGTGATAGCATAATGTTTTGAACGCCGGCTTTCCAATTCGGAGGTACCGGGTTCGAATCCGGCCTGCACCATTGAAAACATCGCGAGGAAACCTGCATATCTATGTGATGATCATCCGTGCTCGCACTAGTATGTGAAATGGAGAAGGCAATTGCAACATCACTCCATTATGACTGGATGACCACGACCTTCGGTCATGAGGAAATACTTTTTATTTATTTTTATTTAAAAAACTTTATATGCACACAAAGAAAAATGTACAAAAAGGCGGACTTAATGCCATAGGGCATTCTCTCCCAGTCTACCATAGGTTGAGCAGAGAAGATAAATAAGGGTGCATTATTTTTGTAGTTGAGTAATTACATATAGTACAATATAAAACACAATAATAGTGGTGGACACAACTATGATTGGTACATATGTTATAGGAAAGGTTAGTGTTATACATTGGCTGAAGCATACACATATATATAAATGATGGCTGATATAAGTACAAAAAAGGAGGAGAAGAGCATATATCATAGTGACAAGTAGTGTTGCCACAACATTCGCTTAAAGGAAGCATTACTACGAGCTGCCCGAAATACGACTTAGAAGAAGAAATTGTCAAAAATTACAATTTTATTACTACGTGTACCTTTCTGTAAGGATTTATGTTTACATCAAATAATAAATTTTGAGTGAATTTACCCTATTCAAATGTTTACTGCTGCCTCCGCAGCTAATTGTCAATTTACTTTTTATTACTATGATCCCCGACCACATAGACATTTTATCGGCGCTCTCGTCTTACGCGGTTTTACTATACACAGAGAAGTATTTTTACTTCGCTCAGAACCCACACGAGCTTGATAGATCTCGTCGACCTCTTTGACCTCTGAACGTCGTATCGTGTCCACTGAGACTAATATACCGTTGTGTTGCGGAATTCCATTACTGAACAGATACACAGATATTCTTATTCTGACCGAGATTACATACACTTGAGTGATACTAGTTGGGTATATTTTGTGTTTTTTTACTATCTACATTTATTTATTCAAAAAAAATTGAACAATTGTTTTTACATTTTCTAGTGGCACCTAAACTAAGCTGCGATTGTATCTTAGTCTGCCATAATACATATTGATTGCCTTATTATAATTAGACGCGTACATACTCCAATTTCTTCTTCTAAGTCGTATTTCCTCATGACTGAGGGTCGTGGTCATCATGTTTTTAATGAAACACACGACGACTCTCTTGGCAGTTATAATGGAGTGATTTGCCATTGCCTTCTCCATTTCACATATTAGTCCCCGACAATTGATGGTCATGGCATAGATATGCAGGTTTCCTCACGATGTTTTCCTTCACCGTCAAAGCGCGTGTTATTAGTTGGTGTTTTATGCTAACTGCACATAAATTGAAAAATTCATTGGTGCAGGCCGGATTCGAACCCGGTACCTTCGCATTGGAAGGCCGGCGTTCAAACCACTAGGCTGTCACGGCTCCGACTCCAATTTAAATTAGACTAAAAAGATATTATATATCAAAGTGTAACTAAAAATAAAATAAATCTGTAAGTATAATGAATAGTATTTCAGCCTTCCCATTACCGAGGAAAGCTAGATTAATGTTTAATTTAATTAAGAAAGCAATTCCTTAATTATGACGTGCATGAATGTAACAAACTTAGTGTAAGATCATTTTGTAACGCTCGTATGAGGGTAACATTGTTTGCAATAAAACCTGCTGTAATTTATGAAAAAGAAAAAATCTGATGAAGGCTTTAGTTTGTTAAATGAAATTCGTAGACATCGCGTAGTGTATAACTACGGTGCTACGAAGCTACGGGGCTACGCCGCGTTCTCATGTCGTAACCCGATCGGCAGCGGGCGCGCAAATGCGACTTCCTCTCACCACCGATCTATCAATAACATATCGTTCTAACGTTATACATTAGATCTATCGCTAAATCTATATTTAATTGAATCGGTATACAGGATGATAAAATAAGAGTGAATGAGAAAGCGAGAACTGGAATGGAAGAACGAAAAAACATGAAAGATTGACAGAAAAGAAGGAATAAGAAAAATGTGAAAGAATCTTTAGCCCAAATTTACAAAGGTACGTTAAATAAAAAATAATAAAAAAAAACCGATACACAGTTTTATTCGCAGCTATATTACCGACATTTGAACTAAGCAAATTCTAAAATATTTGTTATAATTTTTTTATGTTATTTTCTGTCTTAAGTTCGTTAATAAGTTAAGCCTTTTGTCATTTATGAAAAAAAATATCAAAAGCTGTCGGAAGCCCACTTGATGATAAAGTAAAAGAGTAGCTAATGGACCTCCGTCATCTTATCTGTAGCTGTTATATAACATCTTAGATTAATCTGTAGTCTTAGGGCTACGCAGTTTCCGTTGTATAATTATTAATGACGTTGAAGTCTCAGATAATTATATTGAGTGTTCGTCATCACCGACACACATTCATAAAGAATTCTAATTTATACATAATTTGTTTATATTTTATTGATAATTTATTTATTTGACACATCTGCGATGACACAAAATAACAATAACCATAAAGCTAAAAAAATCTTAATCAAATTGATCTGTTTAATAACTCTTTGTATGCTTTCAAAACCAAAATCTTACTTTTGATATCTCAACCTGAACCGCTGTAATAGTTAATAATTTATTCTAATTTTCATTTATTCGTTTTTTCCTTCTCAAGTGTTATATTTTTTGTCTGTCAGGTTTGTATTATTGTAGTAATGTTGGGCACTACCTGTCCTCTAATTTAGTTAATACTTTTTTTTTTTTTTTAGATGTTATTATATGTAATGACTGTTTGTGCCAAAATAAAGAGAAAAAAAATAAATAAAAAGCTATTGGTCAGTTTGTAGCCACCATTGTAGATATGCATGCGTCCACACTTGTCTACGCAGCGCTACCTGTATTACTAAAAAGAAAAGAAAAGGAAAACAATATCGACTGAAAATTAAACACGAAAAAAAGTAAAAGTTTAAACATTATTAAGTACACGTTTACAAGGAACCATACGTGAACAAAATCAGAATATTACTTTGGACATAAACAAGGACAACAAAATTTATGTACGATATGGAAGGGTGGTGTCTCCTGGCACAGGCTTTGTAATGCCTGAAAGAAGACAACAAAAACTGTTGTTAACAAGAAATGTATGTTGCCAAATAAACCATTTTTTTTGAAGTGAAACTTCTTTATCGGGGTTGGAAAAAAATATAGTGTAACATTTATTCGCTACGCGTCACATTATTCCGTTACGCGCCATTTTTTTTCTTATCCCTACCACGCGTGATTCGAAGTATACTTTCTCCAGCGGAGTAGGGATTTTTAAATGTCTCCAATGTATTTTGCGGCCCGTTTTGAGTAGTTACATTTTTGAAATCCAGGTGGCGATTGCATCGACTTCCGTAAGAGCCCAAGACCCGCTTTGAGTAGTGATGACTTTGACCACTAGGTGGTGTCGTGCAATTGCCATTTACCAATAGCATATCGTTTGTATGTATGTTTGTATGTTATATTGAAGTGATCAGCAAAATCAAAGGGTTTATTTTAATTCTAATTCCAGTGAATTTCTAAAAAAAGTAAGTACATCTCTTTTTCTAATACTTAGGTGTAATTATGGTATTTATTTTTCCACGTTATTTAAGCTTAACCTTTGTCATATATGTAAATACATATACATATATGTATATAAATACATATAAATATTTATATATATGTATATTTATATATATTTATGTATATGTATATTTATATTAACATATATGTATATATATATTTTTTGTTAATTGATAAATTATTTTTTGAAAAATAACGTCATAAAGAAGTTTAACTTCTTACGAGTGTACGCTAGTACACGCACACTATTTTTATTATCATAATTCGTTACTTGTATTAGTGACTGTTGCTTATTATTTGATAAATCCTTCATATGTACGGAACTTCGTATCCTCCGCGGCGATATTTTTGTACGGTGTATTTCCGGATAAATCTGGTGCGAAGCGCTGCGAAATCGCTATTCCCAAATCCGGCCAGATCCGCACCTGTCAAGATAGACCCGCATAATAGCGGTCTGCTCCCCCAGGGGGCGCAGGAGGGAGGGGGTGAACGGGGTTTTTTTTCCTTCTAACAAAACAACGAATCAAGAACTCACTAAGCGGACGCTTCAGTTTTTTTCACCGGCTTTGTGAGAATTTCTTAAAAGCTTTTCGTGGCTTTATCTCATTATTATAAGGATGCTTAGGAATTTCCAACAATCTCACATTTCACGTTTTATGCTTTGCATAATAATTAACTGGACTTAATTATTTCCGGTAAGGATGATTCTTATTCTAAGTCGTATTTCCTCATGACTGAGGGTCGTGGTCATCATGTGTAATGAAACACACGACGACTTACTCGTCAGTTATAATGGAGTGGTGTTGACATTGCCTTCTCCATTTCACATACTAGTGCGAGCACGGATGCTCATCACATGGATATGTAAGTTTCCTCACGATGTTTTCCTTCACCGTCAGAGCAAGTGATATTAGTTGGTGTTATACTAACTGCACATAAATTGAAAAATTCATTGGTGCAGGCCGGATTCGAACCCGGTACCTTCGCAAAAGAAGGGCAGCGTTCATACCACTAGGCTATCACGGCTCTAAGGATGATTAGTACACGTAATTTACTGGTGGATCTCTGTTGCTACAGACCGTCTAGGTAGATACCATCGCAGTGACTATCTCTACCGCCAAACAGTAGAGTGCGAACTTTCAAGAGCTTCTTTATTCACTTATCATCACACGAACTTCATACGTAGAGATGAATTCGATTTCAAATAGTTCAAACGAAATTTTACAATAAAACAGTGCTAGCTTAGTCAAGTGCCGTGATAACCTAGTGGTTTTAACGCCGGTCTTCCAATCTGAAAGTACCAGGTTCGAATCCGGCCTGTGCCAATGAATTTTTCAATTCTATATCCAGTTAGTATAACACCTACTAATGTCACGCGCTTTGACGGTGAAGGAAAGCATCGCGAGGAAATCTATGTCATGACCATCCGTGCTCGCACTAGTATGTGAATGGAGAAGGCAATGACAAACCAATCCATTATAACTGACAAGAAAATCGTCGTGTATTTCATCACACATGATGACCACGACCCTCAGTCATGAGGAAATATGACTTAGAAGAAGCTTTATCAAGCGGGATAACCAATTAAACTTATTACAAGTGATCCGGAATCGAACCTTAGACCTCGGCGTTACAAATTCAGCTTTATGTATCGCCATCAATAAACTATATTTGTTCGTTGTCATAGAATCATGGTAAAAAGAAAACAACTTTGTGATATTAAAAAATAAAATAATCCCTAGAATCGTATTTCCGAACAAAATATTTTTGAATTTTATTATAGTTTTTTTTTTATTTTATTACAGAATTTTATTTCATTTATTTTTTAAATCCGTTATAACTTTTGTTGTGGCGGAGTGTGTTTCTATCTGTCTGTGGTGTGCGCGGCGCGGTGTGCTACATCGCGGCGCGCTAAAAGGTCGCCACTCCAACAAAATGGCGGCCGCGAATGCACTCGCTTCAAGTTCCCCGTTTGAGACCGGCTGAGTGCGCGATGCGGCTGCCTGCTGCACTCGCAAATAAACTGTCTAAATATAATCCATTCATAACTGTGTTAAAGTCAGTAATAATATCTACTATTTACAGTAATTTAGTTACTATAGATCTAACTGCATGTATGTTTACATCTCTCACAGAAATTTAATAATGAGTTGAATGTTGTACTATGGAAAAGTTTTACTATCTCTTTTTCGTCTTTACTTATATTTATTAGCTGACATCAATTTAAATATAAATTAATTCGGTCATACCTCTCACATTCACAATTCACCATTCAGAGCTCACACCTCGCACACTGCCCAAACACGAATGTAGCGAGATTTTTTTTTTTTGATGATTGATGTACTTGCTTTGGGTCACCTTTAAGACCGTCAACAAGGCTACATCGGACCCTGGGCTCGCGGATCCGGCATCCGCGAGCTGACGTTATAATTAAATACATAAATATGTACATAGAAATACTATAAAGAGGAGAGGAGATAGGCAAGGAAGTATTGGATGGAGTAGGGTTGAAGAGCAGGGCAGTAATGTAGCGAGAATCACAGTCATTCGCTATTTATAGCTAAACGACGTTACGGCATCCCCTCCCTTTTTTCATTTTAGTCATTTAAAATCAATACACCTACTATTTTACTAACAAAATTTAGGTAAGCACAATTATTTTTCTCAATATCTAACATATTCTTGGCTATAGAATTTTTTTCATGGTAAACTTTATCCAAACTTTCTTTTTAGACAACAAGAGAGCTAGAGTACAGTAGTTGTAGTGAATCGCCATTTTGGTAACTAACTTTTTTATTCATCTGTTACTCGACACATATAATTTATAACCAGCCAGCATCATATATACTACATCATCTCCCTTTTAAACAAAATAAAAAAAAAAAAAAATGTATTAAATACATCGATTTTTTTTGTTTTTGTATTAGATTTAAGCAGAAGTAATTTTTTTTTTTTTGTTATTTTTCACCGCTGCTACCATGTAGTGAAACGCCATTTTGGTAACTAACTTTTTTATTCATCTGTTACTCGACACATATAATTTATAATCAGCCAGCAACTAAACAATTATAACCAGCCAGCATCATATATACTACAGTAATAATGCCATAAGCGTAGCTGATAAAGTTACTGCGGAAGTGTTACTTGTATAGCATCATCAAATAACTTCTTATAGTTGGGATTTTCGCTTTAGGTTTTTGTACGCGTGAGACCCATTTGGGGCGGCGGACCATTGCGTTAGATTGTGCGGCCGGCGGAGTGCGCGCCCCGGCGATAACCGTTACGGAGGACGCCCGGGGGACTCCCCGGGAGGGACACACTTTCAATTTAACCAGTTCCCGTAGCAATGGAACTTTGGACCAGGTTCATATCAATACATTCTTTATTTTATCTACCGTGTCACAATGAGGTCGGGCCTAAATAAATATGTTAATAGCGGAATCAGAAATGATATGTGTAGGTTATAATGATGTATCATAATTTCGGACTACAGATATATTAACGTAGGCAAAAAACATCAGCGCACTAAGAAGTCTGCAATCTGTGACCATGTTTTGGATCATCCCAACCATTACATCAGATTCGATGAACTTCAAATCCTCGCCAAAGAACACCGATTCCTGCCAAGGATGATTCGCGAGGCTATTGAAATTAAAAAACATCCTAATTTTAATAGAGAAGATGGTTGGGTAATACCACCTGCTTGGGATCCTATTATCAATAAAATTAAACCAAATCCCAGGCGAACCACTAGAAGACTTCAAGATACAGTGAGCTCTTTCTGCGTAGATCGGACCGTTAATAATAATTAAAAAGTTGTGTGTACCATGTGATAGCTGTGACATTTGGACGTCTGTCATCTTAGTCCTCCCGTGACCATGACTGCTGCAAAGCGGTCGAAACGTCGGGAATAAACAAACAAATAATAAACGCGTTAAAATCCGTAAAATTGAGTTTTAATAAATTTGTAACATTCGCGGAAATATAAGAAATCATTATAGGCAAACAACATAAAAAGAGAAGAAATAGATCAACAATAACATGATACATAAGGTAGTGGTACGTAGTCAAGTGGGTCGAAATACATAACCAGAGAAGTTTGTGTTGCCCGCTGCAACACAGACTAATCACACACGTAGATCTGTGGGAAAATGTAGATGACGATGGAATATAAATAGCTCAATTGAAAACATAATTTATATGCGATCAAATCATAGGAAAACTTTCAGTTTATATAATGGTAGGGTCTGTTTCGGAATTGTACCCGACAGGTCAATGAGACGATTCGCATGCGGCGGTACACGTCGGCGACGTCACCGCCCGTCCGCAGATATAATGAACACAATCGTGTAGTAAAAACTAAAACTGTAGAGTAGTCAAAACAAAGGTAGTGATTTAGTACTCACATGGAACTACACTTGCGGTGAGTACTTAAGTACAACGAAGTAGTATTCGTTTGAAAGTATATACGAGTGTTACTTTTTCATTATCACCAAAAAATTTGCGGTCGCGTTAACGTGTGACTGGATGCTCGGAGGAGGGTCCGCTGGGAGGGATCGCAGCCGGGAGGTGAAACGGAATGTTTTAATTTATCCAATCGCGAAGAGAGAGTTAGCTAATTGTCCTTTTTGTTATTGTTATATCAACACTTATTACTTACAGTATCTTTAATATTAATAACTTAATGTGAGGCTCGCGCTTGTCTCACATATAGAGAAATAAAAACTGGTGCGAGTTGGTATGTCTCAAGATTGGATGTTGATGTGTTAAATGCCACTTTCCTCACGTAGTTTGACATCTACGGAAGCTTAAGCGAATGGGTATCGAACCCACACCAGTTCGAAATGCAAAGCTCCTGTAACCGCGCTGCTGAACCTAAACTATCACCGCCTCAATCGTGTAGAGTTAATTTAAAAAGCTGTTAATAATTAAGCATCTGAAATAAGTAATAAAATAAGCGAAATTAAATATTAAGGAGTTAGGTAATTAAATTAATAATTTAAAAATTTACTATCTTAACGATACATAATCACAGCACAATAAATATAAAGCTTGATAAATTAGTACCGGATGAAACTAATTTGTAACTTTATTTTGTTAAGAAGTAACAATGGATTTGAATTTCAGTAATCTCTCTCCAGAAAGACTTCATCCATTAACTATAAGAATAATGCAAATATGCTGTTAATCCATTAATTGATTTTGGATTAGTTCAGCGTGGACTGAATTGAAACGATCTTTCATCTTGTGAATAATGCAACATGGAAGCTAGATTGTTTTATTATTCAAAAGTATTATTAACTGTAATGAGGAGACTGAATGTTCAGTACGGTGGTCGCTAAATGGTCTGGGACAACAGAAACCTACCATCAGTACGTTCAACAAATAAGTAGCTAAACTGTATTTATAGTAATACCAATACGTTAGCCTTTAAATAAAGCCGTGATGGCTTAGTAGTTTGAACGCCGGCCTTCCACTCCGGAGGTACCGGGTTCGAATCCGGCGTACACCAATGAATTTTTCGATTTGTTTGCAGTTAGTATAAACTAACCAACTAACATCACGCGCTTTGTCGGTGAAGGAAAACCACCAGGTGGTAGGTCTCTGTTGCCGGAGACCGTCTGGGTGGGTACCACCGCAGCTCCTATTGCAACCGACAAATAATAAAGTAGTAGTGTGCAAACATTACTGTGTTCCGGTTTGAAGGGCGCTGTAGCTAGTGTAATTACTGGGGTAACGAGACTTAACACCTTATGTCTCAGACGACGAGCGCAATGTGGTGCAGTGTGTACCATCTTAACTAGCACCGTGTTGTCATGTGCAAGCGTATCACTTACCATCAGGTGAACGTCTTGCTCGTCTCGTCGCTTAGTAGTTTAAAAAAAAAAGGAAAACATCGTGGGGAAACCTGCATATCTATGTCATGACCATCAGTACGCATTTTAAGTAATAAAAAATATTTAGAAACATGAACAAATGTAATCAACTATTTTCTCGTGTTACAGGTAACGCTGTTTGCTGATAATTAAGACTATTTAAAAAGGTAAACGTTCACGTAACAAATCGTTATAATGGAAGTTTTACACACCTAAAGCGAAGTAGTTATAAGTTAACTAAAGTAGCGATTAAGTGCAAGTGATTTTGTTATGTGAATATAAGTTGAAAAGCACGAGACGACTCAGATATCCTCGGACCCGTTTTCAGTTTTACCCTGCAACATGAGGTGAATGAATAACTTCGATGTACGCTCTAACTTACAAAAAATTAAATCATCAAGAGACTTAGTAAGCTATTACTTCGTTTCGCACACACGAAGTAAGTATTAACTATTATCTAAGCTTCTTAGCTTGTATCGTGAAGTTGAATACCTCGTGACAAATATTGAAGCAACTTATAGTAACTAATCAATGAAAAAAGTTAGAGAAAAGAGTTAATAAAATCGGAAGCAAACCGGCGGAATTTACGCTTTGCACTTTAATCTAGTTCTCATGTTTAAATGAAGTAATTACTACGCAGATAAAAGTATACAAAAGGTTAATTCCTAACTGTTATCTTTGATAATTACCTTAGTTTAATCTTCATCCGTTTAGTTCGTCTAGTAAAGCATAAACTATTATTATTACAGTAATGCATGTCTATATATACTTGGTAATAAATTTACTGTTGGTAGGTAGGTCTCTGTGGTCTATGTTGCTACTACCGCAGTGACTATTTCTGTCGACAAACAGTAGTGCAAACATTACTGTTCCGGTTTAAAGGGCGTTATGGCTAGTGAAATTACTGAGGTAACGAGACTTAACAGCTTATGTCTTTAAACGATGAGCGCAATGTGTATACCATCTTAACTAGCGCCGCGTTGTCATGGGCATACGTATCACTTACCATCAGGTGAACGTCTCGCTTGTCTCATTGCTACGTCGAATGAAAAAATATTACTTATCACCTCTCCCCTGATAGTACCATAGTTTAGTTATAGTTTTACCAGGTGGTAGGTCTCTGTTGCCGGAGACCGTCTGGGTGGGTACCACCGCAGCTCCTATTGCAACCGCCAAATAGTAGTGTGCGAACATTACTGTGTTCCGGTTTGAAGGGCGCTGTAGCTAGTGTAATTACTGGGATAACGAGGCAACACATGTCTCAAGGTGACGAGCGCAATGTGGTGCAGTGTGTACCATCTTAACTAGCACCACGTTGTCATGGGCAAGCGTATCACTTACTATCAGGTGAACGTCTCGCTTGTCTCATTGCTACGTCGAATGAAAAAATATTACTTATCACCTCTCCCCTGATAGTACCATAGTTTAGTTAAAGTTTTACCAGGTGGTAGGTCTCTGTTGCCGGAGACCGTCTGGGTGGGTACCACCGCAGCTCCTATTGCAACCGCCAAATAGTAGTGTGCGAACATTACTGTGTTCCGGTTTGAAGGGCGCTGTAGCTAGTGTAATTACTGGGATAACGAGGCAACACATGTCTCAAGGCGACGAGCGCAATGTGGTGCAGTGTGTACCATCTTAACTAGCACCACGTTGTCATGGGCAAGCGTATCACTTACTATCAGGTGAACGTCTTGCTCGTCTCGTCACAAAGTTGTAAAAAAAAAAAAAGTACGGTATCTACAAAACGGCTAGCATCTAGCAGCTTCTATCTAGAAGCGATAGCTGCAGACAGATATGAAATACCGCAGATTAATCATCATCACAAAGAGACCATGTAGCTATCAAAAGTAGAAAGAAAAATTACTCCTTACTCGTGTACGACAATCGGAATATTCAGTAAATAATTCGTAAGTTATATATATGAAGAGTGATTATATTTAATTCCAGTTACAATTCTTTTATTATTTAAGTAAGATCACAAGTAAAAGGAAAGGATTAGCAATGTCAAAGAAGTTTTAAATAAATGCCATTTTGATTTCAACGCCATCTGTCTTCAAATTTAAGTTACATCGGAAGCAGCAATCCGGACGGCTTGTGTAGAATTTTCATGAATTTTCAAAAGATGGTCTCCGTAGTCGCAATACGAATGCAAACGAACAAAAAAAACTGGAGTGATGAGTGGTACGTTCACCTGATCGTAAATCATATACAAACCAATATCAAAGTGGCGATAGTTTTTCTTTTGGAGTTTATACATGGTGGGCCAAAAGAATTCATCCGATGTTGTTCGGCACTCATTTTTTTCTAAACGAAAACTTTTGATTCTGTTTATTTGAACCTTTATAATTTTACTTGTCAAGTCGAAAGAAGATATTAGCCAGATGGGCGCAGCCACATTTTGGTGATTCAATTCGGGCTTCCAAAAGTGTGATTTCTTTTGGCTTACGTTGTAGCCACGCTATTTGATACAGGGCTGTTAAGAGGCGATAGTTAAGATGATAAACACTGCACCGCATTGTGAGCGTCGCATTGAGACATAATGTCGTCTCGTTACCGCAGTAATTTCACTAGCTTACAGTTAATGTTTACATGCTACAGTTTGACTGTCTTCTCTGATCAAGTTAAGTTTATTTTTTTTATACTACTATGCGACGAGACGAGCAAGACATTCACCCGATGGTAAGTGATACGCTTGCCCATAACAACGCGGCGCTAGTTAAGATGGTACACACTGCACCACATTGCGCTCGTCGCCTTGAGACGTAAGGTGTTAAGTCTCGTTACCGCAGTAATTACACTAGCTACAGCGCCCTTCAAACCGGAACACAGTAATGTTCGCACACTACTATTTGGCGGTTGAAATAGGAGCTGCGGTGGTACCCATCCAGACGGTCTCCGGCAACAGAGACCTACCACCTGGTAAAGCTCAGAGATCACTGAGCATTGTCCAAAAAATATATATATAAGTAAGTTAATAAACACGTAAATAAATTTAAAGAAGGTGCATCAAACGGTCATCATTATTTGTATTATCTAAAGTATTACGACTGGTTAGTGATGGTGCGAATAAAATCCGTCAAGAGTGTGCCGTCTCATACATTATTCATTGCGGCGGAGCTATCGGAATTTCTCTATTAGAGAAGTAATTAACGCTCACTATAGCTGCTACTATCACTTTACTGGAGTATCTTCTTGTTTAAACGTAGTAAATTAAAATGACGTAAATTTTCATCATGAACTTGAGTTTTTATATAGAGAAAGACTTTTGTATCATCATTATCAGCCGGATAACGCCCACTGCTGGGCATAGGCCTCCCTCAAGGATCTCCACGCCGATCGGTCCTGCGCTACTCGCATCCAGTGGTAAAGACTTTTGTATATAGAGAAAAAACTTACATGTTTCAAGAACAACAACATTCGGTGACGAGGAAGATCCGACAACCGGCACTCGGTCAGTATAAAAGGCTACGCCTATCTCTTTTTGAAAGAAGGTCCTGTAGTGTAATATTTAAATATTATAGTATTTAGCAGTTCTAGATTCGCTTTCGGGACCTCACAGGTGATGGAGGAGATGGTGGTAGGGTTATTTGGAGTCCTCTTATCTAAATATCACCATTGCTATCACATCGGTGTGTTCATATATAAGTACCTGCGAAAGTGAAATTAGATAATTTAAGATTTAATTTATATTCCGTATAAAAATTAGTACTATTTTTTTTAGTTTTTTCCTCTTTTCTTAAGAAATTTTTATGTTTAGTTTTTTCAAGCATTTTCAAAGTAAAGTAAAAAAAACACGCTCGCTTCTCATTAGCACACCGGCGTCGCACAGGTCGCGTAGCTCCCGACCACAAGCTGCCGTTAATCTAAAACCCGTAAGGCCGACCTCAAATTTGCCCCCTTTCAGCAGCATCCAGCCTCCGCTCCACGTAAATCTAGATGCTCTTAATGCTAAAACCATTTGGCTAGACCGTGAGCTAGGGACCGGTGCCCGAGAGGCAGGATGGGCCACGCCCATACTTTATTAAGTCCATACTCCTATTAGCTATGGCAGTAGAAATTTATTAACGTCTGTTAAAATCAGATTTCTGTTCTGTCTGTTTGTAATATTATAATAACCGCTTTTTACTGAGTGTATATGGATATATCATCATCAGGTTATAGGCACCCACTGCTGGACAAAAGCCTTCCCCCAAAGTACGGAGATATACCTACACGATATATATACTAAAACAATTTTTTTACAATGTTTATCTGCCTGTTTGTTCTGGTTAATCTCTGTAACAGCTGGACCGATTTTGACGGAAGTTTCACTGGCATGTAGCTAGTGTAACAAGTAGTAACTTAGGCTACTTTTATTTTAGTAAAAGAATAGGATCTCACAAAGAAACTTAAAAGCAATGAAAAATGTAATATTCGATTCAAATGGGGAAGTTGTATACAAACATTATATATTATATATATCACGTGGACGAGTTCGTGGGTAACAGCTAGTTTGTAATAATTATTCAATGCGTAGTGTTTTCATAGAGACAATATTTTTTATTGAGGTTATATAATTTTTATTTCTCACAAGAATATTTATAATTCACTTAAGCGAGAAATACAATATATTAAGGTGAGCCAACATTGCGAGCGTACAGAAATATTACTTATTACAATAAACAATAAAGTAAATATAGAATGCAACAATCGATATTGAAGTAAACAATCTCATCTCTATAGTCAATATAAAAGTTATGACACTGATAATAAGATACGAAAAGTCATGACAACATGATCGATTCGTTTATATGTGTCAGACGACAACAGACATCTTTACCTCATAATTAAAGGAAATAGGACAACGTTTATAGACAAACGTTGTAATGTTATAATTTGTACGAACCAAATGAATACGTAACGGTGCAGCAGTCGCAATGTAAACTGAACGCGATGCATTTACATATGCAAGCGAGAATTGTTACACAGATTGTGGCAAGCAAATAGTGAGGGCGACTCATAGCGGAGGAGACCGCAATGCGGCGCCAGGAGCAAGATTCAGTTCACATGGTGTCTGCTGATGTAGCAAGATTACTATTTATCGGTCAAGATTTAAATCTTCATATGATTACTATGTCACTAAGTGAAGTTTTTACAATATTCACACAGGAATGACCCGTGTTCCACAGTTGTCCGCTTTTTATACCAAAATGACAGCTACGACATCTTTACAATAGTCAGACTCAATTTTATAAAAGTTATGGATTAATAATGTTTTCAATATTTCAATTACACTCGCAGAAATATTTATACAATTAATAAAAAATATTACTGTGAAATATAATAGTACAACAGTATGTAATTAATTGGAACTTGATTGATAACATAATAATTTTTAAACAAAGTAAGCATTCAATATTATTATAGTATGTAGTTATTCCTTCTCAATTCATTCTTCTTCTTCTTCTTCTTCTTCTCCTTAGCATTTTCCCGTATATTGACGGGGTCTGCTTTCCTACTTCTTGCCCTCCACTTCGCTCTGTCCCGGACGTCACTTTCTTCGAGATCGCAGTTTTCCATGTCCTTTTCAACCACACTGAGCCATCGTAACTTCGGTCTTCCTTTTCGCCGTTTGCCGGGTATGCTGAAGCCGAGTGCTTTATTGCCTATATAATCAGGTGGTCTTCTTTTGACATGCCCATACCATCCTTCTCAATTCATTCCAATTTCTTAAAAGTCAATAGAATTACTATTTCTATCAAAATATTTGTAACCACAATTATTATTTCTTAGTATCTGACATTAGGTTAAAAAATCCAATGAGGTTTAACCGCTATCTCGAAATATTCTTGCTCCCGGCAGTTATAAGCATCTATACTTATCACATAATAAGAATGATGTTAATTTGCCAAGTGAATAACTTTACATTAATTCTATATACTATTGAACAATAAAGTACTTGCGACATCAATGTTGACACAAACGTTCAAATGCGAAGTCTGATTGATATTCATTTAAAATTTAGGCGTATCTATAAGTGCAACGTCAAATGCAAATATGACTAAAAGTGCAGTTCTAACTATTGCAACTTGTGCTGTAAAGGAATAGAAATGTGAAAGTAGACAAGGATGGATATACAAGAAGAATTAGACTGGACATAAGATTGAGACAAATAAGTTCATGGCAATGAGTTAAAGAATTTTTTTTATTCTATCAACCTCACAATGAAGAGGGGAATCTGCGATCCTCTCCTCTTATCTTGGATTTATAAACTTATAAACCAGCAGCTCACATCAGTCTGCCTTCTTCAGAATAGATTTATGGTTCTCACTATAGATGTTATATGTCACATTGTAGGCTTTTTCCGATAAGAACGTTACAAAAAAACGAACTATGTAACGACATTTCAAGTGAACCATTGATTGCATGAAACAAAGCAACAAAAGGGAAGTGCGGTGGCGTGTCAGCGCGCTGTTACAGATTAAATAAAAACAATATAGGCACTATCGGAGACTGTCGCTGATGCAGCATGTGATTTATGGTCCTTACGAGAGGTCCATGTGATGATTAGCGTTAATTCATGTGTACTTATCGCCGTATTCAGATATGTAGTGAGGTCTACGTTTGGCCATAGGTTGACCTTTATGAAAATTTCCAAAATATTGAGAAGTAACATCTTAAAAAATTCTGAAAGTGTTACGGAGTTTTTCAAATCCGACTGTCAGATTTAGTGCATTCTTTTAAACGAATCTCATTAATATTAATACGATTTAAAAAATAAATAAAATTTCTTGCTTCTATGAAGATCTTTAGAGGAAGACTATGTCCACCGGTGGTCATTTAACTTTTGATTCGTTTTATTGTTTGTTTGTCATTAGTTTTTTTTTTTTTTTTATTGCAAGGTATAATTTGATGAATATTATTGTAATATTATTATAACAAGACACTTGCAGCAGCAGCACCAGCAACGGTTAATGAGGTAATCGCGCACCGCCCGGCGCCGGATGAATAATGAACGAATGCGTTATGGCATTCGTATCAAACGGTAATGTTTTATTATTCAAAACACGAGAGGGGGGTGCGTTCGTGTCCTCCACTAACTCTTTTGTCTCGTCCTACCTGAAAATATGTGGGTCAGTGGGTGAGGAGCATTCGGAGACGTTTGTCGACCCGTGCTCGCTGCACCCTTGTACCTGCGGACTCCTTAGCACAGCGAGCTCTCCTTGTGTATTCTTTCATTTGCACTAGTTGTTATTTATTTACGTTAAAAAACTTTCCATACAATATGAGGCATAAGAAATACTCGTCAGTTCAGACGTAATGATTAGAGGCATTTGTTTATATCTATTTCAAAGAATTGTCCCGTTTGCAGCTGCCAAAGAAATTTCTTTCATTATTACTGTGATATCAGGTCCAGGTCCAGTGTCTGTAAGAACTGATGTGTATGTTAGATAATTAGAAGCCTTTTGCCTGCTGTATAATACAATAACTAGAGAAGTTACACGACATTTGGAAATCTTTCTTATTTATTACAAACAAAAGTAACGGTAGTCTAATTTGTTAGGATACAAGTTAATTTCGTTGTTATACAAATTTCTTACTATAATTGCTTACTAACACAAATCGTATAACATGTATATGTCTGTTATATAGTTTCCGCCTAAGTCTCAGACTTTCAATTACTTCCAGCATCGCACCGTAGCTGTTGAGCCTGTTTCCTAATCTATTCCTCCCCACCTTCCTCTCCCCTCTCCAACTCCTCACGCCCCCTTATCCACTTGATTAATCGCATTACAGGCTTGACGAACTGTAGGTGGTTGTTCTTGGATAATATTACAGTTATTTCAGCGGAAATCATAAAAAAATCAGGGCCTTGAAAGCGGGTACGAATATCCCCTCTGCCACTATAGCGTGTGCTGCTTCAGTCTGTATTATACCAAAAAACACTGTGTTTGCTTTACGTAGCGAGTATTGATATTACTCCTAAATGGGTTTGCTTTCATTCAGCTGTGGGCTGCAAAATGCTGAAACGACTATGCGCACACCTAACACAGCTAAATAAAATTTCTTTACATCTCATTATAAACATATGTCTATAATTTTTGAGTTCACATATCATTACTATATTCGACATAGTTTATTTTGATAAATACAGTAATGTCAGATTTACAAACTACATTACATTACAGAGAGTAGCAATTGTTAATAATTGATACAGTCTACCATTTCATCGGCTTCGCAATAAAATTAGGACGCTCCTAAGAGAAGCACTGAAAGTGTACGGCCCCAATTAGCTGGACCGCGTCCTTCGGTGCTCGTTCGTCATAACCACTCCTTATCTCGATGGGGACTGGGGAAACCATTTCTATACGGCCGAGACACTAATAATGATACCAATCGATACTAATAGATGTTTTTCGGCGTCTTTCACCTACGTTTATAAGTAAACCGCAGCGGAAACTGTTTTTATTATTTCTTTCATCTGCCCAACGACTTCCTCTGTTGAAGTTAAGCCTTCGCTCAAAGACCTTCACACCGATTGTTCCTATGTTATTCAACGGGTTTCCGCAACCTTCCTCTGCTTGTGAGGCGACCTTTGTGAAACCTAACTACGTCTACGGGTTCGTAGACCCTACTCAAGGACCTTACTGCCCCATCAGCCGTCAGTCCTGCGAGCAACGTGCTCTTCCCATTTCCATTGAAATCTAATCCGGTTTGTATATACAAGAATCCAAAGAGACCTTCTTTCATTTTAAATGAATTGAGAAGCATTTTGATTTTACAGTTTATTTGTGCTCGGTATTTCGACCTTTCAAATAAAAACTGTTTAACATTGCTGTCAATTTTAATTATATTCACGCTACCAAAGTTAAAACTTTTCGCTAACTAACCGCGTTCATTCCAATTTGAAAAGTTATCGTTTTATTAGAATAGACAGTAACCCGTTTTAAAAGGTATAATTTAATTAGAAATTAAATTAAAAGGTCACATTTTATTGGAACAACCTAATAATTGTATCAATAACGGTAAAATACTATTTAGAAATAATATCTAATATATAAAATTCTCTTGTCACAATGTTCGTTCCCATACTCCTCCGAAACGGCTTTACCGATTCTGATGAAATTTTTTATACATATTCAGTAGGTCTTAGAATCGGTTACTATCTATTTTTCAAACCCCTAAGTGATCAGGGTTGCCCACACCAAAAAAATTTTTTTTATTTTTTGGGAATTTTTTTTCGATTTTATTTTATTATTGTGTGGCATCAAAAAATACATACAACCCTAAATTTTCACTTTTCTATCACCAACCCCTGCTTTTTAATAGTAATTTTAATATTTTTGTCTCGCTCCATATCATCAATTATACATGGCCACGTATCAAACCGCGTGGCTGTAAACTCCAAAAAAAAATATTATCACTTGGTAAGTGATCCCCTCCACGTGTGTCCGGTGTCACCTCTCACCAGTACACAGCACGGAATGGGGATGACAACGAATTCTATTACTCTCAAACATTATGCCTTCTGTCAGTCCCTCCACATATAAATATATTCTCAAGCAACTTTATTATTTATTTATTAAACTGAAATCTGAAAAGTGAAATCTGACATCTGACATCTGACACCTGATATCTGAAATCTAGAAACCGGAAACCAGAAACCGGAAACCAGAAACCAGAAACCAGAAATCAGAAACCAGAAACCAGAAACCAGAAACCAGAAACCAGAAACCAGAAACCAGAATCCGGAAACCAGAATCCGGAAACCAGATTCCGGAAACCAGAAACCAGAAACCAGAAACCGGAAACCGGAAACGGGAAACCAGAAACCAGAAACCAGAATCCGGAAACCAGAATCCGGAAACCAGAAACCAGAAATCAGAAACCAAAAACCAGAAACCAGAAACAGAAACCAGAAATCAGAAACCAAAAACCAGAAACCAGAAACCGGAAACCGGAAACGGGAAACCAGAAATCAGAAAATGGAAAATGGAAAATGGAAAATGGAAAAAGGAAAATGGAATATTGGAATATTGGAATATTGGAATATTGGAATATTGGAACATTGAAACATTGAAACATTGGAATACTGGAATATTGGAATGTTGGAATGTTGGAATGTTGGAATGTTGGAATGTTGGAATGTTGGAATGTTGGAATGTTGGAATATTGAATATTGAAAATGGAAAATGGAAAATGGAAAATGGAAAATGAAAAATTGAAATCTGACATCTGAAATCTAGAAACCAGAAACCAGTAACCAGAAAACCAGTAAACCAGTAACCAGAAACCAGAAACCGGAAACCAGAAACCAGAAACCAGAAACCAGAAACCAGAAAACCAGTAAACCAGTACACCAGTACACCAGTACACCAGTAAACCAGTAAACCAGTAAACCAGTAAACCAGTAAACCAGTAAACCAGTAAACCAGTAAACCAGTAAACCAGTAAACCAGTAAACCAGTAAACCAGTAAAGCAGTAAAGCAGTAAAGCAGTAAAGCAGTAAAGCAGTAAAGCAGTAAAGCAGTAAAGCAGTAAAGCAGTAAAGCAGTAAACCAGTAAACCAGTAAACCAGTAAACCAGTAAACCAGTAGACCAGTAGACCAGTAGACCAGTAGACCAGTAGACCAGTAGACCAGTAGACCAGTAGACCAGTAGACCAGTAGACCAGTAGACCAGTAGACCAGTAGACCAGTAAACCAGTAAACCAGTAAACCAGAAACCAGAAACAAACAAACAAAAGTTCATATTAAATAACAAGCTTTCACTGCTGTCTAAGCAATGTAGGTGCGTTCGTAACGCTAAAGAGTCAATTTGCACTTTATTACAGCTGCACAAAGTTCAAATCCAATTATTCTATCAAAATGGTTTGCGTATGCGCGTCGGAAGATCGCCGCGAGCCGAAATTAAAACGAATGAAATAATAACATAAATAGTCACAAAATGTAATAGCTAAAGATCATTCTTACTGATTTTCAATTTGGTCGGCTTCGCGGTATTATTTCTTTTGTTTTAGTTTCGGCACGCGACATAAAATGCATTCGTTTTCACGACATTACATCAGTCGAGCACAATCCGCGTAACCATCTGGCGGACTTAGACTACATTCTGTCAAAAAGATTTGGAATGTGACAGTTATTTGTTCCTAATAAAATAATAATAGTAAATATAATTTATGTACTATAATTATAACTTTGGCCACTCTTCTGGAACCCACTAATATTTAAATATTAGTTATTAGATGAACATATATAGAGCTGAACCCCACACACCGCCCTATCACCAGAGTGACGGTTCAGTCCAGATTTTTTTGCGCTGGCTATAAAATAGGTAAGAACAAAAAACTGCTACATTCCAATTTTTTTGACAGAACGAAGTCTGTCGGGTCAGCTAGTCTTCTAATATATAAAATTCTCTTGTCACAATGTTCGTTCCCATACTCCTCCGAAACGGCTTTACCGATTCTTATGAAATTTTTTGTGCATATTCAGTAGGTCTGAGAATCGGTTACTATCTATTTTTCAAACCTCTAAGTGATCAGGGTTGCCCACACCAAAATTTTTTTTTGATTTTTTGGGATTTTTTTTTTCTATTTTATTTTTTTATTGTGTGGCATCAAAAACTACATACAACCCTAAATTTTCACTTTTCTATCACCAACCCCTGCTTTTAATAGACATTTTAATATTTTTGTCTCGCTCGATATCATCAATTGTACATGGCCACGTATCAAACCGCGTGGCTGTAAACTCCAAAAAAAAAAATATTATCACTTGGTAAGTGATCCCCTCCACGTGTGTACCGGTGTCACCTCTCTCCAGTACACAGCACGGAGTGGGGATGACAACGAATTCTTATCTCTCAAACATTATGCCTTTTGTCACTCCCTCTACATATAAATATATTCTCAAGCAACTTTATTATTTATTATTAATAACTAATGTCATTGATATAATTTATTATTAATCTATAATACAAATAGGTGTCAGGTTTTAAACGTAAGCGCATCACTCTACAACGCCAATTTGAGAAAATTCGAATAATCGCCGGAAGCCCCTAAAAACAGCGCTTTTCTTTTTCCTATACAAACGTTCTCTAACTAAAATGTAGGGTCAATTTGAACTTTATTGCTATTTCATAAAGTTCATATTAAATTACAAGCTTTCACTGCTGTCTAAGCATGTAGGTGCGTTCGAACGTTAAAGAGTCAATTTTAACTTTATTACAGCTGCTCAAAGTTCAAATAGATCATTTCTTTCAAAGTGTGCGTATGCGCGTCGGGGATCTAACGCCGCGTGCCGAAATTAAAACGAATAAAATAATAACATAAATAGTCACAAAATGTAAGAGCTAAAGATCATTACTGCTGATTTTCAATTAGGTCGGCTTCGCGGTATTATTTATTTTGTTTTAGTTTCTTTTTCACGACATCACATCAGTCCAGCACAAACCGCGTTACGGTGGCGGACCCCTAACAGACTCATTCCGTCAAAAAGATTTGGAATGAGGCAGTTATTGGAAAATGGAAAATGGAAAATGGAAAATGGAAAATGGAAAATGGAAAACGGAAAATGGAAAATGGAAAATGGAAAATGGAAAATGGAAAATGGAAAATGGAAAATGGAAAATGGAAAATGGAAAATGGAAAATGGAAAATGGAAAATGGAAAATGGAAAATGGAAAATGGAAAATGGAAAATGGAAAATGGAAAATGGAAAATGGAAAATGGAAAATGGAAAATGGAAAATGGAAAATGGAAAATGGAAAATGGAAAATGGAAAATGGAAAATGGAAAATGGAAAATGGAAAATGGAAAATGGAAAACGGAAAACGGAAAACGGAAAACGGAAAACGGAAAACGGAAAATGGAAACCAGTAAACCAGTAAACCAGTAAACCAGTAAACCAGTAAACCAGTAAACCAGTAAACCAGTTACACCAGTACACAGTAAACCAGTAAAACCAGAAACCAGTAACCAGTAACCAGTACACCAGTACACCAGTAAACCAAGTAAACCAGTAAACCAGTACACCAGTAAACCAGTAAACAGTAACCAGTAACCAGTAACCAGTAAAACCAGGTAAACCAGTAACCAGTAAACCGTAAACCAGTAAACAGTAAAACAGTTAAACCAGTAACCAGTAAACCAGTAACCAGTAAACCGTAAACCAGTAACCAGTTAAACCAGTAAACCAGTAAACCAGTAAACAGTAAACCAGTTAAACAGTAAACCAGTAAACCAGTAAACCAGTAAACCAGTAGTAAACCAGTAAACAGTAAACCAGTACCCCAGTACACCAGTAAACCAGTACACCAGTAAACCAAGTAAACCAGTAAACAGTAAACCAGTACACCAGTAACCAGTTAAACCAGTAAACAAGTAAACCAGTAAACAGGTAAACCAGTAAACCAGTAAACCAGTAAACCAGTAACCAGTTAAACCAGTACACCAGTAACCAGTAAACCAGTAAACCAGTTAAACCAGTAAACCAGTATAAACCAGTAAACAGTAACCAGTAAAACCAGAAACCAGTAAACAGTAAACCAGTAAAACCAGGTAAACCAGTAAACCAGTAAACCAGTAACCAGTAAACAGTAAAACCAGGTAAACCAGTAAACCAGTAAACCAGTAAACCAGTTACACCAGTACACAGTACACCAGTAAACCAGTTACACCAGTACACCAGTACACCAGTACAACCAGTAAAACCAGAACCAGTTAAACCAGAACACCAGTAAACCAGTACACAGTAAACCAGTAAACCAGTAGTAAACCAGTTACACCAGTAAACCAGTATAAACCAGTAACCAGTTAAACCAGTAACCAGTAACCAGTAGTAAACCAGTAAACCAGTAAACCAGTAAACCAGTAAAACCAGATAAACCAGTAAACCATTAAACCAGTAAACCAGTAAACCAAGTAAACCAGTACACCAGTTAAACCAGTAAACCAGTAACCAGTAAACCAGTCAACCAGTAAAACCAGAAACCAGTAAAACCAGGTAAACCAGTAAACCAGTAAACCAAGTAAACAGTAAAACAGTTAAACCAGTAAACCAGTAAACTCAGTAAACCAGTAAAACCAGAAACCAGTAAACCAGTAAAACCAGAAAACAGTAAACCAGTAACCAGTAAACCAGTATAAACCAGTAAACAGTAAACAGTAACCAGTAAACAGTAAACCAGTTAACCAGTAAACCAGTACACCAGACACCAGTACACCAGTACACCAGTTAAACCAGTAAAACCAGTAACCAGGAAACCAGTAAACCGGTAAACGGTAAACCGGTAAACCAGTAAACCAGTAAACCAGTTAAACCAGTAAACCAGTAAAACCAGAAACCAGTAAACCAGTAAACCAGTAAACCAGTAAACCAGTAAACCAGTGAACCAGTGAACCAGTAAACCAGTGAACCAGTAAACCATTAAACCAGTAAACCAGTAAACCAGTAAACAGTAAACAGTAAACCAGTAACCAGTAAACAGTAAACCAGTAAACCAGTGAACCAGTAAAACCAGTGAACCAGTAACCAGTAAACAGTAAACCAGTAAACCAGTAAACCAGTAAACCAGTAACAGTAACCAGTAAAACCAGGTAAACCAGTACCCAGTAAACCAGTAAACCAGTAAACAGTAAACCAGTAACCAGTAAACCAGTTAAACCAGTAAACCAGTAAACCAGTACACCAGTACACCAGTACACCAGTAAAACCAGGAAACCAGTAAAACCAGAAACCAGTAAACCAGTTAAACAGTAAACCAGTAAAACAGTACACCAGTAACCAGTACACCAGTAACCAGTAAACCAGTAAACCAGTACACCAGTAACCAGTACAACCAGTAAAACCAGGAAACCAGTTAAACCAGTAAACAAGTAACCAGTAAACCAGTAAACCAGTAAACAGTAAACCAGTAAACCAGTAAACCAGTAAAACCAGGTAAACCAGTAAACCAAGTTAAACCAGTAAACCAGTAACAGTAAACCAGTGTAAACCAGTAAACCAGTAAACCAGTTAAACAGTAAACAGTAAACCAGAAACCAGTAAACCAGTAAACCAGTATAAACCAGTAAACCGTAAACCAGTAAACAGTAAACCAGTTAAACCAGTAAACCAAGTAAACCAGTAAACCAAGTAAACAGTAAACCAGTAAACCAGTTAAACCAGTAAACCAGTAAAACCAGGTAAACCAGTAAACCATTAAACCATAAACCAGTACACCAGTAAAACCAGGAAACCAGTAAACCAGTCAACCAGTAAACCAGTAAACAGAAACCAGTAAACCAAGTACACCAGTAAACCAGTAAACAGTAAAACAGTACACCAGTAACCAGTAGTAAACCAGTAAAACCAGATAAACCAGTAAAAACCAGTTAAACCAGTAAACCAGTAACCAGTAAACCGTAAACCAGTAAACCAGTAGACCAGTAAACCAGTAAAACCAGTAAACCAGTACACCAGTAAACAGAAACCAGTAAAACCAGTAAACAGTAAACCAGTAAACCAGTAAACCAGTAAACCAGTAAACAAGTAACCAGTAAAACCAGAAACCAGTAACCAGGTAAACCAGTAAACAGTAAACCAGTAAAACCAGTAAAACCAGTAAACCAGTAAACCAGTTACACCAGTAAACCAGTAAACCATAAAACCAGATAAACCAGTAAAACCAGTAACAGTAAAACCAGTAAACAGTAAACCAGTACACCAGTACACCAGTACACCAGTACACCAGTACACCAGTAAACCAGTAAACAGTAAACAGTAAACCAGTACACCAGTAACCAGTAAACAGTAAACAGTAAACCAGTAAACCAGTAAACCAGTAAACCAGTAAACCAGTAAACAGTAAACCAGTAACCAGTAAAACCAGAAACCAGTAAACCAGTTAAACCAGTAAACCAGTTAAACCAGTAAACAGTAACCAGTAAACCAGTAAACCGTAAACCAGTAAACCAGTAAACCAGTAAACCAAGTAAACCAGTAACAGTAAACCAGTTAAACCAGTAAAACCAGGTAAACCAGTAAACCAGTGAACCAGTAAACCAAGTAAACCAGTAAACCAGTAAACCAGTAAACCAGTTAAACCAGTAAACCAGTAACCAGTAAACCAGTAAACCAGTAAACCAGTAAAACCAGAAACCAGTAACCAGTAAACAGTAAACCAGTAAAACCAGAAACCAGTAAAACCAGGAAACCAGTAAACCAGTAACCAGAAACCAGAAACCAGAAACCAGAAACCAGTAACCAGTAAACCAGTAAAACCAGAAACAAACAAACAAAAGTTCATATTAAATTACAAGCTTTCACTGCTGTCTAAGCGATTGTAGGTGCGTTCGTAATGCTAAAGAGTCAATTTGCACTTTATTACAGTGCACAAAGTTCAAATTCAATTATTCTATCAAAATGGTGTGCGTATGCGCGTCGGAAGATCGCCGCGAGCCGAAATTAAAACGAATGAAATAATAACATAAATAGTCACAAAATGTAATAGCTAAAGATCATTCTTACTGATTTTCAATTTGGTTGGCTTCGCGGTATATTTCTTTTGTTTTAGTTTCGGCACGCGACATAAAATGCATTCGTTTTCACGACATTACATCAGTCGAGCAAAATCCGCGTTACCATCTGGCGGACTTGATAGACTACATTCTGTCAAAAAGATTTGGAATGTGACAGTTATTTGTACCTAATAAAATAATAATAGTAAATATAATTTATGTACTATAATTATAACTTTGGCCACTCTTCTGGAACCCACTAATATTTAAATATTAGTTATTAGATGAAAATATATAGAGCTGAACCCCACACACCGCCCTATCACCAGAGTGACGGTTCAGTCCAGATTTTTTTGCGCTGGCTATAAAATGGGTAAGAACAAAAAACTGCCACATTCCAATTTTTTGGACAGAACGAAGTCTGTCGGGTCAGCTAGTCTTATATATAAAATTCTCTTGTCACAATGTTCGTTCCCATACTCCTCCGACCGAAACGGCTTTACCGATTCTTATGAAATTTTTTGTGCATATTCAGTAGGTCTGAGAATCGGTTACTATCTATTTTTCAAACCCCTAAGTGATCAGGGTTCCCCACACCAAAAATTTTTTTTTTATTTTTTGGGATTTTTTTTTCTATTTTATTTTATTATTGTGTGGCATCAAAAACTACATACAACCTTAAATTTTCACTTTTCTATCACCAACCGCTGCTTTTTAATAGACATTTAATATTTTTTGTCTCGCTCGATATCATCAATTATACATGGCCACGTATTTTGATACGTGGCCATGTATAATTGATGCCGCGTGTATATTTGATGCCGCGTGGCTGTAAACTCCAAAAAAAAAATATTATCACTTGGTAAGTGATCCCCTCCACGTGTGTACCGGTGTCACCGCTCACCAGTACACAGCACGGAGTGGGGATGACAACGAATTCTTTATCTCCCAAAACATTATGCCTTTTGTCACTCCCTCTACATATAATATATTCTCAATCAACTTTATTATTTATTTATTAATAACTAATGTCATTGAATATAATTTATTATTAATCTATAATACAAATATGTGTCGGTAAGCGCATCACTCTACAACGCCAGGACCAATTTGGCCAATTTGAGAAAAATTCGAATAATCGCCGGGAAGCCCTAAAAACAGCGCTTTTCTTTTTCCTATACAAACGTTCTTTAACTAAAATGTAGGGTCAATTTGAACTTTATTGCTATTTCATAAAGTTCATATTAAATAACAAGCTTTCACTGCTGTCTAAGCGATGTAGGTGCGTTCGTAACGCTAAAGAGTCAATTTGCACTTTATTACAGCTGCACAAAGTTCAAATTCAATTATTCTATCAAAATGGTGTGCGTATGCGCGTCGGAGGATCTAACGCCGCGTGCCGAAATTAAAACGAATGAAATAATAACAAATAGTCACAAAATGTTAGAGCTAAAGATCATTACTGCTGATTTTCAATTAGGTCGGCTTCGCGGTATTATTTATTTTGTTTTAGTTTCTTTTTCACGACATCACATCAGTCCAGCACAAACCGCGTTACCGTCTGGCGGACCTAACAGACTTCATTCCGTCAAAAAGATTTGGAATGAGGCAGTTATTGGAAAATGGAACATGGAAAACGGAAAATGGAAAATGGAAAAAGGAAAATGGATTATTGGAATATTGGAATATTGGAACATTGAAACATTGGAATACTGGAATATTGGAATATTGGAATGTTGGAATGTTGGAATGTTGGAATGTTGGAATGTTGGAATATTGAATATTGAAAATGGAAAATGGAAAATGGAAAATGGAAAATGGAAAAGGGAAAATGGAAAAAGGAAAATGGAAAATGGAAAATGAAAAATTGAAATCTGACATCTGAAATCTAGAAACCAGAAACCAGTAACCAGAAACAAGAAACCAGTAAACCAGTAAACCAGTAAACCAGTAAACCAGTAAACCAGTACACCAGTACACCAGTACACCAGTACACCAGTAAACCAGTAAACCAGTAAACCGTAAACCAGTACACCAGTAACCAGTAACCAGTACACCAGAAACCAGTAAAACCAGAAACCAGTAAACCAGTACAACCAGTACACCAGTTAAACCAGTAAACCAGTAACACCAGTAAAACCAGGTAAACCAGTAAACCAGTACACCAGTACACCAGTACACCAGTACACCAGTAAACCAGTAAACCAGTACACCAGTAAACCAGTAAACAGTAAAACAGTACACCAGACACCAGTAAAACCAGACACCAGTAAAACCAGGTAAACCAGTAAACCAGTAAACCAGTTAAACCAGTACACCAGTACACCATTAAACCAGTAAACCAGTACACCAGTAAACCAGTACACAGTACACCAGTAAACAGTAAACAGTAAACCAGTACAACCAGTAAACCATTAAACCAGTAAACCAGTAAACCAGTACACAGTACACCAGTACACGAGTACACCAGTAAACCAGTACACCAGTACACCAGTTAAACCAGTACAACCAGTAAACCAGTTACACCAGTAAACCGTACACCAGTAAAACCAGGTAAACCAGTAAACCAGTAACCAGTAAACCAGTAAAACCAGAAACCAGTAAACCAGTAAACCAGTAAAACCAGAAACTAGAAACCAGAAACCAGTAAACAGTAACCAGAAACAAACAAACAAAAGTTCATATTAAATAACAAGCTTTCACTGCTGTCTAAGCGATGTAGGTGCGTTCGTAACGCTAAAGAGTCAATTTGCACTTTATTACAGCTGCAATATTGGAATATTGGAATATTGGAATATTGGAATATTGGAATATTGGAATATTGGAATATTGAATATTGAAAATGGAAAATGGAAAACAGAAAATGGAAATAGGTAAATGGAAAATGGAAAATGGAAAATGGAAAAAGGAAAATGGAAAATGGAAAATGGAAAATGGAAAATGGAAAATGGAAAATGGAAAATGGAAAATGGAAAATGGAAAATGGAAAATGGAAAATGGAAAATGGAAAATGGAAAATGGAAAATGGAAAATGGAAAATGGAAAAAGGAAAATGGAAAATGGAAAATGGAAAATGGAAAATGGAAAATGGAAAATGGAAAATGGAAAATGGAAAATGGAAAATGGAAAATGGAAAATGGAAAATGGAAAATGGAAAATGGAAAATGGAAAATGGAAAATGGAAAATGGAAAATGGAAAATGGAAAATGGAAAATGGAAAATGGAAAATGGAAAATGGAAAATGGAAAATGGAAAATGGAAAATGGAAAATGGAAAATGGAAAATGGAAAATGGAAAATGGAAAATGGAAAAAGGAAAATGGAAAATGGAAAATGGAAAATGGAAAATGGAAAATGGAAAATGGAAAATGGAAAATGGAAAATGGAAAATGGAAAATGGAAAATGGAAAATGGAAAATGGAAAATGGAAAATGGAAAATGGAAAATGGAAAATGGAAAATGGAAAATGGAAAATGGAAAATGGAAAATGGAAAATGGAAAATGGAAAATGGAAAATGGAAAATGGAAAATGGAAAATGGAAAATGGAAAATGGAAAATGGAAAATGGAAAATGGAAAATGGAAAATGGAAAATGGAAAATGGAAAAAGGAAAATGGAAAATGGAAAATGGAAAATGGAAAATGGAAAATGGAAAATGGAAAATGGAAAATGGAAAATGGAAAATGGAAAATGGAAAATGGAAAATGGAAAATGGAAAATGGAAAATGGAAAATGGAAAATGGAAAATGGAAAATGGAAAATGGAAAATGGAAAATGGAAAATGGAAAATGGAAAATGGAAAATGGAAAATGGAAAATGGAAAATGGAAAATGGAAAATGGAAAATGGAAAATGGAAAATGGAAAATGGAAAATGGAAAATGGAAAATGGAAAATGGAAAATGGAAAATGGAAAATGGAAAATGGAAAATGGAAAATGGAAAATGGAAAATGGAAAATGGAAAATGGAAAATGGAAAATGGAAAATGGAAAATGGAAAATGGAAAATGGAAAATGGAAAATGGAAAATGGAAAATGGAAAATGGAAAATGGAAAATGGAAAATGGAAAATGGAAAATGGAAAATGGAAAATGGAAAATGGAAAATGGAAAATGGAAAATGGAAAATGGAAAATGGAAAATGGAAAATGGAAAATGGAAAATGGAAAATGGAAAATGGAAAATGGAAAATGGAAAATGGAAAATGGAAAATGGAAAATGGAAAATGGAAAATGGAAAATGGAAAATGGAAAATGGAAAATGGAAAAAGGAAAATGGAAAATGGAAAATGGAAAATGGAAAATGGAAAATGGAAAATGGAAAATGGAAAATGGAAAATGGAAAATGGAAAATGGAAAATGGAAAATGGAAAATGGAAAATGGAAAATGGAAAATGGAAAATGGAAAATGGAAAATGGAAAATGGAAAATGGAAAATGGAAAATGGAAAATGGAAAATGGAAAATGGAAAATGGAAAATGGAAAATGGAAAATGGAAAATGGAAAATGGAAAATGGAAAATGGAAAATGGAAAATGGAAAATGGAAAATGGAAAATGGAAAATGGAAAATGGAAAATGGAAAATGGAAAATGGAAAATGGAAAATGGAAAATGGAAAATGGAAAATGGAAAATGGAAAATGGAAAATGGAAAATGGAAAATGGAAAATGGAAAATGGAAAATGGAAAATGGAAAATGGAAAATGGAAAATGGAAAATGGAAAATGGAAAATGGAAAATGGAAAATGGAAAATGGAAAATGGAAAATGGAAAATGGAAAATGGAAAATGGAAAATGGAAAATGGAAAATGGAAAATGGAAAATGGAAAATGGAAAATGGAAAATGGAAAATGGAAAATGGAAAATGGAAAATGGAAAATGGAAAATGGAAAATGGAAAATGGAAAATGGAAAATGGAAAATGGAAAATGGAAAATGGAAAATGGAAAATGGAAAATGGAAAATGGAAAATGGAAAATGGAAAATGGAAAATGGAAAATGGAATAGCTAAAGATCATTCTTACTGATTTTCAATTTGGTCGGCTTCGCGGTATTATTTCTTTTGTTTTAGTTTCGGCACGCGACATAAAATGCATTCGTTTTCACGACATTACATCAGTCGAGCACAATCCGCGTTACCATCTGGCGGACTTGATAGACTACATTCTGTCAAAAAGATTGGAATTGACAGTATTTGAAATACAGTAAAATATAATTTATGTACTATAATTATAACTTTGGCCACTCTTCTGGAACACACCTAAATTTAAATATTGGTATTAGAGAAAAAGATTATAGACGCTGAACCCCACAACACACGCCTATCACCAGAAGTGACGGTTCAGTCCAGATTTTTTTTGCGCTGGCTATAAAATAGGTAAGAACAAAAAACTGCCACATTCCAATTTTTTTGACAGAACGAAGTCTGTCGGGTCAGCTAGTACATATATACGATTGATAATAATACGAGTATATATAAGAAAATCCAATTAACAGAATAGTGTTTGTTCAGCGGCGGGAACATGAAGAGATATTAACAGTTTGTTTGTTAGAATGCGAGCTAGATGTGCCGGAGTATGCATTCAGATGGATCCGGAAACCAATAGAGGCGGAGTCAGTTGCCGAGGTTAGCTGTTCCCAGCTTCTAGATAAATTGAATTAATAGCTTACCGACGCGGCGGCTCGCGAATTGTTGCACCGCCGGGCTTTAACAGCACTTCCTAGTTTTACTCAACATCACCAATTTCCAAGCGCAATAGTAAACTAAATAATACAACTTTATATTTAAATTTAAATAAAAATATTTACAAACGTAATATTGTCACAGAAGTTTACACTGTAACTATATACGTCAATTTAAATTTGTACAAGACTAAGCTTATAGTAGACTTAACACCAGGTGGGATCGCAATCAAGAACTAACCTATATAAATGGAAAATCTAAAACATAACTATTTTTAAATATATACAAAGATTTGGAAAGAGACTGACTATAATAGAAACGTTAAATCTGTTTAATTTCAGTTGAGAATTTGGTTCAATTAATAACTTTGGTTGGAAAGCTTTGGGTGGTACTTTGCGGAGGACGATCACGGACTCGTGTTAAAATTTAATACAATGCTTTTCCCGGTTGTTCGTATCGGTTCCTTTAGTAGTGTCGCCCGTCGCCGCGTAAGTTTCAGCGCGACACCATTAGCCGCTCGTTCGCACTGAAACCATTTTCACAAATTAATTTAAACACTTGCCCCGCACACACACTTCACGTGGCAGTCGGCTCCGTGTCAACGTTTTCAATATTCACTCTGCCTCGTATTTTGTTAATAGTTCGTTAAATTTACTGAAAATCAAACGTTCAGAATCCTTTTTGGATTCGTCGCCATCATTTCAATTGTTGTTGAAAATTTGGTTTTGTTTTTTGGCCGCTTCGTATTTATCTTGTTCTCATTACGATCCAAAATGTCAACTGAAAGGGAATGTATGATTCACTCTTTGATGTGATTCTCAATCATAACAGACATGTTTGTTGTTGAAAATAGAGTTATTAGAATATTCCGTTTACTAGTAATCAGTAAATAAGCACAATTCTGTACAGCGATACACTTAATATGATTTTGGAGAAAACGGAAGGTTGTTTTAGAAGGCAAATGATATATGCCTGTGTGTTATTAGGCGAGCTAATTTACTGAACCTTACAAAGTTTAAGGATTTCTAATGTACAACGGAACCCAAAAGAAATGTTATTTTAATCATAGTAAATAATTTTTATAAATTGTTTTTATGCTTAGTCAATGATGAGTACTTAGTCATCACTTGCTCTTGTCTCTAAACTATTCTCTTTCTATGTCTGTTCGGTTTCGCCAACTGTATGTTTTTTTTTTTTTAATACTACTATGCGACGAGACGAGCAAGACGTTCACCTGATGGTAAGTGATACGCTTGCCAATGACAACGCGGTGCTAGTTAAGATGGTACACACTGCACCACATTGCGCTCGTCGCATGGAGACATAAGGTGTTAAGTCTCGTTACCCCAGTAATTACACTAGCTACAGCGCAAAATATATATGTATGTAACGCGTATGTAACTTTAGCGAGTGAATGAAGGTAATTAAAAACACCGTCGTCACTTTTCCAATGATTTAACGTTAAGATCAACTTGCAGATTTTTGTTTGAGGATTTCTTTTTCTCTTTGTGTCTTAAACTCGACTTTAATCTAATTAAAACTAAAATATTATTAAAAATTGTTTCACAATTACTTGCGGTGAAGATTTGACTTTCAAATGAGAATTAGATTATTTTTAATGTAGCAGGTATTAAACGAATTTTTAAAGGTATGCATTTCATTGTATTAAATAAGGCAAGTAAAACATTTTCCTACATTTATAATTAATAAATTAAAAATTTCTTTCAGCGCTTTCCAACATACTTAATTAATGTACAATGAAATTTCATTTAGCCTTACATACTGTAATCAATTTGAATTTAATATAAATTGTTAACGCTGTTGGTTTCAATAAATAAATAAATAAAAAAAAAATAAAAAATTTTGTCACCGTGGTCTAGCTTGCTTATTATTACAAGCTTTAAAGATTTTATATCCTGGCATTAAGACCTTTAAGCTAAGTTAGCATTAAAATAATGATAAAACAGATGATAAGCGGAAGGTTTACCAGGTGGTAGGTGTCTGTTGCCGGAGACCGTCTGTGGGGTGTGGGCGCAGCTCCTATTGCAACCGCCAAATAGTAGTGTGCGAACATTACTGTGTTCCGGTTTGAAGGGCGCTGTAGCTAGTGTAATTACTGGGGTAACGAGACTTAACACCTTATGTCTCAACGCGACGAGCGCAGTGTGGTGCAGTGTGTACCATCTTAACTAGCGCCGCGTTGTCATGGGCAAGCGTATCACTTACCATCAGGTGAACGTCTTGCTAGACTCGTCGCATAGTAGAATAAAAAAAAAAAAACCTTTTTTTTATACTACTAAGTCGTAAGTAGTGAGTCGAGCAAGACGTTCACCTGATGGTAAGTGATACGCTTGCCCATGACAACGCGGTGCTAGTTAAGATGGTACACACTGCACCACATTGCGCTCGTCGCCTTGAGACATAAGGTGTTAAGTCTCGTTACCCCAGTAATTACACTAGCTACAGCGCCCTTCAAACCGGAACACAGTAATGTTTGCACACTACTATTTGTCGGTTGCAATAGGAGCTGCGGTGGTACCCACCCAGACGGTCTCCGGCAACAGAGACCTACCACCTGGTGAAAACAAAGGTGTCATTTCTTACCGCAGTTCGGATATAAAATTATTTTTTGTTAACAATAAACACAGTACACAAAAAGGTATTGGACAGTTTGTAGCCACCATTGTAGATGTGCACAGCATTTACTCTTGCTTTCGCAACGCTACCTGTATTAGTAAAAATTAAAAAGAAAACAAAATAAGGAAAACAATATCGACTAAAAGAAAAGAAAAGGAAAAGAAAAGAAAAGAAAAGAAAAGAAAAGAAAAGAAAAGAAAAGAAAAGAAAAGAAAAGAAAAGAAAAGGAAAAGATAGAAAAGAAATTGGCTGTTGGTATCTGGAAGGAGCGTAGAGTGTGGTAGTGTGGTGTGGTGGTGCACCGTCCCCCGGCGGCTGCGGGCGCGCTCCGGCGGGCGCGCGTCAGACGAGCGGGAAGAGAGCGCGCAGCGGCCGTCCCGCGCCGCGCCTCCCGAACTCCACGCACAGTAACCGGCGCGACGTTCGGAATAACAAAATTGCATTTCGCATATGCAATACATTAAAGCTTTCGTTTTCTTTTTAATTGTGCCCCAGTGACGACGACTTTATAATCTGTGGGCGTTGAAATGTGAATAAATTGCAGTTTGTGGTGTATTGGTAAAAAATACCAAAACAAAATAAATCTTATCCGAGGAACAGTTGACCCGTCTGTGTGTATGTATTCAATATAATTGAATGGATTCATTAAGAAAAAAGCTACGCGTATCGGTTTTATAATATACACCCCCGGACACATCTATCGGCCCACCTAGTGTTTAAAAGTTTTAACGGTGTCTAGCTAAAAATAAATGTTATTTTAATCATATTAATAATTTTTATAAATTGTTTTTATGCTTAGTCAATGATGAATATTCAGCCATCACTTGCTCTTGTCTCTAAACTATTCTCTTTCTATGTCTGTTCGGTTTCGCCAACTGTATGTTTTTTTTTTTTATACTACTAAGTCGTAAGTAGTGAGTCGAGCAAGACGTTCACCTGATGCTAAGTGATACGCTTGCCCATGACAACGTGCTGCTAGTTAAGATGGTACACACTGCACCACATTGCGCTCGTCGCCTTGAGACATAAGGTGTTAAGTCTCGTTACCCCAGTAATTACACGTTCGCACACTACTATTTGTCGGTTGCAATAGGAGCTGCGGTGGTACCCACCCAGACGGTCTCCGGCAACAGAGACCTACCACCTGGTGAAAACAAAGGTGTCATTTCTTATCGCAGTTCGGAAATAAATTTATTTTTTGTTAACAATAAACACAGTACATAAAAAGGTATTGGACAGTTTGTAGCCACCATTGTAGATGTGCACAGCATTTACTCTTGTTTTCGCAACGCTACCTGTATTAGTAAAAATTAAAAAAAGAAACAAAATAAGGAAAACAATATCGACTAAAAGAAAAGAAAAGAAAAAGATAGAAAAGAAATTGGCTGTTGGTATCTGGAAGGAGCGTAGAGTGTGGTGGTGTGGTGTGGTGGTGCACCGTCCCCCGGCGGCTGCGGGCGCGCTCCGGCGGGCGCGCGTCAGACGAGCGGGAAGAGAGCGCGCAGCGGCCGTCCCGCGCCGCGCCTCCCGAACTCCACGCACAGTAACCGGCGCGACGTTCCGAAATACAAGATTGCATTTCGCATATGCAATATATTAAACCCTTCGTTTTCTTTTTAATTGTGCCTCAGTGACGGCGACTTTATAATCTGTGGGCGTTGAAATGTGAATAATTGCAGTTTGTGGCGTATACGTAAAAAATACAAAAACAAAATTAATCGCATCCGAGGAACAGTTGACCCGTCTGTGTGTATGTATTCAATATAATTGAAAGGATTCATTAAGAAATAAGCTACGCGTATCGGTTTTATAATATATATTAAACGTTTTACTCATCAGATATTATTTGTTATAAGTAAAAGCAAAACTCGTGAGGAAACCGATATGTTTCAACAACAGCTTTCGTGATCATGTTATTCTCTGAGAGAAGGCGCCAGGACCATCTAGTGGTAACAATAAGAGGACTGTATATTATTTCATTTACTTGAAATATAAGAATTAAATATCACTACTGTACTTATCAAAAGACTATCATTTTGCAAATTTAAATCGTCAGTTTTCAATTCATTTAATTCTCATTATGTTTTAGAAAGGATACAGCGCGATTTATAGTTTAATTTAGAGAAACCTTTCTAAATGGAAATCGCCTAATATAAAATGTATCTATTCTTTCATAGTGAAATGGTTGTTATTGAATAAGCAATCGTATTTCGCTTTTATAACAAGTTGTAATAAAGCATTATTACTCGTAACGAGTATTTATAATAACACTATTTTATTTACCATGGTCCTGACCTTAATTTGATACAATTAACAGTGAGGTCCAAGTTGATTGGTGAACCGTAATCACTCATAACAGCGATGTTGTAATGTATATTAACTGCTAGCTATGCAGGGTAACAAAAACTCTACCTTCGTACAAATTCAATCACATTTGACCCCGGAATCAAAGCTAGGACGTTAACGTTAACATTAAAAACCATATCAGTCTCTAACCTTCACTATACTAAGTGGAAAAATTTCAAAATACTTAAAGTTAGATAGATTCCTTTGCTGTATTTCAATCTTGCGGTTTTTTTATGTATTTTTGTTGTTAATTATGTAGAAAGGTAACAGATAACCAATATTGCATAAAAGGTGTGCGTGTAAAACGGTTTCGGGTGCACGTCGGTGGGCGCGGGTGTGCTCCTCCATTATTAGGGTCGGAGGAAAATGTGTTCCGAATAAATGTTTAAGGAGCTCCGACTTACACGTCGGATTTAGTTTTAGAGGTTATATCGCTTTTGGTTCTTTTAGTGTTATATAATATTAGCTTTTCGTTTAATCAATATGTTGTATAATAATAGTATCGTTGATGGAAACCCGGAGTTTCTCATCGTTTAGTTGATCAAAAAAAAAAACCTCTAGAAAGCGCGGTGTTCAGTTGAACAGGGTAGATATTCTTAAAACTTGTAAGTTAAGGATTAAAAGGAATTTTTGTATATCCTCACCTAAGTAATTTTTTAGTTAAAACATCATATGAACCAGACAGTCATTCGCATAAATACATATAGTGTCCGGAAATAGATCTGCAATAAGATTACGAGTATATCGCTTATATTGTTGACTTATAGTAACATCATACTCGCTTTAGTAGAAATTTTCGTAAATTTATCTATCTGTTCCACCATTACAGTCAGTCTCAGCCAGTTAAACCCAGCACCGCAAGTTCAGCGAGAGACAGTATAAATTTGACGCCGCAGTTAAATTCGGACGTTCCATTTCAGTGTTACCGCCTCATTAAATTATTCAGAGTTATATCTGTAGTCTGAAAGGTTTAAATCGAACATCCGATACTGGGACAGTCGTCTGGGGTCCGTTATTTTAGTCACTTTATTCAGTTCACACTCATCACGTGAATATACTCAAGTTTAACTTGTAAATCTTGAAGAAGATATTATCTAAAAGTTAAAAGATATTAATTGATGATTAAATATAATCGAGCATAGATTTATGTTTATAACTCACTCTCTCTTTTTCATCTCTACGTTGCTCTGTTTTCGACGTCGCTTATTATATATCTTTATCAATGGCTTTTGCTACAAATCTATCTTAATGATTTCTTATATTTCCGCCAATGTCGCACATTTATTAGAACTCAATTTTACGGATTTTTTCGCGTTTATTGTTTAATTTTCTGTCCACTGTCGACAGTCCTCCCGTGACCATGACCGCTGCAAAGCGGTCGAAACGTCGGGAATAAATAAAATTAAACAATAAACGCGATAAAATCCGTAAAATTGAGTTTTAATATATCTTAAGTCTCAAATATCATGCCTGTATTTAGTAAAATGCGTTATGTATATAAATCTAGAACATTCTTATTTATTTTTTTTTTGTTTTATTTAGGATAGACTAGTGCTTGACTACGATTCCACCTGATGGTAAGCGGCGATGTAATCTAGGTGGTAAAGCGCACTAGTCTAGAAGAAGAATGTTCACTCTTTTTTTGAAGACCCCCACATCATACCTGGACGGAAACACTGACGCCGGCAGACTGTTCCACTCCCTCGCTGTACGCATTATGAAGGACGAAGCGAAACGCTTAGTCCTAATGCGCGGGAGATCGACAACGAAGGGATAGATGCCTGCGGTGTGTCTGTACGTCCGGTGATAAAAGGGCGAAGGCGGTATTAGATCATGCAGTTCTTGAGCACACTCTCCAAAGTGCATTCGGTAGAACACCGAGAGACTAGCTACTCTACGACGGTGACCCAAGCTATCGAGTTTTGCATCCAGAAGCTCTTGGTCACCGACTATTCTCATAGCACGCCTCTCCACCGAGTCCAGGACTGCCAGTTGGTAATTGGCAGCACCTGCCCAGATATGGCAGCAGTACTCCACACACGATCGGACCTGGGCTTTATACAGAGTCAGAAGCTGTCCCGGTGTAAAGTACCGCCGCACTCTTATTAAAGGAAACCTACCATAATTATAGCATCTGGATGTGGCTACTTGCTCAATTCTGCGTCGTCTCCTAGCGGCCGCACTCCCGGTGCAAGCGGTATCCTATTTCACTCGCTAACGGTCCAGTCAACACGTGGTTTCAGGTTCAGATCTCGCGGCCAGCTCGAACATATCTTAATAAGATTCATGAATAATTGATTGGTATTTGTGAAGTTCACGGGTGCTCTGGAACACGATCACAGCTCATCTAACGTAATGCTTTAACACGACCCGGCGAGACCCTTCGCAGGATAGGGAACTCATTACAGTAGGTAACGAATTGTAAGAAACAATTTTACTTTTTTTTTATACTACTTTGCGTCGAAACGAGCATGACGTTCACCTGATGGTAAGTGATACGCTTGCCCATGACAACGTGCTGCTAGTTAAGATGGTATACACTGCACCACATTGCGCTCGTCGCCTTGAGACGTAAGGTGTTAAGTCTCGTTACCCCAGTAATTACTCTAGCTACAGCGCCCTTCAAACCGGAACACAGTAATGTTCGCGCACTACTATTTGTCGGTTGCAATAGGAGCTGCGGTGGTACCCACCCAGACGGTCTCCGGCAACAGAGACCTACCACCTGGTACCGCTGGTAGATCTCTGTTGCCGCAGATCGCCTAGGTACCACCGCAGTGAATGTTTCTACCGTCCAACAGTAGTGTGTGAACATTACTGTGTTCCTGTTTGAAGAGTGCTATAGCTAGCGAAATTACTGGGGTAACGAGACTTAACACATTATGTCTTAGACGAGCGCAATGTGGTGCAGTGTGTACCATCTTAACTAGCGGCGCGTTTTTATGGGAAAGCGTATCACTTACCACCAGGAACGTCTTGTTCGTCGCGTCGATTAGTAGAATAAAAAAAATACAAAAGTTAATACACTAAAGTAGACTGTGTGATGGTAACCAGTAAAGCTTTATCATTAGTAATACAGTATTCGTTTTAGTTGTAATAAATTGGCGGTGCGGCGACCGTCCAGCCGCGCGGGACGGATATCTTTTCACGTTTCCTCTCAATACCGACTTGTCCCACTCCTGTGCCGCCCACCACTCCATCCCACACCCTCGCCTCCACCCCGGGCCCTTTTCTATCAACCCAATTTGAATTGTTAGCTCGTCCCAATAAACTTTCGCCGCCGACGGACGTTGCTATCCTAAATGTAATTCTAAGTTAAACCCACGCGCGAGTAATACACATACATATTTACAAGTAATGTTTAACTATTACACTTGTAGCTTCTATTTCTGCGGATATTCTTTAATTAACTTGTTCATCTATACACATAATCTGCCTCTAACGTTAAACGTTAGTGGTAGGTCTCTGTTGCCGGAGACCGTTTAGTTACCACCGCAGCTCCTATTCCTACCGCCAAGCAGTAGTGTGCTAACATTACTGTGTTCCAACTAGTGTAATCACTAAGGTAACTAGAATTAACATCTTGTGGTATCACTACGAGGAGCACAATGTAAAGATATATGTACATCGTCCTGACTAGCATCTGCTCGTCTCGTTGCTTTGTGTAATAAAAGAAAGGATTATAAAATTGTCAATATTTAACTAAAATAGAGGTGAAATAACTACATATAATCCGCAGTACAGTATTAAGACAGTTCTGTATATTCATTCTGTAAACCTTTTCATAGGTTTGCATTAATACGACGATTGAGGAAGAGCTCAAGTCAAACATCAATTGCTAGAGGTATCGGTCGCGTGACACCCGTGACCCGGGCATTGAACCTGCAGCGCTCGCGGTGACTCGCAACAGAACCGCACGCAACGTTCCCCGAATACGTTTAACGACCGCCGAAATAATTTCGTTTGTGATCGAATTTGCGAATGTATACCTTCCTAGACACTTTCACTTAGACGTAGACGAGATGCTACCAGTGCTACGTGTCTAGGTAATACCGCAGCATCCATTCCTACCGCCAAACAGTAGTGTTCAAACATTACTGAGTTCTTTTTTTTTTTATACTACTTTGCGACGAGACGAGCAAGACGTTCACCTGATGGTAAGTGATACGCTTGCCCATGACAACGCGGTGCTAGTTAAGATGGTACACACTGCACCACATTGCGCTCGTCGTGAGACATAAGGTGTTAAGTCTCGTTACCCCAGTAATTACACTAGCTACAGCGCCCTTCAAACCGGAACACAGTAATGTTCGCACACTACTATTTGTCGGTTGCAATAGGAGCTGCGGTGGTACCCATCCAGACGGTCTCCGGCAACAGAGACCTACCACCTGGTAAAATTCTACTAGGTTCCAGCTAGTGAAATTACTGTGGTAACTAGACTTAACACAACAAAACGACAAGCGCAATGTGGTGCAGTGTATACCATCTTAACTAGCGCCGCGTTGTTATGGGCAAGCGTATCACTTACCAACAAGTGAACGTCTCGGTCGTCTCATCGCTTCGTAGGATAAAAAAAAAATAGTTTCAAAATTCAAATTTACTTAGATGTGAACAGACTGTCTTCAGTGCTAGGTGGACCTAGGATCCTGTGAAGGAAACTGCTGGATGCGGGCAACACAGGGCTAATCAGTGTAGAGATTTTTAAGAGAGATCTGATGATGATAATGTATATATGTAGTTTAAGGAAGCGGCAGTACATTTATGTTCTTAAATCACCCGAATTTCCCAGTACACCTAAACTGCACTAGAAGTGGGTTATTTTTTTCTTTCGATCACAAGTAACATTTACATTTTATAAATGTAGAGCGGCGACGAGCGGACGATCGTAAAAATGTGACCCTAAAAAAACTAAAACAGGCATTAAAAAAATGTCTAATATTTGAGGAGCGTCCTATTTCCTAGTTATTCGGGAAAATGTTATCCTTATCCGACAAGCCGGCCTTTTCTGGCATAGGCATTACGGCGTGCCTCGGGTAAATGTTTTTTTTCAAGTTTCCTGGCCTTTCGAAACTAATGCAGTATTTCCGTAAAATGAAGATTGAAACCAGCTAATGAAACTGTGTAAAAATAGCATATTTTTCGTGTTTTCCCGTTTATTAGCCTCATCACAGCTTTGAAGTTTATTTTTTGAAATACCTGCGCGTTGCACAGCTTCGTTTGTGCTTTCGCCGGGCCCCTTTTGTGGGGGCACGCTTTGTGGCTTCGATGCCTGTTTAGGGACCATGTGGCAAACTTTCCTGCCCCGGACGTAAGTCTGTAGTTCTTTGATTTTTCCACGTCACTTCAGTTCTCCCAAATAAATATATGTTTTCATTCTCATTAATATTTTATATTATTAACTAGTAAGAACATTTTCATTCAGTTATAGAGCTATACATTTTATTAAGTGTTAAATAACATGTTATTGAACGTTATTTTCTTGTTACTCATATTCTTGTTTACAATAAATTTATCATTATTTATACAATTGTAAATAATAGATTTGTATGCAATTAAATGAAGTATTCATGGAACCAGTGTTTCGTAGTGCTGGTGATATTCCAAATCAATTAGGCACACAGGCCACAACTCGCGATTCATTCATCTTGACCCCACCACGCTAATTGATCCTTTCACCGAATGAGAGAAGGATCTTGTTAGAGATATGAAACTGATCGCTCCAATTAAATGTTTGGTAACATCGTAACCGATAACAAAAACATTGCATGTGACATATTTTCCAATGGGATTCGCGTAAACTCTAATGTTGTTTATAAACTTAATGAACAATTAACAACAACAGTTGTAATAGAGGTAAAATTGTATTTGCTAGGTGACATACAAGAACGGTTTCGGGATGAGGATAGAAATTGAAAAAGTTTCAGTCGTCGACAGTCAATGCAGGTAGCATCGCAGGATAAAGTAATCTGTTGTTGTTATATAAAAATAGGATTGAACAGTTTTAGAATTTTATTAAAATAATCTGTGTATTCTCTCTGTAAGTCGTTTCATTAGTAGCAAGGAACCGTGACTCCTCGGTGATTAACTGCTTTTTTTGTTCATCATGAAGTGCCGTGAAGTTTGATTGTCTACTCGTAATTATCATCAGTTAAAAATAATAGCTCAAGATTGGAAAAATTCTCTCAATCCGCCAATTAGTTCTGTAAATATTTGGGAAGACACCGTGAACACCGTCTGGGTGGGTACCACCGCAGCTCCTATTTCAACCGCCAAATAGTAGTGTGCAGACATTACTGTGTTCCGGTTTGAAGGGCGCTGTAGCTAGTGTAATTACTGGGGTAACGAGACTTAACACCTGTCTCAAGGCGACGAGCGCAATGTGGTGCAGTGTGTACCATCTTAACTAGCGCCGCGTTGTCATGGACAAGCGTATCACTTACCATCAGGTGAACGTCTTGCTCGTCTCGTCGCAAAGTAGTATAAAAAAAAAAGAAGAAATTCTTATAATTTTTGAAATTTCGAAATCGTAGTTATTTATATGAGAAAAGTTGCAGGACGTAATAAACGTAGTAGGAGTGGGGGTCGGGGTCCACTCGCACGCAGTGCACCGATGACCTAAATACTATGTGAGTCAACTGCGGGGCGACGTTCATTAAAATGTCCGTGCATCTGGAGATGTGGAGTTGCGGTGGTGTGGTGTGGTGTGGTGTGGTGAGGGGTGCGGGGGGCTGGGCGTGCTCAGGAGCGCGTATTAGCGGCGCTTCACTCGGCCCACATCTGAAGCAGCCCCGAACAAACCGGCCGCCGCCACGAGTGCCGTCCGCACCCATCCGGACTCCTTCTCACTAAACTGCAACCTACTTCCCTTGCGACAACAAACACAAACACCTAAATAACTTATCCGGTTATCGCACATAATAAAAAAAATAAAAACTTATTCCCTTTAACTTAAAATTGATCGGGGGCTTTGGCTAGTATCTGCACAAATTCAAACGAAAAGACGAACATTCTTGTGTTTGCGATCCGAATATTGCAGAAAGCATTATACATCGTATAGATTGTCCTAGATACCTAAAGGAAAGAATAGAAATAGAAATAAGATTGGACGAAAAGATCTCCGAACAAAATTTAAGCAAAATGCTGATGTCTAAAAACAAAGAAGTATTGTTAAAATTTATGGAGAAGGTTACGAAGGATGCTGTTAAAAGAAATAGAAGTAATTAGGAGTAACTACAGATATATAATATACACAAATAAATAAATAAATAGCAAATAAGATCTCAGACTTTAATCAGAGGAAAAAGCATAAATATAAATAAAAAAAAAAAACTTAAAATTGATTAAACTAGTACATGGGATTAGAGCCACCTATTAAGCAAACAGATGCTTGTGCCAGGAGACCCAGGTTCTACCAGGTGGTAGGTTTCTGTTGCCGGAGACCGTCTGGATGGGTACCACCGCAGCTCCTATTGCAACCGACAAATAGTAGTGTGCAAACATTACTGTGTTCCGGTTTGAAGGGTACTGTAGCTAGTGTAGTTACTGGGGTAACGAGACTTAACACCTTATGTCTCAGGCGACGAGCGCAATGTGGTGCAGTGTGTACCATCTTAACTAGCGCCGCGTTGTCATGGGCAAGCGTATCACTTATCATCAGGTGAACGTCTTGCTCGTCTCGTCGCATACTAGTATTAAAAAAAAAAGACCCCGTTCTACCTTAACTATAACCTCTATGGATTAGACTCTAAAAAAAACAAATTATTTCAATCATATGTAGCATGTAAGTGTATGATTTTGAATTGTGTTTGCGTAGTGTGAATATGATGATAGTGCAAACATTACTTTAGTCCTGTAGTAGGTAAATCGCTCTAACTACTAATGCTTGTTATTGTTTTAAATAAACTTGTTTCTTATGTTATACCAGCTCCTATTCTTAACATGTGTCTATAGTCTCACTGTTGTGATGAATTTATATATAACCTACAACTCTGAACTGACTGTACCTTTTGACGCTTAATTTTAATAATCAACTACCGACATGTTTCCGTATATTACTAGGAAGTTGTTCGAGTGCTCGTTAATCGAAAATGTTAAACAAAACACATATACGAACTCCCTTTTCCGCGAATCCTAACAATTGCTGAAGGGTTAAGTGTAGGCGTAATTACCGAATCACTTTATTTATTACTTATATTACGTACGTATGACTTAGCACTGAATTGTACAAACTCGATGATAAAAGTGTAAACTGATATTCGAAGCGAAGTAAAGCTTAATTCTAATGTTTCTTTTGTCATAATAACTTAAAGCCTTAATTTAGAACAATATAAAGTTTGAACAGCTAAAATACTTTTAAATTCATATTCAAATAATTTAAGAGAGGCAAATGACTCAGTTGTTATTTTTTTTAAAGACGTAAAGTGAGCCTTCGGCGTCTAATAAGTCAGACCAAAGCAACATATCAGGCCAAGGATACGAACCGGACTGTGAATCTAATGTTGAGGCGGCATTGACCGACATACATACAAACCTTTAAACGCAACACCCCGGAGGTTTAATGGATTTGCTGTGTTTTACACCTCGTCTCATCAAACAGGCCAAGGTCTATCTATTCAGATGGAGAAAATGATAGCTAATGACGCCTATTCATAAAGATTAAATTTTTCTCCACCTTTGAATCAAACCCGACTTAAGGCTGCGTTGTTAAAGAAAGTAATTTTTATAATACACCTGATCACCTTAAAATTATGTTTGTCGTAGTATAAACATTTATTTATTAATAATCCGTTTAATATTTAGTTACTCAGTATATCCTTGTTTTAACTTCACCTTAATGTCACTAGTTACAGTCTTGACGATTGCGTGAAGACTGTAACATCATTAGATCGTGATCATCAAGTAATTTCAGTGACACTTCACCAGCCGCCTTTCTCTTCAACTTTCACAACGATATTACAATTGTAAAGGAATAAAAAAGCTTTTTGTGCAAATATCCCTGCAGTCCGGCGCAAACCGCATCAAACCGGATCGCGCCAGTTTAACGTTATTACAAAGTGTCCGCTTTGATTAAAATCCATTGCGGGCGACAGCCGAAAACGCCACCACTACCACCACAACCACCACCACCTCACAACGGCGACAAAGCTCCGCCGCTAGCTCACGGCAATTAAACTTGCTCGGGTTGCTGCAGCAAACTTGTTACCGGTTGAGAACATAAACTTAAAGAACTTCCCTCAAACCAGTTTTTGACTGAGACTTCTCTCTTTAGTTTATCTCCAGAGATTCTTCATCAGAACGAAAAGCATGTCATTCAAAAAGTTGCTTCAAATGCGTTACGGTGTTGTTCTAACTTCATTGTTGTGGTAACCAAAAAAACTTCAAGAATTTTAAGGTTTAACAATTAATAATTCACAATTTCAATAAACAAAAATATCTGTAAGAGAATGGTGAGGAGGTTTTACTTGGATATAGAACAGTAATTCTTATATATGTTATGTATATATTAATTATGTATGTATTTATTTATTTACTTAAGGAGCTCCAACGAGGCATACACGACATGTAACAACTTTAATAATAACAAATAATAGTTTCACTTTGTGACGTGCTCCTCAATTATAGGAGACCACAGCATGCAAATTTAAACAACAAAATAACAAAAAATTATGTTGAACATAGTTGAGTACCGTATAGTTCACAATTTATTGTTGATTAAAAGTTGCAGAACTCGTTTCCTGTACCTTGAAGTGTCCGTGATGTCTAGATCATGAGTTTTTGCCAAAGAGTTATACTGCCTACAGAGCCTTGGCACAGTAGCGAAATGACCCAAGTTGGTTCTAAATGAGGGATAATACAGAAGGTTATATACACCTTTTCGCGGGATTCTGGATGGCGCATTAATACTCAAAGAACTTACAAGCTCGCTGCAGTCTAAGATACTGTTAAACATTTTTTGCAGAAATATAAGATCGATCATCCTTCTGCGTGCTAATGTTATGTAATGTTTATGTATGTGTGTATATATAAGTATTCATATTTTATGTATGTATTAATGTGTATGTGTATGTATGTATATATTAGTATATATCTTCCTTTTTTATATAATTTTTCTTTTTTTTAAAAACAAAACTTCTCTTTTACCCTCACCCACCACTGCATTTCCCCACTGCCGAGGTTGACTGGGAGAGAATGCCCTATGGCATTAAGTCCGCCTTTTTGTACAATATTTATTTGTGTGCAAACAAAGTTTTAAATTAATAAATAAATAATTCCAATGGGCTATTAACTTCAGCGATAAGTACATCACTTGGCGACCGAGTTAAATTAGCATATAAGCGTGTTAGCGCAGCATCCGCAGCCTTATCTCACTCTCGTACATCCCGACGCCGTACGCGGAGGCTCGGTCGGCGCGGCTAAACCAATTTGCCGTCCGTTGTAACTATGTTAAGGCTTCCTTCCGGTTAGCACCGTGATTAATGTCATCAGATAGCGCGGAACCCGCTTCGCTACTTCGGAACTTGAAACTTTAGGGCAAGTGTGAAATGACAAGATATATAACTTTGGATTACGTCAAGAAGATTTCTTTTTGGTGTACGAAAATCTTTGTTATAACCTCTTAAGTGACAATATAAGTTTCAAAGTCAAAGTCAAAGTCAAAATTTTTATTCAACATGGGAACAATAGTTCACTTATTGAACGTCAAAATCTACCAGCCACTCGCAAAACAAATGCAACGGACCTGAGAAGAATGGGCAAGAAACTCAGCGGGCTATATATATATATATATACATTTTTTTTTTTTTTTCATTTTTAAATGTCTTACACGTACTGACACATACTGCTTGAGAATCAGCGCCATTTATTTCCACACATCTTTATCACTGAAATAATCGTTAACACTATAATATGATTTACTTAACAAAACATTTTTAATTTAAGTTAAAATTTAAGTTTAATGCGTATATACAATTGTAGGCAAAAGTAATAAATTGTTATTAGATAAAAAAGGTCTACTTATCTGTTGTTGGCTTTACGATGCGGCTTTAAGAATACCGCGCTAATTGTGATGATGTACATTACATTGTGCTCGTGTACTTGAGACATTGTTAAGTCTACTTCCCAAGTACATTCTCTAGCTCCGGCACTCTTCAAAATGGAGCACAGAAGTATTTACAGGCTAGTTTTTAGCGGTAGAAATGGGTACCGCACTAATATCTACGTCTTCTTCTTCTTCTAAGTCGTATGTCCTCATGACTGTGGGTCGTGGTCATGTTTTTATTGAAACACACGAAGACTCTCTTGGCAGTTATAATGGAGTGGTGTTGCCATTGCCTTCTCCATTTCACATACTAGTCTGACCACTGATGGTCATGGCATACATATGCAGGTTTCCTCACGATGTTTTCCTTCACCGTCAAAGCACGTGATATTAGTTGGTGTTTTATGCTAACTGCACATAAATTGAAAAATTCATTGGCGCAGGCCGGATTCGAACCCGGTATCTTCGCATTGGAAGGCCGGCCTTCAAACCACTAGGCTATCACGGCTCTATTTACGTAATATCTACGTAGAATGTCTGTAATATAAGATACTAATAAAAGTCCGATCGAAATAAACCGATGATTCTCAATCTTCTCGTTGCCATCCGCCTGAACAATGCAATATTAAGTATAAAAGTTAAATATCGTGTTTAAGTAAACAAAGAAGTCGTACGGCCTTACTTGAATATAATCACTCACCATTAGAGCTATTGTTGATCTCGAAAACAATGTAATAGTCCTAGCCGCAATCAGAAGAAATATTCTCAAAGAAAAAAATATCCAGCAACTATAAGTCCGAAATATCCAGTCATTATTCATTCTTGTTCTTTTCTAGATATTTATAATTAATGTACACAACTATTACTGTGCAATTGATTAATTAAAATCATATGTTTGTATTAGTTTATTTTTGAGATTTTGATTCTTACACACATGCCAACAACTGCATCATGACTTAAATATTAAACTTACACCGGAATTAGTAAAATAATAAGCTATACTGTTTATGAACATTAAACGTTGTGTTTTTAAATACTTTGCAAGGTCTAAACTAAGCGAAAAAATATTTTTTTTCTGAACGCAAACTTTAAAAGATGAAGTAAGAAAAACAATTGGAAATGGTTTAAATAAGAAATAAGCGTTGCTTACCCTCGGAAAGTATAATGAAGCTGAGTGTCCATTGTGCTGCAGCGGAGAGCAGCTGCTTGAGACGAGGTTGGAAACCTCTGGCTGGAGCCCTTGCTTATATATACGGTTAAGAGAAACTGGTGGACTCTAGTAATAAAAGGGAGCTCTAACCACTGCGCCTCGTGGTAGTTGTGTAATTCAATCCAATATTCCCGTCCGTCTGTTTGTTTTCGCTTGTCACGTCTTGCCGCTGCGGTTTAGCCAATCCGGTACATGCTATTGTATTCTACAACAGGTTGACAGCCATGACAGATATCCATTATGACTTGACATATATCTGTGAGACGATTATTTTTTCTTTCAATAAATCAAACTGTAGATATCTGTTGAAGACTATTTTTTTTTTTTTTTTCTTGTACCCGTTTTTTAATTAAGTTTTAACTAATGGGTTCCTCACTAGGCGATGCCTGTATCGAGGAAACCCGGGGTATATACCTACGGGCACATATAGAATGTGTTTGGCAGTAACTGTTAGTACTATAGGCTGGAGTGTTCGCCAATAAAGCCTTTATATATATATATATATATATATATATATACACATAAAATATTTATAAATAAATAAAACAGGTTAGCATAATTTTAAAAAGCATGAAACAAATAAATATGCATATAAATATATATTTTTTTTTTTTTGTAATATATATAGATTTAGTATACGTCGGATGTTGTTAGATAATACTTATATATATATATAGTTATAAAGGCGATAAACAGTTACAGCTGTGAACCATCACGAAACATCTGCAGTTATTATTAAAATTAATCTGTCGTTTAATCACACCACCTCAAGTTCTTCTAGTCGTGCCTTTTAGTAACTGAAGGTTGGCTGATAATTCGGAAAATAGTCGAGTCTTTTGCGCAAGGTGAAATAGTTCCTCGGCTGATGTGATGCTGGTTCCTTCTTATATGTTACGTCAACAAAACTTCTTCCGTCTGCCAGCTCGTCTTTGGCCTTGTATCTTGCCCATCATTATCAGCTGCAAGATTCCAAGGTATGCGACCTTTCGCCTTTTAACCGTCTGCAGACTCACCTCAAGTTACAAGAATATATATATGTCGGCGCGATGGCGTTGTAAAATTATTTGTTTGTTAAAATTTATTTAATTATGATTTTAAGTTCAATTTAGAGATGACTTATGTTTTTGTAATTTTTGTGCGGGTATAAACAGGAACGCGTCGGCGTTACAATAACAGTCGCGCTCCGACTGCTGCGGTGTGCGGACGTGTTAAAAAGTCGTTACGCTGTCAGATAAATGTAAGATTATGCAAATTTACGTTCTATTGAACAATAGGCGATCCTCAAAATGATAATGTTCTTGGTATAATCAATGCTGTCATCATGTTTTAAAAATACTTCAGGTGCCACTGCTCTTTTATATTGCATAAAATGTACATTTTAAATATTCAATCTTGAGTACAAGAACAAAGAGGTACGTAAAGATTCGAATCGGCTATATCTCGGTCAACGTCTGAAACTGAAAGATGCAGTGCTGTAAATGCGGTACAATTGTAGCACGCGCTGGTCCCCGCTCCGGAGACAGACTGGCGACTGAATAATTTATCCCGGCCGTAAGAAAAGCGCATTCGCGATATTGTTTCACACAAACATCTCCGAGTTCATATGCTAAATGTTTTTTAAAAAGGTTATCTATCTATTTTACAACTGGCGGTGTAGAGGTGTTAAATGTAGCACTAGTTTTTAACATTATAATTAAATTAACTATTTTTGCTTGTCTGAAGAGTTATATTGTTATTTAACTAAGTAAACAACTGTCTAAAGGTCAGTCTGTTTTCTAAAAAATCATGTTGATTTTATAGTTATATTTTATTCATCTGAACCTCAAGTTATGTGTATATTATAATATCACTACTTTTATAAGTTTTTTACATTTTTTGTACAACATAGCGACAAGACGAGCGAGACGTTCACCTAATGCTTAGTGATACGCTTGCCTTTGTTAAGATGGTATACACCGCACCACATTGCGCTCGTCGCATTGAGACATAATTAAGTCTCGTTACCCCAGTAATTTCACTAGCTTACAGCGCATTTTAAACCGGAACACAGTAATGTTACACACTACTGTTTGGCGGTAGAAATAATCACTGCGGCGGTACCTACCTAGACGGTCTCCGGCAGAGACCTACCAGCAGTAAGTTTACAGCGTTTAGTGATGTACATGTATCGCTGAGTACCACCAGTGTAATAAGCATCCAGTTTGTGTACATAATTATAATATCAACCATTAAATTGTCGCCATTGATCAACATTAAGTATGGTTCATGGCACATCCACCAACAAAGATAGCGCGCTGTGTGAAAGCATTCTCGTGTCGCTGCTGGTGATTAGCGGTGAGGTCATGAACATGAAACACTGATCAATCATTTAGATCATATCGCTACCGCTGAAATTGATGAAACTATAATTAAAAAAAAAAAACCTTTATATAGTTAAATTACAACACGGATCATAAAAATTTTAATTTCAATCGTCATGATAAATAACTGAACGAAGTCGTTTTTATGATATTTATATACGTATCTAATACATTACTGTCGTATGAGTATATTAATTAATGATATATATCTGTTGTAATTTCTCTTTGACAAATTCGATCCAAAAATCTGAAGTTACTACGCAGCCAGATAAACGAAGGAGATCCAATCTCAAGACACGTATACAGATATACTCTTCCTTAGGAGCAAACTCTCCTCTTTACTTTTTTTTTTTATACTACTTTGTGACGAGACGAGCAAAATGTTCACCTGATGGTAAGTGATACGCTTGCCCACGACAACGTGGTTTTTTTTTTTTTTTATATACTACTTAGCGACGAGACGAGCAAGACGTTCACCTGATGGTAAGTGATACGCTTGCCCGTGACAACGCGGTGCTAGTTAAGATGGTATACACTGCACCACATTGCGCTCGTCGCCTGGAGACATAAGCTGTTAAGTCTCGTTACCCCAGTAATTACACTAGCTACAGCGCCCTTCAAACCGGAACACAGTAATGTTTGCACACTACTATTTGGCGGTTGAAATAGTCACTGCGGTGGTACCCATCCAGACGGTCTCCGGCAACAGAGTTTTTTACCAGGTCTGTCTCTGTTGCTGGCAGTAGTGTGCAAACATTACTGTGTTCCGGTTTGAAGGGCGCTGTAGCTAGTGTAATTACTGGGGTAACGATACTTAACGCCTTATGTCTCAAGGCGACGAGCGCAATGTGGTGCAGTGTGTACCATCTTAACTAGCACCACGTTGTCATGGGCAAGCGTATCACTTATCGTCAGGTGAACGTCTTGCTCGTCTCGCCGCATAGTAGTATAAGGTAAAAAGGTGCTTTTCTAAGTAGAATTCTTCCGATTGACGAAATGTTAAAATAACCGTTTGATTTTTGAATAATTATTATTAAGCCTAATAAGTTGAATATTTAAACTTTTTATTAAAAATAAATATAATGTGCTTGTCAATTTATGATAATTAATTGGAATCGTATTTGTCTAGTAAATACTTTAACTTTGATACCTTTAAAAAACTGGATTTAGAACTAGGCGATAATTTTTAAAGTTAGGTTAAGTTTTGACTTAAGAATAAAGCGTCCGTTAATTGTAATCGATTGCGTACAGCGCGGATAGAGCCGTCTGTATGTATAAATCATTATTTAGCGGCGCGCGGCGGTCCCCGGGGCCCGTGTCGGATAATTGGTGTAGTTTACGATCACCACCACCCCCCACAACCCATCGCGCCCCCCACCCTCGCCGCTAAGTGGCGAGCTATTTATACACACGAGCACTACTTTTTAACATTTCTATCTAACGGTCACACGGATTTATCTAAATCGAGGCACCTACAAATAAAACCGATCGATATCGGTTCAGCCGTGTGGAGGTAGAAACAAGATTCAAACTAACTTATAACACCCCCTTTTTAGGTAGGGATTGTAAAATTGTAGCAACTCAAAACAATAGTTTATTGTCCGCCTTTTTTTGTAATCCATTTTTCTTAGTAAGGGAATTCTTTAATAAAACACAGCTCGTGAAAAATAATGGATTGAAAACCTGTTATATGTGATGTGGGTAATCGCGTCGCTCGTCAGGCCCGCGGCTGTAGCTCCTGACGTCGGATCAGAGCAATCTCGTCGTGTCAGCCGCTATCGACCTCCGCCGCGTCCCGGGTTCAAATACATCAGCGCCATTCCGCGCGCCGACCCGCGAACCCGTCGGGGATTCCCCGTGACATTACCGCTGATGGCGCGACCCTATTGTGTTACGATGTTTTTTTATTACAGCCGTTACAGAAATTGTGTGACAGAACCTCCATCTATATTGCACATGTATAAATGTCTCATCTTTATATTTTTCGCTGTAGCTAGTGTAATTACTGTGGTAACGAGACTTAACACCTTATGTCTCAAGGCGACGAGCGCAATGTGGTGCAGTATGTACCATCTTAACTAGCACCACGTTGTCATGGGCAAGCGTATCACTTACCATCAGGACTTGCTCGTCTCGTCGCATAGAAGAACAAAAAAAAAATTGTAGAATAACTATCCAATTAAAGTATAAGTCAACTAGTACAAGGATATTCGCGATATATTGATATTAGAAATAACTGTATTAAATATACGGGATTACGAAAATTTAAACTTCGCATTTGATTTGATACGTTACTAGGATAGTTACAAGATAATGAGCTTTAAGTATACTCGTGTCGGCATGTCGGATTACAAGGGATTAGACAGGGGCCCGGATTACCGCGTGTGAGCTACATTCCTACTTCAGCGCCCACAGTTGGTTGGTGTTCTATTGTGAGGACAGTGGTTTTAATAGTGCAAGTGGATCCGGAGGTGAGGTGTTAGTGCGGACTTGAGCTATGAGCTGGCGAACAGGTGTGGTGCAGTGAGCTGTGGCGGCATGTGCGCGCGCGATGCTGCGCGGCGGCGCGTGCGCGTGGCTGGGCGCGCCGTGCCCGCGCAGGAACGGAGCGGTGTGCTCGTGCCGCGTGCACACCGCGCTGCTGCAGGTCGGTACTGCTGCACACAGCTCCTGCTGGACTCGCCCAAGGAACACACGGCTTTACTACAAACTAACAAATATACTCCCGGACACATCTATCAGCCCACCACCCAGTGTTTAAAGTTTCGACGGCGTCTAGCTAAAAATATATGTTAGGTGGAGCAATAAGTTTTAATGCAGTTTTAAAGCAGATTTTTTGGTCAACCTTTATGTAAGTTTATTTTTAGTAATTTCGAATTGATTTGGCCGGCAGAAGTGCTACAGCTTGAGCGACAATTTCAGGCCGAGTATCCATATTTTTTGGTCAAAACTGGCTCTGTTTAAATTTGCCTTTTTAAGGAACCAATAATCGGAAACATCAAAAAAAAATCCAACTTGAGCGAAATAAAAAAGTTTTCTCCATTCCTGGGTCGTGGAAAACAATGAACAGACTCGAATTTTAGTTTTTTTTTTTTCATAATCCTTAATACGAAATTAAAATAAAACATACATGAAGGTTGACCAAAAAATCAGCTTTAAAACTGCATTAAAACTTATTGCTCCACCTAAGATTTATTTTTAGCTAGGCACCGTTAAAACTTTTAAACACTAGGTGGGCCGATAGATGTGTCCGGGAGTGTATGTCTTATGATTATTTCATGTACAAAATGAAGCACTGTGTGATGATTCAGCCAATTTTATACAAAATATTTTTTTTGCCATTACATTACACATTATGACATATTTGTTAGTTGTATTTTTTTTATTTGTAGTGTTTTTTTGTGTGCATTAGGTGATGTGAAAAAACATCTTTCTTTCTTTCTATGTAGTTTGTGTATAATAACAAAATAACGGTTTGTTTACTAATCATATACGCATGTTAAGATGGTACTTATAATATAAGTAATCCTAAAGATAATCCTTTCTGAAGCTGGACCGTTTTTGACGGTACTAACAATTACTGCCAAACAAATTCTATAATTCTATATGTGCGTGTAGGTATGTATCCCGGGTTTCCTCGATACAGGCATCGCCTAGTGAGGAACCCAATAGTTAAAATCTAATTAAAAACCGGTACGCAAACTAAAACTACCTTTTAGTCACTGTCATCATATAGTACTGATATTGTAAGTTTTGCAGAAATAAAAACATTTTTCATTTTTTCACTTTCACTGGCATACGACTGATGATTAACTAAAGGATACTTTAAAAAAAAACACTAGTTACACATAAACAATGTACTATGTATAAATACTTTCTATACACTTAATTTAAAATCCTCAACAGATGCTGTTTGTCAACTTCTACATAACATCCATTCAAGAGTTAAATAAAGACAATGGTATCACATCTTCACTCTACAGATGTTTTATATCAAAACAAGAGTTGATAGTTTTAATGTTATATTGATAAAGGTACAGTATACACAACCAGGTACACGTAAACAATGCAATTAGGCATCGAGCTGCACTCGCGTGGTGTAGCAGCTAGAAAGTGAGCGGGAAGTGGAAACCACTCCAATTACTCCGATCGATTGATGATTTAATTTCTCTTCATATAATCATTATTATCAGGAAGTAATTTAAAAAGAGACTTAACGAGAATTATACAAGAAATGTTAAATTGAATACTACATTCGCGAAGCAGCGATAGCTCAGTTTGTGAGGCGGTCGTACGCGCTGTAGTCATTGGGGAGGCGCGGGTCCGATTCCCATTAAGTATTAGGCCAGGTGCCTTCCGGTAAACGAGGTTATCATGAGAGACAGTCATCCTGCAAGTGTAGTGGATAAATAAACTTGTGATAGAAGGCTTTATATCCCAGCAGTGGAATCGTTGAGCTTCATTGCGTATTTTAATATCCTCGTGCGATCGCAAACTTTCCCAGTGATGGGTATAGTAGTCGTGATTTCGATTAAGGTATTCCGCCGTTGTGAGCCGTGACAGCCTAGTGGTTTGAACGCCGGGATTCCAATGCGAAGGTACCGGGTTCGAATCCGGCCTACACCAATGAATTTTTCAATTTATGTGCAGTTAGCATAAAACACAAACTAATATCATGTGCTTTGTCGGTGAAGGAAAACATTGTTAGGAAACCTGCATATCTATGTCGTGACCATCTATGGTCAGACTAGTATGTGAAATGGAGAAGGCAATGGCAAACCACTCCATTATAACTGCCAAGAGAGTCGTCGTGTGTTTAATTACAAACATGATGACCACGACGCTCGATCATGAGGAAATACGACTAAGAAGAAGAATTCCGCCGTTATTTAGCGTTTAGTATTATTCGCGATAGCTTGATGCTGAACTAGAAGAAGGAAATTTATAAAATCAAATCTGGTTAAAAAAAGTCCTTTAAACCTTTATCAGTCTTAAGTAAAACGGCAAAGTATAAAAGTTTCTGTTATTTGTTTAAAAAAAAGGAATATGTATTATTTTGATTACAGTTCATTAACATTGGCATGTTTGCTGTGTGTATAAAATGTTGATCAGCGATGAGTTAATGATGCGGAAGAATATCTTTATTCAGGCAGACGCTCCCAATCAGCTCTATTTGCAGCGCTCATTACAACGACCGGTAATTTGATTTCCGGTTCAGCGATACTGCCTCCATAGTAGACACCTTGAAGAACAGGAAAACCGATATTAAGGCGTAGTGGATGTATACATGATCATGCCAGCAAGTATTGAAGCAAAGATGTAGTAGTTTACTAACGCTGTAATAATAAGTAATCACTGGTAGGTTTCTCTTGTCGCAGACGGTCTAGATGGGATGGGATTGGGTCATTTCGCTACTGTGCCAAGGCTCTGTAGGCAGTATAACTCTTTGGCAAGAACTCATAATCTAGACATCGCGGACATTTCAAGGTACAGGAAACGGGTTCTGCAACTGTTAATCAACAATAAATTGTGAACTATACGGTACTCAACTATGTTCAACATTATTTTTTGTTGTTTAAATTTGCATGCTGTGGTCTCCTATAATTGAGGAGCGCGTCACAAAGTGAAACTATTATTTGTTATTATTAAACTTGTTACATGTCGTGTATGCCTCGTTGGAGGTCCTTAAGTAAATAAATAACATCAATAAATAAATAAAAAAATAAATAGATCGATACCACTTCAGTTATTATTTCAGTCACCAAAACAGCTTGCCTACATTGGTTTGTTTCAGTTTGTGAATGAAATTGTTGACATGCCAATAAAAAATATTTAGTCGAAATACTACCCGACCCAAGGAAAACCTTGTTACACTCCTATTCTCACTCTGTAGCTTCACGGAAAAACCTAGCTAGTAAAGTAATTTCATAACTTAATGGTCTTTGAGAGAAATAAATTGTGGGACTGGAAAAAAAGTACTATCAGGTAAAGGATTACCACCGTTCCTGCCTTAACTTAAATTCTCTTAAGTGAGATTAGTGCTTTACTCTTATAAACTGGCGTACGGTTTTATAATTCGGACCCCCATCACCACCATTTACTGGTGGTAGGTCTCTGTTGCCGGGACCACCGCAGCTCCTATTGCAACCGACAAATAGTAGTGTGCGAACATTACTGTGTTCCGGTTTGAAGGGCGCTGTAGCTAGTGTAACTACTAGGGTAACGAGACTTAACACCTTATGTCTCAGGCGACGTGCGCAATGTGGTGCAGTGTGTACCATCTTAACTAGCACCGCGTTGTTATGGGCAAGCGTATCACTTACCATCAGGTAAACGTCTTGCTCGTCTCGTCGCATGTTAGTATAAAAAAAAAACCCCGGTGCTATGGATAGTATGGTATACGATTGAATAATTAACCTCCGTGGTGTTAATTTTTCCGGTTGTTTTAATCTATGAGGGCCGGGAGTCGGCAATCAGGCGCGCATTGTTAGCGGCGCCGGGGAAATGAAACTCCTGCACCACCACTGCGTCGGGTGCACTCAACAGAACTTAATCAGGAATGTTTGCATTAGTTTTATTAATTATCGTTCTGATTAATGAGGGAACGTCTCGTTCGAATGTCTACGGATCATAAGTTCCAATCCTGCTAAATTTTATATCGCATGTATCGGCGCGACTGCGTCATAAAATCATCTGCTTTTTAAATATGTATAAATGAAAGCGCAAATACGTTTAAAAATCGCTTGATAAAATTTCATTAATTATAATTTTAAGTTCAATTTTGTAATGATTTCATAAAATAAAATTTTGTTACATCTCTAAACAAAGCTTTACTCTGTTGGAGAAAAAGGAGATTCTCCAAAACTACGTTTTATTTGAAAACGCTTAATCTCAAAAATGTGGTTAGGTGTGCCTGCACCTCTGATATTTATATCTGTTATAAACATTTAAAATAATGTAAACTTAACACTGGCACCGGACATATTAAATCATGCTCGTTCGGTACATTGTAACTCATGTTTGACAACTATCTATAATATACGTATTATGTCGACAGAGTAACAATATGATAAGTGGTAGATAACCGCTTGTGGCACCGGAATAGAACCGAGCACCTCCCCGTTACAGATCAATCAACAGTTACAAATTATATAATTATTATAATTAGCCATCCTCACACTGGTGTCTGTTTTACTAACTGTCGATGGTACTTACCGCCAAATGGACTACACCTGCCGTCAAGCAAAATCCCTGTATTTTAATACGTAGTCAAATTATTGTGCTAATAAACGTTTCATTTCAAGTCACAAGGTGACCAATACAATATAATACCGTCGTGAGTACAGTAACAACTGCCCTCCGATATTTAACTAAATCCCGCCGCCGCGCCGCAACTCTCGTCTACCTTCCTATGACCGATTGTTGCATTCGCAGTTGCAATATGTTTATTGTATTACGTAATAATTCTGTACGCTCGCAATGTTGGCTCACCTTAATATTATTGTATTTCTCGCCTAAGTGAATTGTAAATATTCTTGTGAGAAAATAAAGATTCTATAACCTCATATAGTTTTCCTTTTATTAGTGTTAGATATTGAGAAAAATAATTGTGATTACCGACATTTTGTTAGTAAAATAGTAGGTGTGTTGATTTTAAAAGATTGAAAGTGAAAAAGGGAGGGGATGCCGTAACGTCGTTTCGCTATAAATAGCGGATGACTGTGATTCTCGCTACATTCGTGTTTGGGCAGTGTGCGAGGTGTGAGCTCTGACTGGTGACGTGTGAATGTGAGAGGTATGGCTGATTTAATTTATAGAGCTCTGACTGGTGACGTGTGAATGTGAGAGGTATGACAGATTGAATTTATATTTAAATTGGTGTGTTTCTAACATTAGTAATTTTTTAAAGAGGCTCCAAAAATTTACTAATAAAATAACTTGACTTAAACTGGCTTTCTCTTGCAAAGATCGAGTTAAAACCGATTATTCATCACACCGGCAAAATACGAGGTTATTTTATGTAAGCATAAGTAATATTATGCGGCAATGTTTCAGATGTTACAGCCCATACGCATAAACACGTGAGCACATGTTAAATTAGATACAAATATACTTAAGAGGCAGGTGTGGCGTGAAGGTGAGGCGCTGCTCACCGCTGAACAGCGGGGGGGTGGTGGGGAGACGCCAGGAGACGTGCGTCTGCTGCCTCCCCCTCCACCAGCGTGATGAAAACTTTGCTAAGGGTTTTTAACAGGATTAAAACAAGTTCAGCTACACACGCGTCGGGTGTGTAAACCAGTTTAGCCTCATCTATAAAAATGCGGGTAAAGTTAAATTCATTATTAAAATTGAGAAAGGATGCCCGAAGACTTTTGAAAGGGAAGCGGGAGGCGGTGCCAAAAGTAGACACAAAAAAATATTGTAAGTTTTAGAAACATTGTTATGATGTTACAGTCGTAAACGTCTCCTAGTTTATGAAGATTTTACTTAACGAATTAACTGTATATGTCAGCGCGATCGCTTTGTAACATTATTTGTTTGTAAACATTATTTATGATTTTAACTTCAAGTTAGAGATGAGTCATGTTTTTGTTAATCTTCCGAGGGTATAAAAAAGAAGGCGCCGGCGCTGTCGGATAAATTTAAGATTCTGCAAATTTCCGGTTTATTGAACAATGGGCAATCATCAAAATAACATTGGTGGTACCCTTAACGCTGGCATCAGGTTTTAAAAATACTTCAGGAGCTATTGCCCTTACATATACACGTGTAGAAGTTAGTTTAGTTTGTAGCGAATAAAAATTCGAGGCGCGAGTTTGAACCCCGCTGAGTTAAGCAAAAATATTCATATTAATCTCCCCGATTCGCTTTTGATAATATCAAAAAATAATTGCTTGGTGTTATAAAGACGTAATCACACCGGTAGTTATCAAGAGAACACTAGGATATAATTCAGCAGAGGATTACTGCTCCATGTCGTCAGTAGGATCGTCTCCGCCGCAGTAATCATTTCAAAGTTAATTAACGAGTTCGCGTCGGGATCGTGGTACCTCGTTGTATGCCGCGTTAGTATTTTTCAACGCTATCGGCAAATTGAACGGAGACGCGCCGACCCACTTCCATATCCCCTCACCCCCATCCCCGTGTTCATTTCAAATGTTACATCCTACTTTTATCCATTAAAAATTGTGTATTTTACGTGACTAGGGTTCCGTTTCCGCTTTGGGAGAAATGTTATGCAGCGCTCTTAAACACTGTTATGTAAGATTTGTTTGGAATAGGAAGGATATGCATGATGTTGGGCAGCATTTGCTTTTAGTCTCTAGCATATGATCGCATCAGCGTAAGAGACTGATGCGAAGACTTAAATACTCCGTACTACTGACTTTTAAACCGGAACAAATACATGGTTACTCGTTCAGGATAAGGATATTAGAAAACTGATTTTATATTATAGCTGCTCCGGTTAAGAAGATACGAAAGGTCAAACTTAGTACTTTAGAAAAGGGGGTGCCAAAAAAAATAAAAATTTAATTGAAAATCGATCTCTTGACTATTCTGGCACATTGTAATTTTAAAGGCAAAAGTTTTCACTAGTTCTAAGCGTTGTTAGTATCAATCATTATTTCAGCTTACATCAGAGGCGTACAGATCCGATGCTATCACTTGAAATATCGTGTTAATCAAACCTTTTTACTTGTTACGGTCATTAACAATACTTTAATAACTAATTCCAACTTGCTATTTCAAATTATAAAACGAGACGCAGTTAATGTATTTTTAAGTCGTTATGGTCATAACAGCTTTATATAAAACTGGTTAATGTAAACAGAGTGAAATCAAGGCATTTACGTTTGTTACGCTGAGTTACAGACATGTTGTAGTGAAGCAGAAACAAAATAATAGGTTTTCCATTGTATGCACATTACCACGACAGGGAATTGAATGGAAACATCGCACAGAAATGACAAAGGTTTAGGACTGTGGAAACGAAAGGAAAGATGGTGAAGACATCGTATTACATTTCAAAAGCTAGCGTCCTTGAAAGCATTAATTGTTTTTTTTTATACGACTGACGAGGCGAGTAAGCCGTTCAACTGATGGTAAGTGATACGCTTGCCCATAACGCGGTGCTAGTTGAGATGTTTTACACTGCACCGCATTGATCTCGTCGCCTTGAGATATGAGATGTTAAGTTTCGTTACCCCAGTAACTTCACTAGCTTACAGCATACTTCAAACCGGAACACAGTAATGTTCGCACACTATTATTTGTCGGTTGGAATAGTCACTGCGGTGGCACCTATCTAGACGGTCTCCGGCACCAGAGTAACCAGCAGTAAAAATTACTAATTCATATAACTATTGATAACTTGGTGTTAAGATATATTTTTTTTTTGTTATACTACTAAGCGACGAGACGAGCGCTACGTTCACCTGATGGTAAGTGATACGCTTGCCCATGACAACGTGGTGCTAGTTAAGATGGTACACACTGCACCACATTGCGCTCGTCGCCTTGAGACATAAGGCGTTAAGTCTCGTTACCCCAGTAATTACACTAGCTACAGCGCCCTTCAAACCGGAACACAGTAATGTTCGCACACTATTATTTGTCGGTTGGAATAGTCACTGCGGTGGTACCCATCCAGACGGTCTCCGGCAAGAGAGACCTACCACCTGGATATACCCATAATAATGAGGTGGTAGTAACCAGCACCACATTTCACTCGTACTTTAGCCTCGCTTACTATGCAGGTTAGGTGTTTTGTTCAATACAATATAAACTATCATTTAAGACGGCGTCTCCACAATGGAAGTGGCAGTTAAGTGTATGCACAAGTAAACAGTACGCTCATAATTCTGTCAATACCTCGGTAACGGGCCCCTGGGGCGACTGGGGGCGCGACCGACCCCCACCAGCGCTCGTCCCGGGGGCACCGAGCTCTGCATCTAATGGAGAGCTACTGCGGTTACGTTGTGCCAATTATTTTTCCATTAGCCTCTAGGAATACACTACTAGGATGCAATACTTCATTAGTAATTTTGCAATGTGGTAAATTTTCTTTGTAGTAAAGTGCTTTCCATATTTACAACTGACAGATACTACCTAAAACCCAACGACTAACAATCGTTTTTTTTTATACTACTTTGCGTCGAGACGAGCAAGACGTTCACCTGATGGTAAGTGATACGCTTGCCCATGACAACGCGGTGCTTGTTAAGATGGTACACACTGCACCACATTGCGCTCGTCGCCTGAGACATAAGGTGTTAAGTCTCGTTACCCCAGTAATTACACTAGCTACAGCGCGTTCAAACCGGAACACAGTAATGTTCGCACACTACTATTTGGCGGTTGCAATAGGAGCTGCGGTGGTACCCATCCAGACGGTCTCCGGCAACAGAGACCTACCACCTTTAAATCATGGTAACCACCTGGTTATCACGAGGTGCTTTCTTCAAACTAAAGTTTGACGGTCAAATTGCGACGATCGATCATCGAGACGATAAAACTTTTACGATCTTGGCCTATTCTTTTTAACTTGTGGTATTTAAGCCCAGTCCATTCTTTAATATCGTCAAACCATTTCATACTTGAACTTTCCCCTCCAGGATCATCTTTGGAAACTCATAACGGGATCTTCTTTTCAGGTGTCATGACATTTACTAACAATCAATATGTAATAATGCCAATGTAAATGGATGTATAGTACTCATATCAACACAACAACTTTCGGCAAATAGGTTGAACGATATAATAGCAGCGTGTTGATGACTTTACCGCAATCGGAGTAGTATAGAAACGTTACCATTAAAAATATATACATAGCCTATTTATTTAAAAAATAATAATAAATTATTATTCAACTAATTACTAAAGTCAAAACAAAAAAAATATTAAAAACTGATCAAACTCCTTTAAAAACACTCCAATTAGTATAGAATTAAACACGAGTTCCTGTTCGTTTTCTAACTGCGCTGATTGTCAGTAGATGGACTGTTCAGCGATTTATATTTCAACTGTAAAAAAATACAAATTATCCGCTTTATCATAGAGACGGTGTATATCATTAAAAGAAACAATCTCATTTGTTTAATCCAAATAATTGAACAAACTTTGTTAAATATTATACTAATAATGAAACTAACTTACTTTCGACAATCAGTAACTAGGTCATTGGGTTCAGTGCCAGCCGACTTTCTATATATTAAGAGACCTTTGTTTCAGGTTTGCGGCAGCATTGAGATTCCTTCACGTTACCGGTAACTAAATATGAACATGTTCACGGCGTGCCGACGTCGGCGCGCTTTGTAGTCAAAGTTGCTTTTAATGTACATTCTTGTTCTGCGCTGTGCTATGTTGAACACGATAAACGCAAATACAATTTCGACAGCTTATTATTGAAGGCAACTTAAAATAGTTTTGTTCTAATCGATAGCGATTTGACACTTGATCTCTGTTAACATTGTTGTTAGGCAATCAGATTGAAGAGAAGAAAGTGAACGCATAGGGTTAAGGTTCAATAAATAACATTTAGAGAGTCAAGAAGGTGTACGTGAAGTTAAATAGAGGCTAGACCGTGTGTGCTCTCGGGATTCAGCCCAAATGAACCGTGGGTGTTGGAAGGTTGTTCCTTTTAACCAGTCTGAAGATGGTACCGCTACACCAGAGACACAATTGCTTTATATCATACTTTCATCGTGATAAAAATTAAAATAAAAGTCTGTTATATAACAAAATACATGTTATAAAACGAATACGTATGAAGCTTCACTGCGCTGGTCTACTTTTTAAATCTAATTATTTATTAAATATCACAATGAAATCTACAGATCAAAAATATACAACATAAGCACAATGAAATTGGTCTTAAAAGTATTCCTTCAGTGTGGTGTATTGGCGGCTGTAGTTGGAACTGTCACTGTATTGACAATATTAGCTTGTCATTACCGGTGAGTGCTTACACAGGCGCCCCCTGGTTGTCAGGTACATCAGGAGGCGGCTCACGTACCCTCGGAGTGCTTGCGAACTTCCTAACTGCATTAAGATTCGCGACGAGCACTGTCCCCCGTTTCAATGTTCGGCAGATTGTTTGAAACGTCGTTTTAATTATTTACACGTTTAACGTTCATTAAAGAAACCTTATTGAAAATGACAGAACGAGCTTTTTAAGTATAACAAATAATCTAGAAATTACTGATCGCGATTATGATGAGTAGAAGCACCAAATTGTTACAGACATATGTTCGAAAGGAATATGTTTGTAAAATAAGCAGTGTTAGTATATGCAGAATGTTTTAAATATACACTAACACGACATCTGCGGAGTTTCAGTTAGGTGTATATAAAACCTAACAGCATCTAGATCGTTTTCACATACAGAACAGCGCAGTAGACACACGCTATTTTTCTATTAAAACACCTAAAAATTGTTTTTATTTTCCAGAAAAGTATTTACCTGATTGGGATATAGCTTAATAAATCTATCATAGTGTATTCTTCTGTAATGGGAAAGTACTTTTCCTTTTAAACTATACTTGTCATCAAATATACATTTAATCTGTCACAGTTTTTATATACACACCACACAAGTTAGTAAATTTACACTTTTGCACAGCACAAACTGAAATAACCCGAGACCTACAGACATCCGAATCTTAAATCGAAACGATGTTATCTTCCATCCCTTCCCTTTCTTATAAAAAGTCAATACAACTATTTTTTTTTATTTTGATAATTAATTTTGTGAAAATTAAGAAATAAACATATTCACACACTACACTTAATGGAGTATAACTTACATTAATATATAATTTGGTTAAATCAGCATTTAACCCTACAAGGCACCCAGTGCCATATGCGGAACACCGATTTTTAACCTTCTTAAAAGCTATATAATTATTATTAGTGACCACTCTTACATCTTTGTAGAAACCTAAGACATTTAGCAAAGTAGTCATACAAGCGATTACGCATATATGTCATTACTATCTTTGTTATTGAGCACTTAATGTGAAATTTTGGTGAAAGAGCTACGTCAGACGTTTGTGTGAATTCAAAAATCTAAAAAAAATAGTTACCAAACAGTTATGACTTGGAAAAAAATATTGTGTTTTAGATCAAAGTGTATATTTTGCAGAGGTAAGTTGTTTTTTATATTACTACAATAAACGTTTCAGTAAATGACATTTTTACCTATGTTCCACTTACGGTACGTTGAGCTTTAGCGCAAATTTTTTACTACTACCTACTTACGGCAACTTTTCTTATGAATACTTAGATTTTTTGCAGATTATGTTGCGAAGAAGATTGTGTGAAGAAGATTTAGAAGTTTTCTTGAATATTCCCTCTGGGTGTGAAGCCGAAGGAGATTTTTCTGACGATGGAAGTTATGAAGACATTAATAAAATCCAGTCTATCCAAAACTTTTCGTCTGTATCACCTAAGTGTATCTCTAAAGATGTGGAATCTTTTTTATCACGGCAGAAACATCAGAATTCTTTTCCTGTCAACGAGGTTGTCATGAATAGTGAATGTCGTCAGCCAGAAATATCAGACCCTCAGCCTAATATAACAGGTGTGATTTCAGGAAAAACTACTGGTACCATTAGACAATCTCGAACCTCTAAACGATTATCAACCATGAGTAACACTCGCTCGTAACACTACATTTCCAGGCTCTATCACCGTCACCCTGTCACTAAAAGGAAAAAAAGGTTTATTTGAAAGAAAACTATTTTCAATGACCAGATTTTCCTTATACTGAACACAGAAGTTTACAGTAACCGATTATAGACTTTGAAACTCTCCTTCAATATTTTTTATGGTTTCTTTACGAAGAGTTACTTGAGAGGTTATTCAGAGCAAATTGATGGAAAATTGAGATAACACAGATCTCGTCACCGTTATGTGATACGATAATAAACAAGCCGAAAAGAAGGAAAAGCCTAATACAGCAGTCTACCTCCTCGTGATGTTAGACGTGATGGGTTTGAGCATGTTCCTGTTTGGGGTGAAAAAAGAAGATAGGTAGTGTCTTGTAAAATCCTGGAAATTTCCTGGTTGTAAAATCGAACCTTCATATCATGTAAAAATTGTAGTATAGAACTTAGCTTGAATAAAGATAATAATTGTTTCAAAATTGTTCAACAGATGGTATTTTTAATTAAATTATACATTTTAGTTTTTTAAAAATTTTCTTTAAAGTTATAAGAAGCAAATTAAATAATTCAAATAGAAAACCGTTTCCCAAACAATTCAATTGTGCTAGGTTATATTACCAAAAGGGCTCAGTGTACCGTATATGGAACTAAAACAAAAAGTAGGTTTTTTTGTAAAATATTGGAATAATTTTTTTTTTATTATTTTTTCCTTACTCCAAATCGTTAACTACATCACATATATTTTTATCATCCACAAAAAAAAATTGAGCCTTGTAGGGTTAATCGATAAAATCTCATTTATAATACTTATCTCGAGCTTAATGCAAATATTCGTTAAACAATTATATTTTTTTAAAACTGGTTTTCTTTGTCAACAGGAGTTCGCGACCCTGACGAAGGAGCTGAACCAGGCGCGGGAGCAGCTGCTGGAGAGGGAGGAGGAGATCTCGGAGCTCAAGGCGGAGAGGAACAATACGAGGGTGAGCCTCTACTCTCTATTGTTTATATAATAGAAACTTGAGCAGCAGCCCCAGCTGTGCCCGAGACTGGTGTAATTATGTTAGTGACGTCTCGGGTCTAGTGTTGAATTAAAAGGACGTTTTACATTCAACTTGGATGAGAACAATGAATAAGATATCGCGCGGGGGTAGGGGATGGACTGACTCCGTGCGCTCGTGAATTGTGGATGCGGAGTCATAAACCGGGAACCGAACCCCCTCACCGGCTGCGGCGACGGCGGCGGGTGAATTGTTAAACGCCTGTAGACTACAAAAATTATCGCACGACTTCAGAATACGAAGAACCTGAAGGTATCTGTTCAAAATGTATTGCAAATTTAATTGCCAATCATGTACGAATATTGTTACTAGGGTTACTTATACTACGGTGTGACAAGTTCGATTCCGGCGAAAAACGAGTTTATCGTTGAGAATGAAAAATTTCTCACTGCTTACTCGTTTAGTCATTAATGTCTTTAAGAGACCTGACAAAGTATAATTTACTTACGAACTTAACGAACTCAGGTCCGAGACAATATTAAAGAGAAATAGCGTAAGTTATACGTTAGATTTATTTTTAACTGAATTTTGTATAAAAACAATAAACCGAGCTTATGACTATTTGTGCTGAATAACTGGGGAAAAGCCGACAACCTACTACCATTGTAATAAAAACATCATACAAACCGGAGGCTTATAGGTCAATACAATCGGGACTACGGTAATATGCGAGAGGGATCCCTTAACCCGTCTATAGGTCTGAAGTGGTCTGTGGGGTTTTGGTATTTAAGAGTCCAGTGTAACTCAATTGTGGACGTCACGGCGTGGTTAACCAATTTAGAATTTTCCCCAAAAAATGGACCTTGTATTTATCTATCACCTAACACTTAACCGGATTAATAGACACTTCTCTTTTCAACATACATATCTAATTTACACGTTTTTATATATACAATTCACAAGTCACTGAGTTCACATTTCTTACGCTGTCCAAACAGTAATGAGCTCGAGATCCACTGTTGTCCGCCATTTTTACCAAAATGACAGCGGCGCCATCTTTACAACGATCAATACAACTATTTAATTATTATCAGAAAAGTCATGGATTAATAATAATCTCAATATTTCAATTGCACTATAAGAAATATAAATACAATTATTACATAAATATTAGTATGAAATATAATAGTACAATATGCAGTAATTCATTTTGGATTCATTGACAGTCAATACAATTACTATTTTTCTAACAAAATGTTTATAACCACACTTATTTATCCTCAATATCTATCAGAATATTGCAATATTAAGGGAAATGTTTTTTCTCGGGAGACAATACCGATAGTTGTTATGTAAGTTTGTTGTGATAACTCTTTTAATCTTCCGTTACAGAATTACTTGTAATACATTACATTTATCATGATTAGAATACTTAATAACAATAAATAACTTGAAAGAATTTCACGTTGAACTTAAAACATCAACAAAGTTGCGGGTAATTTTTATTAAAACTGAAATAAGTAGAATGGAAGCCTGGCTGAATTTTATCGAGATGATATTCCTGTAACGGAACAGGTTTGTCGCAAATTGAGCTGTAAATAAACCTGAATACAAAAAAAGAGTCTGAATCCATAAATTTGTTGGGCTTTTTAGACTACAAAAGTGTAGCAGGGGCGCTTTAATATTTACTCTCTGAATTACAAGCTACCATTTGATTTTATTTCTGTAATTTTTTTTGTTGTATTGAATACTTACAAAATGGCGGACATTTTAAATTCAATATTAATTCAATCTTCTCGAGCCGTTGGAAGTCGAACATTATTTATATACATGTTAGTTGAAAAACCAATTCGCACTTAACTAAGTGGGCTTGATTCCCTTGTAAAAGAACGCGCCCAGTCTCAGCTGTGGGAACTGGGGCTGGTAATTGTAAAATGCTATGAAATTTTATAAAATATTAATTAAAAATAAAAAACAATTTCACTTATAGTATTACTATATTGACGGTCGCCGTGGGATACTGAATAAGCGCTTGCTTTGTACAAAGGCCCGTGTCTTAGTTTTAAGTAGTTGGTGCGAATTTTTGGAACTTGACAGGCTCGGCTAGTTAAACCCATATTGAAAACAGCATCGTTATAATCCTGCTGTCGACGAAGAGACATTTCTTTATCCACGACTTCATTGTCACTTAATAACATGTGAAATTAAAATCAAGTGTTAGTCCATTTCAGATAAAGAATTAAGTTAACGTAGAAGTTTGTAGTGAGAAAGTGTCGCTACGCATTTCTTTTAAACATTCTTTGCACTTTAATTTGATGCGAGTGCACCGCCCTCTCCCGCCGCGCCCCCCTCTACGCCCGCAGAGCCAGCGCCCCCCGGCGATGTCTCCGTAAACCATCCTCCCCGTAGCACCATTACACGTTAACTTAAGCAGCACATTGCTACAAATATTCCCGCTGAAATTTAAAAGGAAGGAACTGAAAAAATTCAAAAGTTTCAACATAAATAAACAGATGACGAATCGCTGTTTATATTTTCTCACAATTTGTGATCAATTTCGAGAAGAATTTCGTGAACAACTAACAATGTATGAACTGTGCGAACCGGTCCACGAGTAGCAGCAAAGAACAGAGAATAAATTCGCTGATAAAAATCATCAAAACGGATACTGTTGCAATACACTAACAGTGTAACAAGCTAACACTTCTTCTAAGCCATATTTCCTCATGACTGAGGGTCGTGGTCATCATGTGTAATGACACGACGACTTTCTTGTCAGTTATAATGGAGCTGTGTTGCCATTGCCTTCTCCATTTCACATACTAGTGCAAGCACGGACGGTCATGACATAGATATGCAGGTTTCCTCATGATGTTGTTCTTCACCGTCAAAGCGCGTGATATTAGTTGGGGTTATACTAACTGCAGGTAAATTGGAAAATTCATTGGTGCAGGCCGGATTCGAACCCGGTACTTCAGAAGTAACACTAACAGTGTAAAATAGAAATAAGAAATAGGTGAGAGATGAATGGTAGAAATGGGAAAAAAAGAAATTGTATAGACATAAACGAAATACATGAAAAGTTTACACGAGCCTTGGCCCACACCAACCAACGGGAACGAGAAATAAAAAGAAACGCTAAAAGTGTAACTTTGGCAGTGCATTTATTGTCTACCGAATATCTGAATCAAAAGTAGATGAAAGATGTCAACCATACAAACAAACAAAAATACATACTTTACTTCAAACAGCAGTGTACAGAACTAACACATGTATCGTTACAAAACGATGATCCGATATGGTGCTGGATAACAAAACTTGCTCGTATCGTTACTGACAATTAAATCGCTTGTGATATTGAAGCTATATTATATTAAAAATATCCCTGTCTTTATCGCTGGTGATGCAGCGAAGCAATCAAATTTCATCTAGTATTTCTTACAGCCTTAAGCAGCCGTGATAGCCTAGTGGTTTGAACGCCGGCCTTCCAATGCGAAGGTACCGGGTTCGAATCCGGCCTGCACCAATTAATTTTTCAATTTATGTGCAGTTAGCATAAAACACCAACTAATATCACGCGCTTTGACGGTGAAGGAAAACATCGTGAGGAAACCTGCATATCTATGTGATGACCATCAGTGGTCAGACTAGTATGTGAAATGGAGAAGGCAATGACAACACCACTCCATTATAACTGACAAGAGAGTCGTCGTGTGTTTTAATAAAAACATGATGACCATGACCCTCGATCATGAGGAAATACGACTTAGAAGAAGAAGTATTTCTTAACAATATTTACCCGTAACTTTGCAAGTGGCCTCCTCTTTAAATTGGAATTCTTCAATAAACACTCGGAGCAGCTCCGACAACCCGCCACCCCGCTCCCAATCCAAAGAGATTGTTGCTTTTCATCTCTTCGCTTCAAAATTATTGAAAAGATCTCTTCATCTTTACTTTTTCATGTTTCACTTTGAAACGGGCACTCAATAAATATAACGTTCATTTCCATTGCTAGTAAGTATTCATCACGGACATTACATCATCAGTCTATTTTTCACTTATAAACTATGTTTTATATTACTTATATGTTTAAGAAGAAGACGAAGAAAGTTTTATGTCTGTTTTGCCGGAAACGGTTCAATTATTTGTATTAATTATATTAGGCAGTGTATGTTCCGGGTTTAAGGTTGTAATATGATAGACAACAAATATTTTTTTCAAACAGCAATTTAGACAGATTTAACCATATGTATACATTCACTTAACTGAATAAGTTGCGGCTACGTATTTAATTTTCTCCGGCCGATACTTTGCATTGAAAATGTATGTAATAATGTATTGTGAGAAATAATAAACAGGTTTATACACCTCGCCGGCTACGGGGCGCAATGAAACTTTATTTACGAAGGCCCCCACGGACCCTCGTGAACTTTTATTTCGCAATCGAAATATACAGCTTATATTTTCAGACAATCTCGAGCTCTTCGCACTAGACTGGATTGTTACGTCTCACTGCCACTTATTGTCTAAGGGTGCTTCAGGTATACGTTAGCGATGACACGGTTCTTTGTAATTGGCGGAAGAGGTGTTAGTTAATCTTTTATAACACTTACACTACTACATCAGTAAAAGTTTTAGATTGTGCTTAGTGAATAATTATCACAGCGGGTTACAGCTTGCTGCCGTTACATATAGAACAGTGCCATATTTTTTATCGAAATTTAGATTTCTTTTTAACTGTAACAAGACGAGTAGGTTCATCGTTTGATATTGTGTTCTCAACATCATCATTGCACTCATAGTATGAAGGTAGAGCTATAGCACCGCCCGTAAAGCTGAAGTACAGTTTATTTGAACATTACCGTTTAGCTGCGGGAATAGGTGGTAGTTCTTTTCATTTATATTTCTCTTAATATGAAATAAGTATACAAATAAAATGAAACCGATGTGATATACACTCCTGGACACATCTACCGGCCCACCTAGTGTTTAAAAGTTTTGACGGTGCCTAACTAAAAATAAATGTTAGGTGGAGCAATAAGTTTTAATGCAGTTTTAAAGCTGATTTTTTGGTCAACCGTTATGTATGTTTTTTTTTTTTAATTTTGAATTCAGGATTATGAAAAAAAAAACGAAAATTCGAGTCTGTTCATTGTTTTCAACGACCCAGGAATGGAGAAAACTTTTTTATTTCGCTATTTCTGATTTTTTTTTTCGATATTTCTGATTATTGGTTCCATAAAAAGGCAAATCTAAACTTAGAGCCAGTTTTGACCAAATAATATGGATACTCTGCCTGAAATTGTCGCCCCAAGTTGTAAAATTTCTGCCGGCCAAATCAATTCGAAATTACAAAAAAAATAAAAAAAACTTACATAAGGATTGACCAATAAATCTGCTTCAAAACTGCATTAAAATTTATTGCTCCACCTAATATTTATTTTTAGCTAGGCACTGTCAAAACTTTTAAACACTAGATGGACCGGTAGATGTGTCCGGGAGTATATTTTAAGGTGGTATTTATCATTCATAACGTAAAGCAGAGGCTCGCGAGGCGATACAGTCACTGTTACACAAATAAATGTTACTCTCCAACACAATAACTGGAAAGGTATAGAAAATGGTAAAAACATATAATTTAATATGTAGGCGTGTATTAATGTTTAGGTTTGTGCTGTAGACGCGCCGCTGTACAATATGTAAGAGTGGGCACTCCCACTGTGGCCCAGTTACAGGATAAAAGCCCAGCGCTGCGCACGACGCCTTAACTACGTTGCGAACTGCCCGCGGGCGTCGCGCTGCACCGTTGCGTTTGTTCTGATGCAGTTCCTTAAATAATTCAGTGTGTGTCACCAATATGCCGTGCTGGGGAGCAGCGGTGAGGGTAAGAGGGGGTAGGCTCAAGTTGAGAACAAAAAGCCCGTACCACCACCCCACATTTTCGAGATGTGATACAAACTGTTTCGTAGTAACAACATTACCGCGGTAAGAGATCAACATGATTTACTCAATTCATTGTAAAGCCAAGAAGAAATTAAGTTGTTTCGAAGACGTTATATCTAATATTTGTGATTCTGCCGGATGGAGCTGGGGCAGGACATAGACGCAGGTACGATCGCCTCCCTGATGAGTGACGACGGATGTCGCCGCGTATTCCTGAGGTACTGTAAGAACATCATAGCGGACGTAATAAAGAGAAACAAGACCAAAGATATAAGCGGAGGAGCTGTGATGTAGAGTAAGCTGGAGTAGAAGAGAACAACCTGATACACTGTGATATTTTAGAGTAGGATAAGTTTTAATGTATTATGTTTTAAATTGTATAAGTTTTAAATAAGTTGTTATTGTGATATTAGTGTAGGACAAAAAATTGTAAGGTTGTTTTATATTATTTCATTAGTTTTATTTTAAATGTAAATTTGTCAAAATTGGTGTTCCTATTCCAGCCTTAATGCTTACAGGCTATGAGTACGTGTTGGTATGACAAAAATATGGATAAGTATTAGAATAAGAAAATGACGATGTCGTCACCATCAGCGAGAGGTATGAATGAGAAAGAATGTTAATGTATGAAAGTGAGAAATAGAATGTAAGTAAGGACCCTGACCCACAACACGCAGGGGGAATTAATGTAAAAAAAAAAATATTGTGATTGCAGTCTTTAACATTTGGTAAATTTGGAAAGACTAGAGGAAAACACTCGAAAGTTAACTGCAGACAAAATAAGTTTATGGATATACAGTACTTGTGGCATCGTGATGGACGTGTTGGTAATTGTTTGCAGCTACTGTTGGAGCACCTGGAATGCCTGGTGTCCCGGCACGAGCGCTCGCTGCGCATGACCGTGGTGAAGCGGCAGGCGGCCGCGCAGTCGGGCGTCTCCTCCGAGGTGGAGGTGCTCAAGGCGCTCAAGAGCCTCTTCGAGCACCACAAGGCACTCGACGAGAAGGTGCGTCACACGCCAATTGTCATTTTAACATATGAATCAAGAAGAGATATCTTGTTCTATTTCAACCGCCAAGTAGTAGTGTGCAAACATTACTGTGTTCTGGTTTAAGCGCGCTGTAGCTAGTGTAATTACTGGGGTAACGAGACTTAACACCTTATGTCTCAAGGCGCCGAGCGCAATGCGGTGCAGTGTGTACCATCTTAACTAGCAGCACGTTGTCATGGGCAAGCGTATCACTTACCATCAGTTGAACGTCTTGCTCGTCTCGTCGCTTAGTAGTTTAAAAAAAAAATAATGTCTAGATCTGCTTCAGCTTCCAACCGGGTTTTCATAATTTTTTTTTGTTAGATAGTTGAATCTATTGAAGATTTTGTTGTTTCTATGTTGCCGTTTAAAAATATTAATAATCCTATTTGTTTGCACGTAATTAGTACGAGTTATTTTTTCGTACTCCCCGGAGGAGCCGCCCAAATTAATTTCAGTTCCTTGCCGACCTATTGACTTTTCGTATTCGTAGCTATACTTTGTAAATATCAGGCGGACTTATTATTTTTCATCGAACAACATTTTTCTGTGAAGCCGGTTAGGAAACGCAGTAAGCTTGTAACGGTCACATGGAAAACTGCTCTTTCTTCGTTTAACTGTCCCTCACACCAAATAAGCAACATAAAAACTGAATTAATATGTTGTAAATCACATCAATAAATATACTTTTCAAAATAGTTATAAAGACCTTCATGTGTAGTAGTGTGTGTAGCCTATATGACATTATGTGTAGTGGTAGGTAGCAACACCTTTGCTATACTACCCACCGGAAGATTCCCAAAGTCCTCGTTCTCTGCTGTCATTGAGAATATAGATCTCACTAGTCTTGCTGGTTAGTATCTCCTGGGAGACGGTTGTGTATTTGTAATATTGGCATAAAGCACCTAATACTCAATTGTGGACTAGGTAATGTGAAAACTGTGTCTATGTTTTCAGGTTCGAGAGAGGTTACGCGTTGCACTAGAAAGAAATACAGCGTTAGAAGAAGAGCTAGCCTTGACCAAAGAGGAAGTAAGTTGCCCCTGTACCTTATCTTAATCTGAATTCTTGATTTTTTTTATTTCACTTGGACTAGTGCTTGACTACGATCCCATCTGATGGTAAGCGGCAATGTAATCTTGGCGGTTCAGCACTCTAGTCTTTTCTTGAAGATCCCCACATCATACCTGGACAGAAACACTGACAGCGGCAGACTGTTCCGATCCCTCGCTGTTTATTTATTTATTTAAAAAACTTTATTGTTTACGCCAAAACGTTACAATGGGCGGACTTAATGCCTAGTGGCATTCTCTACCAGTAAACCCCAGGAGAATGTTTGACAGTGGAATAGAGAGGAATGGCGGGTGCTAATTCTAGTTTAAATTAATACTCACATATATACATACATACACAACATCTACATATATACGTACATAATACTTACTTATATACATACATAATATCTACATATATATATATACACGCTGTTATGTGATTGCAAAAGTTGAGATGCAAATTTTTTATCAATTCGTTGTGTAATGAAATACCGTCCGCTTGTTCTTTCCAGCTGCAGCAGTACAAGTCGTCGAGTGCACAGGAGGGGGAGAAGCCGAAGGAGAATGGCAGCGTGGGCGGCTCGCCCGAGCAGAACGGCGAGCAGCAGCAGGCCAAGGTGCCCGCGCATGTCTACTCACATCACCGCTCGGACTTAGCTAAATAGAATCATTTAGACATATCGTAGTCGAAGATTTGCTATACATTATTAGTGAAACTTAGTTAAATAAAAGAAATATTTTCAATTGAATCTGTAAATAAGATATCAAGAAGTCAAATAATCAGGAAAACGGAGTTTATTACGTTAGGCGGGATGATTCTAATCTTATGCATATTTAATTGGTGATGTAGAAATTTCATATATTACAATATCGGTGCTCTATACACTTACAGAAACTTGTCAATGTAACACAGACATAGTAATTTAGTATTTTAACAATGACGAGTCACCGACTATAGATTTTTTCTCAAACTGAAAACCAGAATTTTGTTGAATGCGGCAACATTTATAATTTTAGAAGCCCATGTTAAAAAATTCTATAAAACGTAATTCAAAATTTTTAGTCAACTCAATGATTATCACCTGGAGTTCATTTATAGACAATAGTTTTTAGGTTATACACACAATACATTCACACTGTAACTGAAACGAATTGGCGATATCTGCTTACGGACCTATGATAACAGAGCCGTGAAAAAAAATTACAGTTATTGTTTAAAAATAATAGACGCTTTGTGAATGTTGATTGTGCGAAAATTTTATGTTTTTGTATTTATTATCTGTATACGTGTCTTTCACTTAACAAATGCGATGGCTCTTTAAGTTCAAAGTATTTATTTCTACCGCCAAGCAGGAGCTATAGCTTCACGTAGCATTAGCAGTCTTGTTGCTGTCGCTTAGCAAACGAAAAGAAGAATTTTTCAAATTTAAAGTATTTATGTACTATTTTAAGTTTCACATAATATATGTTCATTTTAGATTTTGAAGTTAAGTGAAGGACATTGTTTCTAAGATCTTCTGTCGCGTAACAAAAAGTATCAAGTTATCCACAATCAAAGCTTACAAATGACTCAATGTTTGTCTACGTAATTTCAAAGTGCTAGAGATGTTTATATATCCATTTATTTATAAACTCTATGTTCAGTATGTTCATTGCATCGATGTTACGCCACGGAGGATTCGAAGCTGTTACCAGCGTTAGCCGGGCATGCTCACTCATACTATGTGTTGTTCTGTTTCGGTGTGCGCAGGAGCAATGTAGTGTTAACGGCGAATCCGAGGGCAACAAGAAACTCACTGACCTACAAAATACGATCGCAAAGCAGGTCAGACCGGCGTCTACCTTATTTCTAAAGCATTTAAATACATTATCCAGTGCATCGTGCGTCCCACCATTATACATACGATCCTCATGAAATCAATCAAATGATCATTTGTTATTGGTGGTGGGTGTGGGAAAGCTTTTTAATCTAGCCTTTTGTATACAACATGAATAGCTCACTTTGTTACCACTGAGGACTCTCGCGAGCAAAGAGAAATGAATCTCTTTCCAGTGTGGGTTGACAAACAGGCAATTTCGTAGTTAACGATAATAGGGCATAAACTTATAAATAACTACTATCCCTAAGCTTCATGTTTTAGCTATTTAGTACAACTGTTTTCCTGTAATGTTTTTTGTGTCGCTGTTTTCGGTTTTCTATTTACCAATAATCATACACAACTTCTCCAGTTCCGGAGGCAGAACCAAAGACGATATGATCACTGTATATTAATTGTTATCATATCATTTCAGCACCATTCATTAACAGAATTTTCTTTTATTAATGCATGCATGAACTTCATTACTTTAGTACTAACCACCCCATTCGTTCTCAACTAATAAGTAAATATATATTTTCATGGCATGTTTACGTTTATACAATTGTATTAATTCATAAATGAAAGGACAACAAAACAACTGTCATCTATAGGCTCACTTAAACACTACATAAGCTCTAAGTTACATGTATATTTCAGATTATAAGGTATTCATTTTCAATGTTTAAATAAAAGACATCATCAACCTATACATGTTCACGTTATACTCGTATTTACGTTTACTCATAACTAACAATTTCTTTCACAAACCATTAACTTTACATAGATTGAATCAAAGTTACCACAAATTGAAGCGCTATTAATTTTGACTAACTAGTAATAAAAAATGACTGCTTATTTTGTATAACAAATATTCTAAATATTAATAAAAAAGCACTAGTAAAAAAATTAAAATTATTAGCCTTAAAAACTTGCTTAACATTTAATACTAAAGTTTTTGAATATTGTTTGTTATAATATTCAATAACAGCCGAACCGATGATTTGCTTTTCCACTATCGAGTTCTCGATTTTCTTCTCGACGTTCTTTTTTTAAAATGGGTTTGATCGAGTCAACTTCACGTAGAAAAGTAATTCTAAATCGGTTCAACCGTTACAGATCTTCTGTGCCACAGACGCAAACAGAATCTGTTTGACGGATTAATATTCAAATAAAATCACTTAATCTATAGATGAGTAATAATTCTACCTTGATCTTTAGTCAGCCGAGCTGAGCTCGTGGCAGCGACGGGTCGCCGAGCTGAATAACAAGATGTCGGAACTCGAAGAGAGGCTTTCGAAGGGGGAGAAGGAGCTCACCAAGAAGCAGGAGGAGTGCGCCAAGCTGCAGCGGGACCTGAGGGAAAATGTCGCGCAAAAGGAAGACCAGGTACATACTAACGCTAAAATACTTATTTTGTAAAATATTAATTATTCAAATTTATTTCACGTTGATTCCTGCCTTGTGCTTTTTAGTAAACGTTACAAATGTATTTACGTTATTAAATGTGTAACACTAACCCCCAGTTCCATAAAAAAGGCAACTTGTTAAAAACATTCGCAACGACAACTAGCGCACGTGGAAATTGTCGATGAGGTATTTATAATTTGTTCTAGGAGGAAAGAATAGCGACTCTAGAGAAGCGGTACCTCAACGCGCAGCGGGAGTCCACCTCCCTTCACGACCTCAACGAGAAGCTCGAACAGGAGCTGCAGCACAAACAGGCACAGCTTAAGGTATAGCAGTAGTCCAACGAACACGACACACCTACACTTGGTGCAGGTTCTAAACTCACATGTAATAATCAAATTATAGTAATCATAAACAGGGCTGACTCACCCCTATCACTAGTAATCAACTAAGTTATCTTTCGGTGGTTTATGGACCAATCTCACGTAGCCTTTAACTAAAGTACCCAACTCACATAACTCCCCAACTCCTACTCTTAGCTTTAGCTTAAGACGGAGCTCACGGTCTCCTTAAGGTTTCCCGGAAAGCAGTCATGCAATCACTTTAACACCACTCCATAGCCATGACGCATGTAAATAATTCCCAACAGCTCCAAGAAGAGAAGATAGCGGCGATAGAAGAGAAGCTTGAACTGTCGACGCAGAAGCTCGCCCAGATGTCTTCTCTGCCGGAGATGGAAGAGCAGCTCAAGGCTAGGATGGAAGCTCTCAACCAGGTATACACGTTGACATTTATTATTTTTGGGTATTAATTAATAATTATGGATGTTAATGTGTTACATTAAATGGTTCATATCCATTTGACATTTGCTTATCGTCTTAGGGCTGCTATCCAGTCTAAATCATTCACTTCATATAGTATACGATAAAAAAGAAAGATTTTCACACAACAAGTGAGTATTATATTATTTTTATTTTTTAACTTATAAGAATAATTCGCTCAAAGTAGTAATTAAATATGCTATCCTTTTTCAAGTATGTAATAAAGTTATTAGATTGTTTTGTCAACTGAGAGCATCATTAGTGAAAATAGGTTTTATGTACACTCTGTACATGCAGAATATTGTGTGTAACAACATAAATAGAGAAATAAGAAAGAAAATAGTTGGCATGGTGGCCACGTGATCCGGAGAGAAGAAAATCGTGTTACTAGAAGACCGATGACACGGATTCCCGCAGCTCGTATTATCATTACTATGTTTGGTTTGAAATGCGTTGGAGGTAGTGAAATTAATGAAAGAGGTGAGGTAACGAAACTTTGCGTATCATCTCAATATGACGAACGCAATGTGATGCAGTGTACTATTCTAACACCATGTTATCTTTACGCATATCACTTACCATAAGTACAACGTCTCGTAACTCTGACGTTAAAAAATCTTAGAAATTGTTCAATTATGTCATGATCGAATATATTTTGTTTTATGTTTATATCATTTGCTATTTCATTCTTTCTCAGTTTTTGTGGTATTTTTTAAAATCTATTGTAAATAAGTCACAGTTTTCCTACGCTTCTAAATCTATTTATGGAATTATAATTTCATCACAAGGAGGGGCTTCGGGTCTCCCATTCTTAATATATTATCATGGTATTTTATTCTTGATGAATCAGATTAATTTATCCTCACTGTATATAAATATACGTTAAATAGTGACTAGTATTTTATGTGAAATGTGCAACTATAATGTCATCTCGGAGCGATGTCATGTATCATTTGTAATGTCGCGTATCTTGTTTGTCTATTTATTAACCTGATGCCAGTTTAATACATGTAACAAAAAAAGGCAAGAGAAATAATTGTATTGCCTACAAACGTTGTAATAATATCTTTGGATATTAATGTCCATAAATCGATAGTCTCTAATTGAATAAGTAATGTATAAAGCGATATGATTATTCGCAGGCTCAAGAGCGGCACGGCTCTGCAGAAGACAGGATACAGCGGCTGGAGGCGAGCGTTGAGGAGAAGAATGCTGAGCTGATGCGGCTGAACCAGCGGTTGCGCATGAACGAGGAGCACAACACGCGACTCTCCGCCACCGTCGACAAGCTGCTCTCAGAGTCCAACGAGAGGTGAGATCACCAGTTTTATTTCCGCTTCTTATCTTCGATCTGTCTTATAAGACATTATTATGTGGATACAGTTTATTGTATTAAAGTAGCCGTTGTAGCAACTACAGCTAACCAAAAAGCCATAATAAATTAGATAGATAGATAGATAAAATGGTTTATCTGGCCATGCAGTACAAATATACAGAAACAAACAGATACAATGTTTATACAGGGTGTATAAACGAAAGCACATTAACATAGCTATATTTACAAAAATTTTTTGCTGTAAGTACTGCAATGGTGCAAAAAGGCCGTAGCTCAGTGCAAATGTTGCTACGGAGTAAGCAACGCACTGGTTTTCAGCTACCACCTTATTTAGGAGCGATTTTATTTGTGAGGTGCTTGTTAAGCTTATTATTAAGTGTGTATGATGGATAAAACGAAAGAATAAATGATTGAAATTGTGAAATAAAGTGAAACTTTGACTTAAGTGCTGGAATTAAGGATTATAGGGTTGGGAATTAATTTGTTTTTCTAAAAGGAGTGTTTTTAATTTAGTTTTGAAGGAAGAAATAGTAAGTGCGCTTTTTAGAGGGGGTGGTATATTATTCCAGCACTTTGTCGCTTGATGACGGAAACTACCTGCAAAGGCCACTGATTTATGTTTATATACTATAAGACAAGAGCGAGTGCCTCCAACATTGCGCCTATCATGAAGTGTTGAATTAGTTACAATATTATGTTTTTTCTTTATTTGTAGAGGTTTATACTTGTCCACAATGTTGTCCTGTGGTAAGTGATGACGATGTTCTTTTAGTTTTTAAAGAGCACCCGCGTTATAAACGAAACGGAACTACGAAGCTGGCAACCTTATGCAGTGTAAAAGGGGAACTGCAGTAGCAAGTTTAATGTGATACCCGTAGTGTAATGCTATATAAACAGCCTTACTAGCTAACCTATCTAAAAATATAATATTTTTTGTCGATAAGACAATGTATTTTATAAATACCCTTTACATAACTTCAGGCTGCAAGTGCATTTGAAGGAGCGAATGCACGCACTGGACGAGAAGAACGCGTTAACTCAAGAACTGGAAAAGACGAGAAAATACGCTGACGAACTATTGGCTGAGAAGCAGGAGATCCTCAAAGAGTTGGCCAAGTGGCGCATGGAGACTGAACAGGTAAATGAAAGCTATGAAATTTTCAATTACCATTAATTCAGGTCTTGAATACGAAATTTGAATCTATGGTAAATGAGGTTTAAAGAGAGCGTGTCAGGGTTTCACCGGAATCGGCAATGCTTTTGTGCTGCTTCTGATGTTGCAGGCTACCATAAGCTACATCTGTTTGCCACTTCGGTGGTTAAAAAAATCAAAGTTTAATTTCCTACTCTTACGTTTAATTAAACTTTGTATATGCAATGGTTAATGTTAAACTACGCATTATCATCACTATGCTGTAACGTGTATACTGCCCGCAGCTTAAGCGGCAGATGCTGCAGCAGGAGATCGCGTTCAACATCCAGCAGACGGACGCGCTGACCCGCTCGCTTTCGCCCGGCGCGCCGCAGCCCGCCGTGCCACTCTTCCAACCTAAAGTGAGCCTTTTTGTAATATCTTATAACTACCGCAGAATATAATTGCATGAAGTTGTCCCGAAATAGATGGTTAGAACCAGGGACGACGTGTCACAATATAAACGGTTAAGGGGTGCGTCATAGTTAAATCTATCGTATTATCAACATATGCGAAGGTGAACAAGTTTCACCATCGTATCATTCACTTATAATGTTTGTTATTAAATGATAAGTTAGTAGCTAAAAATAACTATTACTTAAATCGCGTTGCCGACAGCTGGACGGGTCGTGGGAGAAGCTGCAGCAGGCGCATGTGCTGGCGAACGTGCAGCAGGCGTACGACGTATCCAGCGACGCGGAGGTCGGTGAACTCCTGTAGCTGTAGCGAAACACTATATGCACGCACACACACACTATCGCATTCAAACTTCACGTAGACAATCTCTAAGAGCACACCGTGTCTGACACAATAACATCCTCTCGTTTTATACACACTCATAATGATAACTATCCATCTATGTATTTACTTCATCGCGCATTTCTATTGTTATTCTCAGAACGACGAGTCCGACGGCGGCGTGGAGGGCGGTCACACTGACGCGGCTGCGCTGGCGCTGATGCTGCAGGAGCAGCTCGACGCGATCAACACGGAGATCCGACTCATCCAGGAAGAGAAGCAGACCACCGAGGCGCGCGCGGAGGAGCTGGAGTCCAGAGTAAGAATACTTAACTATAAGCCGGCAGTACATACGAGCCATAGTAGAGGTGCTATAGTTGTGGTTTGTCAGGTATATAATGTAGGCTAACTGGAACGTCTATTGAAGACACCAAGTAGTAACGAGGAAACATTACTGTTAGATTTATTAACTATAACTACCATCACTCGCTCGATATTTTATTGTAATGATAAACATCAATACTGAAAAGATTTCAAAGAAAGAGGTACGTAGAGTATTACAGAAGGTCGGAGTAAAGTTTAGCACCTGCACTTTGAACTGCAACGAGACACTTCATCTCATTTCTCATAGTAACGCTACATCGCTATTTGGTTTCTTTTGTATAATTCCAAATCCTTATCATGAATGTGATAAGAGTTGTACATGGATATCCATTGAAATTCTTTCTCTACTTTATAATCTCATTGGGCTATGGCATAAACAAACAAACTTTCATTATTTACAGATGATTCTGTTATTAGATTTTAATAATGATTGACTGTATATTTATTATGTTAACTCTTCTCGGTACTGGGTATATTAAACTTTATAACCACTGTCACTTTATTAAACATTAATTACAATCATTAATCGTAAGGCGGTGTAATGAAGTTTGTATATAATTATTTACTAATGATACTACGAAATGCATTGTTACCATATCTATACCAGAACGTTGTTAACAAATTCTTTTTTCAAAATTTTGAGTTTTGTTATAGAGAGTTATTACAACAATTATTAAAATAAATACTCTATTAGAGTAATTCCTGTAAAAAACTTAAAAAGTGCTTTTTCGAAAATACATAAAAATATATATTTTTTTAAAAGCACTTAAAATAATCAATTTCAACTAATTATTAAATGAAATATTTAATTAATAACAAAGAAAAAAAATTGCGAAAAAGCTTGTATATTTGTCAATGTTGATGTAATTCGGTATTCCGGTAACGATGCAAGTCGTAGCGAACGCCCTTAGCGGGTGACGAATAGTGGTAAGTGGTGGTAAGGCTGGTGGTGGCGCAGGTGGGCAGCTACGAGCACATGAACGTGGTGTCGCGCCGCGGGGACTCCCCGCCGCCCGCCGCGTCCCCGTCGCGCCCGCACCACCACAAGTACCATACGGTCAGTTCACACACCGCATATACATAAACAACTCATACACTCGCACACCCATCATTTCTAAAGAAGATCTGTGTCTGCAGTAGCCTTCTAATAACAATTAATTACATTGTAGGGTGCTGTACTGTAGCTGGTAAATTTACTGGGACGTTAAGATGTGTCAAGACGATGTGCGCAATGTAGCGCTGTGTAAATATCTTAACCAGCGCCACACAAGCAGACAAATCGCTATCATTCACAACGTACTGTTCGTCTCAGAGATCTGTTGTATAAAATGTAATACTTGTATATGATCACATCACAAACTCAGAACTGCATCTCATATTGTAAATCTGCTGCCATTTAATAGCCGGAGTTGTACACTACCCGTGGTCTCATTGTCACTGAACACCATGTAAAATTCAAGCCAAGTGTGAGCACATTGTTGATAAAATAAACATCTAAATATGTAGAACGGACCCTGTGTAATATAGATAGTTTTACTGTCTTCTTGTTTAATTTTAATGGCAATATGTCAAACATATGGCTAATTTTTTCTGTCAATTCAAGAGATAACCAAAACAGTCAGTGAAGAAAGTTTTTATTTTTTTTTCTTTTGTCAACATTTTGTACATTGTAATTTAATTTAATAATCTTTATTTAAATGCTTATAATTATTTATAAACTTTTGTACATTTATCATGGGAAACAATTAAGTTAATTTAAGATAATCTATTCACAATAGATCCAAAAATCAAATTGCCCTTTCAAGTTGTGGTTGATTTTTTTTGTTTTTCTTTTTATACGAGTGTGAATAACGGCGGTGAATTGGCGAAGCATTAATATTTAACACTAGTTTAACGGGTGTCATTGGGCAATCCAACATTTCATAAATAATTATGTATGTTACAAAATTTATATGATTTTTATTTAGCATTTGTAAAATTTATGGGAAAAGTTAATATACGATTCCTTTCCGAGTTAAAAGAAGCATAGAAATGGTGTTCGTGAATCTAGTGTTAATTATTCTAAACGCATTTCCGGTTGGATGTGATGTACAATTTGTAATGTCGGTAGGCGCCGGCCTCGATGTCGCCGGCGCACCACTACCGCGCGCCGCCCTCCTCCGAGAGTCTCCCCTCCAGCCAGGTCGGTGGCACCCACCACATCCCGCCGTATCGGCCTCTGTTGGATTTATGCCTTGCGTTTTACCCCCACTCCACATGCTCTTGCAACGCTGCTTTCACGACTCGTGCTCGGTTTATGTCGACAACTGTTATACTGCATCCAATACTATCCATACATTACGCATGGACAAGGTCAATATAGCCGTGAGACGTTTAAATTCACAAGAAGAAACTGTGCGTAAAGATAACCATTAGTTGGTGTGAAAATGTAGTTAAAAAAACATTAAATGATAGAACAAAAACAAATTGTTAACAACGTGTATATATTTTGATATAATAAACACATGTAGAATTGATTGATTTATATAATTTTGGATGGTATTTTTATTTAAAAAAAATTTATGTTCAATTTACAACTCATAAGGTTCACTGGAGGAGAATACCTTGTGGCATTATGTCCGCTTTTTTGTTCATTGCCCTTTTTTATTAATTTTTGCTTTTTCGTTATATGTGCAAAAAAAAATATAATTGACAAATATCGTTTGAGGTGAAATTAAACACGTTATGGATAAATGAACAAGTATCAGTGAATCAAGTGTCGGTTTTCACAGCAAATTAAAAGTTGTAGTCTGCATTTACTAAACGGACATGTATACCATCGGAAGTAGCGGCACATTGTTAGTGGGCGTGTCACTTACCATCAAGTGACGAACTGTTCGTCCTGCCGCTTCGTCGAATAAATGAAAGTATAATATCTAGGTTAACGGTTGTCGACGGGCTTACCACGAGCAGTCCCCGTACCCCGCGGCGGCCGCTCCGCATGTTTTGTCAAGCGAATGCTTCCATCCATCAGAGTACGGAACCCCCACCACAGGATGGCGATGTTTGCGTGGCTTCATGTTTGCGATTAAACTACACCGTAACTGCTTTTGATTTCTTTTGTTTTGTTTGTGTATATTATAATGCACACGGTGCAGTCTCATAGAAATTTGTAGAATTTGTTATGTATATAGATCGATTCGTTTTTGTGGCCCCAGGTACGATCCTTGATGAACGCCTCATTATAAATAGGCACAACCTGTCTGAAAGTATTTGTTTTATTTAGTTTTAAAAGTAAATAACTAGAAAGCACTAATTGGCTTTAGACTTTTTTGAAAATTACAATAGACATTTGTAAGGTTTGATGAAACTTGTGACACCGCTTTGTTGACAAGTAGTTAGGCCACGCTTTAGTTTATTCAAAATTATACAGTACTTTATTACCTCATTGTTAATACAGCGATGTATTTTAACTATGAATGCAGTAAACTTTACTAACGGGATATAAATTTCCTGATGATATCAGTAACTAACAAAGTTAGTCAGTAATTCTGAACAAATAGTGTAGTGAGTAACAACTACAAAAAGATATTCATAACAACGTTGACTTAAAAAAGTTGGTGTTGGAATAAAATCGCCACTTAGTTTACACTTTAAAAAGCTTTTCAGTGACACTTTACTTATAAATAATTGATCACAAAATATTAATTCAGTTTAAACAAATAACTTTTACTTATATTAAAAGTAATCAATAAATTTAGATGTAGGAAATCTAAAAAGATTTTAAATTTTTTCTATATGTTGTTTTAGAAGTTGCTTAGTACTCTTACAGAGTAACTTAATAATTGCTTAATATATTAATAGTAGTATATCAATAATATACTAGTAAAATTAGTTATGTACTAATGGTAGTGTAACATTAAAAAAACAGCTTGTGTTAACAAAACTAATTTTAATTTTATATAAAATTTACAACAGGTGTAATAAAAGAAATAACTAAGCTAACTTCTATACCAATTTATTATATGTAAACACTAACACTAACATCAGTAGCAGTTATTATAAAAACTAAAAATCCGGGCGAGATTACATGGAGCTATGAACTAAACACAATTGTGATAAAACGTTTCGAAAATTTTTGTATGTTGGTAACTCACTAAATAACATATACGTATGAATGAAACGGAGAGTTATTTTGTGTACTAATTCAGCCTTGTTGATACGTGTACGTGGCGCAGTTGCAGCTGTGCGAGGAGGGCGCCGCGGGTGGCGGCGGTGCGGAGGGCGGCGCCTCCCCGCTCACGGCGCGCTCGCTGCGGCTGGAGCGCGCCGCGCGTGCGCTGCACGCCGAACGCGACCGGCTCCGGACACATTACCCTTCGCCTTACGACTCGTAAGTTTTAATACAATTACATTCAAGCCGGTCTTTCGAGCCGGATGTACATACATATCTTTGATAAAGCCTTTAACTATCATAACTAAACTTTTTACAGTGTTCTTTTTTTTTTACTACTATGCGTCGAGACGAGCAAGACGTTCACCTGATGGTAAGTGATACGCTTGCCCATAACAACGTGGTGCTAGTTAAGATGCTATACACTGCACCACATTGCGCTCGTCGCCTGAGACATAAGGTGTTAAGTCTCGTTACCCCAGTAATTACACTAGCTACAGCAAGCTACCTAGCAAGCAAGCTACTAGCTATAGCTGTTCTAAAATTTACTCAATTACATATACTAGAAATTTCTTTATTCTATAACTTGTATTGCTTTATTTGTAAATGTTTATTAAAGCATTAGAAGAGTACCTCAACAAATTATTTGAAATTAGAAGATTGTATGTAGTGTTGCTATATTTTTTTTTTAACTCGACCTGTAGTGGAGAAAGAGAAATGACAAATAACTAGTTCTTTATATTTTTAATTTGATGTATAATTATTTTTACCGTGGGTAACTTTAAACAATCTATATATTAAAGCACAGAAACAATCAAAATGTTTCTATTAGTATAATTTTGTTTTGTAACAAATAATTATTAGCATAGTTGAAAATTGTCCACTTTATTGACTACAGCAACACCAGCGGTTTACCTCTGGTGGTACAAACTAATTCATACTATTCACCTTACAAAACGTTTACTTTCCCCGCTGCCCAGGACCTCGATAATGTCGGGAAGCCTCGCCAGGATTCCAATACACAGGTGGTCATCAATTCCTAGCTTAAGATCTAGTAATAAACCGTCGAGACCTGCCCTCAGGTCTGAACTTGGTGCAACTGCTTAGACAACTAGTGCAGCTACTCACCCCACAAATTGCGTTGGAAATCAAAACTCTATCGGGTTTTCGATACTTACCTCTTGCAACCCCGCCAGTTACTTTTAAAAACTAGCTCACTGTATAAATATATACTGTGTGCTTCTCAACGTTTAGATAACAAGCACAATTGTTAAAAAACGATACGATAATACTATCAGGTGGTCGCGCCATCTGTTGGTATACTTGTTCACTATTGTACAAACAATACACATTCACGCTAAGTTTAAGAATTATTCGTGCCTTGAATATTTAAAAAAATCTTTTACAAAATGATATGATTTATTTTAAATAGAAAATATTATAATATATGTTTAATTCATGAAAATTTTTAGTCGTTAGAAATTACTTTTTAGTGACTCTTTAATATTATTATCACATTAGTTCGTATTTAAAAAAGGATCATCTTTTCTTCTATTTAATTCTTAAAAAAAACGAAGAGCGTTTTTGTTAAGGCCAAAGAGCACGAAATCAAATACATATAATACACATTTTTCCTTGTTCCTGGTATTTCGCGTTAAAGTTTTTTTCATTAACACGAAACGCGTTAGAAAGTCAACAATTTTTGTTCTCTTTTTTAATCAGATATTAATAATTTCTAATTACACCCATGACAGAATTCTGATAATTGATTAACGCTTCAATATCCATCAACAGTTCGAGTCAGGAGTCGCTTTCACTGGGCGCGTCGGGATGGGGTGGCGCGGGCACTGCGGGCGGCGGAGCCTCGCCGTCCATGCCGCGTGCAGCCGCTTCTGCAGTCTCCATCGCCTCAATGCACCAACAAAAGAAAAGAGGCATCAAGAGCTCCCTCGGAAGATTCTTCAGCAAAAAAGACAAGGCCGGACTGCCTGTGAGCTACTACCTTTAACTTCTGCTTTTATGCTTAACTCTTTCAGATTTACCGGAATTAATGATTAACATATAGTTTTTAATATATCATCAATAGTATAACCAAGTTTACGACCCTTTTTTCGTTATAGGAGTGTTAACAAAATGAATTTATTTAATATTATATATGTAGCAGACTTTTGAAAGCTCTCCAAAATAAAATAAAAGACTACTCGTTTTCCAGCTGTCACAAGGCACGAGCCCCCGTTCCCTGTCGTCGGCCTCGTCCCTCGGCCTGTCGGGGCTGGCGGACGAGATCGCGGAGCCGGCGGGAGGCGCGTTGCCGCCGCACCCGCACCCGCAGCACGCGCACCAACAGCCGCTGCAGCAAGACTACGCGCGCTCGAAGACCAAGTCAGTGACGTCGCCGTCCACAATATACAAGCTACATTACACTACCACTAAAGAATCTAATTCTTCATGTTTCTACATTTTTTTTTCATCAGCGCTTTAGACCTACCTGTTATTGCAGGACATCGATATTCTCACCCATGTAAAATGATCATTACGTGCTTTTCTGCATGAAGATCTATATTAAAATATAGAAACTTTAAAATAGCTGTAACAGAAAGCGGAACTTTATTAAAACCCTGACACATTTAACTGCCTCCATAGGAGTATGGTTAGGAGCTTGCTCTGTGATACGTAGATCCCTGTTTCGTTTCCGGTGCCACTAGCTACATATCACGTACTGTTAATCTACCCACCATAACAGCATTTATGGGTTCAGGCTTCTAACATATAAGAGCCAGAGTATTCTAGGCAAGCACGCTTCTGCATACACGACGTGATATCCCATTGTAAATAAGAAAAATGCGTTAGACCCGCAGCTCGCGATATCAAAAAGAATGGTTTCAGTGGAGGTGTGTTTGGGTGTGTGCAGGGAGCGCGACTACCGGCACGAGCTGCTCGGCGAGGCGATGCGCGCGGGCACGCCGTTCGCGCTGTGGAACGGGCCCACGGTGGTCGCGTGGCTGGAGCTGTGGGTCGGCATGCCCGCCTGGTACGTGGCCGCGTGCCGCGCCAACGTCAAGTCCGGGGCGATCATGTCCGCGCTCTCCGACCAGGAGATCCAGCGCGAGATCGGTGAGTGACGAGGAATTTATTTCACTTCTCCCCTAATACTATTGTATATGCGTTGTTTATTACAGGCTATGATATAACATATCATTATTAGGAGGCCTGAAGTTTTAATCTTTTCTTATGTTGTTATTTTGGGCGCTGTAGCTAGTGTAATTACTGGGGTAACGAGACTTAATACCTTATGTCTCAGGCGACGAGCGCAATGGGGTGCAGTGTGTACCATCTTAACTAGCAGCACGTTGTCATGGGCAAGCGTATCACTTACCATCAGGTGAACGTCTTGCTCGTCTCGTCGCAAAGTAGTATAAAAAAATAATAATATTCACTTATAATAATGATTAATAAAAACTGTTATAATTAGTCTTAGTGCTAATTCAAGTCCTGAGTCCGACATGTTCATCTGAAAGGACTAACGCTAAGAAACATTTCTTTCGCTATGCAGTAAAACCCAAATCCTACTGTGTCACTATCATTAGTGTATTTGTGTTAGCTGAGTGGTTATATTTTATTTTAGCTAGTTCATTTATTTATTCTAATTATTAAATCGTACATTTCAGGAATAAGTAACCCCCTGCACCGGCTGAAGTTGCGGCTGGCGATACAAGAGATGGTGTCGCTCACTTCACCGTCAGCGCCGCGCGGCACCGCCTGCGCCGCGCTGGCCTTCGGTGACATGAACCACGAGTGGATCGGCAACGTGTGGCTACCATCGCTAGGTTGGTGACAGATCGACCCAACACAAAGTTATTACGGCACATGGGACATTTATGTACATGTGTTATGTGTGCAAACATTACATTTTATTTGGGACAGGTGTCTGTTGTTATAGACAGTCTAAGATTTCTGTTAAAAAATTCGTGGTTAAATTATACGGTTCCGCCGTACAGGGCGCTCAATGGCTGGGCAATTAATTAATTGAGGTAAAAAGACAACATCTATATCTCTTAGTGAAGGGCTCAATATAATACAGTGTGTGTATGAGAACGCGTATCGGTTACTTTTTGCTATTATCGTCGTTTATTTGATTAAAAAGAAATATCATTAAAATTATTATTTTAACGGTATTTTTTTACCAGCCCTCTATCAAACTGGCTGGTGAAGTCATTTCTACCCAGGAGCCATGACCTCTGGGCTCTTTAAAGACATAATTTTTCTTTTATCAGAAGCGTGGCTGCTCTTATTTTATTTATCAAAATTCTTTGTTACATCGGCAAAAGCGTTACTTATCCTTAGTAGTGTGTTTATCTATAAGTTATTAACTGACTGTAACCTCTCGTGCAGGCTTGCCACAGTATAGAACTACGTTCATGGAGTGCCTAGTGGACGCGAGGATGCTGGAGCACCTAACAAAAAGAGACCTCAGAACGCAACTTAAGATGGTCGATAGTTTTCACAGGTAACGCCTTTTCCACTACGTGTAAAAAAGATAATGATTTCGATTCTTACATTCACGAATAATCTAATGTGCAATCCTTCTAGTCACTTTTTAAACTAACAATAAAACAAAACTGGTGCATCTGCTGTGGAGTTCCGATGCCACTGCGACTAATAAATGACTTAAAGTTATAACACATCTTTTTGTCATAGTAGTTAAATCTTAGCTGAATTTTCGCAGAACGTCTCTTCACTTCGGCGTAGCGTGCCTGAAGCGCGTGGGATACTCCGTGCGCGCGCTGGAGGAGCGGCGCCGTTCTGCCGAGCACTGCACGCGCGATGTCATGGTGTGGACCAACGAGCGGCTGCAGCGCTGGCTCATCGCTATCAACCTCAAGGTTAGTTAGACTACTATACACGGTGTTAACCATAAAGGAATAATAAAGAGGAACCTTCTTAAATATTGGTTTTACAACAGCTTAATGATTTGAATTTTACACAATTAGTAAATTATAAATAAACGTGATTAGATCCCTAAAATTTTGTATAAATTACTACAGGTTCTCTTAAAATTTTACCAGACAGACTTTTCATGTATTGTAGGATATTATCATTCGCCTGAAACATCCTCTTCATACTTCATTAAAAGCTGGAGAACGTTTCTCTAAAAAACCTTCTCTAAACATAAATTACCAAAATGTAGCACTTCTAGAAGTAGTATAATAATTTCTTTGCGCAAAACAGGAGTTCGCGAGCAATCTGTCGGAGAGCGGCGTGCACGGCGCGCTCATTGCGCTCGATGACAGCTTCGACGCGAACAGCATGGCGCTCGCGCTGCAAATACCCACGCAGAACACACAGGTAACATAAAGCTATTTCTACCGCTTACAATACTTTGCAAACATTGTAAGTTGTAAACATGTGTCATCGCATTATTTTTTTGTAATGATATTGCACTATTTAAACTTCTGTGTATATGTTAATACGGTGTCGTGTCGTATTTGCAGGCGCGTCAGGTGCTAGAGATGGAGTTCGGCGCGCTACTAGCGGCGGGCACCGAGCGCGCCGCGCGCACCCATCCGCACGCGCCTGCCTCCTGACACCACGCCATCGACTAATCGATGCGCCCGCCTAACTAGGCGTGTGCCCCGACGCCCGTCGGCCCCGGACCCCGGCGTCGTAGGCTGAACGACAGTCGAGTTGGGGACTGAACGTTTGTCCACTTAACAGTATTTCACAGTTTACGACTCGACTGGATCCGCGCGAAATGGTTCCGTGCGCCCGCTCAGTGTTAGATGAATTGTTTAAGAAAAGTTCTGATAATGTCCAGTAACGGCTGGTACGTACCGGTACGAACCGGTTTCAAGCTTGCATGATAATGACGTCGTCGGTGTCGGCACAGTTCGAGAGATAGTCTAATTGTAATTAGTACAAATATGTATCTATTCCAATTGCATTTCACTCGAATTCTACTAACACAAAAAAAAATCTCTTGAACTGCGCAACGATTCCACGAAGCGTCTGTTTGTTTCAACAGCACGGTCTATGGTACTATAGTTGACAACACATGTTGTCTGGTGTTGCCACAGCGGTGAATCTTTTTATAATAAATCGTTGTTGATACGTACAGTAAGTTTTCAGTAAATGTGTATATTCAAAATGCAGTCTAGGTATACAGCGCTTCATGTAACGCTATGTAGCGAAAGCGCTCCGGCGACGTAGAGTTTATAATGTACTTAAACGTGTATTCGGATATTTATTGTTACTATTTATGCTGATAGGTGTTAATCTGCGGCGGCATCGCTCTCCATGTGAGCAGCCCATTTTTGGGCACACTAAACCAACAACTTTGAATATATGTAGTTTATCATAATGCTTAACACTTTTATGTACTTGACTAAACTATATAGACTTTTATTTATTAATGCAGTTTTAAGTACAATTTTTCATCCGATTTTTTAAATTTTATAAAGTAAAAACCTCTTACTGTTGCCACTAAAGACAGAGTACTGCTACATGAAATATTTATATCAAATAAATATATTATAACATAGCTTTTTCTAGCAATGATTGTGGGAATCGATGAAATATAAATTTGTAGTTCGATCGCTCGTTTTGTAAGCGCCGCAATCTTTATTACACTAATGTATACACGTTATGAGCCCGTTAATTAATGTATAAGATTTCATAATAGCTAGACAGTTTTCATTTGTTGGCAATATATAAGCGGTACATTGAGCGGTGATTTCAAAATGGACGCCTACCGATGCTCCAGGCCATGACGCCAAACATTAGTGCAGTTGAACATTAAAAACCTCAAACATTTAAAAAACAAAAAAGGAATACTTGTGTATTAGTAATGTTTACATATAATTATGTATCTAATCTCAGACCTTTAATGCAACTGTATTTAAGGTCACATTTGCTGGGAGGTCTTATCAATTCTGCTTTCTGTGACAATGTTTATGGGGTTTATTAATATGTGCTTTGATATCCAAAGCTCTCTTTGAAACTTTAACAAAGTTTTAATATGTAAAAAGCAGATTGTTTGATCGAGTCAACGAGTTGTACTTATATGCATATAAGACAAGTCATACTCTATCACGCTAGTGCAAGCCTACTTACAAATCTTTATAGAATACATTTTTTCATGTTGTATGAACTCCTTTTCCTTTCAGATGGTATGGGAGACTAATTTTTTAAGTCGTAAACGCGTGTTGAATCGGTGCAGTAAGCGCGACTCGTACCTCCCCTCCCTACGGCGTTCTTCTTCCTTTTTATCTGCCGTCGCCGCCGCCGTCGCAATCCCGCTATGAAATTTTTAGAAACGTGTCTACCAAGTGCCTCGTCGAGGTGTGTATATATAGCTTTACGTAGATAAATGTGTGCCCCTCCGTTTGTCTGTGCGCGTGAGTGTATACAAAAATACAGTGCACTATAACGTATAATCTATTTGTAAAGCGGGCTCGTGTAAAGAACTTTTCAAATGTTTCATACTACAGAGTACTTCTCCACAGTACGCAGATATGATATTGCGTTTACACATTAGTTATACAGACGCGAACAGACGTGGACGCTGAACGGCGGGCTACCACGGCGCACTTGGCGCTAGTTGTCGAACCGAACCGAACTTAACGAACAGACGGAAGCACACACATACTAGTCTCGTGTACAGTGTTGAGGACGTGTTGTTTTGTAATCTTCTATATTATTAAATACATTGTAATATCAGACGATCGGAGCGTAGCTAGGTATATTTTTGTTAAGCGTTCATAGAGTGCGTGCATACGCGCCCGTCGCGCTGCGTGCGAGCGCAACATAATCAGTCCGTATTCAGTGCTAACACTTTTTATTCAGCGTGAAGAGCGGGACGTTCACCTGATAGTAAGTAATATGTCCGCCCATAAAAATTCGGCGTTAGAAATATGTACACTGTAATGAATCTTTCATCTCATTATTACAGAGATCTCTAAACTTATTATCTCTACCATCAAAATGGGGATTATTTTCAATTACCACTCAAGATGACTTAGTGCTATGTATAATCAGCTACATATTGGTCGGTCGGAAGGTTTCTTCGAACCACGCTGACATTGTAAATCTGCCACCATAACAGTATCGCTGTGTTCCGGATATCAACCTGAGTATTCTGAGCGAGCACGCTTCTCTATCGGCCTCGTTATTCACCACCATGTGAAATCAAGTAAGAAGTTTGTTGTTAAAAAGTGTAAAAGGTGTACATGAGTGTGTGTACTGCTCGCACGCAGACCGACGGCGAGCTCTATGGTTAACGGAATAAATTATATATAACTGTGTATAGCTAACCGTTTATTATTTAATTTGGTGGAATCTTTACGTGTAGCGAATTGTATTGTAAATATTACGGTTTCTACGTAGCGTTTCTATCTGCGTAGCTGTACGTAGCTAGGATGTGTTCAGTATCTAGGTACAGTTGTGTTATATTAAACGCTTCCTTCTATTTATTAACTAGTTTAACTTTATTTACTAAGTTTACAACTAAACGGCGCGCGCCTCTCGCGCGAGGCTGCGTGTCACATTTATTTTAATATTATCGTGAAGGTGAACGCGTTGGGCTGAAGTTTTCTATAAGTAACATTGTATAGCCTACGTTACAGTATTAATATATTTAGGGGTTAGAACGCCCGGCCTCGAACCCGATTCCGGTATAAAGCGGCTCAATCCGGACGTCCGGTCACTTCGATGTAAAGCTCCCGCTATGGCCACCACGTCTCTACAACTCGGACAGTATATTTTAAATGATAATCTAGTCAAAAAAAATTGTTTTATTAGAATTTTACATGATCCCACATCACAACAATCTGTCGGTGCTAGGGGCGGGTCAGTCGAGGCCGGCGTCGCGCGCCTGCGCAATGGTGAGTGCGCGTGCGCGTGCGAGGCGGTCGTTCAGTTGACTGTCAGTGTGCAGTTTCTCTGTGTAGTGACGTTTCGTAGGGGCCATCCCGCCCGCCCGGCGCTCTCAGTTACTACGATGTAATATATGACATAGGAAACGTTACTAACGTATGAATGCGAAATGTTTTATGTTTTCATATCAATGATTTTCTCGATAATTGTTTCCCCGCATACCTCTCGGCCCCATCGCTTCCCGCTGCGCCGTCGCAGCGTGTACCGCAAACCTCCACAAGTGCCAAGGCGCGTCCAGTGCGCGGGACGGACCAGTTCGAGCCTCTCCCCGCCGCCGCCCCTCCCTCATCCCTCTCCCCGGAGGCACGCAGCCACCCTCCCCCGCGGTGCCCGCACGTCCCGGCACGTGGCTCGCGCTACCAAAGACTAAGTTACCTTCACGTTAGGGTGTTAATGTATGTATAGGTGTTTAGTGAAATTCCGTGTGTAAATATTAGGATGTTGCGCGCGCGCATCGCCCGCCGCGCAGTGCGCGCGACATTGCGCTGACATTCCATGCTTCCCGTGCAAGTCTCGCTTCCGGCCACGCGCGGCGCCCACCCCGTTCGTTAACTTAGACAATTACTTTGACCAATGTAACCGCAACTGCTGTGTAACCTTTGTAAAAACGTTTGTCGGATGTACGATGACATAAATTACGCATCATGATAAAAGGTAAATACAATTTACACGATAACTCACTTTGTTTTATTTCTACCTTACAAAAAAAATATAACGAATCGTTTTCGTATATAAGAAAACAGATTAAATATTGCTGTTGTGGTTCCCGTCACTGTTCAGGTTAGAATGTCTCCATCGCCATTCTACCTTCGACGTGGCATGAAAGATGTTTGAGAAGGGAATTATTCCTGGGAAAAGCGATTTACCTGTGACAATTGCTTGCATGCTGCGTCCGCCGCACGCCATAACGTGGCTAGTTATGAAAAATTCTCCTCTTTGGGGAAAAACATTTGTTTAAAAATAGACGTCAATGAGTTACATAATGTACTGAATCGTAAACCTAGATATAAATAATATAACGGCGACTCACAATAGAGAATAGACAAAGTGATCAAACCCATTTGGGCCGACATACGATAGAATATTAACATTACTTTTTAAGTGATTTCTTGTAAAGGAGTATAAAAGACAGAGACGGAAGTCCTTGGTTTGAATCAGAGGACACAGTTGGTGGAATTTGTGTCGTTGTAAGATTCTGTTATATTATTAACTTACTTCTATAGAAGCATTGCTTTGCTCCGGTTATCAAGGTATGCTGCGCGTGGGCATAGTAACTTAGCGTCATGTGAAGTTGAGGTAAAAAAATACATACAAGTAGAAAGTGAATAAAAAATATTTGGATATTTTTAATTAATTTAATGTAACTAATTACTTTTACATTTGTGGCGTCTTCTTGCTGGACATCTTACTTAAATGCCTACATATCTTCCTCTTCAATTCCTTCTGCCTCTTTAACTTCCGCCACTCCTCTTCCTCTACTTGCTTCTTGTGTTTCTGCAGACGTTCTGCCGTCGCCGCTTTATCTTTCTCCTTCTTCTGTTCATAATTCGTCTTTAACATCTTAACGAGGTTCGAAACCTTCTGTTCATGTGGGCTCTTTACAACTGCTATCCTGTCTTTAAACAGGTCCTTGGTTTTTTTGCCTGTCAACGTGCGGGTTCGTTCTTTAGGTTTAAACTTGTAGGGTAGTCCCTTTTGCAGTGCTTTAGGTATAGCTAATGGTTTAAACACTTTAGGCTTCCTTTCGATACTTGTATATATAGAGTCAGTGTTGGCGTCGTTTTTGATATTTTTCTCCCGTTTCAATTGACCCTTCGTCTTCATGCCTTGCCACGCGTTCTTACTTCCGGGCGGCAACAGAAGATTCACTACCGGGGCATAAAACTTTGTGACGTCAACTTTGAACCATGTCCGACAGAACACAATGTCGCTCATAAGAATTTTGTCTTCAAATGTAGCCCGAAATGCCCCTTCCGGTTTGTTGAGCGCTTTTTTAATTTGACCCCTTATACCCGACACAGTTTTCACCCTGGCGCCCTCAAACTTTGCCACTTCTAATGTAGACGTGAACATATCTTTAATGAATGCGGTCTTTTTGTATATCTTTAATGGCGTACCGACTAACTTGAGCTTCTTCACTATTTGAGTAGATTTATTAATTTCGTTGACGCTGCCCGTGGCGGCTATCCTGAATCCTATCTGTTTGATCTCACTTAGGTTATTATTAACCGTTTGGAGCGCCAGGAATCCCGTATTTTGGGGCGTAACGGGCCCGTAGAAGTGCATGTTGCACGTCACATGCTCTGGGGTATATTTCAAATATCTACATTTTAAATCGTCCTCTATTTTAGAGTAAATCGGTAAGGTTTGGAAGCGTCGCCAACCGAGCGATATTACAACGGGATCGTTTGTTTTAAGTATTTTTTTGTACCACCTATGTTTTTTAACTTTACACGACACAAACCCTATATTTTGTTCAGCCATGTTAAGCGCTCCAATAAGTAATGGATAAGTGGAATCGAAGTTCGTTACGAATTCGGACGGCATGTTCTTGAAAAGCATCCGAACGTATAAACCAGGCCTGAAGCCCTCAACTTCAATTCTTAAACCTTCGTCGAGATTTTCAAACACAGATTTGTTGAGCTCGGACTGTTTCAACGCTTCCGCTTTGAGACTTTCGTAATAGGAGTGGTCGCCTTTTATCCTGTGGTCATCCGGATTGTCGTACTCGGCGTCAAATTTCGCCTTAAGTTTTAACTTTTTATCAAGAATCTCTGATTTTGGAGGCTCTCCTTTACGCTTTATACCGGATCCCTCATCTTTATGGACTTCTTCCGATTTTCCCTCATTGACATGTTTTTCGCCTGTCTCTAAATCTTCAAAATCCCCGTAGAGCTCCTCATCACCGTCACTGGCATCATCTAATTTTAATAGTTCAGAGGCATCTTCATCCACTGACCTTTTGCCAGTCACAAAGCTGTTTATGAGATACTGCTTATTAGAATCACTTGTCCAATCTCTTAGATTTGGCTTATCTAGTGAATAGAAAAATGAACATTCATCATTGTCTTGCTGTTCTTTTAGCTTCTGTTTCTTTTTTTGAGTACTTGTGACTTTTTTGAATAAACCACCTAGTTCTTCATCTTCTTCATTATCACTTTCATGTTCTTTTTGATTTAGGACATTGTTTTTGTTACCAATTTCATATTCCCCATATACTAATTTCATAATATTCTTTGAAGTCTTTTGTCTTTCAAAGTATGCCAAAGTTGCCTTTTCACCCAGTTTTTCTTTCCATTTAGTGCTAAAATCTTCTTTGTCCGCAGAATGTTCATCATCACCAGACTCTATTTGACTGCCTTTTTCATGGTCATCATCACCTTCAGCCTCAGAGTCCGACTTGTTGTCCCATGGCAGTTTATTTTTTCCATCACTATCTTTTTCACTTTGATCTATGCCACTATCATTATCTGAATCACTGCCTTCATCTTCGCTTGAGACATCTGAATCATTATTATCTTTATCATGCTGGAGATATTCATCATCTTTCAACATGTCTGGGTATATCACTGCACCTCCACTAAATAACTTAAAACCAGACTCTTGCATTTGTTCATCAAGTGTTTCTTTAGTTTCTACAACATTTTTAAGTAGAGCCTGTTTTTCATTGGTTTCCTCATCCTCTTTTTTGTGAGAATGGGAACCGTGGAGCTCAATATAAACTGCATCTTTATCATAGACAATACCACCTACACCAGAAAATGGAGCATAAATTTGCCTCTCCCTTTCCATTAGATGGCGTTTCTTTTCACTGCTCGGCAATGGACATGGATCTGGTAAATATGACAGTTCACTTATTTTCATATCTCCAACACCTGAAAACAACAGCAAAATATATAAATGCCATGTAATAGCTCTTAGAAATAAAATTGTATTAATAATTAATTCCTGTAAATTCATTCATCACAACTTAATAATTTATTTTTCTCTATATATGGAAATGAAAAGGCAAACTGGTCTACTAGTTCCTAGTTGGTATTATGTGGATATAAGTATAAGGTAATACTAATATTAGTTACTAATAAGCTTACTATTTGTCCTTTTTTCTGTAAACTATATGTATTGTGAAAAGCAAATAAAAACAATATAGAAATAGGCTTAAATAAACAAGATGTGATATATACATACCAGCAATATGAACCATAGTTTCCTTCATCAGCGGCACACCCCTGACATACCCATACAAAACAATATCGCGATTAGCTTTAGCATCTTTTCGTATAGTCTCTTGGCTTGTGATATCTTCTAAACGGTCTGCCAATATATATGCATGAGTACTACGCCAACTTAACGGCCTGAACTTCATCACAGAAATGAACCTTGAGAGATTTTTGATCTCATTTCTTAAATATTCACCATGAACAATCCCTGATAGGTAAAACAATTTCGCACCTGGGTACACTTCTGTCCAAAAACGATGCTTTAGCGTTTTCTTAGTTGTTTTAAGAGTTTTTGCATTCTTTATCATGTCTAAATGTGTAAGGACTCCCATAATCTTTGGCATGCCATGCACCTGACAGATGTTCAAAAACTCGAATATCTCCATTTCAAAGCCAAAACTGGCATCACATAGCAATAAAACTAAATCTGCGCATTTCGCGATGTCAATCATTGAATTAACATCATTGTTACATTCAATTAAAGTGAGGCGTCGTTTTTTTGATGTGACTATAGTTATTGGACCATTGGTGCTCGTCACGTTTGTTTTTATGAAGCTTTTAATTAAGTTATTTATGAGAGTCGTCTTTCCAACGCGAGGCGGCCCGACCACCGCTACCACAATCGGCGGAGGTTCTAAAGGAGTCTTATCTACTTGCGGAATATGCTGCTTCTTTGATATAACATCTTCCTTCCTTCTAAATTGTCTTTCAGCTCTCACTGCGGATTGTATAGCAAAAGCTTTCGGGTTCCTTTGCCTTGCACTTAGGTTAGATTGGTCGACTTGAGTCTTTTTCTTCTTTTTTTCTGCTTTCCTTCCGGCACGTTTCGCATGATGCGATTTCTTTTTATCAAATATGGCCTCGTCTGCCATAGCAAAGAAATTATCGTAACGAAATTGTTAAAAAACTAAAACATCGTTTTGTAAACACTTTCACGTGTACATTGACGTTTTCAAATGACAGATTTCATTTACTTATGTCAGTCAGTGGTCATTTCGAGACAGCAAAGATCACAGACTGCACAAGTATTTATATTTAGTGGCTTATTTTATATACGGGCCATAAACCTGTGCACCAATTACCGTTAAATAGCATTTGTTGTGTTATTAGATCTGTGATGTTTGTACATGTACAAATAATTATGTACATGTAGCTGCTTGCTACCTATATATGTTTGTCGCGTTATTTGCTCATTTACCGGCGAGACGTTTGGTATAGAAACAAGAGACGTTATTATATCGTCTCGATGCTGCGCGGCGCTCGTGGACAGTGCTCGCTGCACAGTGCCGCGCACCTAGCGAGCGCGCCTTGCATCGAGCGCCATTGTATGCACGCCGACAAGGGACGCCGCCGCGCTTTTGTTCGGCGCCGCTCGGACGCCTCGGCCGCACATCTGGCGGCCATATTTTGCCGCACCACATACCTGGCAAGAGGCTAACGCGCTCTAACGATCTCTAATGTTTATGGATACTTTTTATATAAATAGAGCATACTTTATACAAATCAAGGAGTTCCACTACAAGCGTCGACTAAGCTACATCTCTCCAACTCAAGATCTCCTACAAGCTGCAACTCTTCAGAAACATAGTTAGAGGCTGTCAAGCACAACACGCTGCTCGACGGGCCATAACATACATATATTTATACTTTAACATATACATACATTTTCGTGGAAATAAATGAACTGCGATAATATAATTTTCTACAACATTATTATACTATGTACTCTATTCAAAACAGTATAATTTTATTTTTTAAAAATGTGATTTATTTGTACATAACGAAATAAATTATCGCTGTTAAATATCTTATGAACGGTTGACACTGGCATCCCTGCAATCAGCTGTCATTAAAGTACCGCAAATCGATGTTGTTCTCTTGTATTTTTGTGAAAAAAGCAATCTATTTGGATGATGAAAGCAAAAAACGCGTCTGTTAATGATAGGTCGCGTGCGATCGGAATCACTGTGTACTGAAACGGATTAGCTTTACAATGAGCGCTTCAGAATTGGACAATCGCAACATCGCGATATCAATGTAAGTTGTCTTTATTATTGTTATGTTCGATACGTTGCTCGTCTACGTCGGCTTTCTTCGCTCATTCGAAACCTAACTAGTAGTTATCTCTAACTCTGCTCCTTTTTAAGTAATTAAGGTTACATACACTATATGATCTGGCTAATACATATTGCCTGATATACGTTTAACGTAATCTATAAAATAACTATTGATCTTGACTATTTCGTTCATATGTTAAAGTGCTTCTATAATCACATTTCTGCTAATCTTTTTTTTTAATATTTTATTTACACAGAAATCTTGGTATTTGTATGAAGTTATATTATTTTTAAATCTCTGTTTTGGTTAACTTGTACATATGTTATTTACATTTTTAAATCAAAGTTACTTAGTTGAAAGAAATAATTTATTTGATCACATAAAAATCTCATAGGATATCACAAAAGTATAAATGAAATTGTTCTATTTTCATTAATTCTTTTGTATTTATATAAAATGGCATCCCACCTATCATCCAATATTTAATAAAACTTTTTTATTCAGGAGAAAATCTGTTGAAAATTTGGTAGTATCATCACAAGATGCCATCGGTCAGAGCATCAGCCAAGCTCTTAATTTCTCAGGAGTCATCACTCCGCACTCCAGTATTAATCAAGAAAACAAGTAAGTTTATCATATGGTTTTATATGCAAATCCTATTGCAATAAAATATTAACAACCATTGTGCTTTGATAAAAAAAAAAAACACTTTTTTTATTGATTTAAATTGTAGTTAATGACATAGGATAAAAAATTATTAGATGTTTATAGCGTAAATAGCAGATCTCTCAATTAATTATTATATTAAATTAGTTCATTTTCATAAAGTGCTTAGTATCGGTAATATGTGTACATCACTATTAGTGATGATATGCTGATTGACATCGTAAATATAGCAAATAACACTTTATCATTAACTACAATGTAACTTTATTGTTTATTCTCATCTTAACTAGAGCTCTTACTTTCATTTTTATTATCGCTTTAAACTTGTAATTTTTAATAACAAAATTCTTATATAAAAAATATATTTTTCGTTATCTAATCAATAAGCTAACATATTTGTATAGTTAATAATAAAAAAAAGTTGCAAACACCGTCTAATATTAGCCTAACTTTATACATGTGTATGACTCATATCGAAAATTCTGGGCCAAATGTCAATGACACAAGTTTGACTCACAATCACCAATTTAAAGCTACAGTGCAAAATAAAATTAACTGAAATTTGTTCAGTGCCAAAATAGTCTGTTAGAAAAATATAGTTTAAATCGCTGAGGCTGAAATATTCAAACTTTAACATAGAAAATATTTGTTACGTTAATAATTTTAAGCTAACACTTGACCTTCATTTAATGTACTATTTGATGATATTAACTGATAATGAGACTGTCAAATTGAAAAGTGTTTGCCTAGATACCTTAACACTCAACAGTCAGAAAACAACATTGTTATAGCAGCTGATTTGCTATATGGGAGTTGTAACCAAGCAGGAAGGTTTAAACACCATCGAGACTTCACAACATGTGGCACCGGAAACTGAGAACATCTCTGTTAAATCGGAGCAGAGTAGAAAGTTTATTGTAACACTAATAATTTCAATTACTACAGCGGTATATATAATATTCGCTATTGTAATGTAGACGATTCGCGTGCCAAATAATTCGCAAAGGATTTCTACGCTAAAGTGAATCGATCCTGTGTTCTGGCAAAGAGTTTTATCTTTGCTGCAGACGGCGACATCCAGGCGCAAGCGTTTCCCTAGTTTTCTATTTAAAAATGAAATCGGGCCATTGTGAAGTTTAAACGATTTATAATATGTTTTCATAAAATAGAAACTAGAAGAGATAAGATGGACGACATCTCATCTATTATGATATTTCAACCAATTTATATTTCTTACACTAGAAATTTTTTAAATAATTGTAAAGGCACTGTACTGTTCACTGTATTATATCACCTAAGCAGTATATAAAAAAAACGCATTAGTCTGTAGTAAAGCAGTTTACACATCAGTTAAGTAGTAAGGAATTTACTAGATTCTCTATTCGTCCCATTGTGTAATAAAATACTCATTCAAGTTGCCAAATAGTTATTGAAATATTATTCTGATGTTGGAAGGATGTTGTAGCTAGTGAAATTACTGAGGTAACGAGACTGCTCTTTCAAAACACACTACGACAAGTAAAAGTGGTGAAGTGTATATTTATTTATTTTTTTTATTCCTCGAGACGATCTAGACGTCACTGGTAAGTGATACGCCTGTCTAACAACGTGTTAGTTAGGATAGTATACACTGCATCACATCGTGATCGTCGCCTAGTCATAAGTTGTTGTCTGGTTAGTCCAGTAAGTCCATTAGCTACAACTTCAAACTGGTACACAGTAATATTTGCTTACTGTTTATCGGCTGAATCAGGAGCTGCGGTGGTACCTAGACGGTCTCTATCAACAGAAACCTACCACCACTAAAAATAATAAAAATGACTCTAATCTCGTCGTTGCGAAAGAGATAATTTTTTTTACTCTATTTCTTTCTCTTTTAAAATATATACATAACATAATCTCCCCAGTAAGTCGAGATGGTGTTTTCGTATCATATCTAAATATCCTAATACAAATACCACCGCGGCCGCGTCACAGATAATAACACCCGGTGCTACGTTATCGATCGGCCTGTTATTTGTAACCTATATTTAAGTATATTGAAGTTTTTAGAAATTTCATATATTTCAGCTGAACCTGCCCTCGAAGACCCATTTTCAGTAATACAATAACTTTATGAAACTAGCAAACAAATTGTAATATCTTAATGATCATTGTTATGTTATATGTAATGATAATTCGATTACTAAAAAATAATGCTCGCTAACTTTAGTTCTAGAAGATGTGATAGCCTAGTGGTTTGAACGCCGGCATTCCAATCCGAAGGTACCGGGTTCGAAGCCAGCCTGTACGATTTTTTTTATGTGCAGTTAGTATAACACCAACTGATATCACGTGCTTTGACGGTGAAGGAAAACATCGTGAGGAAACTTGCATATCTATGTCATGACCATCCGTGCTCGCACTAGTATGTGAAATGGAGAAGGCAATGGCAACACCACTCCATTATAACTGACAAGTAAATCGTCATGTGTTTCATTACACATGATGACCACGACCCTCAGTCATGAGGAAATACGATTTAGAAGAAGAACTTTAGTTCTTTGCTCAATTCTGTAGTACACTGAGAGATAATGCCCTATAGCATTAAATCCGTCATTTTGTATTATTCTTTATATGCAGTCTTTGAATAAAAAAAATTTAGTAGCTAAAAAATTTACTTTGCACGATTGAAATTGAAACGCCAGTTTATCTGCATCATCGAAATCCACAGTAAGTTACGAAAACCTTCAGTTAAGAAATTTTTATATAATAAAACGGTTAAGACGTTTTAAGATTATCGATGGTATATCATCCATTTTCATTTTTTTTTATACTACTATGCGACGAGACGAGCAAGACGTTCACCTGATGGTAAGTGATACGCTTGCCCATGACAACGTGGTGCTAGTTAAGATGGTACACACTGCACCACATTGTGCCTGTCGCCTTGAGACACAAGGTGTTAAGTCTCGTTACCCCAGTAATTACACTAGCTACAGCGCCCTTCAAACCGGAACACAGTAATGTTCGCACACTACTATTTGTCGGTTGCAATAGGAGCTGCGGTGGTACCCACCCAGACGGTCTCCGGCAACAGAGACCTACCACCTGGTGGATTCATTGGTTCGGTGGTTCATTTTATCAACTGCTTTATTTTCGTCATGTTTTTTATATGTAATAAATATAAAATATTACGCAGAATTTCGAAATATGTAAACAGTTTAAACTACAACGGCTTAACAATTGACCTGGATTTTATACCATGTTAAGAGCAAATCGAACCGGAAATGGTGAAGAGCGCTCGCTGTGTAACTGACACCCGCATGTTGATATCCGGAACACACAGATTTACAAGAGAATGGTTAACTGTTCACTCTGGTTTTTTTATTCTACTATTCCACGATACGAGTGCGACGTTCACCTGATGGTAAGTGATACTGTCTATAACAACGCGCTGCTAGTTAGACAGTATACACTGCACCACATTATACTCTCCTTGAGACATAAGTTTTTAAGTCTCATTACCTCAGTAATTTCACTAGTATTAGAAACATCTCAATTCAAATATAAATTAAATCAGCCATTCCTCTCACATTCACACGTCACCAGTCAGAGCTCACACCTCGCACACTGCCCATACAGGAATGTCGCAAGATTTTTTTTTTTTTGATGAATAATGTACTTGCTTTGGGTCACCTTTAAGACCGTCAACAAGGCTACATCGGACCTTGGGCTCGCGGATCCGGCATCCGCGAGCTGACGTTATAAATAAATACATAAATATGTACATAGAAATACTATAAAGAGGAGAGGAGATAGGTAAGGAAGTATTGGATGGAGTAGGGTTGAAGAGCAGGGCAGTTTTATAAGGGGGATGAGAAGAGGAACGATAGTGAAATAAATACTTTTTTTTTTATACTACTATGCGACGAGACGAGCAAGACGTTCACCTGATGGTAAGTGATACGCTTGCCCATGACAACGTGCTGCTAGTTAAGATGGTACACACTGCACCACATTGCGCTCGTCACCTTGAGACATAAGGTGTTAAGTCTCGTTACCCCAGTAATTACACTAGCTACAGCGCCCTTCAAACCGGAACACAGTAATGTTTGCACACTACTATTTGTCGGTTGCAATAGGAGCTGCGGTGGTACCCACCCAGACGGTCTCCGGCAACAGAGACCTACCACCTGGTGAAATACACAGATATGTAGACTGTATGTCGCGAGAATCACAGTCATCCGCTATTTATAGGGAAACGACGTTACGGCATCCCCTCCCTTTTTCACTTTCAATCTTTGAAAATCATTACACCTACTATTTTACTAACAAATGTCGGTAATCAAAATTATTTTTCTACATAATATTAAACTAAATTTACCAAATTAAACTTATTTTAAACTGGAACACAGTAAAGTTTGCACACTACTGTTTGTTTTTTTTTTTTTTTTTAAAGGTTTAAAGCCTCGCGATTTGATACGCGGCTGTTACACTACTATTTGTTAGAAATATACTCCCGGACACATCTATCAGCCCACCACCTAGTGTTTAAAGTATCGACAGTGTCTAGCTAAAAAAATGTTAGGTGGAGCAATAAGCTTTAATGCAGTTTTGATGCAGATTTATTGGTCAACCCTTAGGTACGTTTTTTTTTTTAATTTCGAATCAGTTTGGCCTGCAGAAGTGCTACAGCTTGGGCGGCAATTTCAAGCCGAGTATCCATATTTTTTGGTCAAAACCGGCTCAAAGTTTAGATTTGCCTTTTTATGAAACCAATAATCGGAAACATCAATAAAAAAATCCAACTTGTGCGAAACAAAAAAGTTTTCTCCATTTGTAGGTCGTTGAAAACAATGAACAGACTCGAATTTTCCTTTTTTTTTTCATAATCCTGAATTCGAAATTAAAAAAAAAAAACACATCAAGGTTGACCAAAAAATCAGCTTTAAAACTGCATTAAAACTTATTGCTCCACCTAAGAATTATTTTTAGCTAGGCACCGCTAAAACTTTAAACACTACGTTGGCCGATAGATGTGTCCGGGAGTGTAGTTATTGCGGTGGTACCCAGACGGTCTCCGGCAACAGAGACCCGCCAGTAAAACCAAACCGTAATACTACACAGACTATATGTGGTCCCCATAACAAAATGCTCCTATTTCTACCGCCAAACAGTAGTTTGCAAACTTTACTGTGTTCCAGCTAGTATAATTACTAGGGTAACGAGACTTGACAACTTATGTCTCAAGGCGAGTACAATGTGGTGCAGTTTATATCTTAAGTAACGCCGTGTTGTCGCATCACTTACCAACAGGTGAACGACTTGCCCGTCTTGTCTCTATAAAATATAATATGTGGCTATAATAAAAATATATGTATGTTTATTGCATATCGTAAAGCTGGCTTATAAAAAACAAACAGATAAATTTATATTGCACTATATAAATAAGGCGATTGTATTTATTCGCAGCGAAACAAACAAAACAATTGTTATATAAGTACATTAAGACTATGTAATATATAAAGAAATAATATATAAAGAAAATCCTTATGACTTGAGACAAAACTTTTTGTTATTTTTGTTTACAAATTTGTATTCAAATCTTTTCTTTTTTCATTTGACAAAATGGCGGAAACAGCGAGACGTCCACCTGATGGTAAGTGATAAGCTTGCACATAACTAAACCTTCTAAAAATGTAGTCTCGTTTCACTTGTACTTCTATTGTCAATCTTTGAAATATACTCTCTATCTCTCTATTCTTTAACACCTTACTGAGTTATAAGGTTCATCGTGAAGTAAGTGAAGTGGTAAGGTTTTACCAGGTGGTAGGTCTCTGTTGCCGGAGACCGTCTGGGTGGGTACCACCGCAGCTCCTATTGCAACCGCCGAATAGTAGTGTGCGAACATTACTGTGTTCCGGTTTGAAGGGCGCTGTAGCTAGTGTAATTACTGGGGTAACGAGACTTGACAACTTATGTCTCAAGGCGACGAGCGCAATGTGGTGCAGTGTGTACCATCTTAACTAGCACCACGTTGTTATGGGCAAGCGTATCACTTACCATCAGGTGAACGTTTTGCTCGTCTCGTCGCATAGTAGTATAAAAAAAAATTGTGAACTGCATAATGTATATAATAATGTTTACATAAGTTAACTGCTTCAACTTCTCAGTATTTCCACCATTTATAAAAACAAATAAAACCAGAGTGATTTTTTGTAATATTGAAATAACCGCTTTTTAGCAAGTGCTTTTGAATGTATACGGTACATGTAGCGAAACAACAATTTTTACAATATTTGTCTGTTTGTTCCGGCTAATCTCTAAAACAGCTGTTTTTGCCGATTTTGACGGGACATTCGCTGGTAGATAGCTGATGTAATAAGGAGTAACTTAGGCTGCTTTTATTTTAGAAAAAAAAAATAGGATCTCACGAAAAAAATAATAAAACCAATGAAAAATTTAATTATATTCGATTCAAATAGGGAAGCTATGTATATTTTTTTTTTATACTACTGTACGACGAGACGAGCAAGCCGTTCACCTGATGGTAAGTGATACGCTTGCCCATGACGACGTGCTGCTAGTTAAGATGGTACACACTGCACCACATTGCGCTCGTCGCCTTGAGACATGAGGTGTTAAGTCTCGTTACCCCAGTAATTACACTAGCTACAGCGCCCTTCAAACCGGAACACAGTAATGTTTGTACACTACTATTTGTCGGTTGCAATAGGAGCTGCGGTGGTACCCACCCAGACGGTCTCCGGCCACAGAGACCTACCACCTGGTAAAAATATATACATTATATATTTCTTATATTTATTAAAACTATATTTCTTCTATTTAAATATCATGGGGTTAAAGTCGCAGGTAACAGATAATTACGAATATAATTTTCACGTACCCCCAATGGATCCTTTACAACAGTTTGGCAATCGCTGCTTTACAGTATGAAGTAACTTCTGTTAACGTAAGATAATTGTGTACTTAAGTTTACAAAACATGCCAAATGTTCGAATGATTAGATCTAGACTTTGTTGTGTCTATCTAGTTGTTCCCATTGGTCAGCTTTGTGATATTAATTTTTTTTTTAATCTTTTTTTTTTTTTAAAAGGGTTTTGTCACCTAGTGACGATGCCACCCCCATAGTGGTTTACAATTATGCTCTTCTTCTTAAATATTTTATTACTGATATTCGTTTGTGTTGTTCTCTGCATGGTGCACCTCGCTCGGACCTTGGCGAATCGAATTTATAAATTTAAACCAATTTTGTTATACGTAAGCGGTAGGGATAATCTGTTTGCTGGCATTTGAATGGATTCATGATCGCAGCATGTGCATGATGTACGCAGGTCAGTGTCACTCAGGTGTGAGTGCAGGCTTCAACTTAAATGCGGCGCTAAGTTGAAGTATGGTGTCGTAGCAACTGAAATTTGACTTACCATTTAAAAGACTTACTAGTTAAGTTCATAACAGTGCTAGTTCTTAAATAGTTTGGGTAATATTGTGAATTTCAATCCTAAGTTGTTGTGTGTGTATGGCTAGCATTTTCTTTAGTATCTTTAACTTTATCAGTGTGTGTTTATTCGTGTTCGTAATACTGTTTTCAGGCTGTAGCTTTTATTCCAATATCCATTCCAATAGCTGTGTGATTCGATAATCTATTTAATGTGATTTATTTATTTATTAGTTATAAAAAAATATCTTATAGCTAACTAATTCTAGCATGTATAACAAATATACACAACATCAAAAATATAATAGACAACAAAATTAGAAGACATAAAAATTAAAAGAAAAAAGAGAAATAATCAAAAAAGAACAACATTAACGATTCCAAAAAGAAATCAACAATAATAACATAAAGAAAAAATTATCTATAGTCAGTGATCAGTCCGTTCTCAGTCCCACGCCCACCGCTGGACAAGTGGGAAACATCTAGAACTGAATATCTATATTAATTATCTGAAAATGCGTATGTGATCCTTCGTTATCAACGTAACATTTTATAACGCCGATTGTTTTCCGACGGTGCCGTTAATTTTTTTTATCATCAAATCATGCAGTCATTATCAATCAGTAGTCGATACTAATTCCGTCACACCGCATTGCGATACTGACGGTTTTCATATAACAAAGAAATATTATACACAGTTTTTGTTTTAATGTCAAAATGAACAATGACGAGAAGTATCAAGTGGCTTTTACGCAGCTGGAGTCTATTTGGAAGGTTCTCATTTTGAGGTAAACAACCTTAAATTTTTTTTTCACTCGAATTATATTAATATACACTCCTGGACACATCTATCGGCCCACCTAGTGTTTAAAGTTTTAACGGTCTAGCTAAAAATAAATGTTAGGTGGAGCAATAAGTTTTAATGCAGTTTTAAAGCTGATTTTTTGGTCAACCTTTATGTGTGTTTTTTTTTATTTCGAATTCAGGATTATGAGAAAAACGAAAATTCAAGTCTGTTCTTTGTTTTCTACGACCCAGGAATGGAGAAAACTTTGTTAATTTCGCAAAAGTTGGATTTTTTTATTGATGTTTCCGATTATTGGTTCCATAAAAAGGCAAATCTAAACTTAGAGCCAGTTTTGACTAAAAAATATGGATGCTCGGCTTGAAATTGTCGCTCAAGTTGTAGCACTTCTGCCGGCCAAATCAATTCGAAATTACAAAAAAAAAACATACACAGGGGTTGACCAATAAATCTGCTTCAAAACTGCATTAAAACTTATTGCTCCACCTAACATTTATTTTTAGCTAGGCACCGTCGAAACTTTAAACACTGGGTGGTGGGCCGATAGATGTGTCCGGGAGTATATTTACTTAGCCCATCGAAGTTGTGAAATCTTTCAATTTACTTTTCATAGCAAATGTATAAAAGTCTGTTGAAACTTGAAGTATACCGTAACATCGTAACTGAAATTAATGTAACACATGAAACATCCGCTTTACATATTTCTTTGTTATCATAATTGTGAAGTGAACAAAAAACAAGTTCATTAGTTTTTTAGTTTAGCATTTTTCTTGATCTGTATTCATCTATAATATCATTGATATTATATTATTAGTGTTTACACTTGTTTAAATTATGCCAATGAATAGAAATAGTGTGTAAAATTCAAAAACTAATGTAATGATACGTGTTAAATCATTTTAAAGTGACCGTCACATTTATGTAAAAGAGCCGAGTGTTCAGGTGAAGAACTTTTACTGAAAGCTGTGTGTTGGGGATTTGTTATTTACAACATGATCTTCTAATCTCTCTTCTGATCATCATGAACACTTCTAATCTCTACACCTTCACTGGCATGTAGCTGAAAGTTAGCTTCACTTAATTACTGGAGTTATTTGACGTAACATCATAAATTATGAAGCAATAAATTCATATTAGCTGTATTTTCTTGGTCCTCTTGTCGCTTTGTAGTTTTTTATATGTTCTCTCTCGATTCTTCTTCTAAGTCGTATTTCCTCATGACTGAGGGTCGTGGTCATGTGTAATAAAACACGACGACTTACTTGGCAGTTATAATGGAGTGGTGTTGCCATTGCCTTCTCTCGATTAACTAAATAGAAATCTTTCTACCGCGAGTCAAAGACTTAAGTTTATTTGCTTTTTTCCTCATTATACTTTGTAGCTAAATAGAGAAATGTTTTCGCTGTTGTTGTTACAAACAAAAGAACCGATCCGAGCCACTCTTGAATGTTGCAAGTGGGCTATAAAAACTTGACTGAATAAAGAACTGACCCTGACACGACTGTCCGCTGTTGACGAATCAAAACCGACTTTGTATAATAAACAAAAGAGGTGCAGTCCCTGAGTCGGTACTCAATAAGAATACTCGTTAAAAGTAACTAGCAATCTCTCTTGCTGGAGAACATCTAAATAAAAACACTACAACCATCCAAACTTCATAACAGCTCTGGAATCGAAACTGAGATCTCGTAGACAGGCAACTAACGCCTTCTACTGAAGAGTTTAGTGCTGCAACTAGTGAAATTACTAAACTAATAATAAATTATCTTTCATCTATGATGTAATTTTTCATCTACGTAGAGCGTGTCACCATCCAATACTAAGTATTGTATCGTCGCATTAAAAAAATGTATTGAACTGAAATAACGATCACGAGCACGCGAAGCAAAATCAAAATTCTCTGTTCATTACCAAAAACATGATTACTCATTTACTAACAAAATATTTTGGTGAATACCTAAATACACTCCCGGACACATCAATCGGCCCACCTAGTGTTTAAAAGTTTTAACGGTGCCTAGCTAAAAATAAATGCAGTTTTAAAGCTGATTTTTTGGTCAACCTTTATGTAAGTTTTTTTTTAATTTTGAATTCAGGATTATGAAAAAAAAAAACGAAAATTGGAGTCTGTTCATAGTTTTCAACGTCCTAGGAATGGAGAAAACTTTTTTATTTCGCACAAGTTGGGTTTTTTTTTTGATGGTTCCAATTATTGATTCCATCAAAAGGCAAATCTAAACTTAGAGCCAGTTTTGACCAAAAAATATGGATGCTCTGCCTGAAATTGTCGCCCAAGCTGTAAAACTTCTGCCAGTCAAATCAATTCGAAATTACAAAAAAAATTAAAAAAAAACATACATAGGGGTTGACTAATAAATCTGCTTCAAAACTGCATTAAAACTTATTGCTCCACCTAACATTTATTTTTAGCTAGGCACCGTCGAAACTTTAAACACTGGGTGGTGGGCCGATAGATGTGTCCGGGAGTATATTTTATTTTAGAAATCATTGCTTTCCCATAGCTGGAAGGTGTTCTTTAGTGAAAAGGCTTTCAACAGATCGTATGTAGAACAGTTCATGAAACTCTATTTATTAATTGTGATCATAAATCGTTAACGTGAATGTTAACGTATTTTATTTTTACCAACGAAACAAAACTTAACTACACTCACAATGTGACTCACCGACGCTACGCTATTATAATAGCTACATACTAACTTTCTCCCTCGACTCCAATTACTTGGAACTCTATAAAGTTATTTTTAAACTGTTTGCTGTATTAACAATTTAATTATAACAATAATAAATATTCAATTAATTCATAATATAAGTACAGGGATTTTCATATAAAAACCTTAAAGTTAAATTTTAAGTAACATTGTTTCTAAAGTATACAAAAAAAAATTATTAAACGAAAATAGTTTCCTCAATCCTTTAACTAGATAACTGTATTATATGTATACTTTGATGGGTTGTATTAATTTTCTGTTCAGAATAATTTCTGCAAATTATACTTAACTATAAATATTTATGTTACATACAAAATCATAAAAATTTATTGCAATGTACAAACAAACAATAATGATGACAATCTTTACAGTTTTGTTTGTCGTTTACATAATTTATATTTACAATGAACTTACTAATCTAACATTTTAAATTAATTAACCCATAAAGATTATTTCATATAAATTTCTATATACAACTTTAAAAAAAAAATTGTATCGATTTGAAAAGAATTGATATAAGTGAACGGTATAAAAATACTGAGGGACTGGAGCCTTTGTTGTTGATAAAAAAAAAACTATTATTGTATACAAAATCCTTTGTGCAAGTGTAGTAGCTGTATAGAGTAATATAATTACTCTGTACGCGTTGTACGTTGTAATGAACAACGGAGACCTTGAATCGCTCTATCTGGCTAAGTGGTTTTCGTGCGGCGCTCGAAGTGAGCAGCGCCGCGTAATGAGCGCGGTCGCGCGCCGCTGACTGCCGACCAAAAAATATTCAAATGTTCACTGGCACGCGCTCTGGCAATGCCATTCAGCTTTTTTTTTATTTTATTAAATACACATACATCAAAACAAATATTTCGCCAAACTGGCAAGCAGTTTGTTGGCGATACGTTAATGCACTCACTCAAATAACATATATTAACAAATACGTGAATCTATAACCAACAACAACATAATAGATATAATAATAACAGTAACTCATTAGATAAAATACACATAGTACATGCAGAAAAACACACATATCATATACATACATAGATTATTTGCAGTTCTTATTTATTATATGCATCTATCAGCCACTCCTTCAGCTTGCTATTGAACATTGCTTCACTGGTACACTTGTCCTCGCTGAATATCACGTTAAAGATCCGCGGTATCAGATACCTGCTGCAGCCGTCCGGCACATAATGGGCAACGACTGGCCGGATCTCTAACAGCAATCTTTTTTTCTACAAGCCGATGAGATAAGCAAGCCGTGACTTGATGGTAAGTGACACGCTTGTGCAACGCGGCGCTAGTTGAGTTGATGCACCACATTGCGCTCGTCGCCTTGAAACGTAAGGTATTAAGTCTCCTTACCGCAGTAATTTCACTAGCCCTTACAAACTGTAACACAGTAATATTTGCACACTACTGCTTAACGGCAGAAATAGTCACTGCGGTAGCTGAGACGGTCTCCGACAGTAAAAGAGAACACTGTTTTAACAGTTAAGTAATCCAACAAGTAACAAACAAGTAATTTAACAGGTAAGTAATTCAAAACCCTCTACTGCAATGGTTCAATGGTTACTAGTAACTAAGAAAACCGCGGTTTGACCGTCTATCAGAATGACGGTAGCCGTGGTAGAGATCGCATGCAACAGTCGGCGTACAACAATCATACGTTTATTAAAACTAAATTTTACGGATTTTATCGCGTTTATTATTTCGTTTGTTTATTCCCAATTAAAATTTAGTTTTAATAAATGTGTAACATTCGCGGAAATATAAGAAATCATTAAACAATCATACGACTGAGCCCGCTTATAATAAATTGAACTGGTTCATGTCCAACAGATGACATCATACCTTGAAATGGTGTGAATTTATAAAACAAATGTCTGATTCTTTTTTCTATTTACTATTTATTAAATTTAATATTCATGTAATGGTATACAGCGTTGATACTGAAAATGATGAAGCTATGTCTATTCAGACTTTCCTATATAACAGCATATTGACGATGAAGGGAATTACTACCACTACACATGCACAATTAAAAAGTTGTCCACATTCACATGTACAGTAAGACACCATATCCCCGTCCACCGTCCCAGATACCACAACAAATCCGAAAGTTTTTTTTAATTTAAAAGCATACATTACTTGTAGATGGAGACTACTTCAACACGGATCGCCTTTGTCTTATATGTATTTAATGATCTACATAAAAATTATCATTTGTCTGTTTGTAATGTATATGTTTAATGTTCCAGGAGCGTATCCCGCTCACCGTCGCCGTCGCTGCGCCACACCGAGAGCAGCTCCGAGCTCGTGGACGACAAGGTACCACTCTGATTTACTGTTTCTATGTACGTGTAACTAACGAGACGAGTAAACCAGGTAATAAGTGATGTTACTAGTAATAATGTGACACAAATTTATTATTCTATTCATGACCATGTTATTCACCATCGCCTCAACTCGGTTAATGTACGCACGGTACTGACTGATGGTATCCACCTCGTCGCTCTTCGGCAGGAAAGGTCTGCAACCAATAAACACTAGGTGCTATTTACATCTCCAGTAAGATTCCACAATTTGCATGCTTTTTTTTAAAAAGAGGAGATGGGATAAAGAAGAAGTAACGCGTTCCATTTTTAAGAATATGTTACAATATAATGCGTCTAGTTACTTCTAGTAGTTTTACTAATTACAGCGACTTTAAGTTCAGAATAAAGAAATCTTTAGACTTATGTAAGACGGTACGTTGCTACCAATTTAAACCCATTTTAAACGTTTACAGTGAACTAGCGCGCTTTACCATCAAAGACTACATCGCACTTACCATTAGATGGGATCGTAGTCAAGCTGTAGTCTATACATAATTAAAAAAAAGTATTATTTTATTGCATGTTTAATTGTGTTTACGTATGTTCACAGTCAAGCGACATATACTTCCAAGGTTCGGGAGACGCGCAGCCAATCGCCACAGAATCACCTCTCTCCAAGTCTGATAGCAGTAAGGTGTGTGTTGTGTCACTGTCTTTTATATAAGTACCTCTTCATATTTTTGGTTTATCTCTGATTTCACTTCGGTATTAGCTTCATCATATACATTGTGTTTAAACTGTTGCACTAAGTTCGTTAAATATGTGCAGACTATACCACAAAACCCGGTGGTGTTGCGCGGCGGCGCGGACGCCGGCAGCGCGCGCTCCAAGAAGAAGAGCTGGTACAACGCGCTCTACCCCACCTACAAGAGCAAGTCCGAAGACTTCAAACGCCTCTTCAAAGACCTGCCCGATGAGGAGAGGCTGATAGTCGGCAAGTTGAAAGCGTTATAACTTAGCGTCTGTTGGTAGTTCAGCAAGTCTCCGTTCTCGAAGACCGCCTAAATTGGTACTTCTACTGCTAAACAGTACTGTGTTCCGATAAACGGTGTTATACCTAATGAAATTACTGAGGTAACGAGACTTAATCTTATGTCTAAAGGCGACAAGTACAAAGTTGTGTAGTGTACGTAATCTTAACTAGTGCCACGTTGTTATAGGCGAGCGAATCGTTAATCATCATGTGAGCTTTCCGCTCTTCTAGTCGCTATATTGAAAATAACGAAGAGTGTTATAGCTAATTTAATTAGTGAAGTGATGAAACTTATCGCGTTAATTATCAAGTGTAGTATGATGCTAAATAAATTCAAATGACTTACTATCAGGTAAATGTCTCTTTTCGTTGCATTGTTATTAAAATACAAAACACTGGATATAATGTGGCGGTTTAGCCAACAGCTTTTCCTATTAAAGCAATGATGTTAACCACAGTAGTATAGTGTAGTTGCTTATATGACAATGATATAATTGATGTAATGGTTCATTGTTTATTTTAACTGCGTCCAGATTATTCGTGCGCGCTCCAAAAGGACATCCTCGCGCATGGCAGGCTGTACGCGTCGCAGAATTTCCTCTGCTTCCATGCGAGCATCTTCGGCTGGGAGACCAGCATGACGCTGCGTTGGAAAGACATTACCGCAATTACTAAGGAAAAAACCGCGCTGGTAAGTGCTATAGCCAAGTATTATGTAGAGCGGTTAAGCGCTCGCTATGTCACACGTATTTCTCTGGTTCGATTGTACGTATGTGGTAGCATCAGGAAGAGACGGTTTACCCTGGTTATCATAAAATCAGAAGGCAACAACACTTTTATTTTCCGACGAAGCATCGAGAAGAGCAGAAAGTTTGTCTTAAGGTATTTGACACTTTTGCCCTTAACATGGCGTTTAATGTGATGATAAACACTGCACCACATTGTGCTCGTCGCCGTAAGACAGTTCAATGTTAACTTTAATCGCAACAGTAATGTTTGCGAACTACTGTTTGGCGGCACAATTAGGAACTGCAAGCTACCTAGACGGTCTCCGGTAACAGAGACCTGTACCTCCGAACACTAGAATTTCTCATCTGTCTTTATAACGGAGGTAATTGCAAAGGGCGGACTTAATATCCTAGAAGCTTTTCCTGCTAGTCAATTTAGGAAGTTCTTAGTTATTTTGATATATATAGCTAATCTATTTGCATCTTCCATTCTATACTTCATGTAATGAAACAGGAACTCCCGTGCAGGTGATACCGAACGCTATCCTTGTGTGCACGGAGGGCGAAAAGAACTTCCTGACCTCATTCTCCGGGCGCGACAAGGCCTACCTGATGCTGTTCCGCATCTGGCAGAACGCGCTCATGGACCAGCCCATGAGCAGCCACGAGATCTGGCAGTGGGTGAGTTAGATGATACTATACTATACGTTTGATCGTGTGTTACTATAAGCGAGACAAATGAATTTACAGGCGTATAATTAATGATTTCAAAAATATGTTTACTACTTTTAGATAAACACATTATTGATCAAATTAAAATAGCTACAGTCAATTGACTGTAGCTATTTATTTATAAACTTTTAATCTAAAGATTGACAAAGCAGCCTTGCAAACTTTTAGGATACGAGCGATAAAATAAATAATTATAGAGAATAAAAAAAGTAATAAGAAAAGAGAAGAATAAATAAATAAGACCAAGAATTTTATACAACAAAGATAAAATTATTGAATACTAGCCTCTATTTCAATTAGACGTTAACATAAGCAATACATACAAAATATAAAGTCTATATTATACAAATTTACATTACTATCACAGTAATTGGTCTTTTTCATTTTAACAACAATTCTGCAAGGAGTTGTATACATTAAACCAAAGAAACAAAAAAAAATGTGCGTTAAGAATTACGAACCTATCTGCGTCGGTGGATATATCAAGTTCAATTGCATTTTACACTTTGGCGAAACTAACAGGACGTTTATCTGGCGGTGAGTGATAAGCGTCCCCATGAGAACGAAGTGCCAATTAGAATGTTTACACAACAACACATTGCGTCATCGCTTTGAGACGTGAAGTGTCGACCATTGTAATTTAACTATTACAAAGTCATTCGATACCTAGTCACCTTAGCAGTAGAGTTTATTGATGACATTGGGGGAAGGGAAATATCGAAGGATAATTACAATTTGATGTTATCTAAGAACAGGTATATCAAGTAGAGGTAAGAATTAAGCGCAGCGACTTTTTCTACCATCGGACAGTAATGTATAAACATTGCTGAGTTCCTGTTTGATAGGTCCCGTAGATATTGTTGTTATTGGGAATAAAAAAAAAATGGTATCTTATGTTACAAGACGACGGGCACGATGTTGTGTTTGTGGACATCATCCTAAATAGCGACACTGTCATTACTCGTTGCTTCGTGGAAAAAAAAACTTGTATCACTATCTATTTATATAGCATAAGCCTAAAAGGCAATAGCGTTAAATAAATGATGTATCATTTGAAAGTATAAAGCGCGGCTGTAGATGCGTCGGGAATTATGCGCATACGCAACGAGACGCGCCACAAGTGGCGTGGAGGGGCACGTTGTTTTTCACTTTAAGTAAATTTGGAATTTAAATTCTTGAAAGGCGTCCCGGAGTTACGAATTGCGGCCACATTCGTAATAACATAACATGTTTTAATAACAAGCGATATTTATTTTATTAGTGTTAGATCTCCATTGTTAGGGGTCTTCTAGGTTAATACCTAGAAGACCTACCTTTTCCAGGTGGTAGGTCTCTGTTGCCGGAGACCGTCTGGGTGGGTACCACCGCAGCTCCTATTGCAACCGACAAATAGTAGTGTGCAAACATTACTGTGTTCCGGTTTGAAGGGCGCTGTTGCTAGTGTAATTACTGGGGTAACGAGACTTAACACCTTATGTCTCAGCCGACGAGCGCAATGTGGTGCAGTGTGTACCATCTTAACTAGCGCCGCGTTGTCATGGGCAAGCGTGTCACTTACCATCAGGTGAACGTCTTGCTCGTCTCGTCGCTTAGTGGTATAAAAAAAAAAACCCAGTAAGCCGATATATGTTCCGTTATGAACTACGTTCTAACTAGTGTAAATATTAGGATGATGAGACTTAGCATATTGTCTCCAGGCAATGAGCACACTGGGGGCAGTAACAATAGGGCTAAAGTTGCCTCTGCTTGACGAAGGCGAATAAAATATAGAGTTTTCATTTTCACAGCCATTAAAGATCTGAGCTTTCGTCACCCACTAAGTGTAATTGTCTTGTGTAACACACCTAGCATGCTAAGAACAGCTACGCTTCTCTAAGACGTTTCTCACTCAGAAAAATACTATTTAAATAGGTAGTATTTTCGTGGCTCCGTGACGGTCGCCGTCGGTAAATAGCAAACATTTTGACAGCCCAAGGTCGGCATTCGGAGCGGATTTTGTCTCCCGCAGTAGATAAGGCCGCTCGCAGAGTTACGGTACACTGATAATTACAACTGGTTGTTTTCCGTCATTATAAAATTATTATCGGTCAAATAAAGAATTTTATTGAAAACTATATAACATTATAACGTATATTAGATGCGGACTTAAATTTGAAACAGATCAAATCTAAGTGAAACAAAGGTTGGACAATTGTTGTTTATAATGTAGAAAGCGTTGGGATAAGGATAATCAATTGGCGGTAAGTGATACGTCTGCTCATAACAATTGGGCGATAGTTAAGATGCTTACATAGCATTGTTATCTCTAGACGATTCACTTTATGAGTCAAACGCAATACGGTGCTTATTATACGAGAACACCGCTTACTTCTTGGCGGCAGTGATAGTCTCCAGCAACCGAGAACTGCTACTATCACCAAAATTGTCAAAATCTCTTAATATTTTGCTTGTGCTAAAATGTGATTAACAACACACAATCATAGTACGAGTATATAAATTTGACACTCATATCTTTACAGGTTCACTCGTGTTACGGCGAGGAGTTGGGATTCAATTCCGAGGACGAGGGATACCCGCGCGACGTGCGCGACGCGCCCGACGACTCGTCCACGACGCAGCTGGACCCGCACGAGGTAACCATCACATTGCCTGCCTAGCCGCCATTTTACTAGCCAAACTTCAAAACAATAAAAAAGTCTAAATCAAATTGGAATTTGCACAATCATTGTTAAGTGCGAAAAAATAATACACTCCCGGACACATCTATCGGCCCACCTAGTGTTTAAAAGTTTTAACGGTGCCTAGCTAAAAATAAATGTTAGGTGGAGCAATAAGTTTTAATGTAGTTTTAAAGCTGATTTTTTGGTCAACCTTTATGTATGTTATTTTTTTAATTTTGAATTCAGGATTATGAAAAAAAAACGAACATTCGAGTCTCTGTTCATTGTTTTCAACGACCCAGGAATGTAGAAAACTTTTTTATTTCGCACAAGTTGAATTTTTTTTTGATGTGTTCGCTTATTAGTTCCATAAAAAGGCAAATCTAAACTTAGAGCCAGTTTTGACCAAAAATATGGATACTCTGCCTGAAATTGTCGCCCAAGTTGTAAAACTTCTGCCGGCCAAATCAATTCGAAATTACAAAAAACATAAAAAATAAACTTACATAGGGGTTGACCAATAAATCTGCTTCAAAACTGCATTAAAACTTATTGCTCCACCTAACATTTATTTTTAGCTAGACACCGTCGAAACTTTAAACACTGGGTGGTGGGCCGATAGATGTGTCCGGGAGTATATATTAAATTATTCAAAAGCCCTCCCAGCATAGTTGTCCACAAACGAAAGTGATAACTTACTCTTCGCTGAATATCCTGAAAAAACCTCATGTAAATATGATCGGAACAAGCATCTCCGTTATTTTAGACGAGCCTGCGGTATCCTATGAGCTGTATGAATCTATAAACATCAGCAGCATTAAACGTCATTAGAGAATAGGACTCCGTTATTTTACTCGATGCTAAACATTATAGATTAATAAATGAAAAACTCATAAAAACCACAATCAGATTATGTACGAGCGATAAGAATTTATCGAGTTATCGATAGAGTGGCGAGATATCGTATCGGTAGTCACCTGGTCAGAGCCGCAGCGCGCGCCCGCGATGATCCGGATCGCGAGGAAAGTGAAGAAAAAAGTAAGGTTCGATGTTAGGATACCTCACACGACTCTCTTAAAACATACATGCATTACATTTTCACGACAAATATCGTGAAAAGCTTATCTACTTTAAAGTCTGTTTCAAAGCCATTGTTTGATTAGTTGCAGTGATTAATGGGAGCTTTAATTATCCGTTAAAAGAAATCATATTTTTCTTCAATGTCTCTCCTAACCTACACTTGACTTGGAATGTATTACGTTAAGAGACAGTAAATGTGGCCGTTGTAAAAGAGTTTCCATGGATGTCCTGACTCTCAGGGGAGTTTTGATGACAATACTACTTAATTTGTTATTTGTTATTACAAAATGTAATTTCACTGGGATTGACATATGAAAAAAATCTGATATCAATAAACAACAAATATAAACTGTATGCGTCTCTACGTGGCCTTTGGAATGTCAAACAACGAATCTATTTTGGATTTTTTTAAAGGAATTGAATGTACACAATCTCGGTGGAGTCAACACATTATCTGTTCTTTTATAGACTTGCCGTCTTTTATAAATTTAACTACTGGTAGTGATCTTTAACATTGCATTGTAAATTTATTTGCTGTATAGCGAAGAGCATAAACATTACTAAAATTACGTGATGTTTACAAAGATGTTCATTTAGATATTTTATTAAGGTAACCTGATCATTGAATGCGACTTCGCTTTATCGCTCCCGTCGTGTCGGCTGCTTGCTTACTGCAAGAACCAGTCATGCTATCAACATAGCATAATTAACTTTTGATTATAAAAAGTGTTACAAACTCAGTCGATAACTTTATTCTGTAACGAATAAGTTGTAAAAAGTTATCTGTTATTGTTCTTACTCTAACTCGCTAAATTAAAACAGTAATAATTATACTATAAAAGGCAATAAATTAAAAAATTTAAGTGAACACCATCCGCACATTCACAAAATGGCGATAAAAAATAATACCTTTGCTCTGTCATATGTTTCGTGGCTTTAGTGACAACGTTGTTGACATAATTTCCGGTAATGGAGCGTTCCAGTTTAATCACAGGACGTCTAAATCCAGCTAGGAAACAATTATTTGTTAAAATGAAATCTTTGAGAATTGTTAGTCTACGCGCAGTGAGAATTATTTACCAACAGGTGAAAAGTTTTAATTTTTTTCTAAACGAAGAGATGAGCGAGACGTTTGCCTGATGATAAGTCATACAGGTGTATATGGAAAGGTATCCATTAAAATGTGGCTTTAGATAGATTTGCATTTCATTACATTTTTCTCGTTGCTTTGAGACATAAAGTCGCGTTACCCCAGTAATTTCAATAGCCAGGATGCTCCCCAAACCGAAACACAGTAATGTTTGCACACTGCTAATGACTTTTGGCTAGACTGTCGTTGACAACAGAAACCAACAAGGAAAACTTATGATATCAAAAACTGAAGTTAATCAAAGTTTAGGCAGGACCCGCGAGGATCCTTAGAACTGCTTTCAAAGCAAAGCGTTAAAAAGGCCGCAGCCATGTTCCTACCTTCGAGAAGGTTATAATGGGTACAGACTCCACCTACATTTTCCGTAGCTAATTAAATTTTTTCTTATTTGATGTAGATCTAGATGCTCTATCGGGTCTTAGGTTGAATTTTATCATTAAAAGGAATTTTGTCTTAGAAGAAGATTTTGAAAAACTTCTCTCAATCTTCTAAAGTCACCCGTGAGTTATGAAAGGGACGGTTGTGAATTGTACTATGTACGCTTGAACAGGATCTGGCTGACGCCTCGTCGATGGAGGCGGCGGTCGTGGGCGGCGCGGGACCACGGACCCGGGACCTCTCGCCGATGAGAGGTGAGTCATTAGTGCCGCATCTGTCTCGACATAAGCTAGGGCAAGTCTTGATTCAGTATAATATAAAGTCAAACTAATATTTTTAATTCGTTTTTTTAAAGCATAACTAATATCCCAATTGTTTTACATACAAAATATGAACGCATCGCATTCATTTAAATAAAGCTATTCAAAATAAAATCAATTTTGAAACTAAACTTTCCAAAGTTTCGCTATGCATACAACGCGGGCTGTGTTCCGAACACTGAAGACGATCAGGGAGATGTTTAGTACTACATGACCCTGACTATTCTCAGATAGCAGGGTCATGTAGACTTCAGTGTTGGTATCATCCCGCAGATTTCTTCAGATACTGACACAAATAGTTTCGTCATGGGTCGATTAATATAAAACATGAACAGAAAGCAAACGATCAATCGGTTAAGACGATTATATAACCTCAAAAATTCCTCGAAGGTTCCTTACTGGCAGTGGGAACATAAAGTTGATAGTTTATGTTATGTTACTCGATATAAAGTTGTTGATATAACAGTCTCGTTTGTTTGTTAATAAGCTTTTTAAAACCAACAGATAAGAGGTCGTGGAAGCGTTATTTTGTTGTATAAACTATGCCAGGGCCGGACACGGTTTTGGAAGGATTTTATCCACGCAACGTCACCGAAATAGCCTTCAGCGTGCAAGGTGAATTAACAACAAGCTCCACATGAGTGTTGGACTCGGACTTGGAAATCGCCTTTAGGAAAACTTAGCGCGGAACCTCATCCTTTTTATTAAAACAATTTTAAATTAGAAGTTATTTTTATTAAAGAAAACAAAAGTTAAAGTACTTTTTTTTTTAATTTCGCTTTATTTCAATGTCCGGTTTTTATTTAATAAGATTTTTCTTTAACCAAATCCGGGTCGAGTACGACATACGACACGTATACATAGAAGCTGGGGGGTCGGTTCAAGCACAGAGACACATACAAAACTTAATTCAGTAACGAACTTAATTTCGTCATGAATAGCTACGGTGTAAACTGCCTTAGAGTAATTTAAGTGTCAAGTTAAATCTTTAATATACGTTTCCAAAGTTGTATCGACGGAAAATGAAATTTTAATTTTAATTTTGTTCATTGAAAATTAAATGTGGGACGTTTACGCCTTGACAGTTATAAATCGTTTCACTGCTCATCATTTTACATCTGGAATTAGTTTGAAAGTCACAGAAGCCGATGGCTTCGCCTTGGTGGATTATGAAGCTTCAGCACTGGCTGAAGTGGACCCGTGTTGCCAGCCGACTCGGGCGACATATGGTAAATCTATTGCAGTGATGTTTCTTGTTATAATATAAATGCTCTTCTGCAACATCGTATACTTATGTTTGGGTTAATGGTGAATGTTATATTCTTTTGTTATTTTACTTGACCCGCTTCGGTTGCAGTGACTAACGGGGGTGCGGCGTACCGCGGGGACGAGGAAGCGGCGGACACGCTGCCCACCGACATGTCCGACACGACTGACAGCGAGCCCGACAAGCACCACAAGTAATGACACCCATTTAAACGTCTAACTATAGATGATAGTCCTGGCTTTGACCGGTGGTAGGTCTCTGTTGTCGCAAACTGTCTAATAAAGCACCACCGCAGCGACTATTACTTTCATATGTACTAGTGCGTAAATTATATTCTGTTCCGGTTTGGATAGCGTAGTAGGTTATGCAATTACAACAGCAATGCAACGTGCTATCGTATGGTATAAGCGAATAATGTGGTGTTGTCTGAATATCCTTACCCACAATGTTTTGTTTTGTGCATGCGTCTATATACCACCAGGTAGATATATCTTAAACACTACTACTTCTGCTAAGATGTCTACAAAGGTCTATCGCTAGTTAAATTTATCCATACCGTGATACTTGTAAAGGACGTAAAACTATTAGGTACTTATTGCGTTGCAGCGGCGGCGAGGCGGAGAAGTGCACGTCGACACACGATAGTAAGCAGTTCCTCAGTCAGCAGTTCCCGTTCAACATCGATCAACTGTTCACCATGATGTTCACCAACTCCAAATTCAACCTTGAGCTGCTAACCGCACGCGAGAGCACCGACTACACCCAGGTAGAATCTATTCAGTCAGCGTTCTTCACAAACCGTAGTGTGAGTGGTGAGCATGTATAAATACATGTTTATACCCCGGCAGGTCTCATCCTTATGCATATGTGATCTTGTACTTTCGTGTTTAGTCTTTGTGGCAGATCACTTAACTGTGTACGCTCTAGGAGCCGTGGCAGACGCAGGGCTCACGTAAAGCGCGCCGCGTCAGCTACACGCTGGGGCTATCATCGGGGCTCGTCGGACCGAAGAAGGTGCGCGTCACCGAAACACAGGTTGGAATAACAGCACATTTAGTTATTTCCTTTACCCTTTTTCTAAATTTCCGCTGCTAAACTCGGGTCTTTCTTAAGGATCACCATTATTTAATTCCGTTTGATTTTACTATGGATTTTTTTATCTGTAGTGGGCTAACCTTTGTCCTCAAATTCACATGATGATAAGTGTCAACGTGGCCGATTAGTAAAAAATGCAAGCTCTAAATACTCTGGCTCTCATATATTGCTAGACTACAGCGATATAGTTATGACGGGTTTGCAATGTGATGGTAGCAACTAGCCTGCCTGGTTCGAATCCCCTCATATCTACAAAACTCGACAACATGAGGATCCGGTATCGAACCAGCACAAGGCAGGCAAGTCACTGCGTCACGGAGGTTAATTTAGAAAGATAGAAGCTAGCGTTAGCAGGGTGACCTGTGCTGCTTCTGATGTATTAATGGCGGATGTGACATGTCCAGTGCAACTTTATTTATTCGGAAACTCTATAAGCTCTAGCGACTTACTCTATTGAGAATTCTATTCTTTACCACAAGATCTAAAAAAATATCTTTTATCCTTTCATGTCCGCAGGTGATGAACAAATGCTCCAAACCCGGCGCTTTATACTCAATAGACTCGACGAGCGAGAACGCCGGTATCCCATACGCGGACTACTTCAGCGTGGAGGTCCACTACTGCCTGCAGCGGGTGGCCGAAACCTCCACCCACCTGTCCCTGTACGGCCACGTGCGGTACAAGAAGAGCATGTGGCCTATGGTCAAATGTAACCCTACTTTATTTTTGCTCAAAATAATACCATCAACATCTTAACCGTCATCTTTCACTATTAATGAATTCGGATTCTTGTTTACAATAGAAGCCATGACATCTCATTATGTAACGCAGTCATACGCGCTATACGTCGCGAGGAAGCGCGGGTTCGATCCCCACTGACCTTAAGCTGATGGTGAAGGGTCCAAGAACAAATGGACATCTCGTAAATCACTAATACAACCAATAATTTTTTAAACCAACCATAGCTTAAATGATAAATGAATTAAACTAGGCCTTAAGTCACAATTAGACTTACTACGGGTGGGAGTATCGCAATCACTGGTAACTAGGAAATTATTAGCAATGGCCCCTCAACGTCACTGAACAGTGAGATCAACGGTACTGATTTTATGTTTACAGCATTACTAGAAAATAACACGATGTCCGGTCTGGAGGAGTACGCCCGCCTGCTGGAAGCGCGTCTCACCGCCTCTGCCCCGGCGCCCACCAGACTCGCGCGGAGGCGGCGACGACATCTCGGTAACTTAACATGTTAATCAATGACCGCTATGAAACTTAGGATGGCTTCGACGGTTATTGTAATCTTGACGTTTTGTTTAATTTTTCATCATTAACATTAGTGATACTGTAGTTCTGTGTAGCTATTTGATGTGCATGGCGGCAGTGACAAAATGCGACATCATATTGGATTGTTTAATTATTTTATACATAATGATAGTATTGTTGCTATCACAAATAATACCTTTGTAAATTACAAGAAATTATCTATATTCGGTATGTGCTTTGTGAAGCGCTGAAACTTATAAAGTGCCACAGATTTTTTTTCCTGTAATTGTCATTTTTTAACCGTGTTTTCGGACAAGCCGGTGGAGAGTGATGGTGGTGGTGATATGCTAATCTACAGGTGGGAAAGGGATAGAAATTGACGGTTTTACAGTTTAATATCTTGTTGTCACTGAATATATTCTGAATTTTAAATATTGCCAATAGCAGCGGTTGGCCAGGAAATGGGCCCGCTGCTACCGCAAGCGACGGGGCCGGCGCTTCCGCGAACGGCCAACGCAAGAGGCGGCACGTTGCGCTGGCTGCTGGTGCTACTGCTGCTACTGCTGCTGCTCAACGCGGCGCTGTACTGGCGGCTCGCCACCTTACAGAAGAGTGGCTTCGACGCTGATGATTTACAGGCCAGGTCAGTCACACAACTCGATAGTTCATTCTTTACTTTTTGGCGGGAGACTTGGCCGCTGTAGTATTATTTCTGATCCTACTCCGTACAATAGATAATTTACTACCAACCCAAAATTATATAACTGCTGTCTTAGGTCAACAGTTTGATCTCGGACTTGATTTTTCACTAAATCGGGTTCAGTTGTATGGGTTAGTACACAATAAATGTATGGTCCTGCTAGTGGTCACGTTATCCTAGACTACCTCTCCGCTTACGATCAGGTCGGGTCGTAGTTAAGTACTAATCTACATTAAATTCTATGAAACTGTCTCAGGTTGAGTTCGGCGGGCGGTGCGCAGGCGCAAGAGTGGTCGCGGTTATTGCAGCAGCACACGTCGCGGCAGCGCTCCGAGTTACTCGCGTGGCGGGACGCACTCGACCGGACCGTCGCGCACCTGGCACAAGTACGCACGCACGCACGCACACGCTCACAACACATGCCTGCTCACACTCACACTGCAATTTTTCCATATTGAGTCATATCGTTCAACAAAACGACGGGGATCTATATGAGTTAATGTTTTTTTACCTGCAACAGGCTTACATTTAACTACAACTTCACAATGTTTTAAGTAACAAACAAACCCATGGATTGTGAAGCATGCTCACTCAGAATACTCTGGCTTTTCATATATTGATAACAAAGATACACCGATTCAGTTACGGCGGCAGATTTACAGAATATAAGTGTAGTACCCAGCAAGGTAGGTTCAAAAGTCTACCACAAACCAAACTGCACTACATGTGCCCTCAGAATCAAAGCACTGACCTTATTAAATTGCAAGCGCTTAACTGCTAGTGCGCCAAGGAAATCTATTCTTATACTTTACGTTAAGTAACAAAATAATACATTTTCTAATAGACGGAACAAGCACTGAGGAGGCTCTTGGAAACCATCAAGCCTTCGCTAGAGAAGGCGCAGGCCGAGGCCGCGCCCACCAACACCGAGCTGTGAATGTTCCGTGCGCGAACCATGCGGAAGAAGGATTGAAGCAAGTGTGAAGTGGACGGTAAGCTTACATGTACCGGAGAGGTGTTAGAAAGAATTTAAGGAAGTCGTCTCCTTTCTTTCTCAGAGATATTTTAAAGTACATAAAATTACAGAACAGAGTGGGGAAGTAGAGAACTATTTATAGATTTAATGAAATTGTCGTTTTTTTATCGGAACGACCCATCGTTGGCACGATCGTCAAAAATTCTGTGTTCGTTGGCACACGTTTTGTTAAATAGTTGCCGTACAATTATAAGTATATAGGAACATGGATACGTTGGCAGCCGGAACAGAGTAATACTGTTGTGGGTGGTAGCTTAAAAAACCCGCTAACTTAATATGGTGTTATATAATTATATTTACCAGTACTTAATAATTAACAGCAGTAAAAATATCACCGCCACCGCCTACAATTGATACGTCAATAGTTTACAAGCAACACAGTAAAATGTTTTCGATGTATATAACGAGTTGTCTGTGAATACTGATTTGTTTAATTTTATATATACGTAAACGAGCTCCCGTTTATCAATTGTAAATATTATTATTATTTAAATTACGCATATACTGGCAACACTAACTCTGATTAATAATTTACAGTTTAGCCAACCGATGAGAGTATGAGATAAAAAACGTTGTTTACTCTATCAGGGAATTTAAAAAATAAATTACACAGTACCAATATAATTCAAATTTAAAAAAATATAAAGACATGAAATTCATATTTTCTTTTGTATAGATTTATCTATAATTATAACATTAGGATTGGACCTTTATGAAATTCTTATAAAATAAATAAAATGTTATTTATGAGTACAGGCGTGTTTATACGAAGTTGTTAAAAAGTTAAGCGATTTTAAATTTTAATTACTACATTTAATATAAAAAGTTTATATTATCTGTTGATAACTTAACTTTTTACTAGTGAGGAGACAGTCTATGTAGCTACCACCGCAGCGTATATTTCTACCGCCAAACAGTAGTGTGCAAACTTTACTGCATTCTGGTATAAAGGGCATGGTAGCTAGTGAATGACCTGCCCATCTAGTTGCTTCATCGACTAAAAAATTATAAATTTTCGTATGTGTATTTATATATTTATCAACAGAACTATATATATTATAGCTTCGGTCCCATGTGATAAAGGCAAACACCTACAGCTCATGCAGCCAAGATTAAAAAAAATGCTAAAGGCGAAGAACCGTAGCCTGTACAAACAAGTATTAATTAAAAGAGAAATACCATACAGCTTGCTATAACTATGTCAAATATTGCATGTTAAGTATTAACACTTGGGCCTGTTGAGCTTACACTAGTTAAGTTGAATAACTAGACCAAAAATTGTATTTCGAAAAAAAATTGCAATTTTTTTTTGTCACTGAATAAAATACAACGAAAGATTAAACTCATTCGCCATTTTATCGTTTCTAATCGGCGAATAAATCGGACGCCGTAAATTGTTAGTTGTCACTGACAGACAGACATATCTGTTACGTGTAATGTTAATAAAAAAAAAAGGTAAAATTATTTTAAGTAATCCATGCGTAAACACTGAAAAACCGGTCAAATTGTTTAAAATCGTGAAATGTATAGAATTTTTAATTTTTAAACATGTAACATTAAATAATCAGCGCCATCTTGCGTTAGTTAAATAATTTTACTGATTTTTTTAACTTTATAATAACTTGCACTATATAAATATTGCTTTTTACAATTGTATAGCGGTGAAATGAAATATATTTCCAATAGCTTTGTATTATATTTAGTTTAATTGTAAATGTGTAGTTGTGTAGCGATGGCGTCGCGCGCAGTCTTACACACACCGAGCCGAGCCTTCGGTGTGGACACACGCGAAAATAATACGTATCGATCGCGCGGAGTTGTTTCGCGTCGGCAGTAATTTAATAATCGTTTTATTGCAAATATGTTATATAAATATCAATGATAACTTTTATACGTAACACCGGAAATACGCACAGCGCTCGTCAAGTGACATAACTTACGAATGTATTGTTAGCTCTCATGTTAACCCTTTGCACTCGTAATAAATTTTTAGAAAGTTAGCTAATAACTCAGATTTTTTATTCATGTTCGATCAAGGTGGATTTGTTTGTATGTCAATGTGTTCCAATGTAACTAGAAGATTCACCAACCAAAAATCAGAAATTTCAAAATTTACCCCCTGAATACACCCCTTGACCTAGGATGAAAACGTGGCCATATAATATTTTATTTTTTAACGTGTCAAACTAATATTTGAGTAATATTGAAACCAATAAGTACTAAGCTATATTTACATAATAAAAATCTAACAAAAGTATATTACATAAACAATATTTAGGGGCGGAACGTAATACCCCCACCATAGCAAATCAACAAAATCATCACAGTTTAGCCAAAGATTTTTTGTTTTCTGTAACTGGTAAAAAGTAAAGTAGGAGAGCCGTGACAGCCAAGTGGTTTGAACGCCCGTCGTCTACTCCGGAGGTACCGGGTTCGAATCCGGCTTGCACCAATGAATTTTTCAATTTATGTGCAGTTAGTATAACAAGAACTAATATCACGCGCTTTGACGGTGAAGGAAAACATCGTGAGGAAACCTGCATATCTACGTCATGACTGTCTGTTGTCAGACAAGACAAGACAACAAACAGACAAACAGACAAACAACAAAACAGACAAGAAGAAGAAGAAGAAGTAAGTAACTGTAATAAAACTAGCTAAAAAACAATAATAATTACACAAAAAACATAATAAAAAGCAAATAAACATAACATAAGGAAACAATTTTTCTTCTTCTAAGTCGTATTTCCTCATGACATGGTAAGGTCGTGGTCATCATGTGTAATAAAACACACGACGACTTTCTTGGCAGCTATAATGGAGTGATTTGCCACAGCATTATTCATTTCAGGTAGATAGGTTGTAGGTTTCCTCGCGATGTTTTCCTTCTCCGTCAAAGCGCGTGATATTAGTAGATGTTATACTAACTGCACATTTTTTATGAAACAATTACATTTTATAATTTAGCAGACTTTGATAACTCACGAAAAAGACTCCGTTATGGAGCCCTTACTTTCGAGTACATGTACCGCACATATAACTAGTTAGCCGTCTTCCACCTGCCACTTTTCTGTCGGAACACACCAAACAGTACTTTTTGCACCCCTTATGGAATATATACAATTTGCCGTTCAGTCGCTCTTCCTTATCACTTGATGATGGTGTACCAAGTTTGGAGGATTATCTATAATTGCCTATAAGTTCATCAACCAATTACCGAACAAATTTTAGGTGCGGCGTCATGGGGCGCTTATTTTGGCGACGTTGGTCGATTTTGCGCAACAAATATACTTCAACACTACTTTCATTGAACTCAAATTCTCAAACATAATCGTCCATATAAAATACGTCGTTACTCTGCTTGAAAACTCATTTTCAATGTTGCCTTGTAAATGTCTTATGATGTTATATATAACAGAAAACCGTCGCGGGTGACGACTTTCATTATTACTCTAAACTAAATTTGTAACCCAATATGGAACACCTGTAAATATTTGAAAAAGTGCATATACCATGAACATATCTGGATGATCAATAGCGCATTCATTTTTCCGAATTTATTTTTTTATATAAAATCGAGCGACTCTTATGTTTTCCTTATATAAATCATACTAAATAGACCCCGCCGCCAATTTATCCACTTGCTGACAGATATATATATAGATATATATTCCTACAAAAAAATAATTTGAATTATTTGGTGCCGATGCAGTAATATACGAGCGCAACGATCCAAATGTGCAATGTCCCCTCTAAGGGGACATACGAGCGCAACGGTAAAACGTCTAATGTCCCCTGTAAGGGGACATACGAGTGCAAAGGGTTAAAAGTCAATATATTTATTTCAATTCTTCCTAACATAGTTTCCGTGTGCCAATATTTTATATAGCTTATTAATATTTATTATTTTCAATCAATTGTATTAGTTATATTTTTTTATATACGTTTCTTTTAATATTTAGTTGTATACTACAATTATGTAAGACATGGTTTTGGAGTTTAATATCAATTATTTGTGATAGAAAAATTGTATTGGTATGAATTATTGGATTTTGAAAGCCACAGGAATCATATCTGTATTTACAAAATGATAACCGGAAATGGCCGCTGCAACGCTTACGCATCGAATGCTAATTAAAATTATTAACCTAACATCTAAAACTAGATGATATATCATTTCTTTTGTTGTTTCAATTGTGCCAATAAATATCGCTTTAACGGTTACGTTAGAAGAAATTAACAAATCATCTATAAGCAATAAAAGCGCGCAACTCTGCGTCTGTGTGACCAGTATATAAATATTTAGGAATTAAATGTATTTATTCATAGATTTCTATTTACTGCGTGTTAAGTATACTAGAGTGTATCTATTGTTGTTACCTATGTAAATTGTTACATTAAAAAAAAATATGGACGCTATCTCTTAACACTTTTGTATGATATTCTTTTCGATGTTTTGTTACCGGTAAATATTGGTGCTTTTATTTCTTTGTTTTTATTTTATTTGTTTATATTTTCATTTTCCATCTGTGCCAACGTGCTGGCATCGTGCAAGCGGCAGTGTGTAGTATACGTAAACCATTCCACGTCGTGTGGCGATAGTTTTCCTATTAGTTTGTATTTGCGTGTATTATTGATGTCGTAAGTAATCGCCGGAAGTCGCGACGCGCAGTGTCCGGCGGGCGGGTACGTTTTTAATTATAGTATTATTATAATGTAATGTTTACTAGTTAGTTAAATGGGTGTTAGTGTTTCTAGTGTGATATGGACGGGTGTGTAATAGTAAATCATGATTGTGTGACCGGCTCGTGCCCGCCGCGCACTCCGCGCCGCGCGTCCGCTCCCGGCTGCACAAAGTCCGTAGTTTACAATTTAATAGTAGACTACACGTTCTCAGTATTTGAATAAAAATTATTATCGAATTGTACGGTTTTATTTCATATTCCTTTATTTACACCATTTTAATAAACTAATAATTTCTACATCAATAAATCTCTCTCCGTGTTCCCGTGCACTCCTCGTCTTTCTTTCATAACTTCGTTAACACTACGGCGGTTCGTTTGTGGAACAACCTACCTGACCACATTCGAACTGCCAAATCATTATTTTCCTTCAAAATAGCGTTAACAGAATACTATCTTAAAATCTAATCTGTATCTTCCTCTTGCTGTTACCTATTCTCAAATGTTTTTATTTATCTAATGCACCACTGTCTTCTCTTTTTTCTCTTGCTATTTATGTCCTATTTTCCAGTGGGTTGTCTGGAAGAGATTGCTTTAAAGCAATAAGTCCGCCCATTGTACATAAATTTGTCTGTTCATTTCTTTACTTTGAGTGCAATAAAGAGTATTTATTGTTATTATTTATCTTTTTTATGTTTAATTTCTCCCACGAGGGGGTAAGATTACATATACCACGGGTCATTGACCAAGTGATACAGAAAAAAAAAAGTATGAGGGAAAATTATTAATTCTATGCAGACTATATATACTGTATTATATGTGGTAGGTCTCTGTTGCCAGAGACCGTCTGGATGGGTACCACTGCAGCTCCTATTTCAACCGACAAATAGTAGTGTGCGATCATTACTGTGTTCCGGTTGTAAGCGCGCTGTAGCTAGTGTAATTACTGGGGTAACGAGACTTAACACCTTATGTATCAGGCGACGAGCGCGATGTGGTGCAGTGTGTACCATCTTAACTAGCACCACGTTGTTATACAAGCGTATCACTTACCATCAGGTGAACGTCTCGCACGTCTCGTCGCATAGTAGTATAAAAAAAAAAAAGGTTCAAAACCAAAATAAAACGAAACTAATAATCCGACACTGTGTCAAGATTTATTGCAAATCCATCATACACAGCGGTCGGGGTTTGGCTTATAACTAAGTTGAGAGGGGAGAGACGGGGGGGGTGTTCATTTGTCATCGTCCTTGAAGACCATGGTGCTGTGGCACTTGCCGCAGTAGTGCCGGTCCTCCATGACCGCCATGAACACGCCCGCGCCGCACTGCTCGCCGGTGCACTCGCGGCGCAGCCGGTGGATCTTGCCGTTCTCGTCCACCTGCACAACAGTTACCACGTACAGCCACACGCTCACATAAGACGTTCACAACACCAACAAGACAAGTACACTGAATTATATTTTAACTAGCTGACCCGACAGACTTCGTTCTGTCAAAAAAAATTGGAATGTTCTTTGTTCCTGCCTATTTTATAGCCGGGGCAAAAAAATCTCTTGAACAGAACCGTCACCTTGGAAGTACATAAGTTATATTTACTACAAGCTTTATTATATACATATATATAGCCTATGACCATTTCTAGGTTATCATCTATCACCATACCAAATTTCATCAAAATCCGTTCAGCCGTTTAGGCGTGAAAGAGGAACAGACAGACAGACAGACAGACAGACAGACAGACAGACAGACAGACAGACAGACAGACAGACAGACAGACAGACAGACAGACAGAGTTACTTTCGCATTTATAATATTAGTATGGATTAATTCCAACTCACCTTGTAAAACCTGAGCACAGCGAGCTTGACCTTCTTCTTCTTGTGCTTGATCTTCTTGGGCGTGGAGTAATTCTTCTTCTTGCGTTTCTTGGCGCCACCGCGCAGACGGAGCACCAAGTGGAGCGTGGACTCCTTCTGTATGTTGTAGTCGGAGAGGGTGCGGCCGTCTTCCAACTGCTTACCCGCGAAGATCAACCTGAATTCAATTATTGAATTAACCACAACACTCTCCAATGGAAAACAAACTGGAATTAAACATGAGTATTATTTCCTAGTGCGATATGAGTGAGAAAGATTTAAAAGAGATCTTTGTAATAGATTAACAAATAAGTCTGCTGCCAACATCACTAAACTTAAAAAACAATATCAGTCCATAATATGTTTAAAATATAATATCTACTAGATTAACTTAAAGTGAATTCACTTTCATGTAATATGCTTCTTTACTATGAATACGAATCTTCATGAATTACAATTAAATAGTTCAAAAAATTATTCAACCATTAAAAGTATTTTCTGATTTTAAAATATTAAAACAAACCTCTGCTGGTCGGGAGGGATGCCCTCTTTGTCCTGGATTTTGGCTTTGACATTCTCGATGGTGTCCGAGGGTTCCACCTCGAGGGTGATGGTCTTCCCCGTGAGGGTTTTCACGAAAATTTGCATCTTGGCTCCTAGAAAGAAAGCATTGGTTTTTACTTAATGTAAAGGAAACATTTTGGACACAGAACCTGCTTTTTCTGTAGGACTAAAAATTAATACTTTATTGTGCAATAAACTAATTACTAATGTAAAGATAATTTTGTTTTTTTTAAACAAATATCTTTTTACATTTTTATAAAATTTAACTAATCAAAGGACATGAATCTTAAGCATATCTTTCAATAATAAAAAAAAATATTTAACTTTCTCCACAGGTCCATGGAAAACTTGCGAATTGGGACTAATTCCTTTCTTAGAGCTCTTCAAACCAAATGAGAAAATTAAACATTAATAAACGTAGAATAATTTCATAATATTTACTTAAGAAGTTAGATTTTACAAAGAACATGTTAGAAACTAAATTATTCAGTTAATGAAATACAAAACAACATTTCCAATTAATATTTTATTACACAGATATTAACATAAAACAGAGAATTAAACGAGAAGTATGGCATTGATCACTCCGTCATTCTCCGGGTTGTTGGTGACCTGAGCGTACTTTCCCCAGACAACCTTGCCAGCCTGAGTGACGAGACCGAGTTCAGATATGTTTACTTCTATCACTGTACCCTTCGTGATGACACCCAGGCTTGTGTACATCTGCGAGCTGGGGTTCTTTTTAACACCAATTATTGGTAAGCAGAAGGTTGCTTTTAGCTCTGGGTGCGTCACATGTGCCTTCTTGAATCTGAGTGCCATGGGCCGTATGAACCGTTCAAACTTTGGTGGTTTACGTGTGAAGTTCTCGCCGACGAAGGTCACTTTGGTCACCATCCGCTTCCACGCTTTCCTCTTCGATTTGCCAGATTTGAGAACTTTGAATACTTCAGCGTCAGCCTGCGCTCGCACTTTTGGTATCGGTACGTCCCACTTGCCGGCCTTCTCCTTGCGCTTCTGTTTGATCATGTTCGACAGGACTTTGGCCCGGGACTGCACATCTCTGTCCAGCAAGTACACAGGCAGCGCGCCCTCAGAGACTTTCTCAGTGTTTTGCTTAACATTTTTCTCTTCGTGCGCCTTGATTTTCTTTTTCATTTGAATCTTTTCATTGCGACGCTCCTTGTTGTAGATTTTGGCTTTGATTCCTCTCAGTTTACGCGCCTTCTCGGCCCTCTTGTGAGGTTCACGCGCCTCCTTCTTTCTTTTCCGCTCTTCATAATCAAGACGTCTACCGTAAAGCTTTTTGTGACGTTCAATGTATTCGTTCTGCGGCATTGTTGTTGCTTTTCGGCAGCTACAACAAAATTGGTCTGCTTATCAAAAGCTTAAACTTCCACCATACAATAAGTATAATATAACCTCTTCTCTTCTACTAATAGTAGCACATTTCAATTGTCAATCGGCGGTTTTTGCCAATTCACACAGCCATTTACACTTTATGTATTTGTATTTTATTAAATTCTATAAAGAAAACAATAACCTAACTGCTCCAAGAACGACGGCGGTATCCACGTGTAAAAAAAAATCGAAACGATGTAAAAGTTTTAAATAAGAATATTTAAAAATTTACTTACAACTACACTGTTTCCATTTGATATTATAAATCAATGCAAACAAAAGGAATAAACTACGGAAAATGTAAAATGTTATTACACAAAATTGACAAACTCACCTTATGCCGACACCATGCAACAAGGAAAAGGAAGTTGAACGATTATCATAGACAATCTTTCAGCAAAACGAAAATTTTAATACAGATAAAAAATATTCGTTTTGTTATTCAGCTACGAAGTTAACTATAACAAAACATTATTTCAATCTTAAGTAAAAGTAAACAATTTGCACCTTTTCTTTTGATATGATTGAATTAAAGTACATATCAAAAAAAACTATACAAGAAATTTTACCCATTTATCATATTTGCTACCGTAAGAAGTTCATAAGAAAAAAAGAATAATATGCAACATATCAACAGCAATGTTATAAATGCAAGCAAGCAATGAAATTTAAAAGTACTACGTTTTCTTTATTTTAGTTGTAAAGATCTGTTGCATTAGTTACTAGTTTTAATAATAATACAATAGACGAAACTAAAAACAAAGGAGCCTTTACATTTAGTAAGGGAAATGTTAAATATTTTGTATATTCTCTGTTGTGTCCTCTTTTCTGCCTATTCGATTAAATACTAGTTTGCTAATCTTGTTAATTCATAGTTTTAAAATAAACCGAATTATGAAAATCTAGCAGTTTTATTTTATTCTCAAAGGTAAATCTTCTATATCTTGATCACTACATATTATGGTCAAATGCGCACTTATAGGGGGATAGCGTATATGGTTATAAGGTTCGGGAGCACAAAGAGCTTCGTTAGCCAGGACTTAATCAAGAACATAAACGGATCAAAAGTAAATGGGCAAAAAGTAAAAAGTTAAAAAGTAAATTTATTTAGCAAACAATGGAATTTATCAAAATTAATTTTGAAAGAATTAACTATATTTTTTAAGTTTGACAAAGATTTAAAATTAATGGAATACTGCATGCAAGGAGTTTGTAAATTGTAATAACATGCCGCTACACACTAATACATAAAAAATATTTTCTCTTTATTTATTGACGGCTCTTTGAAAAAGGCTAATAAATTAATTCTAATTTTGTTATTGATAATTAAATACATTAATTTTGAGTATCATAATTTAGTAAAAAACACTATATTTGACGTTTTGTTAAAAACGGGACATAATACTACTATGATTACAAAGTGCTATTTTTGTCTATAGTTAATAATAAACATTCATTCATTCGATACTCGTGTAAAAGTGTGTAGAGTTGTATTGGCTGTAATTTTGGTACTGTGCTGCCATTGGACAAATCTGAAGCTGGATGTAATTTTATTAGTCAAAATTTGAGTGCTGCGTTGTCGTTTGGTTTATATTTAAAAAAAAATATCACAAACGCGTCGAAACGAGTTTAACGAAATCCCACATCCGAAATTTCAGCAAAACCCTAACTAAGACACTTCAAAATTTGTACATACACAGAAGTTATAATATGAATACATCTGCTTCATACTCATCGGGTACGTATTGTTATTTGTAGTAATCATTTCATTTACTTTATTATAAATCAAAATGGTGCCAACTTTTTATAATTGTATTGTGGGGTGTAGTAAGTTAATTTTGTGTGTAGTTTTGTCAAGGCCGAAAGGTACACAAGTGTGCTATATCCATATGGTGGCGGTTGCGGCACTATTATGGTGTTAACTTACAAACAACAGTATAAATTATATCTTATCCTTGAGTTATTTTCGAATTTGTATGAGTTTGATTGATAACCTTTCTGACAGATGTTCTATTAAATTATTCGACACAGTGCATAGTGATTGTGTGAGATAGTAATTAACTTATCAATTCATAACGAACAATGGTAACCTGTTTTAGCGGCATATACAAGAATGTGCAACAAATTGTGCAGCTGGTTTTATAATTAGTTTTGGATAGTGTAAACATTTCATTGTTTTTCTATCAATTTTTAAGTTATAGTTTAAATATATAGGAATAAAACTTTTTCGTGTTAACTTGGATTATGGAAATATTTCATTAACATTTGTCAAACAAAAGATATAAGCGAGTTAATGATTATATGATAAGTATTATTCTTTAGGTATTTAACACATACAAGTGTTAACAACATGTAACATAAACAATGAGACAACATTAAAACTTTAATTTATTACTGTGAATGATTTATGAATAATTTTATCATTGCTTTTGCTGATTATATTTGTTATCTAATATGCATAGGAACAAGGATAAAGTCTGTCAACCTCTCGTTTAATCAATACCTGATTTTTTTATTTAGGATCAATGCTCTCCGTTTGAAATAATATCCTATATATTATTATGCTTGGGTATGATATTTTTATAAATTTTATAGTATTCAGTGAATCTAACAAAACTGATAAGAGGTAGTAGGATGTGGTAATATTCTTGATGGTCAATAGCACTGTATATTTAATGTTGAGTTTTTTTTTTTTTATACTAATGAGGTGGCAAACATGCATACGGCCCGCCTGGTGGTAAGCAGTTACCGTAGCCTATTGATGCCTGCAGTACCAGAAGTATCACTGGCGCGTTGCCGAGTTGAGTTCATTATTGCTAGTCTATAACATTGGTTTCTAACCTTTTGTCAACTATTACATTAGAGAGACTTTTACAAGAAACTAAATGTATCAAACTCTTATAAATAATAGTTAATTATACACCAATTGTATATTTTCCTATTATCTACTATAATCATAAACCAATAATTCTCTCTCTAATTGTAGTATAATAAAGCGCCAGAACCCTGCTGGGAATCTATTCTATAAAAAAATTATCTCTGTAAAGTGCATCTTTGTAATTTGATATATATGTATAGTGTGTTATTAAGGCTTACTTATCGGAATATATTATTTCGCCTGACTAATAGCATTACAGAAACTATACTCACCAGTAGAGCTGTAATTTTCAGAACATTCATGGAGCAGACGTTGTTCAACAGAAACAGTGTTCAGCTTACAGGGAAAAGAAACTGGTAAGAATATATATTTTGTTTTTTAAATATTTTCGTATTTATATTTATTATTCATAATGCATGTTTGTGGTATATGTTTTTGTTTTGTGTTTGATATTTTAATTATAGAACCATATTATATATCTCCAGTCAAAAAAGCATTAATATATAATTATTTATTTTTGTATAAATTGTATTTAATATTTTCAACTTGTTAAGTACAATATGTTTCGTGTTGAAATATATCTATATCTTATTAAGTATTTTTGTTGATATATTTAGTATACTATTTTATAACATTCTTCAGTGTCTATAAATTTTTTAATTTATTCTTACAATGGTTTGGATGAAAGGCTTTTTATTAAAATTAGTATCTTTATAAATTGTTTCATACTTTAATTTTATGTAGAAAGACATTTTGTTAAGAAATATTACTTAGTACATATCAAAGTATACGGGGCATGTAATAACATGTTTGTAAATGAGCAAACATTCAAATACACATTTCAAACACGATACTATCTTACTTTTATTATTAAATGATTTTTACATCCAACTTTATATTTCAATATGCATAAAATGTACGTAAAATTATAAGTAATTAAATATTATTTTTAAAAATGTAACAATTATATAATAATTATAAACTTTTCTATATATTACCTATAAGTATATAACCTAAAAACTATTTGTAATAATATTTATATAATTATTGTCTCTTCCATTAAAACTACTATAGTCTTATGTAATTTTTATCAAATTTTGTTTCTTCTATAGTTGAATTTTAATAAAATATTGTGAATGTAACATTGATAAGAAACAAACCGTTCAATAGAACTAAAATACTAACAGATTTTTTTTTTGTGCCATGTTTTTTATGTTAAATATCTTGTTACATAAGAATGGAGCTTGACCTTGAAAAGTCCTTGACTTTGTTAACTTACTGCGAAATGATCAGTGATCATGATACCAAGAAAAAATCGGATCAGCCATTTGTAGATACATAATTTCACTAGGAGATTATTACAAAGATTTAATTATGATATCGTTGTTATTAAATTATCAGTATTAGAACTAAAAGAATAATTCTTATTAAATACTTGATAAACGAGCGCCAAATAACGCCGCGGTTAATCAAGCAAACAAGTCGGAACCTGTTTATACGAGTTCATTAGTAAAACACTATTCATTGATGTATCATCTGTTTGACTAAGTAGTAAAGAAAATTTAATAATAAATTACTTACTAAAACTAAAAATTACATTTTTAAAATTTTGTTTTTCATTATTTATTCAAGTAAGAAACATTTTTTGTAAATGTTTTTACGGCTCTGGATACGAGTCCTTTTGAGCCCCCGGAGCGCTAAATTTTTTTTTAAAGGTTTTTACGGCTCTGGATACGAGTCCTTTTGGGCCCCCTGAGCGCTAATTTTTTTTTAAATGTTTTTACGGCTCTGGATACGGGTCCTTTTGAGCCCCCTGAGCGCTAATTTTTTTTTTAAATGTTTTTACGGCTCTGGATACGAGTCCTTTTGAGCCCCCTAAGCGCTCAGGCACCAAAGTATTGCCAGACAAAAAAAAATTTAATCAAATCTTCTATTAAATATATTTAACAGTTACTAAAACAAATTACAAAATAGAATTGAATGATATGGCGGCATTATGTAGAACAGGTTCTCACTCAGCATCGACCTAAGTGCTGATGTTTGAAATACTTGCAAAGAATATTCAATTAGTTTTTTTGTGTGTAGATCTGAATAATTATTATTGGTAAAGGCCTGATGATGATCGCAAACACTAACGCTTTTGTGGTTCTCGTGAAAAATGGTGTAGCACCATTAGTCTAGTTACCATCACAGTTCGTTATTTTTCCCGCCAAAAAGTAATGTGTAAATATTACTGTCCCGGTTTTATGGACGCGATAACTAGTGAAGTTACTAGGATAACAAGACTTAACAAGTTATGTATTAAGGCGACGAGTGCCATGTGTAAATCATTATAATCAAATTAGTAAAATTTTATTTAAATTCCGTTTGTCTAAATAGACAATAGTTGTATTCACTCAAGTCGCTGGCTGTTCGGTGCAATGACTCGGGTGAATTGCACAGCGCGACATGCGCGGACATGTTGTGACTTTTATCATACTTGCACGTTTTTCCTCACTTGTTTCCTGTTCAATAATTACCGCGCAACCATTACATAATGAAATATTGCCAATACACCAAAAACAATTTTTTTGTTTTTATTCTATCACAAATAACGTAAAGACAAAAGTTGTTTTGACGTGGAGCCGGTAATTTTTTTTTTTAGGGCTTGATTTTATTTTTACACTAAATTTGTAGATATCTAATTTACGTTAGATATATTAAAAGAGTGCGCCTTGTCACACCCCTGGATTTTAAATTCGTATAATTGTATCTTTGCAATAAAAACTAAATTGTGCCTTTACAATATTATATTTGGATATTTATAGCGGCAATTCACGTTTCACTTTTACATTGTCGCTGTCAAAATGTTTAGCACGTTCACAAATAATGGCTTGATGACTAAACACTTTTGTTATATAATAGAGAGATGTTTGTATATTTCACAATTTTGCTGTATTTGTCTCGAAAGTTATACCGGTGGTGTTATATTATCACAAAAAATATATATTTTTAATTATGCAATTGCCATTTAAAAAAATCGTTATTTAAAATACATTCACCGGATTTTAAATTTAGTTAATTCACTAATAATAATGTGCGTTTTTTTATTGTTTTAAAGGTAATGCATGCATGAATATATAACTTTTTCGTTGAAAATTTCATATTTTTGCATAGTGTAGATTATATATTAATCATTCGAAATGATATTGTCAGATTTATGTCCTCACCATAATGTGACATCGGAGCGGCCAGGTTGGGGATTGTAAGGACTGGAAGATTCCGGACTGGCAAATCATCATCATTTAAACCGTAGTCATAGAATACCATATCATAAGAAAAATGTCATCGTACAATGCATATATATAATAATTTATATCACGCGAAATTGAGTCTTAATGTATTAGTAATAAGTAAATTCAAAACATTGTTATTATATACTGTAACATCTGTCTTGCAAACATCCAATATGAGACAGATTATATACACAAAGCCGCGTGGACGTTTTATTTCAATGTATTGGAATATAAGGGAATTGAATCACATTGTGATTACTATCATTACCATATTTTAATATCCAAGATATATTGACTTTTTATTATATTTCAATAACAAGTAAATTACAACTTTACCCAGTCTAGTTAATTCAAATGAAAAACATAACCTAAAAGTGTGTTGTAATAATAATTCGCTTTATTAATAACATTTGTTAAGATATATAATAACGGCTATTAAAAATGGTTTTGATATGCTGCATCAAATTAACAGTTTTTACTTTATTCATTTCATTTTATAACAAATGTTTGACATGTGAGATCGGCCATTTTAAAAATTGTTAAAAATTCTGGGTTGACTTAAAGAACTATTGAATTAATTTCTTAGTTTTGTTAAAGTTGCTAATGGTTTTATTGGTAAGTAATGTTTTTGTTTGTGTGTGTGTTTGTCAGTTTTGTTTATATAATATATATATAGTTAGTTGTGTTAAGAATTTAGTCGATTTTGGCATGTTGTTTGACTATGTTGCCATATTTTATGTATTTGTATTGATCATACTGTTGAAAAAAAAAAAACTATGCAAAATTAAAAAAAAAATGACTATCAAAATTTCTATGAAAAAAAAAATGATGATTGATGATTAAAAAAAATTAAAAGACGATAAAAAATACAATCAAAGAAATGATAATGAAAAAAAAAATTATCTTAAAAAATTTTAATCGAGATAAAAAAGTTTTAATGCTCTGCAGCGGAGTTCGGGAAAGAAGTTAATAAGAAGATTAAATCGGGAGAGGTAAAGAAAATAAAAAAAAAACAAAACTGCTCGAGTGTATGGCTGAAAGTTGTGGTGTTTGTAGATATTGTGCGCGACACGAGTGACACAGAGTGGATGGGCAGCAACGACGACGAGCGCGACGTGGAGTACGAACCCGCCTCGGAGCCGGAGGACGATGGGCCTGTCTCCTGGGATTCGTCAGGTGGTAGCGATGTAAGTAACCCCGAACTGGGTGACCTTTCTAACGAAAAGCTATCAGACGCTTTTCATAATGATACGCGAATAACAATCTAATCAACATTGACAAGCATAACTGTTAAGACGATACAACTTTTTTTTATTACAACAAATTGCGAACTCAAGTCGATCCTTTGTGATATTTAATTGACAATTAACATTTTTAAATGAAGTATAACGCTTGTAGTCTTGATGTTTAAAACGCTACATGTCGTTACCTTGATACATGTGATTGTGAACCTCTTTTGTTATGGCGCACTTAATGATTTTAAAATTTGGTAGCACACAAAGGAAAAGATAGGTTTAAAAATGATTAACTAATATTAACTGTAATATAATATTAATTTATTTATTAATATAACTAATTACATGAAATTAAGCGGCATAGCGATTGAGAATCGCTGCCCTATTAAATACAACTAAATGAAACATAACAGCTGCGATAGTATGAGCTCTCTCGCAATAAATACTAACCATCAGTCTTATTACCTAAGTACTATGTCAAAAATGGCTTTAGCTCAAGCGATTGGACAAATTGATTTACAGTTATCTATACAATTTCAGAACGAAATAATAACAACGGAGGTGATCGAGGTCTCTATGAGGGACGACGGCGACCTGGTGTTCGCGGACTCGGAGCAGACAGAGTCGAACAGCAGCGACAGCGAGATGGACTTCCACGACTACTGGTACTGCGCCCAGTGCCTCGCGAAGAACAACAACCCGCTGTACCGGTACTGCGAGAAGTGCTTCAAGGTACGCCCTAGAGGCACAGTCTATTCCATGTTTGCTGAAGACATGCCCAATTCATTTTTGAAATAATTTAAAACGTTAAGAGGTTTTGCATGTTTGGATTCATCACATACAAATAAGTACCAATATCCCATTAAAAATTGACAAACGCTATAAGCAAATGAGAAAATTCGATTATCTGTATCTAGAGTGGGAACACAGTCAAGAAAGAAAACTCGCTATGGTGTGATTGATATAAAATTAATCGAAAAGTTAGAAATTAAAGCTTAACAAGTTTGAGTTTTAATTGTACAGTGATATGTTTTAATCAAATCAACTAACACCTTAAGTTGTTCAGTTTGTGAATGAATTGCCCCTAATCTATTTATTCTATTTAAGATGTATACACAGTACCACAATGTGCTCATCTTCTGGAGATATGAGAGGCTAAATCTTGTTTATTCTCGTAATTTTAATATCATCAATGTTCAACTGACATGTAACAAAAGCAGTCTTTGGAGGACACTTAGAAATTACATGACATTTTAGTGAACAAAACTTTGCATTTTAATCTGTGGTATTTCCGAAGAAAACAATGAAAACAGTTGTCTGTAATCTTCATTATTATCATCAGCTGGTAAAAGTTTATTGCTAGATAAAAGGCTCCCTTGATGATTAATATTCTGTTAACAAAGTGAAAATTCACAGTTTTAAAAAGGATCGATTACCCAGATGCAAAACTTCATAAATATTTTTATAGTTGCTATGTCGTAACTTATAAACTTGTTGAGTTGTAAAGCTTGCCACCAACACCTGAAGTGATGACCACGACCACTCTGTCGAAAGTGACAACAACAAAGAAGAACTTATAGTTTACATAATTAAGTTATGTAATGCTTAAACGCGTGACGTTAAAGTAAAGACTAATGATAATCTGTTGCATTAAGGTGAGGATTGTCAATGCCACCACTTCTGTGAACTTTGTGGGGCAAAAATTGCAGTGGTTAACATCACCATCTCCCTCTTCATGTGGGATTGATATAACATATCTTCTATTGTCTTCTATTAATCTTCCACTCATATTCTATTTCTTTTACACATATATCCTCTTTCATACAATCCATCCATTTCTTTGCTTTACCACAAAATCGCATGCGCCTCTATTATTTGTCCAGATTTTTTCCCTTAGCGTCTTGTGCTGTTTAATGCTGTGAATTTATTACTCATCTTATCTGTTATCTTTACTACTTTGACATTTACTCTTATTTAGTAAACATTTACCGCAAAACCTTTCTATTGGTACAAAGGCTATTTGTGTAATTCACTTAAAATGATTTATTCCTAATTTTTTATGCTGCAGCATCTTAAGTGAAAGCAGCAACGGTGATTGCTAAAATTCTAACAAAAAAAGTTATTTTTTATTTTGTATGTCTAAATGCATGTTGTGTGTGTAGTTTAACTTTTAATGTTGCCGTTACTGAAAATGTCTGGTACAAAAGTTTTTTGTTATAATGGAGGTCTTCCATTGTATATTCCTTGACATGTGTTTACATGTTTAGAGACATCCTGGTTATACCGCACTTTGTTAGCAGTGCTCTGGATGGTAATAGAATGATTAAATCGAAGCTCAAACGCACAGTCATGATTCAAGGCCAGACATTGTAATGTTATTATGTGATCCGTTAACATTGTTTCGTCATGTTCTTAATATGTTCATTAATGTATTCTAGGTACGTAAAAACTTCTTCCCGCCGAGACCGAAGCGGAACCACAAGCGTAACTCGCTCGAACGTGAGAGTCCACGGCTCGATCCCGAAGTAAACTCGAAAGAGGGCGAAACCGTCGCCCCGCTCGATTCCGGCCATTTAGCCCGGCTGTCGCAGGACTCTGGCATCGAATCCTTAGGTACAAACAACGCCTCCAGCCAGGAGCTGGGGCCCGCCGACGCGGCCGCGGTCCCGACCGAAGTCGGGGTCAAAAGTGAGACTAGTTTAAGCCAAAATGTGATATTAAGTAGGCACAGAAAGCGGCGCGCGGACTCCGCCGACCGTAAGAATAAGCGTATGAAGGAAGACTATTCGGACTCGGACAGCGACACGGACGGCGACGCGGTGAAGCCGTTGGTAAAGATGGTGAGCGATCCGTCGCTGTCCGTGCACGAGGTGAGCGCGGTGCAGTTGTCTAAGCGGGCGATCATAAGCTCGCTGAAGGAGAACCTGGACGGCGGCGACAACCTGTGCATTGTGTGCTACTCCGAGCCCAAGTCGGGCGTGTTCGTGCACGGCCGGATCGCGCACATCTGCTGCTGCTACGGCTGCGCGGTCAAGGTGTGGGCGAAGGCGAAGCGCTGCCCGGTGTGCAACTGCAAGGTGAGCAACGTGCTCAAAGCAGTCGGCTAGTACTGCACAACCCCCCCCCCTCCCCCCTCCCCCCGCGCGCTATGTAAATAGCCAGTTAACTACATTTGTTACTAGTTATTTAGTTGTCGGTATTTAACATTAGCTCCCCAAACGTTGGCTATGCGGTAACCGGATAAATCTGTAATTTTCTCACCAAATCATTATAAAGCATAAAAAGTAGCCGCGGAACCCGCGATGAATCACTTTGTAACGCGGTGAATAGGTGCGGTTTCGACACCCGCTGATCTTGGGTTACCGGTGAAGGAAATCATCTTAAACAAACGGACAAGTTCCGAGAACAACAGTTTTTTTGGACATGTTACATCCACCGACCTGCAGTTAACGATCGTGGTGGATAAATAGTGTTGACTATATCCTTTTGAGAAAAAGCGTCGAGTCCTAGCAGTGGCAACATTGAACGTGCAATTTATTTTCCAAAATCTAATTTTTTGGTGTTAATAAGAGAACGTAAACGTACGCTCCATTTCACATAAGTGATTATTTACGCGCTATTTATTGACGGTTAAAGTATCGGCACTACTGAAAAGTTGTGTAAATGTTGAGGTTATGTTTGATCAAATTTATTCTCTATGGTCATTGAAAATATTTTAAAACATTTTATAATTGGTCGGCGCCGATGAAATCAAAAATATCTTACACTGTTTCAATATATAATAAAATTTGATTTGGTTCGAAATAATTTCTCTTATAAAAATCTATCATAAACTGGCAACATCAAAAAGACACGGGTTTTTAAGTTTTTTCAATATCATCTTGCTTTTTATGTTGCGAAATTCTAAACGGTAATGAAGTTGTTAAATGAGACACATAAAAAGAGAGAAGACATTCAAAAATAAAATATAACGAAATGTTGCCATTTTGCATTGTTTGGTACAATTTATAACAATATTCACATGCCATTCGTCTTCATTCATGGTACAGTTTAGTAATATGTTCCGGTATACTCATTGTTTCAATATAATTTATGCAGAGTTGATTCTAATGAACAATCCGTTGTAGGATTATAAAGAGCGTGATTTCTCCATTTCTATCTCCGCGATTAAGAAGTCACATTAATATAACCTGGCAACATTGTGATTTAACAGCCGCCAAGTACTTTTTTCATTTAAACTGAATGATCTTTAACAATTATGATTTAAAGTATAAAAGAAATGTATATTGTTTAGAAGCTAGAGTGAGATGTTCGTGGTAATTTTTCTATTTAAATACGCGTTTTCCACCGAAAAGAGATAAAATATAATATATTGTTTTTTTTTTAGAGTTAGGCCGTGTATAAAGTAATTTTTAAAAGTTGTAGTTAGAGTTAAAATAAAATAAGTCGATTTGGTTAATATGTAATTAAAAGTCGACTGGTATAACATATAACGCCTTATTTAGTATAAGATGGCCGGGAACTGTTTAACTAATATTGCTATAGTAATAAAATGCAATAGCATTCTCCATAAAAAAATATGTAATACGATTACATTCTCTCTGCCTCTGTGATGCAGTGGCTGCGCATTTATTAAAGCAGGCCCCGGGTTCGATTCTGGTGCGACATGTGGACTTAGCATGGTGGCGGGCTTTTGTCGAAAAATCTTATCTAGCTAACACACTCATTTTGTAAATCAGCCGCCATAATAGCATTACTGTGTTCTTAGATATATTTGGGCCGAGCACGCTTGACCATCCACGGCTTCACTGTCTCTGCACCATGTGAAATATAGGTTAATGTGCAATAAAAATCCATGTCAAAATTTGCCGCCATGTTTCAATGTTTGACATTAGTTTTGGCGCCATTTTGAGAACGAGTACGTTCCCGGCCGCGAAACGTATATTCATATTATTTATTTAAAGCGCTTGAAAAGGTTAAGGTTACTTTAACTTTTTTTTTTTCTACTAAAACCAAACCCACCATCATACTTCCTACCGCGTAGAGCCTCTATTCATTTGTTTTTCTTGTTAATGTAATTTTTTTTTATTTCTAAATAAAAAATATTATTCTGTATTAAAGATGTTATAAATGTAAAGCTTAAATAGGTTTAGGGACGGACGCTGTAACGTGCGGACGACGTGTGTGTATTGTGCCTTTATATTTTTCATTACGGCTCACTCATGTAACTATAAAAAATATTACAGAAAAAAAAAACAGAGAATGGAAATCGAAAAAAAACAGTCGATTTTATTATTAAAGAAAAAAGGATATTAATAAATGATTTTTTTTTCAGGAAAATATGTTTTTTATTTTAATTCGCATTCCTTGTAAAATAATTAAATACTTCCCAGCTTGTGTAAATGGTAACATTTAAGGCCTGGTGCGTTATTTATCTTTGGCGTAAAAAAGGGTGTTGTTTACGTTATTGAATATCAGCAACACATGTTTAAGTTTTAAGGTTTCTTCGCTTCCGCTAGTTTTTTGGTATAACCGTTTAAGTTGTACAGAGAAGCTAAGCGCCTATTGCTCCCGTTAGACGGTAGTGTGCAAACATTACTGTGTTCCAGGAAAGCGCTGTAAATTAAATTACTCGGATATGTAGACTTAAAGCGACGAGCGTAATGGGGTGCAGTGTATACATTCTATATTATCAGCAAGCAGTATAACTTATCAGGCGAACAACACGCCAGTCTTGTTTGTTGAACGAAAAAATGCGTTGAGGAGAAAAATTACTATGTTGTGTAAACGTCCTAAGTAAAACAATTCCATACATTTCATAATGAGTAATAAATATACATTTCATAATGAGTAATAAATATACATTTCATCATGAGTAATAAATTTGGATTGGGTTTGTTTTATATTAATTAATACTAATGATATTATAAATAAACAGAGACCGTGTTTTATACATTAAAAATTCTGATCAGAAAGTAAACAACTATATTTAGCCTGCGAACTAAGAGGTGAGATACATTTTTGGAAATCATATACTAAAATATAACCTAATTGGATGCAGTGGACATGACACGCACCTTTTATTTTAGTCTCGAGAGAAAAGAACGATCATATTTAGATGACTATAACTTTTCATTAATCCGGACAAAGATTTTTAAGGTGATTATATCGCTTTTTAATCTGTCTAAGCAACGACAAGCCAAGTTCTACTGAACTTTCACCTGTTGGTTAGTGACACGACCGCTCATAACAATAAGGCGCTAGTTAGAATGTTAATACAGCATCACATTACGCTGTTCTTATTGAGATTGAGAGAGAGAAAAGATATGTCTCGCTGCCTAAGTAATTTCACTAGTTATAGCTCCTTTCAAACTAACAATAGTGTTTGTACACTGATTAGTGTTAGAGATATCGGTGTATTGAAAGCGATCACAGGAGTTTTAGAGGGTGGTAAATCTGACATATCCTTAGAAGCAAGGAACTCTTTCAAAACCCATCCTTCACCCTTTCGCCACTAAAAAAAGGTATACAACGTATTATTTTTTTCATATACAAAAACTAATCCTTTGTTCGTCGCATTCGCGGGATTTAGGAACAATGATGCAACTACACTACTGTATATGTTTTGGGTCTGTTTTTATACACAATGGACTCGTACTCGTACTCCAACACTTGACTCTTTGTGTGGTGGCAACGTATTGTGTACAACAAAAGCACGCGTGTCTATTTGTTGTAGCTTACTAACAAGTCACCATATGATTTAAAAAAAAAACTGTATGTCTGTTTAATTTCGGATAAAATAACTAGAAATTCAGGTTTCTCGTTTTGCTTGTTCACACAGAAATTACTAAATTATCTCCTTGCTTATATGCATACATCGTTAAGTTCTTTGTGCTCTTAGTTAAAGTTTCTACAGATCAAATAAAAGAAGAAGCCGAAAAAAAAAGGGGAAAATATAAATATCTCTTTATGTTTAAGTTAATTATAAGTAAAGTATAATTCTTCCGTGTGTTTATGGCACCGGCAAACGGTACAACAACTTAGACATGGTCTCTTTGGTTAAAATTGTTTAAGAGCAATCTCAACTCTTCTTAGCGCTGGTTCCGACTTGGGACGATGTACGTTTTCTCGGCTTTCTCTTTCCACTTCGCTCTGTTTTGGATCAATGTCAACTAGAAGATTATAGCTCTTTAAAAGTCCATTTTAAAAATAATATTACATATAAGCCTCTTTAAAATTAGAAATTACAATATATTAAAGATTTGGTATAAATCAGAATTTGTGCAATCATTTTATTTAAATATTCAACCCTCAATGTTCAATTATCATGGTGAATCTATCAGCGAGGAGCTCACCCGACGCTCGTGTCTCTTGTATGACTCATTGTAAATGTTTTCGGCGGCTAAACGAAATCCGTATACATTTCTGTGAGGTCATTATAATCGCTTAGAAATTATAGTTTTGTATGATAAAATTCCTCACATTGATCCATAGATCTATTGTAATTACTCTGGAATGTCTTGAAAACTAAGATTTTAATATTATCTTGAATTCATGTCGATCCATTATTGCCATGCCGTTTCCATGATATTGTTGTTATTTCCACTTGCTCTTAGTTTTAGTACTCCTCTGGCTTAATTATTTTATTATTTTTACAGTTAGAAGTGTATCAGAATTAATTAAAAATAAGTTTAAATAAATCACGCAGTCATATCGTCAACATCCGGGTTAAGCCTTGAGAGCAAAAAAATGCATTAAAAATGTTACTAGAAACATTAACTGAAATAACTTACAAAATTTTACCAATTATTTAATGATTATTTATTCCTAAATTATTGTAAATTCGTATTTAGTTTAACACCTGTGCGATGTACATTAAATGTATATTTAAAAATTTTTGTATAGTGAGTAACTTATGACGACATATAACCTCATAATAGATTCAGGTACAGATCACATTTCATTAAATAAAAAATATTCACTTAAAGTTCGAATTTTTCACACATTATAGTGAATTAATATTATATTTTTTTAGATTTCTCGACAAATCTCGTGTCTTATCAGACCTTATATCTGATAACGCGATAAGACTTTTCATTATCTACATGTTTTTGAATTGTATGAATCATTCCACTTCAGATTACCTTCTCTGCTCGTCTGTATAAATAAAATAAAATTTCTGTCCGTTTGTAATCTTAAAAACCATACCATTTACAGGAATAGGTTACGTTTTTAAGCACAAAAAATAATGATGAGAATAAATATAAACAAAGTTCAAAGTCACCCAGCGAATTTTGGAGTTAGGGTTATACTTGGTGTTGCTCTTCGTTAATAGGAACAGAAATGAGAAAGACATAACCAAGATCTGACGGCTGATGGGGCAGGAAGATCTTGGAGTGGAGACCACGTAGGGTGAAACGATCACCTGCAAGATAGATTGACAACGTGGTGAAGATTGCAGGAAACAAGAACATAGCATGCTGGATCCATCTGGATTTACAAATCTATTAATAATATTTAAGATATTACTTTAATATTTGATATCGTTTTGTAATCGAAATTAAATTTCAGTTAGCGGTCGCTGTAACTGAGATATGAACTGAAGGTCCCTTGTATTGAATTGCACGATACGATTTTCGTACAAATAATATATTTTTATTAATTACACCTGATTGTATATTAACAAAATGAAATAGAAATTGATTGGGAAAACCGGGATCTAAATCCAGCAGCACTACGACCTCATTGGATCTTTTGTGCTTAACCTTATATATATTTTACTGATAGAATTCTGTTTTCGGAGACGTCTAGGTATTCACTACCACAGCTCCTATTCCTACCAACAAACTGTATTGTGCAAACATTACTGTGTTGCAGTTTAAAGGGCTGTCGGCTAGTGAAATTACTGGGGTAACGAGACTTAACACCTTATGTCTCAATGCGACGAGCGCAATGTGGTGCAGTGTGTACCATCTTAACTAGCACCACGTTGTCATGGGCAAGCGTATCACTTACCATGAGGTGAACGTCTTGCTCGTCTCGTCGCATAGTAGCATAAAAAAAAAGACTTGAAAGAATTGCTTCAATTCGTACAAAGCCGTCATACGGATTAATAATTAATAGTTAATGAACAATAAGTAATAACATTGCCATAACGTAATCCATGGCGAATGTTTCCTTTATAATTTCAATGCTGCGTTACGGGACATGAATGAATCACCGAGGATGGGTCGGCGCGCCCCCGCCCGCCGCCGCGCCGAATTCACAGACATTTCATTCCTCGCTCAGTCGCATTTCGTCGCTCCAACACAGTGCCTGTATTAACCTCACTCGCCTCTCCTCAATAAACTTAGGTGAGTTTTTTTTTACTCTAATAACTATTAAAATCATCCGAAAACATTGGGAAAGTTTCATCAATTTTTATCTATTGTCTTTGGTAAAACTATTCTTTTACATCGAATATACTTATTTAAAAATTGTTTATTCTACATAAAATGAACAACAGTTATGTTTATTATAATATAATTGCAATGTATAATGTGATATAGATGTTTATGAAGCCCTCTTTTGTGCATTAACGGCACTTTAGAGAATGGGTCGCCGGCATGACTTCATCGACGCTCAACAACACTTTTTTCCAAGTCCGCAATAAATTCGTATTTGCAGTACACTCATTGTTCCGCTCCTTACAATATTATTGTGTTATACCTCATATTGTTTATAACAATAGCAATATCATGACTAACACTTCAACGTGACCGATAATAATGTCCGATAACTTATTTGTTTACCCACTAAACTATATTATGCCGAATATTTTATTCAAAACGCATTTTTTATTTGAACCTACTTTATTGATAAGGAAAAAAAAGCAGAAAAGTTTTAATATGGTCCGTTAGAGAGCTTACCGTATTATGTTAATAAATACAACCAATTCAGAAGCGCTAACGAGTGTCATTAAACTTTTAATCACCACTTAGATCTATATTTAGTGCTAGAAGTTTAGGCTGTAAATTAGACATCTCATGATTATAATCAATTTCTTCATCAAAGCCGATAGACTTTCGCTCACATATATTAACATTAGAATTTTGTCAAATACATATTCGTTTAGTAAAAATCTTGAAGTTAAATTTGATGCGTAAGTAAAGAATACCTTTTTAGTACTACCTTAGTTTAGAGGCGGTTAAAATAAATACAGTTGAAGCTAAGCACGCCGGTTGTATCACTTGGGGTGTCCAAAATTAGAATATGACTAACAGCAGATGGTTGACAAATCTAAACGTTACTTATGTTCCGAAATAAACATTCAGCTTCCAACTTAACTTTACATTACTTATTTTAGAACCTTTTGGTTCAATTTATGCGTTCTTATAAAGTCGAAATAAAAAGGTTGGTGAATAACTGCGTTATACAAAACAAGGAAAATGAGGAAGCGCTGGATTTTATTTACGCATGATATGCAATTAGCGAAGTGTTAGAACCGGTTCATGTACCAATACTTTCGCCGCTGACACGCATCATCAGTTAAACTTTACCGAACGAGTTTCCTATAATTGTATAATGTTTTCAGGACTTTCAAAACTATATTCAATATTCAACGGTAATGTATTAGTATACTTCAAATTGTACTCGGAAAACTGAGTCTTTGTTAAGCTTTTCTAACGAGATACCATATGCAAACCATTATTTTTTGTCTAATTAATATTTTTATTATTTGTTAGTTTTTTAGTTAAATAAGTAAACAGCCCTCACGGAACCATCTCTCACTAGAATTAATTTGCCAAGTTCTGGTTGATTAATTATATATAGTGAATGATAGTTTTACAAATAACTTTGTACATGAATTCCTTCGTAAAAAAAGTTAATTTAAATAAACCATGAAAAGGTTTTTGTTAACATTTTTCATTCGTTTATGTATTAGGAGTTATATTTTCGAAATGTTTCCTGTTTTCGTTTCACTGACTAATGTTTCCTCGAATAAAATGAATCATATTTACCAAACGTACGTTTACGCTCAGTTTATGTCAATGTTTAATACTCATAGTACTTTTCCTTTCGCGTTTTTTGTAAAAGAATGTTTATCGTACTACGAAGTTGTTTTATAAATTGTACGTAGTATAAACTATGCAGACGGGACGTTGTCGCGTGTTGGAGCGAGAGGTACTACCCCTATAGGTTTACGTTAGTGAGAGAGGGACAACTGCACAACCGGAATCGATTGCGCGGCGTCTATACCACCCCCAAATTTAAAGATTAGGGATGCTGCGGGGCTTTAGTTTATCGATCAATGATATAAATAATATCTTTACGAATTTAACTACGATTATATTGTAGATAAATTTAAATGTATTATGCATTTTTAAAAAAAGCAGCACAGATTCTTAATTTGTCTTACTACAGTTTTTTTTTTTGGGGCTTTTGTCCTTTAGGGACATGCAGCCCCATCTTATTATAGTAGTTTTAAATGATTTTAATTATCATTTTTTTTAACGAACCGATGAGACGATAACCTGATAGAAATAGATTTACCAGCTCACAACGTGGCACTGGTTAGGATAATATACACTGCACAAATTTTTTTAAAAAAAAAAATACTCTTTTTGTTTAAGGACACAAGATTTTAAGCCTCGTCACCTTAGTACATGTTTCTAAAGTTTAGTGACGTAAAAAATAAAACCTTTTTTTAAATTAATTAGTTATATACTGTATTATAGTAGAAAAATCCAAAATATTGTTCGTTATAATATATCACATGGAAAATTTCGCGAAAGATTAATAAAAAAATGCGGTACAGGCAACCCAGCAGACATGTAGATAACGTCTGCATTGGATATATATGTACACGGAGGGTGAATCGGTCCTAGGTACCCTAAGTGGAGGACTGCAGATCAATACTCGGCGAGGGGAGAATCGCTGTTCGGGGGCTGCGGGAATAATAATAATGGCGGACTCCCGAGTGGGGTACCAACGGATACAGACGCATTAAAAAACCTACGCACAACTGAGTTTAATTACGCCCGTCCATGTTTACTACAAACATCCACACAAGTACCCACACTTTTTTATAAATTTCCTTTTGTAAAGAAAACCCTTTACACTACGCAATATCTAACTTTGTAGAAACACTAATGGCTTATATATTCAGGAAGTTTTATAATAAAAATGTACGCATATATTAAATGATTTCTTAATCCTTTAATGAACTTGTGTTATGAAGTACATAGACTACTTATAAATAATTAATCTTTGATTTTACATTTATATATAATTGAATCAACGCGATAACATCCGTGAAATTTACTGGCTACTAAATGTTTTTAGTTATTCTCTGGATTATAAAATCAAAAAATGATACCTTTTCGATATTTCACTGACAGAATCAAAGCGTCTCGAAATTCACGTTCCATATTTAAATTGCCGCTGTCAAAATGTTTGGCGCGTTCAGAATTCAGTGTGCCATGATTACTATAATTTTTATTGTGTAAAAAAGAAATTTAGAAAATGAATATCGAAAACTTACAAATCTTATTTCTAATTCTTCAAACATTTAAGAAAAAATTAATAAATATTTAAATGGTTTTATCTTTAAAAAAAAACTAATTTGATATTGATTTTAATGGTGGCAAAGCTATTAAACCTCTTTGATTATATTGCTCATAATCATCTTGCAGATGCCAAAGACTCTTTACCGGTAATAAGAGTTTCTAGGTCTTTATCAAACAGATCTTTTACGATGTTAAATTAACTGTTTTTTTTTATTATTGTAATCTAATTTGTAAATGTAATAGTTAAACAGAGTTTACTGAACTCTTAATTAGCTCATGAGTTATTTCCTCTCAAATTCCGTATGAAGATTTCGTGTCGGATAAAAAAATTGGGTGTGCTTAAGCGTTGGCAGCCATCCGTGATGCTTCTTACTTAATTGCCGAGAGCGCAACTTGACGCTCCATAAAGTTTTAAGTTAAGTTGCATTCTAGACTAGTGGGGCCAATGGCACCACGGCCGTGTTTTAGCCACATAAGTTCTAAATCATCGGTTTTAATGAATAACAAAAAACTGGTAGTTATTACACTAAATTTTTCTTTGTTTTAATCGTTGCCTTGCAATATAGAGGTCCCTATTTCGATTCCGTGGCTATATATTGTGTTGTTTGTTAGGTAGTGCTTCCGTTGCATACAGTGATATAAAGACGAAACATAATAAATTAGTATATAACAAATTTATAGATTTATTTATTCAAGTAAAAGAATATATATTAAAGCTAAATTCTACAATAACTGCGTTACTACGTAATACAATGTGAAGATAAATTTCTTTTATCACAATGGCGTACTTTTGACAGCAAGACAATGAAAAACATGTTTTTGCGTTTGTCTATGCTTAATGATGGTTCAGGAATTTCAAGTGATTTTTTATCACAAAATGAACCAATTGTTCATACCTTTTGTTACTTATAAATTATTATATTTTTAATAGTCTTCATTAAAATTAATTCACATTTAAATGATGTATTCACTAATATGTGATTTACTGTTAAAAGATTTCTTGTTGCGTCTCATTATTATTACAATCAGCCGATAGACGATCATTACGTTTGCCGGTACATGGCCGTCACTCGAGGACCTCACTATTGTCTAATACTAGTAAGGATATAGACAATAATTTCCCAGACGTATTATACCTTATCTTGTTATACATCACGCGACAAAAGACGGGCCCCATTACAATGGGTAATCGGATGTGGGGGTGAAGCCAGCCAAGTGCACAGGACACCGCTGTCTAGGGAGGAATTGCTTCCTAGGTACTGTGAGCGTCTAGACACGCCGTTTTGTATTCCCCGTGAATAAAGTTAAATATGTCCCATATACTGCTATAATAGCCATGATAGCTGTTTGTTAATTCTTGTACATGTAACATCTTTAATCTGCCGCAATGACATACTTTAACATCATGTGAAATTTAGTCTTAGCACAATTGAAGTTTAGAAAAGGACATTCCGATAAAATGTATATTCTTGTTTTGTGTGTCAAGTAAAAAAAAACGAGTTGCGCTCAAAACCGGTTAAATGACAATAAATATTCCGCAAAATTTAGTTCAATGCCCTAAATAACACTGCGAACGAAGGTGACTGTCGCGACAGTTTGCTTGAATTTTAACATAAAAGTAATGATTAAGTAAATTTCTGATAACACAACATGTTTTATCCGAACCTTGTTGTTTTTAATTTATATTTGTGTATATATAAAACAAAAATAAAAAACTTTCATTATACTACAAACTTTTCAAATTGCAAATGATTCTTTCCTTTGTATACAACAATGAGATGTGACGCGAGGATCTTTCCCTGGTCGTTGTGATTTGCAAGACTGACCTTCGATGGTTCATAGCGACAGGAGTCTAGTTAGGTTTGTTTACACATCACAATGAGCTCATCGCATTTTTTTATACGATGATCATCCAGTAACATCAGTCGTCTTGTTGCGTGTTTCAGATCTTAACTATTATACGACGGAATCCATTTTCATATCTTAGTAGTTTTATCTGAAACCGCTTGGTGACAGAAATAGGCAAAGATGTCTCAATAGTATTGATTAGTTTGGTTACTTATAATCTGCCACCAAGATATGAGAGTCCGAATATTCGGAGTAATCATGCTTCATTATCCAAGGCTTTATTGTCATTTAACCGTATATAAAATTGAGGTTATGTATTGTAATAAGATATGTATTCAAAAGTAAATATAATAAATGTTATATGTAGTTCAGGTTGACCGGCGCAGCATCTTCATGTTTATAAATACATCGCTCTAAAGCCGAGGTACGTTAGTTGCGTTTCTAATTCAAGCGAACGTAAATTCTGGAACATGGAGTGCGCCAAAATGGCGTAGTACGTGCACAGATAATCAATGCTGCACCACAGAGTTAGCGTAAAATTTTTCTAATTACATCAGTAAAGTATTATCTACTAGCAACAATTACACTAATTTATTTATTTATTAGAAACCAACAGCTTTAACAATTTATCTTATATTCTAATTAATTAATTAATTCTAATATTTTATATATTTATGTATTTATTATACGACCATTTTTTTTGACTAGGAAATGTTAATTAAAATCCAGTGTACATCCTGCTTTTCTCGTCTGTAGGTTATATTAGTTATAGGTATTTAAATTAAAAATTCTAATATTATTTAGTCTTTATCAGGAATTTACTAGTAATGAGACTTAACATCTTTTGAGACGGCAAGCTCAATATAGTGTAGTGTATATCATTTGAATTGGTACCACTTTGTAACGGACGGGTTCACTTACCATCAGGTTAACATTCTCATGAAAATAATTATTAATTTGAAATATATTAGTATTGAGCAATAAAATGTCTAAACATCGTGAATTTATCCATATAGTTAGTAAAATAATGTTCGAAATAAACATGGGCTGGTTTAAACACTAAATTTGTCCGTCTATTAAATCTGTCGTTTTGGCTTCTGGAATGCACTAACATGTACCAATACATAAACATAAATAAGCAGCATAATTATTAGGAAAAGTGTATAGGAATGAATTGACGTTAAAAATACTTATTTTATTTAGTTGCTACGTTTAACTTAAATAAGATTTTTTTATGTAGAATATTTACTTATTGATATTATACGTTAAATATATTATTTTGTTATACACTGAACTGTATACGTTTACAGAAGAGATGAACACTCTTTTTAAAAATCCTGCAGTGCTGTATTACATCGTCAGATTTGTGACCACAATACCGCATTGCGGAATTTCTCTACCACTGACCTTTTAAAATATTACTTGTAACATTTTTCTAACAACGGTATAGTCATTGTCTTGTTACTAATAATTTTTGACAATTTGGAATGGTTTTGTTTCATAAACATTATTTTTCTTTCTTTGCCCAAATTCATATAAATGAATAAAAGCAATAATAATGTGCGGTTTTTTGGATAATCTAATAAACAATTAAGAATTTTTAAGCCTCTTTTTAAAATGTATGTCTCTTTATATATGAAAGTTTAGCTGCTTTACAGTTGAAATCACAAATGGACAACGAAGGTTGTGGCTGTCGAGAGTTCTCTGATAATGTTTAATGTGATACGATCCCCATCTCGAATGTTGCCATACATGGAGAAAACTGCAAGCGTACTATGTGCTCACCTTGTATGGACTCGCTTGCCAAGGTTAACATCTGGCATACACATCGATGATTTGGCCAGGATAATAATGTTATCGATACCATGCGATTATTTCGTAATTTTAAAGATGAGAAAAACCATTAATAATTAAGACAAATGCCTTATGAAAGAGGTGGGGAGTTCAGAATTTAATTCCACTTTAAAATTGTCCAATAAACGTTTCTAGTATTTCTTTAATTCAATACTTATTATCATACTAAAGTGGAGCACTTTATTGATTAATTGATCCAGTGTTTATCCATCAACCTTTAAATGGTAGTGTCACGATTTCACCAGTCATTGTTTATATTACTTCGCCCTGTTTTTTTTTTTAAATAAAGATCTTTAGTATTTAATCCTTTCAACTTCTTAGATTTTTACACATGCTGACTTGTGAAGATAATTACAATTTGCTACATCGTAACACTTTCTTGTACTAGTTACATATTACTTTGAATAATCGCATAAAAAATGGCAATTAAAGCTAATAACGAATGTTTAGCATTCGTATAACGTAATTTTTTAATTCGTTACAATAAAACTGTTACAATTATTATAGAATTTATTTAATTCACGATACGACGCCATTGCCTATACGTAAAGAATGTTAAGCTCAGAAATCATGATCCTTGTTCAGACAGGAACGGCTTGTGTATTTATAGAATCAAGGTCGTGTGACCGTGTCTAACGCGCAAGTAACATGCAAGAAAATCTTACAGGACCATGCGACTACTCTAATCATAACTATTATTCCGAATGAATAAGCGCGATACGATTTAAATCATAAGGAATTTTGCTAAACATGGAGTAAATTTACTTATATTGTACCATTTTATTATTTACGTAAACATGTTTTCTAAAATTAGAAATGTCCTCGCTAAACAGGCGGCCGCGTTTCCTAAAGCCGACATTGGCAATGAACTATAAATTGCAGCGGCGCGTCGGGGGCGTTGGTTGTAAAGTAATGAAGGTGTAAATCATAAATGTTCGCTAATTCCGTTCTGGTAACGAACGACTGGCTATTTCCGTTTGTTATTCGCTTCTGCGCAGAAATTTAATGTCTGTTTTCATGATTATATGATTTAAATACTTTAAAAATCTTCATTGCTCTCAAACGAAAAATACGTTAAAGTTAATTTATGATTAAAGTTTAATGTACTGATAACAAAACTAGCGCTGTAACAGAATATTTTGCTCGACACGTTGCTTGATAAAATAAAAAATAGAAACCATAAAGCAATAGAACATGAAGCTATGTTATATAGCGGTGGCGGTGCTCAGACCGACAATCAACTTCAACGGTGAAATTTTAATAACTTTGAAACTTTCTACGGTGGCACAGGCGACGTGAGTCATTCGGTTCAGTGTACGAGTCGCGTCCCCACTCAGCCGCTCTCCGTCACTCCGAAACGAGGGGCGCCGTATCGATCCAAACACTTTTTTTATCCACCCGAAACATATGCTGTACGACATAAAAAGCTTAGTTTTATTTGAGTGCGTTAAATGATCGATTTCAGTTCGTTAAGTATTAAAATCACATCTAAAAATGTCAGCAACCAGTAGTGCAATTTGTGTCAATATGGCACTGAGCTACGGCCATTTTGTACACAGTAGATAAAAATTGTATAGAATATAATTGAATGTAATTGGAATTAGTCTGTATTTGACCTTTGCCTTTCTTAAATAGAACGAATTGAACAATAAAAAACCTCTATGATTTGACATGTGGTATTTTAAAAAGTGAGCTTTACGGTTTGAATGTCTCGCATAAAGCCGGCCATACATCGCCGGCGGACATTTTGAACTGCGACCATATGGCGTCCGCTGCGCACGCTTGTTTGGATGTTTTTTTGTAACACCACGCTTTAAATCTCGCTTTACTTGTTTAATTCTTCGCCATATAAGGGTTTGGAAAGGAGCCATGACATGACTTGGACCGTTATACTCCGTAATTATTATGTAGGCATGATGGAACATGAAAATCGTTTAGTTGCAGTTTTTATGACAATTATTTAAACAGTACTTACTAACTATTTACAGAACGTTTTAAAAATGAAATTATGTAGAAGAAACTGTAATAAAATACGAACTTATTTAATCTTTTTAATTTTTTTTAGTCAAATATAGCAAGCTCACGTGAATTAAGTTATAGCGTAATCAACACAACTAGTTACAATTAAAATAGTAGTTACATCCAAAACCTTTTTCTAATATCTGTATATTAATATTAGTCGCAGTTTGTTTTAATTTTTAACTGTTTTTCTTAAAAAAACAGTAATAAATCAATCAATCTATGTGTTCACTCATAATAAAATATTTAACCCTGTTTCAGTAATTACTCTGAACTTTAATTTCTATAATTTGTTAAATAGACTTACGAATTGAATTGTCAAGAAAAATGTGTACAAAATGCATTGTAAAACTGAGTAATACAGGTATTGTCATATAGATATAGTCCATGAATGCTATAATGATATTGGTATGCCATTGTGTATACAGAATCTATCGCACGAGTTGAAAAACCTCTAATAATCGAATGCTATTAAGGTTAAAAGAATTTTGTTTACGAATTATTACTCTAACACTTTTACATCGTTTTTTGATTGTTTAAAAATATATTATAGCTGATATTTTCAATGATATCACATCTTTATTTAAATATATTTATTAACAATGTGTTTAGACATTTCATTTGTTATTTAGGTTAAAACCAGGTACCGTGTGGTAAAACGTAACAGATAATTTGCAGCTGCGATAAACGTAAACTCGGTTTTATAATGTTAAGTGGAATATAAATAACAGTAATTAAGTTTAGTGAAAAGCATATCGGCATTAGGCAATGCTTTCATGATTAAGGTTAAATCAGATTGACGGTAAAAAATACAATTCTTGTCTATGGTTCATAAAGCTGCAATAATTGACGAACTTTTAACATAACGAAAATTATTTTTCTGCAATAAAATAAACTAGCACATCCATATATCACTTTTCCTCTATTAGTCAAATGGAAACTTCCTCTAAACTTGACACAATTTCTTCTATACTTTCTCAAAACCGTTCTTATAACAGCATCTTTAACTTTTCTCCCGTCACCGAAGACGATGTAAGAAATAATATTAATTCCATTAAGTCAACATCGATTGGGGCTGACGATGTCAGCCGATATATGATAACCCTTCTCATTGATTTTATTGCACCTGTTATAACTCATATACTAAATTATTCTTTATCTACAGGAGTTTTCCCTAGCCTTTGGCGAAGAGCTCTTGTTCTCCCTCTTCCTAAAAAAGACAATCCCACTTCTGTCTCCGATTACCGTCCCATTTCAATTCTCCCTTTCCTTTCCAAGGTATTAGAAGCCACGGTTCAAAAACAATTGTCCGGTCACGTTTTAAGTAATAACCTCCTCAGCACATATCAGTCTGGATTCAGACCAGGACATAGTACTACTACTGCCCTTCTTAAAGTAATTGAAGACGTTCGTGCCGGTATGGAGGACTCATGCGCAACAATACTAGTTTTAATCGATTTTTCCAATGCTTTCAATGCTGTAGATCATGACATCCTCCTTGCTGTGCTAGAATACTGCGGTATCTTCTTTGACTCGGGATTGGTTCTCGTCTTACCTTAGAGGACGGCTGCAGGCAGTTCGTGCTGGTCACTCGATATCTGACTGGCTGACACTCCTTGCGGGCGTTCCTCAAGGTGGTATTCTCTCTCCTCTACTATTCTCTCTTTTTCATCAATTTTATTACACCCCATATTCTCAGTTCATTCCACCTATACGCTGATGACCTGCAAATTTATGCTCAAGCAAATTATAACAATATTCATGACACCGTCAATCAGCTTAACAATGATCTTGCTCGAATATTTGACTGGAGTACCAAGTTCGGAATCAATGTAAATCCGTCGAAGTGTCAAGCCATAATCATCGTAGCTCTCGGGGATTGGCAAGATTAGATCTCAACTCAGTACCGGGTATTATATTTAATAATACAGCAATTCCATTCTCGCCAACTGTAAAAAACCTGGGATTGTATATTGACTGTACAATAAGCTGGCGAACCCATTTTGCAAATTTGTCTAAAAAAGTTCAACAGTTTACGTTGCTTTTATCGCCTTAAAAATTTTCTACCTATAAACACCAAGAGATTATTAATACAGACTCTGGTTATCCCTCTCTTCGATTATGCCGATGTCTGCTTCACTGATGCATCTGTCGAACTTCAAAGTAAACTGGATCGTCTTCATAATAATTGTATACGTTTTATTTTCGGGCTACGCAAGTACGACCACATTTCTTCCTTCCGTTCTCAACTCAATTGGTTGTCACTCTCTTATCGTAGATCTTTTAGGACACTCTGTACTTTATTTTCAATTCTATACGATCCATTTACTCCTGAATATTTAAAACGCAAGTTTGAATTTCAGGCTCTTTCCCACGAACGCTGTCTTCGGTCCACTGCTAGTTCCGATCTCCACATTCCTCTCTGCCAAACCAACTTCCTATACAATTCCTTCACTCCACGATCGATAAGACTTTGGAATGAGTTACCACCTAACATACGTGCTGCACGCAGTAAGGCTTCGTTTAAGAGAATGTTGTGGGAATATTACATGTCGCTATGAAAAAGATCTTTTGCTTTTTCCTAGTTCATGTCAGCTTTCATTAATATGTATATAATCTTAAGTTCATATATTTACATACATTTTTACAAATATCTGCATATATTATCCTTTCTTGCATTATATGTATTAATCGTATTTGTATGTATTTTTTTTTTATAATTTACATCTTATCTTATGTAATAATATTTTATTTACCACTACGATACCGCACCCTTAATATATTTCTCTGCTCAACCCTATGGTAGACTGGTAGAGAATGCCTTATGGCATTAAGTCCGCCTTTTTGTACTATCTTTTTTTTTTTAAGTGTGCAAATAAAGCTTTAAATAAATAAATAAATAAATAAATAAATAAATATATTTTGTGACAGATGGTAAATTTTGGATTGTAGTCTATTGAAGACATGACCAATGTCCTCTATAATATCAGATGAGAAATTAAACTTGGTAGTACAGACTTGTTTATTTCTTTGCATATCAATAGAAAAGATTTTGAATTTTTATAAATTGTCTACAATAGTTTGAGAAACATTCTATACGTATTTTTATTATATTTAATTTTTCACATTGCATATTCATCATAATATGAAATAAATACAAGTGTCTCAATATTTCATACGAATTCGTATTTATTTAAACAAACTATTTGCACGCTACACTTAACAGCGGGAAATACTGAGATCTAAAGATTATTTCATTCAATTCTTTGCAAATTATTGTAAAAAAATAACAAGTTCATTGTAATGTATTAATTAACAACTTTGGAAAAGTTGCCATTCGCATTTTGCGCATATCAAGAGTTAAGGCAAAGTCATGGCAAAAATCTGGACAAACTATTAAAAATTTAAAAAACAAGGAAAACGTTTTACATTTAAATGAGAATAGTAAATGGCTAAGTGATATATGAGCTATTGAGAAAGCTGCAAAGAATATTTTAATTTAGTTGTATTGTTTCACTGCTATTGTAAACTATGAAGAATTTCAATATTTTATTATACAAAAGACAGTTATTTGAAAGGACGGTAAGGATTTTTTTTAATATTACTAATAAAAGCGATACTGTTTTAACGATGTTGACTACTGATAGCAAGCTGTAGAACTATTTTGTTTGATTTTAGTGCCCCTCGCACAAGCTCAAGACACACGGAAATATTTTGTGTTGGTAAATGGGCCAAGATATAAACGTTAGTAAGAACATTTCATATACTTTTAGTTTAATTATGTTACCGCTAATTAGATGTGTCCGTCTGCCCACCAGACCACAACGTTGCGGTACCCATCTTTTTTTTTTTAAGTGTGCAAATAAAGCTTTAAATAAATAAATAAATAAATAAATAAATAAATAAATAAATAAATAAATAAATAAATAAATAAATAAATAAATAAATAAATAAATAAATAAATAAATAAATAAATAAATAAATAAATAAATAAATAAATAAATAAATAAATAAATAAATAAATAAATAAATAAATAAATAAATAAATAAATAAATAAATAAATAAATAAATAAATAAATAAATAAATAAATAAATAAATAAATAAATAAATAAATAAATAAATAAATAAATAAATAAATAAATAAATAAATAAATAAATAAATAAATAAATAAATAAATAAATAAATAAATAAATAAATAAATAAATAAATAAATAAATAAATAAATAAATAAATAAATAAATAAATAAATAAATAAATAAATAAATAAATAAATAAATAAATAAATAAATAAATAAATAAATAAATAAATAAATAAATAAATAAATAAATAAATAAATAAATAAATAAATAAATAAATAAATAAATAAATAAATAAATAAATAAATAAATAAATAAATAAATAAATAAATAAATAAATAAATAAATAAATAAATAAATAAATAAATAAATAAATAAATAAATAAATAAATAAATAAATAAATAAATAAATAAATAAATAAATAAATAAATAAATAAATAAATAAATAAATAAATAAATAAATAAATAAATAAATAAATAAATAAATAAATAAATAAATAAATAAATAAATAAATAAATAAATAAATAAATAAATAAATAAATAAATAAATAAATAAATAAATAAATAAATAAATAAATAAATAAATAAATAAATAAATAAATAAATAAATAAATAAATAAATAAATAAATAAATAAATAAATAAATAAATAAATAAATAAATAAATAAATAAATAAATAAATAAATAAATAAATAAATAAATAAATAAATAAATAAATAAATAAATAAATAAATAAATAAATAAATAAATAAATAAATAAATAAATAAATAAATAAATAAATAAATAAATAAATAAATAAATAAATAAATAAATAAATAAATAAATAAATAAATAAATAAATAAATAAATAAATAAATAAATAAATAAATAAATAAATAAATAAATAAATAAATAAATAAATAAATAAATAAATAAATAAATAAATAAATAAATAAATAAATAAATAAATAAATAAATAAATAAATAAATAAATAAATAAATAAATAAATAAATAAATAAATAAATAAATAAATAAATAAATAAATAAATAAATAAATAAATAAATAAATAAATAAATAAATAAATAAATAAATAAATAAATAAATAAATAAATAAATAAATAAATAAATAAATAAATAAATAAATAAATAAATAAATAAATAAATAAATAAATAAATAAATAAATAAATAAATAAATAAATAAATAAATAAATAAATAAATAAATAAATAAATAAATAAATAAATAAATAAATAAATAAATAAATAAATAAATAAATAAATAAATAAATAAATAAATAAATAAATAAATAAATAAATAAATAAATAAATAAATAAATAAATAAATAAATAAATAAATAAATAAATAAATAAATAAATAAATAAATAAATAAATAAATAAATAAATAAATAAATAAATAAATAAATAAATAAATAAATAAATAAATAAATAAATAAATAAATAAATAAATAAATAAATAAATAAATAAATAAATAAATAAATAAATAAATAAATAAATAAATAAATAAATAAATAAATAAATAAATAAATAAATAAATAAATAAATAAATAAATAAATAAATAAATAAATAAATAAATAAATAAATAAATAAATAAATAAATAAATAAATAAATAAATAAATAAATAAATAAATAAATAAATAAATAAATAAATAAATAAATAAATAAATAAATAAATAAATAAATAAATAAATAAATAAATAAATAAATAAATAAATAAATAAATAAATAAATAAATAAATAAATAAATAAATAAATAAATAAATAAATAAATAAATAAATAAATAAATAAATAAATAAATAAATAAATAAATAAATAAATAAATAAATAAATAAATAAATAAATAAATAAATAAATAAATAAATAAATAAATAAATAAATAAATAAATAAATAAATAAATAAATAAATAAATAAATAAATAAATAAATAAATAAATAAATAAATAAATAAATAAATAAATAAATAAATAAATAAATAAATAAATACGGAGAGACGGCTAGCTGCGAATTAAATTTTCCCGGACCCACTTCTTAATCTTGCTCTTACTTTGAATTCTGTTTCTTTCGTCTTTGTCTATTCTTGAAAATTATAAAAATCGCTCCTATAAATCGTTTGGCTCTAATAATAAACATAGTCATATGTAATAACTTTGCTTATGATCAAAAATAAAAAAAAAAACGTAGTGTTTATGATTCTTGCTGTCATATAGCTTGATATTAACTTTGTTAATATATTTTTTTGTAATATTCGACATGCCGTTACATAAATTATATACATTTGTTTTTAAAAAGATCCAAGAAACTTTTTTACTTGATTTTTAAAAGATCGTCTTGAACGCCTTCTCCAAACGTTTTACATAGACGTCATAGTGAGGGTTGCACACAACACTAGCATATTCTAGAATAGGAAGTACGAAAGCATTGTAAAGAGTTATTTTTGTTTTGGGTTCTTTAAATTCTTTACTATTGCGTATTATTATATTTTGTTCTATTGCACTATTACATATTGTTTTGTTAAGACGCTAATGAAATTACGAGGGTAACGAGACCTAACATCTCATGTCACAAGACGACCACAATGTGGTGGACTCTTTATCATCCGAACTAGTTAACATTGTTATGAGTAGGCATGCGAACGGTCATTGATCGGTGTATAGTATTAAACATGGAGTCAGCGATTGAAAGGCGCCTTTGTTCTTAACATGTACGTACATATGTTTCGACTTGAAGTGAGCAACGTAACATGTTTACGCCTCACCAGACCGATGTTTCATCGTCCAATCGGTAACAGAATGAGTCAACTATTTCTTTTTAAGAAAGTCGATGAACAAACTCGTTAGATAACGGTCGAAAGACATTACTACTGATAAAATACACATTACTGTTACAAAACTTACTGTCGCCATAGTGATTTATTTGAATTCATCTGAAATGCTATTGTAAATACGAAAGTACTTACGAGACATTTATGTCATAATTTTTATTATTAAATTGTATTAAAATACTACATTTATCATTTAACTTGCAAGAGTATATATAGTAAGAGTGTCTTCTAATGATTTTTTTCTTTATTGCAGAAAACCAAAAAATGGCCTGCTCCGTCAGCGATGCCCCCTCCCTGAAGGACCTCCCAAAGGTCGCCAACGACCTCAAGAGCCAGCTCGAAGGATTCAACACCAGCTGCTTGCGTGACGTTGATACCAACGAGAAAATCGTGCTTCCATCGGCGGAAGGTAACCATTTTTCTTCTCTATTCTCCATAATTGATTTGTAGAGATTATTAACTTGACATTGCATCTGTCTTCTGTATTCTTAGTTTAGGTGAACGAGTAAATAAGCGCTGTGAACGTATACATCCGGAAATATACATGGAAATACAAGGATCTCAAATAATTGCCTCTAATAAATATGTAGTACAGGAATATATACAGTGTTAATATAAATTCTGCTTATCTTTGTATGACAGTGTAAACATCGACCATGAATAAAAATAAGGTCGTATTTATCGTACTAATTTTCCTTAAAGTATATATTGTAACGGAATGTACTCAATGTTTATAATTTTTTTAATTCTCTAAATAATCATTTTGATATAGAGCTATGAATTAATCCTTTTAGAAGTATGCATTTTATAAAAAAATTGTTTGTATTTTTGTGTCAGTACATTTTTAATAAACAGTTTTAATTATAAAATATCTATGGTTTAAATAAAATAAAAATTACGGCGGCAACGGAAATAACAAAGGTATACAATGATTTGTTTATCTATCAGACATAGCTCAAGAGAAACAGCATTCAGCGCTTCTTCAAGACGTAGAGAAGTTTCAAACTTCAGCTCTGAGGAAGACGGATACCGTCGAAAAAGTCGTGCTACCGAACGCGCTAGGTATTCTGTGTGCGCGGAGCTAAACTAGGATTTAGCTCGTCATGCCTGGCGGATACACCTGAACTTTATACGCTTCAGTCGACTTTTAACAAATTCTCCACTTCATATTACGTACGCCCATTAGACAATAGTTCCACCGGTTCCGCGTTAAACTAACAAATCATCCATGAAACACACTTAAACACTATGTAACGCGATCAATGCAATTGTGCGCTTGTTACCCTGTTTTCGGTTCCTATTAATAAATAACTGCTTCAAAATTCACATAGATGATATAGATGATACAAATAATTACTTGTCTCATTTCAAAGTTTATTTTTTAACACAACAAGCATGTTTAATATACGAGTTGTTTTACAGTGTCGTCTTAACTCACATAAACAAGTATTTTATTTGCAATGCATTTGTTTTATAAGTGTAGATGTTTGTGTGTAATGTGCTGTGTATGGTTTATAGATGTTGCCGCAGAAAAATCGCAGAAGTCGTTATTCGACGGCATTGAAAAGTTCGACGCGACCAGACTGAAACATACGGAAACGCAAGAAAAGAACCCGCTTCCCGATAAAGATGGTATGTGTGTGCATTTATATTTGTTGGTGACCAGCATGACACGTCATTTTAAGCTTAAAATGCAGTTACAATACTTGCACCAATATAGCCTGATATTACACCATTTTTATAAGTAAATGTTTAAAGATTATATTTTATTACATCCTGCGCATTTTCTATTACGAATAATATAAAAGAATGCTTTTACTTTGAACTGCCTTACTTTAAATATTTTCTTGCAGATAAAAATTTAATAATGGCCATAACGACATGTAAATTTTACTTTTATACTTGCTTTGTAAGATGTGTCTAATTTGCTTACAATTATTTATATTCTATTCAGAATGATTTGCGGTTTAAACGTAGTCGGGGTGGTTGAATATTCAGTCAACGTGATTACTCGGTTTTCAAATCGTGTCGTTCTAGTTTTATAATTTGCACATTAAGTTAAAAATATGTGAACTGAAGCTCAGGAAACAGCAGTCATTATAATTGTATCTGTATTTATATGGAGCTATCGATAGAAAAAATAATGTCAGAATCTTTTCGAGAACCAAATCACCAAAAATATGATTGCACTTTAGACCCTTAAAATCAGTTTTTTTTTTATTTACATAAACTAGTGCTTGACTACGATTACTCGTGATGGTTTTACTTCTAGCAAGTACCATCGCAGTACACACAGCTGAATGTGTATTAGTGTCTCTGAAAACACTTTACCGTTCTTATCTCATACTCTGCGTTATTTGTTTGTTAACATGAATGTTCTGTTTTATTTAAATAAAATATCAATCAATTTATTTTGAAGCTCGATGAAGTGTTAGAAATTAAAAACATATTAAAAAGACACCCACCCTGGCTACGTGCATGACAGTTTGTGTCAAGCTTATAATTTTTACTATTATTTTGCTCTGCACGATTTTGCTTACGCCAGTTGTCGCCGCGGAGAAAGCGCATCAAAATCTCTTGGATGGAGTTGAACATTTTGACAAGACTCAAATGAAGCACACAACCACCGAGGAAAAAAACCCGTTGCCGCCAAAAGAAGGTTTTTGTTTTAATGCTTCATTATTGCCTTATTTAATCTGTGCATTCACGTTGCTTTTTTTATCTGTACACTAAATTTCCATGTACCATAGAAGAGAACATATAGATTTGATTATTACGTCGTACTTTTAAAACTCAACGTCCTGGTACAAGTTTTTTTTATTAACAGAGCTAAAAAACAAATTTCAAAATACTTTTAGGTTATAAAATAAAAAAAATAAAAAAAAAAAAAAAAAAAAAAAAAAAAAAAAAAAAAAAAAAAAAAAAAAAAAAAAAAAAAAAAAAAAAAAAAAAAAAAAAAAAAAAAAAAAAAAAAAAAAAAAAAAAAAAAAAAAAAAAAAAAAAAAAAAAAAAAAAAAAAAAAAAAAAAAAAAAAAAAAAAAAAAAAAAAAAAAAAAAAAAAAAAAAAAAAAAAAAAAAAAAAAAAAAAAAAAAAAAAAAAAAAAAAAAAAAAAAAAAAAAAAAAAAAAAAAAAAAAAAAAAAAAAAAAAAAAAAAAAAAAAAAAAAAAAAAAAAAAAAAAAAAAAAAAAAAAAAAAAAAAAAAAAAAAAAAAAAAAAAAAAAAAAAAAAAAAAAAAAAAAAAAAAAAAAAAAAAAAAAAAAAAAAAAAAAAAAAAAAAAAAAAAAAAAAAAAAAAAAAAAAAAAAAAAAAAAAAAAAAAAAAAAAAAAAAAAAAAAAAAAAAAAAAAAAAAAAAAAAAAAAAAAAAAAAAAAAAAAAAAAAAAAAAAAAAAAAAAAAAAAAAAAAAAAAAAAAAAAAAAAAAAAAAAAAAAAAAAAAAAAAAAAAAAAAAAAAAAAAAAAAAAAAAAAAAAAAAAAAAAAAAAAAAAAAAAAAAAAAAAAAAAAAAAAAAAAAAAAAAAAAAAAAAAAAAAAAAAAAAAAAAAAAAAAAAAAAAAAAAAAAAAAAAAAAAAAAAAAAAAAAAAAAAAAAAAAAAAAAAAAAAAAAAAAAAAAAAAAAAAAAAAAAAAAAAAAAAAAAAAAAAAAAAAAAAAAAAAAAAAAAAAAAAAAAAAAAAAAAAAAAAAAAAAAAAAAAAAAAAAAAAAAAAAAAAAAAAAAAAAAAAAAAAAAAAAAAAAAAAAAAAAAAAAAAAAAAAAAAAAAAAAAAAAAAAAAAAAAAAAAAAAAAAAAAAAAAAAAAAAAAAAAAAAAAAAAAAAAAAAAAAAAAAAAAAAAAAAAAAAAAAAAAAAAAAAAAAAAAAAAAAAAAAAAAAAAAAAAAAAAAAAAAAAAAAAAAAAAAAAAAAAAAAAAAAAAAAAAAAAAAAAAAAAAAAAAAAAAAAAAAAAAAAAAAAAAAAAAAAAAAAAAAAAAAAAAAAAAAAAAAAAAAAAAAAAAAAAAAAAAAAAAAAAAAAAAAAAAAAAAAAAAAAAAAAAAAAAAAAAAAAAAAAAAAAAAAAAAAAAAAAAAAAAAAAAAAAAAAAAAAAAAAAAAAAAAAAAAAAAAAAACACTACAATCTTAAATTAGTACTAATTACAAATTAATTATAAAAAATTACTTCATGGCGTAAAGCTACTCGAAGCTATATTCGCCTGATGGTAAATTTTACGCCTACCTATAGCAATATGGCGCTTCTTGGAATATTAAATACATTGTAATCATCGTTTTGAGACAAAAGATGGTAAGCCTCCCTACTCCAGTAATTTTACTAAAACAATGCCTTGCAAGACACTTGTTGGCGGCAGAAATAACAACTGCGGTAGTACCTACCTAAATACCATATTAGTTACGTACGTATGTACATAACACCTGTTTGTTGCATCAATAAAGCATAACATATATTTTTTCCAATCAGCTATTGAAGCGGAGAAGGAGAAGAACAAATTCCTTAACGGCATCGAAAACTTCGACCCCACCAAGCTGAAGCACACCGAGACGTGCGAGAAGAACCCGCTGCCCACAAAGGACATTATCGAGCAGGAGAAGACTGCTTGAATTTCTCCCACATTTATAATTAACCGCAATTATATCTCGCTAGTATCGCCGTATTTTTAGTGTCAATATAAGTTTTTTTTTTTTTTGTAAGTAAACGGGCCCGTTTGCGTTGTCCGTTAACAGTTTTCCGGTGAAATTTTTGAACGCACTTTACAAAAACAAAATATCCCTAAAAGTATTTTAACGTTTTCGGCAGTTACGCCGAAATGAAATTTTCTTCGGAAACAACAAAGGCTGATGAAAATAATAGTACAACTATTTTTGTCAATGGTAAAATAAGATTTACATACTTTTAGAGAGAGCTTTCTCGTTTTTAACTTTAAAACGGGCTTCGTAAACTGGTCATTATCATTAGTATATAGGAACCAAATTTTCTATGTCACTTTTAACATGATATAATATGTAATAAGTGTATGTTTATGAGCATTTTTATTTAATTTATATAAAGGTTATCGATTAAGGTTCAGTACTGATATTATAATAAGTTGGAGATCACACTGCACTCCCGAGTTAATAAACACCTTAAATTATTTGTTTGAAAATTAATTTGCTTTTGGGTGCTTGTATTGTGTAATTTAGCCGAGACTGATCAGTGCATCGAATTTAAAATATCTGAAATCAAATAATCAAGGGAGTGCAGTTACCAAATCTAATCTGGAATGTAAAAAAAATACTGTTATTTCCGCATTATATCTCCGGAATGATAATTCAGTAAGATCTATAACAGTATGTACTAACGCAATGTTAAATGCTCAACCTTTTATTGGAACGCTAGGAGTCTCTTGTTTAATAAAGCAATAGATTTTTTTTCTTATAATATCAACAATAATTTTTATACTGATATATTGCATTGTGTGCGAACAGAATTCATCGTTCTCTATTTTAATACGCTAAAGATGCCAATAAAATCATTTTATCAACTAAAATTTGTATGTTTTACAGACGGTGCTTTTTTATAAATAAAATGAAAAAAAAAATGCAGTTTTATTTCCTTGGTGAAATTTTAAAAGCAGCACTTTTACTAACATTTTACATAAAGAATACATTGACTGTTTCGGCCACATTCGAAAATAATTTCTCCATATAAAAATAACTGCCGTCTTACACAATATGTATCTTAATATTGCCAAAAAATCGAGGTAAAAATTTGTATACAATAAATACAGCACCGATTAGAGTGAAGATCTTGGGAGAAGCCTATGTCCAGCAGTGACCTAACGGCTGATGATGATGAATCAAGAAATTATGTTAAATCTTCCAGGTAGGCGCACGATCTAGGTAAAGTTGAAAATTCTGAAATAGGAATTTGGAAATCTATGATACATGCTCATTATTAAGAAGCAATAATGATAGCGTTTTCTGCATATTATCCAACGATACTTTGATTTACAAATTTTAGAAAACAACAGAATAAAAATTTTTATAAATATTAATTAATGTTATAAAATTCTTGTTAACCATAAATATAGTAATAATAAAGACAAATTATTCTGTTTAAAGATTCGTAAACTCAGCAGGAATTTAAATATTAAAAATAATTACAAATTTTATTATTTGGCTATCTATCAAAAGTAGGACTCTTAAAATCAATTACGTAACTTCTATATTATTACAAAAGAAATATGTTTTATAGGCAAACAATTTATATGTTGTAATTTTAGTTACATGATATTTAATTCTGTCAATTTTAATATCCAGAAAATAAACAATCTGGACAAGTGGACATTATTTTATTTTCTTTTTACTTTTTATTTATCATTGCTGGGAGTTACAGTGAATTTGTAACTAATTAAAAATGAAAACTCTATGGTCACTTGCACCGTTTCGACTAGACCAAAGGTATTTATATGTTATAAAAAGTTTGAAATAATTATTTAAAATAATTTATATTACGTAATATTAATAGAACATCATTACTTCTTTCATTTTGAATTATTTATTTTTGAAAATAGTCATTTATTCTTAATTACAGATAAAACAGTTTTTGTCTATGGTAACATTTACACTAAAATGCTATTTTGATGTAATTTTGATTTTCCTTCCCGCCGGCCTTTGACGGTTTGCTTTTGGCACGTGCAATTTTTTCTTTACATTAAATATAATAGCGCTGAACACCATTAAAGCAAAACGGCTTTTTACTGATGCTGGCTGTTGGTAAATATTATTCCGGTAAGAGTTTTTCATTTTATTACATCCTGTGTTACATTTTCTGCACGTGTTATTTGAAATGTATATTGAGCAGCAAAACAACCATTTGCAATTGCAAGACAATGTAGCTACGATATGGTTTTTGTATAATTTACTTTCGTAATTTTAACAGGGTTTTTATTTATCAGAAAGTAAGAACAGCGCTCGCGAACGTTTTATTTTCGGCATATGACATCGTTACGCGTCAATTGTTATTGTTTATCTTCAGATCACTAGCTGTTGTTGTAATGACGCCGTCTCCTATTCGTTACCGTGTGCCTTGGAGAGTTAATAAACGTTCGTCTGAGCCGGACAGATGGCTGGATGAAATGGGGTTTTTCCGAAAACACACCGCTAGAGACTCCAGCTGTCTCTTCAGAGCCGTATCCGAAAACATTTATAATACCCAACGTTATTTTCATAAAGTTCGCATTGACTGTGTTCAATTTATGTCTTCTAATAGACACCTTTTTGAAGGGGTAGGTTTATAATTATTTTAAATTTATTATTTGCGAAATTGGCTTGATATATTAGTCTAATTGTTATTTTATTTCATAGTCATTGACTTGTTCATTTGAAAATTACCTCAAAGAGATGTCCAATCCTTGCGAGTGGGGTGGTCTAATTGAAATATCTGCTATGAGCCACTTGTATAGGTAAGAAAGGTACAATACAAAGTTTGATGTTAGTCAAAGATACATCAACTTAATATATGTGAAAAACATTTTTCCAGACGTGACTTTGTAATATTTGAAGCTAATAAGGGTCCCCAGACTAATATTTGCAATGGTTATAGCAATACAATTTACCTGTTTTATTCCTCCGATACAAAGCACTTTGATGCTGTTTATACTAAAGAATTTATTAATATATCATCATTCTGCCAATGTAAGTTTTTTTTTTTTCAATTTTGGTTTTTTTTGTTCACATATCTGATTATTTTATCTTATGATTATTTTTACATTTGTTTTATTTGTAGCGCTAGTTTATGAGATACTTTATGATGGTGTTTATAAAATAAAAGATCTGCCTTATGCAGTCGACAAGATGCTTCATGATAAAAATCCTTTGAATCACATTGAATATTTTATGTCTGAAAATGTAGAGCGTAGAAAGAAACAGAAGGACAGAGCAAAAATATTTATAGAGACTGTCAGTGATGATGATAAGGACAAAAATAATAACGCTGTGGCTTTAAAATGTAAGCACCATACTGAAGATCTAGAAAAAGGAAGTCTTTTGAAGGAGTCTCTTAGTATATTTGTGTTCAACCGTAGCCTCATTCAACTAGAAAATGTTTGCGTAAACTGTTTAAATGTCAATAGTGCCAAAGATTTGCTTGACAATGGTATAACACCATTTCCATACAAAGTAGCAAAGGCATTAGATCCAGATATTTACCGTAATATTGAATTTGATGTTTGGAGTGATTTGAGAAGAGGTACATAAGTTTATTATATTTAAAAAAAAGTCATTGTTCATAAATATAGTTGTTAAGTGTGGAAAAGTTAACAGTAAAACAGCAGTAGGCGAAATGTTTATTGTTTAACATGATACATTTTTAAATGCCCTTATTTTATACAAAATATTGTAATAGCAGTATATTTTACAGAGTTTCGTTATGGTGCTAGATATTCTGATGGCACTACGTTACAAGTAGGTGTGAAATGTCTTTGCAAGCTTCAATCAGATCAGTCAGTGCCGTACCACTGTCATATCCAAGAGATGAGGCCAGACGGTGGCCCCTGCCTTGTTTTCATTGAAGAGTTGGGGGAGAAAAGAGTAGTCGGTTATGATCAGTTGGAACCTTTGCCACTCGAGGAGGTCCGGCCGTGGGCGCCGCCTTATAGATTCTCGCGTACAAGCTCTCATTTTTTGACGTTGAGCCAAATTCTGCAGCAAATAGGTGCGATATTTACTTTCATTATTCGATGACACGTTCCTGTTATAGTGATAAGAAAATCGAAAATTAAAATAATTTTTCAACATAGGCAACATCAGTAGAAAGCAAAGCATTAAAGCTCGGATTAAGAAGTGCGATGAGGCCAAAAGCCCCGAGAAGAGTCCCCAGAAGCCAGTGGATTGGAAGGATGACAATATTGAAGAAGACATGTCCCAATATGTCAATGAGAGTGTTGGTTACTCGGCTTACCAGCACTTGGATTTCTTTAACTTTGAATCTGTTCCTGTTAGTTAATTGATTTTGGTGTATAGTTGTAATGCATTTTCTAAGCATATCACTTGACTAAGATATACATAAACATTACATGTAAGTTATTTTAAGTAACATTGTAATTTTGCTTATGTAAGCTTCTAAAGTTATGGATAATTTTACTATTACATGAGTTGTAAATTTGGATTTTGGTATATAATTCTGTTAATTATTTATAATATCTATTTAAAAATAAACTAGACTTAATCATTATAATAAATATTAGGGATATTTATCCCTAAGCACAAATAACATTAAATTATTTTATTTATTTTATAGTGAAACCCTTTTAAACTTAAATTTCGGGAAATATCTTTATATTGCGTCAAGTGAAATGTTTATGAGTAGAAAGCCATATCGTAGCTAGCTTGAGGTAGAGAGGAGGATATTTACTGTAACTTAGTACACTGGTCGGCAACAATTTTGGCTGTAGGTCAAAGTTAACCAAAATGAATGCATTAAAGAGATGTCTCGGTCAGGGTATACTTAAAACTAAGGTGAGTCACTTACAAGTTATCAATAAGTTAACAAATTGCCGACCTTGATTTAGTAGTATAATTAAGGCCTACTTTTCCTCTAAAATTAGTAGAGTAGTATAGTGCAGCTTTTGTCAATAGAGTAAATTTGTGTTTGTTTTTCTTAAATTTCTAAGTAAGTATTATACTGTTTTTCTTAAAAGAATATACAAGCAATTATTTTTGAGGCAAAAACGTTTGTATCTGTTCAAAATAATTTTAGAAGCTGATTTTACTGGTCTTTATGAAATTACCCTTATTTTTAAAAATGATTCATTTATTTATAAGGTCTCCAAAAAAGATTACACAATACAACTTACATAAATTAAACCAGGCAATATAGAAATCATTGTGCACCTTAAGTTTAAGGAGACAGGTTGCATTACTTATATATAGGCACATAAAAAAAAAAACTTTTAATTAACAAACATTCAAAAATTTAATAAAAATTAAATCCAAAATAAATGATACTTAATTATCTGACATTGATGATTCGTTGTAATTTCCATAAACTATTACTGGAAGCTGGTCCATTTGTTATATTGAAAACAAGCACCCTATGGGAGGTAAAACAGGAAATATATCATTCCTTGGTAATTTATATTACTTTCTTTTAGTTTGTTTACCGTCTGCTTGATTTTTCTTGAAGTAATTATTTCTATAAATATAATTCATTTATGTATATTATAAGAGTGAGGAAAAGAGAGTTTAGTAATTAGATTTAATATTATTCGCGGTAAATAATTATCAATTTTAAGAAATAAGTCTATTACTAGTATATTTACAAATACCTTCATTTCTGATGGATTAGTTATGTTAATGGATCTTCTATTTGATTCGTTATTAATGTGTTTAGACACGTTATGGTAAATGATCATCATCATAGCGTCATTATTCGAAGCGTTGAGGATATTTTGGCGAGTGAAGAGAAACCAGTTTGCTATTTTGTTAATCATCCAAGACAATCTTTAAATCAAATTTTTTTTTGTAAAAATTTGATCAATTGTGACGTCATTGTTATCATATTTTGACTGCTTTTCGAGTTAGTCTACTGTCATATAGGTGATTATTAAATTTTGTGTGTTATTTAATATAATATTTAACGTTATTTGCAGGTTGAAGTAGAAGCACTGCCCCTAATGGTGGACTGTCGGCCAGCGGCGGGTGCTCCGCCACATGAGATGCACGCACAGCATCCCCATAACGGAGCTTCCCATGAAAATCATGCTCAAGTATGTATTATTTTTTGTGTAGTGAATTGTTTCTGGTGTTGTGTTGTAGTGGTGTAGTTTTTGGTTAAAGAATTATCTTAATAAAATAATTGATAATAATTCTCTGTTCTTATATTGGTGGTTATATCTGTCAGTTACAAATAATATAATAAGTAATGTCTCAACCACAATAGTTACCGCTGTGATCACTATTGCAGTGTAGATGTAGTTTGCGGTGACATGTTTTAGACTGTTTGGCTACTAAGATTTTTTTTTATTTCGGGGATTGTGTTCTATAGGTACCCCTTGGTGGTAGTTAATACCAAAGTATCTGAGGTTTGCTACATAACACCAGTGCCATTAAACCAGATTTTTACTGGAGGTAGGACTACATTGCTGGAGTACCTACCCACTTCTGCACAAAATGTATAAATTCACTTTATTACAACTCACTATCACTGCTTTTGTTTTGTATTATATAATAACACCTTGTATTTTGTAGATAATAGCTGTAATATGTTACCAACAGTACAAAAATCTCATTAACCTAGATTTGTTTTACTTTATTATTAACATTGTCTAATTTTGTAAATTTTTGTTCAGGGGATTTTGCTATGTTTAATGATAAAATTTAAAAAAATTTATACCAAAAAAAATTTTCTTTAATAGGCATTGTAAGGAAGATCAGTAATTTTGGGCTCTGTTGCAGAATACTGGTAGTAGTGCAGGAGATATGGGAGGGCACCCCGTCACCTCTCCTGTGTCGGTGCGCGCATCTACACCTGCCAATACCAATACACTCACCACTTACTCCGGTAAGTTGGAATCACAACTCATACAATAGTTGTAAAACTGATATAATTTATATTTACAGGTTTGTGTTTTTATATTATTTCGTTGTTAATACTCGCAATAAATTACCAATGTATTTTACTACCAGCTTTGTTAAAAGATCTTTATGACCTATGTTCAGTATTAGAGTTCTATTGGTGTAAGATGTTGATGATGAATGTGTTTACAATATGCTGTCCTTTAGTATGTTGTTTGTCCTCTTAGGTGGTATGAACGCGTCCTGCCCGGCGCCGAGCGCGGTGGGCGTCGGCGGCGCGTACGCGTGCGCGCCGTACTGCAAGCCGGTGGTGTGGTGCGCGCCGCACTCCCACCTGCCGCCGCCGCCGCCGCCCGGCGTCAACCTGCAGGCCGTGCGCAGCGTGCAAACGAACGGCTCCGACTTGCCCATGAACGGTACAAAGACAGCCAACCAAACGCTACAAAAAAGCTCGATCTAGTTTAGACTGAGAATTCATAACTGTAATTTAAAAAGTCCTTATCCACGCAAACGTTTTAAGTTTTTTTAATAGTTTTTGAATACTATTTTCTAAAAGTACATTGTCCACACATAAATGGCTCTGGCTCTCTGAAAATCACTTTGTATAAAAAAAGCTGCTGCGGCAAAGCATAGACAGACGACTTAATTTAAGATTTCTACTCAACAGTATAATTATATTGTTGACAAATCTTTGTGGTTTTTGAAATGCTTACTAGTGTTTTAGACATATTTGATTAATTTGAATATATTATATTTAAAAAAAAATTGTAATATTGAAACTGACGTGACCATTTGACGGAAGTGTAACAAATTATTATTTTATTAATAAATGTTACTTAGTTTACATTGTGTGTAGCTTCTAAAACTAATTAATAATTTTTAGATCTTGCCACGCTGCGTTACTTCTTCAACTTGGGCCTGGAATGCATGTGGGCGGCATACGGGGCGCCGCCTCAAGTACCGCCACGATACTACTCGCCGCGCGACCTCGCACAGGTATGCGCGTGCGCATCAAAATACAACCACCTGATTGACAATGGAGTAATTAGGTTTTAAGTTATAGTTTAAACAATTTTTAGTTGGACAAATTGCTTTAAATAAAAGATTTTGTTTTAGATTATAACAAAATCGTTGGTAGATTTACTATGAATTTTACGCCATTTTATCCATATCTGATTACATAATACAAGATAGTATGATACAGAGCATCTATATATCTAAGTGCAATCAAATGTTTAGTGTTATGGGCTATTTAAGAAAGAAAATTACTATTAAAGAAGAAAAAATAATTTAAAAGGGAATTGTGACATGATGTTGAACAGGTCTCCACCTAACATCTGCTGTAGCAACTTTAATGCTGCAGCGCTGATATTATGTGGAGCCTTTGCAAAGTATTAATTTTCGTTGTAATGTGCCAGGACATACAACAAATTAACTTGAATGATCGTCCTATGGTGAACCACACCGGTGAGCAGAATCATAAGCACAAGCAACCATTGACTGACAAGCCTGCACAGAACAATCAGGGGAAGGGCAATGGACAGAGACCGCTTCTAGGCCCCAGGTATGGTAACCCCTTTGAATGAATGCATTAATAAGATCTTTTGTGTATAATATTTTATGGCAAGATTCCATAATATTGTCCAATCTCTCAAAAATAAAATTTTGACTTAAAAAATTTTTTTCTTCCTCCATTACAACAGTATAGTATTAAGATCTATCTACTTAACTTTATTAAACTCTCGATGATTCTTTTAAGATAAGTTTATTGCATTGACTCCATTTGTAGATTCAAACGTGGCGGTAACAACCATGATGGCAACCAGAATAACTACCACCACCAGAACAAGGGCCATAACAACAACATGTCCAACAAGGGCCCAAACAACCGGTGAGTAATCCCTTTCTAACTCTCTTCATTCCTTTTGCAACATTAGTAGTATATTAAACTCAATTTCACTTCACACATGAATTTTTCTGTATATATTTTACGGTTAATTCAAAAGAAATGGAGCTGTTTGCACTCGGAACCTTCTTACAAGGAAAAAGTTAAGGTAATTTTTCCACTACAAGGGCCAAGTGACTGCAGATGTGATGGACTATAATTTAAACATACCATTAAACTTAACTAACTTATGTTACATTGACTGCTTTAATAAAGTTTGCTTTGGCTTGTATTAGACATATTCGAAACTAATATTTTTTTTGTTGTGTAACATTTTAAAATGGTTTTAATTAATAATTTTAGTCTATACTATGCACATTCAGCAAATGTAACATTTTAAAGTTTGATGTTTCAAAGCCTGTCTAAGTTGATTATTTACGCCACAATGCTTGTACAGTGTAGATAAAAAAAACCTCCAATTTCATTTGATCCAGCCGTAATTCGCACACGGATAACCGTAACCCACCCCACATGGGCTACAACGCTGTGGAGGGAGAATGCATGATGGAACAGCCGCTGCTGACCATCCCTTACATGCCGTACCCGCCGCCGATCTACCCCATACCTTACTTTCCAGTCGAGCCTGATCCGGGTGAGTATTTCATCTTCAAGGAACATTTAACTGCCTTCATAGTGTAGTGGCTGGGTGCTTGCCTTGTAATACAGAGTTATCTCGTTTGTTTCTGGGGCCACATATAGAAGTTAGGTGGAGGCAGGAATTTTCCGATTCGTCTAGCTGGCTACCAAACCAGTATTGTAAATCTGTCATTATAGTAGCATTGCTGTGTTCCTACTTTCAACATATGAGAGTCAACTTTCTGGGCTAAGCACTGTCCATCGCCTCATTAACACCATGTGAGATTGAGGTCAAACATTACACTATTGTAGACAAGAAAAGAACATCAAAAGAATATCCTGGTGAACTAGTCGCTTTTTGTATAAAGACAGTGTTTATTAGCAGTATATTTTGATCCACAGCGATGATGGGAATGATGAGCATTCCCCCCGGTTTCGTTGGATACGAGGAAGGGATGGAGTATGGTGCGCCGATGCAGCACTACTACCCCGCTCCCCCCTACCCGCCGCCGCACATGCCGCCACTGCAACACGCGCCGCACCTGCCGCAGCTGCCGCCCAACTTCCCCCCGCAGCCCAACGCCCAGCAGCAGCAGCACAACCCCCACCCGCAACACAACTCGCACCCACAGCAGAACCCCTACCACTCGGAGCACAAGTAAACACCATGGCTGACGGCAATATCCATTGCGTACCAAAGATAACAAAATGACAAATTGTGTTTTTAAAAACTCTCTTTTATAATAAAGCTGTGATCTGACTAGTCACTAAAGGATACCGCTATCTAAATATTCTTGCTTTCCATTTGAATTATTACAGGATATTAATGTGTCTACTATTTGTGAAATTCAAGTATCTGTTACCAATAAAATTATATGAGCACTTAGTGTTCACGACATAACTCCTTTTTACAAGAGAAATGTTTGAATTCGTTGAGTGAGCTGTACAAATTTAAACATGTACTGAAATAAAAAAAGTTAAATTGTCTTTGGTATCTATGGATATTGCCGTTCTTCATACGGAATAGATATTATAAACACTTGTGCCATTTTACCGCCTTTTCAAAACAAAAACTCGTTAAGTTTTCAATGATTTATTTGAAGTGTTTGTTATGCCAATATTTTTTGTCATATTATGGTTTCTTGGATAGTCTATGGTTTGAAATTTTTTGACGTTATAAATACTTTACATCTTTTATTGTTATTGGCGACATTTACATATTTCTCATTTATTGTACACATTTTGTTCGGAAAGGTCCAACTATAGTAATTTTCCATATAATTCAAACTTATTGGAAATTATTAATTGCTCTATAAGCGCTTATTGACACTTTTCTGACAAGGGCATCCAAAAATCCAGACAAAAGATCTATAAAGCCCACCACTTTTATAGCATACTTCTTGAAGAACTACAGTAATGTACTGGTGTTTGGTGAGAAGTAGACATGATAAAGTTTAAACTGACATTGATACAGAAAAGGAGAAAAAGATTCTCTTTAGAGCTCTCTAATAAAAGTGTTTATAAACATTCTAACAACTTCATCTAAATAAATTTAATTAGACCATCAATATTTAAATTGTTGACCTTTCGCTTAATTTTTTTAATTTTCCAAATTCATAAATTCAACTCGCTCAAGATATATTATATAATTATACTTTAGCCGATTTAAGCTTCCATGTACTGACATAATTCATTATATATGTATCCAATAGTAATTTATGTAAACTTAAGTGAGTGATAAGTGAAAAGTGCGGTAACAGTGTGCGTGGCGGGTGCGGATGACATTTACAACGATTTCGCGCATCGAATACGGACCCCGGATTTGTTTACAATGAATTTAGAGTGTATACTGTGTGCTGGTTGATGTTGTAGCTCTCGCTTAACTACATGTCATGGCAGACATGCGCGTGTACCTTATCATAGCACCTTATTGTTAAGGCGTATCACTTACTATCAGGTGAACGCCCCGCATGTCTCGTCGCGTGGAAACAAAAAAAATATAATTGACACTAAATTACCTCATACAAGCGGGCTTTGTATTTAAACATTTGTTCGTTACTTTTTTTAAGTAACATTTAACTGGCACAGAGTATAAACATTCAGTTTTGAATTTTTTGTGGTTTCTCCGATTTAAATTTTTCTTTAAAAGTTTTCTCATCTTTTTAGTTTTTTACACTCCTGTAATTTTTTTTTATTTAGCTCATAACACCTGCAGATAAAGTCGTAAAGAACTAGAGTTGTTTTTTATCTGTTATGGTGAAAGTATTGCTAGTTGTATAACAAAGGGCTGCAAATGTATAAATTCATTTTGAATTAAAATAATAAGCTGTAATTTGTTTTGGCAAACTTTAAAATTTTTTGGAAACATTTAACGGAAACCACAAGCAATTCAAATGGTGATTATTGATTAGGTTACAAAGGTCATATATGGTACAATCATTTGTGCAGTGTGCCAGATATTTTGCCATAATTAAAAAAAAAAAGAGTATTGATTACTCTATATGTGATGAGAGCGGAGGAGTGTTGATTTGTTGGCTGTAGTGATTGTGGACCAAGACTGAATGTGGTAACAGCTCTTCAAAGGATGGACGGAATTTTTTAAAATTTGTAGAGAATGTCTACAATTTGCAAATTATACATATAAACCTCACCAATAGGGCCATATGATGCTGATATGGAAAAGCAGTATTGCTGAAAGAGATAAAAATACCGGAAATAAATTATACACGATAAAACGGTGCTGGATATATTTTGTGGCACAATTTCAGAAAGGAAAAACTATATTTTTTTAACAGCTCGACTAATTTGTTGGATATTATTTATCAATTAAAAAGGTTTTGCTGCGGTCCATCACTTACAGCAATTTGCTTTCCCACGTGCCTGTAATGTGTCTATGGCGCTTGATTTTCTCTAGTTGACTCTTATTCAGTAATAGATTTAAAAAAACCCTCGACTGATAAAAGACTATGGATAAAATTGCTCAAATATATTTTACGTTACATATCAATATATAATTGCACGACACAAACACTAGATATTATCGGAATACTATTCCCTCTTTTATTTCCATCCGGTTTCACGGTAGCACATTAGTTTATTTCTTTTATATTTTTTTCGAAAGTCTCAAATCCCCAAGTGTTCATTGGTGCTGCAAAATTTTTCTAGGTTGACAGGGTCTCTGATATATTTATGTAGGTGACTGTGCGCACGCGCATGTGTTACGTAGGTGCCCGTGCGTGTGCGCAGGTGTTGCTTAAGTGATCGTGCGCACGCGCAAGTGTTATGTAGGTGACTGCGGTAGGGCTTGTATATTAATTATACATTAATTAAGGAGCGAAAGTAAAATTTAAGCAAACGTTACATTTAACAGCTCAGTTTAAAACGAAGTGACAACCCACCACCTAAAAGAAAGTGTCGGCCCACTCGATAAGCGGGAATATGAAAACATTCTACGTACCTAATGCACATATACGTATGATAAAAAAAAAATTAACAAAACTATAAACACAAATCAAAAATAAAAACTAAAACATTAATCTCTTATTTTATAAGGTACTTTAAATTTTTTTTGCGGACTCCATTTTGTGTAATACAGATTAAAAAAAAACATGTTGTAAATTAAAAAATAATCGTCGGCCCACTCGATAAGCGGGAATATGAAAACATTCTACGTACCTAATGCACATATACGTATGATAAAAAAAAATTAACAAAAGTTACAAGTATAAACACAATTCAAAAATAAAAACTAAAACATTAATCTCTTATTTTATTAGGTACTTTTAATTTTTTTTGCGGACTCCATTTTGTGAAATACAGATTAAAAAAAATCTTGTGTCAACTATTGGTTTAAATTTGTGTTTAGTTTGAGTCGATGCGGACTTAATATAAAAAAATTAACTTTGACCGATCTCAAGTTTGTGAATGCGATGATACGGAGATGGAGCGCTAGATGGGGAACAACTAATCCATTGTTAAGTATTAACGAGTTAATATACACAAAGTATCCTACAATGATCTCAATGTTTAGAACTGTCGGTTAACTAAACTGGTGCTTGGGTAGTCTTATGGTTTAGTATTAACTTTTAACTGGAGAAAAAAACAACTGGACGAAAACGTTTCAACGATATTTATACTAGTCCGTGCATTTACTATATCTAGTATAAAACGTGCAATCGAGCGACTGGATAGTAAACAATACATTACTGGTAATTGAAAAAAAAATACTTAATCTTGTTAATGACATACTGTGTATTCAATGTAGTGTCTCGGTGTCTATATGTTTAATGCAAGTTAAGTATAAAAACGTTTGTCTGTCTGTAGCGTATGTGTGTCGTATATTATATAAATATATATTTCATACTTTCCAGTTACCTCTTATGCACACCGAAATTATCACAATATATTTTTCGAATTTTTATGTATTTATTATCTGTGATCGGGAATCTCAGGATGTTGGACGGAGGCGTGCTATTACCGTTCGGGCGCGGTATTGTTTATATGTTTACGTCACTGCCCCCCCAAAAGTACCGCTACAACCGGACAAACACCAAACCCCTCCTTAAGTTCCGGGCCAATATTTGTATATGTAACGAATATAGTGACTGTCTCCCGGCCCCCGACGAAGTTCAACTTAACGGCTTGTTAAACGTTCAAATCCGCCCAAAAGCATTTTTCGATTCGTAATTTTACTTCCTGAATATGATTAAGTATATATATCTATAGAAAAGTGAAAACGTAAAAAAAAAAAATTGATTGTTTGTACAGAGCGTTGTTTTAAAAACACTTAAAAAAAAAACCAAAACGAACTAAAAAAAAAAAGAGTATGTAAGTCTTTAGTTAGGTTACACTATAAGCATACGTGTGATGTCTAACGGTAAAGTTTGGTGTTTATTCAGTATTAGTTTTAAATCGCTAGGAGTTAGGATTTATGTTAGTCGTTAATTAATATTTACGTGAAATGGCGTAGTGTTAACGTTTTTTTTTTTTAAGAATACTTATATAGTTTTTGTTTTTTTTTTCATCAGTCTATAGCGCAAAGGTCGCGCTATGGTTTCGTTCAAAGTAGTCGGTAATATTTTTGTGCCAATTCCATTGTATTTGTCTTTAAATACTTCGTAATACTCTATAATTAACTGTAAGAGAACTAAATTCCTGTTGTGAAATTGTTGTTTCACATATACTCTAGAACAACAACGTGTTGTGAATATATATATGTATATGTATGTATAGTTAGTAATGTAACTATGTGGTTGTACGGAGCTCCAAGCGCAAGTCCGCCTTTGAGATGTTATTTTTTTTTTCAAATTCCAGCAAATACAAGTTAACTGATTTTCACGTTTTTGTTTTATTTATTATAACTAAACCCTGTTTCAGTTCATTATATCTTTAAAAATAACACTAACCAGAAATATGCTCCGGTGCGGGAGGGTAAGTTGCAAAAGTGTGTTAAGTGAAGATCAATGATGAGAATATCGTATGAGAAAAAAATAAAGAACATATATATGCATATACACTCCCGGACACATCTATCGGCCCACCTAGTGTTTAAAGTTTTAACGGTGCCGAGCTAAAAATAAATGTTAGGTGGAGCAATAAGTTTTAAAGCTGATTTTTTGGTCAACCTTTATGTATGTTTTTTTTTAATTTCGAATTCAGGATTATGAAAAAAACGAAAATTCGAGTCTGTTCATTGTTTTCAACGACCCAGGAATGGAGAAAACTTTTTTTATTTCGCACACGGATTTTTTTTTTTGATGTCCGATTATTGGTTCCATAAAAAGTCAAATCTAAACTTGGAGCCTGTTTTGACCAAAAAATATGGATGCTCTGACTGAAATTGTCGCCCAAGCTGTAAAACTTCTGCCGGCTAAATCAATTCGAAATTACAAAAAAAAAATTAAAAAAAAAACATACATAAGGGTTGACCAATAAATCTGCTTCAAAACTGCATTAAAACTTATTGCTCCACCTAACATTTATTTTTAACTAGACACCGTCAAAACTTTAAACACTGAGTGGTGGGCCGATAGATGTGTCCGGGAGTATATCTTATGTAACATGTATATGGTTTAATATCAAATCTTCTCTGGTCAGTGACAATTAAGTACTCAAATATCGGACATTAGTTTCGGTTAATGTCTAAGTAGGCAAGCAGTGGTGCAGTTAAATGGTGTTGTAACAGGTAAAATTACTTTTGTTTCAAGACAACTTATAAAATGTTGCATATCAAATAATATACCTAGCGCCTTAGTATGAGAAGATATCAATTATCAGATAACAATATATTTCTAGCTTTTAGAATTGAGGGACTTGGTTTACGATTTTTTTTAATATAATTCGTTACTAATCTGTGGAAACCATATATGGATCTTCTTCTTCTAAGTCGTATTTCCTCATAACTGAGGGTCGTGGTCATCATGTTTTTATTGAAACGCACGACGATTCTCTTGTCAGTTATAATGGAGTGGTGTTGCCATTGCCTTCTCCACTTCACATACTAGTGCGAGCACGAATGGTCATCACATAGATATGCAGGTTTCCTCACGATGTTTTCCTTCACCGTCAAAGCACGTGATATTAGTTGGTGTTTTATGCTAACTGTACATAAATTGAAAAATTCTTTCGTGCAGGCCGGATTCTAAGCCGGTACCTTCGCAGTGGAAGGCCGGCGGTCAAACCACTAGGCTATCACGGCTCTCATATATGGATATGAATTATATTTTTATATGTTAGCGTTTCCACAAAGAATAGTAAAATATATTCTATTTTATATTATTGGCAACACTGCGATGCGCAGGTGCACGGAAAGCTCAAAAGGACTCGTATCCAGAGCCGTAAAAACATTTATAAAAAAAACAGGTGAACGGACACGTCACCGCGCTACCTAGCGCCCCTCCCCAAAATTACTATATAAAATGGCCGCTGGTCGTTACGCGGGCTCTCTTACGGTGGGACCGACGCGCTGACTACTGATACAATGTTATATTTTGAATGCTATTTTAATGTAAAGTATAAGTTTAATCTCTGTCCTCCGGTCCAAGTTAACAGATAATTTTCTGACACTTTATTAATGAGTTGTGGTTGAAGTTATATATCACAAAGCTAAGTTGTTAAGTGTGATTTTCCTGTAAAAGAGAACATGGAGATGATTTGCCAAGAACAGCTTTCGCACACATGAGGCGTGTACCAATTCTCACTTCGCGACGTGGATAAATAGTTATTGACTTAATGAATTTAATCAGCTTTTGCTCTACGTGCAAATTTATTTAAAAACTAACTTCTTATAATATTTTTTTGTAATGTCGGAAGATATTACATTAAATAGACAATCGAGACACAAGTATCGGAGACGATCAACAAGTCAAACTATTTGACATTGAGATAAAGAAATATGATTAGAGCATACGCACTGTTCTTTTTCCTTTGAGGGTGAAAGAGGAAAGAAATCTGTATTAAGAAGTTTGAACAGTTTCTTTTCGTCAAGTTGCTTATAAGTAGTATTAATTACTGTAATACCTTTCAGTAATTATCACTTTATCAAAGTGCTGCAAGTGTGATTAGGTAACAAGTGCTAGTGCATTTAACACTGACAAGGTGAGTACTTAGACTTATCTAATGACATTATTTAAGTACACAACTTAAATTTTGTTTAGTTTCTTATATTATCTAATAGATACTTCCTTTTACATATAAATACACTACACTTTACCGATCTTATTTATTCTGTTTTAATTAATTAAGCAATATTTACTTTTCTTTAAAGACTGAATGGCTTACAAAGTACATCAAATATAAGTATAACCCGTGCGCGATAAGTTGAGACCTAGGGCCGGTGACGTCACAAACGTCACCGGCGGTTGTACTGTTGACAAAAAAATATCAGTTTCCACCCGTGACGACTGCTATTTATTTTTTATGTAGTGAGTGTTGTACTCAGAACAACAAGTAAATATTTATTATACTTGAGCTTATACAAGCGTGCCGAGTCAAATATTTCTTGTATTAACGTTAACATTAGTCATCGTCACTGATAAGTTTTTACCTGGAGTCGACAATTTTATTTCATTCTCCGCTGTAGAATTGCCAGGTGTCGGTGGAGCAGTTCGTAACCGCCTGGCTTTACTTTTGTAGATGGTCCGTCGAGCAGCGTGTTGTGCTTGACAGCCTCTAACGATGTTTCTGAAGAATTGCAGCTTGTAGGAGATCTTGAGTTGGAGAGAAGTAACTTAGTCGACGCTTGTAGTGGAACTCTTTTATTTTGTGAAAAGTATGCTCTATTTATACGAAAAGTATCCATAAACATTAGTGATCGTTAGAGCGCGTTAGCCTCTCGCCAGGTATGTGTTGCGGCGAAATATGGCCGCCAGATGTGCGGCCGAGGCGTCCGAGCGGCGCCGAACAAAAGCGCGGCGGCGTCCTTTGTCGGCGTGTATACAATGGCGCTCGGTGCAAGGCGCGTTCATTAGGTGCGCGGCATTGTGCAGCGAGTGTTGGCTACGAGCGCTGCGCAATATCGAGACGATATTATAACGTCTCTTGTTTCTATACCAAACGTCTCTTGTTTCTACACAAAACGTCACGTTGGTAAATGCGTAGATAATACGATAAACATATATAGGTAGGTAGCACGCAGCTACACTTTTGATCCTCAGTAACGTGGATTTTGAAACTCCCGTTGCCATACAGGTCCTTTTTACTGCCTGACCAACAGGTATACACAACTGTTCGTTCCGTTTTTCGTTTTCAAAAAAGTACAGAACTTTTAACACGATGTTTCTCTCTCGACTACGTAAAGTTTTACTCTTCATTATAACAATAAATTAAACACAAAATACAACAATAAAATATAGTAGTAACTCTAAGAACTAATAACGAAATAGTAACAAATAATATAAAAAAAATCAAATCGCGTCGTCGTTGCGTGACTTTAGCCAGTACGAGACAAGAAGTTAAGATGGCGTTGCCTACAGTACAACACGGGTGCTTGAGGGGAAGTTACAGGGGTAGCGGGCGGAGGGCTGCATTCCATGCAAGTCTCAACTTATCGCGCACGGGTAATAGGTGTACTTAAAGTTATCATCTATAGTTCATCTGTTACATGTTTAAAGAAATATTTTTAGTTTGCTTTAGATACTGCCAGCAATAATACATATTACTCAATTTTATTATTATAAATTTATATCTCGGAAGCCATAAAATTTTAGTAATTCCTGATGTCCATTGATTGATATTTAATAAGGTAAATTGTTTATGCTTTGTTTTACATAAGTATTTATTAGTAAGTACATAAGTAAGTTATTGATTCAAAAACCAATGAAAATTTTATTTTATATTTTTAGTGCAATACATTTTTAATTTCAATATTGTTATACAATAATAGTATTTAATTATATTAAGATATTGGCTGGAAACAGATCTTGACAATAATTCGTTTTTTTTTTAGAGAAAAATGTCTCTGACTGTGAATAAGATAGTTGATCCCGTTGTCCTCGGTGAGGGTCCTCACTGGGATGACAGGAAGCAGGCTCTTTACTTTGTCAGCATACATCAGAAGACCATACACAAATATGTACCTGCTACTGGAATGCATACTAAAACTGAGTTAGGTAAGTCATTGCATGAACTAAAAAACTAGATTTAGGTGTCGGAGCCTTTTCTTACTGTGGCTTATGATTGTGATCATAAAACCCTTTTTATTTTCCTATTCACAATAGGGCAGAACCTATATATCTGTTGTAAATTATATTAAGTGATGTTGTGGTTGGAGATGGTGAAGACTACTTCAAAATGCTATTCAAGATACTCTGGCTTTCATAAATTGTCTTAACATAGAAATGCTGTTTATCAGCCAATGGACATGAGAAAAGCCTGATTTTTAAAAGGTTCCAAAGTAATCGTTTGATTTTGATATCCATATTTAATATTCAATTTGATATCCAGGCATGGGCAGCAGAGAGTATTACTTACTCTATTTTAATTACCTTATATTTTTTAAAATTAAATATTTTTCTTCCCCTAATGCAGCAAATCAGAGTCCACATATAATTGATTCGGATATTTAATTCTATTACTTGTAGATATTTTACTTACCTGAAATACCTTACTTAATATTTTTTTTTATTTTCTTTTAGGTGGCCGTGTTGGTTTCATTGTGCCTGTTGATGGTAAAACCGATCAGTTTGTGGTGGGCGTCGAGCGTAAATTGTTAGTAATCCAATGGGATGGAGAAGATGGGAGTAAAGCGCTGGTGTTACAGGAATTGGGTGAAGTAGATCAGGATTCACCGAACACTAGGTTAAACGATGGAAAAGCAGACCCCAAAGGGAGATTATTTGCAGGTAATATATTTTTGATTGGTTGTAAGAGGTTTGAATTAATATTATAGTGATGATATTTGTTAATATATTACTTTAAATTAAGGTACTATGGGTCGAGAGGATCCTCCGGGCAAATATGAGTTGGAGAAAGGCTCCCTCTATCGTGTAGACAGGAGGGGAATTGTTAAGATGGCTGGCAAGATCGGCATATCGAATGGACTCGCATGGGACCTCAAAGAGAAGGCTTTCTACTACATAGACTCTTTGGAGCTGAAGATCAGGCGGTACGACTACGACGTGGACACGGGAGAGATTTGTAAGTATTATTTTATTTATCACTGATGTAAAAGAAATTTTTATTTACTGGGTAAGACATATTTATTAAATTATCTCAAACCTGACTTAATTTCCTTATCACAGATAATTTCATTCTACATTCATAACTTTTAATCATATTCAATTCAAAAATGGTCAAGATTGTAGTGTACTTTAATTTAAGACATTGTTATCAATATGAATTTTAATTTTCAGCCAATCAAAAGTTTATATTCGATTTCAAAGAAAAGAAAATGGACGGAATTCCCGATGGGATGACCATAGACACGGATGGGAATTTGTGGGTTGCCGTTTTTGAGGGTTCTTGTGTTTTGAAAATCGATCCCAAATCTGGAGATGTGCTGCTAAAAGTACCTATACCAGCTAAGCAGGTCACTTCTGTTACTTTCGGTGGTAAAAATTTCGATATTCTTTTTGTTACAACTGCTAGCATGAACATAGGCGGTGAACAAGCGCCGCCATGTGGCGCCACCTTCATGGTTATGGGATTAGGCGTCACAGGCAACCCCAATGTTAATTTTAAGCTGCCCTAATGTTTTTACTTATCCTTTATGAATATTCTATAATGCATATACAAGGAATCTAAAAGTAAAAGATTTGATATAATTATTTTGGCGATTAGCAACAAATTTTGTGCAATATTTATAAAGACTTTAATCATCTATGCAGACTTTGTTGTCTATGATATTCATTGGTGAAGTGAACTGTGACAACAGATAGCAACAAAACAAGTAATGGCCATTAATAAAGGTCAAAGGAAAAAAAATAAAATTTAGAAGCACATTGGCGGCTTTTGTATTAACTTTTTAAAAGACTATTTAATAATAATGAATCATTTTTATATTAATTTTATACCAAATATACTAATCTTTATATTAATTTTAAGCATAAAAATAGAATTACATATTTTATATAAAAATCTATTAAACACGTGTTATTCAAATATATTCTTAGTTTTTAAATTCATATTAATAAAAGGTTTATACGAATTAAATTTTTATTATATTTTTCCTGTACTTAATTTATAATATTGATTTGTTTTGATATGGATCTATATTGCTAGTGAAGCGCTGTTGAAGAAAACAAAAAATAATAAAGTTGAACGTCTGTGAAAGAACTTAAGGTCACTTTAAAGGAGGTTCAATGTTCAGAAGATATGCAATATTCTAATCACGTAATATTAATGCAGTCATAATTTTTAAAAATGTGTGTTGAAGTGATGTTTCGGTGACATTATACATCATAAACATATACCAGAGATATTTTCGTTGTATTATATTGTATATTTAGTACAAAAGTCCGCCATTTGAAATTATCAAATGGATCCCTTGCTTATAGGCTCTGGTGCTTTTTCCTTGCATTCTATAGTAGTTTTATAATATTTATTGGCAGATTTTTTTTGTAAAATATCTATCAGTTTTATAAGTTTTTATTATAAAAAGTAATAGATGTTTGTATTTTTAATTTAACTTTGCGTTGACATTTGGGTGCCCTTTCACCCCGAGTCCGGTTATTTGAAACGTGGAGCCACATGGCGGCTTCTGCTCCTCACCGCGGTTCATACAGGCCGATGTGATGTAAAGGATGTCCAGGTTCGGTCCGCCGAAAGTAGCCGATGTCACTTGGAGCGCGGGAATCCGAATTTTCTGAAGAAGTTGCCCTTTTTTCGGATCGATTTTTATTATCTGTGTTAAACAAATATTTTATTAGTTATATATATACTCGGCGAAGAAGAGTGTACAAATATTGTAAAAGTAGAGAATCTTTGTAAATTTAATTGATGCTGTAATGACATTTTGCAAAATAGAAAACTTGCCTGATGGCCGTCGAAGTTAGCAACCCAGAGGTTGCCATCTGTGTCTATGGTCATACCGTCGACGATTCCATCCAAACCGTGGTCTTTGTAGTCGAAAACAAATCGCGGATTTGCTGTAAAACATTATACGAGGTTACTAATTGAGAAATATGAGTAGATAGTTTTTTTAGCGATACATTTATAGTAATTTTGAGTAAAAATGTTTCTTTTTAAAGGAAAGCATATAAAGTTTAATAAAAACTATTTCCGTACAAAACGTCTAGGATCAAAATGACTTATTGCTTAACATGTTAGTAACAAGTAACCTGTGTTACTTCAAATATAGTGAAAAAAGTTTGTTGTCTATATAAGAAAGAGATAACTTACAAATATCACCAGTTTCTATGTCGTAGTCGTATCTCCGGATCGAGTATTCGAACGAGTCTGCGTAGTAGAACGCCTTCTCTTTCACGTCCCAACAGAGGCCGTTGGAGATGTCCACGTCCTTCACCAGGGTGATCACCTTACCATCCGGATCGATTCGGTACAGCGCTCCTCTCTTATTGTAGAATTTACCCGGTTCGTACTCGTAGCCCATAGTGCCTAAAATTTGTTTCCCGTTAAATGATACGATAATTTGTGGCCATTTTACAAATCTTAATAATGCCGATGATCAAGATTCAGGAACTTAGTGTAGTAATTTAATCTGTAACACAAAAATCAGCGCCCTCTATGTTTTATAGTAAACTAAATTCAATATTTAAGTATGTAAATTTTTGTGCATATGTCTGTAGTGTTGCTACGCGTGTGTTAAATAATATATTATAAAAAATATTTAGATACAACATTGCGCTCGTTGGTTTGTGAAATAAAAGAGGAAAACCTTGTATTTTCACTACCTACAATGCCTTTCAAACTTCTTTCGATGAAAAACATTTTAATGTTCGCTGAAGGTAGTTCACAACAAAAAGATAAAAACTTCTTTTAGTGCCTGAAGACTAAAGTCTTCGAACAGTGCGTGTTGCCAGTGATGACTTATAGCTCCGAAACTAGGTCGCTAACTATGGGCCTTATAAGGAAGCTCAGAGTCACACAGCGAGCAATGGAGAGGGCTATGCTCGGAGTATCTCTGCGTGATCAAGTCAGAAATGAGGAGATCCGCAGAAGAACCAAGATAACCGACAGCCCTGCGAGTCACGAGGCTGAAGTGGCAATGGGCAGGGCACATAGCTCGTAGAACCGATGGACGTTGGGGATCCAAAGTGCTGGAATGGCGACCCCGCACAGGAAAGCGTAGCGTTGGCAGACCTCCCACTAGGTGGACAGACGACATAAAACGAATCGCAGGGAGTCACTGGATTCAAGCAGCTGAAGACCATGTTTTATGGAATACATTACAAGAGACCTATGTCCAGCAGTGGACGTCCATTGGTTGAAATGATGATGATGAGATAAAAACAATAGCAAGTTACTGCCGCCAAACAGCAGTATGCAAATATTACTGCGTTCCGGTTAGTATTACTGAGGCAATGAAAAATAACACTTTTTTCCAGAAAGTGATAAGCAATGTGACGTAGTGTGCATCCTAAATATAATTCTCGTCTCTTCAAAGCAATGGGCTATATATTAATAACAAGCATATAACGTTTTTAGCGAATGTTTCGGTTAATTGCGTATAACGCGTGCAAATAAATTGAAATTTTCCTGGTTTATTAGTATAATAATATGAAAACGTTCTTTAATTAACTTAAACCGTCTTATCAATTTGCTTAACCGTGTATGTTTTTGTCATATTTATGAAAAGGAAAATGTAAACATTTGATATTATTTTTTTTTATATATAATGATTTGTATTAATATTGCCCTTTACGTCATTGCCATTAGTCTGAAATCTAAAAAAAAAATTGAAGCGCAAAATTTACGTTTAATTTTTAAATCGTCGCTTTTTAAAATGTTTCGCACGAAACTGGCATAAAGTTCAAACTATTGCCATAAAAAACATGTTTCGCGCGTTCACAAATAAAATATGGCGTCACTCTTACTTATAACAGAGACCTAAACATTTATATTCCCAGATCTCAGCATTTTATAGATGAAATAAATTACTTTCAACAGAGAAATATCTCACCAGCAAAGAGACGACCTCTGGGGTCCGCTTTGCCGTCATTAAGCCTGTTTTCTGGGCTGTGCTGATCCACTTCAGCGATTGTGCGAACCACCTTCGCCGTACCGTTCTGACCGTCCCACTCCACTTCGGCGATGCGTCGCTTCAAGCCCACAACAAAGTGGTGACGCTTACCATCCACAGGCACTATGAAGCCCACCAAGTCATCTGGAAAGACAGGAAAAACATGAATAAAATTAATAAAAGTGCTTTCCAAGTTTATTCTAAAAGTAATAGATATTGTTTTTTAAACTTAAACAGCTTGGCGGTCGTCTTCAGCATTTGGAGAGAAAACGGAATATCTTTGTTAAAAGAAAAGAAGACATATCTTTGACTTATTCTTCATTATCTATATTGTATGGCAATAAGCGACAAAACCGTGTCGTAGTGTTATCACCGGAACAAATTATGTATTCGTTTATTGACTATATTTTTGAACAGCGTAGTATTTACAAAATCTACAGCGCTGTTAGAATGTGAACACACCAAATTTGTAGTATTGATGGTAAATTATACGCTGATGACAAATATACATTATCTTTGTAGAGAGAAAACGAGCGCTGTGTAGCAATCCTTCACAACACAGCTGAGCCGGCGTCCATTTCGTCATCACATCACTCATAAAGTATTAGTGGTAAATTCTAATATTTTTAACCATTATTATATTTGTTATCTGTGGAGTGTGTGTCCTAATAAATATTTATCTATGTCTATTACACGATATTGTGATCGTCTATGTTTTTAACAGCTTACCAAGAACAGAGCGAGTGTGTTTTTCTGTGACGGGATCGTATTTGTGTATGGAGCGATCGAAGATGCTGACGAAGTACAGCGCTTGTTCCTTTTGGTCCCAGTGCGGACCCTCGCCGAGGGTCACGGGCTCCGTCACCGCCGTCACTTGTGGCGCCATCTGTTATTAGCGAACGGTGCTCAGCTTGATTAATTGGTTAGACATAATTTTTTACTATTACGGTCCGTTTCCATTACCGCCAGGTCTCTTTTTGAGTTTTTTTGGTTTTGGGTAGTTTACGGTCAGTTCCAAGATCAGTTGAATTTGGAAGTCCCTAATCGCCCTTTACTATAATTTTAAAATCACTTATAAGTACGATACTAGAAAAATAAAAAACAATAATCACCATTAAAAACTGAAAAAGATTAATGTATATATTTAACAAAACTATGAACACTTGATCAATTCGACGGATTGTCATTTAAAAATAATGATCACCGCCATTTTTGTGCATAGCAGATAGATAAATAACACAATTATCACATAAATTTACTGTGAAAAGATTTTTCAACATTGGCAACTCCGAATTGCTGTTTTTTCTTGATAACTAATAGTCACTAAAGCGCGCGAAACGACCGCTTTTATTACGTTTACGTTTAAAACTAAATCTGGTGCTTCCTAATTGATCTAGTGATGTTATGGTTCAAGGCAATACGCCGCATCAAATCTAACGTGTATTCTAGTTCTTGTGAAGTGAAATCTATTTACTCATTCTTTGAAGGTAAATTTAGGATATTTTTTTATAGTAAGAATTTTTTTATTAATGTTTATTTTTATAGTTATTTGTTTTTTTATTTGCCTTATACTTAATACATTCTAAAAATATTGCAAAATATATTGAAACCATCGGAAATCCAACGTAATTAGTACTTTTTTTTTTTCATTTCACAAGGTGTTAAATGACATTGACGTCGAGGTGGAGCATGCTAACCCAGAGTACTCTGGTGGAAAACAGAATCTAAGCAATAATGTTGACGGATGCAGTCATTTCTATAGGTAAACGATGTCTTTTTCAACACATTCAGAACTATACAATCGATAAACACGAAAAATAACACTTCTGCGGAATTTCTATCAGTAACAATTTGTGTTTATAGTACGAAGGTAATACAATTTTTTTCTCTATCTAATATCGTATGCGAATCATGTATTATATAACTGTGAAGAGTCGGAGCTCTTCAATAACTCGATAACAATAGAGATGTTTAACTTTCAATAGCAACAAGATATAATATGGATTCCACTTCGATAACTGTCATATCGCGTATCTATGTTACGCATCTATTTATGTAATATTAGAAAGATATACGTCGCATCGCTGCCCTTGGTGTTTTGATAAAAGCTGCAGTAGCAATCAACTTCCGGAAAAGAGCGACAGTTTTTTCATATTTAATTTGAAATGAATTTCATACATTCTTCTTCTTCCCAATTGATGGCATGAGCACGGTTTGTGCGTGAGCCAATGTCATGTGTACACGTATAGAATAAAAGAATACAAATCCATTAAAAATTGTCTGCGTGGTCAATCGTTCATGTTCTCATCTTTTCATCTTCGCAATTGATGGCGAGAGCTAATGTTATATATAGACGTATAAAATAAAAGGATACAAATTCTTAAAAAATTGTCTGCGTGGTCAATTCGTCCGCCATGTTTCAAGTGATCTCGAGGAATTTTTCATTTCATACATTATTTCCTAACTTTCAAATCAAAATTAACCATTTACTGCAAATAATTGCGATGGGATACACTTCAATCAGCCGTGATATCAATAAAATTAAAAATGCTTAAATCATTTCCTATACAATGTTACTTCTTCATTCTTTTGATTTTTATGGAATTTTAAGTCATCATCATCATCAGCCAATAGGCCGTAGTCGAATTTTGGGAATTTTGAAACGTCGCGAATTCGAAACATGGGATTAACTCATGCCAACTGCAATATTTAAAAAAGTGGTTAAGCAGTTTACCTTGAACCAATGTCCTTGGTACGATTTTGTGACTACATGTTGTGAAGTGATGTCAGGGTTTTTGAATCCGCCTGGCTAACTATTGAATCGCTTTAGTTTTAAGATAATATACATGGGATGTATGTGGGTATATGCATCTAACATGTAAATAAGGTATGCGGGTAGATGCATCACAGACGAGTGAATAAATGACTTTGTTCCGACGTGTTGTGTGTCTCACTAATTCCAATACATTACACACACAGTCGGTAACTAATTTAAAAATGTCTATCGGTAAATTATCGGAGTTTGACTTACAAAGGGGATCGTGGTCGACATATATCGAACGTATACTTTGATTGCTTGTGTTGGTGATCCGACGTACGAGCTCATGGACCTTTGCAACCCAAAGAAGCCGTGTGAGTACAAGTACGAAGACCTCGTGCAAATTGTTAAAAAACATGTACAACCAACACGTTCCATGCTCGCCGAGAGATATTAGTTTAGGAAACGTATTCAAGGCATGGGAGAAACGGTAGCCCAGTTCGCAGCTGCACTGAAACATTGGATCAAAATTTAAGAGACCAGTTTGTCTATGGATTAAAAAGTGAGCCTACTCGTCAACGATTATTTTGCGAAGAAGACAACATTTTCTGCGGCGTACAATATGGCGGTATTTATAAAAACCGGTAACCGCTGGATGGGAGCAGTGCAGCACCAATCTTTAAGGGGTCGGCTGATAACCAAAACGGATACAATGACTAAATAAAGTGTTTTCATTGCTAACATTTTTTAAAGCATTATATAAATAAAAATGTTTAATAGTAGCAATCTTTTACATTTAAGGCCGAGCAGGAAGACATAAATACATCGTTTAAATAACCATTAACGTTATAACGAGAGTTTCAAACATTTTATACCGTAAAGTTTTTTCTTTCGTTGTTTATATATAAAATCGGTCAGAGACTTTTTTTTCGGAAGTGCATATCCACCAGGAGACGTGATACCATGGCTGATGATGGATACGAAAAGCTTCCCGAGTGATTTGTTACATATGTACATCTCTTCTTCTTCTCAATTGATGGCATGAGCACGATTTGTGCGTGAGCCAATGACATGTGTAGACATACAAAATAAAAGAATACAAATCCATTAAAAACTGTCTGCGTGGTCAATTGTTCATGTTCTCATCTTTAAATCTTTGCAATTGATAGCGAGAGCTAATGTTATATATAGACGTATAAAATAAAAGGATACAAATTCTTAAAAAATTGTCTGCGTGGTCAATTCGTCCGCCATGTTTCAAGTCAAAAGACTATGTACATCTCATCGTCTCTGTAATTTCTAATAGCATTTATATTCTAATCAAAAGCGACATATAATATAGCACACATTATTTTAAGCAACCACTCTCTTTTCGCAGAGGTAGGGCTTCTCGCAGGTGACAACAAACGACCACTAATCCAAGTTATAAAAAAACTAAGGCTTAACTAACTTTTATTAGAATATAATTATTGCATATTAACCTTCGCTTAAGTATTATAATGTTAATTGATAAATACTTATAAGTATATTTACTCACGTGAAAATCGCAGCTGCGGTTCGCTTAACAAAACAAACGTTACTACAACGAAACGACTTCGGCGCAACTATTTTATTAAGACGAGCTCTCCTGTATCTAATCGCCGCGGACGTCGCACGTACCTGCGTCAATATTAAGATTAAGTTTATTGCTATCTTGATAAACTATAGAGTGTTCCAAATTATTTTTATACGAAATCACCGTCTCTGTACCACCAGCGGCGGACTGGGTGGTCATGATGTCATACATCAACATATAACGTTTATGCAGCTACTAAATACATTTTTAGTTTTTGCTGAAGGAGATTGATGATTTAGAAATGTGGAGATTTAGAAATGTGGTGTCGAAGACGGTAGCTGAACGTATCTAGGTATCTTATAGCATAGGATCAACGGCTCCATCTTAAAAGAACTTAAATTTAAAATACTGTTTTGAACCATCTGTCCGCGCCGGATACTTGAGGTTTTGTATTGCCAGAAAAAAGGAAAATGGCTTATAGAAGCTGGATACTGGCACGGTTGATAGCAGAAGGCCGCGTGGACGAAGCCCAAGACGTCGGACCGACCAGGTGTAGGAGGACATTAACGACTATATACGACGCTATAGATAGAGCGAACACACAGAAACTGCGAAACATCATAAAGAGCAAGATAATTATGAGTTATGACTCTCTTCCTTGTGGTCACTTATAGAAAGAAAGAGAGAGAGAAGGAGGTTTGCTTCGGTATTGTAAGCGGCCATTCTTTTTACTTTCCGCGACTAAGACCTTACCCGCAGAGGATATATTTTTGGAGGAACAGAATAATTGAAACAGATATTCTTTTTATTTTAAAATTACACATCAATTACAATAATCATATATACATCAGTTTCATCTCAATACATAATGTGTTTACTGATAAAATATATTTACAATTCAATTGGAAATGATCACCGGAAAATCGATTTAATTTTAACCAATCGATTCTAATGACTGCTGCTTCCGCGGCCCGTCATTTTTTTTATAATCTGTAACCAAAACATTTACGTTATTCTTTATTCAATGCTGTAAAATAATGATATTTAATTATTTCTATTTTGATAGAGGAAAATAAGCATGATAACTGAGCTGCTAGGTATTAGTAATTTACATTTATCTTCAAATATATTATCGCCACTATTGCCATTTTGTAGCAGCACTTTCGTATCAATGGTTGCAAGTTAGAAACCATCGTTTAGTTTAAGTGTTAAATATAAATTAGCATTTTGTTCAATTAAAAATGTTGATAAAGTTCAATCAGATTCATTTTTAAATATAAGTACCGTGAAGAGTCATACGTTAAGTAAATATTTTTATGTTGCAAATGAACCAATTTATTAACAACATTTGTATAACTACTGCCGTTGATTTAAACGAGTTGCAACAAGCAAACAGTCGTAAAATGCAAGCGCGTTATCAGGTGTTGAGATGATCTGTATGACGGATTATCTCGGATAAATCACAATGTGTTAGCCTTATCATTCTAGATTGTTCTGCCGATAAACAATGGAAACTGCACGTAAAGTTTCATTTGCACAATATTTACTGCTGGTAGGTTTCTTTTGCTACAGACCGTCTAGGTAGGTACCACCGCAGCTCCTATTTCTACTACTAAACAGTAGTGTGCAAGTCTTACTGTGTCGCGGTTGAAAGGGTGTACTGGACAACGAAATTTAACGCCCAGTTTTTTTTTTAATAATGTAGATCTAGACAAATTTTGGTCTATTATGCCATCTATAAATAAATTTGGATTTGTGTTTTTTTATGTTTAGTCAATGAAGTTATTTCTATCGATGTGTAATTATATATAATTAATTAATCTTAGTTCACATTGGTTTAGCAAGTAGATGCGGTCTTTACTGTTTGTATAAATAAATAGCGTAAGAATAAATTAGTAAAATCGATTTTTCTTACTCACCTGTTTTATTAGCTGGTGCAGGTCTGTTTGATCTTTTAAACAACGTTAAAGTAAAAAACTCTATCTTAAAATATTGTTGTTAACTCGCCGTTGGTATCGTTATAACTTCTAAACCTTTCCCAAATACACAAACTGTTATAAAATCACTGAAAGAAAAAAATAATTTAAGGAGGAATTAAAACAAAAAAATTGGTTGTTTACCACCAACTAAAATCGACAACAAAAGGCTCAGGAATTGAATTGGGGATATTACAACAAAGAAAAAACACATGAAAATTCCGCAAGTTTATGAGGAATTAGGATCGTGGCAGGGTTTCTAGAAACCGTCTAATATATTAGAGCCAGATAATTCCGCTTCACCATCAACGGCCATGTAATCAGTAAACATCAAGTGAATTTTATTTCTCGTTAGACCATTGTTAAAAAGGTGTACTACTGTTTAAAAAATGCAAAACAGTCTTACTTGATGTTGTCGATTGCTTCTATTCCTTGTACATCCGCCACGTCTGTGGTTATTTGATTAAGAAACTCCACTTCGTTACCTTGCTCTTTTATCTTTAAAGCGGTAACCCTTTGATCTATTGACGATGTTAATAATATATCATCACTTATAAAAAGACCTGTGATCTGGGAACTGTGATATTTATCAGAACACCAACAGTGTATCACCTGGGCGGTGTTCAAATCTCCACCATTTATTTCTAGACGGTTGACATGAATAGCATTGTCGTCGCCTCCTGAAGCAATCAACACACGTGTATTTGAAATTAGTTTGGATCCTATACAGTTGATGCCGGATTTGTTGGCGGTGGTAACTGAGAAAGGTGTAACGTCATTTTCGATAAATGGAGTTGGTTGTGTAACATCCCAAAAACACATATCGCCTCTCGTAGAACACGTTATCAATATGATCTTATTTAGAAATCTTAAACAATGTGTTTTAAGAACACAAGTTTTATGGTATTTCAATTGACCCACAGGCCTGAAAACAACATTTTCTGCTTCGTTTTTGAAATGAAAGACACGTATCAATGCATCAGAACATCCGGCGTAAATATTAAAAATCCCATCGTCCCTTTCGACTATTTCTAAATCCATAACACGGGTTTCCGGATCGAAATCTACAGAACAGTCCCGCCAAGTTTTGTCACCTTTTCGCTCTTTGTCTGTACCTTTAATCAAAAAGTCTATCAGATCTTCTACAACTACTTTAATTTCATCATTACTTCGAATAAAGTGTAGCGTTTTGATACATATTTGCGCCCGACCACCGCCGGATACAATAAGAAGTTTGTCATCATCTAATACGAAAGTTTTTAATGTTCGTATACTGGACAGTTGTTTTAGTGTGACTTCATCACGAAAATGTAACTCCCTTTCAATTCTAGATATTCTCAAAGTTGTATCTTCACCTCCGGTTATAAAAAATACCAGAGATTCATCGAAAAGCGTCCGATGTGTCTTCAAACAGTTAATTTCTTTAGCATGAGAACCGTTTACAATGTCTTTGGATGCGATTTTACTCAACTGGAATGTTTCCATGTTGACGTCGGAGTTTTTTAAATAAATAAACTTGATGATCTGTTCATATTTCTCGTTTATCTTGTCTATATAACGCACGATGTCCCATGATCTATGACCACCACCGCAAGCCACTTCGACCACTTTAGAATTGTTTCTTAAATCGCTTATAACAAAAACTCTTTCTTGGAACCCACAAATTAAATCATCTCGGAGATCAACAAATTTTTCTACCCACGGAAACCCAACATCTTTAGAACTCATAAGTCTAATGCGATACGCGCCATTTTGTTCAATGATCGAGAAGTATTTAACTGTTCCGTCTCTTCCGGTAGATATAATTTCATTTGTTTTTACAGTTATTGTGGTAGGGCCGTACCTGCCATGGACTTTATTAAACGTTTTCAATGGATTTGTGTTTCCTTTAACAAAGATGTGGACGTTGCCGCATCTATCGCCAGCAACTAAAACTTTATCTTCAAAACCCATCGCGACGGCCGTCAGCCATCTTTCTTTGCAATTTGGGAGAGTAAAAGTACAGATGATTTCTATATTGGTAGCCCCAGAAGCTAACACGTAAATTTCGCCATCTGCCGAAGACAGTACTAAGTGTCTGTTCCCTGACCAATCCATTGATAAAATTCTATTTAGAGGTAATTTTGTGCTAATTATATTCTGAAGGTCAGCAGCTCCTTTGCAATTTTCAACAAATATATCTAAGTTGCCGCCCATATTCGCTACAGCTATAATCTGTTTGCATGACGATATACTAAGCATTACATAAGTGGATTCATGTTTTAACTTATGTACGGTTTCCGATTTCTCATTAACATCATAATAAATCAAATTTCCTGTTTCGTTTAAAATAACAATATTTCTTCTCGCGGTAAATATCAACTTTTTCGGAGTACCCACATTAATATTTAGCTTTTCAGAATGGGAATAATCTGTGGCTAGTGTTAGGGGATGTAAGATAACTGAGCAATCTCCACCGCCCGTTAACAGGTGTCCATCGTTACCATCGACTGACCATATAGGTGCGTTATGGTGGGCGGTAATTTTTTTTAACAACTCCCCTTTAAAATCCCAGAAACATATCCCCGAGTCTTCCCCAACCGATATAATGTAATCACGAGTGATACAACTCCGCATCACTCTTGCCGAATGCCCGTACAATTCATTTGTGCATGTTATAGTTATCCGGTCCCAACATTCGAATGTTTCACAACTTCCGCTAGAACCATTTACTGACCATATTCGCACTGATCTATCATCAGACGTGGTAACTATAATACCTCTTTGTAGATTACAAGATATTGAGAATATAACACCCTGTAATAGAAATTATTTAAATTTCACTTAAGTGTTAATTAATTTTTAACAAATTAAACAATTTTACAATACTATTGATCTTATCTGATAATAATATTGGTGGCTAAATGTTTTTAAGAACATCTGTCCATTATAATATGAAAATAAAATATTCATACAGGAACACTGCTCTTGTTAGTCCAGTAAGTTTATTAGGTGCAACTGCCTTCAAACTGAAAGACAGTAAAGCTGTAATTAAAGGTAATACTATAACATACCTTGTGTCCTACCAAACGATGCAGTGTTGTTTCATTTTTACATCTAGAAATGATTACTTCAGAAAAAACAGTGCCGCTGAAGACTAGTACATCATCAAGCAGTGGTAAAAGAAGGCCACTGTAAAGTATTGAGTTGTCTTCGCTGATTCTCTGTGATGTGATGATGGGTTCACTCGATACATCCCATATCTGCGAATGTAGCAATGTGAGCAAGATTATATAGTTACAGATTCAGATTTAGGCATTGCATTATGTAGTTCAAATTCCCTCATTTATTCACTATTTGAAAGAATGTCAATGTTCTGCTTATTCTTAATTTATACTGAGTAAATCCTTTGATATTATAGTATCAGGCATTGATTTTACTATGAAGATAAACAATATTCAAGAATTTGAAATTCTTTAACATAAGACTTATAAGTTATTCGCCTACTACAACATCTCTCCACTTCCCAGGTTGCCTGTTAGAGTATGCCTTTAGGCATTAAGAGCCCCTTTTGTAACATTATTTTAGGTATGCCAAAAAAGTTTTAAATTAAACAAAAATAAAAAAAAATTATTATCAAAATTTATCTACTGTCAATACTACCAATAATTTTAATTTTAAAAATGTTTTAACAATTTTTTACATTATCCTTCAGATTGTAACATGGTAATATTTACACATTACTGTTTAGCGGAAATATGTACTGTAAAGATTATTTGATTGTCTCTGGTGACGAAAACTACTAATCGACAGTTGGCATAAAAAAGGTCAGTAGTTAACCATGTTTTGTTGTTAAAAAAATTTGTTTTCTCATGTAAATATTCATACATATGTTACTGATTTACCTGGACAACATTATGTGCTGTTAATAAAGCAATTTGGTTATTAGAACACCAAATCCCACTATGTAGCCAGTCATCGCAATGGATGCTCCCCGGAGTGAAGTCTCCCGTCTTCAATATAGATCGAGTTATAATTTTGAACTGCTTACCGCCGAATATTAACAACTTCGATCTGTCCTTAGTGGGCACAATCCCATAAATTTTTTGCCCTCTCAATATATGACAGAGTATTGATATACGTTTTCCGGTGTTTTTGTCATGAACATATAGAGAGCTGCCTATTCCTATAACACATAGGTTATTCAAACGTGTTTTATAATATCAAAATTTTACATCAAAAAGTTTTTAAAACATTAATGAAATCAATAATGAAACAATCTCATATTTAAATTTAAAACGTAATTGTACACTTTACATTAACAAATTTATTGAATTTATTTGTCTGTATTTGTTGTATCATACCGGCTATAACATATTCTTCGTAAAGTTTAACAGCTGTAACATCTGTGCGTATAAAGGACATTTTATGTTCTAAATTACACGCCATTTTAATAAATATTCAGTCAATATTTCACAATTCTGTTCAATAACATAATTCTAGGTGTTTTATGAAAACAATAACATGTCAAATACAAAACAGCTGATCGCATCGATTGTTAATAGGGATGTACGAAATCGACATAAAACCTATGCATCGATTTTAAATTCCGATTAGAATTATATTCAATAATTATTCTTATCAAAAATACATTTTAATCAACAGTATAACTAATAATTACTTAACTTAATATCTATTAATTTTAGAACAAAACATATGTATAAAAAAATAAAAAGCTACTGGTGGTAGGTCTCTACAGCCAGAGATTATGTATGGACCATCGCTGAACCTACTGTAGATTGTAAAAAGCATTTTTCAAATATGACTGTGTTCCGATTCGAATGGCACAATAACTAGTTATAATTCTGGGATAAGTTCATTTAACATATAATGTCTGAATGCGACGAGCACAATGTGTAGTAGTATATCATATAAACCAGTCACGTTGATAATAGCCGGCAGGATACCTGTATATATAAGATATAAAATAAAAATCAATCGGTCTTTAGTTAAATTTCAGTTTGATGTCAGAGAATCAACCAAAAAAATAATGATTTATAGTATTAAAACAGTTGAATAAGAAAAAATATCTTTATTTCATAAGAAATAATATTCCAATTAGTTTCGACTCGCACCAAAAATAAAAAACGAGATTAATCCTCTCCATTATTGTTGTTAGTTACTTTTTCAAGTACTGATTAAGTGGATAATGTTCTTGATATTTCTCAAGGTGGTTTTCCATTTGTTGCAGTTGTTTTCTGAAAGCATTGAAAAAAAATCCTTTAAGAATTATTTAACTAATTTGTTAATGACAACAATTTGCACGACTCTTTTTACTTGGCTGATCAATAAAACTAGATGAACAGCATTTGGTTTCATGTACTTTTTAATTGTATTTTGACACACTATTAAATAAATCCTAATTGAATTGTTAATTATTTTTTAAATGTAATTTACATTTGGATGATCCCCTCTACTTTTTTAAAAGATAAGTACATGGAAAAATGTACATACTTCGACTGTCTATGTTGACTGCAGATTTATTTTATGATAGAGTTACCTAACCAGGGTGGCTCCAAAAGTTTACTACTAAAGAAACTCCACAACATGGGGAACCAGAATCGATCAAAGGCATTTCATGTTACAGAAAAAATTACATTTATAAATGAATACTCACTGCAGTCTGGGAGGCATGATGTCATAAACATCCTCAAGCATCTCCTTCCAGTGCGATCTTTTCTTCTTCTCAGCTTCGAGCATGGATTTAAATACTATTTCTCTTGCTTCTTTCACACTTTGTTTTTCGGAATCCTCATCCCAAAGACCTAGTCAAAATTAGATTAATTATTCATACATGATTAAAGATACATAAGAACATTAAATGATTGCTAAACTATTTAGTCACATTTTAATATTTTCATCAGCACTAGGAATAAAATTAAATGAACGCTAAGTATATTTTATCTGTATTATTTTAAAAATCTTTACATCTACCAATCACAGAAATATCTTTACTATGAATTATATATTGTCTATTCCTGCTAATCGGAATTTATCAACAGCCGGCAGTTTATCTGGTACATATACGTATAAAAGGGAGACATACTCTTTCTGTAGATCATATACACAGACTGACAAAGAAATCGATTACCTTTACGTTCGAGATAAAGCCGCAGTTTCTGTACAGGACTTTCATCCTTAGCCCATTTCTGTATTTCCTCAGTAGAGCGGTACGCGCTGCTGTCGTCGGAAGTGGAGTGATGTCCGACTCTATAAAAAACCAAAGGAATATCATTGATCAGTTTTTGACGTGACAACGTCTATTAAATTGGTATAAGATAGGACGCGCGTGCTGAGAAATGTCCCGCACATAAGTGGGCGTGGCTTACGCCGACCGCTAAGTCGGTATGCGTTTGCCCGAATTGGTTGAAAGTAAAAGATGTATTCTATTGCTCAATAATAATTAGAAATAAAATCCCTAACAAATATAATTGAGAGTTAGTATAACTTGATTTGTAACCCGATAAACATGTCAAACAAGAATAATAAATTTATTATCAAAATTTTTTGTGATATAATTAATAGACGTTGTCACGTTAAAATACATAAGTGCCCTGCACATATAACCCAGAATTTTTTTTACTAGCGCAACTTGTAAACATATAACTAGTGTAATTTTTGGGAAACACACCTGTACGACATGGCTTCGATTAGAACGGGTTTGTTTTTGATCGCCATCTCCCTGGCGGCGGACACCGCGTTGTAGACGGCGAGGGTGTCGGTGCCGTCCACGCGGATGGTGTTCAGGCCGAGGGCCGGGCCGCGGGCCGCTATCCCGTCCCCGCGGTACTGCTCCCCGGTCGGCGTCGAAATGGCGTAACCGTTATTTCTACTATTGAAATAATTGAACTGCATATATAAATGAAACAAAATGGAAATGCGTTTTACCATCAAAAGATTTTACTTAGTTATACGTTAGCATAATAGATTAAATGATTTTTGGGATAGAAATAAACGTACATCGAAATGTAAAGAAACGTGTTTGCATCTATAACACTCACATTTCGCGTCGGAGCTATTACCAAATATCACCTAAAACTACGCCAACTAAGTTTATCCAGTCCATGGGTTCAATTATTGGTTAAATCCATTTTAACTATAGTTTAACATCATGTACACAAAGCTGACAATTTTTAATTAAATCTCAGTTTCATTCATTGTAACTATATGTTTATGAATAACCGTGTATGTAGCACATACCCAGCACATCGTTATAATTCTGATTCTTTGGAATAAATCGTTTTCAGCGATAAGACCCCATTTTGCTGCCATTCTTTACATTTGTTTCTTCTAAGTTTCTTGTGTGGTGTAAAGACTATGTAAATAATATATAATACTATATTTAATACTTTGTTAAAAAACGGAAACATAAAATGTGTTTGTGAATATCATGTTGTGAGTTTAATTTCCGTCGGAAACTAACCACATAAGTATGATGGGGCAGTCGAGTGTCGCTGCGAAGTTGAAGGCGGCGTAGGCGTCGCCCTCGGAGGCAGCGCCCTCGCCGAAGTAGCAGATCACGCAGCGCTCGTTGTTGGGGGTCCGCTTGAAAGCGTACGCGGCCCCCACCGCCTGCGGCATCTGCGTCGCTACATAATATTTTACAAATTGTACATTTCAATAAACTATACATAGAAATAACTATACCCCCATTTTGATCAACACTCCCGTGATCGGCAGCGTTCGTCACCAAAGTTTTGATTAACACTGTTAATATCAATTGAATATTGACTCTGTTAATCGCCTTTATTTATTACTTCGAAATTTCGCGTGCTTTATTTCACGATGTTATTTTTTTCTTGTGTTTATTATAGAATTTTATCACTAAGGAATACGATAAAATATCTGTGATACTATTTAAAGTTTTCTCAATTTGACAATTTCCAAAAAAGATATGACCTAAAGGTCATGTTGCCAGGATATAAAATAAAAAAATCTCAATTTGACTGCCAAATTTCAGTTTAAAGAATGCCACAAACCTCGTGATGATGATGTAATGAAATTACAATGAAGCTCTCTTCTGTTATTGTAACATTTAAAGCATATTACCACCAGTTCAACATTTGTATCGTGTAATACAAATTCATACCCAATGGGCTGGTTATTGTGGCAAAGTTATGTTTCTTGCTTCCGTAGTGGATCGGCATCTGCCTGCCTTTGGCCAGATCGTCGCAGTTCCCGTAGCACTGGTCGAGCATCTCGCCGACGGTCGCCCCGCGGTAGAGCAGCACCCCCATCTCCCGATACTGCGCGAAGACCAGGTCCTGCGGGCTCAGGGCGGCGGCACTGCCGATGTGAATGCCTTCCTCGCCGTAATTCGTCATGTAGAACGATATGCGGCCTTGCCTATTTAAAAGATTCGTTATCATTAATAAGCAAAACGAGGATTTCTCTAATTAATTATTTATTTTACCAGGTGGTAGGTCTCTGTTGCCGGAGACCGTCTGGGTGGGTACCACCGCAGCTCCTATTGCAACCGACAAATAGTAGTGTGCGAACATTACTGTGTTCCGGTTTGAAGGGCGCTGTAGCTAGTGTAATTACTGGGCTAACGAGACTTAACACCTTATGTCTCAAGGCGACGAGCGCAATGTGGTGCAGTGTGTACCATCTTAACTAGCGCCACGTTGTCATGGGCAAGCGTATCACTTACCATCAAGTGATCGTCTTGCTCGTCTCGTCGCAAAGTAGTATAAAAAAAAATTGTTTTGGAAATATTAGTTATGATTGTTGTTTTATAATTTCACCAATAGACTGCTTATCAGTTTGGTGTTATGCTTTAAATTGATTAAAACGTGTATGTGATCGTATAAATAAACAAAAATTAGATGTAACACTGAAACATATTACCTTTGTGATTCATACAATATTTTGTCCATTTGGTTCATTTGAATCATACTTTTGTACATGTTAAGTAATGTATGATTATCGATATTGGGTTCTTGGCTTCTATCTATTAATTCTCCGTTGCTGTCCATCGCACGGTAGATGTGAATGGGGTCGTAGCTGTTTTCGTTTAAAAACTTCATCTCGGATACGTACGGGGCTCTGGCCCCGGGGAAATCTGATAGAGTGCTGCCATTTTGTAAAATTTCAGGCCTCGTATGAGTTGAGAGCAGCTGGAAAATGAAATACAACAGTCCCAATATTATTTACGAGACTACACGAAAATATTTAGGCCGTGACACAGTGAATAAGATCTCGAGACTTTAGAAAGCGTAAATGGAAACTTTTACAATATTCATAAATAAAACTATTATAACGTACACAGTATTAAATTTCATCAAATATAAAAAATAACGGACTTATATAAGTAAAAGAAATAGAAAACGTAAAGCAAAAGAAAAGTATTTATTAGTTCCTCTCTATCATTCTAACAAGAAAAGTTTTCCATAAGTGATATGTTGTAACTCCAAATATTTATTATTTATGTAATAAAACTAGCAATTTCAAATCAGAATAAATTATTTAATGTAAGGAATTTTTATTCCAGCCGTCTCCTGGTAAACATAGACCTCCCCCTTTTGAGAGTGACTAGTGACTGCTCCACTCGCCACCATCAATTTGGGTTCACCAGAGCAATGTGGTGGTGGCGGTGTCAAGAAACGCTGCTGCGATTTCTAATTATTTCTTAGATCAGTTCCCTCCTAATTCCTTCTTACGACAAGCAGAGGGAAAAACGGCGGCAGGGATAACATAACCGGTCTCCAACATGAAAATTTTTAATAAAATTTCGCGTTTTACAACTCAAAACTCTCAAGATTTCTTTATTCTTAACATTTTTCTCACAGAGTTAATCTAAAAACGAATTGTGTAAGTAAATAAACGTAGATGTTTACTAACATACACATTAGTAAAATTATGCTTACTGTGCCTAGTAATAAGGTTTACATTTAAATACCGTATCATAATATTTTATCAGATACAATTATCTCTTGTTTTTAAATCATAGAAAAGTATACGTAAATTGATATTATAGTATTTTGTTGCGTAGTTTTAAAAATATTGTATTATGTTTCAAATTTTTGTATAAATAGTGTAACATTTCTATAAGTTTATTCATTTTTGTTAGAAAGTAGCCTAAGTAAAAGGCACTATCTAGTATGTCGACAGCGTTAAGAACAAGTTTTAATATTTTAAATTCAATTAAAACGGGTTCATTATTTATAATAACTTAAATCCACAATCTTAAATGTAATTTGCGTTTGTTATTTAAACAAACAACTCACCCTGGCGGCATGCCGAAACGTATTTAATTTAACAAAACTAACACCAACTCTGAGCGCCATCTTGTTCTGACGCACACTAACTTGTGTTTTCGATGCAAAGCATTAGCAATGGAGATAAGTTATGACCTGTTCTACGAGGTCGAACAGCGACATTTATGATTCAAGAAAATTATTCAGTCTGTTTTATTCAACACGAGAAACTGGTTTTTGATACCGCAAAAACTAAAACCCTGGCTAAAAATAAATTGGAGTAATCAATTACTTGTCATTATTATATACATATCGTGAAAGCTTTTTTTTGTTTGTTTTGTTTTATCCATTTTTGTTTAATCATTATCGCGTCGTGTTTTCGGAAAGTATTTGTACCGAGATATTAATTGAATTTGTTAATTATTGTTCGATTATAATTTTCCGTCTGCAAGCTGGGAGCAGATACTTACTGTTCGCCGAAAAACATTAAAATTGTAATAGTAGCGTATATATCTGATGGGCACTGCAGCCAATGCATATATTAAGTTATTGAGATTTATTATCCTTTTTCTTAAAGTGATGAGTGAGGTATGTGATTTTTACATCTGCAAAGCGTATTTCTGATATTCTGTGTGAACCGACAATTATGATAAAAGTAAAAGCACATTAAGTGGTAGTTCAATCACAACAATTGTCTATTTCTTCGTTCCCGCTTTTCTTGTAACTTCAAATAATATTTTATACATAATTGTTTCTGTTTCTCTGTACCAAAGAATAGAAAAGAGCTTTTTGTTTCGAGTTCTTGGCCTCACCTCTTGATTGAGTCCGACTCTGAGAGATCCGTCACCAAAACTAGGACTACACGCCGAGTTAGAAAAGGCTATGCGCACTCCGGCTGAGATTATACATAGTGGTTGTTTCAGTGTAGTGTTTACCAGGTGGTAGGTCTCTGTTGCCGGAGACTGTCTGGGTGGGTACCACCGCAGCTCCTATTGCAACCGACAAATAGTAGTGTGCGAACATTACTGTGTTCCGGTTTGAAGGGCGCTGTAGCTAGTGTAATTACTGGGGTAACGAGACTTAACATCTTATGTCTCAAGGCGACGAGCGCAATGTGGTGCAGTGTGTACCATCTTAACTAGCACCGCATTGTCATGGGCAAGCGTATCACTTACCATCAGGTGAACGTCTTGCTCGTCTCGTCGCAAAGTAGTATAAAAAAAAGTCGGTACAAGTTTAATATAACCCATCTTATTATTTTTATTTCACTTTATTGTAAAATCTCATAAATAAGGTATACAAAAGGCGGGCTTAATGCCTAAGGGCATTTTTTACTAGCCTACCTTTTTCTCTTCAATCTTTCTTCCGCTAAAACAACAAAGTTTGCCCAAAAGTGAAAGTTGACTAATTTTAAAAGTTTTTTAAAGCCTACCTCCAATTTCCTCTGAACATATAAATAAAATAGTCTATCGTAGCAGTTTGATCTTAGTTTTCGAATATTACATTTGATAAATCGCTTCACTACACTCATGGAGATATCAAAAATAAATACATTAATAATTTTTATTACCAATTAATAAAACAAATGTACGAGAGTTAACAAAAACAAAACACAGTCTGTGGCCAACTGCAAATGGCGAACTGACAAGACAACAGACAAATTGACATTGAATGTCAATAGTTAAGTAGTGATAAATTGTTGATATTTTTATTTTATTTTAGATTAAATTAATAATGCCTTATTGGTATTATGATAAGAAAGACTTGCAGAATACGCCGTCGTTTTGTGAAGGGATCAGCAATGACACCGAGAACCGCTACCGTAAGGAAGGCGCCAGGTTTATTATTGACACGGGGTCAAAGATGGATTTAGGTTATAACACTGTAGCAACGGGGGTTGTTTACTTCCATCGCTTCTACATGTTCCACTCGTTCAAGACATTCCCAAGGTATATCACTGCGTGTTGCTGTCTATTCCTCGCGGGAAAAGTTGAAGAAACTCCTAAGAAGTGCAAGGACATAATTAAAGTGGCCAAGTCTTTGCTAACTGATCAAAAGTTTGGTACGTTCGGTGATGATCCCAAAGAGGAGGTGATGACGTTAGAGAGAATCTTACTGCAGACGATCAAGTTTGACTTACAGGTAGAGCACCCATATGGGTATCTGTTGAAATATGCCAAGTGCCTAAAAGGAGACAGGACTAAGTTACAAAAAATGGTGCAGATGGCATGGACGTTTGTTAATGACAGGTATTGCTTTTAATTAAAATGTTTAAGCAGAAACTACAGTAGTAACATCTAATAGCAGTCTTATCTTTGATTAAATAGTTGCTCTAAATGTGACTAATTTTATGTTTAAGTAACTCTAGTGTTTCCTTTCACGATGAATCTATGAACTATACAGATAGGATGAACTAATTTAGGCATAACATATTAATAGTTTGTTTTTAAGCACTACTGTTAATCTATAAAATTAATTACAGCTATTTACATCTAAGATATATAATAATGTTATGAGTAATGTATATAACCTCAATTTTCTGATCTCTGGTATCTTTATATTATTACCATAACAATTGTTGTAAATGTGTATGTCATAAATACATTTTTCTATTTTTAGTTACGACTTACCTGTTTGCTTGACAGCATTTCAATAGAGATTCGTAGTGATGATTATATTATAATAAATAAAATTTACAAACATTCATCCCGACATTTGTGGGCTTTCGCTAGTAGAGAGAGCTATTAGTTGTAAGCTACAGTATTGTATAGGCCATGAGAAACAGATTTTGTGTATATTATTTTAATGTGTTTGTATAATCACTTTTATATAAATGTTATATATTTCAGTTTGTGCACAACTCTGTGCCTGCAATGGGAGCCGGAGGTGATAGCGGTGGCTCTGATGTTCCTTGCTGGTAAACTAAGCAAATTTGAAGTAGTGGACTGGAATGGCCGTGCAACAAAACATAACGCTTGGTGGGACATGTTTGTTGAGGATATCACAATGGACCTGTTAGAAGACATTTGTCATCAGGTATATTTACATGTCATTGTGTAATCTTAGGGGTTGGAATGTAGTGTAGCATACATCATGCACTTGTTATAGTAAAAAAGAGAACTTAGAATGTCATGATTGTAGGAAGTTATTATTATTTCATGAATTCATACATGTAGTAGGAATATATTCCCATCAGACTCCTTGCTTATTCTTTTTGTATTATCCTGTTTAAAATGTTTGTTGCTAATTACCAGGTCCTCGATTTATATTCACCTCAAACACAACAATCCGGAAATGACTCACCTCCCGAGCAGACTACATCGAAGCAGCCAAAAAACGAGAAGAAACCACCCTCCGTTACACCGCCCGCTTCCGCGTCGCCTGTCGCCGCTGTCGCGACTAAGCTGGTGGTAACGCCCGTGAAGAACGGAGGGGAGGTGAAGCTGGAGCCGCCGAAGATGGAGGCGCTCCGGTTCAGCTACCCGGGCTACCCGGCGATACCGTTCGCGCCGGTGTACACGGCGCCGCCGCCGGGCGTGGTGCCGCACACGGTCGCCGCGCACGTGCCGCCGCACACCGTGCCGCCGCCGCATACCGTGCCGCCCCCCGGCGTCCCCACGGTGCCGCCCCCGCACAGCATACCGCCCCCGCACAGCATCCCTCCGCCGCACCCGGTGCCGCCGCAGCACAGCGTCCCGGCGCCGCACGCCGTGCCGCCGCTCGCGTACCGGGAGCCGCCGCCAAACCACGCGCGCTACGGCGCCCCCGTCAGCGTCCCGCCGCACAGTTACTTCCCTCCATTACCGGCGCGCGGCCCGCTGCCCCTGCGGCCGCTGCCACCCGGGCCCCCGCCGAGACCGTACTACCCGCCCCCTTAACGGAGGGTATCTAGTTATAAGTTAGATTAATATTTTTTACGGAATTAAATTAAATAGACTGGAGTAAAATTGGTTTCTTTTAGTGATTGTTTCAAACGGCCACGGACGGGATCGATGTCCACCATTTCATATATTATTTATGTTTATCATTTTAACTCTTATTCAATGAGAAACTTTTTATTATATGAAATTAATAAATGCTTCGCAGTTGGCATCTTCCGGCTGATAAGGACGATGACAAATTAAAGATGATCCGGTTGTGTATTTAACAGTTTGCAGTAGATATATAATTTTAAAATTATTCACAACGATTGAAAAATCTTAAACAGGTAATTTAGTTTTAATTAAGGTTTACGAATAAAAAGATTATATTTGATAAAAATCATTCAATTTTATTTTCTACAGACAACAAACGCATCACAAATTTTCAATAAAAATCGATTTTTCACATGACTCGATACATAATACTCGATTACAAAAAAAAACTGAACAATAACTCATTGCATTAAATATCTACACAAATCTGAACGCTCAGATGAGGGCGAACTTTACACAATATTATATAAAAGTAAAAACGATTTAAAAACATTAATGATGAATAAATATACAATAGATCATCATCATCAATCGGAAGACGTCCAATTAGACATTCGAAAATATTAGCAATGCCCAGCAGTGGACGTCCGCCGGTTGAAGTGATGATTAAATAATGTGCCACAACTATATATAAACAATATTGAGATATTAATAAATCAGATTCATTTTTCGTTTGTAACTCGTCAATTTAAAGATTTGAATTTCATGTATAATAAATAGCAAACAGCCCCATTAGGCTGGGGCAATGAGGATCATTATCCCACAAAAAGCGAGACAAGATGGCCAAGGGTTGGCGGATGTCGTATGTACGAAAGCTGTTCTTGGAGCAAGTCCTTCAACGGAGACTCGATCTTAGTGGGTATCGAACCGGCGCGTCTTCGAGACGATCTTGCGTTACAAACTGAGATATCACGGCTTCATATATATACACAATAAATGTAGTACCTTTTAACGAAACGCGAAAAACAATCGATTATACGAAAGTAATTTCCGGTATATAATCAATTTGTTTTCTCCGACCATATTTTTTTAGTGAGATTTGATAATTGTGAGTGTGTTATAAAAAGTTGAAATTAAGTTGTTTACTTAAACAGAAATAAGATTGTGCGATATATTTGCCGGTTGTTTTCACATCACACATATAAATAAATACATTTTTCTTAAGCAAACACAAGTATAAATGTACAAAATGAAATATACATATGTAAAAAAAAAACACGAAATGTAAAAATACTTTCAGAACGCTAATCACCGGAATCGTGAGACTTATCACCACTACAATTGGCACATACTTTATATTCTTTCATCGCCACCAGGTGGTGTTGGTGCAGTTTTGTATAATCCAACTGGATGGTCATCAAATTTGGTGTGCGTATAAATTTTAACGTGGATACATTCTCATTATGATATATGTTACGGCACGCCACTAGATGGCGCTGTAACTGGTGATTTCATAGTGATCGGTTTTAAAACTTTTACGTAAGAGAGTTTGTGATCCGAAAAGAGATCCAAATCCTCCGAACATCGAGGAAGTGTGAGAGTGAGTTTCAATTGGAGAAGAACACCTCACAATCACCTGGAGGGAAGGTATTACAAACATCACTCTCTATACTAGATTGTAGAATCATTAGTGAAGCAACTTACATTACTTATTAACTAAAGTACTACGCAGCTGCTTTCCGCGAGACTAGATAGTGAAATACATTCGTTAGTTACATGAACACATTTGCAATTCCTCTCTGAAAGTGAAACAAGGTCTTCAGCAGGGGTCGGCAATTCGCGAGCCGCGGCTCACCGTGTGATCCCATTCACTATTTCATTATATCAATTCCGAAAATAAAGTATATAAGGTGTAAACAAAAACATACTTATACATAGTATATACTTATCCAAAAACAATTACACAAGTTGACTTTGACTTTCAGATTGTTAAAAATGTTAATTGGAATAGAACTGTTTATAGACTAACATACCTTTTAACTTTTTATTTTCAATCTAACCACCACAGGTGATATCTTTTAATCTACCGGTAATAGCTTTGTCCCTTACAGGTGTGAAGGACCTTTTCTTTTATGGCAATAGAACACAAACATCTTAATTAGTTGGTGGTAATTTAAAAAGATATATTTCTACACATAATAGCGAACTCAGTTAAGTATTCATGATTCAAACATTAAACTATATAACAAAGTTAGTTTCTTTTTACTATCATCAGTAGTGAGACGAGCTGGATTTTTTATGGTGAAACTGGGGATATGCTGGTTATATATTTATCCACTGCTTGTCTGGGTATGTACTAATTACTCAGTCTAATAGCAGCGGATACAATGTATTAAGAAATGTTTTAATGTGGTGCAGTGACAACATTCTGACTAGTACCACATTGTAATTGGTTTACCATACCACTTACCATTAAGATGATAAAAACATTAATCAGTATAAACTTGAATCACTTGTGACACGGTTTAACGATGAACATTCATATGTACAGTTTCACTTGGATGTACTATAGTAACAATTAAATGATTATAAGTAATTGTAAGTATTTTTAAGTGCAGTATCGTGTAAAGTTTGTTGTGATCGACAAATATTTCATTAAACATTCTTCTACATGAAATTTTGTTTAGTGCCAACATTAATTGGATTTAATTAGTATGGATTATTTTTATGGAGAAGGCAATGGCAAACCACTCCATTATAACTGCCAAGAGAGTCGTCGTGTGGTTCAATAAAACATGATGACCACGACCCTCAGTCATGAGGAAATACGACTTAGAAGAAGTATGGATTATTTTAATCATTTTCTATTATGTAGTTAGTTGCATTGAAAACAGTGTAAAAAATTGTATAAAGGCACATTTATAAATGTCATCAGAAGAGTAACTGACTTCAATATCAAGGCACATTGCACTTAGAATCTACTTAAGCAAACTAATACTTAATTATGTAAAGTGCATTATAAAACAACAATCAGATTAGGCACGGCAAACCCTGTCTTTAGCAGGGATGGCGGAGCTGTGGCCCTGGAGCTTGGCATGAGTCAGTCACTAGCCCATGATCATGACTTCAACGTAGACTTTGGATCATAGATCTTAAATATAATCCTCTAAAGAACGAATGTTGTTTAAGCATATTAGCGAAGAATATAAAACTCATTTTTAACAATTCTTTACCTACCCTCGTTATGAATGACATAAAAAGCATTGTTATCATTTTTTAAGAGAATAATTTGATTCATGCAGAAATGTCCGCCGCCCCTGCTCTAATACTATTATAATACTTTTTTAACAATACATTGCTCAAGTAAATTTCATAAAGTTATTCATAAGCTTTATATGTAGACTCTAATATAATTAAAGTATCATCCATCTTTATTTCAGCCTAAGGGCTAGATGGAAAATATTGCTTTTGTTTTCATCAGTCAATAGATAATTCATGAATATTAAAGTATTCATACAAACATATAGAACAATTCATAGTTTAATTTATTAGTCTGTTATTACTAATTTCTTAAGTTGCAACTAAAAAAAATAGTTTTAAATAGATATATAAATAGACAGTAATAAAAATTAAAGATAATATTTTGCATTAATTGTTTTAAAGAAGCTTGATACGAAAAAACTTTAAATAATATTTGTTTTTCATCAATATTGGTTTAAATATATAAATTTACTTCCAATTAAAACTCTCTTTATCTATTATTGTAGTTTACAGCACTATTATCTACAGTCGAGTGTTCGAACTTAAAAAAGTCTTTTCTTAAGTCACTCAGTAGGTGTTTTATATTTTATACAATGGAACAACCTATTACATATATTTTTTATTATTCAATCTTTGTTAATGATGGAATTTTATTGGGGAAGACATTATAATACTTTGAGGTGTATGTTTGTAAAGGTTAAATATAAATAAACAGCCCCCATAACTTTCCCACTGCAGGGCGTCGAGCCTTCTAGAAAGAGAGTCAAGGCCATCTACTAACAGTGTTGGCCAAGTGTGGGTTAGTAGATGTGACATAAAGTTTAAATGTAAAGCCTTAGGGTCTAAGTATAAATTGTATGGCAACATTACAAATCGAATGAAGTGATCTCTCAGTCTCCATCACCAACTAAAAGATATAGTGATGGAGGTCTCAAAGACTCGATTGACAGATTTTTTTGCTTTTACCCGAAGCACTATCATTACCCTGTCGAGGTTGATATTTTATAAGATTCTCCGTACCTAGATGAGCCTGGATTGCTTGAGGTAGTGCAACAGCAGCTGGTGGAGGAATTTGTACTGGTGCACGTTCTGTATGAGGTTCGCTCTCTGTTGGTGCAGCATGCTTATCGTCCGTGGTATATCCAACTCCTGAAGACGTATTTCAATTATTAATTACAGTGATGTGGTTTCCAGAGGTTTCAGTGATAACAATAAAGTACTAAGACGTACCTGATTGGTGTCGAGGACGTGGAGCAAGAGATCCGCGGCGAGCGCCGTGCCGCTGCGCCCCGCGCCCGCCGTACAGCAAAACGCAAGGGGTGCGTTTCTCGACGCCAGGGGCTGCTTCTCCTCGCTGGCCTCCGCTTCGCAGACCAGACGCAATCCGTTCAGCTCCGAAATGAAATCTAGATGTAGATAGTAGATGACATATAATAAACTTCGTTGGGTAATCAAATCACAGATATAACCTTCACCAACTTGAACTGTCAGGACCATGTCTGTAGTAGAGGATATTAGTATTTATGGAAATGTGAGGGTTGTTGGGTTAAATAGTTGGTTAACAGGTAAAGGTAGCACACACGTGTTCTTAGACAAATGTGATTCTTACTATTAGTTAAAATTTTGCTGCACTATGGCTAAAGGTCCCGTATCAAGACATACGATGTTTCGTGCGATATCTACGGCGACAAGAAGGTAGTTAACAACGTCTCCGAGAGATTTACCGCCAGTATCATCATTTGGTGTTAATGCAATTTATCAGACAATTTAGAAATTTAAAATTAGTTCCTACCTAAGAATAGTGCGACGTCAGTGGGTGCTGCGAGCGACTGCGGCCAGCGAGCGAACTGCACGAGCCACAGCCAGCGCGAGCGGGCGCCTCCTGCCCCGCTGCCAGTGCCGCCGGGCCCTCTGCGCACACGCACTCGCACCGACCCGCCCCACGCGGCCTGCGACGAGCGCGCCGCCGACACGTTGAACTGCAAACATTATAACACAATACTTACTACTGTCATCTCACATCTACAGGACTATTCGTCGAAGCCAGCGGGGCGACGTTCAACTGATGGTAACTGTCAACAATTACTAGGAAGGATGACACACAGCACTACATATACAATATTTTCATCAGCTACAGCTTTCTTCAAACCGGAACACAATAATATTTACATACTACTGTTTAGTGTCAGAAATAGGCGCTGTAGCCTCTGAGCAGCTATAAGTAATAAGCTACATCACGAAGCTACGAAAATAATAAAGTACAGACATTTTTTCATAAAAGTTTAAGCCTTTGTCTACTAATCGCTTTAAACAGGCTTTACTAGTGTTGTTAATTTTTTACTGAAACGTATATGTGTTACTAACGTGTCCGTAGTCGGCGGCGCTTTGCTCGTGCGGCAGGTAAGGCGGGGGCTCGTCGCCCACGTGCGCCAGCAGCCGCGCGCCCAGCTGCCACACGCACTCCCACAGCTGGGCCGCGCTGTACGCGCTGCAGCCGCCCGCGCCGCACTTGGCGACCACGTAGAAACGCTGCGAACTACCCACCGTCATCTACGAACAGATATTAAACGATTTTCTCAACACTACGTTTTAGGTCCGGTACGCTTAGATATTTAACTGTTACACAAACTACCATATTTTCAGCAGGATATGTATGAAAATCATTTAACACTATTATATGGTTTATATTAAAGCTTACCGTAATGTGCGAGGCGTTGATGTAACCATGCGGGTTAGTGGGGGTGGGGTGCAGCCTCACTCTGTTGTCCTCGTACGGTAGGTGGTCAGTGCTGAAGTCGTTAAGCGCGGCGTACTGCGGCAGCAGCGCGGTGCGTATCTCTCCGCCACTCTCCCGCCCTTTCGGTATCTGCTCGAAGGCGAACGCCAGCTGATCGTCGGACATCTTCCGCTCTAGCAGTTGACACTGGATGTATAATGAAAATTTTAAAAACGTTTTATTCGAATTCATAACAAGATAACAGTTTATGTGTCTTAAGTGACAATGAGCCCATGGATGGTGTAACGTGCTGAAATGATTATGTAAGATAAATGAACTTACCAATGTCTCTTTGGTGATGCTGGGGGGCAGCGGTTGAAACTTTGGCAGTCCAGTGGACCACCTGTGCTTATTGGCTGGTTGCCCCGCATTTACTTTAGCTCTGTCTCTCCCCAAGGTGGCGCTTTTCACCTCCACGGTCTTGTTACCCCTCCCCATAAACACGCCCCATCTCCTCCTCTTTTTCTCTTTACCGCTTACACTGTTCTTGGAGTTCTCCAACTCGACGCTCGTGTAAGTTGAGTTCGCGTTGGAGTTGGAGAGTGTGGTATCTGATATGCTCGTCTGCGAGACATTGTTCTGACTGCATTTGATGTCGGAGACGGTGATTGATGTCACGTTATCGGATGATTTGCTTATGTTAGACGCTTTGTGAGTGGATAGACTTTGGTATGGAGTCTCATCGAAGTCCTTGTCCTCCGTTTTCAGTGACAGCTTCTCAACAGCTTGGGTGACGTCTTCATCATTGTTGTTTATGGTCCGATTGGAGACATTAAAATCTTTAGGTACACTAGTTTCTCTAACACCTTTTATGATTTGTGCGTTGACGTAGTGATTGTCCGGTTCAATTTTAACCGGCAAATAGTTCGGTAAATTTAATGGTTTCGTGTTCCCGTAACTGTTTATCGTCTGCTGACTGCTGTTCCTCTCGTTCAGTCTTGAGATCTCATCGGTAGTCGTGAGACTTTGGGCTCTATCTCTCATGGTTTTCTCGTTCTGCCACGGCAGCGGTACGTTTTCGTATATCGGCTCCTGAGTGTCATTAATTTGGATTTGTTGCGTCTGCGGTATCACCAGATGCCGCTGGTAGGATATCCGACGCATGGGCATTGAATACATAATGTTCCCTCTTTCATCGTATACCTTTTGTATGCTATCGGATATATGGTGAGGATCGATAATGATGTGCGGATTCGGGTCTAGCACGGATGTAAGGTTGTTGTACGTTCCGTGAGTGGCGGGGAGAAGATTGGGTCGGGTGTAGTTGACTACGTTATGACCTTGGTTGAGGTAGCCTAGGTACTGTCGGTTGAGCGCCGACCGTGTAGAGACTAGATCGGGACTAGAGCCAGAGACGTGCGAGTTTATGTAACCTCTATGGTAATTAAGCGCTTGACTAGCGACGGCTAAATCTGGTGTGGAGTTGGATGCTAGGCCATTGGATGGATATGGTGGTGGGGGCTTGTAAACATTGATGTACTGTAACGCGTGGTCGGCTTGGACGTTAGGGTTGACAGCGAAGGGGTAGTTGCCCATGAACTTGAGGCCGTAGTTGTAATCATCGGTGGCTGCTACCCCTTGGTTGACGGAGACGGTGTGCCTTGTGACGTCGGGGTAGTGTATCCTGTGGATATCAGGGTGAGAGCCGTAGACTAGAGGTTTGCTGTTGCTGCCTAGTAGCTGTGAGTGGGCGTGGTGGTTTTGATAACGGATCTGGGCTTCGGCTCTTTGCTGCTGATATTTCTGTTGGATCGCCGTCTCGTAATCGGGCGCAGGTCGGTATGAGGGCAGGAGTGCTCTGTGAATGTGAGAAGCTATTAACTCGTAGATTTTCCAGTATGTTTTAGAAAAAAAAGATATTTAATTTAATGTAAAGAACTATTGCTACATCTGCTGTACTTAAAATGAGCCGAGCGATATCACAACACGAGTTTAGACAAAAGTAAACATGTATAATATATTTATTTCATTTATTATTTCATACCTGTTTCTATGTAAAGGCTGAGGCGGATGGTCAGCCAGCTCGAGGCAGGAAGTGGAATGCGCACGGTGAGCTGATGTCAGCGGCTCCAGGCGGGAGGTGCTGCCGGCGTCGCGGGAGTCCAACTCCTCGCGGCTCTCCGATAGACCGTGTTCCTGTCGAAACCGTGGTATAATACTAACTACGAAAAGCTAGTAACTACTACACAACAACGTTTTACACAAGACGTGAAGTATGTTCAACTGGTGGTAATATTACGCACGTTGAAAGCCACTGTACCCATAACAGTTTTTTTAATTCATAAAATCTACACGCAGTTAATACGTAAGTGTTATGCTGTATAACAAGTTTCTACATCATTAAACAAAGTAAGCATTAATTTTTCATACACACATACATACATTTGATCGTTGGATGCCTATCAATCGGTGCAAGAATTTCTCGCACTCGGTACACTTTCGATGATGCAGCCGCGTGCGCCGGCGCATGCGCGTGCACAGTTGTGCCGCACACTGAATTTCACTGCATCGCATCGTTTACAATACACGTAAACAATAGACCGTAAAATTAGCGTATTGTAGCGCCAACAATATAATAGTTAAGGGTATGACTTAACATTGTGAGGTTGTGAGTTCGAATCACTAAATTTAGATGAAGTTAGTTTTTAGTCGGAACCCGTCTAGCTTATTACATATCGCTGCTTAGACGAATGGAAGCTTCGTTGTTATGATTACGAATGAAGGTGTAAACCGGAGACAGTTGCTGTTGCAATACGACTTGAAGCTCGATTCCTGCTGAGCTTTGGATTGCAGTGAAGAAAAATATTATGAAGAATCTTTCGAAGATTTGTGACATTTGCCAACAAACATTTGACTAACATAATGCATAGATGGTGAAATGTCTTCTTGTCTCACTTTGGTATATAGAAACAGACCACACTAATCTTTAATCCATAATAACATTATAACAATACATTCAATCGCTCTCTGTATTACCGTGGGAATATTACACGCGATTGTATCAAGAGTTCATCGAATAGAAAGTTGCAGCAATCACTTGATATATAATTAAAGATACAGTTTTTTTTTAATGAAACAGTATAGATTTTTTTCATACAACAACGAAGATATAGTTTACGAAAAAGGTAATAGTAAGAACGTTTACATAACAACACCACGCTACGATTGTACACTAGCTGTAGAAGTTCACCTGATGGTAAGTGATACGCTTGCCCGTAACAACGAGGAATTAGTTAAGATGTTGACACACTACTGTTTGTCGGTTGAAATAGTCACTGCGGTGGTACCTAGACGGTCTCCGGCAATAAACACCTACCAACAGTAATTAGTGTTTACACACTACAGTTTTTTTTTCTCGTTGCCTTTTGGTTATTCTGGGCCAAGGATCATGTTACAGTTTTCTTAATGTCTAGCTTCGATCATCTTTCTTCCTGACACACTACTGTTCAGCAGCAGACAGAATTGCATCTCAAAAAAGTATTTACTCTGAACACAGATAATTTATTTATTTCAAACTTTGTTTGCACACAAATAAATATTGTACAAAAAGGCAGACTTAATGCCATAGGGCATTCTCTCCCAGTCAACCTCGGCAGTGGGGAAATGCAGTGGTAGGTGAGGGTAAAACAGAAGTTTTGTTTTTAAAAGAAAATTATATAAAAAAAGAAGATATATACTAATATATACATACATAAAATATGAATACTTATATATACACATATACATAAACATAAATATACATAAATAAATACATACATAATTAATATATACATAACATACATACGAATTACTGTTCTATATCCAAGTAAAACCTCCTCACCATTCTCTTAAAGATATTTTTGTTTGGAGCCCTTCTAATATCGTCGGGTAAGGAGTTCCAGAGTCGTGCTGCCAGAACTTTAAAAGAGTTACCGACGAAGCCAGTGAAGTGTTGTGGAATACTAATTGTTAAATTATTAGTTGAGCGGAGGTCCCTGTCATGGGTTGAAGAAAGAAATTGAAAGCTACCTTTAGGGTACAAAGGAGTTTTTGGATCATTTAAAATTGAGAAGAGAACAAGTAATATTCTAGAATTGCGCCTCTGATGAATAGTGAGCCATTTAAGGCGAGAGCGGTATTCAGAGATAATGTATGCTTTCGTTAAATTGATCACAGTCCGTTTCGCGTTAGTGGTGTAAGTGGTGCCGTTCCGTACTTGGAAATTGGGTCGGGGCTCGTCGGGCGTCGCGCTGAGCGCGGCCCGGTGCCTCATGTAGAAGGTGTGCTGCTGGACGCACATCCGCCACACGTACTTCCCGTCCTCGGGGCACGGCAGCACGAACGCGGCGGAGCCGAGCGGCCGCTGGCACTCCACGCTGAACGTCCGCTTGTGGTTTATCACGTTCGTTATGTCCATCCACCTGAAAACGAGTGACGCTTCTATTTTGACACAGAGACAGGATAAGTTAAGTTAATATAAACTTAGCCTCCTTTTGTGAAACTGTTATGGTACAAAGGGAGGCTGCTGAACGGGATCGAGAGAGAGCGGATCCCACTCGTAGACGAAGCCGTCGTGGCGCTAACGCGCGTCGTCACGGCGCACTGGCGAATGGTGTTCCCCTGCCTTAACGGGGCCTTTGGGGTCGTGGGCGGTTAGGATGGGGGTCTTCATCGCCTTCTAAACGACTCCGAGGAGGACGATGGCTGGACGTGGTCTCCAGCTATTGTAATAGCGTGAGTATGTTGGGGGCTGCATAAATCAGTCCCCGGGGCGGGCTATCTCAGCATAACGTTAGGGAGGTGTCAGTTGTGTTCTGAACGGAGTTCCTGTCACCTCTCTAAACGTTGAGCACGACCACCGAGGGTGTTTTAGTGGGTAAAAATCTCCACATAACCCTGTCTTCCCCCCAGAAGACAGGGTATCTTTACGAAGATTTCCCCCTCGAGAAAAAAAAGAAAAGTTAATATAAACTGCAGTCGACACTTAACTCTTCTTACCCAACTACTTTCACTATCAAGACTTACGTTATGAAGTAGTATGCAACATTATTTGATTGATGATGAAGATGGAGAAATTATATTTTTTTTGTTAGTTTAAAGCCGCGCAGTTTGTTACGCGGCTATATCTAAGTTTAAAGCCTCTCTAATGGATACGGGGCTATAGTGGAGAAATTATTAGGTTAAAGAGGCATATGATCACATCGCCGAAACATCATCATTATCATCTTATAAGGGGTACTGAAGGTGTAATGGTGACAGATGAAATATACACAACCAAGAGTTTACTCTATATATTCGACGTAAACTGATCAAACTTAATACCTGTAAAAGTGCGGCGTGTCGCTGCTCTCGGTCAGGACGCGGATGCCGGTGAGCGAGACGGCGATAGTCACCTCGCTCTGGTCGAGCTGGTCCCTCGCGCTGAACATCTCCTGACCGTAGCCGCGCAGCTGCTGGCAGGCGGTGATGAAGCCCTCTTCCGCCAGAGCCTGACAAATAATACACAGATAATTATCATCTAGATGTAGACAACATTCAATTTAATCATCATCATCACCATCATCAGCCTATAGACGCCCACTGCTGGACAAAGGCCTCCCCCAACGTTCTCCACTCCAAACGGCTCTGCGCTGTCCGCATCCAGCGGCTTCCCGCGACCTTCACCAGATCGTCAGTCCACCTTGTGGGAGGCCTTCCAGGCCCGGCCATTCCAGGACCTTGCTGCCCCATCGGCCGTCAGTCCTTCGAGCAATGTGCCCTGCCCATTGCCACTTAAGACTGGCAATTCTAAGGGCTATGTCGGTGACCTTGGTTCTTCCGCGGATCTCATTCAATTGAATACAGAAACAAAACGAATGGTGATAATACAAATGTATATGGAAATAGAAACGCAAAGTCTAAAATAGACATGACACAAAATGAAAAAGAGAGAAGTGTATTGGAAAGAAAGTGCAAATAAGAGTTGTAAGGATAATGTACAAGGAGAGTAAAAAAGATTTAAATTAGAAATGAGAGAAACTGTAGAAAAATATGTAAAATATAAATATGAGGCGAATTTAGTTGTGAGATGCGATGCCTGAAAGAAGATAAAAAGTTTGTAAACAGAAAAGCATGAAAGATATTAGGAAACATGAAATGTGATGAAGTGGGGATAGAATTTCAATAAAGACTAAGAAGGGAAATAACAAAAAGAAAGACACTGACCCTAACAAGTAAGTACACCGGCTACAGTAACAATTAGGTGTTTGCAAAATTTAACTCATCACTAACTAGTCATGATAGATTTACCATCAGTAAACTATGTTTACTAGTCTATATAGCAAAGACATCGTGCTGATAATGAAATGTTCATCTTTGTGTTATCAAAATGGAATTGTTAGTCTTTTATTCAGACTTCTCCCCATGGTATCATCCTCACAAATTCTTATTACTTCAACACCAGTAAAACCTTTTAATCTTTATCGTAATTTAATCATAATTTTAATTGTTTTCTGTTTGAAAACACTTATTTTTTTAAAGTTCAACTTATTATATTAATATTACTAACAGACAGTAGAGTTTTTTAAATCTATTACTATACAAATAAAGAACACATCCAGTTGTGTTTAGCTTCTAACAAGATGGAATTCAGTTTAGACTTTTATTCAGTAAAATGGAGTTAGTGAAACATTCAAGTATCTTATTTTATAACTGTTAAATCTAAATGATGATGCTAAAACTTGTGTTGATTGTTAACCGTTAATGCGTTGCGTACAGTTTTGGCTGGTTAACTATTTACTGGGCATCAGGTTTTGAATGATAATATTATTAATTCAAATGCAAAACCACCAGCGCGACAGTTTCCGTATCGTTATGCGAATAGCATCGCGTAACTCTAACGGGATTCCTAAACTGTACGATTATTTCGCGCTTTTTTTTAAATATCCGGGTTTTTAATTATCCGGATCTCTATTACCTTACAAGATTAGATTGTGCCGGAATGGCCTAGGGATTCATTTTCATGTTTTTGACACAAAAATCATCAGTATGAATCTCAGAGAAATTTTTAATTTTTGCATTTTCAACTTTCACAGTGCTCACTTTGAACTTTCATATTTCCTTAACCTAAACAGCTATAGGTTTCTTATTTCGGATTTCTCCTCTCCTAATTCTGTATTTCTATATCCTGAAAAAGTATCCATGTAGCTCTTCCAGTTTAAAAGATATGTGTTACGGAGCGCATCAGTCTTGACGCTGAATACTTGTAAAGCAGCGTCCAGGTATTCCATCAGACAGTAGTAAGCATTACTGTGTTCCGCTTTGAAAGGTGCTCTAGCTAATGAAATTATTGTGGTAACGAGACTTAACATAAACATGCACAATGTAGTGCAATGTTTATTTATTTATCTACTTAAGGACCTCCAACGAGGCACACGCGATATGTAACAAATCTAATCGTAACAATTATAGTTTCACTTTGCGACGTGCTCCTCAATGATAGGAAACCACAGCATGCAAATTTAAACAACAAAACAACAAAAAATAATGGTGCATATGATTAAGTAGACTATAGTTTACAATTTATTGGCGATTAACAGTTGCAGAACCCGTTTTCTGTAACTTGAAATGTCCGTGATGTCTAAGTCATGAGTTTTTGCTAGAGTTATATTGCCTACAGAGTTTAGGCACAGCAGCGAAATGACCCTAGTTTCTTCTTCATATGGAAACAGCAATGACAATATAATTGTAAAGCGACAACTCTTCCATCCTCCAAATAATTTGTGAGGCGTCGGAATTCATGACGATAGTCTCACAAAAAGCGGGTTAAAACGATTCAATTATATAATTATCATTATTAATCACGCTTCCAATAATGTGTGCGTATGACTAAATATGCTATTTGAATTCTATACACGAGCGCGGTCACAAGATATGGCCGCACTGAGTCAAGTCTTTGGTATTTATTTATGGGCCAAGCGCGAAATTACACAGCGGAAAACATTTAACCCAGTGTCCCACTTAAACGTTATAATCTTATCACATACGCAATTGCCGGCGATATTAATTTTTGTACATCGTCGAATTACAAATAGAAATACAACGTACTTGTGTAAGACAACCCCGTCACCATACCAAAGAACTGATGATGGAAATCCTATCCAATATCTACATACTACTGTTATATACTCCCGGACACATCTATCGACCCACCACCCAGTGTTTAAAGTTTCGACGGTGTCTACTTAAAAATAAATGTTAGGTGGAGCAATAAGTTTTAATGCAGTTTTGAAGCTGATTTATTGGTTAACCTTTATGCACGTTTTTTTTTTTAATTTTTTTTGTAATTTAGAATTGATTTGGCCGGCAGAAGTGCTACAGCTTGGGCGACAGTTTCAGGCAGAGTATCCATATTTTTTGGTCAAAACTGGCTCTAAATTTAGATTTGCCTTTTTATGGAACCAATAATTGGAAACATCAAAAAAAAAATTCACTTGTGCGAAATAAAAAAAGTTTTCTCCATTCCTGGGTCGTTGAAAACAATGAACAGACTCGCATTTTCGTTTTTTTTTCATAATCCTGAATACGAATAAAAAAAGAAAAACATATATAAAGGTTGACCGAAAAATCAGCTTTAAAACTGCATTAAAACTTATTGCTCCACCTAACATTTATTTTTAGCTAGGCACCGTTAAAACTTTAAACACTAGGTGGGCCGATAGATGTGTCCGGGAGTGTATATTACTGTTAATATACCCAATTTCACATTGCTGTGTTCCAACTACTAATTTAATAATTAGTATTCCGCACTTCACTGACTTTGTCACTGGTTTTTTTTATTTTGTATAGACTAGTGCTTGACTACGATCTTACCTGATGGTAAGCGGCGATGTAATCTATAGGTAAAGCGCACTAGTCTAGAAAAAGCCTGTTTTACAGTTCAGGCAGCACGGCTCTGGAACTACTTGCCCGATGATATAAGAGCTCCAAACAAAGCAGTTTTCAGGAGATTGGTTAAAAAATATTATTTGTACTCGAATGATTAATTAATAGTTATGTATGTAGTTATCTATACTACTAAATAAAATTGGAGTGTCTGTTTGTAACAACAAAATAACCTCTTTTTTCTAAGTGCATTTCTATGTATACACGATACGTATACCACAACCACATTTTTTAAAAATTTTGTCTGTCTGTTTGTTCCGGCTAATCTCTGAAACGGCTGGACCGATTTTGACGGGACTTTCAATGGCAGATAGCTGATGTACCAGGGAGTAACTTAAGCAACTTATTTTAGAAATAAATATTAAAACCAATAAAAAATTTAATGTTCTTCGATTCAAATAGGAAAGGTGTATACGTACATTACATGTTACATAATTTTTCCATATTTATTTTGTTTAAATACCACTTGGACGAAGTTGCACGTAACAGCTAGTATATATACATGTTTATGTATTTATCTTTGTATGTATTTATTGTTCTGGGATTTTTATTATACATTGTATGTACTGTAACTTGTATTAATGATTAAATTTTCTTTTCGTCTACGACAGTGCCTCTCCACTTCCTAGGATGATTGGAAGAGAATGCTCATAGGAACTAAGTCCGCCTTTTATAACCTAATTTTAAGTATATTAATAAAGATTTTAAATAAATAAAATTCTGTTGTAGAAATTGGAGCTGCGGTGAGTAGACTGTCCTCGTCAACAGGAACCTACCACCAATCTTTTAATGAGATTATTTAGAAAGAATATCCGATATCGATTCAAATAATTTTAATATTATTTAGGAATTAAACACGTTTTCGTGAAACATGTTAACCGCTTGTAGAGTTGCTAATCTATTAAATTATAACTGTAATGCTATAAAAAAAAACTGTTATCCGCACATTTAATGTGCGCTTAGCACGAAAGTTATCCGTTTTATGAACGCAGGTTGACGTTCACGTCGGTTATCGATGACTGAAGTTAAACTAGTCGTGCTATGCTGATGATTGGCAGCCATTAAAAGAAATGCGATCAGCCATGTAAAACATAGATCTAGAATTTTTAAACTGGAGACTTGTCTCATAATTACTGCTGGTAGGTCTCTGCCGGAAACCGTCCATTTTTTTTTTATACTATTATGCGACGAGACGCGCAAGACGTCCACCTGATGGTAAGTGATACGCTTGCCCATGACAACGTGGTGCTAGTTAAGATGGAACACACTGCACCACATTGCGCTCGTCGCCTTGAGACATAAGGTGTTAAGTCTCGTTACCCCAGTAATCTCACAAGCTACAGCACTCTTCAAACTGGAACACAGTAATGTTTGCACACTACTATTTGGCGGTTGAAATAGGAGCTGCGGTGGTACCCACCCAGACGGTCTCCGGCAACAGAGACCTACCACCTGGAATGGTACTACCGCAGTAACTATTGCTACCGCCGAACAGTAGTGTGTGAATATTACTGTGTTTCAGTTTGAAGAGTGCTGTAGCTGGTAAAATTACTGGGGTAACGAGAATAACATCTTATGTCTTAAGGCGACGATGTGGTGCAGTGTATCCATCTTAACTAGCTATGTTATGGGCATGCGTATCACTTACCATCAGGTGAACGAACATGACTGAATCTTCGACTCCAGTTTTCAGTAATTAGTATTTCTGATTGTCTGTCTGTAGCATCGTAACTTCTAAACGATTGAACTGATATATATATAGTTTTTTTGTAAGCGTTAATCAGAAGAGTGTCTTTAGCGGTAAAATTAGGTTTCATCGTTTCAAGGTTCTAAATAAATTTTCTACTTTCTGACTTCTTTAAAAAATTTAGTAAAATAAATTTAAGTTATTAATAGATCAAGACGTCATTATCAGTCGATAGACGTCCTCTGTCGGAATTCTATCGATTGATCATGACCGGACTTTCCCAAGGATCTCCACACCGATGGTTCCGGCATCCCAAGGTTTCTATAATATCAAGTATAAAATAATTCTATAAAGACCGAAAGTTCTAGATTCTTAAATACAAATTGCCGATGACTAAATACGTAATGAACAAATTGTCGGAATTGATTTCTATATACCACCGCATATACTGTAAACGTTTGTTTTTGTTAAATTGGATAAGTGAAGCCGTATACGGAAATTTGCTACTGTAGGAGTATATAGGTCGCCTAGTTTTTCGGGGCTTAAAACTTCCAAGTAAAAATTGAAAACGCCTTCATAAAGTAAAACATTATCTATATACGTATTTTGGACAAATTATTGATAAATGAATAAAATACTATCAACTCCACTATATGTTCAAAGAATGCGATTAACTTGTTTAATTAAAAATGTATGCAAATTATAATTTTCTATGAGTGATTTTTATATATTATAGAGAAAATCAACACAGTAACACTTATCTTAACTGCTAAGTTATAAATTTAGTAATAAAATTGAAGTATCAAGATTTCGAATATAAGCATGAAAATTATAAATGAAATGTTATAGTGAATCACATCACCTAGCATTTTCTAGTAGTTACTAATCACCAGATACAAATCTGATATCTTGACACTGTATATAAAAACTAGAATTATTCAAATATCTTTTTCTATTTCATTCGATTAATTACTAATGGTGTTACTTATTTTAAAACATCCTTAGTGAGGCATCAATCAGCTGCCTGTCACTCTGTTTTCAACCCATTTTCAATTATCACTATGATATTAACAACAATGACTCTACTGTTAATTTGTCACAACATTCACTAAGATGGTAAACAAACATTTTACTGTATTATTCATAATTAGTGTGATTTGTGATTAATAAATATGTGACAAAAACATACATTCAAATATTTTTTATTGACCTCAATTAATTTATCTCCATTTAAAAATATCTTATTAGTACAAGTTTTGTAATTAAATTATCCTGTATATAGTTAGACTACATTTGTAATTAACAGTTTGATAAGGAACTTTAATATTTTATAACTTTTATTGTTAAGTTGAAAAAATATACACCAATTTATGGGTTCTAAGGATTGGTAGTTAACTACCAGCTCATAAACGTAAAATTTTAGATAAAAAATCTTTTTACTTTACTTTGTTTTTATAGAATAAAGTAAGCAGTGATAGCTTAATAACTCACAGGAGAATAAGCTTAATCTTTGCAGAGTGTTAGTATCACATAGAGTGGGCCGTTAAAGTTATTTTAGTGTAAGTGTATAGTGAGTAAAACCTACTATTTAATAAACAATAAAAACTTTTTAAAAATAAAAATAATATCTTACCTGTGACATGTTGTGAAGGGTCATGTGATGTTGTATAACTGCAGCCGTGAGCCATTCCAATCTACCTGTCTCTGCTAAAGTACTACCATCTATAATTTGTCCCCCATCCAGCATTTGTTTAGGAAATGTGAGCAAATTTTTCAAATACTCTACTGTATGTCTCTCTCGGTCATGATTGCCATACTCTGCTTGACGGCTATACGAAGCCAGTATTACTGCTTGCTGACAGTCGCAAATAATACGCCCCTCAATTAAATCATTCTTTAGTTGTAGAAAGTAGTGATACCGCGTAACTTCATCAGTGATCAGGCTCGTGCCAGATATGACGTAATACATCACACGAAGGTACAGCTGGTGGGACGAAGCGTATTTGTCTAGCTGTCTCTTCAGTGGCCGTTCTAGCTGGACCCATCGCGGCTGCTGACCACGGTTCACGTAGCGAAGTCCAAAGAACTCCGGCTGGTTGATCGCCTGCCGCTGGCACACATTATCGAGGCACTCCTGGCCCGTGCTGTCCACGGATAGGGTACAGTCAGCGACGCCCCCATCGAGCAACTCCACACTAATCACAAACAGACTCTTTGAAGCTACATTGTACTGCCGCGTCTTCTTCAACTTCAACTTAAAAGGCATCTTCGGCTCTAATTAACAATAACATCACGATTTTATACGTTACGTTGAACGTTTAAGGCACAAAAATGGAGGTACTGCATTCGTTAAGCGCACCACATATTTATTTCAGTTAAATGAATGAACACTGTAGCAGTTAGATACACTCTATCGCGTGTTGTTTCAATGACGTGCAAATATTCGTGTAAAGTAATTAAATCGTCAAGTAAACATAACACAAAATATAAAATCACAATATTACAACCATCAACTAGGTGACAACTGACGTTTCGCAGTGTTGCCAATAATTGTAATCCAAATGTTTTAATCATTATCATTTTTTAAGTCTTTTAAATTTTCATAAAAGGGTAAAAAGTTATATTGAATGTCGATACTAATATTAAATTTCGTTGCATATATTGCAACTAAGAATCTGTCATTATTGTAGTGCAAAATTAACTAATATATATGTTCATGTATCTGAACATTGTTTTCGATAAGAAAGCAATTATTATGTGCAATTAATTTCATTGTGATAGGTAAAAATGGTTAACTTCTTCGAGTCTAGTCTATAACATGTTATATATGCAATATCAATATTTATCCTAAAATTATTTAATTACATAAATTATAAAGGTGACAAAAAACAGAGTGAACAATATGTATATGTATATTAGGTAAACATTTTACAAAAATATTCATTCCACAAAATATGAAGATACTATTTAATATTTAACTTGTGATAGTATTAAGCAGCGGCTCGTTGACTCTTTTCAATGTTGATCCAGTCTCTGGGCTCCTTTAACACCTTGATAAGTTTTTCCTCGGCAGAGTTCGGCTTGGGCTCGTGCATATATTCCCATTTCTGTGCAGGTAAATTATTAATAACATTATTTTGAAAAAGTCATTACATCGGATTAGAAATAAATAAATGCCAGCATAAAAGATCATGGCAATTCATATTTAATACGTGGTAATCGGATTTATAAACTTAATCATTCCAGGTTTTGTATTAAAATCTTACCGCATTTAATGGCAAAGACATAAGTATGGATTCATATCTAGCTTCAGGGGTGTGCAGTCCAAACTTAGTTCCCCTGTCATATACCAGATTGAACTCCACGTATCTGCCTCTGCGCAGCAACTGCCACTGGCGTTCGTGATACCCGTACGCGTCGTCTTTGTGTTTTTGTACTTAAAGAAAAAATATTACTTTATTTATATCAGCATATAACAATCGGAAACATCAATTGATTTGTCGTTAGACATGTTAACAAAACGGTAGCCTCAACTCATGGTTGAGAATTTTAATACCAGAGTTGGCAACACTTAACAATAATTAAAAAAGGTAAGGTGAGTCCCTACCATATTAGTAATGTAATACAATAATTCTTAAAAAAAAAATTAATGATACATATTTAGTAACAAAAAATATCTTGAAACTCTTAAAGAAACAGTAAATGGTGTTACTTAAAATTTGGCAATATTCACGAATGTACAATATAGTTTGAAAAGAAAATATTTTTGAGTTTTAGGGATTTGTAAAATGAGAGGTTACTGTTAGAAAGTAAGTACCTTAGTATCTAATACAAAATTATCGCTTACGGAACCTTGTAATTATTTATTTAAAATTTACCCAGAGGTATATAGCTGGGTATAACGGACTCCGCGCAGGATGTGATGAAATCAAACGCCTTTTCCTTGGACGGGTAGTCTATATCGTCGAAAAATATGCCGCCAAGTCCACGTCGCTCCCCGCGGTGCGGTATAGAGAAGTAATCGTCGCACCATTTCTTAAATCTGTCAGAAACACCATAACGTAATCACCATTCATTTTCGAAAGGTAAAATAAACTTGAATAACCAATTTTATGTTAATGGTGAATAAGTCCGCTTGGGGTTCGTATATACAAAAGGAAAACTTATTTGAATATTTATTGTTTAATGGATGTTAATAATCGATAGTTAATCAAAAATAGTTTTTAATTTAATTGTTTATGGACTGGCCATAATATATTTCGGAATAAACTCATCACTTACCAAAGGTTAAAAGATAAAACATAGCTTTGAGAGACGTAAAGTCTATTTAGTCGTTAACAATATATTTGTATTTTGCTTATATTTTTACAACAAAAAAGTTATTGATTTATTATGTAAAATAATCTGAATTTAGATCACCGCAGCCTAAATTATTAGGCACGTAATATTTGGCTACACTAAACGTGCATTTCGCACAACTGCTTGTGGTAAACAAGATTGCTTGTGCGTTGCCTTACCTGGCGTAGTAAGTGGGGTCGTGCGCATCGCACGCATCCTTGAGTGTGAGGTGAAAATGTCTAGCGTCATCTTCGTTTAGATAATACGGTGTTAAATCCGTACCACCACCGAACCACCACTGTACTCCTGGTGAATAATAAAATATTTACATCTGACATTCCCTTCCGTTAAATGTGGACTGCATCAGTTTTCGCTTCGGCAAAGATTCTCCTAGGAATCAGCAGTTGTTATCTATGGCGTTTCTACTCTGCTTCGTGTTAGATCCGGGGATTACCCAAAGAAAATTGACTTAAAGGGAATTCCCATACGACGAAGCTTTAAAATTGCTAGTGTATAATTATGGGAATTAATCATTTGATCGGTACAATACAGCGAGATCATTTATACAAGATTAGGAATGTAAAATTTGCGAATGTGTTTATGTATTTTAGAAAAAAGTGAGAATGAATGAAGGGATTAGTTCCTATTTTGACGGTAACTAATTTCAGCGATTTATTAAAACTTTAACGTTCGCAACTTGAATGTAAGCACACAGGTGCTTAAGAAGCAAGATGCAATGCAATAAGTTATCAGATTTTACATGTCAAGATCTAATATTTCAAGTTTGAATATTCTTGTTGAAATTTTAAGCATTTCTCGCGCCGAAACTAAATTTTCGAGATTAAATTTGGCAAAAATAATTGGTTTACAACTTTAACAAAACTTTAGAATACATCAAATCAACTATTATATCTATAGCTAAGTTTAAATATTTGAGTTACTAACGACTAAATCGGTTATTTTGATAACAACCACCAAAAAAAATTTTCGTTTTGGTTTTACCTTTTCTTATTTAGAGATGGCTAACCACATATTTTTAATTTCACATGACGTTAAGTTTCAATGGGTTCTTGGAAGCGTAAAGCGTGCTCGCCTAGAATAATCCCGCTTTCATATGGTGACAATCGGAACAGCTATCATGGCGGCTGATTACAGTATGGAGTAGTGGCTAACAAGGCGGGGTAGAAAAAACCTTACCACCAACCTAAATATATGGTGTTTGGATGGAATCGAACAAGGGACAACCAATGCTATAGATATACACACAAACACACATACAGGTCCAGGGAGTCCAGGTGGTAGGTCTCTGTTGCCGGAGACCGTCTGGGTGGGTACCACCGCAGCTCCTATTGCAACCGACAAATAGTAGTGTGCGAACATTACTGTGTTCCGGTTTGAAGGGCGCTGTAGCTAGTGTAATTACTGGGGTAACGAGACTTGACACCTTATGTCTCAGGCGACGAGCGCAATGTGGTGCAGTGTGTACCATCTTAACCAGCACCACGTTGTCATGGGCAAGCGTATTACTTACCATCGGGTGAACGTCTTGCTCGTCTCGTCGCATAGTAGTATATAAAAAAAGAACACGAGAAAAACTACTTTTTGTTTAGTAAAATAAAGTGTTACTGATAAACTCGTAACTGACCATCCTTATCCCTGACTTCGAAGTATCGGTAGTTGAAGTGGACAGTGGGCACCATGGGGTTGCGTGGGTGGATAACCGCGCTTACTCCCGCCGCGAAAAAAGGCAGTTCTGCAGATTCGAGTTTTTTGCCCCTGAGGATATAAGCACAGTCACTCATCTCTGGTCAACCCTGAGTCCGCTTCATGTAAGAAATATTGTCAATTAATTTGTGTGTATGCTGAATGGTCTTCCTTACTGATATCTATTTCGAAGATCTGCTTCAAAAAATATTAAAAAAATTAGAATGATAATACCTGCTTCTCATTTGCTGTACGGCTGCTGGTGGCAGAGTGCCGGAGACGACGGATATGTTGACGCCTGCCTTCTCGAATACTCGGCCGTCTTGCAGCACACATGTTATACCACCTCCGCCCTCTTTCCTTGTCCATCGGTCCACTTTAAACTTTGCCTCCTGTAATCATTAAAATAACATTCTAGTTCAATAATAGAACATTAACGTACTTAATATGAGAATAGTTTGAAAGTTAAACTGTTTGTATGATATTTATAACGCTTTACTATCAGCGTCAGAACACACTTACTTCTAAACACAGGCCTCTCATTGAGATTTCTGAACAAGAACATATAGTCTTTTGATTTTGTATCCACAACCACAGGAGTTGTTGTATATTAGTCACAGTACTCATAGTAGCGATGCTTCACAAATAATAAAAAAAAACTTAATTGCGATAATGTTTTGAGAACGTAAAAAAGACCGGTTTAATATCAATTTTGTTACAGCTTGAAAAAATTGTCACGGAAAAGTTATGAGTTCAATGATCCCTAAAACTTAACATATGTGTGTTAATAATTATGTAGTAGTTAATCATACTTCATTACACTAGTCTCCTGAATCGAACCAAAAGCCTATGCATTACAAAGCAAGCGATATTGACTGTGCTAATGAGGCAGTTAAAGCTCTATACAAATATAAAACTCGTACCGGTGATAGTACATACATGTCGTTGTCAAAATCATAATCGTCAACGGTTTTCTCGTCTTCCCAAGCCTACAAGAGAAATATGACTTTCAATCCATTTTCTTATTTCGGGGTTAAAGGAAATGTAATTTAATTTTTTTTTCATTATATGTACTGGAAATTCAAAGGATAAGGGCCAATAGAGCCAAGTCCTTATTTCTGAGGTTACTACACTAAGGTACACTAAGTAACAATACAGTCAATTGGAAAAAGTTCCACACTTCTTATAATTTTTCTAGATATACAACAGCCAAAAGTATGAAGAAAGATTTCTTTATCGTTTTTCTTAAGTATTTATTGACAATGACTGTTTTGCTAGATATGGTAGCTATTAGTCATGATTAGCAAATCACAGGAAAAGCAATACTTATGGCAAAATAAAACAGTTTTATTTTTCACTCACCTCGTCCTCTTCTTTTTCGAGAGCCCTACAAAACTCTGCTTGAATCCTCATTATTAGCAACTCCATCTGTGTTTTCATATCATCTTGGTTCTTTTCCAGTTGTGACAAAGGTGTTATGGGCGCAGCCATGTAATTCTTTAGTTGCATTATTTCTTTCATCTCTGCTTTGTTACGTTTCATTTCATTATATGCCATAAATCCTGTGCCAAGTATAGCTGCACAGTAAAACCTATAATAACAATATATGCTGTTACCTTTTTAATTATAAAAATCTAAAGATGTACACTAATATTTTTTTTAAAGTTACATATCTCTTGTGTTATTTTACCATTGATAATGTAGCAAAAAAGTTAATTATTTTTATACATTAATTAATATTGCATCATTTTCTGATGAAACATGTAACATGTTTATGAAAAAATATTTAGATTGAAATGTTAAGCCTCAGTAAATAAATATCTGTTTAAACTATGTTTCATGAGTCATAAAACATAAGTAGCATTTTTTTTCAATACATAATTTTTGACAATATATAATGAAACATCACCAATGCTACCAGAAGAATTGTATAGAAGTCTAACACAGTATTAAATTTGTCCAGACTTAAAATTGTCGAGTGTATATTGTTCAAGTAGCTGCTTTACATTTCATTATCAGTGGCAGGTAGCCATAGGTAATAACAATAATAATGTAACAATGGATCATATCACATTGCAATCCTCGACTTGAAACCTTCATCAGTTTACATAGTAAAACATAATATTTAGGAGAAGATAACAATGTTAAAGAATACAATCCTTACACAGAATAATTCAAATACAAACAATTGACTCATATAACTCCTTATTTGTTTCCTTAAAATAATTGTACTACCAAGATAGCAAGCAGTAGGTGTGACAGTAGATATTAGTTTGATAAGACACAAACCAGATTATCAACTGTTATATAAAATTGATAATGAATGCGCATAGCCGAAGATCTGGCTAAGTGGCGTTCCTTGGGAGAGGCCTATGTCCAACAGAGGACTGCTGCGAGCTGTTGATGATATAAAATTAAAGTACGGAATTTAACAACACAAACCAAAAAATCCTTTATAACCTACGTATTAAAGTACTTCAGGTGTCTTTTTAATTACCTGGAAATAATTTTTAATCAGAGTGCATAAATTCTAATAGTTACAAGTAAACTTACTTATAAGGTCGGCTTCGGATTTTCTTATAACTTCCCACATAACTAAGCGTCCGGATGTTTCTCACGACGGTTTTGAGCGACATTTCTTCAAATTAAACCTCTTTTCCGAAGTTAACTCTTTTACTTGTTTTGACAGCGCCTCGCGCTTTGACAGCTGACAGGTGACGTATTTGTGAGCGCGGGGCGCCGCCTGTAGGCAGTAAGGGGAGTCTCTATCAGCTGGTATTTAGCTCCGCGAGGCGCGGCGGAGGAGGTCCACGCGTAGTATGCGCTCGTCTCTCTCTGGGGCGCGCGTGGGGCATCGTTTCGCGCTCTTTTGAGGTAATTTGCGAGCATCCGTGGCGGTGTTCGTGTATTGGGTGCGCTCGGCGAGAGCAAAGTGCGCGTGTGTCGCAGCGAGGCGGGCGGCGCGCGGCGGCTATCGATCGCGGGTGAGACCGCATTGCCGTACATTCCGGAGGCGGTGCCTCGGGAGCCGTCGATCGCGGCGGAGGCGCCGGCCTGCGCACCGGCGGCGGCGCGGACTCTCGCCGACTCCGCCAAAACCGGCCCGCTGTCCGCCGCGGACGGCTGTGATGTAGCCGCGGCCGGCGCTCGGACAAAGGATCCGCGACAGTTGCGCGGTTCGCGATGAAGAAGTTCACGTTCAAGGGCGTGCTGGACGGCTTCCGCAGCTCGGTGCAGGCCGCGCCGAGGGGCATCGAGCAGGAGATACAGGAGACGCTGCGGCCCGACCACTTCCAGGTTAAAAAGGTGAGTGTTTACGACGGCGGGCCCGCTGACAGCCGTCAAGTGGGTAGCTGCGTGCGGTGGGGCGTTTCACGCTCGGCCGGCGCTCGCGTATCCGTGGGCCTGGGCCTGGGCCTGGGGCTGGGGCCGGCGGGCGCGCGGCGCCGTGTTGTGTAAACTTTGCCGCGGCCGCGACGTCCGCGCGCACCAAAACATTACCCGTTGTTAGGACCGCGTCCCATGTCATTTTCATCGCGTCTACTATCTTTATTTATTACAGAACAGCAGGCCCATTACGTCAGCGTACGTCCTTGACCATGCGAGTTATTAGCGCACGTAACACGAGAAGGCTGTTTGTTTAACCCAATTTTGCAACTTATTTTCAACTTTTATGTTTGCGAGTTGAATAAACTGGACAGGTACCTGTGCCGTGTTGCGATCATATTGGACTGATAAGAGATAAGATAAAATGCACTCGGTGATGCCTCGTCCGTGTTTATTTCAAAATCAGTTTTTCATAAATGACAATGACTGTATTCTCGCGGAAAACACCGATCTATGGATTATTTATGACTACATCGATAATTTTACAATATAATTTACCATACACGAGAATTTCTCATAAAAATATAAATTTTGTACGTATTTATAAAACATTGTAGCGCGTGTACATGTTAATAAGCGATTAAAACTTGCGTTGATATAAAACAACGGCAAACCTTGTCCTAATTCCATTGCACTCACTACATTTACTTAAATATATAATTTCATTAATTTCTGGTAGACATTGATGCAATTCGTATTGGTTAAATACATAAATTAACTGTTCGATTAAAATATTGTTTCGGAAGGTAAATTGAAATGCCCGAAACGAATGTAATAAATTTCCTTATAACAGTTATTAATATGTAAAATGTTGATTCATAATTTTTACGTAATAACTATTAATACATAAACTTTTTTATATATCAACTAACACTAGACTTTATTTTGACATGGTTTTAAGTGGCAATGAGAACTTAGATAGTGAAGTGTGCTAGTCAATACTATGACTTTCATATGTTGATAGCTTTAACAGCTCCTGGACTGATTCCGGAGCCTTATGCGAAGAGTTGAGTGACTGCTACTCTCATATTGTAAATCTACAGTTTCAACAGAATTGACTGCTGGTAGGTCTCTGTTGCCGGAGACCGTCTAGGTACCACCGCAGTTTCTACCGCCAAATAGTAATGTGTGAACATTACTATTCCTGTTTGAACGGTGTAGCTAGTGAAGTTACTGGGGTATTGAGACAACACCTGACCACTTTAGGCGATGAGCGCAATGTGATGCAGTGTATACCATCCTAACTAGAGTCACATTGTTATGGGCAAGCGTATCACTTACCATCAGGTGAACTTCTTACTCGTCTCGACGCTCAGTCGAATAAAGAAAATTGTATTTACGGTTCATAATACAGTATTCAAGGTGAGCACGACCATCGAGTTGTCATTAGACAATGTGTAATTGAAGTATGCATGGTAAAATGTAGTATTCTTCTAAATCATAGGAAAAATGACAGTTTTGAAATGGAATGCGGTGTAACGCATTACGCGAATTGTGTTCTTAAATAGATTAATTTTTATTTAGTTCTGGTTACTTCTTCTAAGTCGTATTTCCTCATGACTGAGGGTCGTGGTCATCATGTTTTTGTTGAAACACACGACGACTCTCTTGGCAGTTATAATGGAGTGGTTTGCCATTGCCTTCTCCATTTCACACACTAGTGCGAGCACGGATGATCATGGCATAGATATGCAGGTTTCCTCACGATGTTTTCCTTCACTGCCAAAGCACGTGATATTAGTTGGTGTTTTATGCTAACTGCACATAAATTGAAAAATTCATTGGTGTAGGCCGGATTCGAACCCGGTACCTTCGCATTGGAAGGCCGGCGTTCAAACCACTAGGCTATCACGGCTCTTAGTTCTGGTTACAGTGGTGGTAGATTTTTATAGTCGGAGACCGTCTGGCTTACGGCAGCGCCTATTTCTACCGCCAAACAGTATTGTGCAAACATTACTGTAATCACATTTGAAAATTGTTTCAGTTAAAGAATTATTAGTAGAGTAAACTTAGGCTTATTTATAAAGGCGACGAGCACAATGTATATCATCTTAACTACCATCATGTGAACGTTCTGCTTGCATCGCTTAATCAAGTAAAAAAAAGTTTACTTATTCACATTTTAATCTATAACAATCGGTATAGATATCTACGAATATGACGTCACTCCTTGTTTAAAGGTTTAAATATGTACAAAGATCAACAAACTTTTTTATTAGTGAAACAGTAAAGTTACTCAGCTCATTCCGTTTACAGAATTTTCTTTATTCCTTACACAGAAACGCCCCGGAGGACCATTTAAACGTATCTGAAACATTGCGAAATAAAACAAGTACAAACGTAGTGTCCTCCTATAAGATTTTAAATAAAAGCTTTACCATTCTCTTTTATCCCAAGTAAAAAAATACACGAACTCCGTAAGTCTTTGCTTAAGTGTTAACATTCGCTGGAGTATTTTTAGAGATTAAACGAATTAAAAGTTGCTACATAATACTAATAAAGTTTATCATTGATTTACATAGAAGCATATTAAAGTTACTTAATATATTTAAACAGCATCTCTACACACCTTTAGACAACTGCACTTTCCATAGCCTATTACTTCAGCTATTCTTATCAATTGATAGTATTTAAACCTGATCCTTTCATTTATGTACCTAAACCATTTCTTCAGCTATTTACCAAGAGCATATTTATCGGGAATTTTGCATTCTGGGATCAACCCCGGAAAGTCTTAAATGGATCCTCTTTGCTGAAGACTAGATATTTTTCTTATAACCGCCAGACTACAGTTGGAAGAAGGTGATGATGATTGTTAATTAAACACCATAAGAGAGAATTTAAATGGTATTTTATACAAGAAAACACACTTTAGTAGTTTCACTAGCTACAGCTTCTCGGAACACAGTAATGTTTGTGTACTATGCCATGTATTAGAACCGAAGATATGTAATTGTGATTATAATTCAAATGATGTCGTTACAGCCTTACGCGTTATCATTTCACTGTTTAAGCGTGAATACTTTTCAGAATTAAAAAAACTGTTTTTGTTGTCGGAACATGTCGGTGGTTTTCCCATGTTCATATCTAGCTAAATTCAGTATTATATGTTAAAGTTGTAATAAGTTTTCAATAAGACAATCATAAACACCAGTAATGTTTTAGCGACCTGTTTAAACTGTTCTCGGAAACGGTTTCCTCATCCTCCTGAAAAAAAAAAGGTTTTAATTAAAAATTAACAAAAGTAATCGTTAGTTATAGAAATAGAATTAGCTATAACGAATTTTGTAATTTTTTCATCTGTATATATTAGATTAGACTAACCAAAGTAACAAAGTTGTTTTCTTATCCGTATTAGCACGTAGTTTTCAGTCGGTGAAAAAAAAATCAGTTACATTGTTAAACAGTAGACTTTAGCGATGCCTTTTTACACTGTTTGTCTCATCATACAATGAAAGAAGCATTGATAAAGGTTTTTCATAAAAAAATCCGTCACATCGATAAACAGCAGATCATTACACAATGATTATTGAAAGGTCGTTTCAGGTTATTGTCAATGATATAGCGAGTTTATATAAAAAAAATCACATAATGTATTTAACATCGCCGCAATGAATGACAAATCTACATAACGTCAATTAAACTAATCATGGTCGTTGTGGTCAATTGAATTGTCTCATTTCATGGCTCAGTGTACTGTTACGTTCGTCGCTTTGATAACTGGGTGCACAGATAATAAAAAAATTGCAATGCCTTTCCTTGTGAAAGTAAGCTCATAAGGTCACATTATGACCTATAGTCCACTGTTGATAATGATGTCTTTACTTAAAAGTTGCTTGCGATATACTTCAGGTAGTTGTACTGCCTTTGCCATTACTCACTCTCCAGTCTATATCTTTCTCCACATAGGCCGTTTGATCTTCGGCCATTACTATTTCAGTTTACTAATCAACTGGTGGTATGTCATCGATCTTTATATTTTTGATCGGGTATTTTTAAATTGGTCTTGGTCTATACATCATCACCACCGAGTGAAGTTTCAAGTTGAACTCGTCAAAATATAACCAATTCATTCATTTAAATAAGAAAATACACTCTCGGACACATCTATCCGCCCACCTAATGTTTAAAAGTTTTAACGGTGTCTAGCTAAAAATAAATGTTAGGTGGAGCAATAAGTTTTAATGCAGTTTTAAAGCTAATTTTTTGGTCAACCTTTATGTATGTTATATTTTTGATTTTGAATTCAGGATTATGAAAAAAAAAACGAAAGTTCGAGTCTGTTCATTGTTTTCAACGACCCAGGAATGGAGAAAACTGTTTTTATTTCGCACAAGTTGGATTTTTTTTGTTGTGTCCGTTAATTGGTTCCATAAAAAGGCAAATCTAAACTTAGAGCCAGTTTTGACCATAAAATATGGATACTCTGCCTGAAATTGTCGCCCAAGTTTAAAACTTCTGCCGGCCAAATCAATTCGAAATTACAAAAAAAAAAATAAAAAAAAAAACATACATAAGGGTTGACCAATAAATCTACTTTAAAACTGCATTAAAACTTATTGCTCCACCTAACATTTATTTTTAACAAGACACCGTCGAAACTTTGTGGCCGATAGATGTGTCCGGGAGTATATATAGAAATGGTTTTATAAAAACAGCGTTAACATGTGCATTGTATTAAATAGCGCTTTAAATCTTTTAACCGGAGACCTAGTTTGAACAATAAGTGTGCCACAGTCTGGTGAAATTAAAACGGGCCGTCGGTATAAAGGGCCGGCACGGTCGGACGTACCGGCGTCGGCAGCGGCTTTTGTTCAGCACAGCATTGTGGTAACCAACAGAACTGCTGTGGTATTTGTGTACCTGAAAAAGAGAAAACGGGTTACGAACAGGTGCTGTAGTACACGAGATATACCCGTGATAATTATAAAGCGGAAAATTAGAAATTTATAACGACCAATTCAAACGAATTATGTAGATCTATGAATGATATAGTTTTATCATCGCACCAAATAAAGGTTTTCGTCTATGTTTGTAGGTTATGATTATGGTTAATAACATTATTTTGTATTGTCTACTACAAATATCTAGCATATATTTTCTAGGATCATCTTTTTTTTTTTTTTCGTTTTTTCACCTACTTTCCATCTTTACTTCTTCCCCTGGGTTGACTGCCAGAAAATGCCTCACGGCATTAAGTCCGCCCTTGTACCCTTAGCTTAAGGTGTTACGAAAAGCTTAAATAAATAAATAAGTAAATATATATTTCTTAACGATTTATTGTTTTTTATATAACATAATTTAGTAAACTTCACCAAAAATAAATGTTAATAAATATACTATTTTCAATTCATCAACACTTAACAAAAATATGGCAACACTGTTTGCTTCAGCTGCGATTGAGCTTTCGAATACAGTATTGTAATTGTAAAATAACAATGTTTTAATTTGAAAGTTGTATTTAATATTTTTTTTTATATATTCATAGTACATATTTGAAACGCGTTCAAATTACTGGTGGTAGGTCTTACCGGAGACCATCTAGGTAGGTACCACCGCATAGCAACCTGCCGAATAGTAATGTGTGAACATTACTGTGTTCCGGTTTGAAGGGTGTAGTTAACAAAATTACTGAGGTAATAAGAGTGCAGTGTATGTCATCTTAACTCTCCACGTTGTTATGGGCAAGCGTATCACTTACAATAACGTGAACGTTTCGCTTGTTTCGTCGCTTTGTAGAATAAAAAAAACTTGATCCAAACTACGGACCACATTCTAGACCGAAATTCGTAAAAGCACTGGGTCTAATCACGGAGAAAGTCCAACCCCGAACTGACCTAAATACTATATATAGGTTAGGTTTAAAAAATCCGAGACTTAATTACTAGTTTACTATTCACAGATAAACCTGATACTTTAGTGTAGGAATGCTTTCAAGAACATGAAACAGTTTTTTTACTGGTAGGTCTCTGTTGCCGGAGACCGTCTAGTTACCAACAGTAGTGGTGTAAGTTAGTAAAATTACTGGGGTAACGAGACTTAAAACTTATGTCTCAATGCGACTAGCGCAATGTGGTGCAGTGTGTACCATCTTAACTAGCGACACGTTATTGGCCAGCTTATCACTTAGCATCAGGTGACTGTCTTGCACGTCCCGTTGCTTTTTCGATAAAAAAAAATAGTATCCTTCATCGTAAGGATCGTGATCGCGATGCTTTCAACAATGATTATATGTTATAATAAAGAAATAACTACATCCTAAACACAAATCCGTTAAATCAATGCCGGCACAGTAATATCGCGACAATTGTCCTTATCACGTCCCTATAATAACACATTAACAGTTTAACTATATACATTGCAAAGTTAAAATCGACCTTAACGCGATTTAGTAAGTTATACATTCGAACAGCACATCGATTAACAACTTGCCGGACCGACAACTAATGAGTCATTAGTGACATCATATAGCCGTTTAAACGCTGGCTGCGATTTCTATTCGTATTTTTAACATCCATAATATATGTAACGAAAAGTTAGATTCGACATTTTTAAAACACAGTAATATATTTTTAATTTTTTTGACGTTACGAGCGATATCTTCACGTGATGGTAAGTGACACACTTGCCCATAACAACGTGACGCAAGTTAAGATGGTATTGCACCGCAGCGCTCGTCGCTAAAGATATGAGGTGTTCAGTCTCGTTACCCCAGTAATTTTATTAGCTACATCACCCTTCAAACCGGAACACAGTAATGTTTGCACACTACTGTTTGGCGGTAGAAATATAAGTTGTGGCGATATACGGTCTCCGGCAACAGAGACCTAGCACCAGTAAACAATGTGGTAATAGAATTACACAATACAATGTGAGCTGTTGTGACATAAGATGTTTAGTTTCTTTACACGATTATATCAATAACTACATCACACCTCTTAATATCAATTATCTTAGGTGTTAATTATATCAGGTGGTAGGTCTCTGTTGTCACCAGGTGGTAGGTCTCTGTTGCCGGAGACCGTCTGTGTGGGTACCACCGCAGCTCCTATTTCAACCGCCAAATAGTAGTGAACAAACATTACTGTGTTCCGGTTTGAAGGGCGCTGTAGCTAGTGTAATTACTGGGGTAACGAGACTTAAAACTTATGTCTCAATGCGACTAGCGCAATGTGGTGCAGTGTGTACCATCTTAATGCTGTCTAAACATCCGAACTAGCGCTTTATTAATATAGACATGGTCATTAGGTAAACGTTAGTTTTTGAGGTGAACTACAGCCTTCCTTAGCCTTCCTTCCTGAGCCGTGATAGCCTAGTGGTTTGAACGCCGGCCTTCCACTGCGAAGGTACCGGGTTCGAATCCGGCGTGCACCAATGAATTTTTCAATTTATGTGCAGTTAGCATAAACACCAACTAATATCACGTGCTTTGACGGTGAAGGAAAACATCGTGAGGAAACCTGCATATCTATGTCATGACCATCAGTGGTCAGACTAGTATGTGAAATGGAGAAGGCAATGGCAAACCACTCCATTATAACTGCCAAGAGAGTCGTCGTGTGTTTCAATAAAAACATGATGACCACGACCCTCAGTCATGAGGAAATATGACTTAGAAGACAGCCTTCCTAGGGACGTGGTAAGGAAGCACCGGTGTGGTTCCATAACAGATATATAAGCCAAACAACGCGAAAGTGACCACCGAAGAGTTAGTACGAGTACAGATCACTCATAATCTTGTCCTTCCTCTAAATCAGGTATCCTTAAAAAGTAGACGGTATGATTACAAAGTTAAAAGTTAGGTCCAGCCTGTTTGTTCGCTTTGTAGTCAAATTAAAAGAAAACCAAAAAATTACAAAATGCCGTCTACCACGGACCCCACCCAACTCGTACTTTTAATCGACAACGGGGACGGAAATAATGGGTTTTAGAAGGCCCCTTCCATTATCCTTTGATGTTCCACCTTTGTGCGGGAAAGTTTCAAATTCATTCGCCAAACGCAATTAGCAAGTACAAAAAAAGCTCCGCAAACCTTTTCAGAAGTATTAAATTTGAGGTCAGTAAATAGCTATATTGTTTGTAATACCAATCGAAAAATTAATAACTGTTTTTCCGAAATCGTTTTGATTTAACCAGTAGCAAGTTTTGTATATTGGTAGGTATCGTTGCCTGTATTTTATCGCCAAGCTATACTACATGTTACTGATCTGCAAATACCTAGTGTTAAAATTCTCAGAACTGGTGTCAAATGTTCACTAGTTGAAGGGGCATGTGAAGAAGTAGAAGATAAAGTTAAAACAGTATTAGTATAATAAGATTATGTTATTTAAAATTGCGAGGGTAATGGTGTAAACATTCGGACTTCCAATAAGGCAGTGTTTATCTTCAATCAATCATCAGCCTATAGACGCCCACTGCTGGAGAAAGGCCTCCCCCAAAGATCTCCACTCCAATCGGCTTTGCGTTATACGCATCCAGCGGTTTCCCGCGACCTTCACCAGATCGTCAGTCCACCTTGTGGAGGGGGCCTTCGGCATTGCGTCTATCGGTACGCGGCCGCCACTCCAGGACCTTACTGCCCCATCGGCCGTCAGTCCTTCGAGCAATGTGCCCTACCCATTGCCACTTAAGTCTAGCAATTCTTAGGGCTATGTCGGTGACCTTGGTTCTTCTGCGGATCTCCTCGTTTCTGATTAATGTTTAGCTTACTACAAATCAAAGTTCTATTTAAATTTCTATTTGTTGAGATGAAGTAAAACGATGTGTATAATAACTAACTGAACGGTAACACCAGAGTTGACTATTAGTTACGGGACGTCCCAGACGGGGACGCGGTGGTATCTAACGGATTGCACAGTGTAGAGTTAATGCGAGACTAACTGCAAATTACTTTAGATAGTTAAATGGTATTGGTGTGCAGAGAAATGCTGCGATTCTTCAGTTAATATTTTTAACATGTTACAGTTAAAAGTTAACGTCCTAGTGTATTCCGGAACAACAAGTGGAAGTAACAATGTTCCAAAGCCACTTGTTTACCGACTTCTTACTGTTTACTTAACGGCATTGCTGTTCTGGCAGTGAAAGTCAAAGTCAAAATTTTTATTCAACATGGGAACAAAAGTTCATTTATTGGACGTCAAAATCTACCAGCCATTCGCAAAACTAATGCCACGGACCTGAGAAGAATGGGCAAGAAACTCTGCGGGCTATATACTCGTATATATACATTTTTTTTGTGTTCATTTTTAAATGTCTTACACGTACTGACACATACTGCTTGAGAATCAGCGCCATTTATTTCCACACATCTTTATCATTTAAATAATCGTTAACACTATAATATGATTTACTTATCAAAACATTTTTAATTTTATTTTTTAATTTATGAAGTGGCAAATCTAAAACAGTTTGTGGAACCTCATTATACATTCGAATACCGAGCCCCACAAAGCTTCCATTAATTTTGTGCAGACGAAAGTCATTATACCAGTAAGAGTATTCTCCGTGATCGTGCACTATCAAAGTTACTTAACATTACGTAAAATTGAAGAAACATTAAATTCTAGTAACAATTTAAGATAAAAACCGATGTCTGTTGAAATTTTGATGAAAATGTTAAATCATCATCTCTAGTCCGGGCTGAAGGATTTATTATACATAATGGTTTTGTATTTGTCATAGAACAGCGATGATTCCTTGCTACGAACTTAATGTGATCATCAAGAGTTATATTTGGTATAAACAACTTATAACTGATTTCACCTATAAAAACAGGGTCTATCTTTCTAAAATTTCTTACCGGATAACGATTCCAATAAGTCGAAATATCTCACGAGACAATGTTTCTCGTGCGGTCTTCTGTTGATGAAGATTTCTACTATATAATGTTGCAAGTACTATGTGTACTAGTATCGTATGTGTGCCTGTGTACTTAGATAACACGATAAGTTACCGTTATCCTGCTCAATGTCAAGGCCGTTATGAAACGGCTTCCAGTACGCGAAGTTAATCCTTCCAACCGGCTAATGTTTGGATAAGTAATTCATTACATGTACTTAGTTTTGTTATACTTCTTTAGCTACTTTATAACTTACAGATCAGAGAAAACTTTTAATCGTCGCTGAGTAACAGGTATTTAGTTATTAGCGTATTTCTATTATATCAGTAAGGGTCGAACAGACGAAGGAACACGTGTTAAAATTAAAACACCTGCTTTTTGTTTAGGAAGTTAAAAACAAAAGAACTACCGCTTCACGAACTTACAAGTTTTTAACTTAAGTTCTCAACTCCGTACCTCGGAGCTATGGAAAGGCGAGCAGGTATAACAAGCTGGGAAATATTTCAGGGGAACTTTGTGAGTAACAAAGTTGGTATTTTTCATTCATTTTCATTTTGTTGCGAAATTTCATAATGGCTTTTCAGGAGTTTTTTTTTACAAGCGACCAAATGGGCAAGTCGTTCTCCTAGCTTTATAATATACTTAACTATGGCAAGGTTTGTTAGGATGTATACAAAATTCAACATCACGCTTGGGGCCACTGGATTCAAAATACAGAACCATGTTCGTCTTACCATTTTTTCTTGCCGGAAATGTATACATAATAAAGAACTGGCTAAAATGTTGGATGGAGTAATCCTTAGACCCGTAATAAAATAATTAGGATAGTTTTAGAATTAAAAATGGGAAAAATTGTAATCAGAAATATTTATAATGTTACTTTAAATAAAGTTCTTAATTTCTATCCCTCTTTAAGATCAAACTTAAGGTTAGTAATATGCAAAAAACCTTTGAAAGCGAATGATAAAAAAATACGCTGATTAATAACCAGAAATATTGTGTAATAAGTTACGCCAACAGGTTACCAAATCTGCCACAATATCAGTAATTGTATTGGATGTGATTCTGAAAGCTTTGCAGACACAATTTAATCCTCTCCCTCCTTTCCCTCCACATCCACCCCTTCGTCTGCGGCCTATATTACACCCTGCAAACGAGGGCGGCCTTGATTTTGATTGTCTTTTGTGTAGGCTCACCACAACGGCTTCTACGTGAAATGGGGGTAAAATACTTTTTGGATTAATCTATGTTTCATTCATTATTTTTAGGCGGAGTACTTACTCATGGTATGATTTATATTATAATCTACATAAATGAATTGTAAAAAGTATACTTTGAAGTATAATTATATATTCAGTATATATTACACACTACATATTCAGTATATATTCAGGCAGAGTATCCATATTTTTTGTTTAAAACTGGCTCTAAGTTTAGATTTGCCTTTTTATGGAACCAATAATTGGAAACATCAAAAAAAAATCCAACTTGTGCGAAATAAAAAAGTTTTCTCCATTCCTGGGTCGTTGAAAACAATGAACAGACTCGAATTTTCGTTTTTTTTCCATAATCCTGAACCCAAAATTAAAAAAAAAAACATACATAAAGGTTGACCAATAAATCTGCTTCAAAACTGCATTAAAACTTATTGCTCCACCTAACATTTATTTTTAACTAGACACCGTCGAAACTTTAAACACTGGTGTGGTGGGCCGATAGATGTGTCCGGGAGTATAGTTCAGAAAAGGATTACATTAAATATGATAAATAAATAATGTCTCTGTGATGATGATAACGTAAAGTTCATAAATAAATCATGGATGCCTTGTCTGAGAGTGAGCTTATTGATGCGTCGAAATGGATTGAGGTTTACAGTTGTAGCATTTACAAGGCAATGTCGTCTGTGGCGGGGGATTATTGAGGTTTCGTGTTCCTCCCCTATTCACCCATCCACTTGTGTGATATACCTCAATATCGCTAAATTCTTCGGCACGTGCTTCTATAGCTTGTTATATAGAAGTCTCCAGAAAATTTGTACGTCCATCAAGAGTTGCTAAGGATATCTCTACTTCATCTATGCGTCAAATGATATTAAATCTAATTCTCTAAAGATCATGTGTCCTGTTTGTTATAAACTTTTAGCAAAAAAATTGAAAAAGGCAGATGGTCCGGTCTAACATTGTCCGATTTCATTTTGCTAAATCACTTTCCTTCATGTCAACGTGGACTCTGGAGTTTCGTCGCTTGTTTTTTGTCGAGTGTCATTTACAGCGGCTAGCTTTGTTACTTTGAGCCAATTTTGTGAGAATTGCTCTAAATGACTTGGCAATTTTCATTCGGGGTTTATTTGCTGTTTTGTCTTTTTTTTTTACTGTTTAACTAGTAACGCTTTTTCGGCGAGCTTCTTTGGTACCGCCTACTAAATACTTTAGACTCTCGTCGCTTTGTTTAATATTTGTTTATGGTATATTTTCTTTTACTGACAATGGGCTAATAGTTAAGTTACTGAAGTTCTCTTCGGCCGCATTGATCATCATGATAACTGTATTATGATGTTCAATGAGGCCGATGATAGTGAAGCGTGCTTGTCCAATATACTCTGATGGAGCACAGCGATGCTGTTATGGCGGTAGGTTTAAGTAAATTTACCAGGTGGTAGGTCTCTGTTGCCGGAGACCGTCTGGATGGGTACCACCGCAGCTCCTATTTCAACCGCCAAATAGTAGTGTGCAAACATTACTGTGTTCCGGTTCGAAGGGCGCTGTAGCTAGTGTAATTACTGGGGTAACGAGACTTAACACCTTATGTCTCAGGCGACGAGCGCAATGTGGTGCAGTGTGTACCATCTTAACTAGCACCGCGTTGTCATGGGCAAGCGCATCACTTACCATCAGGTGAACGTCTTGCTCGTCTAGTCGCCAAGTAGTATAAAAAAAAAAAATCTATATTAAATAGCTCTCATATTGTTATGAAAGCTATTTAAGTTTGATGTTAATAAATACAGTCTTTTGTTTGTAATATAATTAGATCAAGTATGCACTTTAGTTATAACTAATTCATGGTCTAACCGGTTATCAAGTTCTTTTCTAGTTTCTGTAATCAGTAATGTATAATAACATTAGGCGGATTTTAGGACTTGCCATCTCGGTGATATAAAAAAATTAAGATTTGTTTTAACTGTTTAGCGGTCATCGGTCGATATGACCTGCACGCAGGTCACCAAATGTTTAACCGAATTATACCATGACTAACTATTACCGTCGCTATCCAAATGTACAACGGGCACGAGGAAAGAGGTCAGCACGTTGTATTTATAACCCGGAGGTTATACGACCACTTAAGTCATTAACAAAGTCGGCAACGGCTAATTGGTGAAGTCGTGCTGTTGCGGTAACCCGTCCGCGGGAAGTTGGTTATTATTTTACCGTACGTAAATGGAATATGGGTGCTTCGTGAATCAGCAGGGTGTGTGCGGATGGATCGATCGCTGTGTAACTTAATTCGTTGTATGAGATTTGATTTAATTGTCTTTTTTAATAGATAGCTACAAGACAAGTGAAAGGTTAACCTAAATGCAAGTGATACGGCTTTCCATTACAACGTGATGTTAGTTGGGATGATATTCCACGAGCTCACCACTTTGAGACTTAAGATAATAAGACTCAAAGGTCTTATCTTATAAGTAAGGTCTCGTTACTACAGTAATTTGATAAGTTACATCGCACTTCAAACCGAAACACAATCGGGTTTTGAACACAACTGTTAGGAGGCAGATATATCCATTAGTGTGGTATCTACCGGGACGATCTTCGACAATAGAAACCTAACACTAATTGATCTATTTCGTGTACACAGTTATTGTAAAGCACAATTTTAGTTCAATGATCCAATCCAAGTTTCGCAATCTTTGTAGCTTACTAAGTTTTATCAGTTAAATACACGAGTCAAAGTTATAAAATGTTTTGATTAGAGTTTTAAACAAAAACAATATGACCGCCATCAAAATGATAAATCACCAAAAACAATTCATTCGCGTAACTCGCTTCGTAACCCAATAGCCAAGGGATTTACAAATATATTTAGGCCCACATTTGTAAGAATTCTTTTGTTATCGGCTTATATTGGTGGTTTTTATTTTGCGATATAACCTATTCAGACGAATATGATTCGCTTATATTCCACAAATCAAATCTCCTATATCGGAGATCAGGGGATAGTACAATTCATAAAAGATATCGTCAAAGGTTTTTAACTAATCTCTATCTTTTGTTGTGATCTTTACAAGCAAATAAAATTTGTCTGCTTTAATATAACACAAACGTTACTTATACAAAAGATAACTTTTGTTTGTCTGTCTGTTTTGAGTAAACTCCGTAAAATCATTGATTTTTATTTGACTTTAAATAGCCTAATCAGATGTCAATGTTACGTTAGTCTATTATTATATTAGATACTTTCTTTTATTTAGTAATATGTAGATTGGTTAATTTCATTAATATATGGATTGATGGTAAAGCTGTTATAGAAAAATTGGATCCATCATCAGATTTAATTGTTAATATGAGTTTGGACATATTTAAATTTTGATGTATATGCTTTGGAGTTCGTGAAAATGGTTGAATGTTCTGGAATACTTGCTTTTGCTTGTTACTTAGGAGCGACGTGCTGGTAATTCTGCAGCGTCAGGAGCTTTGTTGCGCGACGAATGCAATTTGTTAACTTAATGCCATTTAACTAGATGGCAAGTTGCTGGTCTTAGTTAAATTACATGTTAAAGACTAAATTTCCTTGCCGTCATCATTCATTATTTTAAAAGGGGTGTTAGTTGACAACACATTATGTTGGTAACGTTCACAGACAAGCTGCTGTCCTTTCCCTGTAATTATTTCCTATTTAGTCTCTTTTTACGAAACGCTGCAGGTGAAGAATGTAAGAATATTCTTACCGGAATTCGGAATTTTGCGCAACTTTTAACTGTAAATTAATACAATATTACAATAATTTGGTTTATGGACGTCCACTGGACTTGGGCATCTAGAAAATATCTCCAATGACTCCTGCGCTGCTCGCATCAGCAAAAAACATATCGGATCGAAATTAAAAACCAGCCAAATTTCCTAATTCTTGGTAGGGTTTTTATTTATTATTATGGGGCTGATATCAATATATGATATTTGAAACAAATGTAAGTAATTAAATGGAATAACCATTTAATGTAAACTTAAAAAAATTTAACGTTTCGTTTTGATTTCGTGTCCAACGTTAAAAATTTTTGGAATACTGCGTAGAGTTATAATTGAATTTATCACTCGTACGCTATTTTAATTTTACTAACAAGGACGTTGTATAAAACAGTTGCGATAAAAATAATTGTTATAATTAACGATAAACATTCGTTGATTAAATTATCGCTGCAACTGATTGTTAATAATAACGTTATGAAAGTTTCCCGGTTGTAATTAAAAGTTTGGGTGTGGAGTTTCTCGCAAGCTCTGCTGGTGATGGTTGCCTGTGACGAGACGTGGGTTACATCATTTAATTCAGTATCAGGTACGAGTTTATTATCATGTATATTTACTTGTAATACTATTTAATAATCTGTTTTATGATTGCTTCAAATTTTTTATATTCCTTATAACAAGATTTATCTAGTTTATCTATACTCCCGGACACATCTATCGGCCCACCTAGTGTTTAAAAGTTTTAACGGTGCCTAGCTAAAAATAAATGTTAGGTGGTGCAATAAGTTTTAATGCAGTTTTAAAGCTGATTTTTTGGTCAACCCTTATGTATGTTTTTTTTTTAATTTCGAGTTCAGGATTATGAAAAAAAAATAACGAAAATTCGAGTCTGTTCATTGGTTTCAACGAACCAGGATTGGAGAAAACTTTTTTATTTCGCACAAGTTGGATTTTTTTTTTGGTGTTTCCGATTATTGGTTCCATGAAAAGGGAAATCTAAAATTAGAGACAGTTTTGACCAAAAAATATGGATACTCGGCCTGAAGTTGTCGCCCAAGCTGTAAAACTTCTGCCAGTCAAATAAATTCGAAATTACAAAAAAAAAAAAAACATACATAAGGGTTGACCAATAAATCTGCTTCAAAACTGCATTAAAACTTATTGCTCCACCTAACATTTATTTTTAGCTAGACACCGTCGAAACTTTAAACACTAGGTGGTGGGCCGATAGATGTGTCCGGGAGTGTATTTAGTTTTAAGGCATAATGTTAGAACTTATAGAAACGCTTGATTTTTCTTTGGCACTAATAATAATTATGAATCTAATAGGGCTAGATTGAAATAAAATGATACTAAATTTATTTGTTAAATCTTTTGGCATTCATCGTCATCAGTCCATAGACGTTAATTTATGGACGGTAGACTTTTTTTTTTTTATTTATTTTAGTTTTGGGATTTTTGCCCCGAAGGAGCATATCAATCCCATCGTACCCTTTATATCTTAAGACTATATCAACATTCTAACTACAGACTAAATCACTTAAGAGCTAATATCATTCAGATTCGTCAAGGACATCAGGTCTTTGGCGAATTTGGATGTTGGGTCTGCCAGTAGGACGGTAGACTTACTTCAAATAGTTTCTGTTAGTGTTGTGTATTGTAAACAGTTTGTTTGATTCTTATTGTCATCCGATGACATTATCGTTAGGATCATTCGATGTTACATCGTGACTGGTAACACGTGACCCAGTCACCATGATGATGTCTCGCTTGAGGCGCTGTCACGGTGTCAGTTGCACGACCTTGACCCACCGGTTGGACCATCTCCAAGCGTTGCGTGAGATTACCAGCCGCTTTCTCTTTTGATGTCAGCGAAAGTATTTCAAGGCCGTGACGGATTGTTGCACGCTCCCGTCGCGCTTACGACGTCTGCGTGGGTTAGAGCGGGACGGCCTGCTGTGTTCCGATACGTGTTCATTGATAGATGAATATGTTTGCGAATGGATTTCTTATCATTGTACGAAGCCGCTCGATCTGATGAAGAGTTAGGATGCAACAATGCACCATATCGATCTCATCGTGTTGATATACAATTGTTAAGTCTCGTTACTCCAGTAATTTCACCACAATACAGTAATATTTGCGCATTATTGTTTAGTGGCATCAATGAGCGAACTGGTGGTGGCGAGACGGTATTCGCAATAAAGACCTATCATCAGCCTATAGACGCCCACTGCTTGACAAAGGCCTCTCCCAAAGATCTCCACTCCAATTGGCTTTAATAAAGACCTAACATCAATAAAACTATTACATTCGAGTTTTTGTTCCGACGGTAACAAGTTTGTGTGTTTGTAAAGCGTATCGAGTTACGCGTAACACACAAGTTGCTGTATTAGGTATGGGTGTCAATGTTTTTTACGCGACAGGTGTACTTAAGTAGTCAGCTCTTATTGTATGGAAGCCATGTATATCTTTAAAAACGTCTTCGGCTTCGTTCACCGTCATTTTACGTTTTCCTTTTGGTGTTTAGTTTCCTTGAACGAAATTATTTTTTTAACGTGCACAAAGGCTCGAAGTTGTTGTAACCCTTATGAAACCTTTTTGATCTTTGCTTTTGATAATTTGGAAGAAAAAGTTCAATAGCAGCAATATTGTTTATTGAATTGACATTTCGGTAAATATCAAAAGGCACAGATAATCTAATATATAAAATTCTCTTGTCACAATGTTCGTTCCCTAACTCCTCCGAAACGGCTTTAACGATTCTTATGAAATTTTTTATGCATATTCAGTAGGTCTGAGAATCGGTTACTATCTATTTTTCAAACCCCTGAGTGATCAGGGTTGCCCACACCAAAAAAAATTTTTTTATTTTTTGGGATTTTTTTTTCGATTTTATTTTATTATTGTGTGGCATCAAAAAATACATACAACCATAAATTTTCACTTTTCTATCACCAACCCCTGCTTTTTAATAGTCATTTTAATATTTTTGTCTCGCTCGATATCATCAATTATACATGGCCACGTATCAAACCGCGTGGCTGTAAACTCCAAAAAAAAAAATATTATCACTTGGTAAGTGATCCCCTCCACGTGTGTACCGGTGTCACCTCTCACCAGTACACAGCACGGAGTGGGGGTGACAACGAATTCTATATCTCTCAAACATTATGCTCTCTGTCACTCCCTCTACATATAAATATATTTCCAAGCAACTTTATTATTTATTTATTAAACTGAAATCTGAAAACTGAAATCTGACATCTGACATCTGACACCTGATATCTGAAATCCAGAAACCAGAAACCGGAAACCAGAAATCAGAAACCAGAAACCAAAAACCAGAAACCAGAATCCGGAAACCAGAATCCGGAAACCAGAAACCAGAAACCGGAAACCGGAAACGGGAAACCAGAAACCAGAATCTAGAATCCGGAAACCAAAATCGGGAAACCAGAAACCAGTAACCAGAAACAAACAAACAAAAGTTCACTTTAAATTACAAGTTTTCACTGCTGTCTAAGCGATGTAGGTACGTTCGTAACGCTAAAGAGTCAATTTGCACTTTATTACAGCTATACAAAGTTCAAATTCAATTATTCTATCAAAACAGTGTGCGTATGCGCGTCGGAGGATCTAACGCCGCGTGCCGAAATTAAAACGAATGAAATAATAACATAAATAGTCACAAAATGTAAGAGCTAAAGATCCACCATACTGATTTTCAATTTGGTCGGCTTCGCGATATTATTTCTTTTGTTTTAGTTTCGGCGCGCGACATAAAATGCATTCATTAGTCATTACAACAGCAACAGTCAAGCACAAACCGCGTTACCACCTGGCGGACCCGACAGACTTCATTCTGTCAAAAAGATTTAGTTTTGGTTTGTGACAGTTATTTGTTCCTAAAAAAAATAATAATAGTAAAAACAATTTATGTACTATAATTATAACTTTGGCCACTCTTCTGGAATCCACTCATATTTAAATATTAGTTATTAGATGAACATATATAGAGCTGAACCCCACACACCGCCCTATCTCCAGGATAACGGTTCAGTCCAGATTTTTTTGCGCTGGCTATAAAAACGGCCACATTCCAATTTTTGACAGAACGAAGTCTGTCGGGTCAGCTAGTTTATTTATAAGAAAGAATATTCTCGATCCTTGGTTCGGCTGTTTGAAGGATAAGATACATCTGAAAAAGACGAAAATAAACACATCAGTGCCATTTGGCAGTAATGTTAAAGGTAATATTTGTCTCGCTATTCTAAAATACGACTAGAAAATAAATATTTTAAGGGAAAAGGATTTCGCTTTTTTGTAATCGTTGCCAGTGTTACATCAAGAGTGGCAAAGTAAATGTAAAATGTTCAGCTGTGAAAATCAAAATGTAGAAATTTCAGTGTTGCGACAACCTGTGTAATTAACTAAAAACTGCTCCCTATGACGATTAAAAATCGTTTTGTAACTTATTAAGCTGTTCTACATCTTGTAATGGATATTCAAGTTTAAATTTTTATAAGTAGCCTTATGTGGAAAGTAGTACAGTGATGTTTAACATTGCGTTTTTTTGTTTCAGGTGAGAGATAATTTAATTGCTTGGTAATACGAGTTTAGATGAAGCTTCAACTACAGCAGGTAAGTTATAACTTTCTATTACATAACACTGCGAAACTGGTCGTTCAATATATGGAGATCGAGGGGTAATCCTGCGTCAAATTGAGCTGGTCTCTTTGAAACATAAGTACACGTTACTCCAGCGATTTTTTTTTTCACTTTATTGTTAACCTTCCAAAATAAGGTATACAAAGGCGGGCTTAATGCCTGAGGGCATTCTCCACCAGCCAACCTTTGGTGAGGTGAGATGTTATGGTAGGTGGTAAAATGAGGAGAAAGCCAAAAAAAAAACTTTGAATAAATAAATACATCAAAAGATATAGCAAATAAACATGCACACATATATCCATTTATACATATAAATTCATACGCACACATATATACCTATATATACATACATGCATAATAATATATAAGTAAATAGATTTCAAGTTGATTTCAAGTTTGGCAGAACTAGGACTTGCAGTATTACCTCCGATTCGGTATGATAAACTCATAAAATTGTGTCTGTTTAAGACACATCTCTACCATAGACTTTGTTAGTCAATACAAAAGTAATCAGATTGATTGATAGAAAAAATATCTTGCCAGTCGCAAATAACAGAATCTCTCAGGAATTGGATAAAAATCCAGGAAGGGCGTCGTGATCAAAAACTCATTTTTTTCTATTACAGTTTCAATCATTTGTATTTATATATCTAATATCTAAAACATAATGACCAGGTTAATTCCTACATTAAAAAATTTGATTTCTTTAACGCGCGTATGTGTTAATTACTATACAATAGACCGACGAGATGTCTAGTCTAAATTCTCTCTCTTCCTTTCTAACTCTCTGTAAGTCGTTTCCTTACTGCTGATGGTCTTGACTCCTTAGTGATAATCTATTTCTGTTACGCCACCTCCTTGTACTCACCGCCTTACGCATAGGTTATCATGTATTATACCATAACCACCCATCGTAATACTCTTTACTGAAATGTGGGTACGTAGGGAAAAGTATTCACCCCGTCCAGTAGGAGTAAGTTACAGAATGGACCGTTGCTAAGTATCAGTGAGATGTTTTCCGGGATCCAAGCTGGAAACTTTACGCCGATAATCGCCCACAACCACCGGAAATGATAACAGAACGTCTGATTCGGTTTCAACGAGAATTTTATCAGATGCGTGGCTTAAAATGTTGCAAGTTTACGTATAAAGTTTTCTGTAAATTGGATGTTGTTGTTATCTCGTTCTTTGTCTCACTTCTTTGTTTGTTTTTTAAAATTGACTTTATCTTTTAATTGGTAAATTACTGATGATACTCGCTTCTCTGTAGCTAGCACCCGAATGATTGAATACAGACCGACCGGATTACATTGAAGTCGTTCGTTCAGTGTTGCCAATATATAATTAAAGAAACTAGTAATACCAACTTAAAATATGATATTTTTTTTAATATATTGCAACAGTTGGTTCAATGTTACCAATTTATTATTAAATAAACTAGTGCTACCAACTTAAAATATGAAATGTTTTTTCAATACATTAAACCGTTCGTTCAGTGTTGCCAATTTATAAATAAAGAAAATAGTGATATCAACTTAAAATATGATTTTTTTTTGATAACACCTAGAATACTGGAAGAGTATTCAAATCGAATGATTTTCTTGCATTATTTGTTGGCTGATGTTTCCGTTGAAGACTTGTCAGCTGTGGATTATTATAAGTGCATTCAGATTTAGATCTTTGTTACCGAATATCGTCTAAGTATTATCAAGTTTAATTCAGTGTTCTGAATTGAAGTTCGCTGTAGATATTGAAATTATTACTTACTAGATGAAAGTCCTGTTTGTCTCGTCTTTTAGTTAATAATGAAAAGTTAAAGGAAATCTAGTAACACGGTTTAAATCAATAAAGAGTTAACTAAGGTTTAATTATAAGTCAAGGCTCTTCACAAACTCTTTTCGTTATCGCTTTGAATGTGAAATAGTTGTCTGTAGCAATTACGTGTCATGTTGGTATAGTCAGAGGGATGAGAGACCAATTACCGGTAACAAGGCTCGTATACAAGCTAATCTTTGCTTACGTTTCAATATTTTGATTATTGTACAACTTAACAAAGTATATAAGGATTACGATAAAATTTTACATTATTTAAACGCTGAATTATCTTTTCGGAGTAGAGGTTAGATGTCGCCTTTCAAATAAATACACCAAAATCAAAAATGGTTCAGCAATTTTAAATTTGCGTGAATCATGCGATAAATATAGTACTACTCTTTTTAGACCGATATCAAAATATTGTTGGCAAACGAATCAATTACATAAATGTTTTAATTTTTTTTAACTAATCCGTTTGTGTTCAAGTTATCCGCGCGAGTGCGCCACTTCCGGTGTTGCGCCGATCGCGTCTGATAGCGGCGTAGTAGTGGGCTCCGGTTGTAATGCCCACGCCCACGCGCGCCCCACATTTTATATCTAGACTTACTATTCGGTAGATAATTTTATTACCATATTATCTAATTACGAAATAGTATTTAGATATTCATAATAAGGCCATGCATCAAAATTAATTATTTAAACACTATAATCTTTTCTCGCTAGTGTTAGATATTGTTGAAAATAATTGTGATTACACATATTTTGTTAGTAATATAATAATTGTTATGATTTTTTAAAAGACTGGAATGGAAAAAAGGAGGAGATGGCATAACGTCGTTTCACTATAAAGAGCGGATGACTGTGAGTCTAGCAACATTCATGTTTGAACAGTGTACGAGCTCAAAAGGACTCGTATCCCGAGCCGTAAAAAAATTTACAAAAAAAAAAAAAAACAGTGTACGAACTGTGAACTCTGCGACTCGTGAAGTGTGAATGTAAAAACTATGGCAGATTAAATATATATTGAAGAGATTTTTCTAATTTTAGCTATCGGCAATTTTTATTTTAAAAGTAAATGATGATCAATTAAATTGAAAGCTTTATTAGTCATTTCTTCGCGTGGAACCGAACTGGTAACCGCGCCTACAAAGAGCGATAAGTTACACGACAAACTTAGCCATACGACTCTACCCTTTTACTTATTGTAAAATCTAGAAAATTTAAGTGTCTAAAAGGATTTTTGCCTCAAACAGCTTTTATGTTACAGCTACATTAAATTCGGCTTAGCTGTTTGAGGAGGACGTCAGTCGCGTTAAAATTATTGCACTATCTTTAATGCGGATTATGTATACGTTCTTTTACAGTTTATTGTATGTAGGTCGCGGAGGAGGCTCGAGATGTAATATTTAAAGATTTATGATCTTGCATCATTGTTCGCGAGTGTTTACTGCGGGGACGCGACGTTAAAGGAGAGTATCTTTGTTACGGACCATTCATCTCGTGTTGGACGCTGCGGATTAGGGCAATTTTCCACCTCCACTTCCTCACACCCTCCTATCTACCCTCGCCTCTCTTCACATCCTTCAGGCATCTCGTCGCTACAATACCTCATTGAAGAATCATTTAGCTTTCACTACTCCGATTTATTTTATGTATTTATTTATAAACATATACATTAGTTACATTAATGACAGATAATGTCTTGAAACCCTTAGTAGGTTTGTTAAGAGATTACGTTCTCTTACATATTAGAAATACATTTACATACAAAAATAATATTACGTACGTACTAAGATTATCATTAACTTATACCTATACTTATTAATGTTAATCTACCCCCGAATTTGTTGTGACCATCACGACAAATTCGCGATGTATTCATAATTCTCAAAGCACTTCGCCTGCTGTGAACTGGGTCGCTATACATACAGTTTTTCAGTTTTCTGTAGCAAAGTAGTATTAATGTTGATAAAAATTAATTGTACATTTAAAAGCGAATAAAAACTGATAGCATACAAACATGCAATTGAAAATCGGATATAGTATAATTTAAGATATGATATACAGCAGAAACGACGGAGATTTCATGTCTTTGACTAAACTACTACTAGAATAATATATGACAGTGTTATAAATGTAGATATTAATAAAAATTGTAGATGAGTTTTTAAAGAATTGGTGCATTTAAAAAAAAAAGGCAAAGACAAGTAAAGGTCGTTACAAAGTTGTCACATTCTTTTGAACGGAAACTGAGGGAAGAGTATAAATTTTTACTAAAAATTAATAACTGCAAATCTTTTGTGTTTACGCACAATATGGTAAACACTTTATTATTTTTTATAAACCTTTTCTCGGTGGAAATATCGTAAGGAAACTTATAAACATCCCGCACTCGATTAGCGAGAAGCCTTGACTATGTTCTTGGGGGAGTAACCCCAAAATGCCAGCATAAAATTTATCATATAGTATAAAAGCCCGACGAAAAAAGCATCCAGAGGAAGTTCCAAAAAGCTTTAATGAGTATACCTATCTTTTCAATATCACAACCGTCGCCTTAGAGCGAAGACCTCGCATGTGAAAAAAATTAAGGTGTTTCAGGATGAAGAAGAAACAGCGAGCTGTTAGAAATTTTGTACGGGACATATTTTACTATTTCTCAATAAAGTTTAACGCTAATAAAGTTTATTATAATTAAGTTTAAATTACAATGTAAACGAGAATTGCTATTCACACTAGACTGAAGTGCGGGCGTAGTTATTTCCAAGTTTATCATTCGCCGTTACTGTTATCGAATATTTTTTCTAATGAAATGGAGATGCGCCTTACTAGGACTTCTATACAGAAATGTAATAAAAATATTACAAATGTATGCTTACGATCTTCTTTACTGTATGGCGACGATATTAACTTTTGTCGAAGCATAAGCTTGGTCTGGATCGAACCCCGAGCCCGTACAACGCTAAATCCCACCTCACGTACAACTGATCCATCACCGCTTCGTTCCTTTATTACATAATATTATTTGTCCCCATTCCTCCATTATATGTTGTATTTAGTACGTTTGTACGTTTATCGTTTTAATATCCGCGTTGTTATTTGTTTATTACGCGTTTTATGACACCCGCGTATGCTATTACGGTTGGGAATTAATTTAACGCGGATTGTGTTAAAATTGCCTCGTGATGTGCCCCGGAATTGCGTGAAGAAGTTGATGTATAAGGAGACTGCGTTATATCGCAATATGTAATGATATTGCGTATATAAAAGAAAAAATGTGGTTGTGTCATATGAAATGGAATTTGGGCATGGTTTTATTCATACTTTCCTTTCTTTTCAAGTAAACTATATTTATATGAAACTTTCAGATTTAACAAGCATTTAGATATTCTTCTATTGATACATATTACAGAAAGAATATATCATAAGTCATCAGACTGTAGTACAACGATTAAATTGTTTGCAAAAAAGCTGGCACTCAGTATTCTCAGAAGAAGTGTGTTTCTTCATCACGCAGGTTAAGTCATACGCTAATGAAAGCTGCTGCTCTTGGAACATAGAGCTTTCTTCACGATGGTGCCTCTTACAAGAAGCTCATGGTTGATGAGAATCGATCTCGTGTCTCTGGCAGGCTATTACGACTTCATGACATCGATATACGAGTACATAATATATACCAACGTCCTCCGAAATTGTATGGAATGTTAAATTTCTTGGTAAAGGTTAAGTGATGGAAAACTTAATGTTTAAGCTATATTGTACTGTTTAATTCTTTTTGTTTTATACATGAAAATGTTTATTTTGTATCGATGTGTCTAAGCTGCACTGTAAAACACAATTACAGTTTCAGGATTTGTTTTGCATTGAATGTTGTTCTCTATATTGTTCTAAACATCCAGTTATATTTTCAAACATGACACGTAGTTTTCTCTCAGTTTAACACCTCCCCGGGGACCTATCCGGTTTCTTTATGACAACTGGATGCCAGTTTGTTGAAGCTGGACTTGCGGAACTAGGATTTTAAATTTCATTATAGTATTTTATATTCTGCTACACGCCGGAGAAGTAGGATCGTTTAGATGTTTGGTGTCCACCTTGTTCAGCAGTGACCGTGCTCAGGCTCGTGTCGATTTTGGCTGTAAAATAACTCTCCTGTTGTAAAGGTTGCTCGCGAAAAGTGTGTGCGAATTTATCTGTTGTTTTTCGTCCGTGTAACATTCAGCCGTTCACCATTAGGTATTCAGTTTAAACATGAAACGTCCCAACGATGCCGCGTCTATCCGCCGACGAATCCGCGCGCGGATTTCAGTTAAGCCCCGCCGTATAACGTTTTAGGTTCCCTTTGAATTTTGTACACCTCCGACATTTGCATTCGCAGCGTACACTAACCAGATTTGCCTGTTCAATTTGTTTGTGTTTTTCATTTTGTTTCTATACCGTATGATACTTTTTAAGCAGCGTGACTAGAAAGAAATTCACCTCATAAGTGACAGAAGATGCGGTGGACATGACAATGTATTTTCACTAATTTATATTTACAGAGCGTAAGGTCGCTTCAATTCAGTGCCAATGGATAGTACTATTCTACAGTAAAGGTTGATGATTATTACATAGCAGATATAGTTACTGTGGTTGGATCTTCTGAAAGCAAACCACTGTATCTATTTAAACAGTTTTATCTGATTATATATATATTATAGTATATCTCTCCTCTCCATGATATTAAATTGTAATAAATAGTTAATAAGACAATAAAATTGATGATGAATGATGTTTTCACAAATGATTAGCAACGCTTTAGAACACTGCCAAAGTTATGTTTGTGTCGTAGATCGTTTATAAAAATGAGTTTAATTACGTTGATTACTATTATATAGTATTTCGTAGTAGTAAAGGATAGACAAAGAGATGTTTTATCTATTGTTTCTTGTGAAGGAAAAGTGGGAGGTCCATTTCAGAAATGTGGGTAGAGCTTTTACGACCGGAAGCGTCTGCATCCCGCTCTGTTTACATCAAAGGGTCCGATAACACAGCGGGGAACAATGCGCGTATAAAACATTTTGAATTTCATCACCGGCCCCTTCTTTGAATGTTTTGAAAGCTTAATAAACCTTGTACTTTATTTAATGGGAAATTTTAAAAAGCTTACTTCGGTAACTTAGCCATTTCCTAGTAGCCGACTGAAAGGGTTTTTGAGTTCGTGGCTTTTGAAGGCGGGAACTGTCCCATGCCTTTCTCATAGAACCAGGGTATGTTTTAATAACCCCCCTCCCCCTTTATTAAAAAGGGCATGCAACTGCTACGCGGCGTAGCCCATCCCCGTTTATCTGCTACGAAGTCTGAATACATAACAGATTAATTTCATAACAACCGCTCAAACTTCACATTTTAATTACAGCGCCGGGACTTTTCATGAAGCATTTATATTTTCATTCAATGTAATGAAATGCTTTGTTGAATTGTAACTGAAAATGGTTATAATTAATTGTAATTGTTACCAGTTTTAAGTATTTCTGTACTTTTAATTTTGTGTGAAAATGTTATGTTTGAAATGCGACGGTGGTTGGATGACTACAAATCTATTGATCAGGTTTCTTCTTCTTCTAAGTCGTATTTCCTCATGACTGAGGGTCGTGGTCATCATGTTTTTATTGAAACACATGACGACTCTCTTGGCAGTTATAATGGAGTGGTGTTGCCATTGCCTTCTCCATTTCACTTACTAGTCTGACCACTGATGGTCATGACATAGATATGCAGGTTTCCTAACAATGTTTTCCTTCACCGTCAAAGCACGTGATATTAGTTGGTGTTTTATGCTAACTGCACATAAATTGAAAAATTCATTGGTGCAGGGCCGGATTCGAACCCGGTACCTTCGCATTGGAAGGCCGGCGTTCAAACCACTAGGCTATCACGGCTCTATTTTGTCTATTGATCAGGTTTAAATACTTTAAAATATAATGCATCATCATCGATAGGATCTATCATTTACTACCGGAAGTCGGTATTGTAAAATAATACAGTGAATAGGCTCTTACACACAGATCACATCACTACTTAACATCTGATGGGATCGCGGTTAAGCATTGAAGTATTTCTATAAAGAAAAAAATTATTCTGTCTTTCCTTTCCAAGCATACGCATTTAGGATTGAAATGTTTTGAGGCAGGTTTTATAATTTTAACCGACATCAAAAGATAGTTCTTCGATCTGAAGAATCATCATAGGTTTACTATTCACAGTACTTTTTATTTGATAAAGCGGGCTTAGATGTAAGAAGTTAAGTAAGGTAAGACATATGTCTGTTGTTAGTATAATATACATATTAAGCTATACGATAACATTTGCTAATTTTAAAATTTGAAAATATATCATATGGCGAAATGATTAGTAGAAATGCTAGAATTTTCAAAAGTGTCTATTAATCTTAAATAGATTTATGAAAAATTGATTACACGATACCCGAAAAGTCTAGTACGATTATTAAAAATGAAGGTAACGAGGAAGCCGCCGAGATTTTTAGATTGAATTTTTTAATAACTTTTCCCGTTCCGCCGCTGCCGGGGAAAAGTTTCCCCGTTTAATTAATTTACGTATGATCCGGGATTACCGCTGTAATTGCTTACCACATTACATTATGATGAAGCAGCCAATAAAGCTAATTGATTACGTTTATCTTTGTTAAACGTAAGCGGCGAGGATAAAGAATAGTTGGTTACTTTTTAAACTTTAATATAATTCTTAAGGTGACACACCGTAAAGATTAATTACTGGTAATCACTTCATAGTTGGAAAATAAGCAATGAAAATCATTGCTCATTTGTTATATTTGCAACTCCATATAATGAACCGACATCAAAAAGGACGTTTTGAATTCATCGCTGTTTCTTTCATGTACCACGCTAACAATTTTTCAATCTTCTGAATTTTTCAACTAAATGTTACTGAAAAGAGAATGTTATATAATTATTAGTCAAAAAATTAAAAAAACGGTACAGACTGATTTTAAAATTGTTAATTTCTTTTGAATCTGCGCGATTTAGATTAACATTACTCTTGTTCAACTTAACCGGCGCCCTCTGGTGTAGACGAAATCAAACAACCTGTGACGTCAAACCGAGATTATGTTTAAAACAAAACACTTATTCTTATATAAATACAACCACGGCGCGTTATAATAACGTACAACGCCATCTAGTGGGCGGAAGTTGAAATAACTTATACAACTATTGGAAAGTAATAGCAATTCCATCGCTGAGGGTGGGTAAATAGATAAATGTGATATTTTTTTTTTTCTGTTATGTTTAGGCCATCGCTTAAATACGATCCCACTTGATGGTAATCGGTGATGTAGTGTTTGATGGTAAAGCGCACTAGTCTAGAAGAAGCATGTTCACTCTTTTAAAGATACCCGCATTTATCATTTTATTAATTTATCATCATTATTATCATCTTCATCTCAACTATTGAAGGTTCACCTTTAGACATAGGTCTCTTTCAAATTATGTTGAAATTTGATGGGATTTTGTATTTATTTTCCGTTTTTGTAATGGTCGGACGAGTTATGTGGAACAGTTTCATAAAATATTTGGGTTTTCTTTCATTGTGTCGTTTTCATATTTCACATCGCTTACCACAGAGAGCATTTATGAGATATCTTATCCCTCTCATTTACCACCCTCATTTATATTTGCTCGATGTAATTACAGTCTGTTTGAGTTAAATGTTTGTGTGGTTAGCTGACAGACGAAAAGTTTACGCCTGCAGGAAAACGGAAATTAGTTTATTTGCACTTCGCGTTTTGAGTTGTTATATATTATGTATCTACAAGCTGGTTAAGTGTAGGCTTTAGTTTAAAAACGTTGATATATTCGTTATTGTCAAGAAAATTTTCAATACAATGAACTTTTTTATTTCGAACTAAAGAAATGGAAATTTTAGCATTCTTGGTTTTTCTTCTCCTAATAAATTTATCATCATCATCATCTGATAAGTTTCCAGTGTTGGACATGTTCTTCTCCAAAGAAAACGCTTTCCTGTCCATATTTAGCGGTTTCACTAAATCTTTACCACAATAAATCAATTTTTTTATTCTACGAGACGAGCGGGACGTTCACTTGATGGTACGCGGCGATATTTAAGATGGTAAAATGGTGGCTGCACCACATTACGTTCGTCCCCTTGAGACATATGTTAAGTCTCGTTACCCCAGTAATTTCACTAGCTTATTCCCTTCAAACCGGAACACAGTAATGTTAGCACACTAATGTTTGGCGGTAGAAATAGTCACTGCGGTGGTACCTACCTAGACGGTCTCCGCAACAGAGACCTACCACCAGTTCCATCATCAGCTCTTAGTCATCTAGAAGGAATCTATTAATTTTGAGACGTAATTTTTTTTTATTTTTACTTGTTTTTAAATCGAACAGTTGCGTCGACTGGTCATGAGTAAGGTTTTCCATTACCATAAGGTTTCCAAAGTTAATTATAATAGGTAATTTAACGTTTCGGTTATATCGTTGTTGTTGTATGCAAATGATTGTACGTTGGTGGATCTGAAAGGCGGATAATGCAAATGCAATCCCCAACTGAGCCAAGGATTAACCTTCCGGTGAATTATTACTGCCGTCAAGCACTAGTTCAAGGGTCACTGTTGCTAGTGAAATTACTAGAGTATAAATCTAATAATGAGTACAATATGTTAAGTAATTATCGTGACTAGTTTTTTTTATACTAATTTGCGACGAGACGAGCAAGACGTTCACCTGATGGTGATACGCTTGCCCATGACAACGTGGTGCTAGTTAAGATGGTACACACTGCACCACATTGCGCTCGTCGCCTTGAGACATAAGGTGTTAAGCCTCGTTACCCCAGTAATTACACTAGCTACAGCGCCCTTCAAACCGGAACACAGTAATGTTTGCACACTACTGTTTGTCGGTTGCAATAGGAGCTGCGGTGGTACCCATCCAGACGGTCTCCGGCAACAGGGACCTATCACCTGGTAAAGTGCTTTATGAGTGATGAATTAGACAATGTGGTGTTTTCATTCTTTTTCACTGTATTATTGTTATTGAAATTCTTTCATGTCTTTTTCGTAGAATTCAGTACTTTTTTTAGAATTTAGTTAGAAATAATTATTTGATTGACCTATGGTCCTAAAATGTAGTGATACCATCGGAAAGACTAGTGGTACCAATGATATGTAATAATGTATCTAACTGCTTGGTAGGTCTCTGCCGGAGACCGTTTAGGTAGGTACTAACGCAGTGACTATTTCTACCGCCACACAGTAGTGTGCAATTATTACTGTGTTTGAAGGTCGCTGTAAGCTAGTGAAATTACTGATTTAACGAGACTTAACACCTTATGTCTTAACGACGAGCGCAATGTGGTGCAGTGTACCATATTAACTAGCGGCGCGTTGTTATGGGCTAGCGTATCATTTACCATCAGGTGAATGACTTGCTCGTCTCATCGCTTCGAAGTACAAAAAATCATGTAGTTTCAATGTATACGTATAGTTGTCTGTTGTGAGAGTTCCCTTCCTTCTTGGAGATGATTTTCTGTGTAGCTTATTAGAATATTGTCGAGTATTTCATCATAAATTGAAATTTGTAACGTTCTTGTCCTTTGACGCTTGTCACCTAATTGGAGGTTTCTTTGTACCAATCAAAATGAGGGTGTACTTGACGACTGTTTATAATTTGCGTTTCACAAATGATCTTCAAGGAACAGAATGTCTCAACAAGCTGTATGTCAAGGGTTCATTATAAATGACTTCGTTCAACCTTCATCATCATAGTCAACTTCTTTTTGACTCTTATAAGAATAAGAATATGTTAACAGACTGTTGAAAGAAAAATTTTTTCGGATACGAAAAGCTGAGGATTGGTATTTGTTGATAAATATTAGGGAAGACCCATGTCAAGTAAAGGCTGATGATGATAACGATGATGAATAAGATTCAATTGTGAATCTTATTCATCATCGTGCAATTTTGAACGTGACCGTGGAAACATGAAATAACCAATTCTTCATTAATGTTAAGTCAAACCATTTCTATTTACACATCCTTTTTTTTTGGTTTAATTGAACTTTTAAATTTTGTAAAATATATTAAGTTTAAGAATATGACTAACCATTAAAACAAATATAAATGAATGAATGATGAATGCTTTCAAGTTTACACTACAATATTTATAACTTTCATGCTCGAAAACTACAGCTTTAATATAAGGTATTACAAATTGCTACAATTACTGTACTCTCTTGTGTATGTGAGTATTGTACCTCATGAAGCATGTTATCCACCTGACATTACGAACTAATTAGAGAGGGTGGTTCTCTCATAACCCCACCCCCGTCTCCCCCACGGGTCAAGTGATTGACCCCATTGCGCCTGCGGCCGTTGTTTTTGTAGCTTCCACTCTGATTTATTAGTTTTGTTGTTTGAGTTATATTTGAAACGGTCTTCATGTTACTGCTCTCCATGACGCAGTGGATAAAAGCTTCAAAACGCGAAACTCCTCGATTTTGTTCAAGGGCCTGTATGAAGTCTTTCTTTTTGTTTTTGTCTCTTATTACACTTACACAATTAATTATTAGAAATTCATATACAAATTTGAAATAGTATGTAGTTTGGTTGGTGGTAGTTTTTCGGATTCGCCTGCTTAGCTACCGTCCTCATATCTGCCGAGATAACAGCATCGCTCAGTTTCCGCTGGTAAAAATACGAGAGTTGGAATATCCTGGACACTTCACCATCCACACCTCAGTCACTTATTACGTTATAGTTAAAGTTGAGGTTAAGTGTTAGTCAAAGAAAACTTTTGTATGTGAGTAGCGCAGGATCGATCAGCAAGTATTTTCCCGGAATTAATGTCTTTTAGCTGATGATGATGAAACAACACACGAATGAGATCTTTTAGGTGAAGTCTGATAAAAGAGGAAGCATGCATGAGATCCATCAGCTCATTTCGCTTACTTGTTTGTTAAGTCGTTTGCTTTAAATGAAGATGATAGATAACTAGAGTCAAGTTGTTCTCATGCTTACAAATCTACTATAACCGGTTCTGTATAACAGTGTGTTAAGTTATAGAATAGCTTTAAAGCGTGCGAAGTGTACAAAGCTACAATAAACTTCAACTTGATCTGCATTATTATAGGCACACGGCCAGAGTAACTATCACCAGAATAGTAAATAAAAAACCTTAACCACAATTCGAATCTAACTATGGACCACCGATCGCAGTTAAATATTTCTGTTACAGTTAAATTCTAAAACCTTAAGTCTTACTTGATCACCATGGCGTTCATTTCTACTGAACTATAAGCTAATAAATACTTTACTGTTTTAATGGTGATAAATCCAGTTCCATTTGTTGATGGTGTTTATCGCAATTTGATGCTAAACATCTTTCGCCGTCAGTAGCTAATGGTTCTCTCAATTATAGTTTTTGACTTTTTTCGTCGTTTATGGGATTTCAATTTCACAATGGAAACAATTTTGGAAGGTCTAAATGAACATTGAAAATTACGCGTAACGAACTTTCGGTCGTCAGCCGACGCGGCTGTCGTGCGACACGCGATCCGTGCATCGAAACGCTTTTTAAGTTTATGAAAAAAAAAAAACTTTTAAGCACAATAAGCTTAATGGTGGAAAATTCGCGTAACTTGAGTGCGAAGGTTATCGTAACATGTGATGATAACGACAACAGTAACCCTCCGTATCTCAGCGGCTAATCTTCATATCTGTGTCAGCAGGTCCTTGTTTCGATTCCGCGGCATTTTTGTCATTAGACTCACATTTCATATTTAAAATCACACGTAAACTCATGTGAAATATATCATAGATCTATTATAAAGATTGCTCCTTTTTAACAACTTAACTATCAGCGGATAGTCGTCCACTGTTGGACATAGACTTTCAACACTAATCCCCACACCGGTCCTGGGTAGATTGTTCGCAGGAGTGATGGCTGATGGAACAGATAGGTTTATTAATGACAACCAGTACACCAAGTGCTGGAAGGTTATCTAGTTGGACTGAAGATTTGGTGAGGAGTTTAATAATACGAGTTTAAATTTTATTTTCGTGCTTCTTTGCCCCAATTGACTTTGGCACTGCATTGTAATTGAATTTGACCGCTGAAATTGTGCTGCGAACGAACAAAGCCGCGTCGTGAATTTTTGTGTAGTCAAGTCCGGTCGATCATTGAATTACACGGTAGCCCACATCCAAATTACTGGAGTACGATGAATGAATATCAAATTGGTTACTGCTATTTGCTAAAGTGACCGAACCGTACCTTAATACCCTGGTGAACGTCTGCATAGGTATCAAATTGATTATGCAATATCGCTGTTCCGGTTTGAAGGGCGCTGTAGCTAGTGAAATTACTAAAATAACGAAACTTAACACTTTATATATTAAGGCGAAAAAAAGAAATTGTTATAATGGTATACAACAACTAGTACTACTTTTATATTTACAAGGTGGGCCAAAAGAAATCACCCTATTGGAAGCCCAAATTGAATCACCAAATTGTGGCGGCGCCCATTTGGCCGATAACATCTTCTCGATTTGACCAATAAAATTCTAAAGGTTCAAATAAACATAATCAAAAAACAGAATCAAGGTTTTTCATTTAGAAAAAAAAAATCAGAGCCGAACAACATCGGATGACTTCTTTTGGCCCACCTTGTACAAAGTGTGCCACATTTCTTTATGACGGACTTTTATCAAAACAAAATCTTCAGAAATTCCTTAACAATATTAAATTTCCAATACGGAGTCCCGGTGGAATATTTTATTAAGAATAAATCGTTTTTCTCAAAATAATCACTTCCGGTTTTTCTTGTTGTTCGCTGAGTGAAAAAGTAAATATTTATCGCTTCGAAATAATAAACGCGGCGACGGGAATTCAAATTGTTTGCGAGAAGGATTTTAATAGGGATACGGTAATTATGAATTCGCCTCTGTAAATTTGTTTCGTATAAGTACAAATATTATACTTTCATAATTTCTTCAGCAATAAAGGTGACGAGGAGTTTGCGATATTTATTTATATGTGTAAGCAGAGTAACAATTTGTTAATGATGTTTAGATGTTAGTAGAACTCGGTAGGACATTAAATCAAGAGCATTTTCATTCAGAACATTTATAATATTTCTTTTTCCCTTCGCCAATTTTCAACGAAATTTTCTTTCGTACTGCGTTGCCGTTAGACTTGTATGGATGTCTGCGAGGAAAACTTGTAAAGAATCATTGCCACGAAACGTGGCAGCATCTGGCAACAGGAAGCGTGCCAAGAAGCGAGCTGTTACGAGCTGTTGCATCAATTTGTCAAGCCGTCCGCGACTTGAAAGGAAAATGCACAAGATGTGCAGAAGTCTCTCATTTTTCGTTTTCCACTTCCGCCGCATACTTATGGAGGACGTACGTTTCTTTTTAAAGTTGAGCACTCAACTTCTACCTCGTTCACTTGTACTACTACTTTTTATTTTTGCTTTTAGTGATGATTCTGTTGTGATTTGAATCTTGCTTCTGTTACATATGATGGAAGTTTCTATGGAAATTCGAAATATAGTTCAGTCTTGTAAGTCAATGTTTTCAGTTTGAATGCCTGCCTTCCACTCCTGAGGTACCGGGTTCGAATACGGCCTGCCCCAATGAATTTTTTAATTTATGTGCAATTAGTATAACACCAACTAATATCACGCGCTTTGACGGTGAAGGAAAACATCGCGAGGAAACCTGCATATCTATGTGATGACCATCCGCGCTCGCACTAGTATGTGAAATGGAGAAGGCAATGACAAGCAACTACATTATAACTGACAAGTAAGTACGACCCTCAATCATGAGAAAATACGACATAGAAGAACTTCAGTCTTGATCGAGCTAGTAGTCTCATTATTTTATGACAGCAGTGGGATATGAGCCCACGCCTTCGACGTGTTTAAAAATAATATATTTTTAGCACCAATCACAGTGCACGTCTATCTGTTGATGGATGATACATCAAAGTAAGGAAACGAGAAAGTATGTTCACCAGGTAGCAAGTCGACTAAAAGAGCAGTATGTTCCTACTTGACGCTAAGATACACCAAGTCAGTAAGGATATTTACACAGCACTACATTGCTCTTGAAGACATATAATGTCTCGTTACCGCATATAATGTTTAACTTAAAAGTCCATCCTAATAAACAATAAAATTACTTACGTTAGTAAAGATAGTAATACTTTTTTTATTATCATGTAAAATTAATGGTTTTTTTCTCGATTTAGATTTTTGGTGATTAGGTCTATTAACACAAGCATATAGTTATCAGCGCAGCTACTATTTCAACCGCCTAACAGTAGTGTGCAAACATTACTGTGTTCCAGTTTGAAGGGTGATGTAGCTAATGAAATTACTGGGGTAACGAAACTTAATATCCTATGTCTAAATGCGACGAGCGTAATGGTGCAGTATTTTTATCCTAATTAGCGCTATGAGGAAATTTATTTCTTACCATCAGTTGAATGTCTCTCTCAAAAAGATTACTACAATGTCGTGTAAACATTCTAACAAGTGATAGCTGTTACTCTACTATCAGATGAGTCCTTCTTTTACTTCTTCGGATAAATGAAGAGAATGGATAAATCTTTACGACAATCATATTTTACAATCCAACGGTTTTAAGAGATGCCGTCAGGGGACAACTGTCGGGGGACCCGTAATACAATGTCCCCTATAAATACGACACCCACTCCCTCCCCCCAATTGCTTAGTATGCGGCGCCAGTCCGAAGCATTAATCTGGAAGCACCAGTTAAATTTAATATTACCTGGCAACAGTAACGCACCGATCTGTATATTAAATTTCTACCCCCACGTGCTTATTGTACAAATGATTTTTTTCCCTCCTACCGTTCGCAGGGGTGCTTGTGTATTTAACACTTGTTCTTTTATACGTGTATGTGCGTATGTTTCATGTGTATTTGCTTTCGAAACGTTTAATCAGTTTTGAAAATTTTCATGCTCAAAAACTTACTGAATCCGTTTTGAATTGTCTCTTAAAATCTATTCGTTCGTTTCAATCTTAATTTAGTATGTACTTAATATATTTATAATAATGTATCTTCCATTATTCGTTTTCTCCGTAATGTTTTATTAAACAACTCTCTCTCAATAAATGTCATTGAAAGCCTTAAATAATTTCCTTACTTTGTCAATCACTTACGGGCGGATCGTATTAGCATTGGAGGAATAACAATTTTTTTTCTGCTTCTGTTTCTTAAAACGTTTCTCCTGTTGCGTCCAATTTGGTGATGAGATGGAATTAATTACCTCGGGGAGACATTGATTTATTTTTTCATTACGGCAACACAATTTGAATATACAGAAATGTAACTTCTTAATTTTTGTTGACGGAAACCATCTTAGTACTTAGGCAAACAGTCTAAATATATTGCTGTCTAAATAGTGCTGTATTTAATAACATTACTCGGAACGAGACGTCTCAAGCCAAGCTTAATGCACTGTTAAAATTTTAGCAACAGCTATCTTCTTCTCTTTCGTGTACTTCATGACTGAAAGTCGTGCTTTTCCTGAAAAGCACTTAAAGACATGTCAGCCTGCCTCCAGGATGTTGATGCCTAGTATGTCTTGTGCCGTGCTATTTTTACTAAAATCAGTTTATTCAGATTTCTTGTTTGTCTCCGGGCAATATAGCCAAAGTAACTTAGGACACGTTGGTAACAAGTAGCTTATAATTTGGTAGTGACGTAGACGTTCACCTGATGGTAAGTGATACGCTTGCCCATAACGCGGCGCTAGTTAAGATGGTACACACTGCACCACATTGCGATCGTCGAAGACATAAGGTGTTAAGTCTCGTTACCCCAGTAATTTCACTAGCTTCGGCGCCCTTCAAACTGGAACACAGTAATGTTTGCACACTACTGTGTGGCAGTTGAAATCGTTACTGCGCTACCTAGACCGTCTCCGGCAACAGAGACCTACCAGCAATAAATATATAGTATAATTAAACAGAATACAAAGTTTGTATTCTACAGCGCTATTTTTCAGTTTCAGTTTAATATAGTTTAGATTTTTCCTGAACCAGCGATGTGTTTGTCAAATTAAAACAATTTCGGAGCGCTTAGTTGAGTTCATGGACAGATTGAGCGACGTCTAGAGTGCATCTAGATGTCGACTGATATAAATTTTCTACACAGTAATACAGAAATAATATACTCCCGGACACATCTATCGGCCCACCACCCAGTGTTTAAAGTTTCGACGGTGTCTAGTTAAAAATAAATGTTAGGTGGAGCAATAAGTTTTAATGCAGTTTTGAAGCTGATTTATTGATCAACCCTTATGTACGTTTTTTTAATTTATTTTTTAATTTCGAATTGATTTGGCCGGCAGAAGTTTTACAACTTGGGCGACAATTTCATGCAGAGTATCCATATTTTTTGGTCAAAACTGGCTCTAAGTTAGATTTGCCTTTTTAAGGAACCAATAATCGAATACATCAAAAAAAAAAAATCCAACTTGTGCGAAATAAAAAGTTTTCTCCATTCCTGTGTCGTTGTAAACAATGAACAGACTCGAATTTCCGTTTTTTTTTTCATAATCCTGAATTCAAAATTAAAAAAAACATACATAAAGGTTGACCAAAATATTAGCTTTAAAACTGCATTAAAACTTATTGCTCCACCTAACATTTATGTTTAGCTAGGCACCGATAAAACTTTTAGACACTAGGTGGGCCGATAGATGTGTCCGGGAGTGTATTTCAACTAGATAGATAAATTATTTATTGCACACATAAAGGGAAATTTACTAAAACTAGGCTCAAAATCTAAATCTGTTGATTACATTCTGATTGTATATCTTTTTCTGTCTTTAAAAAAAAAAATGCCGATTGAGTTGTAGCGTTCGGTGTTTGTGGGAGCGAAAACAGATGTAGAATCTCGCTGGCAATCGGATCGTGCAAACACGCAAGCAACTGGCAATAAGTCTGGCAGACGGCGGAAAGCTAATGAAAAATGTTCCACTATTTGTAAAACATTCGCGATTCGCTTCAACTTAGTTCAATGTGGACTGCATTTGAAATTACAACATTCAAGTTAATAAAATGAAGTATAACTTAGTTATTCGAGTCTTGTTTCTTATCGTGTATATCGCATTGTAGCACTTAAACTCAAGTCGGGTGTATACATAGCTACTGCTAAAATTAACAGCTTGTGATTACTATCCCCCGATCATTTAGCTTTAGCACGAAAATTATAATTTGGTTTCTGAGTAATGCGATAACAGAAAGGATAAATTTATAACAACAGATCAATGTAAGTTTCGCAATCCATACACCATCTATGCATTATTAGAAGTAGTGCCGAAAATAAGCTGAAAATTAATGAAATAGTTATTTAATTTGGTATAAATTGGATTTATATTCTTACTTGTTATATATAAGACTATCTGTTGCCCGCAATTTAGTCCGCGTGGTATTTAACGAAACAGTTATTGTTACAGAAAATGTATACAGCTTCTCTATTTGAATCGAACATTGTAGGTTTTAATATTTTTTGTAAGATATTAATTTTTTTTACAAAAAAACTAGCCTGAGTTACTCCTTATTATATCAGCTATCTGCCAGTGAAATTCCAGTCAAAATCGGTCCAGCCGTTTCGTAAATTATCCGGAACAAACAGACAGACAGACAAAAAGTTTAAGAAATGTGATTTTGGTTTATGTACCGTTTATACATCGATATCCTGTTACAAAATAGTTATTTATGTTACAAACAGACACTCGAATTTTATTTAGTTGTATAGATTACATGAGATTATCAATTCTTCTTTCTGGGTAAGATTGGACCAACGTCTGTTTATTCTCCATTCATCTATGTCATTTGTCTTCCCACAGCGTTCACCACAAAGATAATCTTCTTCTTAAAGTGCTTCTCCGACTAATAAAGTTTGTTTTCTTAAATTCTTCACCAGTAGTAAAGTGAGGAAATAAATTGTTAGATTCCGCTATCAAGCCAGGCAGGCAGTTTGCGTGATAGGGCTCCCTCGGGACGTATTGATCCTACCACCGGAAGCGGTGCCGGCGTGTGACAAATCTCCCCCTGGTAGTTAAATAATAACTCCACCCGGAGCGGTTTCAAGAGCGGGAGCTTTCGAGAGAAGGAGCGGGTTTAGATATTCAGCGCCTGTCCGGGCCGCGGGTTCGAAGCCTGTCAAATTCAATAAAGCCTCCTGGCGCAAAAGTTTGAGTGAAGTTCGGAGAAAAAATTTATTTTTACTGACAGATAGTATTGTATTCAATAGTAGATGGTATGTTCAAGCTGGTGTTAGCTCATCTCGTAGATTCTTGTGGCAACATTTATCATTAAAAATTATGTGTAGGTACCTACCAATTTATAAATTAAATAGCACTCCAATTGTTCCCATTACTGGGACACTGGGAATTTTCAACAAGCAGAGATATGGCCATTTATTTACCATACTAACCAAGTGCGAATATTAGATCCATTAAAGTTGTTGTTCTTGTTTTCTCACAACATTTTCAGTAGTCGTATTTGTCTGTCGCGTGAAAGCGAATTTTGAATGAATTTGAATGGATCTGTGGTAAGTGGTGACGTCCCCGTCGATTGAGTGCCGGAATGCGGACGGCAACTTCACCACCGTATATCAAGTGGCGCGAGTAATGGTGTCACTTTAGAACGTGAACGAAAACAACTTTATATCCTCACCGTTATTCTTTAACCGATTCAACTGGTAAATTTGTCTGATTGTTATTTTTCTTTTAAGTTTATTCTGAATTGATTAACCAATGAATCTTTACTTTAGACTTTTTTTTAATGTATGGAAGTTGGGATGTCGATTAAACATACTAACTTTAAGACAAGCATATCATTTACCACCAGATCAATACATTGATAGTTTCAACACTTTGTGTTATAAAAATAACATATCTACAACTATAATTACCGTAAAACTGAAATAGATCATAAATTGATCATCAATAACGGATATGCTTACTGTTATATAAACAAGGCAAGGTTACTACTAAAGTCTAGTATTAAATCAATATCGCTTATAATTGTAAAGCTCTCGGATGCCGACGTAGTGCCCCATTGGGAGATATCTGGTAGACTGAGTTATAGTTAACTGGCGCGACAAAGGCCTCTGTTACGTCCCAGTAATCCCATTGTGGGAGATTCCAACTTACATAGCCTCAGACTGTCGGATCACTGTTCACAGTTATACTCCGTGGGAGTAATGAGAATCCGGTACCATGAAAGTTTGCTTTCTCTGTGTTTATTGTATGTAGTTCAAATTTAATATATCGACATTATTTAGTATGTCCATTGTTACCTTAATTTTTAAGGTTATAAATTATATTAATTATAAAAAAAAATTGGTTTGTTTGTGACGAGTTTTGTACAGAAATGGTTTAGTGTTTTAAAACAATGTTGTGTTGGCTTTCTTCGTTATGTATTTTAACAATAGTAACAGAATGTTCTCATCCGCTGTAGTTAATTTCAGCTTGAAATGCGACGATATCAGGGTGTATATGAAAGTTCGGTGCCGATGTGGGTGCCTAATTGCACCAGCCAACGCTCACTCGGACTTCATGACGGCCAATTTGCACCTACCCATACAGAGCTGAACAAAATTACACTCCGCTCGTCCCGTACCAAATGAAAAGCATTTTGTGCCTCGCTCGCTTCATACCTTCAAAATTTATCCGTCGGTTAGTTTAACTAGGGAATAATGAAACTTCATAACCACTCCCGTCAGAAGTTTCTAAAAAGATCTACAGAATATTTATTTCTTTTCAGACAGCTTCAACATTTCTCTACTTATAACTGAGAATGATTTCTGGCTTTCTAACAAAAACAATCCATCATCAGCTCACGTGTTTTGGAATATAAGATATGAAAGGAACATACCTTTATGTACTACTTTTAGTGCAGTGATATGAAGTATATATTCTTAGCATTGTTAAGTTTTAAAACCAAACCGTATTGAAAAATGATCCTCATTCAGTTTACACAAGTGATGTGTTTTTTTTATCAAATTTCCGTTGAAAGATTTCGGGAAGAAAACTCACTTCTATATAATAACAACATATTTTTTTGGCTGAAACCTTAAAGTTATGCAAGTTGTTTAAAATGAAAAGGTATATAAAACAACTACAGTGTATGTTGCAAACCTCCATGGCTACAGAATATAGGTATCAACATTCCAAAAAAGAGTTTCAACCTATGTTCATGGTAATCCGGTTTAAATTAGTAATTTTCCGTTTCATAAAAATGCATAGGATTTTGTTTTGGGCCATAAGCCCTTTAGAAGAGAAATGCGGATCAGAATCGACCCACTACCTGCGGGTATAGACCAACGTACGCATTTACATTTTTATTATAGTAGAGTTTTTTAGTAGAGGTTTTACCAGGTGGTAGGTCTCTTTTGCCAGAGACCGTCTGGGTGGGTACCACCACAGCTCCTATTTCAACCGCCAAATAGTAGTGTGCAAACATTACTGTGTTCCGGTTGAAGGGCGCTGTAGCTAGTGTAATTACTGCGGTAACGAGACTTAACACCTTATGTCTCAGGCGACGAGCGCAATGTGGTGCAGTGTGTACCATCTTAACCAGCACCACGTTGTCATGGGCAAGCGTATCACTTACCATCAGGTGAACGTCTTGCTCGTCTCGTCGCACAGTAGTATAAAAAAAAAAAAGTTGAAAATTTTATTATTTGGTTTACAATTGATCGAAATCTGGCAGTCAAGAATCATGATATTAGATACATCTAATTATTACATTGAGTCCGATTGAAGGACGATGTAGCACATATGTCGACGTAAAGCTAATTTGTGGCCCATAACAAATACTAATTCCAAAAAAAAACGGCAGTAAATCACCCATCATTACTACATGAGTGCAGGCGACGTGTTGTGAAGCTTACCATCAACACCTGAAATGATGACCACGACCACTCTGTCAAGAATAATATCAACAAAAAAGAAGAAGATGCTTATTCGTAGATCTGATGGCGAAACTACAGTAATGGAGAAGCACTTTAAGAAGAAGTAGCTAATGAAACTATTAAGATAACGAGACGTCAAATTCTATGTTAAAAGATGCTAAATGCGATGTGACGTTGGAAATATTCTAACCAGTATATTTATAGGCAGTCGTTTATAGCCGCATTACATAAACTAATCACTGTGTCGTATGGAAGAAAGCCTGGAGAACTTAGTGCTTGGAGTCCGTCAGTTAATATCTCATATTTATGCTTTAACTTACTGCAACACTAATAACATCGTGAATGTAAAATGTAATGAAACTTATTTAACGTTTTGTTTGTCGGAAATTGGATTTGTATTATTCATCAGTCGAAGGGTTGGTGACGTTTCGATATCCGCTGACTTTCGCCGCGATTCAGGATTCATAATGTTTAATTCTAAACGCTAATCCGACTTAGTACTCACATCACTCATCAAAAAAGAGATTTAGTACACAAAATTTAAAACTCTTATATTTTATATAAGCTGTTTTCCGACACTGTCTAGGTACTACTGCAGCTTACGTTTCTCTTTCTGTATAGTAGTATATAAACATTACTCTCCTCTGGTTTGATAGGCATTGTACCTACTTAAATAACTGAGGTAAGTGTAGGTAAAATTTTACGTCCATAGCCCACAAGCTCATTTAATGCGAAATAGCGCATTATGGTTTGGGATAAGTATCTCTTAACGCCTGATCCTAGTTCATCATTTTATGGAATAAAAAAGGACAATGTTCGGAAACATTTGTCCGGAAACATTGAATAGTTCTATTCAAACTAATATCTGAAGTAGGAAAGCCATTTGTCTGGTGCAACAGGTGATTGGGACCATCTGACGAGATATTGGCATAAGGCCCAACGAGATAAGTGAAGCAATTTACAAAAACTTGTATCATTCCGACGGCGATTCCAGTTTCCATACTTGGCGAACTACAAGTGTCACCGATTAAAGAATAACTTGAAGTGTGATCAAGAAGTATTTACCAAAGCCAGATCGAAAACTCAAGCCAGAGAAAGTTTTTTTTTGTTATTGGCACTCGTCAATTTTGGCAAATTTATAATTCATAGGTTTCGTTTATACAGTATAACGTATGAAACTTATTGGGCATTACTTGAACATATTTTAGCTTCAACTTTAAGTAAACTCTGTGTCAAAGTTAAAACCAATTTAAATGGATTTAAGGCGTATAAATAAAATTGTCTGAACTCCGAACTGTTTTACAAGTTTTTGGGCGTCTCCCGTTCCACCATTGTTTCCATTTGCGTGAACGGTAAAGTCTTTTGTTTCTTTAATGTGAATCTGTTCGAAAGCAGCTTTTTTCTTACAATAATTTATTACATTTGTTTATAAAAACTTAAAAAAAAACAAAATGCTTATAATATTTGAGTGTTGATTATTTCATCATCTTCTCAACCTACAGTCGTATATTGTTGATAATGTCTCTTGTAAGATATTCCTTAAAATATAGATGATGATGAATGATTTTAAAATTATTTGAATTGATTATTTGTAATATTAATATTCCCACTTTTGTGATTCGGGATCTTCTCTCGAGAACAGAGTCCAATTTTCCATAACACTCACCAAGTTGGCTGTTATTAATGGAACATGTCTTTTGAAACCTGAAAATAGATCGTCGTCTAAACTCTCTTGTGTAATCTCATCTATATGCACATTGTCAATATAAAGTGATTCGTTTTCATGTCTAAAAGACACTGGTGCGTCCCGTAGATCACTGGGCCTCTCGCAAAGCATTGAGAGGTTTTAGTGGCTACAAATCCCGCAACTTCTCCGGACTCGTAGAAGACCACAGCATGGTACGATATGGTACGATGGAACTAGCATAATGAGAAAAAATATCCCACAAAACCTTGTCTTTGTCTCAGAAGCAGGGTATAAATTGAATAACCTCGTCCTTCAAATACATCATCTCCTGTTATCGAAAACCTTCATTGCAATAAGCCTCCATAATATTCCGTCGTAACTGTAATAAGTGTGCAAGATATATATTAATTATCGTCGATGAAAGATAAACCGCAAATAGGCGCGCAAATATTTGCCGCACGTTTTCACCTAACCGTTCGGAATTGTTTGCGGTCCATCTAATAGGTCCGTTCGCGCTGACCTCAAATCGAGGCCCTGCACCGCAATTACGAGCTGAGTGCTCCCTTATGATTTATCAATAGATTTCGGTGATTGATAATTATCAATCGTCGAAGTGTTTTACTGGTGCCACGTTTTTGTTGCTGGAGACCCTCGAATTTTGGCAACAAATACATCAATCTGCGAAAGTTAATGTGTTCCGATATGACGGGTCCTGTAACTAGTGAAATTACTGTGGTAATAAGACTTAACATTTTGTGTCAAGGCGTTGAGCACATTGTGTAGTTTATATCATTCGTCGCATAGTAGATACGTTTGTAATTTAGATGGTGGCAGATCTTTTCCGTATCTATTTTAATTAGATATCGGTCTTATTATCAATCGGCCACCATAATAGTATTATGTTGTTCCAACTGTCTACAAATAAGAGTCAGCTTTCACATTTTATAAAATGTTACCACATTATATTTAAAATACATTCTGCACTCGGAGACATTTTTTTTAAGTCAAACTCTAATAAATTAAATCGCCTTGTACATTACAAAGTTTTTACAGCGAGTAAACTGGTTTTCTATTAACCGTACTAGTCTTACTCGTTCTAAATTGTTTTAAGATACAAAGTAAGTCGGCTAACGGCATCTTGGAAACATCTTAAGCTCTCTCTACCACTAGATACAGGGTTGTAGCAGGTGTTTCAGTAGACGGGGAGTTTTTAATAAACCCCTCCCATTACTCCCCGTCTTAACGAGAGTATAACTTAAACTATTCGCTTTAAATGTGTCACCGACCCGTGAGCTTCAGGATGTGGAAAGTTTCCTTTAAACTTTGTGTAAACAGAATTGTTTGTGAATGTCCATTTTTGTATGGATTATGTTTTGGGGTCAATCTGTTATTCAACATTTCGGTTTTATTCAAAAGTTTATTTCCATTCGCACAACGACTGTATTGAAAGCTGTTTTGGATTTGTTGTGACTTCATTCTTCTAAAGATTGTGATGTTTTCTTCGTTGTTTTGAAACTTTATGGAAACATTATACCCCTGCTTTGTGTGGAACTTCTTTGATTTCCTTCTTCGCTTTGTTTCGTGTGCGACGGAGCGGCTAGCGGAGGAATCTCGTATTCATTGATCTCTTTATTTCGTATGTATGAAAAGAACGGGACATAGACGCTGCCTTGAGGTAATTCTTTGGAATAATAACTCTTGTTATATTACATTTTTTTGGTATGTGATAAGTGTTTAGACTTTTTTAATATGCTTTACCTATAAAAACACAAGAACTAAAGGGTACTCACTTTTAAAGGACATATAAGCCGATAACAGAAATTTTATTTTGTAATTTACTTATTTTATATGAAAACTTCTTTGCTAAGTTACGTTCCGTAAGAATGATAAAACTTTTAAGAATTTGATTATGACATTCTGTGAAATTGTACACATGCAAGAAATTCTATTTAACCTCAATGTGTCCGGGAGTTTGTCGACTTGCGGCGCTGAAAAGCATTCACCGACACCTGTTACTTTTGCGATATCTCATTTTCAGCGATATCTTTGAATTTACTGTAACGTCGAATCATTTTATGACAGAAACCTGTTTTCAGAGATCTTGTACGTTTAGCAGGTTTACAACTGCGCAACGTCCTTTTGCTACCTTCATCTATTTCTATTTATATGTTTTTATGTGTAAAACATAATAGATAAATAAGTCATAAACGCATTTCTTTGTTATTAAAAAAAAAATTACTCAAAATCTTATTATAATTTCAGATTAATGTAAGATTAGAAATGAAGGACATATATAATAAAAAATCTATATTACTTTAGATAATAGGAAATGATTGTTCGTTACAAAGCCATTAGTTAAAGCAGTTACTTCCACTGATTTTATTTTAAATGGTGTACAATCGAAATACCGACAGCAAAAGTTTAATAATCGCCTTAACGATTTCAAATAAATTTCTGAAATATCTAATTTGAGCTCATTAAAAAGATTATCCTTATAATACTTATAGATCCCGGCCTTGGATAATACCCAAAAAACCAACGAAAAACTTTAACGTCATTTTTTTCAAAGAAAGGCCTGGATTATTCCATAGCGGTAGTTTCTTCATTACCTTTCTCAGACCATTACCTTTTTAAATTATCTTTTTTAGTTACTAACTGTATAACGTTGATTTTACCCACCAGTTCTCGATTTGTTTCACTATCCTCAGTTTAATGCCAATTTTTTCTTACAAACATTATAACCACAAACATGCTTTTTAGGTAAAGTAAGGTTTTAGTTACTTAAAGATGACATTAAAATATTGCTTTGCTCACTAACAATTACTGGGTGTATCGTCTTTAATACCGAAACATGGTAATGATAACACACTTAAGTTAAAGTTCGTGATGCGATGACACCTTGAGTTCTGTTAGAGTATTTTGTTATATTCTTATGTTAAAACCAAATAATAAGCTTACAGAATCGTATTACCGTCTTATATCTTATATATTTGCGTGGTAAATCATTGTGCAATGGGAATTTAACCGAACACAATTGTAAAGCTGTCGGCCGGAGCGAGGCGCAGCGTCTCCGTTTAAACACATTAAGCTTCTTACATCTCGCTACAATTAAGAGACGCAGATGCCGCACGGAAGATATTTCTTATTTTATTCGCAATCCGAGATAGAGCTGGATACTTTATAAAATTGTTCGTTTTAAATGTTAATTCGTGGAAGTAGAATAACCGGGATATTCTCTTAACTCATCAGCTACCGGTGATGCAAGCGATACTAGTCGGCTGCTTCGTTATATTATATGTTTAATTTACTTTATTAACAATTATTTTAAAAGCTCTTTACAATGTTTTAATTGCAAGCTTTTGAAAGTTGCTTTGTAAAATTATTAAAATGACAGGATTTTCAGTGAAAGAAAGTAGTTTCATTCTCTAATCATTTTATATGAGAGCATTTGAATATATTTTCAATTATAAATTCTCTTATTCTTACTATTGTAGACAAAGTGTGAAATTGTATACGTTCTTTTATTATTCAACTGCCAAAATAAAGAAGAAAAAGATTTGGTTTAAAGCCTTAGTAATCGATATTTATTTAAGCTCAGTAACTATGTCGTTTTTAGTACAGCTTATTAATTTTTGCTTTTAAAAGTAAGGAGAGTGTTCTATAAGTTCTCTATAGAAATCCAAAATAAAACTTGTTTAGAAACACAACGAAAAAATCTAGATATAACTTACCTACAGAAATTCAACTTGCTTTATAGTGTAATGGAGTTTGCACGGCGTCAGCGGATGTAGACATCCGTCGGAAGGCTCACCGCAGTGTTATTCCGTTTGTGAGGAACTATTTGCTGATATCCGCTTTCTTTGTGTACCTGGTTGAAATGTTTCAATACCATTCTGAAATAGAATTTAAAAGATTTCATGTAAATAACTTGGTACCTAAGCACTAAAATGGAAACGCTAACAGTGATTTTTGAGTTTATGTTAATATTCTTTAAGTCTTGCATGTTTAATAATTTATAATGATGTAGACATTTAAGTTTTTAGTTTTCAATACGAAAAATTTCATTGAAATATTTTTTAGTTGTATCGCTACTAAATTAATTTGCTTCCGGTTTATAAATATGCAGGAATCTGTTTCATAAACCGGAGGAGAATCTCTATTTTCTTGCAAAGATTCTTCTTTGCTTAACTTTCATAAATTTGCATTTTATCCATCTAAAATTTTCAGATTGCAACTTACCCTAGTTTCTGCAGATTTGTTCAAAATGTAGAATATAATACAGACGGTTTAATATTTTCAAATGTTGAATAATTAAACGTTTCTGATGAACGTTAGCGTAAATTGACGTTATGAAAATCTAAGTAAATAAGATTTTGATGAACAATTTCAACATCACTTAGTTTTGCAGCATTGTCTTGCACGGGAACGCTTAGCTACTGTAATATAATGTGTTCTATATCAGTTAAAAATGCTCTACTATAGATTCCAACATTTCAGTACATTCTGCATGCATCGACTTCTAAAACATTGTTTTCATTTCAAACTCTCGGTGCATTTTCTCGGTGGGAGAGCATCAAGAATTTCCTCTCAAACTAATTTAGAGCGAGCTCTCTTTGAAAATACATGTTAGTTTTCTTTTAAAATATGCTAACATTTTCGCAATCGGGGCCAACTGTTTTATATGCAGTAAAACATTTTGAAGAGTGCATTAAAATTTAAGAGCCGAGCACATAATTCCCAGCGCCGGCTCCGCAACTCACTAAAGACGGTATTGAAACAAATTCTAAATATGGAAAGGAAACTGCGTTACATCATCTGAGCTTAAAGAAGAAGGTAGAAATGTTTTCATTATTCAAAAACATTTATTGGACTTAGCATAGGTTTTATATTAAACGAGTAGAACTTAAAGGAAATAGAGCGACCCATAAAGGCGATAGTTAAGATGTTTACGTAGCACTACATTACGATGAAAGATGTAAAGTATTGTTACCGTATAAATCCCAAGTTTTTGATGCACTGAAACCCATGACTTCTTACTCTGCCGCAGTATACCACAAGTGAGCTTAAATGTGAAGTGATTTTCTCTATCAGGTTGGGAATGATGAGAATTTTTGATGAATAAAACATGTCTGCGGCATAAATCGACTCTTACGATGCTTGGGAAAGCGTTGTTATCCATCATCGGGATTAGGAAACCGAATTGGGCTCTTGACTATTAAGATTCCCTTTAATTTATTTACAATTGTTATTACTGGTAGAAGACTTACAGACGAAAAGAGAAGGAAAGTTGAGCCATGGTTAGTAGATAGCTGAAACGATGACAGTGTATACTAAAGTGTTATCAGTAATGGAACTACGGTCTGTTAAACATCTTTTCTAAGTCGTATTTCCTCATGACTGAGGGTCGTGGTCATCATGTGTGATGAAACACACGGCGACTTACAGTTATAACGGAGTGGTGTTGCCATTGCCCTGTCCATTTCACATACAGGTTTCCTCACGATGTTTTCCTTCACCGTCAAAGCGCGTGATATTAGTTGGTGTTATACTAACTGCACATAAATTGAAGAATTCATTAGTGCAAGCAGCATTCGAACCCGGTACTTCTGGAGTGTTACGCCGGTGTTCAGTCCACTAGGCTATCACGGCTTTATTACTATCTCGAAGCCGTGGCAGCCTAGTGGTTTGAACGCCGGACTTCCAATGCGAAGGTACCGGGTCGCTTGAATATTCATTCAAGCGACCCGCGACATTTCAATTCGATCAATCTAGTATTAACAATGTATATACATCACAGGTACTAAATGAGCTGGTGTTCCACCGCTAAATGGTACTAATGATGCAATAAATCGTCGTGTGTGGAGGTTGAGTAACGAAGCTGCTGCACCGACGGCGAGGGTAGCACGGCGTCGACAAATGAGGCCATTGTCAGCATGAAGGGAGGTAGGAGTAGCTACCGTGCCAGGCTCAGGGGTGTGCAGATATAATAGACGTCATTTGTATAGACGTACACTAGACTGGTTTAAGAACAAATAGAAATTTACAACAATTATGTCTCTAAGTCGTATTTCCTCACTACTGAGGGTCGTGGTCATCATGTGTTATGAAACACACGACGACTTTCTTTGTCAGTTATAATGGAGTGGTGTTGCCATTGCCTTTTTTTTATACTATTATGCGACAAGACGTTCACTTGATGATAAGTGATACACTTGCCAATGACAACGTGGTGCTAGTTAAGATGGTATACACTGCACCACATTGCGCTCGTCGCAGACGTAAGGTGTTAAGTTTCGTTACCCAATAATTTCTCTAGCTCACAGTCTTCAAACACATTAACTTGAGGCTTTTTTTCGTTATAAGCATAAAATAATCTTTTTATTAAAGCGACTTTTGGCATAGTCTATATTATCATAACACCGCAATAACCGCAGTATATTACGCGGCGGTATATTTTCGTGGCCGACGTCGGCTCGGCGCAGTTTCCCGCAGACCCGTCTACATTCAGGGGGCTTAAATCTAGCCGAACTTGTAGTACATAATACTGACGGTAGCGATTACCAAAAATATACTTCATCTAAGTCGTATTTCCTCATGACTGAGGGTCGTTTTCATCGTGTGTAATTAAACACGACTTTCTTGGCAGTTATAATGAAGTGGTTCGCCATTGCTTTGTCCATTTCACATACTAGTGCGAGCACGGATGGTCATCACATAGATTTGCAGGTTTCCTCACGATGTTTTCCTTCACCGTCAAAGCACGTGATATTAGTTGGTGTTATACTAACTGCACATAAATTGTAGAATTCATTAGTGCAGGCCGGATTCGAACCGGTACATCCGGAATGGAAGGCGAGCGTTCAAACCACTAGGCTGTCACGGCTTTGTAGTAAATTACCCCACCAGAGAATGAGCTATCTATTTAATACAAGATAACTCTTGTTGATAATTAAAACTAAATACTTTTTAGTTGCTGTCAGTTTAAGAAGTTAGGTTTTTTTGAAATCATATTTAAAAAAAAACACCGTTATTGCATCATAAGTTTTTTTTTTTTCCAAACTAAAGCATGTAGTAGTCCTATATTTTTGTTTAAATCGAATACATCAATAAACGGAGTCATCAGTGTTCTGACTTTAGCAAGATTACAATAACTTAGTCCTCAATAAAGATGACACCAATTAACTCATAATCTTAAAAACCTATATAATGTAATTATTATTGTGTGTACATATTTTTTATTATTTAGCTGAGGAACTAGATAAGCTACAGAAAATATAGCAATTTTACTTAGATGATCTTTATTACTAAGTAGATACCAGCAATGTTAAATATTATAACCTCAAATATTAATGAAAGCTTTTCTTAAACTTATAAAGTAATCGATGCTTTGAAACTTCTAATCATTTATTTAGATATAAGTAGTTTTCTACATCCAAAGCCGTGATAGTCTAGTGGTTTGAACGACCTCTTCCCACTCCAAAGGTTTGAAGCCGGCTTGCGCGAATGAATTCTACAATTTATGTGCAGTTAGTATAACACCAACTAATGTCACGTGCTTTGACGGTGAAGGAAAACATCGTGAGGAAATCTGCATATCTATGTGATGACCATCCGTGCTCGCACTAGTATGTGAAATGAAAAAGGTAATGGCAACACCACTAAACTGACAAGTAAGTCGTCGTGTTTCATTACACGTGATAACCACGACCCTCAGTCATGAGGAAATACGATTTAGAAGTTTTCTAATGATGAATCAGATTATGCAGTTCGTTAGTACTCCATGACTTGTACCGCGGACAAATGATCTGTTTATTATGAAGTTGAAGTTATATTTAGCGTTTTATTCCGCTGTAAAGAAAGCGTACCGCGTTTTCATCTAACACCTAATTCGTTTGAACCCCGCCGTCACCACTAAGCCGTAGTTTATGAGTCGCTTCTCCGACGTGGCGGTGTGATGCACACCACAATCACATAACTTAAACTCGGGTACGTGTTAAGGAATATGAAACGAAATGAGATTCAGCTTCGCCACGTCAGCTCACAGTTTTATAACTTCTTTCGCAAAGTTTCAAAATGTTTTCTTATTAAACTTAAATAAGGTTTAAACCTGTCGTTGTGTTAGACGAAAACTAATTTGAGCATTTCTTCGGAGAGTTCAACGGTCTACCTGCTGTAGTTATGTTGAAAAGATTTCAAGTTGGACGATTAGCTGAAGTCTCAATCTCAAGTTATTAAGAATAAGATTAAAGTAATCCTTGTATTGAGGAAAATTAATAGTGGTTACAAGGTAATTGTTAAAAAAAATTGTAATTCTGTTGGCTCCTAAGAAACTAGAATGGAACGAGAACAAACATATCGAAACTATAGTACTGTTATATTTACATATTAATATTTATTTAATAATTATATCTATATATCTGCAAGTGTAATTCCAATGTTGAGGATATCATTAATACATAAATTGTTAATAATGTGTAGTTGTTGGTATAAACTTCGGACACCCTGCAGGCCCCGCGACGATCCCGTTTGTGTGAACTTAATAACTCGTGAATGAAGCAAATGACAAATTTAATATACACTCCCGGACACATCTATCGGCCCACCTAGTGTTTAAAAGTTTTAACAGTGCCTAGCTAAATATAAATGTTAGGTGCAGCAATAAGTTTAAATGCAGTTTTAAAGCTGATTTTTGGTCAACCTTTATGTATGTTTTTTTTTTTTAATTTTGAATTCAGGATTATAAAAAAAAAAAACGAAAATTCGAGTCTGTTCATTGTTTTCAACGACCCAGGAATGGAGAAAACTTTTTTATTTCGCACAAGTTGGATTTTTTTTTTATGTTTCCGATTATTGGTTCCATAAAAAGGCAAATCTAAACTTAGAGCCAGTTTTGACCAAAAAATATGGATACTCTGCCTCAAATTGTCGCCCAAGCTGTAAAACTTCTACCGGCCAAATCAATTCGAAATTACACTAAAAATACAAAAAAAAACATACATAGGGGTTGACCAATAAATCTGCTTCAAAACTGCATTAAAACTTATTGCTGCACCTAACATTTATTTTTAACTAGACACCGTAGAAACTTTAAACACTTGGGGGATGGTGGGCCGATAGATGTGTCCGGGAGTATATATTGAAGCACTACTAACATCGTCTTTGAGATGGCCCATTGGTTAATAAAACGAAATTTGAAAAAATCTTTAAAATATTTAATCGCGCAAGATTTACAAACAAATGAATCATCTTTAAATTGAACTTAAAATCATAAATAATAAAATTTTGACGAACAGACGATTATTAAAACGTATTTGCGTTGATATTTTACAAATTTTAACAATTAAATGATGTAACAAAGTGATCACGCCTACGTATATTAGAAAAGAATTGGTTTTTACTTCTCAGTCGTAGAAGGCGACTAAAAATTTTTAAGTACGCTGATTTTGAGATTGAAGACTCTCTTTGTTGACTAATTTAGCACGAAGAGGACTTCAAACACGAAGTAGTATGTTTGGGGTCTATAGGGCTTTAGTATCATGATCCTTGGTGTGCTATGTTGTCACTAGTGTTAGTATATTTATCATATAGTAACAATAGTGTCTAGTTATCTCGGGAAACGATGCGAGTAATGACATGGATGCCCATAAAATACGATGTGTTGTTTAGTATATCTCTGTATATATGATTTCCCCAGTAATTTCATAGATGTCAGTTCATAATCTCTTTGTAAATGTTCATAATAATTTAAACTAAAAAGACAATATACATTATTTAAAAACTAGAATGAAACGAGAACAAAGATATCGAAAATATTGTACTGTTATATATACATATTAATATTTATTTAATAATTATATCTATATATCTTCAAGTGTAATTCCAATGTTGAGGATATCATTAATACATAAATTGTTAATTGTTGTTATATAGTAAACTGAAGTAAATGTAAAGGAAACTTACTAATTTCAAGTACAACAGATATCTTTTTATATATAAAAAACTAATGTAACTTATCTCTTTATGCAGCTCTTTAAGTAAAGTAAGTTTAAGTACGTAAACTTATACGTAAAGAGTAATTGTAAAAATATATTTTTTCAGTGTTCGTGAAGCTGATTACAACCTAAAACGTAACATCGCGACTCACCCATGAAACTCGTGTTAGCTTTAAGTATTTTGTATAATTATTCCATTTCAGTGTAACGATCCAAGTTTAAACGAGCTTGTAAAACATTCAGCGGCGCTTGTACCAACTTGTTACAACTTGACTGTCACTTGACACGATGGTGACGCACTTTGCTTACTTAATGAATACCATCGCGTATTAACTTGTAATTGAATATTTTTTTTTTTATAATATCATTAGCTGTAAATCAAAGATGTGTTATGTGTTTAATAGTAACTTAGATCAGTGCTTCTCAATCTATAAGTACCCCTCCCCTGATAACTTTACACTTAGTCCTAAAGATGTGGTTTCGTTTCTCTCAAGATCTATCTATTGTCAATCTTAACTTTGAAGTATACTTTCTATCTTTCTCTATTCTTTAACACTTTACTAAGTTATAAGGTTCATTGTAAACTACACAATGACGATTTAATAAATCATAATAATGTTTATGTAAGTTAACTGCTTCAAATTCTCAGTATTTCCGCCATTACCAATTAAATTTTTATGTACCCCCAATGGGACTCCTACAACAGTTTAGGAACCGCTAACTTACAGTATTATATAACTTGCAGGCGAAAAATGATTTTTTAAATTATAAATATATACTTATAAGTCTATTAGTTTTTGACATTGTAACAGTTAAACATTTTTTTTTAATTTCTCCATTTTCTCTGATGTTATTGTTCAGGACTTTTTTTACCTTAACATTTAGATAATTTGTTACTCATTACTTGTAAAACTATTACACATAAATATAAAAAATCATGTTTATTTATCTTTACTTCTATTGTTAACTATTGTACATATATTTAAACAATATTTGAAATACTTATTTCTAATTTATTTTCTATTAACTCGTATAAACTATCTCTATCTATTTTTAGCTCCTGTCTCTTGCTCAAAGTAATACTATCTTATTATCTATCATTACTTACTATTACACACATTTATAAAATTCATATTTCTGTAAAATTAATAAATCTTTAAACTTTTTAAAAGGCTTTGTAATCGGAGCTTTGTAACTAACATTAATGATCAATTTCAAAACGTTAAACTTGCCTTTACTTATAGAGAGTTTAACTAAAACTTGGTGATGAGCATGTCGTAGAAAAAGCAAGTATCTTGTCAGCTCATTTCAGTGGTGCTTACTGAAAACGTAGCTGAAGCATCAGTACTTGTGTTTAAGTAACTCCGCCGCTTAACTGTAGATGGTAACTTTGATGTTGGAATATAAAAAATATTTCTGCAAAGTTAGAGTGAGTCGTAGCAGTGTTTTTACGTCTACACTGAAGTACTCTGAAACGTCGCTACGACCATTTTACTGAACTGATACAGGCTGGATGCTAAAGCTTTTATGTTGACAGGGAATCAGATGAGTTCGTAAAAGACTTACACCTTACAATGAGATTTAATTGATTTATTTCGAGGCTTTCATTAGTGATATGTCAGTCCTTTTGACATAAAACTAAAGAACAACACAAATCTAAATTTAGCTATAAATAAAAAACATAAATAGTAATAATGATAAAGGAGTCATCAATTCGTAAACATATCAAAAACATCTCGTGTTGCTTTAAACTTTGGTTTACAAAATCTTTTGTAGAGCACTTACGTCTTGTATATAACTGTTATGTAATAACTATTTTCTAGTGTTATATTTCATATACTTCATAAGCACATAAAGTGATTTAAGTTGTTGAAGCCTTGATACTGTGGCTGTACAGATGCGTTTGAAAAAACCAAATCGCTATACCACCATGGATTTCAAATAAAAAATAATTACAGGTCAATTTGAAATTTTTTTACCAGGTGGTAGGTCTCTGTTGCCGGAGACCGTCTGGATGGGTACCACCGCAGCTCCTATTGCAACCGACAAATAGTAGTGTGCGAACATTACTGTGTTCCGGTTTGAAGCGCGCTGTAGCTAGTGTAATTACTGGGGTAACGAGACTTAACACCTTATGTCTCAGGCGACGAGCGCAATGTGGTGCAGTGTGTACCATCTTAACTAGCACCGCGTTGTCATGGGGAAGCGTATCACTTACCATCAGGTGAACGTCTTCCTCGTCTCGTCGCTAAGTAGTATAAAAAAAAAATTGCCGAAATCCATTTGAACCTTTTCACCATTTCGTTTCCACAAATCACTAAGCGCTTTCAGCGTTTGTGACACATCACGGACCATTTACCTTCACGCGTGACGAAGCGGCTGATCCACGCACCCTCCCCTCGGAGTCGGTTGATCCCTATATGCGTTAAATCGACCACAAGTAAATCTCCAACATTATCAACATTTCAAATATATCAAATTTTACCAGGTGGTAGGTCTCTGTTGCCGGAGACCGCCTGGGTGGGTACCACCGCAGCTCCTATTGCAACCGACAAATAGTAGTGTGTACATTACTGTGTTCCGGTTTGAAGCGCGCTGTAGCTAGTGTAATTACTGGGGCAACGAGACTTAACACCTTATGTCTCAGGCGACGAGCGCAATGTGGTGCAGTGTGTACCATCTTAACTAGCACCACGTTGTCATGGGCAAGCGTATCACTTACCATCAGGTGAACGTCTTGCTCGTCTCGTCGCAAAGTTGCATTTATACTGAACCACAGCAGCGGATACTGCTGGTAGGTCTCTGTAGCCGGAGACCGTATAGATACCACCGCTGTGACTATTCATACCGCCAAACAGTTGTGTGTAAACATTACTGTGTTCCAGTTTGAAGGGTGTAGCTAGTGAATTTTACTGGGTTAACGAGACTTAACACCTTATGTCTCAAGGCGACGAGCGCAATGTGGTGTAGCGTATCACTTAACATGAAGTGAACGTCTCGCTCGCCTCGTCGTTTAGCTGAAAAAAAAAACAGTAATATTTTTACATTACTCCCCATTAGTAATATACTTTTGATACACGCCTCTACTGTTTCATGTGCGACGTTAATATTTACATATTTATAGATATTTCTTTATTACAGGTAATGTTCCTGAAATCATTCAATCGCTGCTTTTATTCTTTTCAACGGATTCTGTGAAACTTCAGTTCGGAGAAAGCCTCGTGAGGATGATGACCAAGTTAGTATCAGTTAGAAACTTTGCTAATATGTACAACTTTGACTTTTATAGTACTAATAATGAATGCTAACACCATCTGACGGAGTTGGGGTGCATTATTAAATATTAATTGAATTTTTAACTGTTGAATAATAAGTGTAGTTACTTTTTAAACTTTATCTACTAGTTTCAGAGTTATGATGAGTTTTTCACATATGATATGACTACAGGTTATTTTTGATTATCGTACCCATCGTATCTCCTTTATATTTTGTTTCGATTCAACTTTTTTTATATCATCTCATATCCGTTATGCGAAACAAGAATATTTTATTTTTTTCTTCAAAACTTAAATTCTTTGTAATTTCTTCAATGTATGTACACAGAAAAAGTAAGTGTTGTTCATCAATTTTTTTTTTTAATACTACTTTGCGGCGAGACGAGCAAGACGTTCACCTGATGGTAAGTGATACGCTTGTTCATGACAACGTGCTGCTAGTTAAGATGGTACACACTGCTCCACATTGCGCTCGTCGCCTTGAGACATAAGGTGTTAAGTCTCGTTACCCCAGTAATTACACTAGCTACAGCGCCCTTCAAACCGGAACACAGTAATGTTCGCACACTACTATTTGGCGGTTGAAATAGGAGCTGCGGTGGTACCCATCCAGACGGTCTCCGGCAACAGAGACCTACCACCTGGTAAATCCTGGTCATCATCTCTATGTACAAGTTATTAAAAGTGAATGCGAATTATACTAAAAATTATAATATAACGCGTAAGAAAATTTAGAAAAGATTTAAACCTAGATCTGGTGAGAAGGGACGAGGCAGAGATCTTTTCATGAATCTGATAAACAAATACATGTACTGATATAATTATCTGCTATAAACATGGAAGCTAAAATTGATTGTATACGGTCTACCAAGTTACTGATAACTTATCGAAAAGTATTGAGGCATTTCATACCGGGAGGCTTCGAATAAGCAAGTGCACCAGGGTACGAAGTATTTGAACCAGTCAACGTTTTGCTGATGCCCCGGGCGTTGCTTATCAGCGTCTTCTGCTCCCGTCTCTGTCCTCGGGCCGTTTTCTTACTCCGATAAATTTCTACCACGCGCCGGCATAATAAGATTTACACACCCCCATCCCCGATTTACTTTAATTTCACCCCGAGGAGTTTGCCCACAATTTCCACTGATATAAACAGAGGTTGAATATAAACGTATGCAGTTTGTGCACGTATAGAGGAAAATTACAATAGAGTTTGCTACTAATACGAAACGATACGATTACGAACAAAGAGGTTTAGCTCCTCTTCTTTAATAAGAACAGCAACAGAGTGCAACAATTTGCTGGCGTCAGTGTTCCCGTCCAATTACGACGTGGGTGTCTTCAAAAGAATAGTGAATAGGCTATTACAAAGTTAATGCGCTTTATCACCACAGATCGCATCACCACTTAACATCAGGTGGGATCGCGGTCAAGCATTAACTGTTTTCCATAAAAAAAAAAAAACAATATTAATGGAGTGACGTCGGACGTAAATTTAGAATATTTTACTGGTGGCTGGACTCTGTAAGAGACCCTCTGATACCACAGAATCCATTTCTGCCTCTGAACAGTAATATATAAACATTACTGCGTTCTTTATTAGTTGTAGCTAATGAAATCTTCTTCTAAGTCGTATTTCCTCATGACTGAGGGTCGTGGTCTTCATGTGTGATGAAACACATGACGACTTACTTGTCAGTTATAATGGAGTGGTGTTGCCATTGCCTTCTCCATTTCACATACTAGTGCGAGCACGGATGGTCATGACATAGATATGCAGGTTTCCTCGCGATGTTTTACTTTACCGTCAAAGCACGTGATATAAGTTGTTGTTATACTAACTGCACGTAAATTAAAAGATTCATTGGTGCAGGCCGGATTCAAACTCGGTACCTCCCGCAGGGGAAGACGAACGTTCAAACCACTAGGCTATCACGGCATGGCTAATGAAATAACAAGACATAATAAAGCCTTTGAAGTTGTTCCTTATTACCAGGTGGTAGGTCTCTGTTGCCGGAGACCGTGTGGATGGGTACCGCCGCAGCTCCTATTGCAACCGACAAATAGTAGTGTGCGAACATTACTGTGTTCCGGTTTGAAGCGCGCTGTAGCTAGTGTAATTACTGGGGTAACGAGACTTAACACCTTATGTCTCAGGCGATGAGCGCAATGTGGTGCAGTGTGTACCATCTTAACTAGCACCACGTTGTCATGGGCAAGCGTATCACTTAACATCAGGTGAACGTCTTGCTCGTCTCGTCGCAAAGTAGTATAAAAAAAAAAAAACTAACGCTATACTGTTGCGGGACGAATCACTTACTATCAAGTGAACGTCGCACTCTTGGAATAGAATTAAGTAAACCTTTTTTCTACGAGATTAGCAAGACGTTCACCTGATGGTAAGTGATACGCTCGCCCATAACAACGCGCCTCTAGTTAAGATGGTATACACTGCACCGCATACCGCTCGTCGCTATGACATATAAGATGTTAAGTCTTCATACCGCAGTAATCATACTAGCTTACAGTGCCATTGATCAGTAATATTTGCACATTGCTGTTTAGCTGAAATAGGAGCTGCGGTGGTAGTTAGACCGTCCCCAGCAACAGAGACCTACTAGCAGTCTCTGCTATTTGTGGTGGTCTATTTTTTTTAATACCTTTTAAAAACGTTATGAAAAAGGCAATCTAAATACAGCCGATTCAGCTCCAACAGCCAGGCGTGCACCAGCGCTGATACGGAAACGCTGACCGCGCCGCTCGTACTTTACGATACCGCTGAACTGCCCTCAACAAACAAATATAAAACTTAACTGCCCATTGGATGTGGTTGCTTTCAGTTGACACGCTGAATTTCAACTCGTGTAACACTCATGTTACGGGCAAGCGTATCACTTACCATCAGGTGAACGTTTCGCTCGTCTCGTCAGCTCGTCGGAAAAAAAGCAAAACCCACCAATCATATTCTCCGCTCTCTTCCTGTCTCTCTGTTAATACGATGTTAACTGATAAGTTCGCAACTTATGATTTTTTTTTTATACTACTATGCGACGAGACGAGCAAAACGTTCACCTGATGGTAAGTGATACGCTTGCCCATGACAACGCGCCGCTAGTTAAGATGGTATACACTGCACCGCATAGCGCTCGTCGCTATGACACATAAGATGTTAAGTCTTGTTACCGCAGTAATTATACTACTACAGCGCTCTTCAAACCGGAACACAGTAATGTTTGCACACTACTATTTGTCGGTTGCAATAGGAGCTGCGGTGGTAGTTAGACCATCCCCAGCAACAGAGACCTACCACCTGGTGAAAATCTTAGATTAAACAAAAATGTTTTCAAATAATTAAATAAAAAATCGCATTTTCTTACGTAGTTGTATAAGTTGCTTAATTAATTTATCTCACCAGAGTTCGTCTACGGAAATTTTATCAATGTATTATCGACTAGTATAAACGCTTACTGTGTAACTGACTGGTAGTTGATTACTACTGCCTGAGTTCGTCTAGGTACTAACCGATTCATAGGGATTCATATCTAGTGAAATTACTGGAGTAACAGTATTTGACGACGGCTTTAAACGAGTTTGATGTGCTGCAGTTTGATGTTCTAACAAGCTCCACATCATAATAAGCGGTAATATTTATAATCAGACGATAGTTATAAAGTAAAGTAATTAGCGCTGTTGTGTATATATCCTTATAACAGAAACTCAAGCTGTTTTTTTTATGTATTTCTAAATATGCAAAAAGTAAGGTCAACATACTAACGATAGCGACTTTTCATGAATATTCAGTTTGCGGGTGTGTCCCGTCGGCACTCCGCAGTCACGCTGCAGCTTTTACCAACGATCTAGCTTTTCAGTTTAATTAAAATACTGAAACAGGTTACTGGCGGTTTTAATGCTTTCAGGGATTCTCTATTAGTTACAGGATAAAATGAGATGAGGTGATAAGTAATAACAAACCGTTATCACGATAAACTAATCGAGATGATAGATATTGTTCTGTGATATTTTATAGTAAATTGCGTGATGATTGATGAAAATAAGAATGTACTTCTGAATTTTATTAACAAATTATTATAGTTTTCTACACGAAGTCTGAGAAAGTAGAAAACAAGTATTTTGTATCGGTTTTTTTTGATGAAGCTTTGTTATATTAGTTTCTGTTTTATATTAGATAGAGTGATGATATGATAACAGTTAACCTTCTTTTTTTGCAATCAACTAATGGAATATTCAGCTGAGGCGGCTGACCGCTTGTGGCCTGTCTCCGATTAGATTTATGTGCGGATTTTTAAAAGCTATTATAAAAGCGGCCGCAGTAATCAAATGGCGTGGTATGGCGTAGCTGCTTGTTTTCTTTCGACTTGTTCCCGGAGTAATTTCAATAGCTTACACTGAAAAATAGTAGTAGTAAAGTTCGCTTAAAAAGCAATTAGATAGCGCGACCACAAAAGTTACTGGTGGTAGGTCTCTTTTGCCGGATACCGTCTAGGTACCACCGCAGTAACTATTTCTACCGCCAAACAGTAGTGAGATAATATTACTGTATTCCAGTTAGACTTAACATCATATGTCTCAAGGCGACGAGCGCAATGCGGTGCAGTGTATACAATCTTAACTACTTACTGTGTTAGTACTTGGTGGTAGATTTTGGGATTTATAGGTAGTGAAGTTACTGGAATAACGATATTTAACACCTTCGTGTCTCAAGGCGACGAGCGCAATGCGGTGCAGTGTATACAATCTTAACTTCAATTCTTAACCATCAGGTGAACATCTCACTCGACGCTTCGTAGAATAAAATAAAAATCGGTAAAAAAACTTTTAAGTTAAACTATAGGATGATGAAGATGACGATTATAATAAGTCGATGCAATCCGCACTTAGTATAGTAGAAAGTAATACAGAAATAGTTAATGGGCCCCAGGTTTTTTATTATTTTATTAATTGTTTTTTTATTTTTTTATTTTGTAGTTTTCAGTGCACATAAAGAAAACCGTTTAACTTAAAAGTTTTTTTACCGATTTTTATTTTCGTTTTTAGTATTTAGTGAAATTGTCTACAGAATATTCTGACATATATTATATATTCATAATGACAGTATTCTGCTAGTGTAGTCCTATTATTTGATACCCATATTGTGGTGGTTGTGGAATAATATGTACCTAGTCCGCCATATTGGAACGGCGTCCATCTTGAATTTTAAATTTTGACATAATCATCGTATTTTACTAGTGTAGCCCTTTCATTTGATACCCATATTGACGGGGTTAAGGAAAAATATTTAATCCGCCATTTTGTATCGGCGGCCATCTTAGATTTATAATGTTATTGATTTTATTATATTGTATTGTCATCTAAATTAAATGTGTGTACCAAATTTCAGATCAATCTGACAACGGGAAGGTGCTTAAATTTCAATTTCTAATTTTGACCCAAATAAATAAACAAACAAATTCCGTACGGGTCGAGCTAAATAAAACCGTTTAATTAAACCTTAAAGTTCTGCTGAGAAAAGATTCGGCGGCTGTGTCTGATAAATCGCTATCTATTATCAGACAGGACCTTTTCGTCCTCTACAAACTTCGCTAAGTCGTATACGGAGGGGAAAAAAACGTAGATTTGTAGATATTTGAGCATACTTTTTGTTTCGTTAAGATTTACACACGTTTTGGAGGATATGTTTAAACAAATAGTATCTTACAAAAGTACCTTTGCTTTTCTGATCTACGGACGTTTATTTGTCAGGCCTGTCCAGCAGTTTTTTTCTCTTGGGGTCCGAATTAAAAGGAAATGTTTTTCACGTGCCGTACGAAATTTTGTTTTCTTTTATGCGAAAGACAGATCGCTTTTTTAAATCACCAGGTGGTAACGTTTTTTTATTTTTTACTTAGATAACTTGAATGCTATATACTCGTATACATACTTCTATATGGTAGTGATACAGAAACATACTTTATGCTTATTATTTTATATATAAACATTATTGTAGGGTTCCAAATTTCCTTCCGGCATAGAATGTGTAGTAAGTGATATTTTCTATTGAAATTTTGCTTAAAAATTAATAACTAATATATGACATAAAAATTAGGAAAAACAATTTATGGCATTAATTTCGTAAACGTCGTCTGTAGCAGAATTCTAATAAGAATCCCGGACAGGAAAATCATTAGTGAGCCTTTCCTCATTTCCACTTTATACTTCTCGTTAAAAAAATCAAAAGGATTGCGTTTATAATAAATTCTTGTAAAGTAAAAAAGTTATATTATAAACCAATACCACAAATGTCCAATCTAATATGATCTCAGTTTAGTCCAGTGTTTCCTAAACCTTTTTAAGCCATGCCTCACTTTTACATTGAAAAATTTTCATGTCTACCCTATTAAATTTTGAATGCAAAAATTCTATCTGATGTTTTAAGTAATTAAACGTTGGTTTTTTAAAACAATTTCAGTAAATGTGCCGCCAAACAAAGAAAATGAGTTTTAAAATTAATTTTTATAAAACAAAAATGCTTCAGAACCTAATTATGTGACTTAAAACTCTTATTTAACAAAAAGTTGCCTTATATAAAATTTCTTGTGCCTATAATTCCACTTTGGGAAATACTGGTTTAGACTTTATGTGAAATATTGTATATTTATCAATTTTTAATATAGTAATAGTTATATTAGATTTTATGTTTCCCTTTGCTATAAAATTTGCATGTACTTTTAATGTCAAGTAAGTAATATTTGTATAGGAAATGATTTGCAACTATTATTGGAATGGTCTACGGATGTTAAAGTCAAGAGCCCTTCTATGAACACCCGCTACGAAGGTCTACGTATTCGTAGCTGCGCGTAGCAGCCCGTAACGATTCGTAGCAGTTCGTAGCAATGGTTGTTGAAAGTTGGCTACGATCTGCTGGATTTTAATTAAAATCATTAACATGATTAGTAATTTTATTTGGTTTTATCTATACCCAAAACTGGTAAGTATTATTTTAATGATGATATATAAAATGACAAGCCATGACAGCCTGGTTTGAACGCCGGCCTTCCACTTCGAAGGTAGGTTCGAATCTGGTTAACACCAATGAATTTTTCAATTTATGTGCAGTTAGTATAAAAACAACTAATATCACGGGCTTTGATGGTGAAGGAGAACATCGTGAGGAAACCTGCATATCTATGTGATGACTATCCGTGCTCGCACTAGTATGTGAAATGGAGAAGGCAATGGCAACACCACTCCATTATAACTGACAAGTAAGTCGTCGTGTGTTTCATCACATATGATGACCACGACCCTCAGTCATGAGGAAATATGACTTAGAAGAAGAGTGTGAAATGGTTTGACAACATAAAATAATGGACCGGTCTTAAATACCATCAGTTAAATATAGCTGAAGACTGGAACAGTTCTCAGCTCATGATTTTTTTTTTAAACTATTATGCGAAAAGACGAGCAAGACGTTCACCTGATGGTAAGTGATACGCTTGCCCATGACAACGTGGTGCTAGTTAAGATGGTACACACTGCACCACATTGCGCTCGTCGCCTTGAGACATAAGGTGTTAAGTCTCGTTACCCCAGTAATTACACTAGCTACAGCGCCCTTCAAACCGGAACACAGTAATATTCGCACACTACTATTTGTCGGTTGAAATAGGAGCTGCGGTGGTACCCACCCAGACGGTCTCCGGCAACAGAGACCTACCACCTGGTAAATGATGTGATACATCTGAACTTATATAATTATCAAGATGCTGTAGGACTTCGCCATTAGAATCAGTATTGTCAGCAATTTACGGTTATTGGGTAAAAGATTTAAATACCCTCTCTTGTCTTCTGGTTCACAGGTTTTTATATTAAGGACTCGTTACACTCTACAAGATCGGATGTAGAGGCACCGGATCATTTCGTAAAAGATTCTAGAGCTTTTCAGAACACGCTGCTCTTAAAGATTTTCTTCTTTAAAAGGCCGGGTACCTTTTAAAAGATTCGTTACTATTGGTTGTAAGTAAAGACCGTAAAGGTCATTAAAAGTGTATACATATTGCTGTGATACAATTTGAATGGCGCTGTAGCTAGTAAGAGATTTAATATCTTAATATGACGAGCAACAAACTGGTGATGCTTAATAGTCTTAGTGCCATGTTGTGATGAGCTTATTTCATTTATAATAGCTATGTTTTTTTTTATACTACCATGCAACGATACGAGTGAAACGTTCACCTGATGGTAAGTGATACGCTTGCCCATAACAACGCGGCGCTAGTTAAGTTGGTACACACTGCACCACATTGCACTCGTCGCAGACATAAGGTGTTAAGTCTCGTTACCCCAGTAATTGCGCTGTCTTACCACACCCTTCAAATCGGAACAATGTAATGTTTGCACACTACTGTTTGACGGCAGGAATAGTCACTGCGGTGGTAAAAATAAAATGACTATTTAACGTAAAAAAAAAACAGTATGAATGGGCAGACGATATCGTCAAGTGCGAAGATGAGATTTGTTGGGAATTGTTCTCTTTGATTAATCAAAAGTGTGAATAGGCTCGCTCTTCCAATGTAAACCCCTCACACCTCACCAGCAGTCAATCAAAAGCCCTTCCGCGGAGTCGCTACACACAATCGACGACAAAAGCTACTCGTGCTGAAGCTCAATGATCTCTGAGACAACTGTTGCATTTAAAGCTTGCAATTTTATTACATGCTGCTGAAGACTTATTGCTGGTCCGTCTAGATAGATTATTTCAACTGAAGAACAGTAGCCAGGTGGTAGGTCTCTGTTGCCGGAGACCGTCTGGATGGGTACCACCGCAGCTCCTATTGCAACCGACAAATAGTAGTGTGCGAACATTACTGTGTTCCGGTTTGAAGGGCGCTGTAGCTAGTGTAATTACTGGGGTAACGAGACTTAACACCTTATGTCTCAAGGCGACGAGCGCAATATGGTGCAGTGTGTACCATCTTAACTAGCGGCGCGTTGTCATGGGCAAGCGTATCACTTACCATCAGGTGAACGTCTTGCTCGTCTCGTCGCATAGTAGTAAAAAAAAAAAAAAAACATTACTGTGTTCCAGTTTGAAGAGTGAAGCTAGTAATTACTGTGGGAACGAGACAACGTATGTCTGCGACGAGCGCAAAGTGGTGCAGTGTATACCATCCTAACTAGAGCCGCGTTATGTATAAGTGTATCAGGTGAGCGTCTTACTCGTCTCGTAAAATAATATTTATAATTTTTATATCTTAATATTTAAGTTTTACTGATATGTGAATGCCATCGCTTTTAAAAACTTAAACATCATCATCAACATCTCACTAATGTAATGATGATGTTATCGCAGATGTTTTTGCTAGTTTGTATGCCCCAGGGGAAGGGGGTCGGTAGGAGTGAGGAGAGACCCTTTAGAAGTGTCAACTTGTTTTTGTTTTAAGCCGAGACCCGCTTAACTGATCTTTCGCTGAATAGACAACGTGTTCGGGATAATGAATACGTTTAACATTAATCCCACTTTTAGGTCTTAGGCAACGTCAGTATTATATGGTCAGTTTAGTTTTAGATTTACATAAGATTAAGATTTACTTAAGTACCTCCAACGAGGCACACGCGACATGTAACAAGTGTAATCGTAACAATTATAGTTTCACTTTGCGACGTGCTCCTCAATGATAGGAGACCACAGCATGCAGATTTAAACAACTAAATAACAAAAAATAATGGTGAACATGATTAAGTACAATATAGTTTACAATTTATTAGTGATTAACAGTTGCAGAACCCGTTTCCTGTAACTTGAAATATCCGCGAAGTTTTTTTTTTATACTACTTTGCGACGAGACGAGCAGACGTTCACCTGATGGTAAGTGATACGCTTGCCCATAACAACGCGGCGCTAGTTAAGTTGGTACACACTGCACCACATTGCACTCGTCGCAGACATAAGTTGTCAAGTCTCGTTACCCCAGTAATTACACTAGCTACAGCGCGCTTCAAACCGGAACACAGTAATGTTTGCACACTACTATTTGTCGGTTGCAATAGGAGCTGCGGTGGTACCCACCCAGACGGTCTCCGGTAACAGAGACCTACCACCTGGTAGAGTTATATTGCCTACAGAGCCTTGGCACAGCGGCATAATGACCCAAGTTCTAGATGGATATATCATAAAGGAAAGGGGTGTAAACTTATAATAAACAGACAAAGAGACGATATGCTAAGGCCTGCACATAACTATGTAGAACATTGAAGTGACGTAAGATGTTCACCCAATCGTTTAGGCTAATGGAGGTCTACGAAAGTGCGTAGCAGGCATCCTCTACGAAGCTAACTGACCGTCCTTTTAATATTCATACTAACATGGATCTTTGATAAATAGAGATCCAAGACCATTCGATTAGCGATCTATTACATCTGTTAATAAATGACGCATACCCCCGAAATATTTATTTATTTATTTATTTATTCTTTATTGTACCACATTAGGAATATAAAAGGCGGGCTTAATGCCTGAAGGCATTCTCTACCAGCCAACCTTTGGTGAGGTGAGATGTTGTGGTAGGTGGCAATCCAGCATAAAAATATGGTATGGAAATAAAAAGAAAGAAACGTGTATACATACATATAGATAAATACATATATTTATATACATAAACTTACATATACATACATTATAGATACATATACAGGGTTACATTAAAATACATACATTATATATTCTTTTTTTTATTCTTCGAAGCTACGTAAGACCCGATGGTAAGTGATACGCTTGCCCATAACAACGCGGCGTTTGTTAAGATGGTACACACTACACCACATTGCGCTCGTCGCTTTAAGACATAAGTTGTTAAGTCTCGTTACCCCAGTGATTTCACTAGCTACACCCTTCAAACTGGAACGCAGTAATGTTCGCACATTACTGTTTGTCGGTTGAAATAGTCACTGCTGTGGTACCTAGATGGTCTCCAGCAACAGAGTAATAAAACAAAGTAAAAACTATCTTCAATATATTTTATTTATCCGGAGCTTTTGTCCAAAAAGAATTTATTACTAATTCTATCATTCGCCAATAGTCGACTATTCCAACGACACACAATGCGCAGCCAATTCAACTGAATCGCGTACGCCGGTAGTAATTGCGATGTTGAATACAATCCGAGTATAAAACTTGCGATGTATTACAAAAGCTCACGAACAAATGGAGCGTTCCTAACTCTAATAACTACGCTACCAATAAAGCTTTTACAGTTGAAAAAAAGTTATAGGATGCAAAAACTTCTGTATCATGATTAATTGATATGGTATGATAGATGCGGATTAAGCCATCTCCTTTACTTTATATGTATTCTTTGAAAAGTTTATTATAAACCAAAAGCTTATTATTGCAATAGTTATAAATAAGTTAAAAACACATTCAAACAGCATAAGTAAAAACTTTATAAGTGAAAACACCGATATTTGGATATTTATCATTCGCGTTGCTTTCCAGATCAAACTTGTACAAAAAGCTCAGTAGCTTGTAGTATATCTATCAGCTATATACAAGTATAATTTGAGTAGATATACGACTACTACAACACCCTTAAACCGGAACACAGTAAAGTTATCACACTACTGTTTGACGGTAGAAATAGGGAGAGACCTAGACAGTCTCCGACAGAGACCTACCAGCAGTCAATCTGAGCATTAGGCTATTCAGTCTCCTTTTAATTCCTAGATAGCGATAGAACGTAAATACTAACAGCGGAAAGATTGCCTTTAATTTAAAAAATAATAGCTCTGTCTCACTAAGTGACAGCGAGGCTTGGATATTTATTAAGCCAGCAAGCCTGCTGCAATAAATTAATAATACTTAAGAGAGTTAAGTAAATTATTTAAAAAGTTTACTAAATCAGCACTCACTAATAATATACACTACTAATATAAATAATTAACTAATTATAAAAAAAGCATAGTCGATAGTTGACGATTACAATCTCTCTCTCTTTCTCTGTGTTCGGTTCATCGTTGAACTATGGGCTAACCGGCGCCCTCTGGTGTCGAAATAAAACAACCAGTGCCGTTAAACCGATGTTGTATTTTAAAAGTAAACACTCGTTTAATACGTAAGTTCACAATACTAAACCATCGCACGTTGCAACAACGTGCAAGGCCATCTGCTGGGCGAAAGCTGAACAAAACTTATACACTCTGTTTAATTTATCACGTTACTGCATAATTTCTTCGGAAATAAATCATAATATTGAAAGGGAAAAATTCTAGAAAGATTAATATTATAGAGAATCTGTAAATATCAAATCGTTGAGCGTAGAGGAAAAATGGCGAATCCATATTCCCGGTAACGGGGGGTCCACGAAATGAATATGATTCATCTCCCCTTAAATGCCATTAGGGTATGAACTGGGTCAAGATCATAAATAATTCGGATTCACAATGGATATACCCGATTCCTCATCGCTCCGTTTCCTGTTATATCGTCTATTGAACATCAGCCTTATAACTGTTGCGTTAAGGTTTAATTTGGTGTGTTAACAAACGAAAATTAACTTTCAATCATTTATATATATATAAAGAATAAAAAGGTATTTATAAAAAGCGAACCTATACTGTACAGAATATTCTAGTCATTGTATCCATCTTTCACTTACAAAGTTTATATCTTAAAAATATCTATTCATTGTTAAGTTATATGTTAAAACATTACACCAGAGAATAAGTGTGTATTACTTATAGGACTTAAAGAATTATTAATCGTTCACGATCTTTTTTTTTTATATTCATATTATATTAACTTTCAATCGTTTTTGATAAAAAACGAGTTAAATAATATAAAACAGGCATTGTCTATGGTAAGCAGATAATTTCTTGGGATACTTCCCATATGAGATCCCGAGGTCTTGAAGAGGTTTTAAACTGGAAGAATTCACAAACTTCTGACTTTTCTAACAGAGACGATCTAGGTAGACTAACTTGTAAGTAGGTACCAAGCTACGTACTAGTTAAGTTACTTCCGCCACGTTCACTAACCATCTACTGAATATTTAAAGATCTCTTCATCCTCCGACATCAAAAAAGGTAGATGATTTTAATGATTATCATTTCTTTTTCTTTTACATTTTCAAATGTCTATTGTCGCTTGAACAAGACGTATATCATGTATAATATGATTGTAATGCGCTACGAGCTGGTTGGCAAGTTGCCACTGTGCAAATCCCACATCGCCTTTGCGTTGCTGTCGTTTCAGGAGTTATTCATTGCTTTAAATTCCAGAATGGGTAGAATTTCACTGAAATTATCACTATAATTGAAGCACCCAATAGCTCTATACTTCGAGGACTCATTAATTAACTATTAAAGAAAAGTTTTAAGATTTTACTAAACTTAAACACTGGTTCAATATGTTTATATAGAGGTAATGGATTCATGTAAATTTTCAACTGCCCCTGTGACGCAGCGGTTAATTTTATTGTCTGTAACACGGAGGTCTTTGTCTTGTAGGCGTTTCTTGTATAAGTCAAGCAGGCTGCGGTTTCTTATCTGTTATCAAACTTTAACATGGGGATCATAAATATTGAAATATACTCCTTATCACTTATAATTGGGTGAAAGTTTTTCTGTCTATGTTATAGTTATAGCCTTTATCGATGTTAATGTGACAAACAAGTAACAGGTTGTCAAATATCTCCCTTCCGCCTTTTTGTCTTTTGAATTTCGCGGCTATGTACAAAGCGCTACAGAGCTCGTATCTAGCAATACTATACATAATTTGAAAGGTCTTGACATAACCTACAAAACGACGCTATACATAATTAGTTTGGATATTGCGTTCAACAGTTATAGACGTGTAAACATGGAGTTCACTAACGCCGAAATTCGCGCTATTTTAAAGTTTTCCTTCGTTAAAGGCAAATCCGCTAGAGAAACGTTCCGTGAGATTAATGGTGTTTTGAGGGATGGTACTCTATCACTTCGAACCGCGGAGGAATGGTTTCGACGATTCAGAGCCGGTGAAAACGACACCATGGATAAGCCAGCCGGCGGAAGACCTGTGACGACAAATACCGATCAAATCATGGACTACATCGAGTTAGACCGGCATGTGGCATCTCGTGACATCGCCCAGGAGATGGGAGTTAGTCACCAAACCATTTTAAACCATCTGCAGAAGGCTGGATACAAAAAAAAGCTTGATGTTTGGGTGCCGCATGATTTGACGCAAAAAAACCTTCTAGACCGAATCAACGCCTGCGATATGCTGCTGAAACGGAACGAACTCGACCCATTCTTGAAGCGGATGGTGACTGGCGACGAAAAATGGATCACATACGACAATATCAAGCGAAAACGGTCGTGGTCGAAGGCCGGTGAATCGTCCCAAACAGTGGCCAAGCCGGGATTGACGGCCAGGAAGGTTTTGCTGTGTGTATCGTGGGATTGGAAGGGAATCATCCACTATGAGCTGCTCCCATATGGCCAGACACTTAATTCTATCATCTACTGCGAACAACTGGACCGCTTGAAGCAGGCGATCGACCAGAAGCGTCCAGAATTGGCCAACAGGAAGGGTGTAGTGTTCCACCACGACAACGCCCGACCACACACTTCGTTGATGACTCGTCAGAAGCTACGGGAGCTCGGATGGGAGGTTTTATCGCATCCACCATATAGCCCGGACATAGCGCCAAGTGATTACCACCTGTTCCTGTCCATGGTGAACGCCCTTGGTGGTGTAAAGTTGAACTCAAAAGAGGCTTGTGAAAAGTGGCTGTCCAAGTTCTTCGCAAATAAGGAGGGGGGCTTCTACGAGGGAGGTATTATGAAGTTGCCGTCTAGATGGAAACAGATTATCGAACAAAACGGCGCATATTTGAACTAAATCCGATCACTGTAACACTGTTTATAAAGCATTAAATAAAGAGCAAAAAAGCGGAAGGGAGATATTTGACAACCTTATATATCTACTTTCTGATGTTTTGCAGTTCTTATTCGTCCTGGATATCCATTCAAGCCTGAACATCTAAACCAAGTTTTTTAAATTTCAGTGTACACATAATTAAGATAAGAGTAGCACTTAAGTTACATTCCGTCATGAAAATAAAACTTGATGAGGATGTAACAAATAATGATAAGAATTTTCTTATAAATATTCATAGTATAATATTTACTGCTGGTAAGGAATTAATTGAATATTATGCAGGTGAATTCGTATGCACAGCTAGTGTTAAAATGTAACTTATAAGCGAGTGTTGGTAGTTGTAATAAATAATTAGTATATGAATGGGCCTCTAGAGAGGAGTGTCATCGCGGGAGCACTTCCGTTCACGAGAATTTTGTTTCCGCTGTTGAAATACGTAAATACGGCTGTGAAATGTAAAATATATTATAGTTTATTTATAAAAGACTATTCCGTCTTCCAATATATATTTAATCTGTCACAGTTTCTACATCCACAGTTCATACAAACAGTAACAACGCGAGACCTGCAGTGTCCATCTGTTACACCAAAACGACAGCGATGTCATCTTTACAACAATCACACGACTACTATATTAACTATTTCGTAAAAATTATGTATTAATGATTTGAATTACACTTCAAGATATATAGATACAATTATCAAATAAATATTAGCGTGTAATATAATAATACAATAGTATTGAGATTTTTATTCTCGATTCATTCCAGTCCTAGGATCAATACAATCTAGTTTTTCAAATAAAATAGTTTGTAACCACAATTATTTTTCTACAACATATAACACTGATGTATTTTATGCATAGTTATAAATCAGTAACCACTTATTTTTTACTAACACTAATAAAAACTAAGAGACAAACAAATGAAGAAACTAAGAAATATATCTAAAAACTAAGATCCTGTTGCTAGTAAACAATATCTAATGATTTCTGTTATTTAGCTTTAATGTTCACGGTACGATCCTGTATACCTAAGTAATGGAGTTAGATGATAATAGTGTTATTACTAACCTTACTAACACATTGTCAAATCTATTAATTTCCGGTAAACCTTAGTTAAGCTTTCTTCAGTTAATGTTTGCTGAAATTTGTGTTGAAACTATTATTTCCGTTTACTCATTTAATGTAGTCAGTGGAGTTCCTGGTGTGTCTGCTCCTGACGGATGACCCGTGATAAAGGTTGAAGGTTTTGATGGATCACGAGAACCGGTAATGGGGTTGGCAGCTTAAATAATTATCCTCAAGCCTCGTGAAATATTACGCGCCCGCGCGAGGTTTATACCTGGGATATATTCAATGAAGCAATCCGTTGCTCGGTTAATGTAGACGCCGGGTGATGAGGATGAGGGATGTCTGGATGGTTTTCAAGTTAAAGTAGATCATTTAAGTGAGAATCATAACACGAATTCAGCTCGTCGAAAGGATACCTTTCCGAGTAAGCGATTAGACGATTATAATGTTCATCTGATGGTAAGCGTCTCACTCGGCATATAACGCTCGTTGCTTTTTGAAATCACCGCCATTACTTCAGTAATTTCAGTTACAACTACACCATTCAAATCAGAACATTAATATTCACACTTCATCAAAAGCATTAAGGTAGTTATGAAGCAACAATTGTCACTCTTTAATGATTGCGTATCTTTTTATCTTTTTTGATATTACCAATGGGACCTTTGTGGTGACTATTTAGCTTAATACACGTTATGGGCAGTTCTACATTGCTATCTGACTTTCTTCCTCCTTCTCTCTCTCTGTTGCTGAATATGACTTGTCATGTTGTTGATCACATTCTGATGTGTAAATATTCTAAAACAAAAGACAAAAGTCTTTAATTCGTGCGTGTTGCCAGTGATGACATACGGAACCGAGACGTGGCCACTTACAATGGGCCTTATAAAGAGGCTCAAAGTCACCCAAGGGGCAATGGAGAGGGCTATGCTCGGAATTTCTCTGCGCGATCGAATCAGAAACGAGGAGATCCGCAGAAGAACCAAGGTCACCGACATAGCTCTTAGAATTGCCAGTCTTAAGTGGCAATGGGCAGGGCACATTGCTCGAAGGACTGACGGCTGTTGGGGCAGCAAGGTCCTGGAGTGGCGGCCGCACACCGGCAGACGCAAGCCTGGAAGGCCTCCCACAAGGTGGACTGACGATCTGGTGAAGGTCGCGGGAAGCCGACAGCGATGAGATCCCGACCGTGGGATGTCCGACTGGATGCGGACAGCGCAGAGCCGTTTGGAGTGGAGAACGTTGGGGGAGGCCTTTGTCTAGCAGTGGGCGTCTATAGGCTGATGATGATGATGAAATATTCTAAGAAAACTCTTGCAGATGTGTGCGTCTGTAATCGTGTTAATTACGTCAGGATGATAACATCTGGTTATCACGTTATTTAAATAATGAAAAGGTTTTAGTTAACAGTCGGGTGGTTGCACTCCTCGCTGCGGGTAGATGATTAAATTTAAAAAGGTCCAAGTTAAACCCGAAGGTATCCTCGGGAGATTAGAGGGACGCAGTAATGTCAACTTGTTTAGGTGAAGAGACAGCGTGCCGAATGATTTATGTGAAGGATGGAGTACGCTCGTCCTCAGACCCTCGAACCGCTGCGGTCCGGTTCCTGAGGTTTTCTTTCACATTCAATTTGTATGATGAGCTACCTGCTGTCTTCTCTTGCAGCTACTATATGTAGTTCTTCAAAAAGGACGTAAAAAGATTTCTTCATGATTGCCAACACGCGACGCCTCTGGTGTTTCAGCATATATATAAAAATCGGTTCATTAAAATATTTATCGTTTTATATACAAAATTTGTCTTGCTGGTATTTTTAGCTTTTATTATGTTCTCTCTTTGTAAAATATGAGCTTTTTAATTGAAGTTTTTGAATATATTTTCTTGATGAGCACTTGTTTTAATATTATCTTGCTTTCGTTTTAAATATTAGCGAATTGTTGAAACTTCGCAACTGTTCATCATCTTGAAACGAATTCGTTCTCGATTTATAGTGAGAATAGTGAGTAATAAGAAAACTTAATTTAATAATATAAAGTGAAATGGATTAGTTCGATCAAAATGAATTCCATCAACGTTTGTTTCGATCAGAAGTCGATTTGTATCGAAGACGAAAAGGTTTCGAGTGTCATCCAATTTTACTGTTTCCGATTAGTTTGTGTCGAATAGAGACTTTTCTTTCGGACGTATTTCCTTTTCGGATACGACTTGCTAGTTTCAGACGTTTGTATATTTTTGTAAAGAAAATTGAACGATTAAAGCTTTTCTTTATTCAGTTAACGGTGGTTAGGATGATACACTGCATCACAATGAACTAGTTGCTATATCGTTGCTTTAGTAATGTGACTGGTTACAAATATAAATCGGTACATAGTAATATTTGCACACTACGGAGTAGGAACTGCGTTTTTTTTGTTTGATGAAGCGACGAGACGAGTGAGACGTTCACCTGATGGTAAGTGATACGCTTTCCCATATTATGCCGCTAGTTAGGATAGTATACACTGCACCACATTGCGCTCGTCGCAGACATAATGTCTTAAGTCTCGTTACCACAGTAATATCACTAGCTCACAGCGCTTTTCAAACCGTAACACAGTAATGTTTGCACACTACATTTGGCGGTAGAAATAGTTACTGCGGTATCACTAGTAAAGCTTTAATCTTTATCAGCGTGTAGTCATGTTTCGTGTTCCACTTTTCAAATCTACGTAAGTAATGAAAGCGATGCCGAGCTTTCGAAGTAAATGCCGCATTGATTTGACACGAGCTTTTCAAAAATTTCATCCAAAAATAGCTTTCATTAGCGAAGAGAACATCTTATAAGTTTACTGATTAAAAGGTTTTAACCAAATTGATGACCATGCATGAATGTGTGTATAGGACTAAAAGGGAGTTATTAAACCATAAGCATGACATTAATATACAAGGCATAGGTGCTCTACAAATGATTTTGTGTAAGCCAAATTCCAACGCAGCACGAGATATTTTTGACATGCTTATGGATTAAGGACTCACTTACCACTACTATATTTTTTACTTTAGATTTTTTTTTGTATACTACTGTACGACGAGACGAGCAAGACGTTCACCTGATGGTAAGTGATACGCTTGCACATGACAACGTGGTGCTAGTTAAGATGGGACACACTGCACCACATTGCGCTCGTCGGAGACATAAGGTGTTAAGTCTCGTTACCCCAGTAATTACACTAGCTACAGCGCCCTTCAAACCGGAACACAGTAATGTTTGCACACTACTATTTGTCGGTTGCAATAGGAGCTGCGGTGGTATCCACCCAGACGGTCTCCGGCAACAGAGACCTACCACCTGGTGAAAATTTTTTTTATAATTCAATTAAGAGGTGTAATTTGCGTTTATTCTTAAGTTTTTCATTTTTTGTGTTCTTGTTAGGTTTTGTATCAATGGGGCCGGCATGTCCGTAAGGGATAAAAGCCCCAAAAAATTATAAAGAGAAAAAAATAATGGCCATGCATACATTATTATACATTATGGTAAAGTATGTAAATGATTTAATTATATACCCTTTTAGCACCGGAAGTAGAATTTTAAATGAATAAAAATTTAAATACTGCACACTTCCATAAATAAAGAACATTAGGAATATCAAAATAGCTTACATGACCTCAATAACGAGCAGCACTGGATAACATCTTTAAGAGAAGAGTGAATAGGCTTCTTCTAGACTAGCGCGCTTTGCCATCAAAGACTACATCACCACTTACCATCAGGTGGGATCGTAGTCAAGTTTTAGCCTATACTTAATTAAAAAAAAAACACACGACATCCGTACACTATGAGCTCTGACGACCAATTCCTTTCGCTATTTCCGAGCACCGAGTCCCCCACTTTATCTAAGTACCCGCCGATCGAAGGTGTGGCCGACGATGATATATGTAGGCTCCTTACAATACAATCTTACTTCATCATCATCATCAGCCTATAGACGCCCACTGCTGGACAAAGGCCTCCCCAACGTTCTCCACTCCAAACGGCTCTGCGCTGTCCGCATCCAGCGGCTTCCCGCGACCTTACTTACTATATCCTAACTAGCGACATTTATTACTAGCAAGCACATCACTTACTATCAGGTGACGTCTCGATGATTTCGTCAGTTGATCTAATAAAAAATATGTGTAATTAAAAGCCATACCATGTTTTACACTCTCCAATTGTTTATTTATAAAATCTTTCTAAATTATTATCTTCTCTTTGCTTCTATTTGGTGTGGTATCATATATAGAAACAAGCCGAAAAAATTATGAGCGTCATCTTATTATCTGTGTCTCTATTGCTTTGTAAGTTTAAAATGTGCCGAATTGACCTAGGCCTTACTTTCATGCTTTGAATACAAAGGCCGCGAGTTCGATTCACAATAAATCTTTATTTTTCTTTTTTCCACCTCCACAGTGTGTTTAGAATAGTTCAGGACAACGACCAAGCGCTTAATATTTAAACATGCGGTTCCAGAAAGAATAGGTGACTAAACGGAAGGGGGTTTTAGTCCGTAGGCTGTTGAGTCCACTACTCAGCAGAGTCGGGCATACCACAAGGCCCGGGCCTATGGCTATCCATGAGGATTTCCCCCTGCCGACTTAAAAAAAAATAATATTTAAACATAGCAGATTACCACTGCATCGTCTCAGTTCTGTCACTTGTTTTTTTTATATATTTTAATGTCATACCGTCATGTCTTGCATTCTCTAATACTAATCGTTACGTTGAACTGTGCGGTTTAATTTTATTCCTCTCCGAGAAGTTTTTGCACTGAAACCTAATTATCAGCGTTAACACAGTGCTTTGACCTTTCATATCTCCTTAACTAGAAGAGCTATACATTTCTTGTTTCAGATTTCTCGTCTCTTTATCCTGTACTCCTCTATCCCGATAGATTATCCATGTAGCTCAGGTTTAAAAGTTATAAGCGTTACGGAGTGTTTTAATCAGCGCATTAGTATCATTAGCGCAGATGCAATTAGGTGATGGAGATTTATGCAGATATTTAGGTCAGTAATTAACATTAAAATATGTACAGCAAAAAGTGCTTCGGGTTCTGTTGCTTGGCCGGCTGCCAATCGTCTATTTGGCTAATATCGCGACATTTGGCACACATCTCGAACAACATCCGCTGCACGACGTCCCTTTTCCTTATTTATATACCAGCACTAATCCATGCACCAAATTTTTGAAAATCACACATATATATGTCGGAGTATTATTCCCGAAGGCATTTTTAAAAATTTCATGTCTGCGGTAGTGGGATCACTATCTGCATTTTAGTGGTTGCCAATTGTTAAGTAAAACATATTTTTGCAGAATCTTATATTAGTCCCATGACGTAACGATTTCTTAACAGGTTCGTACACTATTCTATTTATACCCGCAAAAGTTAAAAATTACATAAACACTTGATTTTAATAAATCATTTCTAAGATGAACTTTAACTTACAATTGATGAAGTTTCAACAATCAAATGATTTTCCGGAGTCGATATATACAATGGTTGTATTTTATGACCGGAACACAGCGATGCTGTTATTACAACCCATTGGTCACATATCAAATTCCAAAGAAACCTTAATCGATAAAACTTTACTATTTACATCCAGGATTCGAACCGGGGTCTATATAAATTAAGATTTTATTTTAAAGTACAATAAAGCGGTTCGTACATTTGGTTTTTTATTAACTGTTCTTCTGTATATTCTTCTTAAAGATTGTATTATTATTGTATTATCACAATAAACAAATTAAATATTATGTATGTATGTAAGTTTGTATATGTATAAGATGTAAGTAATATGTTTGTATGTATATATGTAGAAATGATGTATGTGTATATTGTAGATATTTTTTTTTTTTTTTTTTTTTGTCGGAGGAAAAATGCACTTACGCACTACGTGTCGGACTCAGCAATTGGCCATACCGACTAAAAAACCTCCCAAGGGACCTTCTTGAGCCCCCGCGGAACCACCGTTAGGTATTACTTCGCGAGGGCGGTCTAGCAATCTTGCTGTACCTTATATATGGGCTTTTCGCCTCTTCTGTTCCTCTTGCCTCAATGTGGTCATCACTTCTGCGGTGTAAGCACTCACTTTATCCCACGCTTTTTCAGACTCCAGCATACTCTGCACTATATTGTCCACTGTGACTGTGCCTATTGCTGTCGTTAGGTCTTCGCGTTCCTTACTGTAGCGGGGGCACGTGAAGAATACGTGCTTATATTGTAGATATTATATATGTATATATGTAAGTATCATGTACGTATATATGTAGATGTTGTGTATGTATATATATATATATATATGCGAGTATTAATTTAAACTAAAATTATCACCCGCCATTCCTCTCTATTCCACTGTCAAACATTCTCCCGGGGTTGACTGGTAGAGAATGCCACTAGGCATTAAGTCCGCCCATTGTAACGTTTTGGCGTATACAATAAAGATTTTAAATAAATAAATAATTATTAATAAATTAGATTAGTGTTTTTTTCTTTCAATTTATTTATTTCAAACTTGCCGTACATGGTACGACAAGTTGAGGGTAGACTTAATGCCTAGGTAGCATTCTCTGGCAGTCAACCCTAAGAGACTAATAAGTTGTGAAGGTAGGTGTACAAAAACCAATACAGCAGCATACAGCAAATTTATATGTGATGATAAAAAAAGGTACAATATGAAATACTCTTGATAACAGCAAAGTGTCGACGCACCCTCGACACTCGGCTGGCTGACGCCGACACTAGTGCGCACTTCAGTTTCGGCAACGGTTAAATTAACAGAATGTGTATTTCATTTAAATCTCACCTCTCCACTAGTTGGTACAAAAAATATTGTTGAATAAAATTAAGCTTTAAAGCACAATGTTGCAGTGTATATCATTCTAAAGTGACAATTACACCTTTGGTGTTCTTATCTAGAACGCGGAGCTGAACCTGTCTTGTAAATTGAATGTTTTAACAAAATATAGATGGTGACTCGCCGTGCGTTTGATCGTCCGCTGGTGGAAAGGAAATGGTGGTTTATATTATGTAAGAAAACATGAGCGAATAACAATTCTCTTTTAACATATATTATTTGTCAGGTTTTTTCACAAACATGATTTTTTTAAACTAAAATGACTGCTACGCCATCTTTACAATAATCATACAACTACAACATTATTATCAATTTTGTAAAAATTTTGAATTATATATTTAATAGGCACTTCTATTTTCAACATACATATTTAATTTACACGTTTTTATATATACAATTCACAAGTCACTGAGTTCACACTTCTAACGCTGTCCAAACAGTAATTAGCTCGTGATCCACAGTTGTCCGCCATTTTTACCAAAATGACAGCGGCGCCATCTTTACAGCAATCAATACAACTATAATTATTATCAGAAAAGTCATGGATTAATAATAATCTCAATATTTCAATTGCACTATAAGAAATTTAAATACAATTATTACATAAATATTAGTATGAAATATAATAGTACAGTATCCAGTAATTCATTTTGGATTAATTAACAGTCAATACAATTACTATTTTTCTAACAAAATGTTTATAACCACAATTATTTATCCTCAATATATAACATTTTATAATATTAATATTCGCAACATTTGAATTTTGAAGTTGTATATATCGGAGCGATCACGTTATAAAATCATTATATGCTAAAATTATTTAAATATCAGCGCAAATACGTTTTATGATCGTCTTTTCGTTAAATTTTCATTATGATTTTATGTTAAATTTAAAGTTGACACATGTTTTTGTGATTTTTGTGCGGATATAAAAGGGAACGCGCCGGCGTTATAAAAACAAGATCCTGCAAGTTTATATTCTATTGAACAATGGGCCATCCTCAAAATATTGTTGGTGATACCCTAAACGCTGACATCGTGTCTAAAAAATACTTCAGGAGCTATTGCACTTATACATACAATTATTAAATAAATCTTTATATGAAATATAATAATACAATAGTATGGAGATTGTTATTATCGATTCAGTTTCTTACAAATCAACACCATTTACCAGGTGGTAGGTCTCTGTTGCCGGAGACCGTCTGGATGGGTACCACCGCAGCTCCTATTGCAACCGACAAATAGTGGTGTGCGAACATTACTGTGTTCCGGTTTGAAGGGCGCTGTAGCTAGTGTAATTACTGGGGTAACGAGACAACACCTTATGTCTCAGGCGACGAGCGCAATGTGGTGCAGTGTGTACCATCTTAACTAGCAGCACGTTGTCATGGGCAAGCGTATCACTTACCATCAGGTGAACGTCTTGCTCGTCTCGTCGCTTAGTAGTATAAAAAAAAAAAATGTGTGCGTGTACTAGCGTACACTCGTAAGAAGTGAAACTACAAAAAACTTTATCAGTTTACAAAAAATATATATATATATATATATATATATATATATATATATATATATATATATATATATATATATATATATATATATATATATATATATATATATATATATATATATATATATATATATATATATATATATATATATATATATATATATATATATATATATATATATATATATATATATATATATATATATATATATATATATATATATATATATATATATATATATATATATATATATATATATATATATATATATATATATATATATATATATATATATATATATATATATATATATATATATATATATATATATATATATATATATATATATATATATATATATATATATATATATATATATATATATATATATATATATATATATATATATATATATATATATATATATATATATATATATATTTATCACGTCACTATAGAGCGTTGGGAATAAATAAGCGTGCAATAGAAAAACGGTCAAGTATAGTGGTAGGAGTAAGTCCGTTAAAACGATATGCTATTGGTAAATGGCAATTGCACGACACCACCTAGTGGGCAAAGTCATCACTACTCAAAGCGGGTCTTGGGCTCTTATGGAAGTCGATGCAATCGCCACCTGGATTTCAAAAATCTAACTACTCAAAACGGGCCGCAAAATACATTGGAGACATTTACCAATCCCTACTCCGCTGGAGGAAGTATAACTTCGAATCACGTTACGTAACGTTAAAATGTGACGCGTAACGAAAAAATGTTACTCTAAATTTTTTTCCAACCCCGATAAAGAAGTTTCAATTCAAAAATCAATATAATTACTAGTTTTAGTAACAAAATAGTTTATACCCATAATTATTATTCTACAAAATCTAACACGAGTAATAATTCCACATAACTTCATCTATCAAGCAACGATATTTTTTAGTCATTAAATCCCGCATACTGTTATCACTTACCTTCGTTTCCTATATAGCTATTTATATGCCCCTGTGGTCTCTTACTAGTGATTAAATGGTTCCTGCCCCTCATTGAGATGTGCTGAAGGGCACAATTGTAAATGTTGTTCCTACATTAACACAGCGATAAAACGTAAGAGGAATGAGTTACGAACGACCCTCTCAGGTAAAAATGACCCTCACACATCAGTCAATACACGTAAGCGGCGGTAACCACATGAAAGGGTAGTAAAGCCTGCTCCCCGTTGCATCTTTTATTAATCCCCCACCCCTGCAACCCTTCGCAGTAATCTCCGGCGGGTGTACACAGGATCCGCTCGCTTTTAAATTATAATATTAAAACGGAAATGCTAAGTATACCCTTCGACGCTTATAAATTAGGAGCGTGGGAGGCATCATTTCCGCTGCGGTTACATTTTGTTTACGTACCAACTTAAAAAGGGGTTCTAAAGATATTTTCGTTCCATTAATCCATACTAATATTATAAATGCGAAAGTAACTCTGTCTGTCTGTCTGTCTGTTCCTCTTTCACGCCTAAACGGCTGAACGGATTTTGATGAAATTTGGTATGGTGATAGATGATAACCTAGAAATGGTCATAGGCTATATATATGTATATAATAAAGCTTGTAAAATAATAATAGTAAATATAATTTATGTACTATAATTATAACTTTGGCCACTCTTCTGGAACCCACTAATATTTAAATATTAGTTATTAGATGAACATATATAGAGCTGAACCCCACACACCGCCCTATCACCAGAGTGACGGTTCAGTCCAGATTTTTTGCGCTGGCTATAAAATAGGTAAGAACAAAAAACTGCCACATTCCAATTTTTTGACAGAACGAAGTCTGTCGGGTCAGCTAGTTTTATATAACAAAAACCTCATAGTCCAGGTGATGAATTTTTGTTGAAATTTCACGATGTGTTCAATATTGATTCGGGAGTGGTAGTGAAGTGTGAAGTAAAGCGCTACACTATCACACTATGACACACTGAACACTATCACAACGTCTCTCTTGGTTCGTGTTTCGATTACCAAAATAACGTCCCACTTTACATTATCACTATACATATTATATGATTCAGAGGTCCCCGTGTACTAAAACATTCAAAGGCAACCGTGCCCGTTTATCTTTCATCTACAAATTAAACCGTCTGTACATCTTTATGAACGGTACGTGTATTGCGTTATCCTTGTTTGCGTCCCAGTTGTACAAAGCGCCTGTCTGTGTACTTTATCGAGAGAGTACCCCCTTTGTGCGGCGGGGTATTGTGTTTACGGGAACAAGGCAATTATATACCTGAACATTATTTCAGAGCGAGAACGATTTCTCACTCAGATTAGCTACGATTAGCTACGAATGCTACGACGTAGAACATGCTACGTTGAAAGTACTACGTGCAAAGTGCTACGCAGAATGTGCTACGGACTTGAAACAATCGACTCCAGGTTGCAAGTTAAATTTTTAATATCTTAGCTGATATCAAAAACTTAACTTAACAATAGCATTGATGTGAAAAGGAGGTCTAAGGTACCACCAGTGTGATTTGATAAGTCGATAAGAGGTATAAATCCTTGTTTTAAGATAATTATAACTTATGGATTAAGAATAAGTAAATTAAACTTTAAAGATGGAAAGTTTTCTGTACATAAATTTATATACATTGATATATCATACACTCCCGGACACATCTATCGGCCCACCTAGTGTTTAAAAGTTTTAACGGTGTCTAGCTAAAAATAAATGTTAGGTGGAGCAATAAGTTTTAATGCAGTTTTAAAGCTGATTTTTTGGTCAACTCTTAGGTATGTGTTTTTTTTAATTTTGAATTCAGGATTATGAAAATAAAAACGAAAATTCGAGTCTGTTCATTGTTTTCGACGACCCAGGAATGGAGAAAACTTTTTTATTTCGCACAAGTTGGATTTTTTTTTATGTGTCCGATTATTGGTTCCATAAAAAGGCAAATCTAAACTTAGAGCCAGTTTTGAACAAAAAATATGGATACTCTGCCTGAAATTGTCGCCCAAGTTGTAAAACTTCTGCCGGCCAAATCAATTCGAAATTACAAAAAAAAATAAAAAAAAGACATACATAGGGGTTTACCAATAAATCAGCTCCAAAACTGCATTAAAACTTATTGCTGCACCTAACATTTATTTTTAACTAGACACCGTCGAAACTTTAAACACTGGGTGGTGGGCCGATAGATGTGTCCGGGAGTATATTTTAAATGATACATCTTTCGTAATCATCGGTCTATTATTGTTATGAACTAATCTTATTGCCTTCTTAAGTTGATAAAGTTTGTTGTTAAAGTTGATGATCTAAGTTATCATGATTTCAGCTCATTGTCGTCAGCTTTCACAGTACCGCGGGGAGAAATCTTAAAGATTGGCAATCGGTACGAACAGGTTCTGTGAGCTTTGTAGCGAAGTTAATGAGATAGACCGATAACTTGGGAGACCGGGGGCTACCCGTTTAACAATCTTTAGGGAAATCGGATGCCTTTTTTACGTGAAACCTTCGCATATTTCAGCAGTAAAGTGCGATCCAATTTTGTTTGAAAGGAGATTTTGTAAAGTATTTTATTGAGATCATATGATGGTGTTACTTATAAATAGTTTTTATGTACAAGGAGTATATGCAAACGGAGGCACGGTTTAGGTTATCGTCAGTGATGACATCGCTCATGGACAGCAGCTAAACTTGGAGAGTGGCAGTTGCATTGCCAACCATTGATGGGTAAACGTTAATACTTCCAGCTTATAATTCTTGTAGCTATAATAATAAATTAAAATAATGAAATACATAATTATCAAAAAATTAAGTCCTAATCGTAGTTTCGCAGAATCTTTTTATATTTGTCCAACAGCCTATCGATTTCTTAAGACGTCTGTTACTTTCGTCTCTTTAATATACACTCCCGGACACATCTATCGGCCCACCTAGTGTTTAAAAGTATTAACGGTGCCTAGCTAAAAGTAAATGTTAGGTGGAGCAATAAGTTTTAATGCAGTTTTAAAGCTAATTTTTTGGTCAACCTTTATGTGTGTTTTTTTTTTTAATTTCGAATTCAGGATTATGAAAAAAAAAATGAAAATTCGAGTATGTTCATTGTTTTCAACGACCCAGGAATGGAGAAAACTTTTTTTATTTTGCACAAGTTGGTTTTTTTTTTACGTGTCCGATTATTGGTTCCATAAAAAGGCAAATCTAAACTTAGAGCCAGTTTTCACCAAAAAATATGGATACTCTGACTGAAATTGTCGCCCATGCTGTAAAACTTCTGCCGGCCAAATCAAATCGAAATTACAAAAAAAATAAAAAAAAACCTACATAGAGGTTGACCAATAAATCTGCTTCAAAACTGCATTCAAACTTATTGCTCCACCTAACATTTATTTTTAACTAGACACCGTCGAAACTTTAAACACTGGGTGGTGGGCCGATAGATGTGTCCAGAAGTATATTTTATTCGCCAAGTAACAGTGTGCAAACATCTCTGTATTCAATTTATAATCTACAGCAACTCCGTGTTGTTATAGGCAGGTGATCGTCTCGTCTCAATTTGGGGTGTAAAAATAATAATTTTCGCAGAACTTTAATTAAATTGTCGGCACTATTGGGAAATGGCCGCTTCCGAACCTTCGGTGGAAAATATCTATTTATAAGGTTTACCGCATTAAGGCGTTTTGTGGAGCCCATTCACGAATACGGGAATTGCTTTCACGGCGGTGAGACCATTACGCAGATTGGGTGAACGGTAACTTATCGTATCGCAGTAAACGTCTTTTTTTAAAATCCTGCGATTATTTTATAATTTTTCAGTATTTCATACGATAGTAAAGCGCTTTCATACGTTAACACACGTGAAGTTAAGTTATGTAGTTTAGATCAATGTATACAGCTTCCATAATACTTTATAAGTTATTATATATCCATAGAAGTGCTAATAAATAAGCCGGTAATGTATTCGAAGTGGTTCATCCGGATCCCTGCACGGTCGAGCTGGCGGGATAATTGAAGGTGCTCCATTCGGGAGTACATTAATAGATTTCACCTTTCACCTTTTACCTTGGCACCTCAGTTTTCAACTTGTTCAATTTATTTAAAAAGTAACGATACTTTGCGTGTATTGGTGTTTTCAATCGATACTCATTTTTAGTTTTTTATTTATCACTCGTTAGATCCGACTCGAAGGACCAAACAATAGAATAACAAGGAGTTTTTTTTAAGTAACATTTTTTTTTTATACTACTATGCGACGAGACGAGCAAGACGTTCACCTGATGGTAAGTGATACGCTTGCCCATGACAACGTGGTGCTAGTTAAGATGGTACACACTGCACCACATCGCGCTCGTCGCCTTGAGACATAAGGTGTTAAGTCTCGTTACCCCAGTAATTACACTAGCTACAGCGCCCTTCAAACCGGAACACAGTAATGTTCGCACACTACTATTTGGCGGTTGAAATAGGAGCTGCGGTGGTACTCATCCAGACGGTCTCCGGCAACAGAGATCTACCACCAGTAAAAAAATAAAAGTAATATAGCAAAAAAGTAACTAGTGAAGTTACTAGGGTAACGAGATTTTATGTAACTCAACTAGCTACTACTTCACGTGATAGTACATCACTCGTCTGCTCATAACATGGCGCTAGTTTCGATAACACACTGCCTTAGCATCATCGTTTAAACCGATAATACTAAAACGTTCAATCTCGTTACGCCAGTAATTTCTTACTTAATGCCTCTTAAGCCGAAGAGCATTATGCTCCCTTCCAACTCTACAAAGGCTCTACATAATATCAACGCTACAGCATTAATCTGGCGGCAGCTGATGCTAAGTGGATACCTGTTCAATATCATGTTATAGTACCATTTGAATTTTTAATGATATGTGATAATGAATGTATGATTTAATGATGACATGATGATTGTTTGTCCAAAAGAAGTCATGGTCTCTGTTGCCGGAGACCGTCTGGATGGGTACCACCGCAGCTCCTATTTCAACCGCCAAATAGTGTTGTGCAAACATTACTGTTTTCCGGTTTGAAGGGCGCTGTAGCTAGTGTAATTACTGGGGTAATGAGACAACACCTTATGTCTCAGGCGACTAGCGCAATGTGGTGCAGTGTGTACCATCTTAACTAGCAGCACATTGTCATGGGCAAGCGTATCACTTACCATCAGGTGAACGTCTTGCTCGTCTCGACGCTTAGTAGTATAAAAAAATATCCGATGATGTTTAGTTAATTTTTTTTTCTTTACTAATACTTTATTTTGTTCTTTGATTGTTTATTTGGACGTTAAGAATTTTATTTGTCAAGTTGAAAAGATGTTATCGGCAAAATGGGCGCCGCCATAATTTGGTGAATAAATTTGCTACCAATAAGGTAATTTCTTTTGGCCCACCTTGTATGTGAATGTTTTACAAGTTACCATTCTCATTTATTAAAACTCAATTTTACGGATTTTATCGCGTTTATTATTTGTTTGTTTATTCCGTCTGCAATCTGTGACCATGTTTTGGATCATCCCAACTATTACATCAGATTCGATGAACCTCAAATCCTCGCCAAAGAACACCGATTCCTGCCAAGGATGATTCGCGAGGCTATTGAAATTAAAAAACATCCTAATTTTAAAAGAGAAGATGGCTGGGTAATACCACCTGCTTGGGATCCTTTTATCAATAAAATTAAACCAAATCCCAGGCGAACCACTAGAAGACTTCAAGATACAGTGAGCTCTTTCTGCGTAGATCGGACCATTAATAATAATTAAAAAGTTGTGGGTACCATGTGATAGCTGGGACATTTGGACGTCTGTCATCTTAGTCCTCCCGTGACCATGACTGCTGCAAAGCGGTCGAAACGTCGGGAATAAACAAACAAATAATAAACGCGATAAAATCCGTAAAATCGAGTTTTAATAAATGTGTAACATTCGCGGAAATATAAGAAATCATTATTACCATTCTCTTTAACCAGCGCTTCATTTGTAAGCGTGTTAGATGCCATTAAGTGAGCGTTTCTCTCGTTTAATCACTTTTATGAATATGTAACAAATCTTTTCGAAATCAAGTTGGGGAGGTTTACAAACTGAAGTGATGTTGGAAATTACTTATAAGAATATTTGCGGTTGTGCTTTATCAATTGTACGTGCACAGTATAAGTGCGTATGTAAATTGTTTGATGCGGGGCTCGTACCGAGCTACTGCCGTAACTAATGCGATTACTGCGGCTGCTGAGCCTACGAGTGCTTTGTTTGTTTACTGAGGTACCGCGCTAACTTTGTTTTGTGCTGCTGTTTGTTTGCGCAGCCTTCAGCGTGCAAAGCCTTATAAATTAATGTAGGTTAGTATGTTGACGTCGGTACAATATCGTTGGTAGGTCTTTGGGTACGTAGCTAATATATCAGCTGCGAAACAGTAATGTGAATATTACTGTGTTCCGGTTTGAAGGGCGCTGTAAGCTAATGAAGTTACTAACGAGATTTAACACTTTATGTCTCAAGGTGATGAGCGCAATGTGGTGCAGTGTATACCATCTTAACTAGCGCTTTGTAATGGGTAAGCGTATCACTTACCATCAGGTGAACGTCTAAATAATACAATAGAATATCATGCGACACATTTGCGATATTTGTTCCCGAAATGTCACCGATCCCAGATAAAAGCCTTCATCGGAATGGGCATCGTGATGAATGACCGTCCATTGTACCCCGCGACGGCTCCAGGAGTGTCCGCGATAGCTTTCATCGGCGCGATCCTTTTTATATGTTGATAGATTGTTTTCATGTACTAAGTGACGCCTTTCAGTACCAAACACTTAACACATATTTCACGTCGCTCGAGTTCAAGCTGAAACCCGTGTGATGCATACGAAAGCGTTAGTCGTTAGTTTTTGATGTGAAACTAAAGATATATTGTAAAGACTTACAGCTCTTCTCAAACTGGAACACAGTAATGTTTGCACATTACTATTTGGCGGTAGGAATAGGAGCAGCGGTGGTAACTAGACGGTCTTTTTTTTTTTAAATACAACGCGTAAATTGAACCGCAGAGATGTTACGGATTCGTAGCCCGACCGCGGCCGTTAATTGTAGCTCCGCTCGCACGGACGTATTGCGGTCGGAGTGAACCGGACGGATTTACTTTCGCACCGAGTGGGAGTGAGTAATTTTTTTTTTTTTTTTTTTTTTAAATACAACGCGTAAATTGAACCGCAGAGATGTTACGGATTCGAAGCCCGACCGCGGTAGTTAATTGTAGCTCCGCTCGCACGGACGTATTGCGGTCGGAGTGAACTGGACGGATTTACTTTCGCACCGAGTGGGAGTGAGTAATTTTTTTTTTTTTTTTTTTTAAATACAACGCGTAAATTGAACCGCAGAGATGTTTCGGATTCGAAGCCCGACCGCGGTAGTTAATTGTAGCTGCGCTCACGGACGTATTGCGGTCGGAGTGAACTGGACGGATTTACTTTCGAAATATCCAGTGGGAGTGAGTACTTTTTTTATCGACTACGAGCTAGACTTGAAGCCATTTTCACGGTGTGTGGAGTGTGAAGGTTATAAACCAGAGTTTATGACAACATGTTACTAAAGTATAGGCCTTCCGAATTATTACGTTCTTAATTAAGTACCTAGTTTAAGCAAGGGGGTTTTATTGCTGGTAGGTTTCTGTTGCTACAGACCGTCTAGGTAGTACGCAAAGTTCCAGTTCGAAGGGCGCTGTAAGCTAGTGAAATTACTAGGGTAACGAGACTTAACACCTTGTGTATCAAGGCGACGAGCGCAATTTGGTGCAGTGTATACCATCTTAACTAGCGCTTTGTAATGGGTAAGCGTATCACTTACCATAAGGTGAACGTCTAAATAATACAATAGAATATCATGCGACACATTTGCGATATTTGTTCCCGAAATGTCACCGATCCCAGATAAAAGCCTTCATCGGAATGGGCATCGTGATGAATGACCGTCCATTGTACCCCGCGACGGCTCCAGGAGTGTCCGCGATAGCTTTCATCGGCGCGATCCTTTTTATATGTTGATAGATTGTTTTCATGTACTAAGTGACACCTTTCAGTACCAAACACATTACTATTTGGCGGTAGGAATAGGAGCAGCGGTGGTAACTAGACGGTCTTTTTTTTATGGAAAAAAGTTAATGCTTGACCGCGATCCCATCTGATGTTAAATGGCGATGTGATCTGTGGTGGTAAAGCGCATTAACTTTGTAATAGCCTATTCACTCTTCTTTTGAAGACACCCACGTTGTAATTGGACGGGAACACTGACGCGGGCAAATTGTTCCACTCTGTTGCTGTTCTTATTAAAAAAGGGGAGCAAAACATCTTTGTTCGTAAACTGGGGATGTTTACAACATGAGGATGGTACCTTGTCGTGCGTCTGGTCGTCCGGTAGTGGAAAGGGGATGGGAAAATCACGTCGTGTAATTCCAGCGCACACTCTCCTAAATATATCCTGTAGAACACGGCGAGGCTGGCCACTCGGCGCCTGTGTTCAAAGCTGTCAAGTCTAACCATGACAAGTTCCTGATCACCAGTAAGCCTCATAGCCCACCTCTCCACCGAGTCTAGTGCTGAAAGATGGGTTTTTGCAGCACCTGCCCAGATATAGCAACAGTACTCCACACACGACCGGACCTGTGCTTTCTATAAGGTCAAAAGCTGCCCCGGTGTGAAGTACTGCCTCACTTTGGAATGGATCCCCAGTTTCCTTGCAGCTAACTTAGCTTTGGACTCGATGAACTGCGGTCTCCGGCAACAGATCTACAAGCAGTAAATATAACTGGCGATGACCTCCGACGTATTAAATTAATAATTTCATAAAGCGGCTCGCACAAAAGTTAACGAAGTATTCGCGAAACTTTCAGAATGTTAATTACTGAATTTGGCGCTGCGGGTCGGATGAAATTTGTTGTTTTTTTTTTAAATACAACGCGTAAATTGAACCGCAGAGATGTTACGGATTCGAATCCCGACCGCGGCCGTTAATTGTAGCTGCGCTCCTACGGACGTATTGCGGTCGAAGTGAACCGGACGGATTTACTTTCTCACCGAGTGCGAGTGAGTAATTTTTTTATCGACTACGAGCTAGACTTGAAACCATTCCCATGGTGGAGTGTGAAGACTATAAACCAGAGTTTATGGGAACATGTTACTAAACTTCCAAATTATTACGTTCTTAATTAAGTACCTAATTAAGTATTAGAGTTTATTAGAGTTAGGTTGTTATTAGTTTTAGACAAATTTTCCACATTTTCTTACATTTATTGTTAATAAATTAAAAATTTCTTTCTGCGCTTTCCAACATACTTAATTAATGTACAATGAAACTTCATTTAGCCTTACATACTGTAATCAATTAGAATTTAATATAAATTGTTAACGCTGTGGTTTCAATAAATAAATAAAAAAGTTTAAGTAACGGGGTTTTATTGCTGGTAGGTTTCCGTTGCTACAGACCGTCTAAGTAGGTACCATCGCAGCTCCTATTACAACCTCCAAACAGTAGTCAAAGTTCCAGTTCGAAGGGCGCTGTAAACTAGTGAAACTACTGGGATAACGAGACTTAACACCTTGTGTATCAAGGCGACGAGCGCAATGTGGTGCAGTGTATACCATCTTAACCAGCGCCGCGTTGTTATTTTTCTTAACTAGCCAGCGTATTACTTACCATCAGGTGAAAGTCTCACTCGTCTTGTCGCTTCATAGAAAAAAGTATTTGTTTCCATTTCATTCCAGCCGTTTTATGTTATATTTAGAATTGCATATGTTCCTTTACTATAGTGAAGTTTAAGGCAATAAGAGTAGATCACAACCATTCTATAGTCGGGTACAGTTGAGTATATGCTGTAGAAATTCTCTGTGAAAAAGTGTGAAGTTTTCAAAAGATTTATTCAGTTTCCATTTAGTCTCTAATCTGAAATTGTTCTCACGTCCCCGTACTTTCTCCGAAATTGTTTCAGTCCCCGCCACCTTCGTTTCAGAGCAGGAGCGGGACGTGACGAGTTTTAGTTTCAATCGAAGTTAAGACGGAAAAATAACTTTAAGACGAATTTGTTCTAATTGGAAAACGTGTCCACATTATATGTAAGACTAAATAACTTAAACTTCGTAATACATTTCAAAAATACAATTTGCTTGCTTATAAAATTCTTAAAGACGATCACATTTTAGTTATTATAGTTAACCACCACTGGTACTTCTACTGACAAATACTAGTGTGGAAACATTATTATGTTCCAGTTTGTAGTAAGCTGTATCTAATTTAATATACAAAAGAAAAGATCTGGTATTAATATATTTTAAATAACAGCGTTTCATAGTGTTTCGTATTTAATTCAATGTGTTGATGATGATGATGAAATGTGTTAACGAGTTTGATTTATTCATATCACCGTCGTCGAAATTGATCAGGAGTCCTTTTTTTTAATCATAAATGCCTCAAGATCAATTTGGCCCACGGCGTTTGATGAACGGCAACTTCAACTACAGAAGATGGCTCACACGATGATAATATACGAAGACAGTTGCAGTTTGCTGATTTTACTGCTTGCTTATGAAAATGAACTGTTCAGTGTTGACGGACTGGATATACCGCCTCAACTATTTCCAGAAGATACAGAATGGATGGGAGTTATTGAAAATTTAATGAAGAACTTGGAGTGTGCTGCTGAAGAGGTACCCGATGAGGCTTGGACGGAGCCCGGCGTGTGATCTTATTGGTAGTGTGACTGCTAATCTATCATAAGACACACGCGGCTCTGTCCGACCGCTCGCTGCTGCACCAGGACTCTGCTACGACGAGGGTCTGATCCTTTTGGTTTCGACAAACTTGATATATTTTTTTTATACTACTTTGCGACGAGACGAGCAAGAAATTCATTGTTGGTAAGTGATACGCTTGCCCATGACAACGCGGCGCTAGTTAAGATGGTACACACTGCACCACATTGCGCTCATCGCCTTGAGACATAAGGTGTTAAGTCTCGTTACCCTAGTAATTACAGTAGCTACATATAACTATTAAGCTGATATAACTAATACAAATAATATACTCATTTTATTATATAACTACTACATAAACCAACGCTTATAAGGATTATCAATAATATCATTTACGTCATCAGTTGAAGTATGTAAGCCTGAAACATCTTCACACCGATCGGTGAAGCCAAACGAATAGTATCCAAGTAAACTTGATCAAACTTAATCGTTATCTGTTCATTATTTTATAATTCATAATATTTTTGTGGTAAAGTAACTTTTTAATGAAATTCAAATAAGTTGCGAATATAAAAAACCTTAGACGCGTTGGTTTTTAAGCGAATTTAATGTAGTTGTATATATCCTTGTAAAATTATGTAGTAGTTGTAAAAAATATATAAATGTTAAGTTAATCAATGTCTAATATATTTAATTTGTTTTAAGTAAATGAAATATTATTACAAAATGTCTTCGTTATATTTCTTAAATGCTCGATTCTGTTTTAGCAAAACTCATTTGTAATCTTTAAACTTTTAAAACAAGTTACACTTCAATTATACAGTGCTCTATCTAAATATCATTTTACTGAAGACGCTTTGTAAAAAAAAAGGACTCCTCTGAATAACTTGATCCATTTGACAGCTTTAATTATGCGAACGAATCGGAAAATAGAAATGTCAAACGTCAAAGGAAAATGAAACTTTCCCATCGCTACGGTTTTATAAATTTGCTCAGTGGCGCAATGAGTAAGCGTCTTCGAATACGCGTAGTCCTGGATTCGATATCGTGGATTTTGCTGAGTTTATCTCATCTCCACTCTGGGCTCACTTTCCAATGAAGGCCTAATCTTCAAAGCTCGTGAAACCGAAAAGCGTTTTAGTCGCCGTTTACAACATACGCTTACCTTAGCCTATGACTCCTGGGCTTATACTTTTTACTTATAGAGAAGTGAGTAATCATTTTAGTTAGGAATCTTAATATTATTACAATTAAATCAAACAACCAAGTATATGTCGGCGGACGGCCAGAGCTTACGCAGGAATTCATGGGGAAATGAAACTTCCGAGTACAGAGACAACTTTACACGTCAAAAGCAGAATACTAAATCAATGGAACTCGATGACAGCGAAGATTTTATACCTTGCTCGGTTGTTTTTCAATTACATGTCTATTTTTATTACTAATACAAATGTAAAATTACTTGACCCTTTATAATTACAAGAACAATATAAAATTACAAACTATTTATACAAAACTCTGAAAATGTCTTCCTTCGTTAATTTGGTTCTTAATTGTATCGATTTTAGTAAATTGAACGATATGACAACAAAGCGGAAGTGTCGGTAACAAATCTTAATAATAAGTTTAAACATTTTAAAACTAGATGGCAGCACCACGTGCGCCCAAATATACCATCGTGCTTGTTCTGTGGACCGTGCAATAATATATTTTTTTTATTCTACGAGACTAGCGCGACGGTCACCTGATGGTAAGATGGTATACACTGCACCACATCACGCTCGTCGTAAGACATAGGGTGTTAAGTCCCGTAACCTCAGTAATTTCACTAGCTTACAGTACCCTTCAGTAAACACAGTAATGTCATCACACTACTGTTTGGCGATATAGTCACTGCGCATTCAAAATAAAGTTTTGTCTGTATGTATAAATTTGACACTAAAGTCAAATTTAAATTACATAATAACTCGTCATGTAAGTCAGTGTAAATATTTTAACTTTTACTGTATATAAAGGATACTTTATATGTATGGAGGTGATGTGTTACGTTGGCACTGTTTTGATAGGTTCGCTTTGTTCTGACGTTAAATACTTTTAAAGGTCTAGCCGATGGCCATCGGACCTCCGTAATCCGATTACCGACGTTCACAAAGCCACCGGTAATGATACGTTAACATTTTGTTAAGCAACTCACTTACCGTTACTTGGAATGGTTGAAAATGTTTTTCTTTGTTAATTAAATTTTATCGTGCATGCTTTGGTCAGATCTGTAATCTATGGTACGGGTCTGATATAAACATTATTTTAATTTATTATATATACACTATGCAATTCACAATGAACCTTATAACTTAGTAAGTTGTTAAAGAATAGAGAGAGATGGAAAGTATTAAGTTTGACAGTAGATAGAGCTTAAGAGAAACGAGACCACATTTTTAGGAGTAGATTCAGAGTTATCGTACAACGGGTACGAAAACGAAAAAAGGTTGAAAAGCACTGATCTTTACAGGTATTACTTTATCACTTATGAGTACAGTTGTACTGTAAATAGCTGAAATGAATTTTAATTTCTGATCTTTTTTCTGATTACTAAACGAATTCTCTAATTACGGTGATTATTAACAGTTACTGTTTTTGAAGCTTTGCTTAGTGAAGTAATTACGTGTTATTATATATTAATTGATTTTTGAATGGGAAGTTTAAACAGATACAAATATGTTAAGTTAATATTCGTTTGTTGTTAGAAAGCAAATACTAAAAAAAAAATTCACTTTAACTAAGATGGAAGAATAGATTCAAAGATACTCAATTGCGATTTTTCATCTTCTAAATCGTATTTCCTCGTGACTGAGGGTCGTGGTCATCATGTGTAATGAAACCAGAAGACTTGTCAGTTATAATAGAGTAGTGTTGCCATTGCCTTCTCCATTTCACATACTAGTGCGAGCACGGATGGTCATCACATAGATATGCAGGTTTCCTCACGATGTTTTCTTTCACCGTCAAAGCACAATTTACTAGTTGGTGTTATACTATTATTAATTGCGTTAAATACATTATAAATATATGCATTGTTAAGCTTTTACATGTATATTTAAATTTTTCAGCGAGTAAATCATATATTACTGTTGATGAAACAGTTGATTTGTGTAAATATGAAATAATAAAATCATTCGTACAATTATTTGCTTAATGTCCGCAGAGGCGCGGCGGCCATGATGAATTAACAGCTGTAAATGTAAAGAATAAATGTTGTTTTACCATATAAATTATTTCCAGTGAATAATATACACTCCCGGACACATCTATCGGCCCACCTAGTGTTTAAAAGTTTTATCGGTGTCTAGCTAAAAATAAATGTTAGGTGGAGCAATAAGTTTTAATGCAGTTTTAAAGCTGATTTTTTGGTCAACCTTTATGTATGTTTTTTTTCTAATTTTGAATTCAGGATTATGAAAAAAAGACGAAAATTCGAGCCTGTTCATTGTTTTCAACGACCCAGGAATGGAGAACACTTTTTTTATTTCGCACAAGTTGGATTTTTTTTTATGTTTCCGATTATAGGTTTCATAAAAAGGCAAATCTAAACTTAGAATCAGTTTTGACCAAAAAATATGGATACTCTGCCTGAAATTGTCGCACAAGTTGTAAAACTTCTGCCGGCCAAATCAATACGAAATAACAAAAAAAATAAAAAAGAAACATACATAGGGGTTGACCAATAAATCTGTTTCAGAACTGCATCAAAACTTATTGCTCCACCTAACATTTATTTTTAACTAGACACCGTCGAAACTTTAAACACTGGGCGGTGGGCCGATAGATGTCTCCAGGAGTATATATGTTAAATGACAAGTAACCAAGTTATTGTAAGTGCGGGGACGTGGTCTATGACGATAATGCGTACTCATAAAAAAAAAAGTTTTACTTAAAATTAAAAAATATGCGGCGGGCCATCTTTATGATTTAGGGGTTTAAAATATAGTTTAAGACCTATTCTCAGACCTAATTATACACAAGTAATTCATAAAAATCGGACGAGTCGTTTCAGAGGAATTTCGTTACAAACACAGTGACAGGAGAATTTTATACATATAGGATATATCACGTTATTAAAACGGAACATTGTAATGATTTAAAAATTGTTCTCTTGTTTATAGTGTCATCTTCACCAGGTGGTAGGTCTCTGTTGCCGGAGACCGTCTGGGTGGGTACCACCGCAGCTCCTATTGCAACCGCCAAATAGTAGTGTGCAAACATTACTAGCATACTGACAGAAAACTGCTGCCATTTCCTTGATACTACTACCTCCTTATTCATCTCTTACAATAAACTAAAATTTTTTTTGAATACATAACAATTCTTATAAGTTATGTAATATATAACATTACAAATAATATGGAATGGTGTAAGTAAATGATGCTTTTTCACAAAATTGAACGCTACAGTCCCTGATTCATACGGTCAGATATATTCAAACTATAATATTCTGAGCGATCACACTTCACCATTTACGAGCTACATTATCATTCTTCTACTTCTAAATCGTATTTCCTCGTGACTGAGGGTCGTGATCATCATGTGTAATGACAGGATATTTTACCAGTGGTAGGTCTCTGTTGCCGGAGACCGTCTGGGTGGGTACCACCGCAGCTCCTATTGCAACCGGCAAATAGTAGTGTGCGAACATTACTAGCATACTGACAGAAAACTGCTGCCATTTCCTTGATACTACTACCTCCTTATTCATCTCTTACAATAAACTAAAAATTTTTTTGAATACATAACAATTCTTATAAGTTATGTAATATATAACATTACAAATAATATGAAATGGTGTAAGTAAATGCTTTTTCACAAAATTTAACGCTACAGTCCCTGACTCATACGGTCAGATATATTCAAACCATAATATTTTGAGTGATCACACTTCACCATTTACGAGCTACATTATCATTCTTCTACTTCTAAATCGTATTTCCTCATGACTGTTAGTCGTGGTCATGTGTAATGAAACAGGATATTTTACCAGGTGGTAGGTCTCTGTTGCCGGAGACCGTCTGGGTGGGTACCACCGCAGCTCCTATTGCAACCGACAAATAGTAGTGTGCGAACATTACTGTGTTCCGGTTTGAAGGGCGCTGTAGCTAGTGTAATTACTGGGGTAACGAGACTTTACACCTTATGTTTCTAGCGACGAGCGCAATGTGGTGCATAGTATACCATCTTAACTACTACCGCGTTATGTAGAATACACATACATGTATGTTATAAAGCAAAAATCTTTTAAATTAATATTTTAATATGACTACTGTAATGTTTTAATTAGACGTGATAACCTAGTGGTTTGAACGCCGTCCTTCCACTCCGGAGGTATCGGGTTCGAATCCGGATAACACCAATGAATTTTTCAATTTGTGTGCAGTTAACACCAAGTAATATCACGTGCTCTGACGGTGAAGAACATCGTAAGGAAACCTGCATATCTATGTGATGACCATCCGTGCTCGCACTAGTATGTAGAATGGAAAAAGCAATGGCGAATTACTCCATTATAACTGCCAATTAAGTCGTCGTGTGTTTTATCACACATGATGACCACGACCCTCAGTCATGAGAAAATACATAAATAAATAGGTGGTAGGTCTCTGTTGCCGGAGACCGTCTGGGTGGGTACCACCGCAGCTCCAATTGCAACCGGCAAGTAGTAGTGTGCAAATATTACTGTGTTCCGGTTTGAAGGGCGCTGTAGCTAGTGTAATTACTGGGGTAACGAGACTTAACACCTTATGTCTTAAAGCGACGAGCGCAATGTGGTGCAGTGTGTACCATCTTAACTACTACCGCGTTATGTAGAATACACATACATGTATGTTATAAAGCAAAAATCTTTTAAATTAATATTTTAATATGACTACTGTAATGTTTTAATTAGACGTGATAACCTAGTGGTTTGAACGCCGTCCTTCCACTCCGGAGGTATCGGGTTCGAATCCGGATAACACCAATGAATTTTTCAATTTGTGTGCAGTTAACACCAAGTAATATCACGTGCTCTGACGGTGAAGAACATCGTAAGGAAACCTGCATATCTATGTGATGACCATCCGTGCTCGCACTAGTATGTAGAATGGAAAAAGCAATGGCGAATTACTCCATTATAACTGCCAATTAAGTCGTCGTGTGTTTTATCACACATGATGACCACGACCCTCAGTCATGAGAAAATGCATAAATAAATAGGTGGTAGGTCTCTGTTGCCGGAGACCGTCTGGGTGGGTACCACCGCAGCTCCTATTGCAACCGCCAAATAGTAGTGTGCGAACATTACTGTGTTCCGGTTTGAAGGGCGCTGTAGCTAGTGTAATTACTGGAGTAACGAGACTTAACACCTTATGTCTTAAAGCGACGAGCGCAATGTGGTGCAGTGTATACCATCTTAACTACTACCGCGTTATGTAGAATACACATACATGTATGTTATAAAGCAAAAATCTTTTAAATTAATATTTTAATATGACTACTGTAATGTTTTAATTAGACGTGATAGCGTGGTGGTTTGAACGCCGCCCTTCCACTCCGGAGGTATCGGGTTCGAATCCGGCTAACACCAATGATTTAATCAATTTGTGTGCAGTTAGTATAACACCAAGTAATATCATGTGCTTTGACGGTGAAGAACATCGTGAGGAAACCTGCATATCTATGTGATGACCATCCGTGCTCGCACTAGTATGTAGAATGGAAAAAGCAATGGCGAATTACTCCATTATAACTGATAAGAAAGTCGTGATGGTCATCACACATGATGACCACGACCCTCAGTCATGAGAAAATACATAAATAAATAGGTGGTAGGTCTCTGTTGCCGGAGACCGTCTGGGTGGGTACCACCGCAGCTCCAATTGCAACCGGCAAGTAGTAGTGTGCAAATATTACTGTGTTCCGGTTTGAAGGGCGCTGTAGCTAGTGTAATTACTGGGGTAACGAGACTTAACACTTTTTTTTTTTTCGAGGGGGAAATCTTCATAAAGATACACTGTCTTCTGGGGGGAAGACAGGGTTATGTGGAGATTTTTACCCACTAAAACCCCCTCGGTGGTCGTCCTCAACGTTTGGAGCGGTGACTGAAACTCTGTTCGGAACACAACTGACACCTCTCTAACGCTATGCTGGGATAGCCCTCCCCGGGGATTGCTTCATGCAGTCTCCAATAGCCTCGCAAGTTCTCTTACAATGGCTGGAGACCACGTCCAGCCATCGTCCTCCTCGGAGGAGACTTAACAGCTTGTCTCAAGGCGACGAGCGCAATGTGGTGCAGTGTATACCATCTTAACTAGCGGCACGTCATTGGCAAGCGTATCACTTACCATCAGGTGAACGTCTTGCTCGTCTCGTCGCTTAGTAGCATAAAAAAAATACGACTTAGAAGAATTTTTTAATTAGAATTTTACTTTTTCTGATCTTTTATTGTATGTAGACGTGTGATCCGAACTGACCACAGTGTAGCAATTAATGGTAGAGCAGAGCACCGACAGTTGGAGCTTCACGCGACACCGGCGCTGCTAATTAGAGGTGCCTGGGTAAGCCGCAACCCGCCCACACCCACCCATGTTTATCGCTCTGCTAACTGGATGGGGTGGCAATGGAATTGTATTTATCTACTATAGACATAAACAAAATACATGGCACTACCCCCTTTTTAACACATAACATGATTAATACATCCCCAGTTTCTTTTAGATCATTCTTCTTGAAAATATTTCTTCATGTTTAAAATTTCAAGTTTCCCGAACGCGTAAGTCATTTGAACAGGTACAAGTTAAAGTTTTTCGTTTAAGTCTTGTTGGGGATTAACAACGTTCAAAGTTATAACAACGTTTTTTGTATGCAAATTTTTATGTTTAACTTAGCTAGTAGCTCTTGTTTAGTAGACGTCGTATTGGAACAAAGTAATATTTACTTACTTCCTAAGAGAACTTAAGACTTGCCTTAAGCGTAATTTCCTGTAAGTAATTAGATTCCAAGTTTATATCACTTAATGGCAATTAAAAAAAGGCTTAAAATCAATAAGGTTATAAACTTAACTACACTTTTTTTGGTTACTACTGACAGTTGAGACTTTATTACTGCTTGGTTTCAGAGTAAACTTTTTGAAAGGGTATTTGAAGCAATAACAAAAATTTTGAGTTTTACGATATAAGTTGGCGATGTATCACAAATGTATCAAATAATAATTGAATGTGTATTCCTAATTATTACCTCATATGATTCACATGTTACATTCGCAGGATTGAGCACAGTTAGTTAACTGAACGGATCGTACTGAAATAATTAAATTTTAATTAATACCCACACCAGTTACAAAATTATCACTAGGCGTCCCTTTAACAGCATGTTGTGAAGTTACCGGTTTGGAAACTTAATCTGTAGGTTAATAATATACTAGCTACAGAGTTTTTAGTCACAGCGCTTATATACACAATATATACATACGATAATTAAAACACTAATGAACTCATTACAATACTGCCGTCAATCAATCACGGGTTAGTAAGAATAGGAGTAAGGTAATCCCTGCTTCCTGTAGAAAGCGACTGAAACGGCTCTTCGGGTTCTAAGGTGTTAAAAGAAAGCAGTTCACCTACTAAACACACAAGAGGAGGTGGTATAGTATCAGTCATAGTACAGAGGTGTTAACGAGTGCATTACCTTTAAAAGGATGTGTTAATCTCTTGGAGATTCTAGATTTTTCCCAGAAGACCTTGCTACTTTTAAAGATATCATGCACGAATTAAAAAGTACAGTAACACTGTATTTACTTCACTGCATTTGCATTCCGATCCAAGTTATCTGGATTGAAAAAAATATAATGTAAATAATAAAGTTTCCGTGTAATCGCTGATCGCAAATGAATTTAACATTTTCATCGCATAAACTCTCGGCTTTTTTCAAACTTTCGTACACCCCTGCATCGCCGGGCTTAATGTGCGAACTTTAATTAAAACACATTCGGGCAATACAAAAGGGGAAGCCCCTTTCGTGTAATGAGTTTGCTAACAACAGAAAATTCATTAGCGGACAATCGACAACAAAGCTTTACATTGCAGCGCGCGTGAAAAGGATTTATAATTGGAAAATGGTTATTCTTTACTCCACAAAGGGACTATACAATCAGAACATTCACCTGATGTTATGTGATACGCTTGACAATAACATAGCGGTAGTTAAGATGGCTTACACTGCACCACATTCGTCGCTTTAAGACGTAATGTTTTGAGTCTCGTTACCGCAATAGTTTCAATAGCTTACAGCGCTTCTCAAACTGGAACACAGTAATGTTTGCACACTACTGTTTGGCGGTAGATACAGGAGCTGCTCTTCCTAGACGGTATCCAGTTTCAGAGACCTTACAACTAGTGAAAATAACAATTTATAACCAATGGAAAAAAAGGAGGTTTTTCAATTAACTTCCTTTTTACTTATAACAATTTACATAATCTGTTATGAAACTTGTTAATCTTTTTTCTTTTGCCCGAAAATATTTAGAAACGTCGGTTTAAGCAAAAAAAAATCTTTGTAACAGGCAAAATATTAAGTACTTTTACCTGTTTTTAATAACACCTATCAAAACTATTTTTGTTTTATGTTAACGCGATCTGATGTAATCTTAAATGTCCTGCTAGTCTCGTAGTATAGTACAATAAAACTGTTGCTGTTGTTGGTGCATATCACTATCCCTAAACGACCAATGTTAAAATAAAAATTAGAATGATATGTAAAGAAAATGGAGGACTTGGAAGCTGTTTTTTGGTACAAGTAATGCAACGAAAGAAAAAATTTAATAGAAACTAAGGGTGGTGACTATTATATACTTAAAAAACAGAGCGAAAGATGATGTGTATTGTAGACCAGTAAGAAAAAAGTTCGCAGAACTGACGGCCAACCTCCAGTAATGGAGAGGCCTCCAGAGGGAGATTTTCACCAGGTGGTAGGTCTCTGTTGCCGGAGACCGTCTGGATGGGTACCACCGCAGCTCCTATTGCAACCGACAAATAGTAGTGTGCAAACATTACTGTGTTCCGGTTTGAAGGGCGCTGTAGCTAGTGTAATTACTGGGGTAACGAGACTTAACACCTTATGTCTCAGGCGACGAGCGCAATGTGGTGCAGTGTGTACCATCTTAACTAGCACCACGTTGTCATCGTATCACTTACCATCAGGTGAACGTCTTGCTCGTCTCGTCGCATACTAGTATAAAAAAGGCACTTTAAGAAGAAGAAGAAGAAAAATGTATAAGCAGGGAAAGTAAAAATAATTTTTTTTTAATTAAAAACAAATTAAAGAAAATGAACGCTTTGACCCACAACACGCAAGACACAAAACGATCACCGTCGATTTACAGTTACCATAAGCAAAAGAATCTTTCATTTATATAAACACAGATCATATTGTGTCCCCAACGGCAACGTTCTTCAGCTACCCTCATAAAAACCTTGCCCATTAACGCAGTATCGGTGACGCAGACGAGGCCTGTATTTACTCTACCCGCCTTTATTGCGAGCAATAATCTCTAATTGCGCGATAACTTAGCAAATATCCTGCCAAAGGACATAATGATAATAAACAAGAATGTCCTATTACAAATACTTATTCTATTTGCTTCACTTCCCAGATTGTTATTCGCGTATCTTTTACTAGATAACTTAATTGTCGATACTTCTATTTAGATATTTAACACGATGAAATTGTATATCATCATCATCACAATCTATAGACGCTTGCTGAACTTAGGTCATTTGTAAAAGACCAGAAAATACAGTTAATTAATAAAATGTATATAATTTAGATTCAACATCAAACGATATCCTCCACTAAATTTTTTAAAATAAAACGATGAGAATATAATCAGATGTAAGTCCACAATAAGCGTTAATTAGAATGTTTACCTCATCGCACTCGCTGTAAGATGTGAATAAATCTAGCTTAAGAAGTAAAATATACCTAGATTTTAAACACAGTTACGGACAAGAGACGATACACACCATTACTTAGTATTTAGCTCCTTAAAAAAAGAGCATGGCGACAAGGGACAAGTTCTGAATGTAAAAATAATACAGAAGCTTAAAAATGGTTAATACTTGCTCAAATTAAAACCGAAAAACAGTAAAAAAGAAGTAATAATTTTATAAGAGATCGAACAATGCTAGGATTTCCGATTTAAAAGTTGTGGAGATATATACACAGTGAATTCATTTAACTTCGTTGGCAGGACATCGGAACAAACGGCGGCGAGTCAAAGCAAACAGTTCAATGTCGGGATAACGTTGGAAATTGAGAGAATTTCAAATTGACGTCCAATGAAAGGAGAAAAATCAGCTGGATTCTCTACATCGGATTCTTGACGCTATTTCATGTTCTCGAATGAATGGAGTGGGAAAGTCGAGATAAATCCCAGATTAAGACGTTCCACTTACTATCCGATGTAAGTACGTCTCGCTGCATTGTTACGTAAAAAGAGGTAATGTAATAAATCTTCAGACTCAGTTTATATCTGTATATAACTGAACAACAATCGAAGAATTCTACTTTTTATCTACAATGGGCTTGATTACAATTTTACATAATGTAATAAGACCGATAATGTTGAAGCTTGTCTTTAAGTACTAGCTCTCAAAAGTTGATGTACTTTTTTTTTCTTACTTTATCAATTTTATTTTTAATAAAAATTAGGTTGATTAGTTGATATTTAGTTTCGGGGATTAGTATATTAATATTGATTATCTATTAATGACTCATGTAGTTCATGAATTATCGCTTTAAATGTTATTGTATCTCTTGCTACTAAATATTTACCTTCTAATTTGTACCAGTTTATATGAGACGTCCGATCGTTCAGTATCTCTCACTACACTAACTGCATGTCATTATGGATAATGCTATCTTTGTAATGTAAATAAATGATCCCTTCATTAATTTCTTTACATTTTTTAATGATTTCTATCCATACGGCTAAATAAAATTGGAGTGTCTGTTTATAACGTTAAAATAACAGCTTATTACTAAGTGCACATCGATGTTTATACGGTACATATATCAAAACCACATTTTTAAAATATTTACCTGTCTGTCTGTTTGTTCCGGCTAATCTCTGAAACGGCTGTACCGATTTTGACGGACTTTCAATGGCAGATAGCTGATGTACCAAAGAGTAACTTAGACTACTTTTTTTATAGGATTTCATGAAAAAATATTAAAACTTACAATATTCGATTCAAATAGGAAAGCTATACATATTCTATAACAATAACTGTTTCGTTAAATACCACGCGATCGAAGTCGCGGAACAGTTCAATAAATAAAAATCTCTACTTTATAAAATTTAGCTAACCCTTTTTTAGATTAACTTTTTAAAGTTAAGTTGTCGCACAATTTACATATAGATAGAGTAATAAAGTATTTTTAAAAAGTTAACAAAGTTTTAGTGATTGCACAAATTTAATAGAGATATTTTTACTTTGAGATAAATACCGTGAAGTCTGCAGTAAAAGTTTGAAGTAAATAATGGATCATCAACAAATAGAACTGATAAGTTGTAATAGGAATATGTGACTAAGAATTGAATCAATCACAAACTATGTAACCTAAACCTTCAGCTTAGGCGACTTATTCGCAAAATTTTTAACCTAGCACAAATCAAATTATAATATCCTGATATATTTGGTAACGAATACATTTGTTATGTTTCTGTAATTATGTTGTGCCTCCTCGTTATCTAAACATGAAGGCTGATGGAACTGCAAACATAATCTAGATTGTATCAAGCTGATGAATAAATTAGCAATCATCACTGTATGCTTTAGGTAATGGTTTATCACTTAATTTTAAGATTTTACTGTCTTATAAAATGATGTAAAAATTGTGATAAAAAGCTTTTAAGAAGCTTCTAATCTTATTAATATATATAAATCTCGTGTCACAATGTTTGTCCTCAATGGACTCCTAAACCACTTAACCGATTATAATAAAATTCGCACACCATGTGTAGTTCGATCCAACTTGAGAGATAGGATAGTTTAAATCTCAAATTATAGTCGCAATTTTAATTTATTGCTAATTATTTGTCTGTTATTATTTGACAGTCACAATTATCTGTTAACTCCAAATGATTCTAACAGATGTCGATACCTTTCGACTGGGTTGAGTAAGTAATCAATAGATGGCGTTGCTATGGTAAATCTACGAACGTGTCATATAAGCTACATTTTAACAGCATAATTACCACGTGTTGTTGACGCTATAAAATTAATAAAATTTATTTTGTAGTGAACTAAATACCGTATAATTCAATTATAATATATAAGTAAATAGACGTATATAAATATTATAATGTCTGTAAAAAGATCCACCATACTGATTTTCAATTTGGTCGGCTTCGCGATATTATTTTTGTTTTAGTTTCGGCGCGCGACAAAATGCATTAGTTTTCACGTCAATACATCAGTCGAGCACAAACCGCATTACCATCTGGCGGACCTGACAGACTACATTCTGTCAAAAAGATTTGGAATGTGACAGTTATTTGTTCCTAAAAAAATATTATAGTAAATATAAATTATGTACTTTAATTATAACTTTGGCCACTCTTCTGGAACCCACTAATATTTAAATATTAGTTATTAGATGAATATATATAGTGCTGAACCCCACACACCGCCCATAACCAGGGTGACGGTTCTGTTCAGGAGATTTTTTTGCACCGGATATAAAACAGGCAGGGACAAAGAACATTCCAATTTTTTTTGACAGAACGAAGTCTGTCGGGTCAGCTAGTCTTAATATATATAAATCTCGTGTCACAATGTTTGTCCTCAATGGACTCCTAACCCACTTAACCGATTATAATAAAATTCGCACACCATGTGCAGTTCGATCCAACTTGAGAGATAGGATAGTTTAAATCTCAAATTATAGTCGCAATTTTAATTTATTGGTAATTATTTGTCTGTTATTATTTGACAGTCACAATTATCTGTTAACTCCAAATGATTCTAACAGATGTCGATACCTTTCGACTGGGTTGAGTAAGTAATCAATAGATGGCGCTGCTATGGTAAATCTACGAACGTGTCATATAAGCTACATTTTAACAGCATAATTACCACGTGTTGTTGACGCTATAAAATTAATAAAATTTATTTTGTAGTGAACGAAATACCGTATAATTCAATTATAATATATAAGTAAATAGATGTATATAAATATTATAATGTCTGTAAAAAGAACCACCATACTGATTTTCAATTTGGTCGGCGCGCGACATAAAATGCATGTTTTCACGTCAATACATCAGTCGAGCACAAACCGCATTACCATCTGGCGGACCTGACAGACTACATTCTGTCAAAAAGATTTGGAATGTGACAGTTATTTGTTCCTAAAAAAATATTATAGTAAATATAAATTATGTACTTTAATTATAACTTTGGCCACTCTTCTGGAACCCACTAATATTTAAATATTAGTTATTAGATGAATATATATAGTGCTGAACCCCACACACCGCCCATAACCAGGGTGACGGTTCTGTTCAGGAGATTTTTTTGCACCGGATATAAAACAGGCAGGGACAAAGAACATTCCAATTTTTTTTGACAGAACGAAGTCTGTCGGGTCAGCTAGTATATAATGTATATCTGTTACAGTTTAGTATCTTAACCGCTGGTAACAGATAAAAAATTTAGTTTTAAATACTTTGCTAAAGACACTAATAAATTTCTTTTTAGAAAGTAAAAACAATTGTTTAAAATATACTAGGATTTAGGGTTTATCAGACTTGCAAAAAATTAAGATCCTTATGTAGTAGAACAATAGTCGATAGATGGTGCTACATCCGGAGCTGCAGGACTGCTGACCCAGCTTAACCGGGACAATGGCCCTCGGCGACGGGACACGACAGGGATAATTGGGGACTTGGGAATTAAATTAATTGCTACAGACGCATTTAAGGGTCAAGTCGGGACATAAATTTACGACAACCGAGGACGGGTGATCAACCATAAGGACTACTTCAAAAGGAGATAACAGTTTCGGTTTTCAGCTACTCTTATATACTTCCGGACACATCTATCGGCCCACCACCCAGTGTTTAAAGTTTCGACGGTGTCTAGTTAAAAATAAATGTTAGGCGGAGCAATAAGTTTTAATGCAGTTTTGAAGCAGATTTATTGGTCAACCCCCAAATGTATGTTTTTTTTATTTTTTTTGTAATTTCGAATTGATTTGGCCGGCAGAAATTTTACAGCTTGGGCGACAATTTCAGGCAGAGTATCCATATTTTTTGGTCAAAACTGGCTCTAAGTTTAGATTTGCCTTTTTATGGAACCAATAATCAAAAACATCAAAAAACTAATCCAACTTGTGCGAAATAAAAAAAGTTGTCTCTATTTCTGGGTCGTTAAAAACAATGAACAGACTCGAATATTCGTTTTTTTTTTTTTTTATAATCTTGAATTCGAAATTAAAAAAAAAACTTACCTAAACGTTGACCAAAAAATCAGCTTTAAAACTGCATTAAAACTTATTGTCCCACCTAACATTTGTTTTTAGCTAGACACCGTTAAAACTTTTAAACACTAGGTGGGCCGATAGATGTGTCCGGGAGTGTATTTTGTGTCATCCTATAATTATCATTGATTTTCTTTTGCCTCGAATTATAATAAAAATATCGTCCAAAACACTCCGGCTCCCATTTGCCATAAGCGGATTCGAAAAATCCCATCTCCATCTTTCACATTTGCTCTGTTCTAAAATTCATATATGCCAGCCATCCGTTTTTCAAATACAGAAATAAAATTGTATATTTTCCGGCAGCACCTTCGCCGGATTCAGTAAGATATAAAAATTGTAATACCTTCTGCATAGCAATGCAATATCCTCTTAAAATTGAATGGATCTCGTGAGTTTTCAATAACTTGCCTGTTGATGGCTGTAATGCAGACAGACATATTGCATTCACTAATACAATACGGTGCGAATAGATTTTGCTTACGTAATATTTTAAGATAGCTTCGTTTCTTAAGCTTAAGAATGGTAATTTTTAACTGACTACAAAGTAGTTATACAATTTGATACATTCTTATCACTCATAGTTAGTTAGTTAGTTACGAGTCATTCGCAAGGCTTGCCGAAGCCAGGCTCTGGCCTGCGAGAATGTTCGGGCCTCGGGGTTCATCCCCATTACCCGGGCCTATCACTCAGTGAAACATGCTCACCGGTCCTTAACTGCCTTAAGGCTAAATTAGGTGTGCCTATGCCTACGCATTTTTCATCTTACGTTGCATACTTGTTGAAAGATATTCTTATGATCATATTTGGCGAACATACTATAAGTCATCATAATCATACAGGTTCCGCATGAACGAGAGCCGACGGGCAGTAGCCCTCAGTCCGTCGACTCATGCAGCAATTCTCGCGGTAAATTACGCCTCTCAGGTGGGCGTGGATGTAGGGGAGCGAACCCATTTAGGTGGATGTGTGGTCCATTGTCTGCCCTGTCAAACATTCTCCTAGTCAGACGGATCACAAACTCAACAGTGGACTCTGTTTTAAGATCCCTAGCGATGACATCATTGCGAACGTAACGGCCTGCCCCAACAATCTTACGAAGGGCAAGATTCTGTTGGGCCTGCAAGCGTTTGCGTTGAGAAGCAGATGTTAACGCATACCACGCCGGAGCCGCATAGGTCAGGCGAGAGCGGATATAGATTTTATAGATACCTCACTCATAGGTTTTTTCACAATGTTTATTTTCAAAGAGAATACTCGATGATACTAATATAATATGTGATTAGATGAGATTACCTTTAACTCATCAGCGGTAATGACATTTATTTGGAAATTCCCTAGATCCTTTTTATACAACCGAATAGTAATGTGCATATATTACTGTGTTCTGGTTTGAAGGGCGCTATAGCTAATGAAATTACTGGGGTAACGAGATATAGCATCTTAGAGAACGATGAGCGTGGAGTGATACTGTGTCTAAATCACATTTAGGTTAGGCGTATTGCGTTCTTAGTTATAAAATTGTAATTTTGTGTGCTATTTAATCAAAATTAACAGTCACATAATAATATGGTTAAATGTTACTGTGGTATTTGACCTTCGAAGTTTTCGTCGGTTACGGAAATGCTGTTTCAATCAAACAAACGAGCCTTTCGCGTGTTTGTCGCACGCCACGTACATTTCTTCGTCAATCTGACCACTCATGTTTTCATGATGGTAACAGCTAGGAAAATTACTGTGGTAACAATTATAACGTCATAAGACGACAAACGCAATGTGATTCAGTATATTATCTAAACTACCGCCATATTTTAGATAATATACTGATTATATATTGATATATAATCAGTATATTGATATATAATATATTTACCAGGTGGTAGGTCTCTGTTGCCGGAGACCGTCTGGGTGGGTACCACCGCAGCTCCTATTGCAACCGACAAATAGTAGTGTGCAAACATTACTGTGTTCCGGTTTGAAGGGCGCTGTAGCTAGTGTAATTACTGGGGTAACGAGACTTAACACCTTATGTCTCAAGCGACGAGCGCAATGTGGTGCAGTGTGTACCATCTTAACTAGCGCCGCGTTGTCATGGGCAAGCGTATCACTTACCATCAGGTGAACGTCTTGCTCGTCTCGTCGCAAAGTAGTATAAAAAAAAAAATATTTGTATGATGTCCGGCTCGTATTTGGCGTACAGCGTCAGAAATAAGTCAGATTATAAATCATGAGATCCAACAGTTATAGCTGATTTATTCTAAATTTCCCTTTTAAACAATTTAACGAAGTGCCCGTGTTTACTTTCATTAAGAATTTAAGAGCGGTTTATTAACATAAAACAGTAGAGACAGATCCGACGGAAACAAAAACAAACAATCTCATCCCCACCATTAGCTGTTGAAACAGTCATTAGCGAGATATTTATCCTTTATTTTGGACGTAGCATTTTACGTGGGCAGTCTTAATACGATAAGACTAACTCAGAATGTAAATAAACAAAACAGAAGAAATTAACGAGTGAATTCTTTGCTCAAACCAGGCCCAAATTTTATTAGTCTTGAGACACAATCATAGTAAACGTTATATGTTTAAACCTTTATTTATTATCATCAGAATTTCAGTCTATTTTGTGAGCCTCTTCAATCGTTTTTTATCGCTACTAGTCTGATGTCATTTGTATCCAAACATTTCCAATAATCTTACTACTAGATCCCGCTGCATTTGCCATTGCATAGTCTCCACCTAAAGATTTTGTATTCCCATCGTCCGTTCGATCTTTTTGCTACTTCAGCTTACTAATCTGCTGAGCTATCTCAGCGACCTTTTCTGTTCAATGAATCTCATTCTTAATTTTATCGTCAAAAACGTACGTTACCTTTATTTTTGTTTTATAAGGGGTTTTGTCACATAGTGACCATGCCTCCCCCATAGAGGTTTACAATTATGCTCTTCTTCTTAAATATTTAATTACAATTTTGTACAGTGTTCTGGCCTGGTCCGATTTGAGATAGGCCAGAACACTTTTAAAAATTCCGGTGTCCATTACATAATGATGTTACTTAACTCACCACTTGAGGGCAGCAAAACGTCTATAAGTAGTGCCTTTTTCAGCCCAATCCATTCTATGTTTAGTAAAATACCCTAAAAAATGTCTTGCAGCTATTTGGCAATTAAAGATCTTCCAGAACGTGTCCCAAAAGCAGTTTCGGTCAATAATACTAATAAACGATTTCTTAAAACAAATAGCTGTTCATATAACAAACGGCCACTTAAAACTTATCTATACATGATTTTATTTAACGAAAGTTTAGAATACGTCGATCATATTTGAACATTTCCTATGATACATCAAATCGTTGAACATAACCATGAAATATAACCTAATTTTTTTTTATCCAAAGCCACTTATCCTGAACACCGAACCTTTTTATTCCGTCATAAAACTCCGTGATTCGAAAGATTTCAGATCTGTATTGGAAAAATTACATTTTCATTCCGCGATAAATCTCTGAGCTTTATCCTTTGTCCCGCGACGGCGCCGGGGTCCAGTCCGGACTCCGGCCGATCATCATGAGATGGGTTATTTTATGTTAATAAGTGACTGCTTGGAATTTTATAAGGGACTTAGGGGGAATACATATCTCTATTAGGTTTTCTTTTATACGCGAAGAGTGGAACGGTCACCTAGCTGTTAGTAATACTATCCAGCTTGATGAGCTTGTTTAAGTTGTATTCAGGTTGGGAATGTGCAACGTTTCCTGATGACAGTACAAATGAATAAGGAATTACCTTTGATCAATTAAAATCGAATTTTGGATTTTATCAATCAAAATTTGGATCAGATAAGCATCATTGAGGTTGGTCTGATCCAAAGAGCATTAAAGGACTAAATCCAAATTCGCCAAATCCGAAAAACAATAGTTTTCGTTTTAATACTTCTTAGATTTTAGACATTTATATTTTTGTAATTAATAAGTATCATCAAATATGTGATACATGTTACATTAAATTAATATAATAATGTGATGATGCCTACTTAAAGGTACGGCATGAAAAATCTACCGGCATTATTCATTTACTGTTATAGTTACAAAATTTTAAAAATGTATCTGGAAATACATAATCAGCAGCGTCTATGTCCCTAAGCATTAGTGTACAAATATTACAACATTCCTTTTCAAATAGATCTGAAAATAGGATAAATTTATGATCTAATTTATACGCTAAATGTTTTGTAACGAACGTCGTTGAGGTCAGATTTTATACCATATAAAAACTTTGATAACACCATTTCGGTGTAACCAACCTTAACCATTTTCAACATATGATTTCCCACATGATTTCACCTTTTCCGGGTTACTCGGACCCCCGCTTACCTGTTACTTTTATCCGTTTTACATCACGCTAAACGTGATAAGTTTCTTCTGTACTTCTCACGAGAGTTAAAACCTGATAACAAAGGACCGAGAATTACTTTAAGCCTTTTATGTTTGTACTCCCTTGTATTATGTACACAGTTTCATAACAGGAAGTTCTTTGTTCCTTTTGCTTGTTTGAAAGAATGTATTATGATATTATGTAGCTCAAATACGTTTCCTAAAATAACAACTCGAAACATGAACAGGAAAGGTTGATTAACTTTAATCTAGTTAGTTTTTTAAGAAACTTTCTTCGGAATAGGTGCCACGTACTTAGTCCATAAAGACTAAAACAAAATTTATTCTTGATGTTAGAAAAGTATTGGTCGATTTTGTATCTGTTAATTATTTCTAATGAGACTTAATTTTTTTGGGTTTTTTTTTGTGAATACAATTTTGTTTTGCACGAAGTTTTATATATTCTATAAACTGCCTACGTGGTGCAGGTGGTCCCCGTTCACCTTGTAACACGAAGGTCACTACTCCGATATTGGGACTAGCTACTACTACTATTTTAAAGTAAATGTCACCATTTTCACATTGCTGTGCATTATTTGACAACAAATAAAAGTCAGAATGTTCTAGATCATTTACAACCTCATTATTACTTTAACATCATGTGAATTTATGGTCAATTATAAATAAATATAATAAATAAATACTCTTTATTGCACACAAAGTTAAGTAAAAAACATACAAATTTATAAAATGACAATGTACAATGGGCGGCCTTATTGCTTTAAAGCAATCTCTTCCAGACAACCCACTGGAAAATAGGAGATAAAAGAAAAAAGAGAAGACAGTGGTGCATTATATTAATAAAAAAAATTATCATACCACATCATACAACAATTATCATATTGTTGTTGATAAAAATAAACTCCTTCTTCATCGCAAATTTAATGTCGGTCAAGCTCTTCTCGTTTCATCTTATTCAAAAGATAGAAAGTATGTGGGAATAAAAAAAAACGTTTTGTATATTCTGAATTCGGTAATCATTCAAGATAAGCAGGTAATCCGCCAGGTTTCGTGGGGTTGTTCGTTGGCATCGGGTGGCATTTGTCACCTGCGCGGATAAGGCGGTGCGGATGGAAATCACTAGATGAATGGTGATCAATCACTTCAGATGTGATCCAACAGGAGACTGGATAAATAGTACAATAGTTTTATTTTTAGAGATTCATACAGATTAACACAGTTATGACGATTGACCTAATTAAAAAAATCCAGTGGAGTCATCGCTTCATATATCTGGATGTAAGTCTTCATAATATGGAAGGTCTATCTCGAATAGTTGACTAATACAAATTATTGTAGAAGTCGCTTTAATGACTTACTGGTAAAGTGGCGTTAGAGGTGTCGTAACTTATTTTTGTATACCTGTCTGTCTCCATGGCATAGTAGTCAGGCGTATTTCTTGTAATATGGAGATCGTTGGTTGGATTCTAGAGCAAGTGCTGTAATGTTTGGTGGGCCTGACTGGCTACCGTCCCTATTTTAAAAATCTGCCACCATAACAGCATTGCTGTATTCTGTCTTTCAACATATGAAACACGGAGTATTATGGCGAACAAGCTTCGTTATTACTTTAAAGTCATTTGAAATTGTAATCAAATGTTAGTTAATTGTATATAAATAAAACCACTGCATCGCGAATTTTTACTCGCAATAAGTAATATGCAAATAATACTACAGCGTTTGTTATATTTTCATTTTGTAAACCGTTTTATTAAGTTTGTGAATATTTAACGTTGCATACGCAAGATCCATCTTATCCGGTGGTATTTTCATATTGGAGAATATGTAAGCGAACCCATTGGGAAATACATCAGCGATGCGGTGCTTTGTAAATATTTGATGTGAGAATACATAAACCGTTGTCGACGGGGAGCCGAAAACTTTGGGCAAGTTCTGTTCTGTTTGTTCATTGAAATTATATAATAATAGAAATTATCGATATATTAATGGCGGGTTGTTTCAATTAAAACAATCAACGCGTATTTACCTTTTTTTGATTTACAATTTGCTGACTAAACGTCAATTGCATATGATAATAATCTCATCATCAGATCAAGTATGGCGAAGAGAGATACAGTTTAGAAAAAACCAAACTCTAAAACAATTGTCCCGGATTGGAACCAGTGACTAACGCAACCCATACACACTACAAACACATATACAATGTATTTACAATTGAACCTCTAAAAAAATCTAAATTTTCTTCATTATTTGTTACAGGTAATAAACTACTATCAAGCATAATTCGAGGTCATCGTTCGATGACTTAAACTATCGATGTAAGTAAATGAAAAGCTTACTTTAATTTTGACTAGTTCTATGTGTAAATATAATATAATGAATTGTATGTATAATGCAATAATTAAACTTGAATACTTATCAGATATAGTTTGACGTTAAAAATTAACAGAGACTTTAACGAGAGTCTAACTATAAGACTCTATTTTTTTTTTGTTTTACTAATAAATAAATACTTTTAATCACCACTCTTTTTTTAATTTCACTATCTTATCCTTTCCTTTCTAAGCTCTTAATTGGGAAACTGAAGGCCATTGCTAAATATAGACTAATCCTAAAGATCTCCCTCCATCCCAATTAGTCCTGCGCCGCCCGCATTCAATGGCTTCACATTAATCAGGTCGTCGGTCCATCTTCTGTGTGGATTACCAGCATTACTAACATACCTTACTGTCTGTTATATTTCAGCACGTCTGTTAATTTTTAAAAAAAAATATTATTTTCCCAAACGTAATACAACAGACGCGTCCGCACGCTTTGAACGACTGATTGCAAATGAATTATTGACGCGTATAATTATATTATTCTACCCCCATTTGTTAATTATTTTATTTTATTCGGCGTGGCGATGAGATCGTATTGTATTATACTACTTACAATTTTGGTATATACCAACTTCCCAAACGGTCGTTAATATCGCCATGTATTACTAATCAATGTTACTACTTTCTAATCAATGTTAACTTTTTTTTTTTTTTAATAAAATTTCATATTTTTTTTTTCTCTTTATTTTGGCACAAACAGTCATTACATATAATAATATATATTAATAAAAATATTAACTAATTAGAGGACAAGTAGTGCCCAACATAACTAATATAACACAAACCTGACAGACAAAAAACACAACACTTAAGAAGGAAAAAATGAATAAAAGTAAATTAGAATTAATTAATTATGTGTAGATGATGAAGCGTGCGTCCCCAGATTACTCAGGCTCTCGGCTACACGTTTATTATATGTCTCTTAAGATTTAAATACCTAAATATTTACGAACAAAAATACTTAAAACAGTTATAAAAAAATTACTGGTTCACACCAAATGACGTTGTTATAAGAGCGTATTATGATTCGAGTAATTAAACAACATTTACAATGTTCTCTTCGCGTGCGGGTGACCCATTTTCACAGTGGGTCATACTCTCAGACGGCAGTAGAACAAGCCATGTTAATGGCGTTTGTTACCAGTAACGTTCTCTTAATTTTATGTGCACTATTTATTGTTTTTCATAATCATCTTTTTTGGGACGTCGAGATATTAACGTACAATACATACAAAGTCCGCAAAGTTTTATATAAATATAAATTTGCGGACTTTGATCTACTGTACAGAACTAAGCAAAACGCTTAAATGTCCCATTTTAAGGTCAAAGTTGTTAGAGGCGAATTGTTCAAATTTTCCGAAGCGGGCCCCCGCAAAGTAAACTTCTCGCTGGGTGTCTCAAGTGTTTGCGAGACCTCTCTAGCTCAAAGGTTATTTTCGACCCTCTACTGCCATTGAGTGGCTGAGTCGCTTTCGGGCGAGTTATTCATGAGTACTGGCTTATTTGAAATTCTAATATTAACTGAGTTTTTAGATATAATAACACATAGGTGCTTTGAATGTATTTATTACGTAACACTTACCACTGCACATCTGGTGGTTGTAAATGACGTGGAGGAAAGGACCTGCGAGGTAGATAGATAGATAGATAAAATGGTTTATTTGGCCATGCAGTACAAATATACAGAAACAAACAGATACAACGTTTATATAGGGTGTATAAACGAAAGCACATTAATATAGCTATATTTAAAAAAAAAATTTGCTGTAAGTACTGCAATGGTGCAAAAAGGCCGTAGCTCAGTGCAAATGTTGCTACGGAGTAATCAACGCACTGGTTTTCAGCTACCACCTTATTTAGGAGCGATTTTATTTGAGAGGTGCTTGTGCGCGTACACAATATCTATGGTTTAATTTATGCCTTATTATTAAGTGTGTATGATGGATAAAACGAAAGACACACACAAGGTACCGGAAGGTCCCGTAGTAATCTGTCAACTGGGGGATTACCCGGGGAGCGACGGTTAGCCGGCGCGGATTACTTTGACGCGCCTACACCTGCGTCTGACGCGCGACACCCTCGTCACACCGTGTACAGCTTACCAAAACCTTTACACTTTTGTAAAGTTCTTTTTCTAGTTCTAGCTAGCTAGTCTAGCTTTCCATTTACTTCAGCAACAGTTTCAAATAGTGTTGAATAAGTGATCACATTCAAATAACCAAGTCTTCTTAATTGGATTCTCACGAAAAGCTGCTGCATTGCTTTCTACATTATTATGAAAGGAGAGTTGCGATTGGGATATTTTAGATCTCCCATATGGGAATATACTTTCTAACAGGTCGAGTGTGTTGTTTCCGGGACTTTGGAAGTGGGATTTAAAAGATAAATTACATACATTATACATTATATACAAGATGAATAGTTTTACATGCAAACAAACCTTAGTTAAGTGGATAAGTAAACTACTTAACGGAAACGGAAAATTTGTTGGAAAATAACTGACGCTTCTAGATTAATGATTTTTCACACTTTGCAAACACAAAACCCGAAATCGCTCAAACATACCTATTACTTACATGTACAATATACACTTACTCACACATACACAAATACACACACAAACACACATGCAAACATAAACACACAAGCATGCTACATATGATTGGATCAAAAAGCCTAAATATATAAAATAAAAGTAGAAAAAAAAATCCATAAAGGTTATAGTAATAGTTAAGAAAGAGCGGGGTCTCCTGGCACAAGCATCTATTTGCTTAATAGGAGGCTCCAATTCAAGTAATAGATTAATATAATTTTAAGTGGAAGTAAATAAAAAGTTTTTATTTATTATTTATAAATGCTCTGCCAGGGTTTTTTCAAACACATCCAGATATTCTTTCTTGTTGTTTCTTTCATTCTTCATGTCTTAAGATTGACTCCGAAACTAATCGGATGTCCTACTTTGCTCTGCCAATATAATAGCATATTGCACATTTCCCAATATTGTATTTTGGAAGGCCATCACACTACGCAACGTCAACCTTCGTAATTGTCCCTTAATATGACGTAAAATTGATCAGAATGATCCAATTTTCGATTTAAAGAAAAACGTATACAATTTTTTATCATCCCTACATCACGACATATAATTATTTATGCCCTCAACCCCCCGTGTAATTAGGATGTACGAATATGTGGTTACGTAGCGTACACTGTACTATGTAATTTCGATGACACGGCTTAATTACAGTTTCCAATCCGTAGCGCACCGGATAATGGACACTCTGTAATTACTGACCTATTAGCTTAGACAAACAACCTACCAGCGTTACGTTAATTGATTATAACGCTAAAGAGGAAGTTGAACAAAGTAGGACGATGTAACTAAAGAAGACACGTGAACACACATAGTTGATATAACAAAACGATTAAACTGTTTGGTTTTTTAACAACTCACAATTGTCTTTAATTTAACTTGATGTTAAGTAACAATGACCACGAAGATGTTCTTTTTTAATTTATTTCATTCTTAAAATTTGTTTATTTAAAACCTTTATTGAACACCTAAAATTAGGTTAATAGAAGCTGACTTAATGCCTGTGGGAATTTAGGCGTTGGAAACGCCGGCTCGCAGAACCGAGAGCTGGGCAGCGAACTGTGGAGGCTATTCGTCCGCTCCTCAAAGAGTGGGTGGACCGGCGCCACAAATCGCTTACCTTCCGACTGGTGCAGATCCTCTCGGGGCACGGTAGCTTCGGGAGGTATCTCTGTCACACCGCAGGAAGCGAGCCGACCGCGGAGGGTCATCATTGCGATCGTGATGATGACACAGCTCAGCATACGCTGGCGGAGTGCCCCGCGTGGGCGACGGAGCGAGCCAATCTCTGTGCGGAGATCGGCGATGACCTCTCATTACCTGGTGTGATCCGCGCCATGGTGGACAGAGAGAGGTCGTGGGAGGCGTTAGCCGTGTTTTGCAAGGCCGTCATATCCCAAAAAGAGGCCGCCGAGCGAGAAAGGGAAAAAGATCCCTCCTCGGCGCGCATTCGCCAACGACGCACGGGGCGAACGCGGCGAGCTTACGCTGGCCTGATGCCGCGCCTATTAGCGGAGCCGCGGGTGTTGGATGGGGAGTCTGACACCCGGTAAAATCACGGCTCGGAGTGCGAGCAGCATGCTGGGCGTTTTCAGCACGCTGCTCTGGAGCAGGGGAAATGGCTGGCCCACAGCCTACCAACGAAGGTGGAGTCCCAAGGACCAGGCGCGGGCGGCATAGCGATCGCATGACCCTGTCGATCTCGCTTTGCCGCCAGTAAAACGCGCGGAGAAGGAAACGCCGAGGGGTTTTAGTGGGTGAAAATCCCACATAACCCGGCGCCGCTCCCCACGGTGCCGAGTATCTTTTAAAGATTTCCCCTCGTATAAAAAAAAAAAAAAAAATGCCTGTGGGAATTTTCTAGCAGTCAACCTCGGTAGAAGGGAAATGCAATGGTAGATGTAGTGTATCAGAAAAATTAATATAAATACAACGAAAAACAAAGTTTAGTATAAAAACATACAAAATAATAAATGTTTACTAATAAATATACACATGCATATATAATTAAATAAATACATAACATACGTTTATGTGAATCTGTTGGTGTATATATAAAATATCTAATAACAACAAATTTTCAACATAGCGTCATAGTTTCATTTGGGTAGTTTTAAAAAAAAAACAACGTCCACACAGACACTAGAAATGAGTTAAATAAAAAAACTTCTATTATTTTACAAATTTACTCTGTCATCAAATAGTAAGAAACGTTTGTGATTTGTAACATTTAGGCGGTATTAGTCTCTAGTACATTAAAAAGCTCTCGTTAGTATTTTCACTAGATAAAAAGCCATGAGGCAAGAGAAGGCATTACGCTTGTACACTCGTAACACAAAACTTTTAAAACTTTGTGAAATAAGGTGTCCTTAAATATTTTCTTTACAGTCACCCAACAAACTTTAAACCTTTCGCCACATCTGCTGCTGAAGTAATTTCGTGTCTCATCTTTAATATCTCCTAGCTCGACTTTCATCCGACGCCGCTGTAAAATAAGCTATAAAAGCCCGCTTCCTCTGTACTCTTTTATAATATCAATGCATTGATATTTTAGTGGCGTCGTAAAAATCCAGTGTAAAGTTTCCAAAGGCGATACACGATATTGTACTTGGATGACGTCGTTAAACGGCTTTGTGTTCTCACTGTATGTTACTTTTTACTTATTCTTAGTCTAAGTGTTTGCGTAACTTGATATGAGACGTCATTCGATAGTGAATCAATTCAACATTTAACAATATGAATATCTAATACTCTGCGTTTGTTCAGACTATTGTATTCACTGTGAGGGATTGCCAAAATCTGGTCATTAACCCATTGCTAAAATATATACAATACAACCCACTTAACATTCCCACTGCTGGGACATGGAGCCTTCCCTAGAACAAAGAGCCACGACTAAATTCAACTAAATCTTAGTGGAAGAAGAGGAAATGAGCATAACATCTAATAGTGACCAAGTCATTTTCATTTCAAAGAATGCATAGATAAGCTCTGTGATTTATACTCTAAATGTTAGCATTTCATTTAATTTGATTAATCTCAATTACTGAAGATACACACTGTCGGGAACCATCTGGCAATAAAATATAAATAAATCCCTCTTTTGTCCAACACTTTGAGATACCAAATTTCTCCCGTGCAGCCATAAAAGTATCATGCCTTTGTTTTGTTAGAAATTCAGAAATAGTGATACCTGAACCTTTGAGGTTTGTTTTCGAATACCACACTTTATCACGAAGAATAACATCTTGAAATTTAACAATGATAGGTCGAGGCTTGGTATGGTTATCCTGACGACCCATCCGGTTACACCTCTTCATATCACTAGAATAACACTCCTTAATATGTAACTGTTCGCATAACACTGTTATAAGGACTGCTTCAGTATTTTCGTTTGTTGTTTCTGGAACACCATGAACTAGCAACATCTTCCTTCTGCCTCTGACCTCCATTTGGTCTACATTTTGTACCAACATTTGAACTTGCTGCTGGAGGCTGCGGAGAGATTGGACAATAAATGTCTTAAATTATGCATATTCTGCAGACAGAGCTGTGGTGCTTGGAGGAGAAGTTGGAGATTTCCGCAGCTCATCTTGAAAATTAGCCATTCTTTTATTAAACACCTCCATTAGATTTGTCAAAGTGTCTTTAATAGTAGACTCCATTTTGGGCAAGCGCAGGACTTTTCGAAAATGTTTCTGTTATTGTTCTGATGTGTGTAAAACGTATGGAAATACACTCACTGGTAGGCAAAAACTACTTAGTTCTTATTCATAAGACTAATAGACGGATTTAAACACTTTAACAACTTTAATTATAATAACGATATCAGAGAGCACAGGTTACGTTTTCTTCCGACTGTTACCATGCTATTACCATAGTAATATAATAGAAATTTAAACGCCTTGCAACTTTTTACAATATATCAAAGTCAGTAATACCAAATTGTCTGACAAAGATGGATGAGGCCACCCTGTTTGATATACCGGGGGCATGTCAGCCACGCCACCGTATGTCGATATTGGTTTGATCTTAACGTGCTACTTATAACGAAGCAGGTGCGCAAGTAAATAATGCTTTTCTTAATTTTTCCTTACCTTAAAATGTTTTTAAACATCTCTTCTTAGATATAATACAACATCAACTCTAACACACGTACATTTATAAAAAAACTCTTTCTCGACTGGTGTTGGTATTGCGATTGTATTACTTACGCAGAATAAATATATTTAATGCCTTTTTAACTAGTAATTTCACAAACTTACTATAGCTTATTTATTTACACACAAAATTACAGAGGAAATAAAACATGTAGAGAAATAAGTGCAAAGGCGCTACTTATTCCAATATGGAATTTCTTCCAGTAGGCCTGTGGTAGGAAAATTTTATAGCAGTGACTGTAAGTCCGGTGCACTCAACTAATACAAAACTTATATACTAAATATAAACTAGCATTGCTTTTAAAAACAGTGTATCAAAAACTGTTCCACATTTATGGACATTAAGATAACTCAAAATAATGGTCTTTGACGCGCTTTTTAAAAAGTGCCACTGTCCTGATCTAACGAATTGCAGGAGGTAGTGCATTCCAGAGTCTGACTGCATGTACGGCGAAAGAATGAGAATAGGATTGGGAACGATGGGGTGGAAATATTAGAATGGTTTTGAGGTGAGATCTACATTCTACATTGGACGAATGAGCCAAGGGGAAACCTACTCGTAAGTACAATGTATATGAAGGGTTGTGTAGGATGTTATGGAGGAAACAGAGAATACGGGTGTTCCTGCGAAAGCGAATTGGGAGCCACTTGAGCTGCTTCCGATACATAGAAATGTGGTCAAACTTTTTAAGTCCGAAAACGTAGCTTACTGTATATAGTAAGTATATTTTTACATAACTTTACTGGTTACAAGTTTTTTCCGCCGGAGACTACCTATATATGTAATAGCATCATCTATATTTACGAGCAGTAAATTGCACGCGTTATCATATTCCAGATTGTAAGGCGAATTATTAAAAATAACACTACTAGATATATTAATTATCAAAATTAAGAGCATAAGTAAACATCCTAACCAGATTCACGTTCTTTTGTGAAGGTGTACTTACCACCAGAATGTTCTGATCATCTCGTCGCTTCGTTGTATAAACAAATGTTTCCCGAAACATTCAATTACCAAACGCGATTAATATAACATTCAAACTCAAACATAGAAACAATTTGTTATGAAACAAGCCTTTGAGGTCTAAATTATGATTTGATTAAAATGTCCATACGAACCAAAACAAAGAGAATCTCGTATTGAAATGAATGTATTAATTAAACACGGAGTTGTGATAAATTACATTTTCATTCGTACACATTGATCATACGAAACGGGATTATTAATGTAACATAACGTTGTAATTAATAACGAAATTGCGGTGCTACGTTTATAACAAACGTTATTCGTTAACAGAATATTGCTATTTTTATTAATGCCTTACAACCGGGCAGAGAAAATAGTGATGACACATTATGATAGTAAAAATTGCGGTGATAAAAAGAGGTTAGTTAATAAAAATCTCGTTACACAATACGGTGGTTATACAGAACCGGAAGTTACACTTAAAACTTAAATTCCTTGTCCAACAACCGGAAGTTTGGCAATACGTTTTTGTTAGCAGCAACTTCGCTCCGAAACAATCCTAACTGTCTGATACAGTTGTTTAAGCGTTAGTTAACCTAAACATTTAACTAACAAAAACACGCTAACCTTAAACAGTTAACTTATTGAAGTAACGCATTGGTATTTTTAAATACCGTTTATTTTATCTGTACTTAGTAACAAACTATATAGCTGTTATTTTTTTCGAATTATGTAATAGCCGATCAAGCCGTTTCTAACTAAACGAAAACTAAAACGTTTGTTTGAGAACTTCTGTTATAGACGTTTGCGTTAAACTTTTAACTCCTCTTTTTTCAAGGATCGTTAGTTGGAGAGAAATAATCAGGCTTTAATTTTAAGGTCCCACAGCTTTGAGGTAATTCTCAAATTAGCGGCCGAGCTTAGAAAAAACATAAAATCTTTCGAATGAAGTTAACTTTACTCTTTAAAGAAAATTTTGTATCTCTTTGAGTTCTAAAAATATTTGCATGAAACGAACTTTGTTATTACATAAGTTTTAAGTCTAATCTAGTTTTGGTTACTACTTAGAAATGAATACTACTTAATTTTATTAATAAATGCTCATTTATTCAAATTTAGTTACATGTTTACTGTATAGAATTTGGTGAAGTTACATTCTTAACATTTTGTCGGCGCTCATTAACATGACGTCTTTGTACGACCACCTGACCAGCATGTCTGTGTCGAGGTAGGTTAGATCGTCCCGCTTCATCACCATGTCGGACCTGTCGATGTTCTTCACGTTGTTCGAGAGGCCCATGTCCTTCCTGTACACTAACACGTCGTAGAACTTCATGTTATTTGTGAAGAAATAGTTTGTGTCGATCTCGCGGTCCAAGGGGAAGCCAAGAGGCATGCTGTCAATACATGTGCTCCAGCGACAGGCGCGGCGGTCCTTCATTGCGTTCAGGTCGATAGTGGGGAGAACGTACCCAGTGCGGACAGGTGTCACGACAACGAACAGCTGCAGTGGCAAACCGCCTTGGTGACCAAGCGGCAGCAGAAGTCTGTGGGGGAAGCCAAGCCTGGTCTTGTACCAGTAGTTGTCGACCACTCTGTCGCTGTTGATGGTAGTTGTTGTATCAACATTAAACCAGTTGCGCGTCCAAGGTCTGTCCGCGAGGACTCCGTGCATGTCCTTTGAGTTACGTACAATCGTGTTCTTTCCAGTGTCAAGTTTGTACAGGAAACTGTCAATCTCTACCATCGACCGACGCTTGTCGTTGAGGCTGAGAAGGCGGCCCATGCAGTCGTACTTAGGTCCAATGAAGATGCGAACAACAGCGTCAACAGCCTTCTCGGACATGATGTCCACGGATACTTTGAACGGATGGTGATTGAGACGGCGGGCGCGGGCCACGTAAGTCATGTCGGAGCGTTTTTTGTGCACCTCTGATTCGTCAAGGTACAAAGCGTTGGTGATGTCCAAGTCGTACTCATCCATGAAAGTGACCAGCTCTTCGGTGTCCACGCGATCAATCTTTACTCCGGGGAAGTCCAGTTCGTCGCGGGTGTAGCTGTGATGCATCTTCTTGAAGAATTTGACGACATCGAGTAAACGCCTCATCACCCTCCAGAAGAGTGGGTCGCGTAAACGAGTTGAGTACATGTCCAGAGGAGTTGGCACATAAGTGTACCTGGAAAAAAACAAACAGGAGATTCACTATGGTATTTAAAAGAAGTCAAATTGTTTGGATTGTTTACTCACTGATGTTATTATACAGAATCCTTTTTTTATTTGAGTTTTTATGTAAAAATAAATGATAATGTACGTACTTGTCAGTGTTGTACACACCATAAGACAGGAACTTCTTGATCAGGTTGCTGAAATAAATGACCCTGGAGTCGTTTTGTTTGCTGCCCAATCCACCGAAGAGCAGTCTGCACAAGTATTCGATATCCTCATCCTTCTTCAGGCTAATGACGGTACCGTCACGCTGAAATTAAAATTTAGAATTTTTGAAAATTTAAACTTTAGATTCAACTACTAAAATGTAAATGCTTGACAATGCTTCTAAGATACGCACCAGGTTAATTTGACCAGTGAGCACACCTTGACGTAGAGATTGTTCGAAGTCTTCCAAAATTAACAAATCGTTCAAGTTATCTTTCGTGACCAACTTGACGTTGTTGTAGCGCACAGGCATCTCGGCGCCGGTGTGGAGGCGGATCTTCGGCCAGTAACCGTTCGTGATGACTTCGTTCCATGCCAGCGGCTTGACTTCGCACATATAGTGCGAGAATCGTTCAAGGTTCATTCTCGCCAACAGTTGCTGATACGCGTATGCTATGATCTCTCCGCGACGTTCCTTGTAGATAGGGTATTCGTCATTGATCATCCAGTAAGGATAGTTCATATGCAAGTAGTACATGTAAGTGTTTAGATCAATGTCTTCCGTGAAATAGGAGATTTTATCGTCCTCGTTGAGAGAGAAGCGGACGCTCTTGCGCCAATCGATGACGACGAGGTTCTTGTCGGTGACCGTGATGCCGTAGTAATCGTGGATGACGGGATCCTTCGCAGCTTTAGTCATTTTCATCGTGAATGCTTTGTTGATGATGTGGCTGTCGACGAAGAAGTAGGGGTAGATCTCGTAAGGTGCAGGGATGATGACGCCGCGGCAGTCTTGCCTGTGGAATATGGCGCAAGTGAACGCATACACGAACATGCCACCGTTGATGCGCTCCCTGAGCCAGCATGCGGTTCTGATGAAGGTATCGAAGTCCTTCGCGAAGTACAGGAGGCGGAAGACCTTGATTGCCTGCTCGATGTGCACATCGCTGCTGTGCACGAAGACTTCACCGCGTGGAAGCATTCCCGTTTTGAACATACTGATGAAATTCTTTAAGACATCAGTTTTCTGTAAGAGTAGATATTAAACTATAAAATTTTTGTTTCGAAGAATTTTATAAATCATTTGTTCTCATCACACCGAAAATGTCTTAAATTGATTGAATTTTATGGTTTCCTAATACATATAGAGAACTGAAATACTAAGTCGCTTTGTCTATCAAACACTTACCAGGTATTTTTCAAGGTTTTCTTCGAGAACATACTCGCGAGCGACTTCTTGGATGTCTTCATAGATAGTTGGTTGCAGGATGTGGTTTAGAAGTTTCATGATGCAAACCTCCTTGCTCTTGATGTCCAAGTTCGCTGTAACACAAATAAATTTTAACCATAAATTTCATTATAAAATTCACATAAAACTCTTCTCCGTATAGCTTGAAACTGATTGAGGAATATAATGAACGATTTTTTTTATCATTATCTAATTTTTGCTTCTTGTCGCATTTTAAACAGTAGGAAAAATTATTTCAAATCTTTTTCTGAAACTATTCAGAATATATATTTAATATAGCGTTGTTCTATTTCATTATATATTCTATTACATCGCATTTGTTGCCATTTTCAAAATCCTTAATCATTTATTTTTAATTAACTTTATATGGGATCGAAAAAATGAATTCCTTATTTAAAGTATTTATTTATGAGAAAAAAACTCCCACCGACGATGGTAATGATACTTTACAAAGTTATGCCATCAAAGGAATATTTGGCATGGAGACAGAATTTATTAAAGTTAATTTAATACCCTTTAGAAATAATATTTTGTAGCCTTTAATAAAACTTTACAAACAAAGCTTTTGGAGCATCAATTTCGTAAGTCCGGGGATCGGAACGTAAATGCAAAGGCCGGCCGGGACAGCTCGAAATGTATACTTTTGTATTAAGTTAAACTTAAGTTCTTTTTGAGTAAAACATACTCAAATAAATGCGAAGGCTTGTTTAAAAATTATGCTAAGCTTTATTCCTCTACTTTAGAGTAATATCGTTTAAACGGATTAAATATATTTACTAATTGGAAGCTTTGATTTACTTTCTAAACGATTTTAGAAATTTAGCATTAAATAATAGAAATCTCAAAAATTATATAGAATTTTATAATTTAATAGAAAGAAATATGAAAGTCGGTGAAGCACTCACTCAGGGTATCCTTCCCAATGACGAAGCTGTATTGGTCCTTGACGACGGAGGCGGTGGCCACCGCCAGGATCGCTGCTACCCACACCAGCTTCATGATCGCTGCGGCTTGCACTGTGCCATACCCTGCCAAGCCGTACCCTTTTATACCCGTGTTGTATGAAAACAATCGCTATCAGGCTATCACACTATCGGCTGCATTGTTTTGGAAGAGGGACCTCTGGCTGATAACGATAACCCGTCTTTCTTCGATGCCATTTTTCGCTGCACTCTTGTATACAATAAATAACCTAGTGTGATCTTTTGATAGGTTATTAATCATTTTCTAAACACAAAAATCCATGGAGACGCATCAATTTTTTACAACTTAATTATTATTTAAACCATTTTTCAGTAACTGAAAACAAAATACTTAAGAAATATTAAATATGTACATATATATGTAAATATACTCAATAGATAAGTTACAGTAATTATTTTGCAGAATATGTATATTAACATATGGATATACAATGTTTGGATAATGGCATGATTCTTCGAACCCTTCTAACCAGCTCAAAGCTTCATTATACTACAGTTATAACATTGTTGTGCTGATAATTATAGTTTATAGTCTAAAGGAGACGCGGGTTCGTTCCCTGCTGAGCTTGAGCTTCCTGTGAAGGGAAACATTTAAAGGAAACTTGTTACGAAAATATGACCATCGTGAAGTATAAGAGACCTTGGCTCTCCCTGTAAAGGCTCCGAGTCCCAGCACCGGGAACAATGAGAGGATCTGTTTATTTTAATTTATTATTGAATATCTTACTATTATGTGAGATTACACTCATCATCAGATGTCTGATGTAGCCCGAAGTTTGTTTATGAAAAATCAGTCTAATCGTAACTCATCTGGTGTGCAGTTTTTTTTTTTTATTTATTTTAGTTTTGGGGTTTTTGCCCCGAAGGAGCATATCAATGCCATCGTACCCTTTATATCTTAAGACTATATCAACATTCTAAACTACAGACTAAATCACTTAAGAGCTAATATCATTCAGATTCTCCAAGGATGGTGTGCAGTTATATGATACGTTTTATGTACAAAGACTTGTGATGATGGAAAATACATTAATCACCATATGAACATTCTTTTTTTTTATTATTCGACCAAGCGAAGAGTAAATGATACTCTTGCCCATAACAACGTGGTGCTTGTTAACTTGGTATACACTGCACCACATTGCGCTCCTCGCTTCAGATGTAAGATGTTAAGTCTCATTACCTCGAGTAATTTCACTAGCTTACAACCCTTCAAACGGTAACACAGTAATGTTTGAACACTACTGTTTATTAGAAATAGTCACTGCGGTAGTACTTAGACGGTCTGCAACAAAGACCTACCAGCAGTAAATTCTGAATGAACAATAAAGTCATTGCGAAGTTCACTAAGCACTCTTTCTAGCGGCTAGAAAAGGTGTTTAGGAAATATTACATGAAATTTTTATTCATACCCATCTCATATACATTTCTTTAGGATCATATATCAGTAATAGTAACAACTATCTCCGAGAGCATTTCTACATATCTGTAGAACAATGAACGGTCATTATCGGTTCATAAAACTTCACCACTTGTTTATGCGTCGTATACAAATGCAAGCGTTTGTTTTAATTTCATCTTTTGTTCATTTATCGGTAAGAACAAACGCCTCATACATTCGAGGCACCTTGAAGCTTTTAATCACCATCGAAGTTTAGAAGCTGGGAACTACTAAATCTATCAGCAGTATTTCTATTAAAACGAAACACGTGTTGTTCACGCGGTGGTAACGCGGCTGAGATTTTTACTCGGTAACAGTAATAGCTTATCAAACGCGCGATATAATTAATATACGATTATTTACATTGCAGTTGACCAAAGGTTTTTTTGTATCGCCACCTCCGAAACAGCGGTGCAACAGTGTCAGCTGATAACTGCTTGTGATAAGCAAGCCAGATACAATGTTGCAATGTTTACAATACCACCGATTTCAAATTATCAACATCTATAGTTTTTTTTTAATTTACAATACACTACAATTTATATATTTAAATCTACATATGTACATCATGAGCATCCGTGCTCGCACTAGTATGTGAAATGGAGAAGGCAATGGCAACACCACTCCATTATAACTGACAAGTAAGTCGTCGTGTTCCAATACACAGTCATGAGAAAATACGACTTAGAAGATGAAGTTCATAAAATATTTAGAATCTATTTTCTAGACTTAGCATGAGGGATAAAACTGAGTTTCATCCTATCATGAATTTTTGAGTTAATTTAATAATGTTGTTATTCAAGGCCGTTCACATTTCTAAAATGTTTGTTTTATATATTTTCGGATTAGGTACATATTTATATTACTGAAGTAATTAGATATAACCTGTTTATACTGTATGCGAGAAGTATGTTGCCGTACGGTATGATGTCGTTGTTTACTTTAAAAAAAAGAAAAGGTAAACACCTATGATAACCTCCGTTTGACGTGTACACGAACATATATCCAGAACGGGTTATGTAATATTATTACTTGTCGCATCATGTTACTTGGTAACAACCTATTAACATGCACTTTGATGTTAAATGGTAATTGAATTTTTATTTAACTGTAACTTGATCCAGTGGTTTGATGTAATTCGAGTTCTTTTATATGATGGTAATGATGGTGTCGTGATAGCCGTTTGAACGTCCGCCTTCCACTTCAGAGGTACGGGGTTCGAATCCGGCTAACACCAATGAATTTTTCAGTTTATGTTAGTATAACACCAACTAATATCACGCGCTTTGACGGTGAAGGAGAACATCGTGAGGAAACCTGCATATGTATGTGATGAGCATCCGTGCTCGCACTAGTATGTGAAATGGAGAAGACAATGGCAACACCACTTCATTATAACTGACAAGTAAGTCGTCGTGTTCCAATACACAGTCATGAGGAAATACGACTTAGAAGAAGAAGTTCATAAAATATTTAGAATCTATTTTCTAGACTTAGCATGAGGGATAAAACTGAGTTTCATCCTATCATCAATTTTTAAGTTAATTTAATAATATTGTTATTCAAGGCCGTTCACATTTCTAAAATGTTTGTTTTATATATTTTCGGATTAGGTATATATTTATATTACTGAAGTAATAAGATATAACCTGTTTATACTATATGCGAGAAGTATGTTGCCGTACGGTATGATGTCGTTGTTTACTTTAAAAAAAAGAAAAGGTAAACACCTATGATAACCTCCGTTTGACGTGTACACGAACATTTATCCAATACGGGTTATGTAATATTATTACTAGTCGCATCATGTTACTTGGTAACAACTTATTAACATGCACTTTGATGTTAGGTAATTAAATATTTTTTTAACTGTAACTTTATCCAGTGGTTTGATGTAATTAAGTTCTTTTACATGATGGTAATGATAGTGTCGTGATAGCCGTTTGAACGTCCGCCTTCCACTTCAGAGGTACGGGGTTCGAATCCGGCTAACACCAATGAATTTTACAGTTTATGTTAGTATAACACCAACTAATATCACGCGCTTTGACGGTGAAGGAGAACATCGTGAGGAAACCTGCATATCTATGTGATGACCATCCGTGCTCGCACTAGTATGTGAAATGGAAAAGGCTATACTAAACCACTCCATAGAAACTGCCAAGAAAGTCATCGTGTTTTTTTTTTTTATATACTACTTTGCGACGAGACGAGCAAGACGTTCACCTGATGGTAAGTGATACGCTTGCCCATGACAACGCGGTGCTAGTTAAGATGGTACACACTGCACCACATTGCGCTCGTCGCCTTGAGACATAAGGTGTTAAGTCTCGTTATCCCAGTAATTACACTAGCTACAGCGCCCTTCAAACCGGAACACAGTAATGTTCGCACACTACTATTTGTCGGTTGCAATAGGAGCTGCGGTGGTACCCACCCAGACGGTCTCCGGCAACAGAGACCTACCACCTGGTAAAATATCCTGTTTCATTACACATGATGACGACGACCCTCAGTCATGAGGAAATACGACTTGGAAGAAGAATGATAATGTAGCTCGTAAATGGTGAAGTGTGATCGCTCAGAATATTATAGTTTAAATATATATAACCGTATAAGTCAGGGACTGTAGCGTTTAATTTTGTGAAAAAGCATCATTTACTTACACAATTTCATATTATTTGTAATGTTATCCATATATTATATAACTTAAAAGAATTGTTATGTATTCAGTTGTAAAATTTTTAGTTTATTGTAAGAGATGAATAAGGAGGTAGTAGTATCAGGGAAATGGCAGCATCTTTCTGTCAGTATGCTAACATTTGTGATTTGCTAATGGATTTTCGTTTTCGCGTTAAAATAATGTTTTTGTAGACCATCTAAGTTATTAAAGTAATGTAAGTACCATCAAACCTGAGCGGACTCTTTGTCTTTATTCGCATTGTAACGCCTGTTCAAGGAATTAGAGCAGCGGCCAGTCCATTACTTAATCGAAAAAACTGTACAGTAGAGTGTTTACAGAGAAATGTTTAATTTCAGACGATATTCAAAAGTGAAATTCTGATTGAAGCGTCTATGAAATATTGAGAACAAATTCATTGGTCTTTCGTACTTACCTTGATATAGATATAACGTTGCTTGTAAATGAATTATTGGACATCACGTCGTGACGACTTTCTTGTCAGTTATAATGAAGTGGTTTGCCATTGCCTTCTCCATTTCACATACTTGTACAGAAACTAGTTTCTACACAAGTTTTTAATTCATTTAACTTAATATTATATAATAAATGTTATGTTTCTCAAGCTCACTGTCGATTTAAAATAACTTAACTTTATTGTGTCTTGTGTTATTAATATTCATACCGGCACAAAGTTGGTGTTACTGAACACTAGTAACGTTATAACGGCTGTTTTTTTTTCGATGTATAGAACTTTAAGTTGGCATTACTGTTTAAGATGGCGATCGATTTAACAGCTGTCAAGTGATTTATTCTCAGTTTGGTTTGGCAATTCATCATGAATAGACTTACGCCTGAACAACGCTTGCAAATAGTGCAATTTTATTTCGAAAATAATGGTTCTGTGCGGAATACGTATCGGACGTACGGATGAAGCGCACTTCTGGTTGAATGGCTACGTCAACAAACAAAACTGCCGCATTTGGAGTGATGATAATCCTCAAGTGTATGTCGAAACACCGTTACATCCAGAAAAACTGACTGTTTGGTGCGCTTTATGGGCTGGTGGAATCATTGGTCCGTACTTCTTCAAAAACGATGATGGCCAGAACGTTACAGTCAATGGTGATCGGTATAGAGCCATGAATTACTAACTTATTAATTCCTGAATTGAATAACCATGATTTCCAGGAGATGTGGTTTCAACAAGACGGCGCAACATGCCACACAGCTCGTGCCACAATCGATTTATTGAAAGACACGTTTGGTGACCGCCTAATTTCACGTTTTGGACCTGTGAATTGGCCTCCAAGATCTTGTGATTTAACACCGCTAGACTACTTTCTGTGGGGCTATGTAAAGTCATTGGTCTATGCGGATAAGCCACAAACGCTTGACCATTTGGAAGACAACATTCGCCGTGTTATTGCCGATATACGGCCCCAAATGTTGGAAAAAGTCATCGAAAATTGGACGTCCAGATTGGACTACATCCGCGCCAGCCGTGGCGGTCATATGCCAGAAATCATATTTAAAATGTAATGCCACAAGATTATCTTTCGGATAAATAAAATTCATGTCAATCGAATAATCCATTGTTGTTTTATTGCAACTTAAAGTTCTATACATCGAAAAAAATACCCTTTATAACTTTACCTGGTAGTAATAAGTTATCCGAGCTGCAGATACCGGTTCTCCGTAACTTTGTTAAAAAAAAAGCAATTCTATTTCAGATAAACTTGTAATAAGGATCTCGCTCTTGGTAACAAAGTTGTTAAGTCAGAATAATCTGACTAATCTGTGTTTATTTCGTTTATGAATGTTTTCATATGGTATTGCGATATCCGTCTATGTATTTGACGATTGTGAACCAGATTTTAAGTGATACATCCACAGAGTTCAGTATGTTTCCGTGTAAACATCCTTATAAGCTTATTTGTTCTAAACGATTCGTTGTATAATAATATTTTGTGTATGTATTGTCCGCAGACATTCCGACACGGCTTCCCGTTCTCACCCACGGCGCTAGCATGGGACCCCATACAGAAACTCCTCGCCATTGGCGACAAAGGTGGAAACTTGAGAATGTATCCTTTTCATAAAAACGAGTTAAAAATTTTGAAGTTTTTTCAGGGAGTTAAACATGATAACTTAACTTGCCCATAACATTTAAAATGACTTGATGGAGCCCTGACTCGAACTACGCGTAAAGTGATTGTTGATAGCTGGTGACCAGAAACTTAATGATAACGGCAAACGGATTTTATATCCGGTTGTAAAAAAAAACTAAGTTACTTATTAGTCTTGAAGCTGTGACCACTTTATTTTGTAAGGCATACGTAGAAGAGTTGCAGTTTCGATCCCCACAGTGCTTGAACTACCGTTGAATGAAAATATCGCGATTTCGTAATTGTTAACTTAACTAATAACTCGGTATTACGTAAGTCAATCAACAAAACTAAATATTTAAAATTTACATTATACAATCTACCTTACTTATACGATATCTAAAGTCTTGTACTCCTTATTGAGATTCACGATGTTTAATTCTAGTTATAAGAAAGATTTTTAGTAAAATAAATAGTTATGTTTGAAATTTCAAATTGTTTTAGAAACGGTTTGACGTAGTGAAGTCATTTTCGTGAAAGCGACTAACGTATTGTTGTGCTGTGTAACTAACTTTCGTCGCATTTAATTTCCGTCTACTTCTGACCTTAGATCGGTGTTATAACTTGAGCTGCACCGGAATGAGCTTAAGAACTTTGTACCTTATAAAGCTTTGCATACATGTGATTTCGCTTCGTCAGTTTGTCGGTCGCCGTAGAAGCAATTTCAATTAGTGAATAAATCGCACATCGGCCGCTAACCGGACGTAGCTGCCTGTTAACAATGTCCCTTTGTGTCTGACAGCACACCCCCACAACACCCCCGTCACCACCCGGACCCACATTGTCCCCTTCGAATTGAGTTTTAACATTGTTTCAACGGTTAACTGATTCAGAATAGAATTTATTAATTAAATCTATATATAAAAACAACACAAAAGAGCCGTGATAGCCTAGTGGTTTGAACGCCGGCCTTCCAATTCGAAGGTACCGGGTTCGAATCCGGCCTGCACCAATGAATTTTTCAATTTATGTGCAGTTAGCATAAAACACCAACTAATATCACGCGCTTTGACGGTGAAGGAAAACGTCGTGAGGAAACCTGCATATCTATGTCGTGACCATCAGTGGTCTGACTAGTATGTGGAATGGAGAAGGCAATGGCAACACCACGCCATTATAACTGACAAGAGAGTCGTCGTGTGTTTCAATAAAAACATGATGACCACGACCCTCAGTCATGAGGAAATACGACTTAGAAAAAGAATAAAAACGTAAAGGGAAACATTGTTATATTTTGCTTAACATTTCACGTGAAATTAAGTGCTCGCCCAGTTACTCTTCATATGTCGGCAGATTTAAATTTTAGACTAGAACACCACTGTTTAATCTTCAAATTACCAAAGTTTAATATTGTGTTATTGACTGAACAAAATGAGTTAAAAAGAATCACTAATGCGAAAGTAATCCACTCTCCGTCCATTATTTGACTAGTCAATGATAAATGATGAGATCGCTTAAGCCTCCCGTCGCATTCCTTCCGTTTGCCTATTACACTGCCTCTGTGAAAGTCAAACGCCTTACGTCGTAAATCTTAATAGGTCTATATTAAAAAAAAAAGAAAAACTTTACAACAAACTTTATACTGGTGGTATGTCGGTTTTTTTTTTAGTCATTCCCACTGCGTGTTGTGGGTCAGAGTCCTCTTTCACTCCAGTTCTATCAATCATTCTGTTTCTCACTTTCATACATTAGCGTTCTTCCTCATCCATACCTCTCGCTAATGGTGACGACATCGTCTTACATTTTTTATATTTATATATTGCGTCATACTTTCTCGTTCTCATATTCCTGAAACTCATGAAAAGCTGGAATAGATCACACACTATACAATTTTAAAATATAACTATAAATAAGGTATGTCTCTGTTGCCGGTGACCGTCTAGATACCACCGCAGTGACTATTTCAACCGCCAAATAGTAGTTTGCAAACATTACTGTGTTCCAGTTTGAAGGGCGCTGTAGCTAGTGTAATTACTGGGGTAACGAGACTTAACACCTTATGTCTCAAGGCGACGAGCGCAATGTGGTGCAGTGTGTACCATCTTAACTAGCAGCACGTTGTCATGGGCAAGCGTATCACTTACCACCAGGTGAACGTCCTGCTCGTCCCGTCGCATAGTTGTATATAAAAAAAAACTTCGAATCAAGTTAATAAGCCATTTTTTTCGAAAGTAATAAATTTGTAAAATAACTCGACAATGTAACATTTTGGTGGTTTTTTTTTCGACATTCTTCTGATGGTATACACTGCACCACATTGAGGACATCGCTTTAGACATAAAGTCTAGTAACATAAGTACCTTTCGAACTGGAACACAGTAATGTTTACACACTACTGTTTGGCGATTGAAATAGTCACTGCGGTGGTATCTAGACGGTCCCCGGCAATAGAGACTTACCAGCAATAAATCTTGACTACATTAGTATAATTCACAATAATTTTTCATCAGGATAAGATCTTATGTCCTATTATTTGCACTAGTCATGTGACACAGGAGAACTTGGTTTCAGATGCCACATATTGAGGAGTTTGGTTGGTGGCAGGGTTTTTTTTAATTCGCCTGGCAAGCTGCTATATTCTAAATCCACCGCCATAACACAGTTCCCGTTGATTACTTACGATAACTGGAGTATTCTTTGTGATTACGCTTCGCCATGTTAATTGGCTTATATTAAACTTGAGGTCAAGTATTATTACATTTAAAATTAACTCGCAGTAAATAATGATTTAAAGATGTTGAAACGCAAAAGTAAAATGAAGTTTGTGAAGGGTTATTAAGCATTCAGAGCGTTTGCCGGCTAATCTGTCTCCCGTCTCGGAAGACGTTAAAGTTCCCAAACTGCGGATTAATTGTCATCCGGTACTAATTGATGCTCTCCATCAGCATCCCGCTCGAGGATCTCTAATGGACCCTCTGCCCGGGCTGGAGCCTCCGAATTGGCCCGTTGATAATTAACAGTCTCTTTAATTAATCCATTTTAAACTTTTTCGAAATTGTCTACGACTTTAATTGATCAGATGAAACTTTTCCCTTTAATTCCTATTTAAAAAGTGGTCTCTCATCTTACAGAATTTACATCATGTGTGTTATAATAAAGAATAACAATAATCTCAAACGAATTCAAGTTTCTTTTTATTTACATATCTTCTTCTTTTAAGCCTCTGTCAGTGAAAGTTGCTTGTAACTCCAACAATAATAGTTAACCGTTTTGCTGGTGATGGAAAAGTTATTCAACTGATGTGACTTATGTAACTTTCAGCCGATGTAATAACGATGTGTTATGTATTAAAGAGTTACATAGTTATGCACGAGAACTTTGGATTCAGACATAAGGTTGATAGTGTAAAACCCAAAGCTGTTTTAAACCACTAGATATGATCTGGATGGTAAAACTTTATTCGGTTTCAAACTGTTTGTATTCGTTAAGGTTTGTTGTAAATTAATTAGACGCGCCTTTGAAAGCGGACGTTTTCAACTGATTTACAGGCGGACCCTTTCAGCGCGGACCGGCCTAATGGAATTAATGGGATACAATAAATTAATTATATGCTTACGAGGCCGAAAACAGCGGAAAGTGCATTTCCTAAACTTAACGTACAAACCTTTCTATTAATTAATAAACTTACGACTGACTTACAACATCAACGCTCTGGCAAATCTGCAATCTGTGACCATGTTTTGGATCATCCCAAGATTATATTAGATTTGGTTGACCGCAAATATTTGCAAAAGTACACGGTTTTTCAGCGATTATAATATGCGAGACTATTGATATTAAAAACAGTCCTGCTTCTATATAGAAGATGCTTTTATATTATAATTATATACCAACTTGGAATCCCATTATTAATAAAATTAGGGTTAAGTGTTAGTTCATTGTAGATAGAAAGTCATTGTGTCGTTTCTGTTGTCCTAACATCATTTCTTTTATAACTGAATATGTTCTATTATACACAATTTCTCTATAACAATTGTGTTCTCTATAATAGTTATGCAAGCTCTTCATTACTTTTTCTTTTTATGCAGCTGTCCCTTTCCATCTTTCATTTTAAAAAAATTCCGCCTTTGTGATTGCGGCCGTGTAGTGCAGTGAATGGACAATTTTAAATCATAAATATGAATAACTACAGGTAGATGTTGGTTTCATTGGCAAAATTGGCACGTAAATTTATCGCGCACTGCCAATCGTTGCCACAGCTGAATCGGTTGGCAGTTCGCCATTGAGACGTGGAGTATGACATTCTTGGTCGCTTTGACTTTAGTACTTCAGTAATGTTGTAGCGAAATGTACTTTAAAATTTATTTTTTTCGTTTTACTAAGTTCTATTAATTGTATGCCATTCAGAATAATGTTGTAGTATAAAAATTTAATATATTTGGATAGTTTTTTTTTTTTTTAATATAAAGAAACCTTCGGTTCATAAAAAATTCTCTTCACTACCCGAAAATTTGACTGGAAAAGAATATTTTGTACCTTCGCCCCTTTTTAGTTTATCTATTTCTCTCGTTTTTTTCTTCTCTCTTTACTTTGGCTAAATTTTAAATAAGTAAATATTTGAACAAATTTAATGTCCGGAATATATGTTGTTTGTCCATTTGAAAGCGTAGTGATTATACATTTGATTTATGTGACTTAAATAACATCCAGCTCCTTCTTTCTCCTTTTGATGTAAACTGGAACATAATTTTAAAGTTTCCTGCAAGCTCTCCATGCCTTACCTAGAAATCGTTGGCAACTGGCCAGCAGCTTCTTAACGACTTCGATTTAGCCCCGTTTGCGAATAGTCATATCCGGTCATTTAGATCAATGTCCTAGACTGGAAATGCAGTGGAAATGTAAAGGAAGTTTGGACATACAATTCAATATTTTAACAAAACACTACCACTTAAAAGAAGAAGTACATCTTGTACTTAAAAAGGTTTACCGTACTTTAAGTGTTTTATTTTTTGTGGAACATTTGTCAAATAAATTGATTAAAATTCTTTCCCAAGAAAAAAAAACAATTTCCAAAGTTTAACACTTGTTTTGTTTCGTTTTTTTTTTTATAACTTAATCTTAGAGGCACGGATAAAAACAGTTCCGGTGAACGGTTGTTAATTTCTGGCAAAAGTTTTCAGCAAACTTTGCTCAATGAAAGTAAAATCCTCGCGTCCAATAAATCACAAACTTCCGCCGTCTGAATTAATTGAAATCCGGGAACTTGAACGTATTGATCAATTGTCTAACTGTTTGCAAATGCTTTCATAATATTTGAGATTTTCATTTCCGTTGGAAACTGTGCCACCTTGTTCAGAAGGTTCAAACTTCTTTTTAGTTATTTTATTGTCTTCCTTGTCAATCTCTACTTTTGTCCTGTTTTTTTGATCTTTCATTTTGAACTCGACCGTCATATAACGCTTGTTCTTCTTTTCATACAACAAAATAGATTCATCTTTAATATCATACTTATCATCTCTCAATCCATGTATTTTTACTGTAGTAATGAATGGACCAAAAACGAGCAGGATAACATGTAACAACTTTTTTCATTTATTTCTTAGGTTGGAAGAAATGTAACGTTCTTTCATTTTTCATGTTCTTCGGTGGTTATATTTCCTTATGAATATTGTTAGTTGGTTCTAAATAATAAGGCATTGTAACCAGATGATTATTTTGGCAAGATAAGACAGTCCTCCGGAGATCCTCGTTGCATGTGATCACATACCTTTAAAACGGAAGGCTAGGAATTTTTCTAGTTTCACTTTGTCTATATTAGAATATATATCCTAGATCATCATTCAATCAGATAAAAGTTTGACTATAAGCGTTAAATGTATTATTGCGAGTATATTTCTTTTCTTTTTACCAAACTACTCATCAAGACGTCTCGGCAACGTTGAGTTACTTTTCGAATTCTTCATTCATTTTTAAACTATTGCGTCTGGAAATTTTTTCTTTGTTGTTCTTCCCTCGTTCATGATTTAGTTCTTTTGAAACTTCGCGGAATATCCGGCTTGTTTTCTTCAGCGGATATAAGTTTACAACTGCTACAGCAAAATCTGCAGTTTTGATTGTTGGAATTACTTTCCAGTACAACTCTGAGGTTTGGTTGCGGCTGCGTTTTTAATTTGCGATCCGTACGCTTTTGTGGTACGAGACAGCGGGTTTATTTTCTAAACCTGACATGTATACTGTTCTACTGTTCTTTTTGCGAATGTACGCTTAGAGATATTCGCCTTTCTTGGCTATAGGGTCGGTGAGCGCTATGCTGATAACGCTCTCAAATAAAACACTTCTCTTCAAATTATTTTCATCATAGTCTCTGTTTACAACACCCTCGGCGGCCGCCAATAGAGTCCCACAACCAGTCGTCCAATCCAATTCCAATCAATAAATACGTCTCGAATTCAATTTAATCTCCAAACGGATTACGAGCAAACCTTTTAGATGAAACATTAATTGACCTCTTTACTAATTGGACCTCTTCAATAAACTTTTCTGTTAAATAAGCTTCACCCGATGCTGACTTTTAAATCAAAGTCGAATGAAAGCAATATTTCATCGTAGTATTTTGTACTTTTCTTTTGTGAATTTCTTCTTAACGCTTATTTATACTCTTAATTTATTCATTAAAGTTAGCTTACATGAGTAAAGAACAGTGATCGACTGCATCTTCATTTATATAGTCTTTCTTTTCAAACATATCGTTAGTAATTCGTGTAATATAGTTAAATGAGGTAGTTAAATATTTGTTTAAGTTTCATTGCCGTCTAAATACGATTATGGTACAAACCAGTGGTCGCAACGGCAATGAATAACATCTTTACATGCTCGCCGGCTTATCAGCGGCGGTGCAGGCTTGTTCGTGAGCGTAAATTATACTTAGCACTTTACTTTATGATTATTGCAGTTTAACCAAGTAATGATAGAGTCTGCGTGGCATTTATTATGCTGTCGTACTATCAAAGCGCAGTTCACAAAGCGTGTTAAATACTAACTTTAAAGTTACGATTATTGTTATTAAATCATGCATAGAAAAGTTCGTGTACAAAAGCGCGTCTAAGTTTCGAGAGCTCGATGTAAAGATATTGCGCGTACGTGGGTAATTAGTAATTACTCTTTTAATAAATAAATAGCTCGCTTAATATTCCCACTACTGGGACTCGGGGTCTTGCTGAAGTATATTAAGTGCATTACTTGTATAAACGAGTTACAGTTTGCGTTAGATAATGTAACAATTGGATGTTTAAAGTTGATGTTTTGGAGTATGCTTAAGTCCAGCAGGGGGCTGCAAACTAAAAATATTTAAACACGCATTAATGTTCCCACTGCTGACACTCTGGATCTTCTTCCATGAGGAAAGAGTCGAGGTAATGGATCCATCTTGCTGGTCAAGTGCGAAAGGTTTGAAGCTGTGTATCAAAATCTGTTATTTTTTTTAACTATGCCTCAAACTTTTTTTTATTTATTATTATTAGTTACACAGAAATATACAACATATTTTATAACTTAGCTGCTTAAAAACCACGAAAGTTTATAGCACAGCTAACAAGATATACAACAGCAGCACTTATTGATTACTCATAAAGAATATTTTCAACTTAAGCTTATAATTAGATTAAGTAATTTTTTCAATTAGGTCGGTAAGCAAATCATTAATAAGTCGAGGTTAAGATACTCAACTGTCATTACTTATTGTTATTTAATCATTTGTGAGTTCAGTGTGGATGAACCCGAGACCTGTAGGCGAATGCATCTTTACACTTTCAATACTGAAAACGTACTTCGGAACACAACATAAATTGTAAGAGGAAAGTCATTTACTGTAATTTATATGAAATCTTTGTATACTCGATACGGAAACGAAAACGTACCCCTACTGGTAACTCCGAATTGTTACGATGTATCAAACGGTACAAAGTTTTCATGAAACTTCGAATGTAACCAATTTGTATTTGTTATCGAACTTCGTAGAGAGATGTCAGTGATATTCATTACCGACGTCTCACTGCAAAGTTATGTATTTCATGAACTGTAAAGGGAAAGTTTATCATCATTATCTAATATGTTATTTCACAATTTAAGCGCTTTAACTTACTGTTACTAAGTTATGGAACCTGTTGAGGTCTTATCTAGCTACTATATGGAGTTGTTCAAAAACGGTGAAAAGCTTTCTTCAGGTGTTAGTCAGTTCTCGTGTTACTTCTATTTATAAGCTACGCAGCTTAACATCAGAATGTTTTCAAGTCTATGTCTCTTTTTAGTTTAAATAAAAAATATCACTTGAAGATGACATATTCATGAATAATAGTTTATATGAATAGTCTCTATCTCTCGTATGTATCTCAACATTACGTGAAGTCGAACTACGTCGAAAGCTTCTTGCGTCAGAGTCTGCCACTTTAATCAGTTGCTAAGTTATGAAATATTTATTTACGAAGAAAGGATAATCAAATTATTTTCGTTTTAATTCTATTAAAATACAATTAACACCAATTAAGTTGTTCGTTAGAAAGGCGGCGTTTTAAAGCTTGAATAATGAATGAATTAAATGGAGCAGGGGCTTGATAAATTTTTAATTGAAGGGCGAGTGAATTAAAATTAGCAACGAAGTCGCATTCATATATGTATTATGTTGATGTACATATACAACATAATTTTATTTTTTTAGTTTATACATGTAATAGACATTTCTCTTTTAAACGTACATATCTAATTTACACATTTTTATATATACAATTCACAAGTCACCGAGTTCACATTTCTTACGCTGTCCAAACAGTAATGAGCTCGAGATCCACAGTTGTCCGCCATTTATACCAAAATGACAGCGGCGCCATCTTTACAATAATCAATACAATTATTTAATTATTATCAAATTTCTAAAAGTTATGGATTAATAATATTCCCAATATTTCAATTACACTATAAGAAATATAAATACAACTATTAGATAGATAGATAGATAATTTCTTTATTGCACACGTAACAAAATAAGGAAAATTTACTAAAACTAGGCTTAAGATCTATATGTGGGCAAGGGCGGCCTTATCGCTATGAGCGATCTCTACCAGGCAACCCTGTAGGACAGGAGAGAAAAAAATATATAAATAAATAGTAGGGTAATGTGAAAGTCAGAATAAATAAATATGAGTAAGAAATGTATATACTAAAGTAAAGATAATTGGATAGAAGTCTCAATTTAGATTAGAAGAAAACATGGGTAATAAATACAAGAGTATAAACTTACACAAAAATAACTTTACAGTACATAGTTATACACATATACAATCATAATATATATTATTACAATATATAGATAAGAATATAATTACATACACATTTAAATAAGGAAAATAAACAATTTAGCAAGCGGCTTTGTTCAGAAGATTGTTATGCAGCTTGGATTTAAATATGGCCAACGACTTCGACTCTATTACATAAATATTAGTATGAAATATAATAGTACAATATGCAGTAATTCATTTTGGATTCATTAACAGTCAATACAATTACTATTTTTCTAACAAAATATTTATAACCACAATTATTTATCCTCAATAATCTAACACATGAAACGTTATTTTGATACTTTTTCGGTAATCTGATAAAGTTGAAGAATTTTACCTTTTTTAATTCCCTAGTGACAATAAACTAGACAAAAACTGCCTAGGTACACTTACCTTCACGTTGTTTTAAAATATGTTTAAAACGAGGTTATTAATTCAAAGATTTTGTTTTTGGTTTCAAAAACATGCTCTCTTATTATTCCCACAACTGGGACTACAATGTTAACGTTTAACCACCGAGAGAGGTAGATCCAACTTACCAACTCCAATAAAATAATAGTCATGTTACATTTCCGACATTTTGCTCAATTAATTTGTTTTCTAATGTTGAGATTTCTGAAGTCTACAACCAACTACAAAAAAGTGGTTCTTAATTCGCGTATATTTTAACTCAAAGAGGTCTGATAGAATGTTGTCTACATAAAAATTCTTTTCGTATACTAAAAAAATAAGTAAATATCAAAGAGAAAGCGTTAAACTATTGGTTATAGAACATATGATCCTTTAGTCGCAAGCCCGTCGTGTAATCACTTAGTTAAACTGAATTTCAAATGAAAGAAATCCATTAAACTGCAACGCGAATGTACTCGTACAGTAGTCGAGTGCCGTTACTCCAGTTTCTTTCCGACTCTTTTGTGTTCTTTTGCTCTGTTCCGACATTTTGATTTATTACCTTTTACATTTTTAACATTTCGAGTTCACTCGTGATATAAAATGGTATTATTGATTAATGTAACAATGTTTTAACGATGTTCTTTATTATTATAAAAACTATTAAAACATTTTTTACTGCCGGTAAGTCTCTGTTGCCGGAGACCGTCTGGGTACCACCGCAATGACTATTTTACCGCCAAACAGTAGTGTGCAAACATTACTGTGTTCCGGTCTGAAGCGCGCTGTAGCTAGTGTAATTACTGGGGTAACGAGACTTAACACCTTATGTCTAAATGCGACGAGCGCAATGTGGTGCAGTGTATATCATCTTAACTAGCACCGCGTTATGGGCAAGCGTATCACTTACCGTCAGGTGAACGTCTTGCTCGTCTCGTCGCAAAGTAGAATAAAAAAAAAACAGTAGTGTGCAAACATTACTGTGTTCCGGTTTGAAGCGCGCTGTAGCTAGTGTAATTACTGAGGTAATGAGACTTAAGACATGTCTCAATGCGACGAGCGCAATGTGGTGCAGTGTATATCATCTTAACTAGCACCGCGTTATGGGCAAGCGTATCACTTACCGTCAGGTGAACGTCTTGCTCGTCTCGTCGCAAAGTAGAATAAAAAAAAAACAGTAGTGTGCAAACATTACTGTGTTCCAGTTTTAAAGGCGCTGGAAGCTAGTGAAATTACTGAGGTAATGAGACTTAAGACATGTCTCAATGCGACGAGCGCAATGTGGTGCAGTGTATATCATCTTAACTAGCACCGCGTTATGGGCAAGCGTATCACCTACCATCAGGTGAACGTCTTGCTCGTCTCGTCGCATTGTAGTATAAATAAAAATTATAATGAGATTGATCAGAGTGAAGATCTTGAGAACTGTCTTCAGCAGTGGAGGTCATATTCAAATGCTCAGTTCCGACATAAGTAGCAGCGGTGTATTCATCTCAACTAAGTTAGTAGACCGTCTAAATAACACCGCAGCTCCTATTTCGGCCTTGCTGTAGTTTATGAAATTCCTGGAGTAGCTACACTTCTGTGTATGCGACGAAGGTAACGTGGTGTAGTGTATATCATCCTAACTTGTTATTATATCTACACCATTTCAATTTTGTGTAACAGCTCTACAAACCATTGATTATTGTACACTTTTTTTTTTAAACTACTATGCGACGAGACGAGCAAGACGTTCACCTATTGGTTCACCTGATGCCCATGACAACGTGCTGCTAGTTAAGATGGTACACACTGCACCACATTGCGCTCGTCGCCTTGAGACATAAGGTGTTAAGTCTGTTACCCCAGTAATTACAGTAGTTTAGTAGTACACTATTATTACACCTCCTTTTCAAAATATTTCATAACAACTTTTACAAAAATTACTTGTTATAAACGTATCAGTTACCGCGTTCTCATCGGCTCGCAACAATGTAACATAAAACTTTCTCAGCAACAAATAATATCGCTGGAGGCCTTCGAATTCTCCCTTGGGGTGCATCAGCTTCAAATATGTTCCGGTGCAGCATCAAAGGGCCACACACACTCCCGCTCCGGGCTACCTCAGTGCATCAAAGGAAATGCCGGGAACATTTCCGCTTGTTAGTTAAAAATATTTTCACGTAGATTGCGATACGTATTTTAATTCTACATGTTCCACTGCCTTTGTAAAAGAGTTACTGCGCTAGTTTTATAACACGGGGTCCCTGGTTCGATTATGAGGGTACATGTTATAAAGTTTAGTTGGTCGTAAAGCTGTTTTGAGCTCGCCTTATTAACTACCATCCCCATAGGGTAAATCTGTCATCATAACAATTCCTGGGATCCTGCTGTTAAGGTAGAGTCGGTATGTTCTGTGCATGCACACTTTACCATCTACGGCCAAAGTTGTACGAGCAAACTTGATCCATCAAGTTCAAGTGGTGATAATGATGCGTTAGTATTAATGATATAGTTTTATTGAGAGTAAAACGAAAATTCCTTAACCAGAGTTTTATAGTTTGGGCGGTCCAGGAGTGGATGCTCACGTTCGGCACGAGGCCGGCGAGGCTGTTCTCCACGCCAAGTTCTTGGTGAACGAAGGCGCCCTCGTCACAGCAACCGCCGACGACCAGCTCCACTTGTGGACCTTTCGCCAGAAGTCGCCGCAGAGGGTGCAGTCCCTCAAGTTCCAGAGGGAACGGTGAGTGAATTTATCTTCATTATTTAACGGCACCTACATTTTAGTTACTGACTTAACTTTTTGATATGAAAATTTGTTAATTAATTCTGTGTAGTAAATAAGAAGTAAGGTTTAAGCTGAACACCTCAGTACACTGCTGGACTGATGAAAGAGGATACATGGTACAGGTTTCCCCTGAAGAGAACATCTGCATGCTTAAAAACATCATTAATTTTCTTTTCATCACTTCTATTTCATTTTCTTACAATTTTTCTAGCACTTTCCGATTACACTTATGATAATCTTTAACTATTCATAAATATACTCATGCTATATAGCAGTCGCTATAACGTTATTAAATATAGCTTACTATCAAGTTGTTGTGTAAAAGAAGTTTACTTTATGTGATTTATATTTAAGATTAATACTAAAACATTATAATAGATCCGAAGATGCGAAGAGATGACATAATTGTCTTATGATTATAATGGTGTTAGTTAGGATGATATACACTGCACAATCAGTTCAACGTTTTAAGAGAAACGATAATAAGTCTACCTTAGTAGTTTCACTAGCCACAACACTCCTAAAATACAGTAATTTTTAGTTTTTTAGTTTACTGCTGGTAAGTCTCTGTTGCCGGAGACCGTCTAGGCAGCCGATAAATAGTAGTGTGCAAATATGACTGTTTCAATTTGAAGGGCGCTGTAAGCTGGTGAAATTACTGGGGTAACGAGACTTAACACCTTATGTCTAAAGCGACGAGCGCAATGTGGTGCAGTGTAAACCATCTTAACTGGCGTCGCGTTGTTATGGGCGAGCGTATCACTTACCATCAGGTGAACGCATTGCTCGTTTCGTCGAATAAAAAATAATATTAATATTATCACACAGACAATATAGACTTGAAATGAATACTAGTTTAATTTTACATATAAACTGTTACAATATTTCATAAACGCAAACATAATATTCGCGTGCAATCTAAATATTCCGATAAACGAAATGGCTTTCGGATTCATTTCACTGGAATCGGTATTGCGATTACATACGTTTCATCCCCGCAGGGTTGTCAATTCATATATAATCATTTTATACATTCATTAGCCGTGATAGCCTAGTGGTTTAAATGCCCGCCGTCCACTACGAAGCTACCGGGTTCGAATCCGGCTAACACCAATGAATTTTTCAATTTACGTGCAATTAGTATAACACCAACTAAATGGCGCTGATTCTCAAGCAGTATGTGTCAGTACGTGTAAGACATTTAAAAATGAAAAAGACAAAAAAAAATGTATATATATATAGCCCGCTGAGTTTCTTGCCCATTCTTCTCAGGTCTGTGGCATTTGTTTTGCGAGTGGCTGGTAGATTTTGACGTTCAATAAGTGAACTATTTTTCCCATGTTGAATAAAAATTTTGACTTTGACTTTGACTTTATCACGCACTTTGATGGTGAAGGAGAACATCGTGAGGAAACCTGCATATCTATATCATGAGCATCCGTGCTCGCACTAGTATGTGAAATGGAGAAGGCAATGGCAACACCACTCCATTATAACTGACAAGTAAGTCGTCGTGTGTTTCATTACACATGATGACCACGACCCTCAGTCATGAGGAAATACGACTTGGAAGTATAAGATATGTAGATTTGAACATTCATGCGAAAAAATACAAACCAATATATTTTTTTATGTAATTTAGATATCAATGACACTGGAAAGAGAAGACTTTTAACATACAGTAGCCTCACATGTGTTTTTTTCTCGTTTTTGGGTCAGGATCTGTTTTTAATATTTCTTGATCTTTTTTTTGTTTTCACTCATATTATTTCACCACCTTTGGGTCTCTTTCACACTTTTCTTTCATATCATCTCTTGAACTAAATTTTCTATTGTTATACTATTTTCTTTACTTTCTCAACTCTATTACATTTACGTCCTTAAAGTCTACTTCGTCCAACTTTATTTATTTTTATTTGTTATCTACATCCTGTTTCCCATTAAATTTTTACTTAATTTCTACTCTTTTTCCTTCTTCGCTTTCTTACTTTTTATCTTAATTCTTAAAGATTATAAGAACTGTGTTTCGTTTTTATGTATCTATCATTTTCTTGCAACAATTTAAAAATATCCGGCGACTTTCGTCTAAGCCTCTCATACTACACAGCGAGGATTTTACATTTGCTAATGTTACACTGTACTGTAATGCAACAAAATTGCTGCTAAACTTTTGATATCTAGCTTAAAAAAAGTAATAATTCTTTGACAGCGTATATCAGTATCGTCGTAGAGTAGCTAGTCTCTCAGTGTTCTATCGAATGCACTTTGGAGAGTGTGCTCAAGAACTGCATGATCTAATACCACCTTCGCCCTTTTATCACCGGACGTACAGACACACCGCAGGCATCCATCCCTTCGTTGTCGATCTCCCGCGCATTAGGACTAAGCGTTTCGCTTCGTCCTTCATAATGCGTACAGCGAGGGAGTGGAACAGTCTGCCGGCGTCAGTGTTTCCGTCCAGGTATGATGTGGGGGTCTTCAAGAAAAGAGTGAATAGGCTTCTTCTAGTCTAGTGCGCTTTACCACCTAGATTACATCGCCGCTTACCATCAGGTGGGATCGTAGTCAAACACTAGTCTATCCTAAATAAAAAAAAAATCAGATTTCTAAATCATAGTTTTAATCGTGTAATAAATTGATATGAACTGATGTAGTAAATCCTGCCGCTCGTGTATCGTAGTACTTCATCGGATCTCGCTGGTGCTCTCGGTTCGTTAGTCATTCGAGTTTAAACTTCGCCATTGTTACGAAAGCTCCCGCTACGCCGTAGCGAGCGCTCGTAGCGCGGCGCTACATTGTTACCTTAAATTCCAAATTTGCATACAACGCCATTACTATTCAAAGAATCTTTTAATAAAGCATTTCATAGCTTAGTTTTCATTCGATGAAACGACGAGACCTTCACCTGATGGTAAGTTAACGCTTACCATAACAAACCGGCGCTATTTAAGATGGATTTTTCATGTTGTAAACATCCCCAGTTTACGAACAAAGAGGTTTAGCTCCTCTTTTTTTAATAAGAACAACAACAGAGTGCAACAATTAGCCGGCGTCAGTGTTCCCGTCCAATTACGACGTGGGTGTCTTCAAAAGAATAGTGAATAGGCTAATACAAAGTTAATGCGCTTTATCACCACAGATCGCATCACCACTTGACATCAGTTGGGATCGCGGTTAAGCATTAACTATATTTCAAAAAAAAAGATGGTATACACTACACCACATTGCACTCGTCGTCTTCAGATATATGTTGTTAAGTCTCGTTACCGCAGTAATTTCACTAGCTTACAGCGCCTTCCAAACCAGAATACAGTAATGTTTGCACACTAATATTTATCGGCTGAAATGTTCCCCGCGGTGGTACCTAGACGGTCTCCGGCAACAGAGACCTACTAGCAATAAACTAAAAATTACTCTATTTGAGGAGTGCTGTGGCAAGTGAAATTACTAAGGTAGATTTCACCAGGTGGTAGGTCTCTGTTGCCGGAGACCGTCTGGGTGGGTACCACCGCAGCTCCTACTTCAACCGCCAAATAGTAGTGTGCGAACATTACTGTGTTCCGGTTTGAAGCGCGCTGTAGCTAGTGTAATTACTGGGGTAACGAGACTTAACACCTTATGTCTCAAGCGACGAGCGCAATGTGGTGCAGTGTGTACCACCTTAACTAGCACCGCGTTGTCATGGGCAAGCGTATCACTTACCATCAGGTGAACGTCTTGCTCGTCTCGTCGCAAAATAGTATAAAAAAAAATACTTATTATCGTTTCTCTTAAAACGATGAACTGATTGTGCAGTGTATATCATCCTAACTAGCACCATAATATTATCATCAGATATTTAGGTCAGGTATTCACTTCATCGGCTCTTTTATAATGTAGTAGATTTAATCTCTAATATAAATTAACAAATTACCCTCATGGCCGTGCTGCTACCTCAGTAACTTCAGTAAATAAAACGCCCTTCAAACCCGAACACAGTAATGTTTGCATACTACTGTTTAATAGTAGAAATAAGAGTTGCGGTGGTACCTAAACGGTCTCCGGCATATGAGATCTTTACGATAATCTAGAAATAAGCTATTAACATTTTTCTTAAAGATTCCCGAATCATACTTAGATCAAAAGTCTTAGAATAAAGTTGTCACCGATTGATAAGTTATAACTTACCACCGCGTCGTAAAATGTGATCAAACATTTCATGTTCACAACAAAGTGATTAATGTTTTGATGCAATTAATATATTAAATATTAGAATTACTGTGTAAAACTTAACTTATATTATAAAATAAACTTAATAGCATTTCTCTGTTAAGTTATAGTATAACCAAACGAGAAAGTTAAGTATAAACAGCTTGTTACTTCACGACTGTCTAAAAGGCATTGGAATCCCTTTAATGAGTCCATTAATATCGTTTATCTCTTTCTCACAGCTTAACTTACATAAGGAGAGACAGAGACGGAGATGTACTCAATGCTCTTAACTTAAGAGCATCAATTTGTATACAAATCTCTGATTATACGGATTGCTCTCGCTAATTCGCTAACTACTCCCCTTAATCTGTACAAAGTGGATTTTTTTGTAATCAAATAAGACTAACAAGTCTAGTTACTCCAGTAATGTTATCATCACCGCCACTAACTTTACCTCTAACCGAAATACGGTAATACTTATCACTGCTATATTCGGTTTGATTTGGTTTATACAAATAAAGTTGTTACCGGTAACAACGTCAAATTTAATATATATATGGACGGAAAGGAGTGTTTGTAATGTTTATATTAGTGGCTTAATCATCTTAAGTGATAATGTAGTTTTACAGGTTAAATTATATTGTAGCTTAGCTCACTCTTGAGTTTCTAGCTCTATTCCCCATCAAGACCTGGATATTCAGCAAATTGGAGCTAGACTTGGTCTGTCACTACAATCATGTTTCAAACTCTTCGTATAAGTAATCACTAAGCTTATTTTTTCTGTAATTACACAAAATTGTATTAATAAATATAAAATATCATTTTACTGTAAATATTTGAACCAAGAGGAAATAATGAAGATAACTGTACCCTGGGAGTAATAGTAAACTTTACTTTTACTATATATATACTATAAGGGAGTTGTGTCTAGTGTAGTTACTAGGCTGACTACTAGGATGGCGGAGAGTGTATGTATATTGTGTATAAAAAATTTAATATTTCTATAGAAGATGTTAAGGCTTTAACGGTATACGAATAAAAACTTTATAAATAATATTATATTGACCGCAGTAACTATTTTCCTAAACCGTAGTGTGGAAACATTACTGCTTTTTTTAAGAGAGTTGTAGCTAGTGAAATTACTCCGGTAACGAGACTTAACACATGTCTCTGTCTAAATCTTTCTCTTAGTATCCCCGCGCACTTCTCTTCCTTTTTCCGAAACTCCTTTTCTATCAGATAGTTCGCTTATGGAACTCATTACCCATCCATATTCGACTGTCCAAAACACCATCTTCATTCAAAAGACAATTAACTGATTACTATCATAATGGCTAAACCATTTCTTCTGTTCTATTGTACTATTGCTTGTTATATTTATCATCAAAGTAGTCCATAATTAATTTTAGTGTACCTATCTTACCTTTGCTTACTTTTTTATTTGTATCTTCTTTTCCAGTCGGTTGTCTGAAAGAGATTGCTGCCTGAGCAATAAGACCGCCCATTGTACATTTCCGTTTTGACTTATGTATTTCTTTCTTTTGTTAAATTTGTTACTGGTGTACAATAAAGAATATTTATCTTATCTTATCTTATGTCTCAAGGCGATGAGCGCAATGTGGTGCAGTACTGTCTTAACTAGCGCCGCGTTATGGGCAAGCGTATCACTTACTATCAGGTGAACGTCTTGAAAAATTGCTTCGTCTTGATCTCATATCACCGCTAGTTCTTCAGCCGAGCTACGTCGCTGTGTGGGAGTGAGACGACGTTGCCATGACAACCGCAGCCTCTGTCTCTGTAACCGAGCACCTTGTTAACTAAACAAAGACAAATTCCGAGCTCCGCAGCGGCAGTGTCAGGTGCCCGATAATTGCTTGCTGCAAGCTGGCCCCACCCCTTCATTAGCGCCCTTTGTATGACCCCGTGGAGGGGAGATTGCGATCTTTCAACCTTTAATGGAGTACGACGTTGCGGAGACACAAAGCAATGTAACGCCTCAAATATATACTCCCGGACACATCTATCGGCCCACCGCCCAGTGTTTAAAGTTTCGACGGTGTCTAGTTAAAAATAAATGTTCCACAAAAAAATACACATTATATCCTTAAGATTAAATGTCACATATTGACACACATATACATATTTAAGATATGATTGTATTTAATATAACAATGTTACATTCGTTGAATAAACAGTGTATGAGATCAATTTTCTCTCACAAGTGATAACTTTCAAGAGCCGTGATGGCCTAGTGGTTTGAACGCCCACCTTCCACTCGATGATACGGTTCGAATCCGGCTAACACCAATGAATATTTCAATTTATCTGCAGTTAGTATAACACCAACTAATATCACGCGCTTTGACGGTGAAGGAGAACATCGTGAGGAAACCTGCATATCTATGTCATGACCATCCGTGCTCGCACTAGTGTGAAATGGAGAAGGCAATGGCAAACCACTCCATTATAACTGACAAGTAGGTCGTCGTGTGTTTCATTACACATGATGACCACGACCCTCAGTCATGAGGAAATACGACTTAGAAGAAGAACTTTCAAACAGCTTTAAAGTCTATTGATTCCGATAATATGACGACGAATTCTTTTAGAAGTAACTGAATCAACTTTTAAAATAAAACAAATTTACATAACCGGTTGAAAAAAGATGTCACGAATACTCTGTTAAATAAAATGTTTACGATATTGTTTCAACGTAGATGAAGTTTTCTTTGATAAAATACTTTATGCTTTATTGATGAAGATCGAAAGGAATCATTGGATGCAGGTGGCATCGGAGATTGGAGAGTTCTACATTAAGCAGTGGATGATGATGATGATACCCAAAATCTAAATGTCATACTAAACATTCAAATTAAAATTTAATAAACGTTGAGTCATTTCCATAATACTTTTTCTTAGGCGTTAGTTTAGTTGTTGTCTAGCTCTGTTCTAGATCTTGGTGTTTCTAATTAAGTTAGTCCCACTCCTCACTGGTGGGAGCAGGCGGGAGTAATTCGCGCGGCATTAGAGGCAACGTGTGCTGGCTGCGCGCCAGGGAAGCGCCCGCTTATCTTGTTACTTGATAACTTAATAAACTTAGATCTTAGCTTTCGACGCTTTATGAATTTACCGTCGCGCCAGATGAGATTGTGTTCTGGATTAAAATGACAACGCTAATGAATTTACTCAGGGTCAATACAATAAGCTTTGATAATGTGGTGGTCGGGGCTGCGGTTGGTCTTCATTAACTTATCCCATAAGCTGAACCGGTTAAGCTAGCTTTAACTGAACGTATTCTTTAGTAATACATTCTCGCGATAATTGCACTAATCGTGCTTAATAAACTTTCACATAACTTTGCATTTAACGCGATTATGCTAGATCATAACTTGAATAAACATCAATGTGAAGTTTTAAATGTAATTTTTCACTCACAAAAGTTTCCGATTGATTTGTAAGTTTGCATACTTATTATGAATCTATGTTGTAATGTATTTTGTTAAATATTTTATTAATTTACTTGTAATTATTTACTAGAAATCCAATACAGATAGAATTATTTTTAGTATCATTATGTCTGCTTATTAGACAACACAAAGTCCACCACCACGGTGAGCAAGCTGGTTGAGGAATGAAGAGTTTGAATACTAGTGTAAACATTTGAAATAACTGTGAAAAAAATATAATATTTTATTATTGAAACATTGTTGAAGGAAAATAATGTTCAGGAAGCTTACAGATGAACCTTCTGGTCGAATATGCAGAACTCTTCTAGTGTTACTCTTTCTCCTCTCTTTAGGGATTTTGATGATATTCACGCCCGTCTAGTACATAGATTAGTCCTTATTTATCTGTACATTGTTTACATGGCAAATTGTAAATAGCATGTTACAATTGCATGTGAATATCAACAGTACAAGTAGTTACACAGGACAATGGCCGTGTTAGCAAATACATTGTGTAATGATTAATAGTAACGTTTGAACAGTAAGCAAATGCATATACAACAGTTTACTGAATACTGTGTGTACTAATTAGACAAACGGTTGTAATGGTTAACGACACATTGTTAAATAAACGGTTAACTATTAAACTTAAACCCAATCTAGTTTGAAGAAGCAGTGCAATAGTGTGAAGAATATTAGAGCGTCATCATCATCAGTAGGTTGAAGTCTACAGTTGGATATGAGCCTTCCCCGAAGATCTTTTCACCACCACCAGACGACCAGATTCCTTCGCAATCAATGTCATTATTTGTGTTTTAATTTCAATATGTTATTTTGATAAATTTTATTTTAAGTAAGCGCAAAGCAAAAGCATATTAGTTAGGAGTTTAACTTACAGCTTGTGTAACTCTTATTATAGTAAACTTCCCATTCTTCTGTGATATTCTTCATCATCTATCCATCTGTTCTTAGGCTTACACCTCTGAGTTCTATGTTCATCTAGTTATAACACTTGCGACTTCGGTATCAGCATGACTTACAGAACTCGATGATGATTTCTTGCTGTAGGATCACTAAGTCATTCGAGAGCCGCACTTCTTCCCTTTAATACTTAATTTTTTTCAGGAGAAACTAATTAACAGGAATCAATAGTTTGTTTTTACATTTTTATGACGAAATATTAAGACAAAAAATAGCTATATTTTTACTATTTATAGATATTAATGTATCGTCTACAAAATTTAGGCTGTTTCACTGTTCATTGACTGCCTTTTAGTAAGGTTTACACAAGGGTAACTTTAAGCCGGAATTACTTTCAATAGTAATTCAATCACGAACGCAGGAAATATTATAAACTTAATAATAGTAAAGAAGAGGCATATTATTTTGAGTGTTTTTGGAGAGATCATATGAAATTGAGTAAAGGTTTTAAAACTTCAAAAAATTGTTACTAGACTATTAAAATTTTATCGACAACACTCACAAGTATTTCACATTATTTTAATCACACATTATCATATAAACTTATTAATATAAATGTTTGTTTTTGATTTTTTTTTTATTTTATTAATTATTTTACACACATACATCAAAACAAATATTTCGCCAAACTGGCGAGCAGTTTGTTGGCGATACGTTAATGCACTCACTCAAATAACATATATTAACAAATACGTGAATCTATAACCAACCACAACATAATAGATATAATAATAACAGTAACTATTTAGATACAATACACATAGTACATACAGAAAAACACATATATCATATACATACACAGACTATTTAGATTATTTACAGTTCTTATTTATTATATGATAATGATCGTATATGTAACTTTTGTATTAATAAAGTTGTGCCATCTTATATTCTATTATATATATACATAATCTAAACATTTGTTTGTGTTGTGGAATAACGCACTATACTATAGATAGAACTCCGTTCTGCACATTGTTACAGATTCCCCATCAAACTAACAAGACATACAAACGAAATCAAGGGGTGAGTCGGTGTCGATGTTAGTTTGGTGTTGTCTGTTCACACTGCACGGTATACTGCACTGACTGCATGAAACGCACATCTATTTACTTATTAGTTATACGGCAAACGCGTAGTTCAATATTAACTGGTCATTTGGTACGCGATGGTAAAGTACACTAAGTAACATACGCTTTTTCCTTAAACATACTCTAGTTTTGATGGGAGCACTGTCGGTGGCTGTTCTTATCAACTAGAAGCTGAACCTCTGGTGGTACATATCAGCGTCTTACTTTTATACTTATCCGTGGAAGAGCTGTACTTGATGATGTGATTACTTGAAACAATGAAGTGTTAGTATGTTTACAAAGCACCATTAATACCGTCATATAAGAAATTATAACTTATCTGTAACACTAGTATGAAAAACATTACTATGTTCCCTCTCGAATTGTTGCCAGTTAAGTTACATAGTTGATGAAATTATGTAACTTAACCGGCAACGACGAGCGCTAAGTGGTGCTGTGTTAACATTCTAACCAGCTTCACATTGAACGAACTAAACGATAGATAGCTTCGTTGAAGAAGGATTTACCAGGTGGTAGGTCTCTGTTGCCGGAGACCGTCTGGATGGGTACCACCGCAGCTCCTATTGCAACCGCCAAATAGTAGTGTGCAAACATTACTGTGTTCCGGTTTGAAGGGCGCTGTAGCTAGTGTAATTACTGGGGTAACGAGACTTAACACCTTGTCTCAAGGCGACGAGCGCAATGTGGTGCAGTGTGTACCATCTTAACTAGCACCGCGTTGTCATGGGCAAGCGTATCACTTACCATCAGGTGAACGTCTTGCTCGTCTCGTCGCCGAGTAGTATAAAAAAAAAAAAAGGAAAGTTTTTATCTTCTTTATTTTTGTCGTGGCCTCAAGCGTACCTTATGATTTATTGACTGTAGTACAGTAGTTTTGCTGAAAATATTGCAGTAGTTCGACATACAAATTATATTAAATATTTAATGAGTTAAAAGTTACTTAATTTTTTGTGTCTGTCTCTCAATTCGAAGCTTGTTTAGATTGTTATTAAGACTGTTTGTATCAATACTGAAACGTGACGTAATTTTTCAATACGTATAACTCAATCATTGTATGTAACAAAAGTATTTAGGTTTTGTGTTAGATAATAAGTATTCTAAGCTTTTTAGTATCGTGCAGCTACGTAGCGGGGGTACGAGCTACGAACTCGTAGAGGTTTTACGCAACTGCAATTTTCTATGCAAAGGCTACAATTTGTACGAGTCTAACTGTTCTAACTTGATTAAGACATTGCTGTAACTTATAAAGCTATTACACTTTAGGATATATTCACAAAGTGCCTAAAAACTTTTTAGATATTATTTTTAGACTTTTTATTTGAATTTGATTACAGAGTTAGTCAATAGGATAAAATTATGAAGCGTATTCGACTACAATACTTATCGTGAATTTATAAGGAATTCGTATAATGTCGCTTCGGAATCGAACCGGGGAACTCCGTTATGAACAGCAAAATCTTTACCACTGCGCTACAATGCAGATAAATTACTAAATTGTCTTCTAGGGTAATAATACCTCTGGATCTAGCCTTCCAATACATTAGCTTAAAGCTGAGAGCTTTTTTAAAGTCAGCCTGTTTAATTATACAACATACATTCTTTTACACTTATTTCAAGATTTCATCTCCTCAGTGTCGTAAAATTTAACTTTCATACAACAGCGTATAATACGGCGATGATTTTTTTTTTTTGGAAGACCCTAAAATGATAATTTTACGACGAAGTCGCGAGCGGGTCGCCTTCATAACTTACATGATGGGGACGTAAAGAGATACATTTCCACAGAATGCCTTAAAATGTAAACGTACATAAATAATGATTATGTGTTTTGATTATAATATACTTCACTTAAATTTTACACGATATTAAGTGTTTACGAAGGCTAAAGATGAAGCGTGGACAACAATAGTCTCTCATCCTTGATTCAACACTGTTCTCGGATTGACAAGCTAGCGAAACTTTTTCTAACTAAACATTAATAAATGAAATATATCTTTTTCGCGTATCACTAATAATTAAGTGATTCATAACCCGCCGAAAAAACATTTTTAATCTTCTATACATTCATACAAATGTATTTAAAGCTAGAGGTGTAATAATGTCGCTGCTAAGTTGGAATTCATTGATACGGCGGAATGTAATAATAAAGTGCTAGTTAAGATGTTTATTATCACATAATTGTACTTGTCGCTTTGTAACTTATTAGTTAAGTAATTTCATTGGTATCCATAGCTCTGATTATTGATTTATTTAAAGAAGTTCACCAATGTGATGTATGCTGTTTCCGCCAGGATCACCTGCCTCCACCTGCCGCTGCAGTCCAAGTGGATCCACGTGGGCACTGAGCGCGGGAACGTGCACGTCGTCAACATCGAGACGTTCGCTCTCAGCGGCTACGTCATCAACTGGAACAAGGCCATCGAAGTGTGAGTACAACATTCTTTCCCCATCTGACTTGACCAATCTCGTAGCTAAGCAGTAAAAACGGCGACCACATAACACTAAAATGTTTTATGTGTCTTCCTCTTTTTTATACTAATATGCGACGAGACGAGCAAGACGTTCACCTGATGGTAAGTGATACGTTTGCCCATAACAACGCGGCGCTAGTTAAGATGGTACACACTGCACCACATTGCACTCGTCGCGTTGAGACATAAGGTGTTAAGTCTCGTTACCCCAGTAATTACACTAGCTACAGCGCCCTTCAAACCGGAACACAGTAATGTTTGCACACTACTATTTGTCGGTTGCAATAAGAGCTGCGGTGGTACCCAGACGGTCTCCGGCAACAGAGACCTACCACCAGTGAAAGACCTACCACCTCTTCTAAGTCGTATTTCCTCATGACTGAGAGTCATGATCATGATGGGTAATGAAACACGACGACTCAGCAGTTATAATGGAGTGGTGTTGCCATTGCCTTCTCCATTTCACATACTAGTGCGAGCACGGATGGTCATCACATAGATATGCAGGTTTCCTCACGATGTTTTCCTTCACCGTTAGATCGCGTGATATTAGTTGTTGTTATACTAACTGTTTATAAATTGAAAAATTCATTGGTGTAGGTGGGTTACGAAACCGCTACCTTCGCAGTGAAAGGAGGGCATTCAAACCACTAGGCTATCGCGGCTTTTATGTGTAAAAGATTACAAATATAAAGATAGATTATGAACGAATATCTGATGTTTTTATTGCTTTGAAAAAGAAATTATGAAGCTGTAACTAAAGAAAAAAGATTGGTTAGATATTTTAATTAATAGCTAAGGTATACTTTTGTGTTGTTCGGAGTCATCTAGATTAATTTAAAGACATTTATTTCTAGAATCTTTTATTCTCTTTATCATAAAAATAAGTTGTAAATTACTCAATGAATTTTAGGATTCTCTGCAATTTTGTTAATTTGGAATTTTCTGTGTATTTTAAACTGGGAAATCTTTTTCTACTCTTTTAATAATTTCACTTGTATGTATATAATAAGTGCACGCGAACCAAGAGCTGATAAGTATTAAACTTAATAGTCTGAATTATTGTCAAGTATAACAAACCAAAAATATGTATGACAATGTAATGAAATCTTCGAAAGTAAATTTCACTGAAAGCAATTACTACATCATAATAATATCATATTTATTATCTGTTCTTCGATTTTCTATTGTATAGTGTTTGTTTAAAGTTCATTTTAAATTAACTTATTACTTCAGACGTTCTCCTAAAGCAATCTCATCAACCTCGCGAGTATAAAATTAGTTCGAGTTTTGGGCTCGAAAGTTTACATTTAATTATCAAGACGAGGAGCGTAATGTGGATAGTGAAGACGTTAACGGGGACTTTATTAAGTTACCCTCAGTTAAGGAGGTCCTCTTTTGATAATTTAATGATTATTAAAAGAGACGTTTCGTACGTCACGCGAAGTTTCTTAATTTTATAGTGTATGTAGTCATGGACATTTTAATAAATAAACAGCACATTAAATGTTCCCGCTATTGGGACACGGGGCCTTCTTCAACAAGAAGAAAGTCAAGGCCTTTTATTCACAAGGCCGTGTTGGTGAACGTCATATCTCCACGAAAGCTGTTCTTCAAGCAGTTTCACGATGTTTTCTTTCACCGGAAGCTGAAGCTCTTAGGAGCCTTCTTCAAACTGAAGTTTGGCGGTCAGATTGAGAAAACTTTTCCGATCTTGGGCTATTCTTTTTAATTGATAGTATTTAAGCCCAGTCCATTCTTTGATTACGTCGAACCATTTCTTACGTTGTCTACCAGGAGTACGTTTTCTGGGAATTTTGCCCTCCAGGATCAACCTCATAAAGGGATCCTCTTTGCAAGTGTCCGAAAAATACAACCTTTCTCTGCATGACGGTTGTCATCAGCTTACGTTTGCAGTTAGCTTTCTCATGAACTTGAGCATTAGAGACATACTGTATATAGATATTCTTATGTACTATATCTGTACATTTAATTTCAATTTAAGTTATTCAGTTTATCCACTGAAAGGAGCTTTTTCTGAACTTAGTCTAGTTTGGAACTAAACCCCGGATTAACTGCTGTACCATAGAGTATTATATAGATGTAATTAGATCTGATGGCCACAAATAGTACACAACTATATACTAGTATATCCCACAAATAGCTTACTAATTTCAATAGAAATAGCTACTGATATTTTTATGGTTAAAAATTATAATTTTTTTAACGTTTCATTTTATAAAAAAAACAATTAATCATCAGCAAACAAACATCGTAATATATAACTCATAATCGATATCCAATAACTCTTGTGATGCCGATTAATTTCGGCTCCGGATAATCTATCCGACGATTTATGGATGCAAACATTAATATCTCATCTTCCGATCTAAATTCCTAATCGCGGATCAGGGTGTTAAAATTTATGGGACACACGGCTCAATGTTCCCACTGCTGGGACTCAGGGCCGTTTCCTACAAGGGGTTAAGGCCATTTATGAAGGTGTAGATCGGCGGATATCCGAGACCATTTTTGTCATTCACAGAAAACTTAATGTTGTTAAGGATCGAACCTGTACCTTCTTAAGACATATTGACGCAAGTGTATTTATCTAATTAGTTCAATATAAAGTAAAGTGTATCGTTTAAAAAGTACAACCTGTTCGTTTAAATTATGAGAAATAAAACACAGATGTTTGAATGTTTAACATGAAAACATTACAACGGTACACCGGGCGCCTGTTAATTACTCGTAACTAATTTATTCTCAGCCCTTTCAGGTGCTTCAAATTGGGCTAATTATTTGCTTCAGGGCCCCGTGTACGTTGTCTAACAATTTGAAGGGAAGCCGGTAAATAATTAGTAAATACTCTCAAAACTCTCTGCTTTTCATCTCATAGTATCTCGTGGTACAAATTTGGTTCTGATCATCAAATTTTTGTATTGTTATAATATTTATATTGTAAAGAAATATTTATTTAATAATTTTGTCATACAAAAATAAAAACACAAGAACCCGTAAAATTTAGTTTTAATAAATTGTATAATATTTACGTAATATATAAGAAATCATTATATAAAAAAAAAAAACAATTACAGGACGCGTGTGAGGTGAACGGCCATTTTGTCATAACATCATTGCAAGATGGCCGACGCTGATACACTCTTGTACATTCTGTAAACAACTATTTAATTATATGAAATTATACGTAATGCTTTTATTATTATAGTCTATATTCTTTTATTAGAGAAACCAGAATAACGTATAGATCGCAAAGTTGCCAGTACATCATTGAGAAAAGCTTTTAATTTATATTCCATAACAAATTGAGATGTAGTTAATATAAAAAGCTCTCTTAAATCTTCTCTCTTCAGGAACTCGGGACATTCTCTTCCAAGAAAGGAGAAATAGCCATTTATCCACCACGGTGGCCAAGTGCGGGTTGGGATATGTCTTACGTTTAAAGCCTTTTTCTTAGAGCATATAAACTTCCTCGCAATGTTTTTCCTCGCCGGTAGGATCAAACCTTTTAATCGTCGAGTCGCAGAGACACGGAAATAAGACAACGCATGCGTCGTCTTTCCAGTTTGATTTAGTAAATTTACCTAAAGGATATACAGGGCAAATGACCTCATAATTTTTTAGAAAAGTTCAATTTGCAGAAATCTGATTGCATGCGAACGGCACGCCGGATGGTGTTTTCAATCGGAAATGGACTAGTTATGTTTCCATTTTAAATGTAGCACATGGACTATTTCCGTCAAGCCATAAGCGAACAATATTTACTACAGCCCCATTTCCAATCGTAATCACCCACATCGCACAACACAACGGATGTTTCCGTTTGGATTTCAATATACTGTATCTGTATACGAACTAACGCATACGCATTTAGATCTAACAAGAAAATACCCATAATATTATAAACAATAATAAATAACGAAAAAAAATTATAGGACCATGTAAAATCTTAGAAACTTTTTTCTAATAACAACATAGTAAAGTTTGAGTAGAAAATTAAAAATGTCATATTCTTAAAATATTGTCATGAACAACACAACAATCTCTAAAGTCAAAGACAAACTCAAAAGTGTATTATAAAAATTATTACTTTGTTATATATTTTACTTAATAATTATATGGCATAATTTTTCAACCTTTTTGTCTTAAACATAACCTAAAAACATTGCACTTAAATTATTTAATTTTATACTTTGCTAGTACAAATCGGAGTCTTACTAATTATGAGTATCAAATTTTAATTTTATTATTTCATTGGCTTTCGCCATACTTAAATTTATTTCGGTATCGATAATAAAAATAATATTTGAAGAGTATAATCCACATAAACAAGCAATCCGTTTGTATTCAAACTAACCGCAGACACGGTTTCGAATTTGTGATTGGGATTTACATACATTTCTGCGTATTCGGTTCGCGCAGCGCCCCGATATCTCCGTCATTGAATACACTCAAATATCTCGTTTAGTATTCATCGGATCGGATCGAACAGGGTTTAACTGGCCCCAGTTAAACCCTGACCGGGCTAGCTAACGTCTTTACGATAGTGGATGATATCTTTCATAATACAATTGCTCCGACATGGCTGCTGTTCATTCTACTACTGGTAGTCTGCTCCTGTTGTCAAATAATAGTGAGGTAAACATTACTGTGTTCCAGTTTGAAGCGTAACTAGTTAAATTACTGGGGTAACGAGACATATATTGTCTCAACTGGAGCTTTGTTATAGCCATATAATAAAATAAAGAGCATCAAAGTTTGTAGCGTCTTAAAGCATTCCCGCGAGCTAATGTAGGTACTACAATAATTAAGTTTTCATTGTCTGATGATTTATTAGTTTTTTCTTTAAGTAACACTTTAAGTTAAGAATAGGTAAAGCTTTTTCTGCCAGTCACAATCTAGGAGAAGAAGTAAAATTTGAATGTAGGTGTGAAAGAACGAAAAATATAGAAAGGAAAAAATTAATCTATTGATGCATATCATAAAAAAACATACCACATACATAGTACCAGAAAATAATTTATAAATATGAATATTTTTAGTACCGGAAGTAGAATTTTTAAATATATGAAAATCAAATACTGCAAACATTGATAAATAAATAACATCAGAAATGTCAAAATGACTTACGTGATCTTAATAACGACCAAACTCGGCTATTATAAGACGTCTGTACACTACGAGCTCTGACAATCAATTGTTTTTTGCTATTTCCGAGTACCCGCTTTTTACAGTCGATCGCAGTTGTCCCACTATTTCTAAGTACCCGCATTATAGCCGTTCGCAAGGGTGGCCGACGACTATATATGGATATACCTTACAATACCTATGTATTTATTTACAAATTTAATAATGAAATCCACGTTATAGAGCTTCTGTTAAAATGATCATTTCGTATAATCATTGTAAACAGACACAAATAGCTGTTATTTCAGCGCCATTTTATTTGTTGGAATGGAACATATTTGCCCATGTTCAATGCCCATCGTTTCCAATGAATGCGCCAACTGTGTACTGACCGGTTATGTGGGAGGGGTGCTGCGGACGGAAATAGATCTCCCAGTTGTGTTCCAATTTAGAGTATCCAGTGTGATCGGGCACCCTTTCAACCTTTAGAGGGCATTACTATTTTTATGTTTTTTTTCTGTAAACCCCTAACAGTGGCCTATGGACTAAATAACGAAGTTATGCGTTCAATTCAAATGAACTGAATTCAGATCTATTTTTTTATTCAACGAGACGAGTGAGACGTTCACCTGATGGTAAGTAATACCTATAACAAAGTAGTGTTAGGTATGATGATATACACATCACCACGTTGCGTATGTCGCATTAAGACATAAGATTTTAAACCTCGTAACCGGAAATACTCCAAAACCGGAACACAGTTATGTTAGCACATTACTGTTTGTCCGCAATAGGAGTTCGGAATTAAACCCCTTGGCAAATCAAATGGGGAGTTTTGTTGGTGGTTAAGCTTTTTCGTACCCTCCTCACTAACTACAACTGCCGTATTGTCAAATTAAATATTACTTTCTCATTAAAAGTCAAATGTGTATTGTACAACGTACATATTAACTTAGTATAAAAAATATAACGCTTAAAAAGTACTGAAGTGGATGTCTTAAATATTCGTAGCATTATCTTGTAAAATGCAAAGAATGGTACTCAAGGGAACTTGGTATGAAATGTGTGTCGCCTTTGGCGGTAGATAGCGTTCCCTCTCCCTCCCCCCTCACCACAACCCTCCGCATTTATCTTCTTCATTTTATTGTTACACGAACTCCATTTTTACCACAGTAACATTCGCTTTGTACTCCCTGATTTATATATTCCGGTCCCACTTCAGAAATATCTTCCTAATCTCGTTCATATCTGTTTAAGGCCCAAAATTTTAAACGCTTGCTTTATCTAGTATAAATGAATGCAGCTTAAAATGGCGGCTATTAAATTTAAAGGTTTCGTTGAAGGGTTTTTTTAAACATCACGTTCATGTGATATTGTTCTTTAATAATGTTTAAGTAATTTATTTGCCTAATAAAAAGTTTCGAAAATCAAACACTCCCTCACACTCCCCCGCCCCCCATCCCCCCACAACACAAACAAAGTGATATATGTTATGCAAACTCCGACACTTCAGTTACACGCTTATCTTATAATAACATGGATACGTTGACATCTGAATAGCCGTTGCCTCGCTGGCAATGAGCGAGTTATGTAAAACAAGATGGCCGACGCAAGCGACGATGACATGGCCGCCGGATGTGGCGCGCCGGAAGCTTATTGTGCTCACCGCGCTTAGGCGAGCTGATGAGCTTGTGACTTTATGGTCCTTTTTTAAACTTAGTTTTGCTCATACTCTTCTTCTTCTTCTTCTTTATGGTTAATGGCCTCTCTTAAAAGAATTTTGCCAACATCAAGTCAGTCATGGGAGGGACAGTAGATTTTTACAATTTTAAATATTTATTTTTTCTTAATAAAGGAAGAAAATTCTTGAGAGATATGAGATATCCAGCACCTAAAGCAAGACAAAACAAACATTTATAATCAACACTATTGTTAGTTTGGGCTAGCATTTTATTTTGTTAAAACTAATAAAGTGACACAAAATTTCAATAAAAGGACAAAACACATAGGATAATAACAGTTTCATATTAGTAGGGCGAGGGATATAGTCAGGTAAATAGTCATAAAGAGAAGTGGTGAGTTTAGGACATTCAAAAAATATGTGGTCTAAGGTTCCTTCGTCAAGACCACACTCACAGATTGAACTATCCCTAATCCTTAGTTTAGCAAGATGAACAGGTGTACAGTTATGACCGAAACGCATACGACAAATTGTGGATGTAACTGGTTTACTAGCTTTGTGGTAATGAAAGAACCATGGTTTAACAGGGATTTCATCTTGAATGCTTGCATAATGTTTGCCCATACTGAATTTTGTCTTTCGCCAGTTGTCTTCCCAGGTCTCTATAAGGTCCACCTTAGCCAGAGGGAGTAAGTCTCTTGTGTATGTTGCATAAGTTGCTCATACTCAAAAGTCGGTTAAAACGGTTTGGTGACGTTTTTAAACATTGACCAATTTTCATGTTCAAATTTCAATTATCTCTATACTTTATTACTAAATTGAAAGAGTATATGGAATGTATGGCTAAATGGATTATGCGATTACGAAACATGATTTGTGGATTTTTTCAAACTGGAACTCAGAAATTATTATACAATAGAGCTTTTCGTCAACTTCATAAACTATGAACACTCATACTCTCTCAAGTCGTGTGATGAAACAGACTTTCTCGAAAACTTAACAACCACTTAATAAGCAAAGATTGAAACAACTAAGAACAAGACTATCGTGTAGCGGTAAAATTAGACGCTGTTATTATAACTATTAGTGGCCTCCGACAAACAACTAGAACAATGTTATTGAAATTACTATTAGTAAATATATTAATTTCCCAGATTTAACTGGCAGAAATCCAAATTAAACGTTTTACCGATATTATATATAGCAATTGTGTGGTTAATTATAACGATCATTACCGCGCACTGTAATACCTCACAATTAGCTGAAATAATGGAGACAATGGTGGGTCCCCCGGACGCTAATAACCATCTATTCACTTTGACAACAAACAGTCTACTTGCCCTCCTCCTGCCCTCCTGCCCTCAGTGATAAATTATGCAGACAAGCAGCAAGACAGTAATTACCTTTTAAACGACAGCAACTTCGTAGTTATTACTTTCGCGAAGCAGTTATTCTAATCCTCTTATACTAAACTAGCGGTTATGTATTATTCATCGGATAACAACTTATTTTTTCTAAGTAACCCATTTTATTTTATAAACAACATTAGCTTATGTTATAGCTAATACTTCTCCTATTTCTCAACGACAGTATCGACAATATCACGCGAGCAGTTTCAGAGATTACCGGTAACAAACAGACAGATGCAATTTTAAGGTATTGTTTTTTACTGTATATTATTTCGACATTACAATTAGACACGCTAGTTTTATTTGTTTGATAGATGTGTCTAGAGACATAACCCTAGAGTTAATCTGAAAATTGTGGTCGGAGTAAAAGTTGATATTTGGACGATATGCTTCCACTGGTTCCAACTACTGCTTCCCATTTTTCCCAAGAAAGTCAGTATAAAAGAGAACAGTAAATAGTGTGATAGAAAGGTTTTTATTAATTGGTTTAAAATCTTCGCCGCCGGTTGATAATCTCTTCGCCGTCTAGCTAGTTACCACCGCGGCGAATATTTTTAACGCGAAGCAGTAATAACAAACATTACTGTGTACCAGCTAGAAGAGAACTATGGCTACTGAATTTACTGAGGTCACGGCACTAAATATTTTATATGTTAAGGTGACGATATGTGATAATGATAACTAACATTTCATTGTTATGAGCAAGTATATCACTTACCATCAAGTGAGATGTGGTTTTGCAAAATAAACAACTTTGCGCCGACTGTTTTTAAGGTGATTCCTCAAATATGGCTGCCTCATTGTGAATATCGGAAAGTATTTAAGTACCATTCTAAATTGTTAAAAATACAATGAGCTGTGCATTACCGAGGATAATAAGGAGATCCTGGACGGAACCTCGTTACGGGGGACGAATAACAGGCTCCGTCCTCCGCTCGCGAATGTCACCGCGCCCCGTTTTAGTCCTCGGGGCACATTATAATGATGCCCATTGAGGAATGAAGTTTTTCATTTTCAGGAGATGGGACATCTTCACCAATTAGTCGCCGCTTGCGACGAATAATTTCGTATTATAATGATTTAGAAAATTTTAATAGGATAACGTAAATGCTGAAACATCTCGTCAGTCTGGATGCCGTCGTCTGAATAGATGCTGAGTCAGCATTTATTTGGCATTGCTTCATTCAAACTCCTTATTGTCAAATCAATATTAATCCTGTCTTTTGTGTCGAAATACGAAAGCGTCTAGTAAGGATGTTTGGACGGTAACATGAAACTGTTTGCAAGATTATATATTTAATACTATCGGAAACCTTACCACGTTGTAGTAACCAGGCCGATGTGAATGAAGGCTGAAGGTGGTCCACTTACCTACATAAATCAACCTGTATTTTATACAAACGTAGTCTATTTGATACTCCCACATATAGCAGTCATAGCATTGTATAGCAGGTACAGAGCCAAAGTCAGTTTTCCTCGTTGGTCAAGTGCGAGTTCGCCAATACGTCTAGTCACTGATATCAAATATAGATTTTCATAGTTCCGTTTGTGAGTTCTCTCCACTCGTTTTTGAATTTTAACTTGTTTTTGGGACGATGTGAATCTTATGAAACGAAATCGTGTAACGAGACAACTTTGAATGTATTTATAGAGTTGAGGCTGTGAGAGAATGAGATAAAACGCGAGACTAGTCATCGTGTTGTATACTACATTATGAATATATAAAGAGAAAGAGAAAAAATTTGGTATTAACTGTATATTATTTTACTCTTCTCTCTCTCTTTAGTTCTTTCTTACTTCAAACAATAAAAAAAATTGCTCTATATCTCTTTCTGTTTACTACTTATGCAGTGTATTCGTCTCATTCTCTTAAAAATTAACCAGAGGTCAAAGTTCCTCTTCTCCGGCGTTTTAACTCGCAAAAAATTTTTATCATCTCTCTCCTCATCAAATGTAAAAACAATCGCAGTGAATCTAATCGCGGCGGCGTCCGTTTTAACATTCATTACAGGACAGATAATAAAGCGTTTGAACGTTGACATTACGACTCGAATATAAAGCAGACGCTTTATCGCTTCACGTTATGTGAAATGGTCGGTATGTATGCTTGTCCATGTGTTATGTACATATGTATCTCTTTTCAGAGTCTACCTTTTTAACATATAAAACAGTAGTGTAAAAATGTATGTTGTTTTCTGAAGGGCGCTGTGGACTTTGTAGTTTAAATGTAATGTGTAGTTGAGTTTATGTCACTTTATTTCTCGAGACGAGTTCGATTTGTTAATGGAGTCGAACTTCACGCCGCACAAATCAAAGAGCCATAAGTTCTATCCGCAATGTCCTTGAGTTACTGATGAAGAGAACATCGTGTGGAAATCGGCGAGCTTTCGAGGATATGCGACATCTTCCAACCCGAACTTATCCGTCTTTTGAAAGCCCTTGGTCCCAGAAGCAATGCGATACATTGATGATAATGAATAAAAAAAATATTCTTAGCAAAGCATTGCAATACAAAAAAGAGAACTTGAATAAAAAACAATATTTTTATTATGATGTATTCACAAAATGGCGGCCAATGCGACAAAATGGCCGGCGAGTAATGCCGCGTAAAATGATTGCGCCGCTGTCATAACTCGTGTCAGATATAAACGGAAGTGCTGCGCCGCGTATTTATTGGTCGTGTTCGCGTAAATTTTTATTAGTTTACGATATACGTTGAAAGCAAAAAGTGCGACTAATGAAAGATCTCGTTACGACACAATTCTAAATGTTTTATGAAATACAGAAATTACTTGTTGTTTCAATTGAATGACGCTTATAACGTTTACACCAAAATCTCATTGTAGATTTGAAAATTTAATAAAAATCTTGGATACGATACGAAAGCGACTTTTCTTATAAATTTTTATGTTATTCTGCTCAATATATACATTGTATCTATGTATAGTGAAACTGCGCTGTATTTCATGAAAAGTTACAACAAATTTAGAGAGAAATAAAAAGAAGAGAAAACCTTTATCGTGAAAAACTGAAAATTTGTACTAATTTTTATGATCTATCAAATGGTTTCGGAGAATAGTATCCTCGGACAATTTCCTATGAGGTTGAACTCTTGGTGAAGGAAAGCTTCACGAGAAAACCTACATGTTTCTGGAACAACAGCTATCGTGAACATATAACATCCACCAACCCGCAATTGACTAGCGTCGTGGATAAAATATTCTTTTCTCTTGAGAGTAGACTTCTAGTCCCAGTAATAGGATTATTACTAGTTAACACGTTGGCAACATTACTACTTCTCTATTTATTCTGAATGAAAGTAATTTTCAACGCAGCTAAAGATAGATATAGATCAAGAACAGTAAAACAATCGCTCCCGCTTCAGCGCGTAACTTCACCGACCGCCATCACATTCGCGTCGCGCATTAGATTTATGCAAGCAATCTGTTCCGGGAAGCGCGTTAATGCGCCCGGCGGCTGTAAACACCGCAATTGATACTTTGTGTGTTGCCGTGCGGCGACGACGCTAACATAAAAATCCACATCGAAAAAGTAACTAGTGTTGCCACCCTTTCATTTATAACAACGGTTATTTTTAATGTAATATAGATAAAAAAGAAATTAGTGACACTTGTAATATTTTATTTCGTACATCATTTTTGATGAGTAACAAATAAAAACAGATTTTTCTTATGTTCATTATATTTAAAAAATCTGATTTGTAGTTTTTTTTTTAGACTAGATTTATACAATTTGTGCAACTGAGTAAATAGAGGACAGCATTCTATTATATATTGTAGCAATATTTTTATGGACTAAAATTTTACTTTAATTGAATATGGTGGTTAGTAGCACACAGGCTTTGGATGCTGAAGAGTATTAGAAATTTTCTGATTGCTGTTATAGCGACAGATTTAAAATATGAATATTGTAGTTAAGTATGCAGGTTTCCTGCCACCATTCAAACTGTTATATGTTGTCACCAAGTACTAACCGTCGCAGAAGCAGTATACAGCTTGATAAGCTGTGCAAATGCAACAATAAGTTTCCCGCCACTTCCGACATTTGCCGGCACGTCGCGTCGCGCCGCCATCTTGTCGCCGGCGCCGTCGGCTCGTCGACAGCTAGTGTCTACTGTGTCAACTTGCCACGCTTTTGTTTTCCGATATATAAAACCGATACTGGTCTTCAGTTACGACAATAAGATTCCATTTTACTGATAGACAGCTTGATAACATTGTTAACACAACACAAAAAATAGTTACAAATTTATTTAAAAAAGATGTTTAATCCATGGTAAGTAAAACAATTGTCCGTTATAACTTGGCGCTAGTTAAGATAAAATTCGCAACCTTGAGACATAAGATGTTATGTCTCGTTACGCAGCCTTGAGACATAAGATGTTATGTCTCACAGTAATTTCACTAGCTACAACGCCCTTCAAACTGGAACACAGTATTGTTTCCATGAACCCACCCAGACGGTTTCCGGCAACAGAACAGTCTCTGTTGCCACAGAGTGAAACTCTTCCAATTAGAATATTTTAGTGTGTCACAGATAAAAAAAGTAAACATTCATTTATAAATGTAGTTATATTTTACTACAAATGCACACTATGTTTCCTGAAATAAGTACAGCAGCGGCTCGGTAATGTTAATTAAGAATAATTAAAAATGATGCACAATGGTAGGTTCTCGGAAATTTTAACGAAAATGGCGGACGTTCGTTAAACCGCTGAAATGGATGTACTGGCGTTATTCTGCAAAACTTCTCATTTAACCATAAACATATTTTTCTACGTCCATTGATATTATATTTAAAAGGCGTTGTAGCTATTGAAATTACTGAAGTAACGAGACAACATCAGTGTCCCAACAATGAACACACATGTATTGTGTATCATTTTGAGTAGACGCTTTGTCTAAACATTCGCATGGTATGTAATAACTTCTCCATTTCGATATACCATTGAAATGTGACTAAATCGAGGTGTTTGTAAAAAAACTCAACGAACCATAATTTTTAAGTAAAATATCGACTGTTATATATTATAGTTTTTCCTCTCTTTTCGCAGTTAAAATAAAGTATATATGTATAATATACGTCTCGTTTTATTTTGCAAAGATTTCATTATCTCTCGGTGAAGGTTAAAATATTCAAATTTGTTTAAACAGGATTTTTGATAAGGTTTATTTTAATGCGTGGTTTTTATTGCTTTTTCTCATTTTTGATATTAATATTTTTATTTGAAATATTTAACTACCTTACCGCATTAGTGGAATGTAGTACAAGTAGTTGAAAACACATATCTCTGAGATACTTATATTGTAAATTGAGTCAGTAGTGACTTTGCTTATTTATAATTTAACGAAGTGGGCTGGAGTTATGATGCTCCATAAATAATTCCCCTGACATCTTTAATTACATTAACCCCTTGACCCTCGATGCGTCGCAACGTATCATGGTTGTCGTTTTACGAACGATTAACCCTCGCGCCCCAGCGCTTCGGGGGCGCAGTAGGGTGACCATTTTATTGGGAAAAAGGTATATATTTTTCATTCGATTGATTGTAAGATTTTCTCCTTGATAACTACCACCCTAATGTCAAGCTGCTGCAATAACATCATCGCTGTATTCCGGTTGTCAACATATGAGAGCTAGAGTATTCTGGGCGAGCGCGCTTCATCATCCACGGCCTCTTTGTCACTGTGTGAATATTACATCAAGTTTTATCCCATGTTAAATAAAAAGAGTTCTATTATCATCACATTTTTTAAGTTACGACTTCTTTTTCTAAGCACGACGGAAGTCACTTCCATTATCAGGCTGTGTTCGAATTCTCAGTGAACGTAACTGTCACAGTGATGTCTAAGATTAAGAGACTTATTCTTTTTGTTATGACGGACAGTCCTTGTAAATTTGTACACGAGCTCATTGGGAGTGTACATGCCTTTCTCACTCCCCCTGAACAACCTCCCCCACGGCGTCGCCTCGTCGGCGGGCCGTCGCAACAAGTGGCGCCGCGCGGCCCCACGTCGCTTTACATAAATATTTATAGATGAACGCTTTAATAACGGCAACAACTTGTCACGAAGCGTTCGAGATGAATATGATAACGAAGATCGCTAGTTAAATAATTATAATCATCAACCAATAGAGGAACTGCTGTTGGACATACATCCAACATAAAAATCTTCCGATTCACTGCCCGCTTGCTGTGTTTTCTCGCAAACTTCGTCAGGTCGTAGTCTACCTTGAGGAATGTGCAGTTAGTATAACACCAATTAATATCACGTGCTTTGACGGTGAGGAAACCTGCTTGTCTATGTGATGAGCATCCGTGCTCGCACTAGTATGTGAAATGCAGAAGGCAATGGCGACACCACTCCATTATAACTGACAAGTAAATCGTCGTGTGTTTCATTACACATGATGACCACGACCCTCAGTCACGAGGAAATACGACTTAGGAGAAGTAATGTACCTTTTATAATGTTAAAATATTGTTACTGTTACAGTACGAGACCTAACCATCCGGGAGCGGTCGTCGAGATAAGTGAGAACCCGTTGGACGCCAGCAAAGTAAGTGAAAAATTTCTGGTCCTTCTTTTTCGCAAATATACGAAACGGCTGAACCGTTTTTTTCATTAGTTGAAGATGTAATAGATAACAGATAGCGTTTTTAAGAAAATTGTGGTTTCGGTAAAAATAACAAAGGAGGTAGAAATGATTTATCCACCGTTGGCCAAATAAGTGTTCGCGATGTAACAACTAAGTTATTATCACCATGTCTCATCGATCCGTTAAAACTTCTCATCGAGTATCAGATACTTTTGTTTGGCAAGCTCGCAATTCCATTAACGAGCCAACAACGCTCACAAACGAACTGCTTTTTTTTGCTTTCTCTGTTCTTCCCCTTTGTAAAGTTTCCGCTACTAATTTTCCTCTCTTTAAGAGTTGCATCTTTTACCGCGTTTAAAATATTTCTTTTACTATCGTGCAGCTTGTAAAAGAATGAAGATGTACATTACTTTTTACTGTTGAATTTCTGTTTGGTGAAACATTATAAATAATGACTCATTCGATGTTCTATTATGATGTTTAATACATTTTCATAATTATTGGTACTCGACGTGATGAATATATTGAGACATATTTAATTTTATGCTCTTCTTTATATATACATATAATTAATACGCGTAAAAAATCACTAAACCGGGTGCGGCTTATTAAATTTAAAAAAAGATACAAAATTTCCCATATTGAGTAGTTAATAAAAAAATCAATTAAAATTGATTTAGATTTATCCACCTACAAGTCTTAAATCACATAGATCTCTTTGATCGGATGTTAACAATGTAAAAATTACTAATGGCAAATCTACCTGTAGAGCGCCCAGGTAAGTACAACTTCACCGGCTATTTGTACTGCCAAACAGTAATGTGTAAACATTACTGTATTCCAGTTTGAATGTCGATGTAAATAGTAAAATTACTGGGGCAACGGGATTTAACAATTATATCTCAAAGCCATGAATACAAAGTGGTGTGGCGTTTATCATCCTAACATTATTACGGGTAGGATATGGATATGGTATACCTTTTGCAAGCGGGAAATCTTCTTAAGATACTCTGCTTCTGGGGGGAAGGTCAGGGTTATGTGGGGTTCGTACCCATTAAAACCTACTCGGTGGTCTTTCTCAGTGCGTTAGGAGGGACTCCATGATCTCTTATGGGAGGGAGTCGCAAAATCAAGAGAGGTAAAACCCTCCACCTTTCAATGTATTACGGCAAATCCAAGACCACCTTGCATTTGCTGTCCTCCTGCGGCTCATTAATCGAGCTATGAGGGACCCCACTCCCAATGCTCGCGAACCCGAACTCGACTCGAAACCCTTTTAGTCGTTACGGATAGGACTATATCTACTTCTACTCGCCTTATTACTTTGTGGAATTAAGTATTAGAAACATCTATTCAAATATAAATTAAATCTGCCGTACCTCTCACATTCACACAGCTCACACCTCGCACACTGCCCAAACACGAATGTAACGGGACTTGCACTCATCTGTCTTTTATAGCGAAACGATGTTACGCCATACTCTCTTTTTTCATTTCAGTCTTTTAAAAAGTCGACACACCTACCATTTTACTAACAAAACGTTTGTAATCATAATTATTTTGACGTGACAACGTCTATTAAAACGGTTTGTGTTAGGAGCCGAGCGACTGAGTGCCGGGATGTTAAAATGCAGAAAATGTCGCATAACCGTGTGAGTGGGCGTGGCTTACGCTGTATATAGTAGATAGATAGATAAATAGATAAATTCTTTATTGCACACATAACAAAATAAGGAAAATTTACTAAAACTAGGCTTAAGATCTATATGTGGGCAAGGGCGGCCTTATCGCTATGAGCGATCTCCACCAGGCAACCCATAGTAGTGTACATAGTAGTGTGTGTGGTATGTGTTAGTGTAGCGAGAATTAAAATTGTACGTTCGAAGAATTAAGATTTAACTTGCATTACGGAAATGCGGACATGAATTTAATTAGAAATAAACTAGCTGACCCGGCAAACTTCGTCTCGCCCCATAATTAATAAATAATGATAATTTCAGAATATTTCAACTATAGTAAACAACGTGCTCAAAATTTAACTGCAACATAAAGAATTCGTAAAATGCTCTGTATGATGATTTTATTATTATTTTTAAATACACCTGTGTCTGATGTGTACGAACTTGTTACATTCTAACCCAATCCACTTAATTTTCATAAAACCTGTTGGCTAATAATCGTTGTGATCGTCACGTGACCCACACATCCGGTGTTTTTTTTTTTTTTATTTAGGATAGACTAGTGCTTGACTACGATCCCACCTGATGGTAAGCGGCGATGTAATCTAGGTGGTAAAGCGAACTGGTCTAGAAGAAGCCTATTCACTCTTTTCTTGAAGACCCCCACATCATACCTGGACGGGAACACTGACGCCGGCAGACTGTTCCACTCCCTCGCTGTACGCATTATGAAGGACGAAGCGAAACTCTTAGTCCTAATGCGCGGGAGATCGACAACGAAGGGATGGATGCCTGCGGTGTGTCTGTACGTCCGGTGATAAAAGGGCGAAGGCGGTATTAGATCATGCAGTTCTTGAGCACACTCACCAAAGTGCATTCGATAGAACACCGAGAGACTAGCTACTCTGCGACGGTGACCCAAGCTATCGAGTTTAAAGTTTTTCCTCAATATTTAACATTAAATAATATGTTTGTATTATTTCAGCTGCTGATCGCGTTCGAGACGGGGCTGATAGTTGTGTGGGACCTGCGCGCGCGCAGCGTGGAGTGGCGCGGCGCGCTGGGCGCGGGCGGCGCGGCGGACGTGCGCGCGGCCGCCTGGCAGCACGACGGCAAGCTGATGAGCGCGCACGCGGACGGCGGCCTCGCCACGTGGACCACGCGCGCGCCCCGCCCCGCCTCGCTCGTCTACCCGCACGGCAAGTACACCACCACACTACCAATAGCCTACACCCAGCCAGGCTTTCATCAGAAACGAGTCATTGCTGACACAACACCTCATCCGGTACTAGTGGTAACAAAATCTGCGGTGGTAAAACACAGTAACGATTGGATAAATAATATGTCAAGGCACACAAAAAAAGAATGTGTATAAACATAAAAAAATTATAAAAAGTTACTTAAGTTTATCATTACTTAAAAAAAATGTATGCAGTTTTCCTTTCATTTGTGACACAGGAGTTGAACAGGTCAATATAATAATTATACCAGGTGTAAAATTATCTTTACCAGGTGGTAGGTCTCTGTTGCCGGAGACCGTCTGGATGGGTACCACCGCAGCACCTATTTCAACCGACAAATAGTAGTGTGCGAACATTACTGTGTTCCGGTTTGAAGGGCGCTGTAGCTAGTGTAATTACTGGAGCAACGAGACTTAACACCTTATGTCTCAATGGGACGAGCGCAATGTGGTGCAGTGTGTACCATCTTAACTAGCACCGCGTTGTCATGGGCAAGCGTATCACTTACCGTCAGGTGAACGTGTTGCTCGTCTCGTCGCATAGTGATACAAAAAAAATATATAAACTACTGAAGAAACAGAGTTAAAAATTTTGAAAATCGCTTACAGATGATGATATACTGCAGTGAAATATTTTTTCGCCATTACATTTAGTTCATAAAGATAAGTTTCTTTCAAAAAAGAAAGCTTTCTGTTGTAATACATTTCCAAATCTCCTAGAGTTTTTTATATTGCGTGTTATATACTTCTTATAGTGGTAAAGAAATGAGTTATCCAATAACTAATGAAAGTATATAATAAATAAATGATATTTAGTAAATTGCTATAATTAAATTCTCAACTCGTTATTTCAGCAAAGGCGAACAAGGACGGCAAATTGGAGCCGTGCAAACCCATACACAGACTGGAATGGAAAACTTCTAGATCCGGGTGAGTGTTGCCATAAATATAAACATTGATCACATTAATAAAAATAAACGTCAAGTTTCCTAATGCTTTTTGCTTCATATTTTTAAAAGATTTAAAAAAAATTATCGCTCTAAAACCTTTACAATATTGACGAAACATGTTTGGTAATCTTTGTTTATTTATAAGCCAACTATATTTCCTTACTTACGTAGTTTTTTTTATTCCAATTATTTTTTTTTATAACGTTTTCGTATACGTGGGAATCCCATTTTGGGTGAAGGCCTCCTCCGGCTTATTCCATTTCTCTCAAACTTTTACCTTTTGTATCCAATTAGTTCCAGCTATCTCTTGTATGTCGCATACCTATCTTTTTCTTGGGTGTCCTCTTCTTCTATTTCCTTTTGGTCCTTCCCACGGAGTTACTAGTTTAGTCCATCTCTTATCCGTACATCTTGCAAGGTGACCGACCCATCGCCACTTTAATTTAAGGGCGTATTCGGGAGCATATATGACTTTTGTTTTTTCTCTTATATGTTTACTTCTAATTCTTTGTCTTTTGGTGATATAAAAGAAAATAAATTGTAAATTCCAGGGAGAGTTTAGTGATCTTCTCGGGCGGTCTGCCGACGGACAAGGCGGGGCGCACGCACAGCATCACCGTCCTCAACGGCAAGAGCACCACCGTACTGGAGATGGAGCACAGCGTCGTCGACTTCGTGACGCTGTGCGAGAGCCCACACGCCGCCGGTCTGTACGGTTGACTCTTTCAATAACAGACAAGAAGTTGGTAGAACATGGTAGTTCAACACCAAGGCATGGCAATGTAGCCTTATTGTCTCACGGTGATTGAAATGAATGATAGATCCTTATGTTCCAGTTAACTCAAGAGTGGAAGAGAAGAGTTGTCTCCTCTACCTACTTTGTGTGTTATATCTATGAGATTGTGTCTTTATTACTATTTTGCAGTTAACGCAAGGAAGATGATAATCATCTAGCACCTCATGTAACCTTCGAAAATATATCTACTTTGCCGCCAGCAAAAGATTGACTTGAGGACGTGTTCTGTGTTCTAGACTACCAAGAGCCTTACGCGATCGTGGTACTTCTCCAGAACGACCTGGTGGTTATCGATCTGCAGTCCCCTGGTTATCCGTGTTTCGAGAACCCCTACCCCATGGATATACACGAGTCGCCCGTCACCTGCTGCTCTTACTTCGCCGACTGTCCTTCTGATCTAGTAAGTAGTTTTATCGGGTTACCAATCAAACTCAACATGTGTCCAGAAACCGAACCAGTGATCTCCAAGCTATTAGCCATTATGCCACGGAAGCAATTAATGTTATATAAAAACAAATTTTATACTAAATTTATGGGACATTTAGTATGTTTTTTTAAGTTGTTAAAATATTTATTGAACACCTTACAAATTAGGTTACAAAAGGCGGACATAATGGCTGTGAGCAATTTCTACCAGTCAACCTTGGCAGTGGGAAAATCCAGTGATAGGCGAGGTGTATTCGACAAATTTTTATAAAAACAAAAAAAATACAAAGTTTACTATAAAAACATTCATAATAATATATGTTTAATGCAGATATACTAATACATACAATACATTTTATATGTTTCGATATACGGGGATATGTTTTGGTGCACCGCCACACAAACAGCAATAAGTAAAATTGAAGTATTAAAATTTCCGCATCCGTATTACAGATCCCCGCATTCTACTCGGTGGGCCGGCAGGGCAACAAGAAGGTCGCCGGCTTCAGCGAGAAACTGTGGCCCATCAACGGCGGCGAATGGGCGCCGGCCTCCTGCTCATACAGCGAGATTATACTCACCGGGTTAGTACCTTTAAATGTCATAATTAAATATATAGTGACATTATAATTAAGTACATAGTGCTACATCTAACTACAGACAAAATTAATACCTGGTTAGAGTCTGTAACTCATTTAATAATGCAGAAGAGAATCGAAGAGATCGATTTGTTTAATATCAGCGGTGCCTCAATTTGTAAATTATTAAACACTTTTTTCTGCAAGAATGTTACTATTTAGTTTAGCGTTTAGAATAATAGTCGTCCTTAAATTTACAATAACTTTTTTTTTAAACCACGTTTGACAACTTCTTATGGCCATTTTCTATTTTTAATCTGTGTAACTAACTCTACACGACTAAGTATAAGCTATAAGTTTTTTTGTTTACAAATAAATAAATAAAACTGTGTTTACCAGCGGTAGGTATCTTGCCGGAGACCGTCTAGGTAGTGGTAGCTCTTATTTCAAACGGTAAACAGTAGTGTGCAAACATTACCGTGTTCTGTTTCAGAGGGGTGTGTATCTAATGAAATTACTGGGGTAATAAGTTTTATATCTTCTATCTCAAAGCGAGGACATTCTCGAGTAGTGTTTATCGTTCTCATTTACATCTTGAGATGGAGCTATCTCTGCTCTCATCGGTTCTTGGAATAAAAGTAAAAACTTGCCCCGGTAAAGTTACGTCTCTAGTCCTACCTGGTCATCGAATAGTACTACTGCAACGTCGATAAAAAAACAAACTTTTTAAAATCATTATTACCCCTTCTTCCAACTTTAGGTTTGCGAATGCCTTTTGCTTCATCGTTTTTTATGCGATCAGCAAAGGACTGGACTGGTCCGACGGCGTCAACGTTTCTGTCCACATACAATATGACAATCTTAAAAAGAAAGGAGTAGAGTGATTGTAATCAAACTCTAGTCTATACATTTAATCATAAAACAATTGTTTAATTATTGAACTTATTTTAAATGAATTGGTTTCACAGTCACGCAGACGGCAGCGTGAAATTCTGGGACGCGAGCGCGGGCACCTTGCAGATTCTATACAAGTTGAAATGTTCAAAAGGTAAGTTTGGGAAATTTTAATAAAACCGCGCCATTATATAACAAAATACATGTAAAGATTTGATTGTGTTTAAAATAAATTTTTAAGTTAACGAGATTAGCGAATCCTTCGTAACTTAGTATGTCCATGCGTAGTCCAAGCGCTCATATAATATGTAGACGAGTATCATCTGTCCAGGTGTTGCTAATCTCCTAACTCTCAGATGCTACTACAGCTTGGAGGGTGTGTTAAGGTTTACGATTACGTTATAAGATGATACTGTATAGGAGTTTAAAAAACATCTGTTCGTATTGCATCAGTGTTCGAGCGACGCACCGGGTGGGAGGAGGAGGGCGCGCTGAGCATCCAGCAGCTGTCGCTGTGCGCGGAGTCGCGGCGGCTGAGCGTCGCGCTGCCGCACGGGCACGTCGTGCTGTTCAAGTTCCGCAAGGCGGAGGTCACCGCCGAGACACACGTGAGACCATTCACTCGACTATACTTTAGACTTCCATCCAAGATTCGATCGCAGATCGCTAACTCTTTATTGACGCTGGAGTAAACTTATTAATTCAGAATAGTTGCGTACATTTGTGTGACTTATTTAGATAGTCTTAAGAAGCTAGGCTATGCAGTGCTTATTTGCCTGTGTGAATCGCACGCCTCTAGAGTACAAAATTTACATACTATTATTTAAATATTAAAAAATATAAATAATTTACGTATATAAATTTATTCGTTCATGGATAAATCAAGGTAAAAGTACAACACATATAAATTAAGAGCAAATGAACATCTTATTCCAATACAAAACTTCTTTCATTGAGCGTCATGTTAGTAATTATTTATTTCAGTAAGTTTCATTTTCCAGTTTTGTTATTACTATATTCCGGTGCAAGCATGCTACGGCTTGTTAGGTTAAGGGTCCAATACACCATAATAAGTCTTAATTTCATGAATGCTCTCTTCACTTATACTATTGATATGACTGCAGTCTCATTATAACGGACAGGGCGTATGAACTTGCCACCGTTTTAACGTCCTGCGCATGATGTCGCTTTGTTGTCCAAAAATATTTGGTGTTTATGTGTAATCTTATTTCTATATTCAGGTCTTAGAAATTCCAGTTATATCGGATACTTTAGAGGAGGAGACGTCGCCGGAGCCCGAGGGCAGCCGCTCCGCATCCTTCAGCCGCGGCGGCGACAGTGTCGAGGGAGAGGGAAGAAGGGTAAATTGATAATTATTTCTATTTCAGTTATAATTTAAGCTTGATTAAACTTAAAAAGGGTTAAGGTTCACTTAGAACACTAAACGTATTGCGTCGTTGGTTTAAAAGTATTGTGCGCAGTCGGGCGTGTGGGCCGGCGGCGCGCTGCGCGTGCGCGGGTGCAGCGGCACGGGCGGCACGCGGCGCGCGCCCGGCTTCCAGGCGGCGCTGGTGGCGCTACAGCACGGCCCGCCTCACCCCATCACCACCCTCACAATCAACTCTTCGTACGGACTGTGAGTTTATACAGATTTATAACTAACGAGCGATACAAATTCTAAAACTGAAATGTTCTAGAAAATAACTATTTGGATAGAATGAGAATCAGCAATGGTCTTTACTAACATACATCATATCTAGCACTTCGTTTTCATAAGAAATCGTATTGATCACCAGACGACCGTCCAGCCCATTTCGTATTTTTGTTGTGTATAAAAATTTGGGGATAATAAGGAATAAAAACAGATCAGATTTATCCAGCCCTAGCCTAGATCAATGTTTAGGTAGAAAGTTACTAAATGAAAGCAACGATCCGCTCGTTCGTTTGTCACCTGTTATATTCATATTTGTTATGGTGAACGATGACAGGATGGCGTGGGGCGGTGAGCGCGGCGTGGTAGTGGTGGACATGTTCCGCCGCTGCGTGGTGACCGCCCTGCCGCCGCACGCTCTCTACCTCTCGGAGCCGACCACGAGGCCGCACGACCGTCAGCGCTCGCCCTCCCTCGACCAGGTACCGCCCCATCCTGTCCCTCTCAAACTCGTCACCCGCAAATTTAACACCAAAACCGCCAGTCGACGGTAAAGTTAATCTTGTGAACATCGGGTCTGATGATAAATCTTTTTCCACATTAGTTTTCATTTGCGTTTTGTTTTCTTTCAATTTTAATTTGCAACGGTCACTGACCAAAATCCTTTATTATTTATTCCATATTATTTTCGTTCGAGGTTTTTTAGCTAGCAGCTATACCCTGGCTTTTCCCGGTAGCGATATGGCATGGCGTCATTAGTTCTTTACTTGCCTGTCTTCACTATCTTATACACGCACATTGTTTCTATAGCGAACCCGTGGTAACGTTATGAGTTAAATATGTTAATTATTCACAGATATACCATTTCACCTACAATATTTAATTTATGGTTATAAGAGCATTGACGATGCATAAATACCTTACTTTCACTAGAAAAAATCACATAAAGCTCGTCCGTCCATAAGCGTCGACGATTCCATAAGATTTGTTATTAAGTTTGTTATTCTTTCAATATGGAATTCTCGACAAAAAATACCAACGTAGACGATAGAGTACCGACTTCCTGTAGAGCTGTGGCCTCGAGCAGTAGTCGCGCTAAGCTCCCCGAACTGATACCCTCCCTGTGTCCCCGAAGCTGGAGGAAGCCCGGACGTCGCCGGTCGCCAGCCCCGACCCGCCCATCGACGAGCCCGACGTGAGCAAAGTCGACATCAGACGAAAATCAACCTCTTGGAAAACGTTCAACCTCAAACGACAACTTTCAAAAGTTGATCTTAAGTTTAAAGCTGCCTTCACCGTGCCGCCAGATAGTAACACAGAAGAAGAGAAAAGCAACTCGCAGTTTTATTGCGATCCTGTTGAAAAGTCCGACATGGCCCCAGAAACTAACGACGAAACTCCTGAGGCAATTGAGAAGGCGACTGAAGCTATCGAGGAGGTCCGTGACCTGTCGTCGCCGTTGAGAGTTTGTTCCGATGTTTTTGAAAGAATGCACAAAGAACTGCAAGAAAAAAGCTCTTCGGATGTGTATGACAGAATGCACAAGGAGCTGCAGGAGAGGTGGCAGGATAAAGATAAAGTCGAAGTATCACCCGATATATCGCCGTCTAAGTTAGAAGAGGAAAAGGTGCCACGGCCTGATAATCTTCCATTATTCGACGAGGAGGGAAAACCAACTAGACCTCCTCGACAGAAAAGCAAGAAGAAAGACGAAGGGAAGGATCAGAGAGATCAGCGACTGCTGTCGGTGCCGAATATCAAATATAATAAGCAAGAGGCGACGCGGGACGCGAGGAAAAGACAATCGACGAGCCAGCAGGCGCCGGCGTCGTTTGCTGGCAATCTAATGCGGCGTTTCAGTAAGTACCGCCTCACCCCGGCGCTGTGTCACCATCTCACCCACACATCACATCACCAGCCGAATAGATCATTTGTAAGATAGAGTAGGTAGTGTACCTGGGGTTGGATTTGAATGGTTTGGCGGTTTACTTTTTTTTTGATTTACTATTAATCACTAACATCTACAACATTAAATTGATGATGTAGCTAGTTTTATATAATTACTAAATAATTTAATGCGAACTCATAAATGATAACTTTAGTGGAATTTGTAGAACTTACAGTGTGGATAAAGAGTTTTACTTACATGCTTTCATGCTTTTTGTGATATTTGGCTTTTTATATATATATTTTTTTGTCAATGAACATATTTTGTTATATAAGATGCATTTATATTTGATCACTTGTACAATTCCACTTTTAGTAAGGATGTTATAACTTTGGTGCGTACGCGCAAACGCTAGGTTTATTGATTTATTTGTTTTCTATTCCCAAGGACCAAGGCTCATCCGACGAGGACTCTAACTGCCTTAAATATCTATTCGCAGATTTCCTCGGTAATTCAACTACTGAAATTGTAATTTTTGCATCAAGTAAAAGAACTCTGTGTTGTTAATGTCCGTTACTGAGATGATGTTGAAATGCTAATGGTACGAGCTCGTAGCCCAATAGCTGTGCACCTCCCGCTTAATAGCTTCACATTAACAGACAATACTCTACCGAGCGTAGCACTCGCCCGGGTACGTAGCCCTGATGGGGTCTCGACGATTTTGACCGATACGATTTTCCCAGGAGATTTTGTAGCGAGCCTCTGCACGAGGAACGATCAGAACGCAGGGGAACGAACGAACGAGGAGATTATCGAAGTGTCCCACAGGATAGGTATGATGCATAACATACGGTTCACCAGACACAGACTAACTGAATATTTACACAGGGGACAAATTTATTGTCGAACCACGCCTGACTAATGCTGACATATCTGGCACAGAGATCCTCTTGTCCAACTTGACGCGTTTTGTTACTAACGGGGCCGCGGACGATTTTAATTTATGTGTGTAATTTGTGTTCCGTGGTAATGTCATCTGGTGATGGTTTCGAGCTCTCTTCCCACAATCCTTCTGAGCGACAATTCATTCGAGATCCATGTAGTTATATCTTTAGGTTTTGGTCGTTTACATTATTAGATCGAAAGTTCTGCAGCTTTTGTCTCTGATAACATATTGACGTCTATGAAAATAATAGGTACGAATATTTAGATAAACACTAAATGTTCCGTTTTCAATTGACACGGCGATAAGTTATTAATAAACAGTAAAACGGTTTGGGCTTTGAATTAATTTAACACGAGTGTAAAAAGAATTTAAAAATAGTAATAAAATAAATTTTGAAGTTATTTTACAAAAGTCTAGCTACAAGATGTTTCCTAATGAAGATGCGGTAACAAATTTAAACATATACTCCCGGACACATCTATCGGCCCACCACCCAGTGTTTAAAGTTTCGACGGTGTCTAGCTAAAAATAAATGTTAGGTGCAGCAATAAGTTTTAATGCAGTTTTGAAGCAGATTTATTGGTCAACCTTTATGTATATTTTTTTTAATTTTTTTTGTAATTTCGAATTGATTTGGCCGGCAGAAGTTACAACTTAGGCGACAATTTCAGGCAGAGTATCCATATTTTTTGGTCAAAACTGGCTCTAAGTTTAGATTTGCCTTTTTTTGGAACCAATAATCGGACACTTAAAAAAAAACCAACTTGTGAGTAATAAAAAAAAGTTTTCTCCATTCCTGGGTCGTTGAAAACAATGAACAGACTCGAATTTTCATTTTTTTTTCATAATCCTGAATTCGAAATTAAAAAAAAAACATACATAAAGGTTGACCAAAAAAACAGCTTTAAAACTGCATTAAAACTTATTGCTCCACCTAACATTTATTTTTAGCTATGGACCGTTAAAACTTTTAAACACTAGGTGGGCCGATAGATGTGTCCGGGAGTGTAGTAGAGAATAGGTGAAGAATGTGTAAAGTTTGTTTGGGCGGTAGATTACGGTGTTATTAATTGGATAGTAGAAATAAAACTAACAAAGCGCTCGTTTACTGTGGTAACAAAATTTTCAAGCAGTGTGGAAATATCGTGATGTTTACAGGTGTGATTCGGTAGAATTTGGTGGTAGAAGCAAACGAAGGGGTTGATGTTGGGGAGGTACAGGTGATTTGTCAGCTCTCGGCGTAGGGCGGCGGTGGGCAGTGGTGGGCGATGGTGGGCGGCGTCGGACGAGTGTATGTGTTGTAGATGAACGGGCCGGGCGGCGCGGGCGGCGCGGGCGGTGCGGGCGCGGCGGGCGCGGCGTGCGGCGCGGCGGGCGGCGCGTGCGGGAGCGCCGGGGGCGCGGGCGCGGGCGCGGGCCGGGTGCGCCGCTCGCGCTCTCAAGGTACCCGCAAACTGCACAAGTGCCTCTCCACCGCCTCCGACGTGTACGCCGCGCCCCCCGCCCCGCAGCATTCCCTGCTCACGACGCGACAGTATTGCAGTTTTGGTAGTACAGTCACCTTGTACGAAACTACAGTCCTTCCGCTCTGTAACAGTCGCAATTTCTCGTTTTACTTTTTTTTTGTTTCGTTTTTCGGTTACCACTTCGTTTTGTTGGTTTTTTGACGAAGCGCTTGGAGCATGCGTTGCGTCGGTGTTCATATCCGGCGATGCTTTTCGTTGTTCGCGGAGCGTTAACTCGCGCACGTCTACTGTCTGCAAGCGCTCTCGCCGAAATGTTTCTTCTTCATTTACTTTCTTTTAATTTTATTGTTTCTGTTTATTTTAAGTCTTCAACACACAACTTCTTTTCCATTACTGATAACAAATTGATATTATGTTATGAATTTGAAGATAAATATTATTGTTAGTTATACTTTACTTACAGGCAAACTTTTTTACTAAAATCCGGCATATCTTCCAGTTCATAAATATGTTTATAGAGTCAAAAAGAAAATTGTATTTGGATAAACATTGAATATTGAAAATCATCAAATTCGTTAGAGTTTCATCATTAGCCCCCGTTTCTTTAGCATGAAGTTCAGATATTTATTTATTAATTTTCCACTTTCAGATCGGAATCATTTAATAGGTAATCCATTAAAGTTTATCACTCCAATTTATGTTTTATTTCTTCTTTAGTTGTTATGACTATTATCCTTTGTTATAACCTCATTGTTATCTTCTAGAATCCTCATGTTGTGTATGGTGTGTCATTGCTAAAATGAAAGTCGACACTTGCAGTTCAATGTGTTCCATAATTCGATGTCTAGTGCCAAAGCCAAGTCCATTACAGTGTCATATTATATTTTTTGTCATCGATTTTTGTTTTTAAACTTTCGGATGTTTTTCACCCATTTCACTGTCCGATTACACGAACACCAAAAAAAAATTATCAATTCATCTTTGTTTTTAATTCTGACATTAAATTGAATGTATTATAGATTTAACAAGGCATTTGATTCGACGACTTGGCACTGGACTCCGACTTTTGACCTCTCCAGCTACCGTACCGTAATCAGGACCGTGCTTGTAACATTTGTGGTTTTATTTGTTGATACAGAACCAACTATTCCGCAGACTCTCGCATCTATGGAGTACTTACACATAATGCAACCCAATGGTATCCAAACGACATTTGCATCGATTATTTTTCCTTTAATCCTTATGTTCTTTTGATATTAACGTTTCTTTCGTGGCTTGTTCACGGGCCCCCGGCCATGTACACCCGCCGTAGGTGTTTGTTTATGCGTTAGAGTTGAAATTGTGGCTGTGACTGTCTTGTATTATTCCCTATACACAGCACTATGCGAGTACAACTGCACTTTAAACGAACTTGCGGCATGATCTCTAGATTTAAGTTCAAAAGGTGACTTACTACTCAAAACTATCTTATTTCTATTACCAATCACGATGTCAGTGTTACAACGGACTTTGTATGTTCTGTGTGCATTTTACAGCGAGGCTTTCCATATTGTATCAGATGCGCGATCTGTACATCTTTTTTATAATTCAATTCTTTTATACGTATATTATTTGATATCAATCTTACAATCACAAGCGGTCACTTTACTTCTTCATTTTGTTTTATCTATTATGAAATTATTGAATTAACACTTAACGAATTATTTTGAGCGTCAATCAGCTCAAACATTATTATTGATCACTAATCAGTATTACTAATGTTCTATTGAGTACATGATGTTATCTTTTTTTTTTCTAGCCCGACCACAAAGCAAAAAGTTTATATGGCTCGTTTTTGGCTGCCTCTATATACGGCTGTCGTTATGTCTATGTATGCTTCCGGTACTATACTTAATAACAAAGCACTAGACGCATGCGCCTTGAGAACGTCGTTTGCACAGCTCCTGTTTTCATAGACTTCTAATTTTATTGCATTAAACTTGTTTGTCCGTCCATACGACTGCTTCGTATTAGATGCGTGGAGTTTTCAGTGACGTGGAGAGCTCGTGGTAGAGTTAGAGATGCTCGGGGATGTTTGCGCTACCTAGAGTTTGTGATGATAAATTCACCGGCTGCGGACGGGCCCCAGCTTGCGCCTGTCTCGTATTCATTCTCATTACCATTTCTCGTTTCATTCGCTAACATTAACGTTTATGTTTTAAATTACGCTCATCATATTCATTCGCCGTTACCATACCTTAGAATTGTGATTATGTGTTAATAAAAACCTGTTTTATGTGTTCTCTATAAAAACTATTGTGTTTTTAACTATTTCCTTCAAATTTCATTTAATGCGCCAATCCGCCTAAACTGAATGGGTGTATTGAGACACAATGTGAATAACAAACGCAATGACCTAAGTTGTGTAAATAAGCTGAGATTGGACGGGCATGCAAACCCACTGATACTTTCAAAGCATGAATCTCCCCCTGATCTGTTGTGGATGTGTTGAGCACTCGGATGTTCGCTGCACCTGAATGGGTGATTTCAGCTAATTTCACAACCGCACAGGCAATACTAAGCTAGTTCTAGCCTGCAGCTATGTAGTTGTACCTGTTTGTGCTGCCGGCCGACTTACATTCTTTAATATATAACAGACATCTACCTATATTCATCGTTGTCTGATACTTGATCAGGTTTCATTTATGTTCTATAACTCGGCCGGGATCACTGCAGATGTCTAAAGACTTGAGAGCACACGTGGTCTCGGGTCTTTAGAGATTCCGTTATCACTACGGGGGGATAATCTGTTGGTTCTGTTGGCTACGGGCCGCGTAGACAAACTGGATAGCTCGTTCTCGCGGTCGCGCTCCAGCAGCATGTCCAGCCTCGAGAACATCTCGCAGGAGGGCATACAGTGCCTTGCATTCGCCGACAGCTATACCAAGAAATCAGGTGCGAATAAAATCTAAATGCTTAACATTCATTACATTTATTTACCTACATAATTATTATAATGCATTGTATAAACTGAATTTGTAAAGAACCGTTCACAAGAAGTTAAGATTTCATATTCATAGATATTTTTTTATCCCATCACACATGAAATATAAAATTGAAAAAAGCTTCTTTTTCCATTAACTATGTTATTCAATATACACACTTTTGGATTAATTAAAAATCGATTTTCAGATCCGACAAGTTTGTTGCCGACTCTATGGATCGGTACGACATTAGGCTCGGTTCTAACGATGATGATCAATCTTCCCGAAACTGATCTCAGGCATACGCAACCCGTTGTTATCACAACGAGCGGTAAGTATTTTGTACCGACACATTGAATCGTCACTTGTTTATCAGTTGTAAGTTATCAATGCACCCTCCTCCGAGAATTGATAAACAACCCTGAGGGTTTTTCTTTTTGTTATTGTGCTCATAATTATAATTATACAGACTTCATAATTGAAAAATTGTATATCACAAATGGACAAAAAAATCAAAATTTATACATTGTTTAGTGAATTTTTGCAAAAGTTATCAAACACTTAATCAATTTCCTTTGGTAAATGTTAGAATGAAATTTGAAATAACCGTTTACACGTTTTTTTTACAGGCGGGCCCATTTTAAGGCTGAAGGGTTCAATTTTAACCATGTCTTTCCTCGATTGTAATGGTGCTCTAATTCCTTACTCGTATGAAAGTTGGAAGGATGACAGTAAAGAGGTAAAACAGTTAAAACTACGGTTATTGCGATATTTGTTTTAAAAAATAAGTTATGCGGTGTTCTTTAAACGAAAACGCTTTGAGTTTCAGGGTCGTGAGAGTCGAGAGCGCCGCGAGCGAACGCCCACAAAACAGGGCTCCAGCGCAAGCCGCACGAGCCCCACGCCGGGGGGCTCCGGCTCGGCCGCGGACGGTGACCGTCAGTTCGTGGTGCTGGCCTCCGAAAAGCAGGCGCGCGTCGTCGCCCTGCCGAGCCAGAACTGTGTCTATAGACAACAGATTGTTGAAACAGATTTCGTGGTCAAGTCGGAGACCGTCAGCCTTAAAGGTTGTACAAATAAAAAATCAAACTGAAATACCATTTTTTTTAGTAAACATTTAATTATTTAATTCAAAAATTATTAAACGACAAATTAAGTATTTTTATATTTACCGGGTGGTAGGTCTCTGTTGCCGGAGACCGTCTGGGTGGGTACCACCGCAGCTCCTATTGCAACCGGCAAATAGTAGTGTGCAAACATTACTGTGTTCCGGTTTGAAGGGCGCTGTAGCTAGTGTAATTACTGGGGTAACGAGACTTAACACCTTATGTCTCAAGGCGTCGAGCGCAATGTGGTGCAGTGTGTACCATCTTAACTAGCACCGCGTTGTCATGGGCAAGCGTATCACTTACCATCAGGCTGATAGATGGATACAATAAATAAGAACTGTAAATAATCTATGTATGTCTAAATAGTCTATGTATGTATATGATATGTGTTTTTCTGTATGTACTATGTGTATTGTATGTAATGAGTTACTGTTATTATTATATCTATTATGTTGTGGATTCACGTATTTGTTAATATATGTTATTTAAGTGAGTGCATTAACGTATCGCCAACAAACTGCTTGCCAGTTTGGCGAAATATTTGTTTTGATGTATGTGTATTTAATAATAAAAAAAAAAAAAAAGGTAAACGTCTTGCTCGTCTCGACGCAAAGTAGTATAAAAAAAAATTTAAAAAATATCACATTTAATTTTCAGATAGCGTCTGTCTGATAAATTATTTATCGACGGGGCACCTGGTGGCTTACAGCCTTCCCTCCCTTCGCCCGCTCGTCGACGTCGACTTCCTTCCGCTCTCTGAACTCAGGTAACATCCTGCAATCTTCTTTCATATAAATAAACTTACCTATATCTTCTGTGGAAACCAAAATTTTTGACTTTATATAAAATTCCATCTAAACACAGAATTAATTTCAAATGTCAATTTCATTGTAACCTATTTATTTTTGTATAAACTTTTATTTTTCTGAATGTCTGCAAGCAAACCAAACTACGGCATAATTTTTTTTACACAAAGATTTTTCCAATGTATTTGAGAACTAACAAAGAAATAAAACCTGTACTTACATATTTTCTTGTGTCTTCGAAATATCGTTAATTATCTGGCAATGATGGTGGAAGCTTCACCTAAATATTTTAGATCTAACTTCGCCTTCGCTTCATAGTTTAGTACAGCAAAGCTTTTTAAATTCTGTCACCTAACTTTATTGAGGTACTATTTAAACCAGGTCTTCCATTCTTCGGCTTAAATTATATGCAAAATTGTGTGCCAAAATTTAAACGATATTTTGACAGAGACGAAATCCTGTGGTTTCCATGGAAGTGTTTTGCGAACCAAAGGACCCAGAGTCCGATAAATAATGAATGTGTAATTGATGTCAACTCCTACGTTAGACATGTCCGGTGAACGCCAGTCACTTTTAGACGTTTTCCGTGCACTAAACAAAGGCACTAAATGATAAAGAGCTTTTTTCCACTATAAAAATTAGCATCGTAAAGTTGTTGCTTTAACGTAAATGTATCAAGTCATTTAGTGATCTCATTATGTCATGAGCTCGTTACAACCATCTGCTATTTTATCATTTAGGAGCCTAGAGACAGACTTTCTTTAAATTACGATTGATGTTAGAAATATGTACACACTTGTTTGGTGCAAGAAGAGACTTAAACTGATACTACACCAAAGTCATCTAACGCCCATGCATTTTGATATTTTTGTTAAGTTATTAAAGATATCAAAAATTGTTAAGCGCATTGAACTATAAAACTGGTAGACTCCTTAAATCAAAATGTATTATGGTATAGGTTTCTGATAAAGTTTTGGCTTGTTTCATGAGACAATAGAATTTAAAACTGTCGTGGCTTTGGTGTAGTTTCAATAATAAGCCACATGCATCAAACCTTTTATAAATTTTAACACAAATTCCAATTTTGCACCAAACAAGGAACGGGACAATGTTTTAACTGAAGTTCCCCAGGTCCGAGCTACCGTCGTGCTATTTCTATCACAACGTAGTCCAAATTCTGCCAAACCTATCAAGCACCACTTGTGCTTCCGATATTTGCAATTTTTTTATCTATTTTTAAGTTTATAACTGAGCGGACTTTAAACATGACTCGAACACATCAAGTATTATGTCCAACCTAACACCGTATCACTCTAACTACGCCTGCCACATGGTGCTGACTTGATGTTACACACAAAAACCCTTTTAACTACCATTTAACTCATTAAATGTGTCCTAGGTTCCTCGGCTAGCCGGTTGAGTCATTGCAATAGTGTATAAGTTCATGGTTTGTGTCGATGGCATCTGCATCGGATCATGTCGCCCGAACGATCATCGCCGAGGGCTCCGCCGCGCTGGTTGCCTCAGTCTACACACACCCGGAGGCGAAGGCAACCGGCGCGCGAAAATTGATTTACTGACTTGGTCTCTGTGTTCCTGGTAGTTTCCAGACACAGTCAAAACAGAGAGGTATCGTAGACCCAATGCTCTCGATATGGGGCCAGCAACTCATTGTAAACGAGGACACAGACCAGTAAGTGACGTCCATAGCGGCCGCGTTGCGTTAGTAATGTACCTGCCGTTACACTGTCCTGTGGAGTCGCTCACCGCGGCCTCTTGCGTTCCTTTGTTAGAACTGTTAGTTGTTTGTCACCCGTACCCTACCCTGTTGCATTCGAAACACACATAGCTGAAGTCTGGGCGGATCGTTACCTTGAACACCATTTTATGCTTAACAATTAAATTTATACCAAATTTTCATTCTTATTGTAAGGTAAAGATTGGCACAGCCTGCTGTTAACCCAAACCTGCTTGCAATACGCTTTGAGCATTAAAACCCTAGCGGCCAAAAGTTCTCGTTCCACACAACACTACGCCACAATGTCCTCGACGAAACACTCTTACACTTACACTTTACTTTAACGCTTCGGAATTTCTTCTCTTGCTGTTATGATTTCTTTCAATTTAGTATCTTCTATTTCTTTAAAATCAGGCTGAATCTATTTACGCTTCATCTTTGTACGTTCTCAAAATTGAGCATGAAAGCCGAAAACCGTTTTTGTAACTTTGTCATTCAGCGTACCGTCATATCTGTACAGTCCAATACGCTTCGCTTCTGTAGATTTTAAATCAAAAAGGTTTCATGGATAAGGACAAGGATTGAAGGTGAGACTTTTCGATTTTCATTTCACTTTATCACATACTTCAAAATTAATGGAGACATTAGCATTACTTATTGATCATTAACATTTTTTTGATTTCGCAAATAAACCTTTGGTCGAGGAGCAAAATTGTTTAGTCTCATAAATTTTAAAATCATACTAATTGTAAATTTAATGAAAGGTTAACAAATATAATATTTACATTAGTTGCAACGAAAATTTAACATCGTTAGTTGTATGTGTGGTAATGTGGAATATTTGTGACGTTGCAGGATAGCAAAGACCTTCTGCTTCAGCAACCGCGGCCACGGGCTTTATCTCACTTCGCCAACAGAGATACAGAAGTTCACCATCGACACTGAATTCTGGTTAGTATTTACATAAAATAATGTGAGTAATTATAAATTTGTAGTTTACAACTGTCAAGGTATATCAAAACGATAAATACAATAGAATTAAGAACCCAAAATACATCGTTTTATATTGTAATCGTTAGAACAGCGATAATTTAATTAAAAACATAGTCTGTGGTGTTGCTCAATATAAAAAAAAATGTTTTTGTACTACAGTCAGCAGCTAAATGAGATGCTGGGAGAACTCTTTCTCCCGCGAGATATGCCTGAGCCGCCCAAAGAAGGATTTTTCAGAGGATTGTTCGGTGGAGGTGCGAGGCCCCTGGATCGTGAAGAGCTATGTGAGTGTTAACTTTATTTAAAAATATTTTTTTCTGTAACGCAATAGTATAAAACAGATTTTTTTTTATACTACTTTGCGAGGAGATGAACAAGACGTTCACCTGATGGTAAGTGACACGCTTGCCCATGACAACGTGGTGATAGTTAAGATGGTACACACTGCACCACATTGCGCTCGTCGCTGCAGACATGAGGTGTTAAGTCTCGTTACCCCAGTAATTACACTAGCTACAGCGCCTTCAAACCGGAGCACAGTAATGTTCGCACATTACTATTTGACAGTTGAAATAGGAGCTGCGGTGGTACCCACCCAGACGGTCTCCGGCAACAGAGACCTACCTGGTAAAATTTGGATTTGATCCCCTTTAATTTTTCGCAAAAATAACCTTCGTAGATTACTAAATACAAGATAGATAATAAATCGTCGTGTGTACAGTCGGTGAGAGCAGCGGCAAACCAAACCGCACGGTGGCGAAGCACATCCCAGGTGGTGCGGCGGGGACTGCGGAAATCGGCGCGCGCGCGTCTGCCGCCGCGGGGGAGGTGGCGCGCGCGCACCACCTCGTGCTCGAGCGCGGCGACAAGCTCTCGCAGCTGGAGGACCGCACCGAGCGCATGCACACGCAGGCCGCCGAGTTCTCCTCCTCCGCGCACCAGCTCATGCTCAAATACAAGGACAAGAAGTGGTACCAGCTGTGAGCCGACCGCCCCCTCGCGTCCTGCGCCAGCAAGACACAGCGACGACAACTCACCTGCACAGGGGTTTACGGAACTTGCAAAGTGACGCACGTGAGCCGAATTATCGCTTAAATTAATGTTTGCTCCGTACGACACACGTCCGCACTTCGTAACGGCCATCAGCCACGACAAGCATTAGACCGTCTTCTGCGAAACTCACTACATTTACCTGAATTAGCTCAACAAACACTACGTAGTGAACGTACAGACGCAACGTTAGATCACTTCCAATCAAACGATAACATTATCATGCTAATACATAAAACTGGTACATTAAAACTTGCCTGATGCAACGTAGCAACGTTTAATTAATATTAACTACAATAAATAGGTGAATAGATAAAAACTTAAATATTTGTAGTAATTCATTGATGATTACGAAAACGGAATGAGGAGTGGTTCTGGGGCGAGGTGCGATTAGCGACGGTACTGCACAACGTGAACAGTTCGCCGGTGGTACGGACCCAACGCACAAAGGTTTTTAGTATTAAACAAGCGTAGGTACTGCTCGAAGCGATACAATCGTTCAATTACTGCTGTGCCTGTATATTTTACCGGATGCCTTAAAGCAATAGTTTGGTTCGCGAACGAAACATTATATTAATTTCCAATTATTTATCTCACTTCGTGTGGAGAACAGCGCCCGTACCGCACACGTTCCCGCGATGTGATAATATGTAAATACAATTTGAAAACAATTAATATTAATATGATCTTTTTATACACAATCTATTGTAGTGGAACCGCTTTGAACATTTCACTGTTTTAATTTTTCGTTTTTATTACATATTCTTTTAATTTCTTAACGGGAAAGTGAAATGACTACAGTCCATACAGCCAAGTGTTTGATTAAACATGCGCGGACTATTTGACGTAGGAGTTGCAAAGACGACGAATGCATTTCTGTTTTTAATGGAGCAAACATGAGATTATTCAATGTTGCTATTATACTTAACACGTAGCTGTATATTTTTATAGATATAAATGCGAGTAAAAAATAAAATTTAATAAAATTACTAATGATAGTCAATGTTGAACTGTATAATGTGATAAGTTGATAAAAATAAATAAATGATACTATAAACATTGAAAAGTTAAGCATTGGATGACAATAATTTTTGTTACTCTGCTAATTTCTTCAGCATCGCGAGGTGCTCGATTATTTATTGTTTCTCTCTTTTCCACCTTTAGTTCGTAAATCTTACAATCTCATATAATTTTCATTTTTTTCTATCACAGTGTTAATTAATATTATGTTCTGAGCATTTGTTAGTAGTGACACATTATATTTAAATGAAATACTTTATATATTTACGTAGGAGTCACGGTGCACGTCACCATACACAATGATAGCAATACTAAGAGCAGATTGCCAGCCTAATAATACCAGACCAATTGGTGTTGTGTTGGTGTTGCTAGTTAAAATAAATAATAAAACTATAACTATTATTATAACATAAATTAATAACTGCATTATGTATATCGCTGGTTAATAATAAGTATGTAGAGAAACTCTCTGTGTATATGATATTGTAAAAGAAATTTATTAAGCAGATACATCCCGGTGTCATGATTATTAGCCGCTGTTTTGGTTTAAGTTAACTTTAATAAATATTTGCATAGCTAATTTTAAATTACTTAAAACTAATATATACAGTGAGTTTCTTTTACTTTATATGTAAGTAATGTAGTGAAAATCGGTGTATCGCATGGCAATAATAATTTCTATCACATTTCAATAATCCTACCTCTAACTGGTAAACCTGTTAAGCTTTCTGCTTTTCTAACTCTTTCATTAGTGAGACAGCAATTATTTTTCTAATATACTAATTAATTTCTCTTGTTTAAATAAATAATTATTAAGTGTATATTTCCATATTTAGGTTCATTATCTATGCCATATATACTCTTTTCTTCATAATTGTTTATAAAATGTTAATGGACTTGAATAGAAGCAGAACTGGAATCGATTTTAGAAAGGAATATATATCAAATTATTAATGTGAACTTATTTTTAAAAGTATTATAATAAATATATATTTTAATTGAATTTACCTACAACATTGTTATCATTTCACATTAATATTTTTATAATGTTAACTTTACAGTCAACCTAATATAACCTCATTTACGTAAGAATGATACATTGTTTTAAAAACATATACATGTAAATAATAAAATATAATTTATAATGAAGTTATTGCGGAATATAATTATAAACAAAATATAATTTCATTGAGTACATTATTGTTGATGGAGTGCTACTACCAGGAATATGCTGGTGAAACGGATGAATTTGAATCTTCATAGTTCCAATTTAATGTATTTATATAGATTGTAACCACATTATTTTCCTACACTACTGATTATGATACAGATGCGGTGTTTAGTATGGGTAACAATATTTTCTTATTGTATTTTAGCTAATTAGTATTCATGGAACTTAAAATTGAAGCTAGCATGTTGTTAAGTTGTGAAGCGAGCGCTCGCCGCAGTGATGCACCGTTTTATATCTGGTCGCATATCAGTGTTTATATATAAAAACTACTTAGAAAGTGAAGCCCTTAGTGCCTGTTGTAGTTATGTAATGGGGCTTAACTTTTTTACCTAACGCTTCTAAGATCTACTTAGGATTTATTTCTGTCATTTCTATCTAAGCTTTATCTGTAAGTGCGCTCAGGTCTAAAATTCCAATAGATTATGGTCAGCGCGATTACCTGTAAAAGATAGTTGAGAAGCTGAAGGTTGAGTGTAGAAGTATCTTCGATCTGATTCCATGTCATCGCATATAGAAATATATCACACAATTCCCGCACTGTACAAATCGCTGGTGTTAAATTCTAAATTGTGCTCACAAAAGTCATCATTTAACCGAATACTATAGTCTCCAAAAAAAATATTGGAAATAACACACCATTTTTATATTTCATTTAAACGTATAGAACTAAAACTATATTAATAACTTTTGTTTATTAATGATTCAGATATTTCTTGTCACTATAGACTAGCAATTAACTGAAATCAAAATTTCGCGGTAAACATTTTTGACATTAAGAATTGACATTTTCCGCCATGTTGTTTTTATAAAAATCATGAGCGACTGCCGCTCTTTTCGCCATAACTTGAACTGGTACTACAGGTTTTCCGAATGTTCCCATTAATCCGTGCACTAGGCACTATTCTATTAGAAAATAGTGAAAATCAGTTAAGTTTACTCAATTTTATTGAACGTTGCTCTGCCCTAATTCGGCTAGTTAGAGACCGGCGATATCGCCCCATTCGAGCGCCAGTTGTTTTGGAAATTATGGGACTAAATTAATGTAAGATTTGTAAATAAATAATGATCAAAACTTGTGGCAAATTATTACTTGTTAATCCTTAACGACCGTAGTTTGTTTCACCATCATTTTGTATTCATTAGACAACTGTCTCTTTAACGTTCGGAAATGAGGAAACTATTATAAGAGCTGCAACTATACATATTGTATATAAAGGATGCTGTTGAATTATATTATTTAGTTTGGTAGTTGATTATAGTCATTATATATAAATGAATTATAAAAATTATATCGAAGGATGCTGTTTTTTATTTTAATCATGCTTAAATTACGTCACTTGCATATATATCGCCGAGTGGGACCTTGCTTTGTGGAATTCTTTACATAATTGTAAGGCCTCTTACCTATGTCCAGCATTGGACGTGTATCGGTTAAGATGATGACACTACTTGTAATAAAATTCTTTACCAGAACTAATAACATAGTATGTACTCGATTTTGGGGAATTTTAGTGTATTGACATTGATAAACGATGAAAAGGAAAGGTTTTATATCAATACTAGCTGACCCGACGGACTACGTTCTGTCAAAAATAATTGGAATGTTCTATATAATGATTTCTTATATTTCCGCGAATGTTACACATTTATTAAAACTCGATTTTACGGATTTTATCGCGTTTATTATTTGTTTAATTATTCCCGACGTTTCGACCGCTTTGCAGCAGTCATGGTCACGGGAGGACTAAGATGACAGACGTCCAAATGTCCCAGCTATCACATGGTACCCACAACTTTTTTAATTATTAATAATGGTCCGATCTACGCAGAAAGAGCTCACTGTATCTGATATGTATCTGATATGTATCTGATATGATACAGTGAGCTCTTTCTGCGTAGATCGGACCATTATTAATAATTAAAAAAGTTGTGGGTACCATGTGATAGCTGGGACATTTGGACGTCTGTCATCTTAGTCCTCCCGTGACCATGACGGCTGCAAAGCGGTCGAAACGTCGGGAATAATTAAACAAATAATAAACGCGATAAAATCCGTAAAATCGAGTTTTAATAAATGTGGAACGTTCTATGTTCCTGCCTATTTTATAGCCGGGGCAAAAAAATCTCCTGAACAGAACCGTCACCCTGTTTTTTTTTTTTTACTCGTTCCCCTTGGTAGGTTTGGGCCAAGGATTCGTTTACAATACTTTTTTATCGTCTAATTTTCATTAACTCTCTTTCATTCTTCTTCTTCCATTCCTATTCTCTTTGTCATTCATCATCTCTTATTTTAAATTTACCTTTTCATTACATTCCATACCATTTCCTTCCTCCGTCACCTGGTTATGGGCGGTGTGTGGGGTTCAGCTCTATATATGTTCATCTAATAACTAATATTTAAATATTAGTGGGTTCCAGAAGAGTGGCCAAAGTTATAATTAAAGTACATAAGTTATATTTACTATAATAATTTTTTAGGAACAAATAACTGTCACATTCCAAATCTTTTTGACAGAATGTAGTCTGTCAGGTCCGCTAGATGGTAACGCGGTTTGTGCTCGACTGATGTATTGACGTGAAAACGAATGCATTTTATGTCGCGCGCCGAAACTAAAACAAAGAAATAATATCGCGAAGCCGACCAAATAGAAAATCAGTATGGTGGATCTTTAGCTCTTACATTTTGTGACTATTTATGTTATTATTTCATTCGTTTTAATTTCGGCACGCGGCGTTAGATCCTCCGGCGCGCATACGCACACTGTTTTGATAGAATAGTTGAATTTGAACTTTGTGCAGCTGTAATAAAGTGCAAATTGACTCTTTAGCGTTACGAACGCACCTACATCGCTTAGACAGCAGTGAAAGCGTGTAATTTAAAATGAACTTTTGTTAGTTTGTTTCTGGTTTCTGGTTTCGAGTTTCTGGTTTCTGGTTTCGGTTTCTGGTTTCGAGTTTCTGGTTTCTGGTTTCGGTTTCTAGTTTCTGGTTTCGAGTTTCTGGTTTCGAGTTTCTGGTCTCGAAATTCTGGTTTCTGGTTCGAGTTTCTAGTTTCTGGTTTCGAGTTTCTGGTTCCGAGTTTCTGGTTTCGAGTTTCTGGTTTCTGGTTGCGAGTTTCTGGTTTCGAGTTTCTGGTTTCGGTTTCGGTTTCTGGTTTCGAGTTTCTGGTTTCGGTTTCTGGTTTCGAGTTCTGGTCTCGAAATTCTGGTTTCTGGTTTCGGTTTCTGGTTTCTGGTTCGAGTTTCTGGTTTCGGTTTCTGGTTTCGAGTTTCTGGTTTCGGTTTCTGGTTTCTGGTTTCGAGTTTCTGGTTTCGAGTTTCTGGTTTCGAGTTTCTGGTTTCGAGTTTCTGGTTTCGAGTTTCTGGTTTCGAGTTTCTGGTTTCGAGTTTCTGGTTTCGGTTTCTGGTTTCTGGTGTCTGGTGCCTGGTGCCTGGTGTCTGGTTTTTAGATGTCATATGTCATATCTCATGTTTCTATTTTCCATTTTCCATTTTGCATTTTCCATTTTAAATTAATCATTTTCCATTTTCCATTTTCCATTTTCAATTTCCAATTTTCAATTTACGGTTTACCGTTTTCAGATTTCAGTTTTCAATTTTCAGTGGTAAATAGTGTCACTATCACAAAAGATCAACAAAGTAAAGTTAAGACTTAACTACAATTTTGAACCAATCTGAACTTAGGACAGTGGTGTTCCTGCCTGAATTCTACAATCGCTGCACACGAACACACTTATTTACTGCATAATACTACACTCACATCGTACATTCAACTGCATTATGCACAAAAAAATAAAAATTCAACCGAGACATCGGACCTTTACGCCCAGATTCCCACTAAAGTTCGTAAAATATTCTTCTTCTTCCCAATTGATGGCATGAGCACGGTTTGTGAGTGAGCCAGTGTCATGTGTAGACAAATAAAATAAAAGAATAAAAATCCTTAAAAAATTGTCTGCGTGGTGGTCAATTTGGCCGCCTTTTCTCGTAAAATATTATAGTTGCAATCAGAAATTGTTGGTTGTCAATGTCAAATGTCAAAAACAAAAATATTCTTATAAATTGTATTCGGTTTCTAAATGACGGGACGAACTTCAAATATCTGTCGTTTTATGTATCTAAGGTAAAGTGACCAGACGCTCGCTTTTGGCGAGACAGTCCCGATTTTTCACAGTTAGTCCCGCGTCACGTGACGTTTTACAAAAGTCCCGACTTTTAGAATTAAGTTAAATTTTATATTTATGAAAACCATTGTTTTGCGTAACACGTTGCTTTTGCTACCCAGTTACAATGTATTTGTCTCTCAAATTATACACTTCGAGTTCTACTTCTTGCCATAGAAAATTAAGGATTATTTCATAAATACATAAATCCTCTTAACATAGTTTAAAATACTTGTAGTCTTTATCTTTTATATTGATGACCAAAAGTATATCACCGACCTTAACCTTGAAAGAAATATACGAATAAAATTTTGCAAATATTGCAAGTCAATCAAACTAATTTGACAAATTCTTGTGGAGATTTTTACAATATTTTAAAAATGACAAAAATGTACTGAAACATATTCACTCAAATAAAAAAAATTCTGGGTTATATGTGCAGGGCACTTATGTATTTTAACGTGACAACGTCTATTAATTATATCACAAAAAATTTTGATAATAAATTTTATTATTCTTGTTTGACATGTTTATCGGGTTACAAATCAAGTTATACTAACTCTCAATTATATTTGTTAGGGATTTTATTTCTAATTATTATTGAGCAATAGAATACATCTTTTACTTTCAACCAATTCGGGCAAACGCATACCGACTTAGCGGTCGGCGTAAGCCACGCCCACTTATGTGCGGGACATTTCTCAGCACGCGCGTCCTATCTTATACCAATTTAATAGACGTTGTCACGTCAATATGTTCAAGTATAATACATTAAACATTTTTTAAATTATTTTTATTCTGTATGAAAATTTTTGTTGTTACTCCTTCCTACCGTTAGAGTTGTCCCGCTTTGCCTATCTAAAAATCTGGTCCCCTTAATGAAAAGTGAAAGTGTTGCTTTTTACCATATTCCGGGCACTTTTTCCATATTTTCTCACCTTTTAAACCTTCCATGGATTTCCACGAACAATTCAAGACCACATTTAGCCAAATCCGTCCAGCCGTTCTCGAGTTTTAGCGAGTCTAACGAACAGCTATTCATTTTTATATATATAGATAGATAGATTAATAATATTTATTAGATTTATTCTCAGTTTGGTTCGGCAATTCATCATGAATAGACTTACGCCTGAACAACGCTTGCAAATAGTGCAATTTTATTTCGAAAATAATGGTTCTGTGCGGAATACGTATCGCGCACTACGTCCATTTTATCGTCGACAGAATCGTCCATCAGAGCAGTTAATTCGATTAACCATGGAACGTTTTCGCACCACGTTTACTCTTATTGATAACTCGCATCCCCAGAGACGCCGTACGGTGCGTACAGAAGAAGCTATTGCTGCTGTAGCGCGCAGCATTGAGGAAGACCCGAATGAGTCCATCCGCCATCGAGCACAGGAATTGGATCTGTGTCCATCTACTTTATGGAAGATTTTGCGGAAGGATCTTGGTTTGCGTGCTTACAAAATCCAACTCGTGCAAGAATTGAAGCCAAACGATCATCAAGTAAGGCGTAGATTCGTCGAATGGGCCCAAAACGAGATTGCCGTTGTTCCAGATTTACATAAGCGAATTTTGTTTAGCGATGAAGCGCACTTCTGGTTTAATGGCTACGTCAACAAACAAAACTGCCGCATTTGGAGTGATGATAATCCTTAAGTGTATGTCTAAACACCGTTACATCCAGAAAAACTGACTGTTTGGTGCGCTTTATGGGCTGGTGGAATCATTGGTCCGTACTTCTTCAAAAACGATGATGGCCAGAACGTTACAGTCAATGGTGATCGGTATAGAGCCATGATGACTAACTTATTCATTCCTGAATTGAATAACCATGATGTCCAGGAGATGTGGTTTCAACAAGACGGCGCAACATGACATTTCAGAAAGACACGTTTGGTGACCGCCTAATTTCACGTTTTGGACCTGTGAATTGGCCTCCAAGATCTTATGATTTAACACCGCTAGACTACGTTCTGTGGGGCTATGTAAAGTCATATGTCTATGCGGATAAGCCACAAACGCTTGACCATTTGGAAAACAACATTCGCCGTGTTATTGCCGATATACGGCCGCAAATGTTGGAAAAAGTCATCGAAAATTGGACGTCCAGATTGGACTACATCCGCGCCAGCCGTGGCGTTCATATGCCAGAAATCATATTTAAAATGTAATGCCACAAGATTATCTTTCGGATAAACAAAATTCATGTCAATCGAATAATCCATCGTTGTTTTATTGCAACTTAAAGTTCTATACATAGAAGAAAAACTCCCGTTGCGTAGCGGAAATCGACTGGCGGTACAGTAATTATTTATGTTTTGATACTCAAGAAAGTTGTATACTTCCGCCATAAAAGTGTTAAAAAAATTAATATCTTCCGAATATGGCAATATTAACAGCCCAGTTTCAGTAATGTTGCCAGTAAATTACGATATTTCCAATTTCGGTACAAACATTTATTGCCAATCGGCTATCGGCGTGTAGCACCAGTTAACTAAATAGAAAATAATGATATTTTTATAAAGGTATTCGTTGTAGGTGTGAAAGAAAACTAATGTTTATTGAGCAACTTTTTTAATAAAACTTTTTAACTATTGAATATAATAAATACAATAGAATACATTACATACGAGCATTTATTATGTCTCGGGCGAGTCGGACGCGGCGGGGCACGGTGCTAGTGTAAAGGGTATAAAGGCCGGGTAGTTTTATGGGAAGATGGTGGGGTTTAGGCGGTTGGTGGTGGCTTCGCCGCGTCTACAACACCCGGAAGGCACAGTTCTCGTTCCGACGGACCGTCGGGCCGCCACTACACTATTCTCTGATGATGTACGCCGTTAGTCGTTAGACTGGTGCAGCTCATCGGACACGGCGTGCGGACCCGGCCTAAAGCCACTACTCTATTGCGGTGTCCGCTATATACACTTGGAAGACGAACAAACTGAACGCTGTGTTGAACGACAGATCACTCGACCGACGTAATACGTTCAATCCGACACCTTTCTTGCTACACACGAGGGGACAGTGAATACGCTCAACAAAATTATTGATGTTTCCTTTAATGAAAAGCAATTGCACATAGTAGATAAAGAAATACCTCTGCAACTATTATATACTGCGGGCAAACGTACATAAAATATAAATCAAATGTTCAATTCACGAAGACCCACATTTTTGTCACACGTTTATTTCTATCTTTCCAGATCTTATGTGCTGTCGTATTAGTAAAAATTATATAAGTAGAGAACGAGCAATAGTGGGAGACGTCTTCATGAATTCAACTTTAACAATACCCTTTCATATGACCAAAAAAAGGGGTGCACTGATTTAAAAGATTACTTAAACGTAAATATAAAGTAAATGGCAATTACGAACGAAGTAGTTTCGAATTAGGGAATTACATTTCTTTAAACTAAAACGAGCGAAATTGTAAGTGTCAAAGCATAATACGACTTACAAAATTACAAATGTTGCAGTACACTCGGCGACATGTTAAAATGTTGAACATTACAGCTCTTATTGTTAAGTCTAAGGCCGTGGGTGAGTATATATGTAAAAATAGGAATGGCGTACCTATGACACCGTTACATTAAGTCTAGGGCCTGTCGCATAAGGCCACGGCGCGGGGACGGCGTGGGTGCGGGGAGGTGACGTGTATGATGAACAAAAATAATTTTTTAATATTTTTTATTTAAATTCCATTTTTGTATACAGGCAACATTTTATTAGTATAGTGGCAACACGAAAATAATTGTCATTGATTTTGAAAGGTGCAGCCAGCGTCCCGCGCCCGCGCCGATGCGATAAGGCGATACAAAAGGTCGAGGACGGCGCAATCGGCTGAGGATCGACATCGGACAAACCTATATATCACATAATCCTGTACAATGTTAACTCGTAAAGCAGATCGTCGACGACCACGCACAAACTCCCAGTAAAATTCGCTAATACAAATTCACTTCCGTTTATCGGCTAAGGCTAAACAGAAGCCGTTGAACGAACGGTTAAAACTTAACTAAATTCATTTGATATCATACTCATAGCGTTTGTCTGAGAGGCCAACGCAAAAATCAACATGCGATCTAGATCTATACTTACCGCTACAAAATATTACAACAACATTAAGAGACAACTAATTGAAGTTTCACTTGGTGCTTCTTGCGGGTTACCATTTACAAACGATTTTAATTGCACAATTCACACAACACCGAGGAGGGAACAGTAATAGAGCGCTATATCTCCGCAACCACACCATTCACTTAGATAACTTCAATAATAAGCTTTGTGCTTATGCAAACGTTTAATGGACAACTGATAATAAGTTGGATCCCCGCCAAATATTATGCGACCTACTTCGTACGCTTAAAACTATTATGAAGTATTTGCATGATATAATACATTAATGTGTGTGGCGCACACGGGCGGGTTGTTTACTTGTCGTACAGATTTCTTGATTTAGCACCTTCATAAACCGGCCGGCAATGTGAAGAATAAAAAAGATCTGAGACTTATTTATAGCGGATAGATTCACAGGATAGATTATCAGAGAAGCAATATGAACAGAACGAATGTTTTATCACACTGCAGCTCCTCTTCGCATTACGCCAATCACAGCTAGTTACAACAACGCTGAAACCAATATAAACTGAAGGTAAACATGAAAACAACGTCGCCATTATCACTTAACACGATTCGGGATATGTTAAACGATGAAATACTATTTTTAACACTGCACGAATACTTTTAAACGAATACCGCAATCAAACGATATGAACATACAACACAATGCAGTCGTACAACTAAAATATTACAAATAATGAAATTCATTTAATAATACATCGAGAAGAATATGATATGGTGATCAAACTAATACCTATCACGCAAATCGCTCACAATCGGACACCGGTAAAATGACTATAGATAATTTGAAAAGACATACCTCATTACATAGTTTAAGAGAAAGTTCATCTGATGATTCGTTATGTGGCATCGCAATGTCTTGCTATTGAATTACTTAAAATAGACACTATATTATCCACGTAAACAATAATAATTAAAAAAAATACGAACAGTAACGCAGAACTGAAAGTTTCAACAACAAACCGACAGATGGAGAAGCAGTTTTCTATTTTCCAAATATTTTCGACATTTTGCGGGACCAACTCCGAGGTACGACGCTTTCCAACTAAAAAGGAATCTTTAAAACTGAACGAAGACCATGCCATCGGTAAATTATGAATTGCTATATACCTCCCAAATGGCAAAAGGTTTTGAGAATAATTTTGTATGCAATGAATTCGATGTGTATCACAAAAGTAAGATTTCTATTACTTACTGTAAAAAGTTCGATCAATACTTCAGGTTTATCGTTCGATTCCACGCATCACATGTTGTCGACTTCACATGGGCAGTTCACCACACTCATATTGTAAATCTGTCATGACACCATTACTGGGTTCCGGCTGGTAATAATCGAACACGCTTCACCATCCACGACATCACTTAACACTATATGAAATTAATTTCAAGTGTAAGTAGATAAAAAAGATGTTAGCTATCGAAAAACAAAAACGTCGCCTCTTACAAAAATAGTATTGCTTTTAGAGCCAATACCGATAAGCGATGTGAGCGATCGCGACAACATTCAAAATTACTGCATTATACCACATCGGACGCAAAACCAACTAAACCTACAAGTGATATTCGTCCATACATAAATATAGACGCGGCCAACCTCGGCTACGATATGTTGAGTGATATATTCAACTCGATATGAACGTTACGGAACAATATACATGCAAAAATTATATAAACAAATAGTCCAATTAATATTCCCATTTCTGGGACTAGGGCTTTCTCACACAAGTAGAGAATCGACGCTATTTATCCACCACGCTAACAAATGCCGGTTACATGCAAAACAAACTATCATAATAGAGAAAAACAAAATTTGAGTAGTATTCGATTTAGTCCCGGGTACAGCTTTCTACAAATAACATAACCATATTAACATAAAATCCTCAACAAAGAAAAACTTAAAATTTTCCGTCGTCTCTGTTTTATTTTAACACTTAATAATGCGCCCTACCACTGAATATTCGCACTTGGCTCTTACATTACCATTACATATACATCAGGCAAGTTCCCTCAAGGAACTGTTCTGGGTACCGTATTATATAATATGCACATTAAAACACTAATATACATCGCTTTAAACTTAACTAAAACGTAAGGTACGTACAAGGCTACAAGTTGCTACAAACACTAATTACGAACAATTAATGATAATATATATACACAGTAAAACACTGTTAATTGAGATAGGAATTGAACCCGTGGGAAAACAGGAAACGCGAATTTTAACATCTACGCGACTCGGGCGTACGATAACATATAACAATTAGTTTGCATTTCACTATAATATCCTCTAAACGTTTCATAAATATGTTTATATTCAAAATGTAGGGTTATTTAACCAACAGTTCAACCGTACAGTTGAGATGACAATGATGCTGGAGATTAAAATCGTGTAACAGAATACTTTGATACCGAGGAAGTAACATCAGGATGCTGAGTAAAAGTTTTTAAAATAGTGTTTTTAACCATTCACAGTATTTCATATCTTGCACATTCCACATAAGTTTATTAATACGATAAACTCTTCAATAATACCACCATGAAAGTTATAAACTAACTTTACCACGGTGCATTCATTACTTAACATTAAAATTGAAGCTATCAACCTTTTTATAATAACACATGCGTTGCACAATAACATCACAGTATTTTTCTTTAATATCATCCAATCGCAAATCAGACTAACTAGAGGTTAAAATTCATCCAATTCGCATTAAAACTTCATTATTCCTAAAAAGAGCATAATTGCAAAAAATTTGTACAATTTTTCATTTCAAAAGCTACATGTTCACATCTTCGATGAAGAGAGTCCCCCAAAACTACCATTACTACGTTTAATCCTGGTATAATACAATACACAAACCAGGTAATCTATCGTTAGTTTATATTCTTTCCTTCCCTTAAAAGCGTCTATAAAAAAAATTCTCAATTTGATGATCACCAACAAAAATTCATAGAAATCTTTAATATTGCTCTTCATTACACACAATTAACTAACTACGATGAACACAAAAGATTCAACCTCAAACATGAAACGAATAATGAAAATTGTTAGTATTTTTGCAGTGATGTCAGACAAAGTGAATACAGATAAAACAAGAAAAAATAAAGAGTCGTGAGCAGTAAGGATAGAGGTCCTCAGCGTCCTTAAAACGACTCTCGAGAGGGATCAAGGCTGAGCTTGGTCCCCAGCCATTGTGGTAGAATCCGTGAAGATGTTGGCGACTCCAAAGTGCAGTCCCCGGAACGAGCATAACGTTTCAGAGGTTACGGTTGTTTCGAAGGAAGACATCCCGTTTTCTCCGCAAACGCTGAAGACAACTACCGAAGAAGTTTTAAGGGGCAAAAACCCCTGCATAACCTTGTCAATCCCCAAAAGGGAAAATTTCTGACGATTTCCCGCCGATACAAAAAAGTAGTAAATCTATACCATCATTGCTTTACCACGTGATGTCGTGGTAAATAATGTAATGGTGCTGAAGGAGATGCTCGATCGCGTTGTTAAATGATATTATACAATGTACGGGGTTAAGGGCGGGATGATCGGTGGGGGAACTTGGGGATGGCTTATGTCCAGCAGTGAACGTCAATCGGCTGATAATGATCTGATATACATTTACCAAATAAGCTCTCGTCGACTTAAAAATAACTTTGTTCAATATCACACGCTGAGAGGAGACAAATTGTCAGACAATAGAATGGGGCGGTGTTGGGCCAAAAGCTGTGCTGCCACTAAATAATATAGTGTTTGGTCCATTAATAGTACGATACCGACCAATATCAACAACATCTGTGGTAAGGGTAGACACATGAAAGGCGTTTTACTTCTTTTTAACATTGGTTATGGAAGAATTTGGCTCCTCACTGTTTACTTTTTACTGGCATCAAAAAAGTTCACCCACAACCAATTTAAAGAAGTAAAAATTTCAATTTCTATGATGCAATCTGTAGTATGCAAACAAACGGACGCCGCAATGACATTAATATAAAAGTATCTGTTTCAACGTAAAATGATTTCAAATACATTGGTCCATTACATATATAAAAATGTTTCTTTGTACGCAAGTTAGGAACAGATAGACAAATAGTAATTATTTACGGGTCACTACTACAACACGAAACAAACCACATAGAGTATATTTCTCGTTTAACATGTATATTGTTAATGTATACAACAACAAAATGTATCAATACGAACAACTGATAGACAGACAACGGTAAAGGTTTATATAACTGACCGAGGAATTATAGAAGAATGATTACGTGTAGTCCTTGTGACAGCAATCGAAACTGATGCCCTCCCACAAAAGTGTGCAGTAGTCGCACCGTGCCGCGACGTGGCGCTAGCTGTACACATAGGATCACCTGTCGGCAGCCGGCTCGTCCGCGCTGCTCTCGGGGAGGGGAGCGGAATTGGAAGAGGCGAGCGGCTCGGCGAGCGGCTCGTCCGGCTGCGGCATGGCACTGACTATGTCGGCGATGACGTCCGGCGCCATCGAACTCATAGCGGTCAGCAGGTTGTTGGTTAGCTCCGCCGTCGACGCTTCGTCCATCGGCTTCACTTTAAATTCGTTGCCCAAACTCAGAGTCTGCATAGATTGATCTATTCCACTCTGACAGTTTGCATCTAGGAGATAAAAAAACTTCTTTACTCTTTGAAAACAAATCATTCTCTTTCGACGAACCGATGAAATGGGTAGGATGTCATATGATGCTAAGTGTAAGTTAGGATGATATACACTGCTCTACATTGTTCTCGACGCCTTGAGACGTAAGATGTTAAGTTTCGTTACACCACACCAGAGATTTCTCTAGCGACAGCTCTCTGTAACCAGGAATACAATAATGTATTCACAGTACTGTTTGGTGGCATAGACTCAGGCGGGAACTTAGACTGTCTCGGGCTACAGAGACTAATTAATTATCCACTATTAATAAAACGGCCAGATAGCCAAATAAAATGTGTAAAAGTGTACAAAACCAAAACGTTTGAGTACCTTTTAAAACCAAAAGCAAAATTATATAGCTGACCTGCGTGCTCGTTGCCCTCATCGCTGTACCCCCAAAACGGCGCGAACTCTTGATCGAAGCCGTGCTGGTGCTGAGTCGACGGGGTCTCCGCGACTGCCGCGAACGGATCAACGGGAGTCGCGAAAACTTCGCCAAAATTTGCCCACTCAGTGCCATCGGATGCATTGTCATCAGCTGTGTCCCATGCTAAAAAATTCAATATTAACAAAATTAGATCATCATTTTATTCATCATCGCTCCCTCCATGCTGAGGATTCTGAGCACGTACAATCAGTTACCTTTGCGTGCAGTATTACACGGTGCGGACCTCAAGATGCATATAGCCTCCCATCGCCTTCAACAACAAATCCCATAATAAGCTAGTACCTCGATATAATAATTTTAAATGTACTAACGTGAGACGTCAGACAATATCTCCCTGACCCGCGAGGGGTCTGCGTCGACATCAGCGTCGTGGTCGTTGTCAGTCTCGATCTCAGCGTCCGCTTCAGCGTTGTCTTCCCACATGCTGCACAACAAGATCATCCTTAATTATCATTATGTTCAAATAGCCAATCGTCAAGGGTAAGTACAACATTTAACTGTACCGGAGGCCGCAATTTTATTATCACTCTGGCATTTAGGCGTAGGTGATAAGAGATGTTTTTAATATGACCCCAATTTCACATGGTGTTAAGTGACAATGACGCCCTGGATGGTTTAGGGAGCTCGCCCACGAAATTTTGACACTTAAAAGTTGACAGCCCGAACAGAGCAATACTGTTATGCCAGAGTGGTGCAAGAAACGTAACCACCAACCCCTTAAGAATATACATACTTAAAATAGCTATAGTGCCCTTCAAACAGAAACTTTAAGAATTAGTTGTAAACGGAAACAGGAACTGTGTGGGATATCTTTCCTATTATCATAATTTAGAAATGGATATTGGCATAGATAAGCACAGCGTGAGACGGCCTTCCAGGTAGACCGCGGACTGAAAGATCGGACATCCGTTTATAGATTAAAGACGCCATGTTCAGCAGTGGTCTGAGCTGAAATGATGATAATGTTATTGCTGAAGGTATTAAATACTTACACATCATTAAACCGCTGTCCAGCCACCTCCAAGAAATTATTTTCATTGCCTTCTGACTGTAATTATACACAAGTTAAAATATTTAGTCCAATACAAACGCACTATAAAATAAATTAAAAAAAGTAGACTAATTATTATCGAGTAAATTTTAACAGCCTCCTTTACGCAGTAATATCTAGAAGGTCCCCGGCTCGATTCCAGGCGACATGTTGTGGAGCTTGATTAGTAGAAGAGCTTCGAAACCGACTATCTAACTCATATTGTAAATCTGCCGCCAGAATAGTATTACTACGATCCAGCTGTCGGTCGACATATGAGCTATGGGTTTATTGTCACTTAACATCATATGAAAGTGTGGTTTAAAAGTTAATCCATTTGTATACTGCTCCGTGCCAGGATACCAGAAAGCAGTTGTGTGTAGCTGTAAAATTACTAAAGTAACGAGACCTAATATTTGTGTGATGTTGTGTAAATATCCTACACTAGCGCATCATTATTACTGACATCCCATTTTGTAACTTTGTTGTTGGAAAAATATTACCAAGGTATGTATTGGGATTTAATACGAAATCAAGTCTCACCGCACTGACAGCAGGACCGCAGGACATCAGCACCGCTGTGGCTGACTCGTTGATATCCGAGGGCTCATTGTACTGCTAATGGGTGTTTATATACTTTTACTTATACTTTTTTAAGCAGTTTAAACAGGTAGTTTATCCTTCTTGCAGGATTGTTTTAGATTGATACATCCGCAAACTAATTTTATGATAAACTAATTCATATAAACATATTTAAAAAAGGCAATGTAGTACAATTACTAGAAGAGGAAACTAAATGCACGCTTAGCATATAAGTTGGTAAGCATTGGTCAATGAGAAAACTGACCATAGAATTGTTCCATTTTAGTCGCCTTTTACGACACCCGCACGAGACGTGACTAAACAAATTAAATCCTGTATACCGGACACTAAAAATTTTTTTTATTTTATTATACATTAGCTTTTACCTTATTATGGTTACTGTTTATATTTTAGTTCATTTAAAAATATTAGAACAAAATCTCATCATGTCACAAAAAAAAACAAATGTAGTTAATAAAATGACAGGCATTCTTACCTCATAAATATTTTCCGAAGGATAGAAACCACCCTGCAAACAATTGTAATATGTTAACACAGAAATTTATTTGTGCACCTGTTCGGTTTTTTGTTATTAATATGATTTTTTTGTGTAAGCCCTGCCAGTATCATAGCTTCTTCAAATAAAAAATAGGGAAGACATTTTTTTAAAAAAGTAATGAATGATGTAAACAGCTGGACAGACTAATGAATTTTTTGAATAAAATAAAAAATTCGAAAAAAATATAAATAATTTTGAAGATTAACAAAATAGTTACTTACAAGCGGCGTGTCGTGCCGCTGCAGCAGGGGCCGTAGTACATTTTCCGCGAAGTCGGTCCAGCGAGCCATCACTTCCGGGTCGGCGGGTGTCGCGTACTCCAAGCGGCGCAGCGCGAGCACCACGTGACCCATGTTGCCCCGCCTCACCGCGCCCACACCCACCCTGATCGAACAGGTACACATACCACTTTATACACACATCGTTGCTTTTATACCACGATGCATTATACAAATATAAATGTTAAAAACTGAATCAAAGTTCAATAGTAGGTTATTAGATAAATAATAACATAAAATAAATACAACCTAGACCATTTTTTTTTTAAACTTCTATGCGACGGGACGAGCAAGACGTTCACCTGATGGTAAGTGATACGCTTGCCCATAACAACGTGGCGCTAGTTAAGATGGTACACACTGCACCACGTTGCGCTCGTCGCTACAGACATAAGGTGTTAAGTCTCGTTACCCCAGTAATTACACTAGCTACAGCGCCCTTCAAACCGGAACACAGTAATGTTTGCACACTATTTGGCGGTTGAAATAGGAGCTGCGGTGGTACCCACCCAGACGGTCTCCGGCAACAGAGACCTACCACCTGGTAAAGTACCACCATATTGAATACATAATAAAGCAAACTCTTTAACCTTAATTTTAAGAGATGTGAACTACCAAAGTTTCAAGTCGAAACGAGTCAGTCACCGCGAAAGCAGTAATGCTTAACTAATGACAATTAAATTATTGATAAAAAAAACTTACTTTGCTGCCTCATTCTCCTCGAAGGTATCCATCAGTCTTGTGAGAAGATTGCATTCATCTATTAACTGGAAAACAAAGTTAAGGTTATCATAGAAATGCTTAAATAAATCTAGAACATCATTATCACCAGCCGTTGTCTATCCACTACTTGACATAGACCTACTCCAATATTCCACAGTTATTATTATTTACTATATTCAAACTAACTTTTACACCTACTTATAGTCAGCAGGGTTTTTGTTTGCACATACAATAGAGTTGAAGCAAGTGATCATATAATAAGTGTTATCGATATAAATAAGTATATCGGAATAAATAAATCAACATCCGGCGACAAAGGTCCACTCCTGGACATACGTATCCCTCGAAGATCTAACACCAATCGATTCTTGCTCAAGACCTAGCCAGTTGTTTTCCTAACCCTCACCAGGTATCCAGCACTAAATAAAAAAATGGTTTAAAATGAAACTTACGTGTTTCGCGTACCGCTCACCATAGACGTGGTTCGACAGAGCGTTGTGAATGAGAATGTAGACCTGCGTGTGCAGAAAGTTGTTCTGCGGGTAGTCGAAGAACATATCTATCAGCACGCCCGCGGTGCCTACAGACACATTCACAATCATAAATATCGGAATTTAAAATAATTTCCTAATTGTTACATTTAAACAAAAATAAACAAAATTTCGTACTGCAGCATATAGATAAACAAGAAGTTTGCGAAGAATAAGTATCCCACATAATTATGTATGTGTATTTTCCACTGTTGGGTCTCGCAGCCTTCTACTGCAAGATCCAAATTTAATTCAATAAAAGACAAAAGCATATCTTGGACTCTCTCACCTAACGTTAACAAAGCATTGTGTACGTCTTCTACTTCGGAGATTGCGAGCTGCGCGATCAGGGCCGCTACGTGAACGCGAGCGGTGCCCACGCCCAGCGTGTGCGCATAGCCGGGCTCATAGCTCCTCTCGCAACCGCCTGTGTCCCTCTGCTTACTAGCTTCGCACGCAACGTTAGTGTTCTCATGCATATCACTGTTCACATTAACCTCGCCGTCTATCTTCGGTGCTTGATCGTGAATATCTGAGTTGCTTTTGCTGTCTGTACTTTTTAACTCTTCTCCGCCTTTTTTGATGTTATCATTCTGGACATTAACAGATAAATTATGAATTGTGTGTTTGTAACATGTATTGAAAAAAAATTTCATGGATACAGCACCAGGCCATTTTTGTTTTTTCCCACTTCTACTGTTGTGGGTATTACCGCGATCGACGAAGATGACGTGACGAAGCGCGATGGAAATTAGACCCTCACACAAGAAAACAATATTTGTAAAATGGTTAAGAGACGAAATACTGAGAGGTGTACTTACCGGTGTAAGTATCATCGGAGCCGGCGGGCGCAGGAGTGCTTGGTGCAGGAGTGGCAGATGCGGCGCCACCGCGCGCTGCACGCTCGCGCTAGACCAAGTGCTTTCGCCACCGCTGCCATTGCCGCTGTTTGCAAAAATTATATAAGAGTTCATCCTTGCCTTCATGGTGGATTTGATTACGTAGCTGCATGTTGTGGAGTTTGGTTGGTGGTAAGATTTCTTTGAACCCTCCGACCCAGCCATCACCCTTTCATAGTAAATCTGCTGCTATAACAGCATTGCTGTATTTGAGATCAGAGTATTCTAGCAAGCACACTTCATCAACCTTTATAAGCTTTGATCTTTGAAAGTAATATTTTTTCTTATATTTAGGCTAATTTGCTGTACTTAAAGGCATATTTTAAAACTATTATATGAACAGTAGTTTCACATAATTCACTCATCACTTCTTTCTCAATGCCTCTTGCCATCTACATACATATTTATCGTTTTCCTAGTAATAATTTCTTTACACCCACATCACGTGCCAGTACCGTGGCTTTGATCTTGTAGTTGCAGATTTTGGCATCGCGAAATATTGATAATTATGAAATCTAAATAGAGGTTAACTAACGACAATGAGTCATGGGGTAACAACGCTAGCAGCAACTGGCAGCCATTGACGACAGCGTGGCGCCGCATTTCCGGCGGTGAAGTGAACATGCACTGCAGGAGCAGCCGCACGCACTCCTCGGAGCGGAGCTTGCACACCAAGCTCCAGCTTGTCAGCGGCCTGATAACATACCACAAATAAGCTCCGCTAGTCACCGACGCATAAACCTAATGTAGCGCGTTTTATGTTAACCACACACTGAAATGTCTAAAAAATAAAACTATAACATTATCTAAATAATTTTCATACAGGTTTGTTTAAATTTTTTTTTGTCAAAACAAAAAACGGGCATGACCTCTATGGTACGAGACGATATACACTGCACTCACAAGCTTATCTCATAAGGTAATAATTTCTTTTTTTTATTTGTTTTCTTAAACACATACATAGAAATCATTTCGCCAAACTGACAAGCAATTTGTTGGCGATACGTTAAATGCACTCACATAACTTACAATAATATATGAACAAATACGTGAAACTTCTAATGGCTCAAAATGATGAGCACAAAGTTGTACAGTGTATACCATCCTAACTAGCACTACTTTGTTATGTATCTCTTACCATCAGGTAAACGTATCGCTCGTTTGGAGGCTTCGTCGAAAGTGTTTTACTCCTTATTTTAATAAGCCAAAATTTTTTTATTTACTGGCTTCAACACAATTCAAATAAGAACAATGTAAAATTTCACATTATTGTGTAGCGACAAAAGTCGACGTTGCGGTAGTACATGTTAATCTCTTAACGGTCTACTCACTTAGCCATTGCGCCGACGGGGGCGCATGCACCCAGCAGTAAGTCGCACAGCAAAGCGGCTGCGTTAGCTGACGCCCGACCCGCCTCCGCACCGCGCCTTTGATTGCTATTTTTTGTTTCATCTGCAATGCTTGTAGCTGTAATATTGTTAAAAGCATTGCTTAATTCATTATTGTAATTTTATCTGCAAAAGGGATTAACTGTTGACCTAACTTTACATGGAATTTAGAATACCTTACAAGTCATCTTTATCCAGGAGTCATCATGCATCAGTTGAAATGATGATGATGATATTATACATTCTAAAAACTATGCACCATCTGCCACTGAGAATTTAGTAACTTGTAATTATTTCATTATCATTACCTCTACATAAGTGCATGAGGATGGTGGCGATTAGAGAAAAGTGGCAGTGTGTTGTGAAGCTTACCACCAACACCTGAATTGATAAACACGACCACTCTATCAAGAGTGATACCAACAAAAAAGAAGTTGTCTCAATGTATGTGCAACAAATATGTAGAGTAGTAAATGTATACACACTACTGTATTCTGATTGGAATGATATTTTTATCAATTATTCAGAACAACAAGTGGTGTTTAACTGATATTCTTAATAAACAAAACACAAAAAACATTCATATGACACATGCCAATAGAAGGAAAATTAAAAAAGAGATATAAGGGATTGTATTAAAAAAACTCTTACCTTTCTCATCCTTATTTCCTTCTGCATCACAGTTTTCTTTATGGTTCAATTCTACCTTCTCACTAGTCTCTTGTAAACCTTTCTCAGTTTGCTCCGGTGATCTCTCAGCTCCGTCCGCTGCAGCAGGGTTCTTTATCTCTTCATACTCATAAGTGCCACAGACTATGTGTATGAGACTCTCAAGGAACTGATTCTCTTCTAACCACTGTACAAAAAAAGAAAAATAGTGTTTATTACACAAGGTATTACAAAGACATGTTCATATCATGGCATAAAACCCATTCATAGAACAATGGCGCTAGTTGTTAAAGGTATGCACAACACATCAAGATTGATACCATGATATGTAATAAGTTCCCAATGGCCTTGCATTTTTTCTAGGTGCAACACCTCTATGATAAATATACATGTTGTGGGGTTTGTGTTAAGAATCCACTTGACCTCCCTCTTATTATAAATCTAACACCATAACAGCATTACTGTATTCAAGGTGTCAATAGATGACAGTCAGAATATTCTGGAATATATTTCACCACACATCTTGTTGGAACTAACATCATGTGAAATTGAGATTAAGTAGTATTGTAGATAAAGAAATAGAAATTGCTAGCACTTTTTAAAAATTCACTGACTATGAGAAGATACCAAAAACTACTTACTAACATCTTTACAAAACCTAGTACACAATACAGGTACATTCTAACTATAATTTCATAACATTTATTTTTTTTTAAAACCCTTTCAAAGTTCAATCAATATTTGCACAAGTGCTAAGGAATGATGGCTCTGTACCTGAATAAAGTTAATCATGGTGTATATATATATTGTGCTTACCTCCAAAATTATTTTGTTAAATGGATCATCAAGACGTATAAAGTATTTAAAGATGTCTGCAATAGTTGAAGTGGATATATGACGCAAAAGATTAGGTAGGAAATCACGACGAGATTTAAAAAAATCCAGTACTCGTAGGCATACAATATGATATAGGTACCAATCCTGAAAAAACATAAAACATATTATTAAATATAATAAAATATCACTACTATTGTAAAACAAAATTTGTGTCAATTTTCAAGTTTGGTTTAGTAATATCAAGAAAGAGCTTTTCTTTTAATGAAATAAACTGTTAAATTTAAAACTTTTATGTAATTTACAAAGAAAGAAATAAATAATGTATTCAATAGGTTCATGATATTAAAATTGCATTTTCATACCTGTTTTGGACTTTTCTCAAGTAGCATCTCAATAGTTCTACTAAAATATGATGCAAGCAAGGGATTCAGAGGAGGATCCTTGTTGACATAGTCACAGAGCCTGTTCATTTGCACTAAATCCATTGAGAGGCGGTCACTCAACATCATAATCTGACTTGTTAGAACCTCACTCGCAATATGTGCATGCCTGTACTGTGAAGCGAGATCTACATTTTTTGGAGGTTCCTCTGTGATAAGAGTTACCAGTTCTGCTAAGATTTCTGATTTTGTTAAGCTGAAATTTAAAAAATATATATAATTATGTATTACATGGGAAAAATAGACTATTATTTAGTGGTAATAATTACAACTTAGTAAATATTTTGTGATTTTCAAAGTTTATTGTTAAAAATCAATGAATATTTGTTTTTGGAACACAACAATAGGTGAATACACTTACTACCGCTAATCTTCCATAACAATAATATAATCAACCACTAGCAAAATATCACAATCTTTTTTAATATACTTTTCTAAAATGTAGTAACAAAAACAAAACAAAACAGCATATAACAATATTGTCTAACATAATATGATGTAGGTAAATACAGTTTGTAGTAGATGCATCATTATAATTTGAAAAATAAATAACAATGTTGTGTCGTTAATATTATTATAAAAACACTTACAACAATATAAGCGCCTTATTATCTGCTTTACATTCTTGAAGAATATCATCCGCCTCCAACACCTGAGTAAGTGTTACGTTCTACAACAAACAATGGTTATTTTTAACACTGCAATATCGTTCTAAACACCTCTCTAACATACTTTCCGTTTTAACATAATCTTCCATCATGTTTCAAACGCAATAAACTCTTGCACATCAACAAATTCCGCCTCAAACTTATTCATACGATCATTCATAACCACGAATTCCTGTATCAAAATACGCACCTCCTCTTTAAGGAGGTTATTTAACTCCCTAACTACGATAAAATTTCCGCTCCAAAACATAATTAAAATTAATAAGTACAATTTAATTTATTCTAAATCCATAGAAAACTTGGTGTTGTACAAATTTTATAGTTTCACCGATAAAAGTGCAACGATCCGTTTTCTGTCTGTCAGACAGCAGCAAACTATGGTGTTGCTGTTCTTCTTTATAACATCGCTTCTCATACCTGCTATTTAATAGATACATAAATTCCCTTTGCAAAAAATTTTTGTGTCAAATTGTCACGCCCTAAAATCGCAAAAAATATTGTTTTTATCTACTAATTGAAGTGATAGCAATTTAATATATTTGTTTTAATTGTTACTTTATGAACTTAACAAAACCAAAAATAACATACAAATTTTCTTAATAAAGTTTATTTAAAAAAAGACACCTTTAGTATATCAATTTATATTTAACTGACAAAATTAAAAACAAAATTTTCAGTGAGCTCAATTTATGTACACAAACAAATATAAACTGATTGAGAAAAGCTTATGGAAACAGAAAATCAACGCACTGAAAAACGCATTTATTTTTTTATTTGCGATCGTCGTCTGCTAATTTACAATTCAAAATTGAATGTCACCAATACATATATATGAAATTCTGATATCGCCTTCAATGTCGAGGAAATAAAAATTTTAAATGAATTTTTTTTTCTCTATGTACTATTACCTCAGTGATAACAAATCACATTAATTTCTGCAACAGTTAAGAAGAAACTTTACAGCATTACAACTACGTTTTTTTTTCTTATATTTAATCACAAACCATTTAATTAATACTAAAATTTCATTTTAGAGGACTGTTTTTTGAGAATTTTTGACTCTTTTGACTAATCGCCTATGCGTATGGTTACAGGTGGAGAACCTAATACCTACCAATAAGATTCTATACTCCTTAGTCTTGGGAGAGTATAAGTATTATATACCTATTTTAATTTTATATTTTATTAGATGTTACCTAGGTCTAGCAAAGACTCTTTATTGGTTTATTTGTGTTGTGAAGTTTAACATAAATTTTATTTAGTAGAATAGTCTTATTCATTTACAGGATTGCCGGTAATATAAACTTATTGTTGAACTGCAAATAATATACTTCTTATCTCATAGTTCAATTAAAACAAAATACATTTTTATATTTAATGTTGCTTCAATAATTGCATGGCCAGTGTTTCCGCTTCATGAAGTGATAATGAAGTGGATATATCATCAAGTTTCTTTTTCTTTCGTGGTGTCACACTCTCTTGAGGAATACCCTTACTTTCAACCAGTTTATGTTTTAAAGGCCTGAAAAAAAATAGATATAATGTGAAGAATTATTTCATCCTCTAAACAAATTGCATAAGTCTTATAAGTATTAGAGATGAGCTTGTAGTATTCCTTATTGAAAGAGATTCACTGTTATCTGATACCCAATTATCACGAGTCGAGGAAATCAACAAATGCTCAAAAATATATGTTACCTGTGATAAATTTCTTCTTCATCATCCGATTCAACATTATGGTCATTATTGAACTGATCTTCATTGCCACTTTCACTTTCTTTTTTGCCATATACTTTATCAGGGTCTGGTAACCATGATAGATCTGGTCCATCTGATTCAGACTGTGATCCAAATTCATCTTGTTCTTCTGCTTCTTTCTTATTCTTGTTTTTAAGTTTACGTTTTTGCTCTTTATGTTTAGCTTTTACTTTTTCTCTAAATCTTATTTTATCAAATTTGTCTTCTTCACGCAAGACCTCTTTAGCTGTTTCTATATTTATTCCACCAATATTCTCATTAACAAATTGTTTTGCTAAATCAGATTTAACATTTCTTTTTTCATCTTCTATGGCTTCCCCATCTTCAGTGAATTTTAACTGTGTGTTTACTTTAATCTTCTTTTTAAGTAACTTCTTAGCAACAGCTGCTTTAGTTAAAGGTTTCTTTTTCTTTTTAGACACAATATTCTCATCTTCTCCTTCTACGGGAGGTTTAATATCAACATTACTTTGTTTAACTTGAAGGAAATCATCTTCATCACTGTCTGCATCATTATGAAAGTCAAACTTAGGTAACTCTTTTGTAAGTTTCTTATTTTTCTTATGTTGCGGTATTACTTCTTCATCTTCAGCTTCACTTTGATCACTCCCAATATCTTCTGCAGCTTTTGCATTTATCTTACCAAGAACTTCATCATTTTCCAATGTTTCTGTTTTACTCTTTGGATTGTTATTAACTTTCTGGTATTTGTTTAAGAATTTAATTGTTGGAGGCACTATTAAACCTAAAGACCTTGCATAAGCATCTGTGTCTAAAACATGAACATTAAAAATTTCTTTATTCTTCATCAAATAAACTGACTTTAAATAATTTACAAAAGCTCTTTGAGCTGTTTGTTTAAGGTCTGTGTTATCTGAGAGCAGTCCTTCAATTTTTCTCTGTGGAGCAACTACTTTGGATGGGTCAACTGCTATTTTATTTATTGGAATTTTACTTTTTTTGAGGTCTTCCACAATTTTTTCTTCATGTGGTAAAAGCATTAAAAGTCCTTCACCCTTACCAAAAACACCTCTTGCTGTACGCCCTGCTCTGTGTATGTATGTCTCTACATTCTCAGGACAATCCATTTGAATTACCCAATTTACATGTGGAAAATCCAAACCACGTGAAGCTAAATCAGTCGCAAAAAGAACTACATTTGACTTTCTACAAAACTCATTGTAAATTTTCTCTCTCTTCTCTTGATGCAATGTTCCATACAGAGCTAATAAACTTACACCAGGCCTTAACTTACAAAATAAGTCATACATATACTTGACCTGCTTACATGTGGCCATGAATACTAATACTTTTTGTTTCAAGTGGTTTCTAATGAATGACCACAATATGCCTATTTTTTCATCAATTTCACAAACTATGTAGCTTTGCTGCAAGAATTCTGGAGTTGTTGTCTCTGCTTGCTCATGAGGAGCAACATAAGTGGGGAAGGATAAACTAAGTCTAGCCAAATCTTTAACAGACTTTGTCTGGGTAGCTGAAAACAATAAGGTTTGTCTTTCAGGAGGTAAATTTTCTATAATTGCATTCATGGTTGCTTCAAAACCCATATCTAAACAGCGATCTGCTTCATCAAGAACAAGAATTTGCAGGTGACTGCAGTCAAATAATGGGTTTTCATCCATGTGCTGAAGTAGTCTGCCAGGAGTGCAAATAAGAATATTGATTTGGTCCATCCTTTTCCTTTCAAATTTCAGATTTTGACCTCCTATAATCAAGCCTGCTGAGAAATCATGGAGGCAGCCAATTTTTCTCAATGTTTCATAAATTTGATATGCCAGTTCCCTTGTTGGTGAAATGACTAATGCTCCAACTCCATCAAGCCTAGTCCATTTTTTACAAAACAAATTTTCTAAAATTGGTATTAAAAATGCAAGTGTCTTTCCTGAACCAGTTTTTGCAGCTCCCAGAATATCTTTACCCTGTAAAGCATAACCTATTGCTTGCTTCTGTATTTCCGTGGGTGTGACATAATTGTTATCTTTCAGACCTTTTAATGTTTTCTGTGATAAAGGAAAATCCTTAAATGTTTTAATTGCATCGGGATTAATCTGTAACAATTATTAAAAAAAACTATGACAAGCACCAATCAACATAAATTGAAGAAATAGTAAAAAAACTTTGTACAGCACCACATTTCCTGTCTCTTGCTGCTGTGACTTAAAACTTCACCTCTCAGGACAGGAAATGAGTTTATATATTTAACAATCTTAAAAAGTGATCAGATGTTTCATTTTTTAATATCAGTTTCTCAAAAAAGTTTTATAAACTTCATAATTATGTAGTTTTTAAATAATAATAATTATAAAAAATATATCTTTAACTTCGTTTTTAAAACTAAGCTGTAATTAATTTAATCATTTTTAGAAAAATCTGTATATTATAACTTTTAGCAATATTTACCTTTTAATGAACAAACACTGGATAAAATAAATGTATGTTCGACTTACTCGGTCTACTAATTGTGGGAGTAACATAAAACTAGATTAAAAAATATTAACCTTATAATTGTTACCATTTATTTTTTTACAACATTAACAGAATTTGTTAAAATTTTAAAAATAATCACCTTGTCATACTGGGCTTGTAAGTATTGTATGGCTGCATCTTCCTGGCCACTCTTCTTCTTTCTAGGCTTGTATAATTTAAACTTTTGTTTTTTAGAATTTTTCTTAGGGTCCTTCACATCTTGGTTTTCCTTTTTCATTATTTCTTTTAATGTTTACGGTAGGCTACCATCCACAATCGCACATGTGCGTGACATTGACATTTCGGCTAAGTTCAGTGTTTCCACTTACAAAACCCTGCACTTAAAAATTCTGAATAAAAGTAATTATTTTTCCTGTAATTGATTTAAATAAATACGAACATTTCAACAAAATCAAGAAAACATATTTTTAAACAAATAAAGTTATGTGTTTTCAAATCACTTTTGTTTGCATTTGAAGACACAAATTTTTCATTCTTATTTATTATATTGATAAAAACGATGTTTGCATTATACGCGTGCAATAATATATGTTTGTTATAAAAACTTGTAACTTTTTTTCATTATTACAAAATTACTGCAAGAAGTTACATCCATGAACAAGCAAATCCTGTGAGTAAAAGTTTGCACAAAAAAGATGAGGTTTTTTAGAATATCTGTATTGTTATTAAAACCAAATACTTTCAATAGAAAAAAGCTATCATCAATTGTCTATACTGGTATGTAGTTTTTCTTCCTAACATTTAGTTAGCTTGAAAGTTGTAATACCAGTAGCATACATTAATTTTAATTTATACATTTGTTAGAAATTATATTTCGTGTGCCCGCATTTCACAAAAAAAATACTAAGTCCTAAAGCAAAAGAGAATTTTTTTTTCTGCTACTGAAATTAACTCTTACAATAGACATGAAACTGCGAATTTCGCATAATGAAAATTCTCCGCAAATCGTTTGAAAACAAAAGACAATAAGAATGTGAACGTAAGAATTTTTATACATAGTTTTAAAATTTATGATGTAGTAAACAATCAAAACTCTGGAAACATTCTTGTTTGCCTATAAATATTTATTACGTAATATTAAATCATTTCTAAAAATTAACAAACGAATGAAAATTAAAGGGCGTACTTAGACGATACGAAGGGCATATAGATTTCAATGTTTCTTTTTCACTCTTCTTAATATATTTCGAGTATATTAATTTTTTTTATACTACCATGCGACGAGACGAGCAAGAAGTTCACCTGATGATAAGTGTACGCTTGCCCATGACAACGCAGCGCTAGTTAAGATGGTACACACTGCACCACATAGCGCTCGTCGCCTTGAGACATAAGGTGTTAAGTCTCGTTACCCCAGTAATTACACTAGCTACAGCACCCTTCAAACCGGAACACAGTAATGTTTGCACACTACTATTAGGCGGTTGAAATAGGAGCTGTGGTGGTACCCATCCAGACGGTCTCCGGCAACAGAGACCTAGGTCCTAGGTCATTACATTTTTTTCATACTGTCCCAATAAATTATCACTTCAAAAACTAAAAATAATTGTTTAAAAATAGAATTAGAAATAATTTATTTTTAAATTGAAAAACATTAAACGTCGTTATAACCAACGTTAATGGTTATGCTAATAGCATAGTTTATAAAGCAGCTAAAGCTGTTACAGCTAACGTTTAAATATTCACATCACTAATTCTGCGATGCCTTGAATGATTGTACGGTGATTCAGTAGTTTTGTTCGTTCCCATTTAATATCGAGTTTGCTATCAAAGCGTATCCACAAGAAATCTACGATTTGAAGCGATCGGACATCTTCACTGTTTAGCTAATTTATACGTTGTTTTGTTTTCATTTTATTCTTATTATCCTGTTGTGGTCGAGGTAAGTGTTTTTTTTTATATTTTATTATAAGTTTCCTCGTTCGTTGATAGCGTAAACATAGTCGATTTCAAGGATTTATGATTAGATATTTCTTTGTTTGTGTCGTAGCTGCAAACCTCCGAGATCAATGCGTAGTATAAATAGAAAATAATAACAACTTCCTTGTTATATACGCTTTCTTTTTATTATATTCTCTAACTTTGTTATTAATTTATACAAAAAACAAAAATATTTAAGAAGTCACGGTCTAATTTCAATACACAATTTAGTTGATTATTTAAATTATCTACTTTGATTGAAGAAGGAAATGAAAGCGGTAGGTATTTGAATTTTTTTTGTGAACTCTGATACAATTTTGTTAATTTATATTCTTTTATTTAAATTAATCATCATCACATGTATAGGATTAATTTATTTACTATATACTTAAATGATTATAACACGTTTACCGTTCACTTTATTATGATTAGTTAATTCAGGATAAAATTTAATTAAAATAAATTTATGTTTTCGAAATTAAAAGCTTTGATGAAGTTTTAACTAACGTGCATAATGAAAAATAAACGTTTTGCATGTTTGTAACCTTTTTCATTTGTTTAATATTAATAAAATTAATGAATTTTAAAAAACCGCAGGAGTTGTTTTTTTTTTATATTTGATGGTATCAACTATGATTTATCAAAAAAAAAAGAAGAATCATTTAGTTTCTGTTACAACATGTTAACCAATTACCTCCTATTTTAATTGTTTTTTTACTTTTTACGAGTCCAAAGTAATTTAAAATTCGATCTATTTAGACAAAAGAAGTATTTTATGACAATCTCTTCATCATCAAAAGTAGAGTGAAAGAAGTTAACTCCACGTTTACAAAACATATCTAAAGATAATAATCATAAGGGACTATGTAGTTAACCGTGAAATTGTGAACATCCTTTTAGTCATTACTGTATATTGTTTTAGTAATAATTTAACTTAAGATAATGCCGCTGACATATAACGCTGTCGCGTAAAACGGAATTTCCGTAATAAAAACATGGCGCGAATTAAAATAGTATGTATAGTTATGGGGACAATTTGTGTAAAGTAAATTCTAAAGTTTTATGTACTATTGGGTGAAGTACACCGACGTAGTTATTGTACCTTTAAACAGATAAATTTCGATGTAGTATTTGTTTGAGATGTAATTCGTCATTGTTGTAGATTCACGATGAGGAGTTTAATGGTGCTGCTCTGCGCTGTGGCGGCGGTCAGCGCGGTCTCATTCTTCGATCTGGTGAAAGAAGAGTGGAATGCATTTAAGGTATACTAAAATTCTAAAGCCTGATATTACTCCGTCAACAGTCGTACTCGAATTACAGTTATAGATATGATAATATTTAAATGGCTGAACCGTTTCTTTGTTGCTACTAAAACAATTTTGTTTCTTTCTGGTTAAGTAAAAAATTAATCGTTTTATTACCTCTAATATTTACTCAATCCCTGATCGTGTTAACAATGAAAATGAGTTTAGTATTAAATTCGATGCAGATGGAGCACCAGAAGCAGTACGACAGCGAGGTAGAGGATAAGTTCCGTATGAAGATATACGCCGAGAACAAGCACAAGATCGCTAAACACAACCAGAAGTACTCCCGCGGCCAGGCCAGCTACCGGCTGAAGCAGAACAAGTACGGCGACATGCTGCACCACGAGTTTGTGCACACGATGAACGGTTTCAACAGGACCACGAAGTAAGTACACAGACATAAAATTAACTGGAAAACCGTCTAGGTACGACTGCAGCTACTATTTCTACAGCGAAACAGTAATGTGTTGTTATTACTGTTTGGCATGTAGATGGATTGATCTGGTGAAGGTCGTGGGTAACTGCTGGATGCGGACAGCGCACAGCCGTCTGGAGTGGAGATCTTTGTGAGAGGTTTTTGTCCAGCAGTGGGCGTCTATACGCCGATGACGATGACGTATATGTTTGTCTATTAATATATATGTATTGTATATCAATAATATATATTTACATGTACTTTTCGGAAACTATATGTAAGTGGTATGTTTTATAATGTATATTTATTCATTCTTCATTTGCACACCACAACAAAGGAAAAAGAAAATATATATATTTATTGTTTCCTCTCCATATTTTTCTTTCTCTCACATCTACGTCCTAATTGTACTTCTTCTTGGCTATACTGTCCGAAAATGTCTTATGTAATAAAGTCCACATTCAGTACCTTTAGCTTAAGGTGTTACTTAAATAATAATTAAATACTGTATCACTGTAGACCGTTATAGTAAGTTAAATCACTGGTCCTTCGAGCCGGATGTTAAGCTCAAAGTACAAGTACAACTTCGGTTTAATGAACAGTTAATCACATCGCTGAGACTACAGTTGCAGAAAAACAACACTATCAATGTCATAACAACCCATTAATAAAGTTAACCGACAACATTGAACCCGGCAGTAGCTGTTCAATACCCCGGTTGGTATTTAATGCGTATTACAAATAAATTGACCTCATTCTGATAAAGTTGATGATTAAGTCATGTGACATATTTACAGCGTCTGCTGTGAAGCAGTTGACACTAGGGTTTGTGATTTCAATACGAAAATAGTTTTATTATAAGCAAATGTTTCAAGTTACGTTTTTATTTCGTAAGCTTTATTCAAGTTTCTTTTACTGTCTTTTTATACTTGAAAATTTTAAACAACTTATTCCCTAAATATTTAACGTAACCTAAGTAATTTTATTCAATGGCCTTATTAATACGATTACGTAACATTCTGTTAAATGTAAGTTTATAAGTTAAATGTTATATTTTGACGTGACAACGTCTATTAAATTGGTATAAGATAGGACGCGCGTGCTGAGAAATGTCCCGCACATAAGTGGGCGTGGCTTACGCCGACCGCTAAGTCGGTATGCGTTTGCCCGAATTGGTTGAAAGTAAAAGATGTATTCTATTGCTCAATAATAATTAGAAATAAAATCCCTAACAAATATAATTGAGAGTTAGTATAACTTGATTTGTAACCCGATAAACATGTCAAACAAGAATAATAAAATTTATTATCAAAATTTTTTGTGATATAATTAATAGACGTTGTCACGTTAAAATACATAAGTGCCCTGCACATATAACCCAGAATTTTTTTTTACTGATAACAAATTTCGTTCGTTTAATAATAAACACAAAGACTTCGTGAATTCTAACAATTATGTTAAAGTTAGAATGAATGCTTAATTTATACAAAAATTAGTAGTTAATTTGGAAACGTGTAGTAATAGAAACATTCTTAAATTTCTGATTATAATAATAACATAAGCAATGATAGTAATTTGTAAGAATACATGTTATATGTTTAAGCGAGACGCGGGTTCGATTCTGACCGAACTTAAGGAACTTAACAACTTTTGTAATATCCATTAAACATCACTTGGTTTATATTTATGAAAGCCTCCAGTGGCAGCAGTGGGAATAATAAATATTAATTAATATAAAGCAAAGATATCAGATATAAAAAATAAAGATTTACCAGGTGGTAGGTCTCTGTTGCCGGAGACCGTCTGGGTGGGTACCACCGCAGCTCCTATTGCAACCGCCAAATAGTAGTGTGCAAACATTACTGTGTTCCAGTGTGAAGGGCGCTGTAGCTAGTGTAATTACTGGGGTAACGAGACACCTTATGTCTCAAGGCGACGAGCGCAATGTGGTGCAGTGTGTACCATCTTAACTAGCGCCGCGTTGTCATGGGCAAGCGTATCACTTACCATCAGGTGAACGTCTTGCTCGTCTCGTCGCATAGTAGTATAAAAAAAATATATAAATAAACTGCACTTTGTAATGTAACTTATGTGCTTATTGCATCATACGTAAGTAACTATGATATTAATAGCAAATACTTTATAACTTTAAGGTTACAAGTAATAGAAATAATAAAAGAATTTTTTTGACGTGACAACGTCTATTAAATTGGTATAAGATAGGACGCGCGTGCTGAGAAATGTCCCGCACATAAGTGGGCGTGGCTTACGCCGACCGCTAAGTCGGTATGCGTTTGCCCGAATTGGTTGAAAGTAAAAGATGTATTCTATTGCTCAATAATAATTAGAAATAAAATCCCTAACAAATATAATTGAGAGTTAGTATAACTTGATTTGTAACCCGATAAACATGTCAAACAAGAATAATAAAATTTATTATCAAAATTTTTTGTGATATAATTAATAGACGTTGTCACGTTAAAATACATAAGTGCCTGCACATATAACCCAGAATTTTTTGTAGAATAATTTTAGTTTTAGTACATCCTTTTTCTATTAAACATTGTATTGTGCAGTATTTAATACATAAACAATGTTATCTATTAGAAAACAAAGCGTGTTATGCGAATAGTGATAACGATATAGTTTAGTTGCAAATTTCCAGCTGAATGTATGAGGTATGAGTCAAAACTGGTGACGGTCACATGAGGCCGAAACGCCCTCCGGATATGCACGACGATAACAAACACTTTATCGAATTTCGTCGCGTCGAATTAAACTATACAATAAAAAAGTATTCATGTTTCAATTGTAATGTAAAAATAGAAAGTAGTTCATAATTTATATATATATACTCCCGGACACATCTATCGGCCCACCACCCAGTGTTTAAAGTTTTTACGGTGTCTAGTTAAATATAAATGTTAGGTGCAGCAATAAGTTTTAATGCAGTTTTGAAGCAGATTTATTGGTCAACCTTTATGTATGTTTTTTTTTTTATTTTTTTTGTAATTTCGAATTGATTTGGCCGGTAGAAGTTTTACAGCTTGGGCGACAATTTCAGGCAGAGCATCCATATTTTTTGGTCATATGTTTAGTTTAGATTTGCTTTTTTATGGAACCAATAATCGGAAACATCAAAAAAATAATCCAAATTGTGCGAAATAAAAAAAAGTTTTCTCTATTTCTGGGTCGTTAAAAACAATGAACAGACTCGAATTTTCGTTTTTTTGTCATAATCCTGAATTAAAAATTAAAAAAAAAACATACATAAAGGTTGTCCAATAAATCAGCTTTAAAACTACATTAAAACTTATTGCTCCACCTAACATTTATTTTTAGCTAGAGACCGTTAAAACTTTTAAACACTAGGTGGGCCGATAGATGTATCCGGGAGTGTATTTTAAATTAACAACTTTGTTCTCACTACTGATATAATAAAATTCGTAAAACAATTCGTGTTCCCTCGTGACGTTTTCCTCACTAACTCGCTGAGGATCGAACCCGTACTATTTCGCAGTATAAACATTTCAAACCGCTGCTCATCTGAATCCGGCAAGACGGACTTGCCAATATTAATAATGAATTAATACGTATTTTACTGTTTAGCTCTGTTGCTTGAGACAGTCTAGGTACTACTGTAGTTACTATTACAGCTGCCAAATACTAATATCCACATTACTGTGTGCCGGTTTGAAGGGAGCTGTTAAGCTAGTAAAATTACTGGAGTAACGAGACTTGACAACTTATGTCTTACGACTAGCGCAATGTGGTGCAGTGTATACCATCTTAACTAGCGGCGCGTTATGGACGAGCGCATCACTTACCATCAGGTGAACATCGCCTAGAATAAAAAAAATATGAATAGTTTTCGTTCCATACATTCTCCGGTTTCTCAATACAATTAGATACATATAAAATTTTAAATAATGTAATGAATACATACGGAGTTACTTGAGGCTACTTAATGACTTATAAGACTTCCGTGTTCAATGCGGATAGCAAGCGGTAGCGGTGATACAATAGTTGTTAAGTAAATAGAAACTATTTAAAAGGATACTCAAATTAATCGTTAATGTTATATAAAGCCTTTAAAATATAAATTAACCCCTTGGGGGGTCGAAATTGGTTTCCAAAGGTCCAGATAAATGAAAACTGTTTATGGATTGTTAACGATGTCTGAAAATCGACCGCCTATTTATAGATTTTGATGTGTTTTTTCAAAGAATTATTATCAACGTAAATAATTTGTATTAATTGTGATATTTACTATAATTTCAGTTAAAGTTTTTAAAATATATATTTCCCTTTTGGGGTCGAAATTGATTGTTAAAGGTCCAGAAACGATAACTGATTTTGGGATGTCGACGAAGTTTAAAAATCAACCGTCTACTTATTGATTTTAATATGCTTTTTTTTTTCAAAGAAATATCAATGTAAATGATTTTAAATAATTTGTGATATTTACTGTAATTTAGTTAATAATATGTATCAACTAGAATAAAACTTGGAACGGGATTTTTAAAGTTATTTGACCAGTAGCTATGGTTTTAGTTAATTTAAAAAAAATGTCTCTCGTCTAAAATAGTTTTTGGTAAGGTGCGTAGATTAGATTATTACTGATCTGGAATTATGAATAAAAACATCACGAGGAAACTAAACTAAACTATGTCCTGAGAAGACTTATGCCAGCTGTTGTAAAATACTTTAAATTAATACTGGTAGTAGGTCTCAGTTGCTACAGACCGTCTAGGTACAACCGCAGTGACCATTTTTTGATTTGTTATTAATTTTCTTATAAAAAACAGTAGCTATTGTGTTATTTTTATTAGTAAGTTTTATTTTATTATGACTATGTACTAGTTTTATTTAGTGTGTAGTTTAATAATATGCAACGAATTTACTTTCACTAATATAAATTTTTCCAACCAAAGGTCTTCTGCAAGAAATTTCACATTGGAATAAATAGCGCCTTTGCACTTATCTCTATACATTTAATATTTTACTTGTAATTTCTGTGTGCGTAAATAAATAATATTTCAATCGATAAACAGTAGTGTGCAAAAATTACTGTGTTCCAGCTAGTGAAATTACTGCGGTAACGAGACTTAACACCTAATGTCTCAAGCACACGAGCGCAATGTGGTGCAGTGTGTGACATCTTAACTAGCGCCACGTTATGGGATAGTATCACTTACCATCAGGTGACCGTCTCGCTGGTCTCGTCCAATAAAAACAAAACGTAATAACCCAGTTATCGTTTAACATAATTAAAACGTAGTTAATCATTGTTTTCATACTAATCTAATCGATTGTCAACGCTCGATTAAATATGTAATTTATCAGCACGTTCACATCGCCGAATCGACACCGAATCGATTAGGTGTAGCGCACAATTGATAATATTAAATAATTCGATAAGCGATACATCGCTAACTAGACGTTACATATAATTAATGTAATCGTCATCATAATTTAATTTTTAAACGGTTTTATTTAGCTCGACCCGTAAGGAATTTATTTGGGTCAAAATTAGAAATTGAAATTTTAGCACCTTCCCGTTGTCAGATTGATCTGAAATTTGGTACACACATTTATTTTAGATGACAATACAATATAATAAAATCAATAACATTATAAATCTAAGATGGCCGCCGATACAAAATGGCGGATTACATATTTTTCCTTAACCCCCTCAATATGGGTATCAAATGAAAGGGCTACACTAGTAAAACACGATGATTATGTCACAATTTAAAATTCAAGATGGACGCCGTTCCAATATGGCGGACTAGGTACATATTTTTCCACAACCACCACAATATGGGTATCAAATGAAAGGACTACACTAGCAGAATACTGTCATTATGTATATATAATATATGACAGAATAATCGGTAGACAATTTCACTAAATACTAAAAACAAGAAAATAAAATCGGTAAAAAAACTTTTAAGTTAAACGGTTTTCTTTATGTGCACTGCAAACAACAAAATGAAAAAAAGAAAAAAACAATTAATAAATAATAAAAACGTGGGGCCCATTAACTATTTCTGTATTACTTTCTACTATAGGATGATGATGATGACGATTATAATAAGTCGATGCAACCCACACTTAGTATAGTAGAAAGTAATACAGAAATAGTTAATGGGCCCCACGTTTTTATTATTTATTAATTGTAATTTTTTATTATTTATTTTGTAGTTTTCAGTGCACATAAAGAAAACAGTTTAACTTAAAAGTTTTTTTACCGATTTTTATTTAATAAGCTTTTTACAGACAGTTAAAAACTGACAGAAGACCCAGAGACCTCAGGGTCAGCAACTTGGCACAAAGAACAAGTCTTACCGTCCAGCGCGCAATGCCATTAGTCTACTAGATGAGGATGACCTTAGACATTTTTTTTATCTTTAGTGTATACTTTTATATATTCACCAGGTGGTAGGTCTCTGTTGCCGGAGACCGTCTGGGTGGGTACCACCGCAGCTCCTATTGCAACCGACAAATAGTAGTGTGCGAACATTACTGTGTTCCGGTTTGAAGGGCGCTGTAGCTAGTGTAATTACTGGGGTAACGAGACTTAACACCTTATGTCATACGACGAGCGCAATGTGGTGCAGTGTGTACCATCTTAACTAGCACCATGTTATGGGCAAGCATATCACTTACCATCAGGTGAACGTCTTGCTCGTCTCGTCGCAAAGTAGTATAAAAAAAGAAAAAAATATATACCTTCTTGATTATTATTATCATCATCAGCCAATAGATGCCCACTGCTGGACAAAGGTCCAATTCAGGTATCTCCACTCTAAAAGACTGCGCTGTCCGCATCCAGCGGTTTCCCGCTTAACTGTAGTATTATAGTAATAATATACTAAAACTGAATATAAATAAATTTATTTAGCAAAAAATCAGAAAAATTTAGTTTTAATAAATTTGTAATATTCGCAAGAATACAAGTAACCAATAAATAATGTACTTGATAAGTTTTTGATTCATATATATAATATATCTTAGAAAGAATATTATTATATAAATACTTGGTTATTGAAGTGCTAGTTTTTAATATTATATGTCATTTCTGTATATTTTATTGTGTTTAAAGTTCTCTCTAATTTAATTTTAAACTTTCTCAATTATAATAATAAAATTTCTATATAACTTTGAAATAATTAACTATATTAAATATATAATGTATCATTGACAATGTTTACTATGACATGAGACATTTTTTATATAAGCTGAAAATAATTGAAGTTTACTAAAGAAAAATTATTAACACTTTTTTCCTTTTCAAAATTTTAAAGTTGTTAACTTTTAACAAAGAGAAATGGATATAGTCGGACCATTATAAAGTTAATTGTAAAAATGAACTCTTACTTATCGTCGGTAAATAGCCGTAAGTTTATACTTAATAATTATGTGTGTTTGTAGACACAACAAAGGACTTTACGGCAAGAGTGCGGAGGTGCGCGGCGCCAGCTTCATACCGCCGGCGAACGTGCAGTACCCGGAGCTGGTGGACTGGCGCAAGCAGGGAGCAGTCACCGACATCAAGGACCAGGGGAAATGCGGCTCCTGCTGGTCGTTCAGCGCTGTGAGTATACCAATCAGCGATATCCGTTTTAACACTCATCACATACATTAAATAACCACCACGAAGGTTATACCATTGTTACCAAATTCACGAAGATGAAGACCTAAAGAACTAATCCACACTTGGTATCTGGGGAGAAAAATTTGAGTCTGGGTTTTTTTTTTATACTAATAAGGTGGCAAACAAGTATACGGCCCGCCTGATGGTAAGCAGTTACCGTAGCCTATTGACGCCTGCAGTACCAGAAGTATCACTGGCGCGTTGCCGACCCCGTAAAAACCTAATCACGCCCTTTTTAAATAACCCCATTCTATAGCTTCTTGGGAAAACCACGGCAGGGAGTTCATTCCATAACTTGATGGTTCTTGGGAGAAAGTTCCTCTGAAACCGGACTGTACGCGACCATTGCGGTTCTAAGGTATGAGGATGAATTCCCTGCCGATGGCGGACGGTGCGATGGTGAAATGTGGCTGTGGGCATCATGTCGAAAAGTTTATCAGAACACATCCTCCACATAGGGTCATATGGGATTTGAAGTCGATTAGTTGTCACCTTTTTTTTATTCTACGAGACCTGGTGGTAAGTGATACACGGCAGTAGTTAATATGGTATACACTGCACCACATCGTGCTCGTCGCTAGAGACATGAAGTGTTAAGTCTCGTTACCTCAGTAATTTCACTAGCTTATACCTTTCAAACTGGAACACAGTAAATTTTGCACACTATTGTTTATCAGTACAAAGATGGCTCCTAGCCTAGCACCTTCGCTACTACAAACCTGGGACTAATGTGCCAGGGGCAATATAGACCCCTCCCTAAAAAACCCGTGAATTTTTTCATGTCACACGAGTTACGTAACCACAACATGGAATAAGTGTAACTTAAGTACTGTACACTTAGCGATAACATTCATTCTGTAACATAAAGCCCTTATTGTATTTCATAGTGTATTTAAGAAATATGTTACATGTAAAGTTCAATCCGCTTGCCAGTGTACTACAGAGCGGTTGTCTGCCTGTAGAATAAAGTATTATTTTATAAAAAGCTTCTTTATTGGTTGCACAACATAACAGTTCTCTCTACACAATTACATGGGACAGTAGTCCCAGAGTTTTATTTACAAAAACTCATCCGCCCGATCGCCCAACATAACTGGCGCAGTCGTAACGGATAGCATCTCCGGAAGATTCGCAACAGAAACAAATCGTGTCTACGAATCCGCTCAAAATCGCGAATACGTCCGGCATCGATTCTACAAAAGAACCTACAACGAGCATCGGGTGGAGTAAAGAAACTCGCAACCGCAACGAATCGTGTCTACGAATCCGCTCAAAATCGCGAATACGTCCGGCATCGATTCTACAAAAGAACCTACAACGAGCATCGGGTGGAGTAAAGAAACTCGCAACAGCAACAAATCGTGTCTACGAATCCGCTCAAAATCGCGATACGTCCGGCATCGATTCTACAAAAGAACCTACGGTGTAGCCAAGAGGTTGAAGACAGACAACACGCAGCAGCGGATTCCTGGAATAGCACGTCCAGTCGCAGGAAGAGAACTATATGGACAGCAGGATGCTCTATATGGGGTAAGGATATTTTCATTACTCCGAGTATTTCCTTTATGTACCATCCCTTCCTCGAAAAGTGTAAACTCATTGATAGGTATTGCAGTCAGTATTGACCTTTAATTAGGGTGTACCTTGTACTATTGGTTATAATCCCGTCGGTTACCAAACTTTTCTCCAATTAGATAAAATTTCTAGCGGAAACGAAAAGGGTTAATCGTAGAAAGATGGCGCAAGGTACACAAACGCAAAGCGTACCAATTATTGAAATAGATCAGTCATTGCTTACTGCTAGTGCCGAATACGCAAAAATCAATGAGCTGTTGCCATCCTATGATGGGAACAGAAAGACAATAAATTTCTTCATAAAGGCAGTAGAAAATGTCTTAGAAATTGTTGACAATAAAAACAAGGATCCTAGCATCGGATTGCTTATAATAAAAAAGTTGGTAGGTAGAGCAGCTGAAGTTCTTTCAGAGGTGCCCAGTTTTAAAACTTGGCTCAAAATTAAAAGTATGTTAAAAAAACGATTCGGTGAGACTCGTGACGAGATCACGCTAGTCCACGATCTTAACAATTTATATAGAAATAAAATGGACTTGGATAGCTTTGGCGATAAAGTTAGGTACCTTACTTACACTTTAATTAATCTAGATCCGTTAAAAAAAGAGTTTTACGATAAAAATGGCTATCAACACATTTGTGGGGCAACTAAGTCCATATGTATCACTCGCTACAAGGATGCATAAACCAAGTAGCCTCGAAAATGCTATTTGGCTAGCAATTCAAGAGGAATATACTCGTAAATTAAAATTATACGAAAATAAGAATAACCTTTATAACTATAGTAATAAAGTAGAGCTTACGTCAAAACCGGATTATAGTAATTATAGCTCGTTTTCAAATAATAGATTTGTAAACAAAGCGGACCCGCTAACTCCGACAAAAAAAAGAAATTAAGTTAGAACCATATAAAAAAGTCAAGTATGAAACAAACGCCGACGCATTATCACGTATAAATATAAAAGCTCTTGACATTACCTCTCAAGAAACAGGCGACCAATCGATAAATAAATTTATTGAAAACTTATCGGGTTCACCTCCAAACATTCCTTTTAGTAATAACACCGACCTCACCAATATAAACATATCCACTCTTTTTAAACTGCCGAGCACTTCAAATCAGAACAATGAACAAACAGAATCTGATAAAAACAAAGACTTATTATACTGTAGAGACGCAATTGATAAACAACTTAAACAACTTCACATAAGAAGCTCTCCTGGTATCGATATCCACAATTTAGAGAAAAGTAGTCATGTTAAAGCTTATACAACTAACGAAACTTTGAATTTTATATTAGAGATACAGTTAGTCATGACAGAACTGTTTACCATCCTACATCTATATACTCAACCCTTTACCTAGATAACTTTATACTTGTTCCCGGGCATCCTTCCACTATACTCGATGAATACGCATACCCTCAAGAGCCCTGTACACAAAAAACCAAGAGCTCCAGATCTGCAAATACTTGAATTGGCAACCTTTACAGTTATCAAAAGATTGCATTGTACAAACAACCACATAAAAACCTAAATAATGTAAGAGTTTTAGATGCTGAAACAACTATAGAAAACAACAAGTTACTACAAGCAAACCCTGTTGGCTTACAATGGTTTTACGGATACTACTACAATTAATCACTATTGTAAGTTATGTCACCAGAAGTGCAGTACAAAGAGTCAAGTCTCGACGGGCAACTGTACAAGCATCGAGATGCAAGAAGCTCCTAACCTAAGGGTTGAAGATTCACCCCAACCCTCAGTTCCAGTACGCTTCGTTCTACGGGCGGAGGAGTTACGTAACCACAACATGGAATAAGTGTAACTTAAGTACTGTACACTTAGCGATAACATTCATTCTGTAACATAAAGCCCTTATTGTATTTCATAGTGTATTTAAGAAATATGTTACATGTAAAGTTCAATCCGCTTGCCAGTGTACTACAGAGCGGTTGTCTGCCTGTAGAATAAAGTATTATTTTATAAAAAGCTTCTTTATTGGTTGCACAACATAACAGTTCTCTCTACACAATTACATGGGACAGTAGTCCCAGAGTTTTATTTACAAAAACTCATCCGCCCGATCGCCCAACATAACTCACGTTGAATTATAAACATTAATAAAACTCATTCAGAATCCGACACGACCGCTGTCGATGAGTCATTTACGTCGAGATGTAATTGAACCTTAACTTAAACTTGCTTTAGCGTCGTGAACATAAACTGGTTTTGAGAGGTATTTTTTTTGCTGATGCAACAAGTAAAGGTTTGAGAATTAAAAAGTTTTTGCTATTTGGGTTAAAGGAGGAGGGGGGTATAAATACAGGCTATGTTTTGCTTCTGGGAGAAAGTCCCGGTTAAGTGGGATTCCTACCATTAAAAACTTACGTGGTCAGTACATCTGAGACGGATTTTGTTTCGGAATCCAATTTAATACTTTCTTTACAAGTTATCCTTTCCGCTACCGAGACTTAAAGAAACTTAATTTATAATGGAGGTTTACCAGAAAAATAATGGGTTTCTAAGACTATGCAATTAGACCAATGTTTGAACAAATGTTGGCCTGCAATCAAATGTATGTCGAACGCGTCAGTTGCACGACCTGGTTAGTTGTTATTCATCTACCACTGACTCATTACATTATTTATTTAAATGTAACTAGAGTATGTGCGGGCATTAGTCATAAGTTTAGATATTGTAACTTATAAACGCCCACTGCTGGACAAAGGCTGTTTGCTTATAAAGCGGATTGTTACTTTGATAGGTTTAAATAATTAAAGCTCTTAATATGCTCGGGAGGTTTCTTTTCACCCGGACGGTAACCTGGTGGTTAAAGATATGCTCGCTTATGACAATGTAGCTATAGTTAGGATTTACACAGCACCATATTGAACTTGTTACTCCAGTAATTTCACTAGTTTACGCCTTTCAAATTTTAACATGGTAATATTTGCAAATTACTGGTTGTGTGGTCTTCGGTAATATAGATCTACCACCAGTAATCTTCAGCAGTGTAGCGAACGATTAGGTATATCGAAAATCGTAAAATAATTGTAGCGATTATTGAGCTACATCGTTGTAGTATTATTTGTAGCTTCGCTTTGTAATTATAGCTATCACTTAGTAAGGTATAATCGTGCCTTACGGCAAAGGATACGAGTTTCTTTTCATTCGACAATATGGGATTATGAGCGGGACGGTGGTGGGAGAGAGACGGAATATTCGAATTATGTATCTAAGAGTCTTCAATGTTATAAATACCTTAAACTAAGCTCAGAAATAGAAATTGTCCTCCATAATAGAACCCAACCCAGGACACATCCAACGGTACTCATTGTCAATAACATCGTGTGTTGAGTTGATGATGATGATACATCACACTATTGAAAGGGTCCACTTTGTTTTACTTAATAAAACAAATATATTTCGCAACATTCACTTTTAGTTTATTAATTAAGATTTTCACATATCACAATCTCCGGCAAAAATTAACAACCATATTGACAGATCTCTCTGACCTCCCGCCAAATAACGTCTAATGTCAACCATTGTTGACATTGACGTTTCACATTTCTGTAGCGGCATGTTATTATAATTTACAAACTCCTTGCATGCAGTATTCCATTAATTTTAAATCTTTGTCAAACTAGAAAAATTATAATTTTGCTGTCAAATCTATTCTTATATAAATGCCATTGTTTGCTAAATAAATTTACCTTTACCATTTACCATTTACTATTAGTTATTACTTTTACCCATTTACTTTTGATCCGTTTACGTTCTCGTATCATTCCTGGCTAACGAAGTTCTCTCTGTGCTCCCGAATCATTATAACCATATACATCGCTATCGCCCCCCCATATTTCAAAAAGGTGCCTTCTATTTTATATTAATTTAAGATTACATACTATTGACAATTTATCGTTATTATTAGGCAAAACTATGAGGAATAATATGATACATATATGCAAGTCTTACACTATGGATATATTATAATTGCCGGCCTACTCACAATACGCGGCAACTATCGCTTACCTATTAAATAGCTGATAGATGCAAATGTATTCACGTCACACACTATTACGTGATCTTTATAAAAACATCTAGGAAATGAATTCAAAACTACGCTCTGAAAATTTTAAGTTTCGGAGACGTGTTAAGTATTGCGGCCAATTGGATATCCATTGGATTAAATGATGATAAACAATCTGGTGTCCTTGTCTATTTTAATACAGTGCGAGAGTTTCCATCGTGGGAATACCACCACAACTATATTATCCCCAAATTGATAATGGCGACCTAAGATTTTTCAACTCAAATGAAAAGAGCAGCAGTTCTTTCGGGACCTACTTGATAGTCATTTCAACTGTCAACGACGCCAATCGTTACCAATAAAAGAAGTCTATGTCCAGCAGTGAGATAGAATTATAATGGAGTGTCTGTTAATATGATGGACAGTCGTTTGTTACCATTTCGAGGAAATATCTTGTATGTGGTGTTGCCGTCCATTGTATCAAACTTCCGTCCTTACGATGAAACGGCTTTTGTAATTTTTTTTATATACTATTTTGCGACGAGACGAGCAATACGTTCACCTGATGGTAAGTGATACGCTTGCCCATGACAACGTGCTGCTAGTTAAGATGGTACACACTGCACCACATTGCGCTCGTCGTCTGAGACATAAGGTGTTAAGTCTCGTTACCCCAGTAATTACACTAGCTACAGCGCCCTTCAAACCGGAACACAGTAATGTTAGCACACTACTATTTGTCAGTTGCAATAGGAGCTGCGGTGGTACCCATCCAGACGGTCTCCGGCAACCTACCACTTGGTAAATGACACTTAATTTATGGTTCCTTAGGAGCTAAACGAAATTCATATTAAAAGTCTTTCTATTAATCCTTCAGCCGTATCTGATGTCAATCATGATCTAAAGAAGGGCATGGGTAATGTTATTATCACGTTTAATAAAGCGAACGGGGAATATAAACATTCTTACTACCAGGTGTACCAGCAGGAGTGAACTTCTCTATTAGAGCTTATATAAATCTGTAATCACTTTTGATCGTCAGACTGGTGCGTTGGAGGGTCAGCACTTCCGGAAGATCGGCTACCTTGTCTCGCTTTCGGAGCAGAACCTGATCGACTGCTCGGCGGCGTACGGCAACAACGGCTGCAACGGCGGGCTGATGGACAACGCGTTCAAATACATTAAAGACAACCGCGGCATCGACACTGAAAAGAGCTACCCTTACGAGGCTGTCGACGATAAGTGCAGGTGAGGGTGGAACACATCACTAGAGATGATGATCACAACACGCGGTTTGAATATCAAAACTAACGTTTACTGCACTCAATAAAATCTAGTTAAAAAAGTATGTCCATATGGTCAAGGTCTACAGTCTGGTGAAGGTCGCAAGAAAGCGCAGGACCAATTAGATTAAAGATGGAGATATATCAACTGATGATTCATATGGTCTTAAACCATAAAGCGGTACACAATCAATGACCTTTTTGCTAATTTCAATTGATCCACTCCAACGTTTTTATTGATCGCGTCCAAAAAGTTTTCTGACCGCTACCGCACTTTACTCCAGACTAATGTTTTTTTTTTTTAATTAGATATAGACTATCGCTTGACTACAATCCCACCTGATGGTAAGTGGCGATGTAGTCTTTGATGGTAAAGCGCGCTAGTCTAGAAGAAACCTATTCACTCTTCTCTTAAAGACTCCCACATCGTAACTGGACGGAAACACTGGCGCCGGTAGACTTACAGTTCCTCGCTGTACGTATTATGAAGGACGAAGTGAAACGCTTAGTCCTAATGCGCGGGAGATCGACAACAAAGGGATGAATGTCTGCGGTGTGTCTAAACGTCCGATGGTAAAAGGGCGATGGTGGTATCAAGTCATGCAGTTCCTGCGCACAGTCACCGAAATGCAACCGATAGAAAACCGAAAGGCTCGCTACTCTACGTCGTAAATAAGTGGATATGCCACGACCATATATTTTTTATGTGAAGAATTACAAATGTTTAAGCTAAATGATCACACCCGTATTAAAACCGCTTCATCATTGTCTAATGGAAATCCCCCAAGTTAACAAGAAAACAAAATAGCGAATACATGTTTGCTTGTAGATAATCAATTTAGAATTTTATAGTTATCTGTATTATATCTCTTTTTATGTTTGTCTTGACGAGTTAGGATGATGTTCACTTGCACCATAATTCTCCTCCTCAATTTCAGTCAAGTCTCCATACTGCACTAATTTTATTAACTAACCATTCCAACCGGAACACAGTAATGTCTTTCATGGAGTCCCCAGTATAGAGCTGACTGGAACTCCACATCTTGGGGTAGTATTAATGGTAATATTCCTTTTAGGTACAACCCGAAGAACTCTGGGGCTGACGATGTGGGTTTCGTGGACGTGCCAGCCGGAGACGAGGAGAAGCTGATGCAGGCGGTCGCCACCGTCGGACCTGTCTCCGTCGCGATCGATGCTTCGCAGGAGAGTTTCCAATTCTACTCCGACGGGGTCTACTACGACGAGAACTGCTCCTCCACCAACCTTGACCACGGGGTAAGCTTTTGATGGTAGATACTGCTGGCCATGAATAAATCCAATCCGTACCAACTTTAAATAGTAACCGGATTCAGACATCAAAAAATAGTGTAGACTCCTTTTCAAATTGCCAGTGGAGAGTTTACCGTAAAAATGAGATGGTAGGTTCTCCTACAATCACCGTCACTAAAAATGTCGCTCGCAATAGTTTACAGTACTGCATTTTTTTTTTATACTACTTTGCGACGAGACGAGCAACACGTTCACCTGATGGTAAGTGATACGCTTGCCCATGACAATGTGGTGCTAGTTAAGATGGTACACACTGCACCACATTGCGCTCGTCGCCTGAGACATAAGGTGTTAAGTCTCGTTACCCCAGTAATTACACTAGCTACAGCGCCCTTCAAACTGGAACACAGTAATGTTCGCACACTACTATTTGTCGGTTGCAATAGGAGCTGCGGTGGTACCCATCCAGACGGTCTCCGGCAACAGAGACCTACCTACTACCTGCTTTGATACTAGTCGTTAAATTTAACTAACGTAACGTGAAATTCAGGTGCTGGTGGTCGGGTACGGCAGCGACGAGAACGGCGGTGATTACTGGTTAGTGAAGAACTCGTGGGGCCGCTCTTGGGGCGACATGGGCTACATCAAGATGGCGCGCAACCGGGACAACCACTGCGGCATCGCCAGCGCCGCCTCGTACCCTCTCGTGTAACAACCACCCTGCGCTCATGGGGACCAACACAAACTTAGATTGTTTATATAATGGAAAGAGAAACACGATCATTACAATTAATTACTAATTATTCATATAAACAAATATATTCAACAAAAAAAAGAGAACAAAAACAGATCATAAAAAAGTCAAACCTACGATAATTACGATCGCATGAACGTGCCACGTGACGTCACAGCTCTACTCTGCTACACGCGGGATTCATTTTTAACTTTTCTTTATAATATTTTCAGGGAATATCTCTTGTTGCATAACCGGAAAAGAAATTGATGGCGTGAGTTTCGCTGAATTTGTTATTTTTACACATTCCACGTAGCGCTATTTTTTTATGACTTGATACTTCAGTTTAGTTAAACTCCCCGCTGACCATTTTCTTAAATATTAGCGACTCTATATTCCCAGAGTTGGGGATACTATTACAACCGTAAACGCTAGAATTTAAGTGGAATTATGGCAATACTAGAAAAAAAAATATTTTATTTAATAATAAATCTGGCGAAATATCGATGTCCTCATGAATATTGAAGTGACTGGTAACATTTGTTCTAAATAAAAAAATTAAAATGGATTTAAAAAAATTCTAAACATAGTTGAGTTTAATTTAATGTTGACTCATTAGGTAGTAGGTTCGTATCCGGTTTTTGATATTACAATTAGTACAAGCAATTTAAATCATCATCATCGTCATTAATAAAGGCCCACTTTTAGGCCATTTTTTGGTTCGCTTTCCTTTACGACTTATTTCTCCATTTCGTTTATAAGTATTTTTAGAATATAAGTGAAAATGTAATACATATATGATTGTTTCGATAATTTCTAGTGCCTCATGTGATAAATCATTAAGTATATTTGTAAGGTTTAATTAATAAAGTTATATTTTATGAGAAGTTACTGTTTTTTTTTTAAATGTGCTATTTATATACATATACACACTTATAAATATTGAACCGTTAGGACTATTTATTTATTTAGCTCAGCCATCAGTTACAGATATTATTATTTACATATGTTGTTTGTTTATACAAAATGACAAAAAGGATGTATCACAGAAATGTATAAATTAAATTATACAGGCATTCCAATTGTTTAAAAATAATAAAATTACGTACATATATACACGAAAAATTACATATACGTATTCACGTGTGTGCATAACCAAAAAAATTTTAGATTTGCCACTTCATAAATTAAAAATGTTTTGATAAGTAAATCATATTATATAGTGTTAACGATTATTTAAATGATAAAGATGTGTGGAAATAAATGGCGCTGATTCTCAAGCAGTATGTGTCAGTGCGTGTAAGACATTTAAAAATGAAGAAGGAAGGAAATAAAAAAATGTATATATATATATAGCCCGCTGAGTTTCTTCCCCATTCTTCTCAGGTCCGTGGCATTTGTTTTGCGAGTGGCTGGTAGATTTTGACGTTCAATAAGTGAACTATTGTTCCCATGTTGAATAAAAATTTTGACTTTGAATTCGTTTGAAATCAAAATAATGCGTCATGAATAGGATTATTAATTAAATAACTGTCTTACCCCATTCCATTTCTACTACCGGAAGACCAGACGCACGACAAGGCACCGTCCTCATATAAACACCACCAGTTTATGAACAAAGAGGTCCAGCTCCTCGTTTTCGATAAGAACAGCAGTGGAACAATTAGCCGGCGTCACTGTTCCCGTTCATATGCGACGCGGGTATCTTCAAAGAGCGAATAGGATGTTACAAGGTTAATGCGTTTTACCACCACATAACACATCACTACTTAACATCAGGTAGAATCGCGGTCAAGCATTAAACATTTTTCTATAAAAAAAAAATATGATCCATCTACTGAGACTCGAGTCCTCTCACAGAATACAGTCAAGGGCATTTATCAACCGTGTCAATCAAGTGCGGAGTACTGGACTTCACGATTCCGTGATACCAATTGAAAGAAAGAAACACATTTATTAGGAGATGAATACACACATTCACCAGGTGGTAGGTCTCTGTTGCCGGAGACCGTCTGGATGGGTACCACCGCAGCCTCCTATTGCAACCGCCAAATAGTAGTGTGCAAACATTACTGTGTTCCGGTTTGAAGTGCGCTGTAAGCTAGTGAAATTACTGGGGTAGCGAGACTAATGTCTCAAGGTGACGAGCGCAATGTGGTGTAGTGTGTACCATCTCAACTAGCGCCGCGTTGTCATAACAAAGCGTATCACTTACCATCAGGTGAACGTCTTGCTCGTCTCGTCGCTTAGTAGTATATAAAAAAAAAAAGAATAGACTAGAATAGAAAATACTTTATTGCACACCAAAAGATACAGAAAATGTTAATTTTCTGATCTGTTAAGATCACATTGCTTGTTATATGATAAATTGTATATCATAGACATACATAATAGATATAGTACATAATAGATATTGTGTAAAAGAAATTACAGCTAGAACTAAAGTAGGTACTGCACCCCCTAATAGGGCCCAAATCAGCATAAAGCTGCGGATCTAGTACCCAGGGCCACAGCGCTGGTATTGTTAGTGCCCTTTGTAGCGCGAGTGCGCCAACAATAATATCGTTAGTGTAAATAAGTTACGAAAATAAATAGATAAATATAATACATAAATAAATTAAGAATTTATATAAATTATAGGTAAACATACACTGTAATTATATATATTGTTATAGTATTAGTTATATATATATAAACTCAATAGTAATTGTCTTAGATGGTATTGCTTACACATACTAGGCTGTACCCACAGCTCGAGATCAGTGAGGATTGAACTTATACCTTCACGATACGTACAATAGCATTCCAAACTGAACTATTACGGTTTACATCGTAATGACAATAGTCCATGAGTAGTAATAATTATTGATAAACAACGGGCGGCGTATCTAGCACGTGATCGGGGGCGCCGGGTCAGCGAACTGCGCCACAGCTGGAGACACCATACTTTTACATATATAAAAAGTATGTTTAGTACATGTAATATGCAAAATCACCATCTATCGTGCTCGTGTGGACTCTCAGCACTGATAAGGCGTAAAAAGAACTCTTCATATACGTGTGCATGTCTTCACAATTCATTCTTCCAAAAGTTACAGCGTTTTTTTTACGGTAAAAGCAGTGGTGCTCTGCTATGCTCTCTTCCTTATGATATACAAGGTAGGCCAAAAGAAATCACCCTATTGGAAACCCAAATTGAATCACCATATAGTATCAGCGCCCATTTGGCCGATATCATCTTCTCGACTTGTCCAATAATATTCTAAAGATTCAAATAAACATAATCAAAAAACAGAATCAAAGTTTTTCATTAAGAAAAAAAAAATGGAGTCAAATAACATCGGATGACTTCTTTTGGCCCACCTTATAAGTGCCAGTCTTTAGTTATCTTTGAGAGCATAGTAAAGGACTAATGTTTTCGTCCCTAGTTACATATTTTATATAAAATATTATGTAGTACCTATATAAGTATTGCAAATTTTTAAATATGTTTTTGGTTTCTTGTCGTTTAATAATTGTTATTACTATTGAATACAAGTACACACTATATAATAATTGTTTTTCCTTCGCCAGGATTTGCTAAAGGAAACTCTGTTTTATTTTTTTATTAATTTGTATGTATATTTCGTGTATGTAAAAATAAATAAATACTTACATCAAAATGAATTATAAAATTGTCTGTTTGTTTCCTTTTATCTCCGAAACAGCTGCACGAATTCTATCATACCTTTTACTGACACATAGCTTATGGCTTTAAATTTAACTTAAGGTACGATTTAATAATACGTACATATATTAAAATAAATTGTTTATAAATCGCTAGATGATCTTCACGGCAAGACTCGTGTTTCTATTTGTTTTCAAATAAGAGCGTTTTAGGATTAAGAAAGTAAATCCCGCCGTTTCGATCGCTTTGCGGCAATTATGTTCACGAGGGGATTATTTTGTAAAATATAGTTTTAGTGAATTTGTAATGTTCGCGTAAGTATAAAAAAATATTAAATAGTTAACTGCTTCTGAGGCACAGTGACAAATCTAATAATACAGAGGTTTTGCAAGTTTATGAGTTCGATTGGTTTATTTTCCGCACTTGTACCGGTTGTCAAAATATATAATAAGATTCAGAGTATCCTAGGTACACGCTTTATCTTCAATGGCGTCATTTTAATTTATTACAATGAGAAGTTGTAGTCAAGGATAACATAAGACCTTATGTTTGGGGACAATGGACGATAGACCATTGTCTATAAAAAATTATAAAAATCCATAGGTATTACATGAATGTGGTCATCCTTTTGTAACCGTGATCACATGACACACATCAGTTCTCACTTATTTTTATCGTACTAAATTTACAGAGTATTTTCATTGTCGTTCTCAAACAAAGAAATGTCGCTCAAATTGTAATACACCAAGTAGGACGTTACTCATGCCCGCGTACTTTAAATGTGGTCATTTACATTTATTTATAACAAATCATCGATTTATAACAACAGGAAGCATGTGAAACATATTCAAACTATTTAATACTTTTAGATTATTTAAGTTTCCCTATAACGTATATAAATAAATAGGAAATAGTTTTAATTTTAACCTGGTGTCCATGGCGTCTCAATTATAAACGTTAGTGGAATTATTTAATCTGAGTTCACTAAGAAGATATGCTTAACAATTTTTTTACTAAGAATTTGAAAAAATCTTGCGACAACGGTCCCAGCTGACCCAGGAGAGGCACCAGTGATCTCTGTGGTTAGACAAGGGGTTAGCCTTTGCGACATGGAAGTAGATAAACAATAAGAATTGGGGCAAAAAAAGACGAAATGGGAATAATTTGATAGGCGATAAATAGGTTAAGGCGACGTTTAGACATAAACAGCGGTGACCTGGCTCGTTCAAATATTACTGATTTAATTAATTAAACTAAATTTTATATGATTTTATCAACATTATTTTAAATATAATTTAAACTTTACTGAAATAAAACCATATATTTTTTTTTATTCTAAAAAGGTGAAGAGACGAGCAAGAGGTTCACCAGATCACCAGATGGTATGAATTTGTATGGTGCTGTACCTTCATCGCGACAACAACAGCCAACGAGACTTAAACGTAACTTAAAACGAGAGCATGTGGATAGGTAATGGGAAAAGCTATATAATCTAAAAGAAAGAAATATATAATATACTTTGCTAATACATATTGTTACCGACCATATTCGGATTTTAAGCGGTGTCCTGACCACAATCGCCACAGCTCCGCATTTTCCTGCTGTAGTAACGTCATAAACCATACATTATTACAATTAATTAAAAAAGTCCGGTTTCATTTGTCATATGTGCAGTTGTAAAGTAGGTACCTATTATTCGTAATATAATCATAATTGACATTAAACGTTTGCCAAATTATTGAAAGTAGTTCGTGCTAATGGTACTTAAATCGTGTACTATGTTATTCAATTCTTAAAAACAAAGTGATATTCACTAACGTATTATTTAAACTAACTCAGGTATACATTTTAAATTTAATTACTAAGCATAAAGCATGCTATGGTTATAAAAGTTTGCCAAAAGCCTGATGTGTTTGGATGTTGGGTTCGCTGATGCATTTGGCAGGAATGAGTTTGGTTAGCTTAATAAACACGTTAACACAAAACTAATTAAGCGTTTACAAGTTTATAAAGTAACTTAAACTGTTAAATTTCAGGCAAGATGCGGTTGTTCGTCGTCTTGTTGGGATTTGTGGCAGTTACCACGGCGGCGAGGAATGAAAGTCTGGCGTGGAAAGAATGGACCACTTTCAAGGTTGGATATCATTATTAAATATTGGATGTGGTTTATTATGAAAAGTTTTCTTTTTATATATGCACTCTTATAACACGGATGTATAGAATTCGATTCCGTAGTTACGTCTGGTAGAGTATAAAGTTTGTTAATAAGAGCCAGAGATAACAGAGACTTATTGTCAATTAGCACCATTTGCGGTCAAGTGTTGTTATTAACGTATTAATTTATTTTAGCTAAAGCACAACAAACAGTACGCAAACGACCACGAGGACCGGCATCGCTTCAAAGCTTACTTGTTAAATAGACACAGGATAGAGAAGCACAACCAGCGGTACCTCCTCAACCTCACCAGCTTCTGGCAGAAGGAGAACTACTACTCAGATTACTATGACTGCGAATTTAACAGCAACATGATGGGTTATAAGCTATCAACTACACGGTGCAATTTTTTTTTAAATATTAATTTGTGATCGTAATTTGCCTGAAATGTTTACAATGGACAGTTCGTCGGCATCTTTATTACGCATGTGTGTACTTTTAATAAATTCGTCCATCTAAAGTTTAGCTGAAAAGCACTTACATAATGGTTGCTGATGGACTGGAATCATTGTATAATTTGACTTCCCCTTTCAATATTTAAATGTATAGATCAAAACTTCATGTTTTAAGTCTAAATAATCAAGTATTCACTTTTCCAATAATTGATCGTAAAGTACGTTTGGAATGTTAAATAAGTTAAAGTTTTGTTGTCGTTAGGAGTGTTGGAGCTACGTTCATCCCACCGGCGAATGCTAAAATCCCCAAAAGTATAAACTGGCTTAGCAAGGGCGCAGTCACTCGCGTCAAAGACCAGAAAATGTGCGGTAGCTGTTGGGCCTTCAGCGCCGTAAGCATTGCACTAATAATTTTGGTTATGACAATTTATAATAATGTGTTTATGTAATTGATAATCGGTATGCAGGTCGGTGCATTGGAAGGACAACATTTCTTAAAGACGCGAAAACTGATCTCATTATCAGAGCAGAATCTGGTGGATTGTAGCACTGACTACGGCAACGACGGCTGCGAAGGCGGCAACGCAGAGAGAGCTTACGAATACATCGCCAGGAATAAGGGAATCGATACTGAAATAAGTTATCCATACCAAGGCGAGGAGGGTGACTGCAGGTGGGTTTCTACGAAGGCGTGGAGTAATGTGATCAATACAGTTTAGGAACAAGAGCATATTCCTCTTCAGACTACCACCATGACTTTAACGTGTCTGGTGTTATCATTGATTTTACTTCTTCTTTGAGCAGGACTTTCGGACCGTTCTGATAAAAATAGCTCTAACCAGCGCACAGCATCAAATAGCGCTCATCTCCTTAAGTCTCATCTAATTGTGTCTAATAAGAGAGATTTGTCTGAAGTTAACTCTGGTTTATCTCTGAACAGTTTCAGGAAGAACGCCGTGGGGGAGACATGTGTAGGCTTCACTGTTTTAGAGTCTGATGACGAGAATTTGTTAAAATTTGCCGTGGCGACGAAGGGCCCAATAGCCGCCGTTATTGTAGGCAACCTCGACAGCATCCGACATTACTCCGGTGGTATATATGACGACCAGCGGTGCAAAGGGAAACCGGCGAATCATGGTGTAAGTAGATTTTGTGATTTAAAACAACTTTTTTTTATCAAAACGAGGAGACGAGCAAGTCGCTCATTTGATGGTAAGTGATACGCTTGCCCATGACAACGTGGTGCTAGTTAAGTTAGTATACACTGCACCACATTGCGCTCGCCGCCTTGAGACAATAGGTGTTGTTTCGTTGCCCCAGTAATTCTACTAGCAGCAACATCCTTAAAACTAGAATAAAAGTAAATTTTGCACATTACCGTTTGTTGGTAAAAATGGCTGCCGCTGTGGTACCTACCGAAGTGGTCTCCGCTAGTAAACATTTGTAAGTCTGTGTTGTTAACTGTACAGATATTGGTCGTCGGGTACGGTTCATTAAAGGGCCGCGACTACTGGATTTTGAAGAATTCATGGGGCACTACGTGGGGAAGAAGGGGATACATGTTACTTGCCCGCAACAAGAACAACACCTGCGGCATAGCATCCTCGATCCTTTATCCATTGTTGTAAACAAAATAAACATTTAAATCACAAAATCTCTTGCAAAAATAGTTTTCTTATGTAACATACCTCCTATTTCTTTTTGTATATATAAATGCATTCAATACATAAAATCCAAATACAGCAGGAAGTAATCGTTTTAAAAATTCAACATAACATTGTCCAATATTCAAAATGTTTTTTAATTTGTTATTTTTTTTTATCAAAATACAAATTTGCTTCCATACGATTGTTTCTAGTATCTTTCAAATTTTTGTTTAATATACTGACCTGTGCATAAGTCGAATACGGCCATCAAACGTTGAGGTCATAAACTTGGTGATACTTAATTCGACAAAGCAACAAGGCGAGGAGGACGGTACCTGATGGTAAGTGACACGCTCATAGCAAAGAGGAACTAGTTAACTACCTCTATATGACCAACCGGTCACCAGGTGACTCGGCGACCCCCTTTTAATTCCAATTACGTTTTTTTTCTATAGATGAAAAGAAAATGAAGGGTAGGTAGAAATAAAACAAAATTCACATTAAACTTTTATACAGTAAAAACAATCATATCCACTTTTAATTATTAATATTTACAGCTGATATAACGTTACGGCTAAACATCCAAAACGGTGGTACGTACCATCACCACCCATCGAATATTTACTTGCACCATCACCGACCGTACAGTGGTTTGTAACATTACCATTTGACTAGATAGTTAAATGTTATAGTAGTGATATTCGGAGACATGCGTTACATGAAGGTTATGCTTAAAAACATATTAAAAAGAACCAGCAAGGTAAATAGTTCAGCTCAGCAGATACGGGCAGTGAGCCTCTTTTTCATCTCCGAGAATTTGACCTCAATCTCATATGGTAGTAAGTGATAACGAGCGCGTGGTGATGTGTGCTCGCTCAAAAACTCGCTCTCATATGTTGGGACAGTTAAAATATGGCAACACTGGCATATTTACAACACGAGGATCAACCAAACATCGCATGTCATTTAACATCAGGTTAAGAAATACTAAGATTAGTTAAGTAAAAATTAATGGTTAGGTTGACATTGCATTAAATTGTCTTCATCGGTATACAAGGTGTTGTCTCGTTACCGCAGTAATTTCACTAGCTACGACACCGTTCAAACTTAAACGCAGTAATATTTGCAGATTACTGTTTAGCGGCAGAAACAGGCGTTGCGGTAGTATCTATCACAAGAACTATGAGGGGGACCTACCCGTAGTGCCAATATCAGCTATGCTCATATCGATTTGTTAATAAATCGATTTTATAAATTAAATCGTAATAAAACTCGATTAAAGAATCATAGTTGTTACGTTCGGAAATCATTTTAAAACTAGTTTAAACCTGAAACATGTGTACTGGGTCTGCGGTTAAAGTCTGGTCTAGTTCTGACCACTGTCACACGGCTTCCACAGCATAGACAAAAACTATGACATCTTTGGGTGCACTTACAAGTTAGATTAATACCTAGTAATCAATTATATACACTGTACAATGAGTAACAATGAGTTAAATACGTTAAGAGATAAGTAGTTTCGATTTAAGATATCTCGAAGCCTTCGAGACGCTTCCACGGCGTCCAATCACCTGTTTCAACGGAGAATTTAAAGGTTATCTATATGTCACAATGGTCTATGGACTATGGTCACAATTTGTATATCTATGGTCATTTCATAGCGGCATAAATGCAGTGTGCGAAACTGAACTTTGCAGACACACCTGTTCGTCTCTCTCAAATAGTGAAAAAAATCGTTTTTAACGCACTGAAAATGACGCGAAGTTACAGAGCCAATAAAACCGACACTGCACACAGATACTCCACCAGATAATATGTCCAATACACGTGTTCCACAGTGATGAATGTCTAGCATCTGGCCATCAGCAGTTCCAAAAATATACGGGCGATTGAAATTCGAAAAAAGTCGACTAATTTCAAAAGCGGAAAACGTATTTTCAAATCAAAAACGGCGATAGTTAAAGTAGACGATAAACATTTTGGAGGTGGCCTTAAAAGACCCAAAGAGAATTAAAGTAATAATTGCGATTTAGATTCTCATCATCAGTATTTCAGTTTGTTTTTGTTCACTACCGAACAGGACTCATCGAACGATAGACTTCACATGTGAAATGTAATTAAAAAAATGCGATCCTAAAAATCATTGACATCCAAATTTTGCGGCAACAGTTAGAATAGCTCTGATTTAGAACTGGTGGGATTGAAAAGCACCGCGGGATCTGAACCGGTTCTTACATTTATATGTAACAGTGAGACCTTATCCCGCCGGTATCCGTGCACGACTATTTCTTCTTCGGCTTCTTCGGGTTCCGTGAACGGCTCTTGGCCTTGCACAGCGGGCAGATGGGCGCGTTACGGTGGATTTGCTGGTGGCAGGACAGGCACGACTTCATCGGCGGCGGCTGCTGCCTGTGAAATCCAAAAACGGCGACAACACGTTTTAATTGTAATGGACAAAACGAGCGCACAACTGGCGAACATGTTCACACTGCACCATTTTCTTCACCACCATCATTTTAATAACTAATCGGATCACATTAATGTTTGAACACTGAGTTGCGATAGAAACGATCACTGCGGTGGAAGCTTCCAGGTTGTTTTCTAAAAATCTCTTCATTGACGTCACTGTGACGAAGATCACCACCAAGAAGACACTAGGTAGCTCAATTTGTGAAGCTGTCGCACCCGCAGCTTCCGTGGATGGAGACCATCGCGAAGAAATAGACACGTTCTAAAACTACAGCTTTCACGGACACGATATCAACATCCGCACATTGTCAGCGTGGTGAATAATCCCACAAAGAGAAAGCCTTAATCCCAGCAGTGGACAAACTAATCTTGACGTAATTTAAAAAAATGATGGTATTAAATAAATTGAACCGAGCTTAAAGCAAATAATATTAATAAACTTAACAAGAAAAAACAAAAACGGGAGACACTTGCTGTGTATTAAAAGAAATATTTTAGATTTTTTGCGAGACTTTCAACTGATGGTAAATGATACGAAAACTAATAAGTGTTTAGTTAAGATCATAAATATTACACTGCATTGTGGTCGTCGATTTGCGACACCAATATCCACATCACCAAACCGGAGCACAGTAAACTTTGCATACTACTATGCAGTAGAAATTGAGCTGCGGTGGTATCTACTTAGATGGTCTCCGGCCACAGAGACCTACCGTCAGTAAACTTTTCTTTTCTCCCCAATTATATTGCTAATCTATTCTTCATCTTCCCCTCATTCAATAAACTCTATTTCTCATACTCTTTTTATGATAATGAAATTGTCTACATATCTATGTAAGTATTTTTAACAGATTTGTTTAGTTTAGAGCTTTGAGTTCGATGAAGTGACAGTCGCCAAGAAGACTAACAGCAAACGCATCTTCCGAAATAATTAAGGTTACTTTAGAAAAATTTCAGCAAGTGTTGCCAGAAATGAATTTTGGTATGTATAAAAATAAGTTCTTTTTTTTTACTAATTAACATGTAATAACTTTTGCAGTGTTAGAATTATAAAAAATATTGTTAATTGATATCGTGTATCACCATAAAAGGAAATATACACAGCAAGTGTTGTGCGGAAGGTGGCATGCGGGTAGGGGAGGTGGAGGGACGGCAGGGCGGAAAGGAGAACTGAACAAAACAAAATCATAATCGAACCTCAGCGAGACGGTAATGAAATCTTGTTGTAGGGCAGACCTGAACGCGGGCGGCGGGGGCGGCTTGCGCGGCGCGGGGGGCAGGAACGGCGCGCCCCCCGCGCCCGCCGCGAGCACCGCGCCCCCGGCGCCGCCGGACACGCCCGAGCCCCTCACGGACGCTGGGAAACGGCTGCCGACCAATTTACACAATTAAATACATCCATTTTTTTTTATATACTACTTTGCGACGAGACGAGCAAGACGTTCACCTGATGGTAAGTGATACGCTTGCCCATGACAACGCGGCTCTAGTTAAGATGGTACACACTGCACCACATTGCGCTCGTCGCCTTGAGACAAAGTGTTAAGTCTCGTTACCCCAGTAATTACACTAGCTACAGCGCCCTTCAAACCGGAACACAGTAATGTTTGCACACTACTGAAATAAGAGCTGCGGTGGTACCCACCCAGACGGTCTCCGGCAACAGAGACCTACCACCTGGTGAAAAATTTTCAAACATTTATAAATTAACAGTTACTGGTGGTAGGATGTTACCGGAGACCGTCTAGGTAGATACCGCCGCAGCTCTTATTTCAGTAGTGTGCAAACATTACTGTGTTCCGGTTTTAAGGGCGCTGTGGCTAGCGAAATTACTCAAAGCGACGAGCACAATGCGGTACCGTTGTTATCATCAAACGAACTTCATCATCGTGTAGTTGTAAAATAAGAATAGCTTTTTTTTGCATCCGTTGAGCTGTTCCTCATGGCCTTAGCTGTGATGATGTCAAGTCATTTTACCCAAATAATACATGATGAGTCAGTGTTACACAGCGTTACAGATTCTACGGTCAAGTTCCAAACGAAGGTCCAAGAGCTTTAAAAAACTAAGGACTTTACAAAAATACCGCGGTGGTGGTGTACTGACTCGGGTGTGATGGGCGAGCCCTCCTCCTCGTGCAGGTCGGGCAGCCGGTCCAGGCCCAGGCACTGCCGCCGCAGCATGTCCACCTCGACCTTCAGCGGCCGGTAGTCCTCGTGGAGGCGCGACGCGTTAGACAGCTTGCGGCCCATGCTCTCCTCCGTTTGTTTTATTACGGTCTCCATCTGCGAATTGAGACGCTCACGTTATAGACTATTTAAAAAAATATTAGGAACCTTATAAGCCGTGATAGCCTAATGGTTTAAACGACCGCATTCCACTCCGGAGGTACCGGGTACGAATCCGGCTAACACCAATGAATTTTTCAATTTATCTGCTGTTAGTATAACACCAACTAATATCACGCGGTTTGACGATGAAGGAAAACATCGTGAGGAAACCTGCATATCTATGTGATGAGCATCCGTGCTCGCACTAGTATGTGAAATGGAGAAGGCAATGGCAACACCACTCCATTATAACTGACAAGTAAGTCGTCGTGTGTTTCATTACACATGATGACCACGACTCTCAGTCATGAGGAAATACGACTTAGAAGAAATGTTACTGTGAAATGATGATGCGAATAGGAAGTTGAACTCCTGCCTTTAACAATAAGCTTTTAATTAAGATGCTAACACAGCACTAACGCTTACGACTTAGACACGAATGAAATACGAATTAAACAATTTTTTCAAGTTTTTATTCTTTGTTTTCTAGCTTTTATCCCTTAGGGATATGTCAGCCCCATTGACAGCATGAATACAAAAAAAAACTACACTACTGGTTCAATTATGGATAAAAAAAATGGTACAAGTAGAAATTGTAATAACGATGACACCTCAAACCGTAAACATGTCAAAAATATCTAGAGCCGTGATCACCCAGTTAAAGACCTACTTATCCATAACACGTAGTTAGTAGAGCTTCCAAAGCAATATTGTGTGGAGTTTGGATGGTAATAGCTAGCTGGTAGTAGACCATATTGTAAATCTGCCGCTATAACAGCATCGTTATATATACTAGTGTTAGGTCTCTGTCGGAGACCGTCTAGGTACCACCGCAGTGACTATTTCTACCATCAAACAGTAATGTAGCTAGTGAAATTACTGGGGTAACAAGACTTAACAACTTGTCTTAAGACGACGAGCGCAATGTGGTGCAGTGTATACCATCTTAACCAGCGCCGCGTTATGGTTACCATCAGGTGAATGTCTTTCTCATCTCGTCGCTTAGTACAAAAAAAAAAGTACATCTTTCACTAGAGACCATTTGAAATTGAGGTCGAGTGCTAACATTAAAGAAAATAGTAATAGATTTTAAAGAAAAGTATCACATGCATACAATAGTCCGTAATATTTCAAGACTAATCTAGATCTGTTATACTAAATGATCGAAAAAAAAATAAACTGTCTATTGCACAGAGTGACCAACAGTCAGTGTCTACAAATAGCCTGAATAATGATTATTTTTTTTTGTACTACTTTGCGACAAGACGCGCAAGACGTTCACCTGATGGTAAGTGATACGCTTGCCCATGACAACGTGGTGCTACGTAAGATGGTACACACTGCACCACATTGCGCTCGTCGCATGGAGACATAAGGTGTTAAGCCTCGTTACCCCAGTAATTACACTAGCTACAGCGCCCTTCAAACCGGAACACAGTAATGTTTGCACACTACTATTTGTCGGTTGCAATAGGAGCTGCGGTGGTACCCATCCAGACGGTCTCCGGCAACAGAGACCTATCATTACCTAAATTGGCTACGTTCATTAGACTTTTATTATTTTAGCCAATCCGCTCTTGACCGGCGCATTGATTAAATGTTCTTAAATTATATAAAAATATAGAATAAAAAATGGCTGGCGGCTGACAGCAAAATATTTCAAGAATGACCCAATCTTCGGAAATATGAATAATGATGATGATGATAAAATTTGCATTATTGTATCAGCACACTTGCTATCCAATATATACGGATATAAGGAGTGAGACGGTAGCAAGGTTTTATTTTCTTATTAAATATAATTAGCACTGTTTCAAATAAATGAGACGCTGACAACAAGGCACAGAAGGTCCTATTACATTGGTCCTGGTTACAAACCTTGGTTACTTGGTGCCAAATAAGAAAGTCGTTTGGCTCCTTGCTCCTAATGAGAACAGCAAATGAGCAGAACTTGCCGGTGTCTTCTGTTACTAGCTCAGTGCTTTCTACCGCCGCAGATCACATCGCCACTTAACACCAACAAGAATCGTGGTTAAGCAGTTAACAATTTTAATATCATGCTGCTTTTAGACATTTATAATCCGTGTTAAGATAAATTGTCTACATAATGCGAGCAGCGATGAATTAGAACAGTCTATCAGCATCAGTGTTTCCGTTCAGATATGTGGGTATCCTTTAGAGTGAATAGGTTAGTTCTAGACTAGTGCCATTTACTATCAATGACCATGTGACCAATTGAGATTAAATGCTATACAATTAAAAAGAAAACTGTTAAATTTTTGGATAAGTAGTCTCTGTGAACTGATTAGTCTACGAAACGGCGCACGCGCACAGATAAAATAAACACGGTAATGCGTTACAATTGTGCGCCAACAATAGCCCGCCCGCCGGCCGCACCGTGCTGCAATAACAAACATTCTACTCCGTAAAGACCCAACAGGAAATCATGGAACAATGAAAGAAAATCATACCACAAATTCTTAACTGCATAAGTTATATGCTTAAATAAGTATAATATTATAATTCGAAACAAATGAAAAAAAAAAAAACACTTAAGGCGATTTAGGTAGTAAACAAACATCATTAGATTCCAATTTGGTGTCTTCATAATTAATACAAGAAAACTGACTACATGTGAAATATTTTTGTTCATGTAACTTATTTTATGTTTATCCGATGATATCACATGCTCGCATATAACAATGCAGCTCTTTTAAGGTTGTTAACACTGCATCGGTTTTATCACATTTAGAAACATCTTGTCTGTTCCACTTGGCAATGAGAAGGAAAACTCTGAAGACTGCCTAATAATAAATAATGTTTACAGATAAAGAATAATGAAATTGTAATTATGCCTAATTGTCTCTCACAGGCAGTCTAGCATAATTGAAATATTTAAACACTATTGTTAAAATCATTACTTTGTATTAAATCTCTATAATAAAAATTCATCACAAAAATAAAATTAAATGATTTTATATGGTGTACTACGCACTCCATGTAAAATACATCAAAATTTAACAGTATATAGAAGAGGGACTTCACTTTAAGTTTTACTTACTTTGTTGATGATGAATGAGTCAACCATAGTCACATAACCAAATTATATAAAACATTTATAGGAACTTTCTAACACACCCTTTTACATGCTACTGTTAGATATCAGACATAAACACCTCTTGTTGGCCTATTAAAATAGCAACTATTTTTTAATTAAAGTTTTGCTTAACTATTTATATACGTTTTGCAATTTATAAATCTTTTAGGTATCTGCTATGGTCACAATGTAAACAACTCAATTTTAAATTTCTTTGCAGATCTTTTCATTATCAATTACTTGTAACCATTGTTCACCCAGTGGCAAATGTTTAATATGTGGTTTACTGTTAACTAACCGCATTGATATCTGCGTGTATCTGTCGCAGTTCCTCGACATGGCTCATCTTCTCTTGCTGCAACAGTTCCATTTCCCGCTTGTACTGCGCGAGGCACCGGCCCTCCTGGTCCCCGCTGCGCACTTCATTTAGAATGCTACGCTTCAGCCGCTCCAATGTAATCGTCTTATTTCTACGCAATATTCAATAGATTTAAAAATTTTATCCCTCTAAGAACACAATTTTTAATTTCCCCATGAAGTGCATGCACAATACATTATTTGATATGTAATTACAATAACATTTGCAATTTTTTTCATCAAGTTAAATTATATGTAGTTATGAAATATAATAATAATGTATATTATGTCAAGTGGTTATTGATCGCGCCTACAGGTGCGAAGACATTACGAATAATAATTAAAAAAATAGATACCTGATCTCTTTCATCGCCTCTAATTTGTGATAGATTTCTCTTTCGTTTTCTGCGGTCATTTCTCAGTTACGTCAAAAACAAATAAGCAGCCTGAAAAAGCTGTTTTTGAAAATATAAACTAAACGAAAACGCACAAAGCGTCAATGCAATAAGCGAACATGAGATTAACTAGTGATGTACCTTTTCGTGCTATTTTAATTTACTCTATTAAATGAAGTGAATTATACAATATAAAATACTTTGGCGATAACAACGAGAAAAAAAACTATTTGATTACTATTTACCTACAAAAGCAAAAATGTTTTATAATCTATTTCTTAGTTAAATAAAAAATTTTTTTACAAAATTCAAATTTGCTGTCGGTTCAAAAACAAGCTTGTGAGAATTTATTTGTCTATGAATTGCAATAATGAAAATGGCCGCTTGACCGTCGAAAGCGGCTTGCTGTCAAAATATAAAAATAATTTCATAAAGCGCGTATGCCCTTTTTTTATGAAATTTGACGGTTTTAACAAAGTATTCTTACATAAGAACTGGATGAATTTAATAATTTTCGTTTCAAATGTTGAAATAATTTACTTGCAAAGGTCATTTACACCTTTGCGAATCGCTTCGTGTGGTGCGTACTGAAGCAGCACTTGTGAATCGGTGTTTACATCTCAGGATGAGCGAAGAGGACAGCGAAGGCTCATCCGTGCGACTTAAACCGAAGATTAAAAAAGTGGTTCTCTTGTCGTCTGGTTCGGATTCTGATAGCGATGATAGCGTCGGCGTGGCGGGGACACGTAGAAAAAGACTCAGGGTGAATAGCACCTTAACCGACGATGTAGTTTATGTATGATTTTATGAAATAGTAACGATTAAATTTATTTCCAGGTTATGAGTGACAGTGGATCAAGCAGTAGTAGTGGAAGTTCTGTGGTCGGTGGTACGCGGCGGAGACGCAACCTGCCTATTTTACGGGATTCGGAAGAAGATAGCGATGCCTCGGCTTGGGCCACTGATCATTCCGATAGACCCAAAGCGGCGCCTCAAGCCCTGACCGTTAAGTCCACATCAGGATTTGCGTCAGATAGTTCCGAGGGCAACTCTGATAAATGTTCAATATGTCTTCTTCGTTTTACAAACCAGGAAGTGGGTACGCCACAGAACTGCGAGCACATATTTTGTTTGGACTGCATATCGGAGTGGGCGCGCAATGTGAATACATGCCCAGTAGATAGATCGAATTTTGATTTTATTATTGTTAGATCACATGCAGGAGGACGGGTCCTTCGCACAGACCCAGTCGTAGTAGCAGATTACGGAGAACGTTTCGAAAACTCCTTATCAGAATTTCCTACAGTTTGTGAGGTGTGTACTTAGTAATACTATTCTTTTTTATTTTATTAATGATTAATAGAAAATAATGTTTATTTTAATGTCTAGGACAGGCATTGCTCTTATCTTAGAATTACAATAACTAATTTTTATAACAATTTCTCTAAGATGTTTTCAATACTGATGATAAATATCAAATTATTTATATACAGGTGTATAATAGGTGTGAGCTATTAATTTTACAATTATATAACTCTAATAAACAGAATTACACTAAACAACAGTGTTACCATGTACAATTTATTTCCAGGTATGTGTTAGTCCAGACAGTGAGGAGACATTGTTGCTTTGTGATGGTTGTGAAAGTGGATACCATATGCACTGCTTGACACCACCCCTCACAGAGGTATAATTTATTTAACTTCTTGTTTAGTTAAAAAACATGAGATGTTCACCTGATGGTATCTGACACACCTGTTGTTAATAATTTCTTATTAGTGAGGATTACCTTTTGTACCATATTATATACATCACCTAGAAAAGTATGATATGAAGTCTCATTACTTCATGAGCTATGCTTCCTTATAAACCGGAATGTAGCAATATTATATGGTGGCAAAAATAGGAGCTCTAGTGATACTTCTTGAAATATTTATTTATTTATTTCAAACTTTGTTTGCACACAAATAAATATTGTACAAAAAGGCAGGCTTAATGCCATAGGGCATTCTCTCCCAGTCAACCTCGGCAGTGGGAAATAGTCCTTGTTAAAGCAATATGCCTTAAAAACAATGTTTTAAGATTAACCTCCATAATCAACTAAAGAAAAGTTAAAGTAACCTTTAAGTATAACACTAGCTTCACCAAAGTATCTTTATAACCCCTGATGATGTACAACTTTCCGCACATTTCTTTATAAACTTCATGGTTTTTGTATGTATGTTGTCTAGTAAGTTTTAACTTATATTTTACGAGATGCTATGCTTTGGTATTAAGAGTTTTACCAACACATTTGTACCCCTAAATCTAAATATAGTTTTAGTTTATTAAAACAGCCCTTTATTAAAACAGTTACAAATAAAGTTTCCATAAATGTAGTAATAAGTTATCAAGTAATATGTGAAATATGTATTTTATTATGCAATCACAATGTTCTGTTCATAGTTTCATTTAAATTGTAAGGATATGGTTGAATTTTTTATATTTGCGATGTACCTTTCTAAATTGGCTATTGAAAATGTAATTTTAATTAAAAATAATGTTTTGAGTAGTTATGACAAATTGTTTATGTGGTGTATTTTTGATATTGGGTATGTGATGTTTATTAATGATTTTCAGATCCCTTTAGATGAATGGCTCTGTCCAAGATGTATTGATCTTATGGAAATTATTTATTACCCTGTATTGAGAGATGAGAATTTTTCTGCTGATGTTAATGACTTGAATGTCGGTGAAGGCCGCGGGTCAGCTGTATTGAGACAACACAGGAATGAGAGAAGTTCAACGAGAAATCGGAGCACTACTGAACAGGCCTCTTCATCAAACGGACATGGAAATACTAATTTAAATGAATTACCAACCACATCTCTTGGTACAACATCTTCACACCGGCGCACATATTCTAAAAAGCGTTCACAACGCAGGAGACGGAAGGCGAGGACATCCAAATCGGTTATTGTCGAACATAGAATAAATAAAAACAACGAATACACTGTAATTAAAAGGGTAAAACGGAAGGCGAAATGGGTTAGTTAAGTGTGGCAGTTTCTGTGATAAATGTGTTGTTTTTATTCAACGTGACCATTATCATGTTGATCTATTGGTTTTTCCGTCAACTTTTCGTGTAGGAATGTTAAGAGAGGCCTATGTTCAGCAGCAGGCATGTTCTGGCTGATTACTATAATAATAAAAAAATAAGTAAAGTTTTTTAATGTTATTTGTTTGTGTTTTTAGTTAGGTAAAATTCTGTGATTTTTATATACAGGCAAAATCACGGCAGCCGCGGACAGCAGCGAGGCGTTCCCATGTACGAGCCAGTGTTCGAGCAAAGCTGGTCAACTTGAATGAAGCACATTCGGTGCAAGTCTACACGCCGCCCTCTGGCGCCCAGGACTTGACCTCACTCCGGCACAGGGCCGGTATCACATCTCTTAGTCTCTTTGGTAATGACAGCCAGTTTGATCACTTCTCTGATGATGAAACGGATGTAAATATATCACACGGGCCCATGACCGCTGTGGCAATCAGGCCAACCTCCAGTATACTTAATGCCTACAGACAGGTAAATTAACTCTTATGCTTAACATTTGTTGAAAAAAATTAGAAAGTATTTATAATAGGTTTTTAATTTTTTTTTAGACTAGAAGAAAGATGATTTCTATTCCATCACCACCTCGTGCAACCACTGCGCCGGATATTCTTTCTAGCATAATGGAGAGTCAAACTCTGTTACACTCCAAGAACACTATTGTATCTCTATCTAGAGATGGCAATATTGATATAAAACCTAAATCAAATAACAAAATTAGTTTACCAAAAAGTAATACGAGGTCGACGACGAACGAAAGACTTGACCTCTCGAAAGGCGAAGATGCGTCTAAGAAAACTCCGTCGTATCCCGGACAGTCGAGAGGGGGAGGATGGGGTGGCGGCTATCGCGGAAACTACCACAGAGAACAGAACACGAACAATTTTAACAGAGGCAATAACTATGATAATAATTACGGCGGTAACTATCAAAATCAAAGGCAGGGCATGAACTACCAAAACAATATGAGACGCGATGACACAGACTCATACGGTAACTACGCGAGAAGGCCGCCGCAGTTTTCGCATAATGACGATTCTTACTTTGACAGATCCAGGAGGCAGCTTCAGAACGACGCTAATAGAGGACAAAATTATCAGCAACATCAAAATCAGAGATTGAACGACCAACAACCTCCTCATCAAGGTCCAGGCCGATTCAGTTTAAGTACATCATGGCAACCGTTTCCTATTGGACCTGGACCAAGACTAGAAAGCCCACTAATACAGAACAGACATTCCTTCGGCGGATTTGACAATCCTCTCGACATGCGAATGGGACAAGCGCCGCCTCCTGTCAGTTCAATGAGCATAAATAACGACATGTTCACTCGCTCCGAGACCATCGTAGATAAATCACAAACATCAAGCTATCAGCCATTACCTGAACCGCCTATCTTCAACTTCACTAAAATGCCAGACGTTGAAAAATCGGAAGACGAGAAAAGTGATTCCGGTTTAGTGATCGATACCGAAAAGTACGACCCGACTGAACCAACCAATGATGACGACAGTTGCGATGAAAGAACGACAGATGAGAAATCTGCTACGCCCACAGCATCAGAACAATCACCACCACCGACGCCTGCCGCTGTTCAAAACATATTGGCGGGAATTGACACCAGTACAATGAATGTGCCTCATAATATTTTAGATAGTGCTGTAAGACAGGTTCTTAAAGAACACAGAAATTTAATAGTGTCCCCTAATATTCAACACGATGTGTCTAATAATGATAAAAGTGACGAGGACTCTGATGGTGATTGTCCGAATTTTTCTATTTATTCCGCTACAAGTGTTCATATAGCCAATAACAGCAGTAATCTAACAGTCGAAGTAGCCAAGGAAGTGCCGCAAGACAATCTCGAAGATCTTGTGCAAGAAGATGATGATAGCACTCCACCAGAAACAACGCCCACTCACGTAGTATCCAGTTCGGAAACAAACAGTAGCAAACCTGCAAAAGAAGTTACAGCCTATAATAATAAACTTGCATATTCTAGTTCAGACAATAGTTTAAAAAAGAAAATTGATGATGAGTATAAAGAAAAAGTATCTAAAAGGTGTCCAATAACAAGTAACACTAGAAACCCCATTACAATTAAACTGAATACGACTTCGCTCCTAAAACGGCAATTAAATTTATATGATGAAGATACAAGTGAAGAAAGTGAGACTGTTGATAAATCTGAAACGGCGGATAAAGTTGAGAAAGTGAGTAAACCGGAAGTAATATCAGAGGCTATACGAGATGAAAAACCACGACACAGTTTTAACACGACTCCGAATGAATTACTTAAAGGTTCAACAGAGGAAGAGAGCAAACTTGTAGATACTGCAACGTCCAATGAGAAGATTGAACCTATAGAACCAGTATTATCTCGAAGTCTAGATACTGTTATTACACCAAATACGGAGAATGACGATGGTTTAAACGAAGCAAAGAGTGAAGTACAAAATGAACTTTTAGTAAATGAAATGATTGCAGAATTACACGGGGAAACTGAGCAATCCCTTGGAGCAAATGAAGTGTCAAAAAAAGAAGATGATGAAAAGAATGCCAAAACTGATAGTGATAAATCTGACAACGAGGTCCATTCTGAGGAAGACGGCGATTCAGGTGATGAACTTTGTCTGAATACTCTATCTCCAGTAAAAGAAGAGTCTCAGGAAAGGGAGAAAGATGGAGAGAAAATGACGGAGTCCATTAGCGAAACTGAGGACGAACGTAGTTATACGCCTTGCCTAGACGAAAATAAGTCAAAGGATACGTCGCTCGAGAACGAAAAAGAAAAAGGAATTGAAGGTCTCGACACGGAAATGATATCGGAGGAAGAAGGAAACGAATTGTTCTCTGAAAATGAGAAAGTTCCTTCAGAGACTTCAACTTCACCAGTCCGAACTCAAGGAACAGGTGAAGAAAAAGTAGAGAGAGTACTGATCAAAAAGAAGGACGGCAAAGGGGAAGAACGAGATGATAGCAAAAAGAAAAAGAAAAAGGAATCTAAAAAGGAAAACAAAGACAAAAATAAGACAAAAAACAAAAAAAGTGAAATTGCTTTCAAAAAACTTAGTAAAAATGGAAAAGAGAGGAATTATAGGGAAAGAGATAAGGAAGAAAAGACGAAGAGTAAAAAAGATCGTCGCGAGTCAAGTGAAACAGCAGATGAAAAACAAAAGAGACGAAAGGAAAAAAGGAAAGATTTAGAGAGATACGATGTTAGGACAGTAGTTTCGGAAAAAAGAAAAAAGATGAAAGACCCTTTCGGAAGAGACATTTCTCCGCGTATGCGGTCCACGTCACTATCTCCTCTTGGCGACCAATCGCCTTCACGGAGCAGACGCTCCCTGTCTAAAAGTCGAAGATCATCGTCGAGAGGCAGAACATCGATGCCAAAACTAAGAAGATCCCTGTCGAGAGGGCGCAAGTCGGCGTCTACAACTAGACGTTCTCTGTCGCGCGGCCGAAAATCTCTTTCGCGGAATCGCAGATCTCTCTCAAGAATTCGAAAATCGTTATCACGCGGCCGAAGATCGCGCTCACTTGGAAAACGATCTCTATCGAGAGGTCGGAGGTCCTCGTCGAGAGGGAGACTATCAATTCCGCGAATTCGCGCGTCGCCTATTCGCGGTAGAAAATCGCCGTCTCGCGGTCGCGCATCTCAGCTGAGAGTGCGCAGTCCGGTATTGAGAGGGCGACGGTCGCCGTCGTCGGTGGTGCTGAGGCGTGCGCGCGCGTCGCTGTCGCCGCGCTCGCCCACGCCGCGCGTCTCCCCGCGCCGCTCGCCGCGCCGCTCCGCCGAGCGCAAGCGGCGCCGCTCCGTCTCCCCGCGCCGCCGCGCCTCGCCCCTGCGCCGCCGCTCCGCGTCTCGAGGCCGGAAGCGGCGCCGAACCGCTTCCCGAAGTCCTAAACCTAAACCAACGAAAAAGAAGAAGCGCTCGCGATCCGGGCGGCCCTCGCCGCGCCGTCGCTCGCCGCGTCTTAAGTCTCCCAAAAGGAAAAAGAACAAACGCCTTTCCGGCAGCCGCTCCCCGGAGCCGGAGCCGCTGCACGCGGGGGCGGACTGGTCGCCGCCCTCGGTGGATTCGCGCCTGCTGTCGCCTCGCACTCCGCCCCCGGAGTTCTCTCCGGAGCCCTGTCAATTGAGGGTGGTCGTAGCGACCGACGACAAACGTAAGCGCAAGGAGAAGAGACGCCGCGACCCCGAGCGGCAGCGGCACAAGCGCAACCGCGACGTCGTCGGTCCTTCGAAGGAGGTGTTCACGTCCGGCGACAACATACTCGTCAGCGTCAGCTTCAAGGACCAGGAGCGAGAGGAGCAAGGAGATAAGCGCAAACGACGGGAAACTAAACGCGAGAAGCGGAAACGGAAGCGCACGACGAATCCGCCCGAAACGGAAACGGTGAAGCCGGTGGCCATCATTGACCTCGAACGCTCGCCGTTCCGCGAGCTCACGCCTTCGCCGAAGAACGTGATAGTGCTAAGCGACAGCGACCACGGAGACAAGGAAGAGAACAGGGTCCCCGGGCCGGAGGAAGCGGAGTGCGCGCCGACGGCGGAACCCTCGCCGAGCGCGCCCGCCGCCGGGCCCAAGACGCCGCCCGAGCCGGAAGCGGCGCCCGAGCCGGCCGCGTCGCCGCGCTCGCCCACGCCGCGCGTCTCCCCGCGCCGCTCGCCGCGCCGCTCCGCCGAGCGCAAGCGGCGCCGCTCCGTCTCCCCGCGCCGCCGCGCCTCGCCCCTGCGCCGCCGCTCCGCGTCTCGAGGCCGGAAGCGGCGCCGGACCGCTTCGCGAAGTCCTAAACCTAAACCAACGAAAAAGAAGAAGCGCTCGCGATCCGGGCGGCCCTCGCCGCGCCGTCGCTCGCCGCGTCTTAAGTCTCCCAAAAGGAAAAAGAACAAACGCCTTTCCGGCAGCCGCTCCCCGGAGCCGGAGCCGCTGCACGCGGGGGCGGACTGGTCGCCGCCCTCGGTGGATTCGCGCCTGCTGTCGCCTCGCACTCCGCCCCCGGAGTTCTCTCCGGAGCCCTGTCAATTGAGGGTGGTCGTAGCGACCGACGACAAACGTAAGCGCAAGGAGAAGAGACGCCGCGACCCCGAGCGGCAGCGGCACAAGCGCAACCGCGACGTCGTCGGTCCTTCAAAGGAGGTGTTCACGTCCGGCGACAACATACTCGTCAGCGTCAGCTTCAAGGACCAGGAGCGGGAGGAGCAAGGAGATAAGCGCAAACGACGGGAAACTAAACGCGAGAAGCGGAAACGGAAGCGCACGACGAACCCGCCCGAAACGGAAACGGTGAAGCCGGTGGCCATCATTGACCTCGAACGCTCGCCGTTCCGCGAGCTCACGCCTTCGCCGAAGAACGTGATAGTGCTAAGCGACAGCGACCACGGAGACAAGGAAGAGAACAGGGTCCCCGGGCCGGAGGAAGCGGAGTGCGCGCCGACGGCGGAACCCTCGCCGAGCGCGCCCGCCGCCGGGCCCAAGACGCCGCCCGAGCCGGAAGCGGCGCCCGAGCCGGCCGCGTCGCCGCGCTCGGCCGGCACGGCGCCCTCCGCGGGCTCGGCCGGCTCGGCGCGCTCGCCGGATGCGTACGACCCGTTCGAGCCGACCCGCTCGCCCTCCGCCTCGCCCGGCGCGGCCGCCTCGCCGCGCGCCATGACGCTGGAGGCCGCGCAGCGGACCAACCTCTCCGCGGACGAGGTGCTGGCGCGGCGGCCGCTCTCGCCGATGGAGAAGGTGCTGGCGCTGCTGCAGTCCACTCGCGACGAGGCGCCGGAGCCGCCGCCCGGACCGGAGCCGGAGCCGGCGCCGCGCGTCGTGCTGCCCGAGGCGCCGCGCGCGCCGCCGAAGCTGTTCGTGGGCAAGGCGGAACCGATCAAGTCGCTGCCCGTGAAGCCGATGGCGCGCCGCGAGGACGAGCCGGACGACTCGCCGTACTCGCCGGGCTCCAGCGACTTCGGCGACCTGTTCGAACCGCCGCCCGGCGCCGCCAAGCCGCCCGCCGCCAAGCGCGACATGTTCGACGCGCTGTTCGACAAGCCGCCGTCCAAGCGTAAGAGCAAGTCCTCCGCCGCCAAAGTGCCCGTTAAGTTCAACAAAAAGAAAGGTTCATAACATTTAAATCAATACTCAGACCTTTTCTCGGGAATATTTAGACGTCCACGCGCAGCTTGACGCAGCGCAGAGGATGCTGAAGTAATGGCAATTTTGCAGAATTTGATATTTAGTTTTGGCATCTTTTATCACTTTACACATCACTGTTTCCGGTTGTCAACACATTGAGAGCCGGAGTATTCTGGGTATAATAAACAAAACACCCACAATGTGTCTCGTCGGCTTGAGGCGTTTAATCTCGTTACCCCAGTAATTTCACTAGCTACAGCGCCCTCCGAACTGGAACACAGTAATGTTTGCACAATACGTCTTTGCGAGTCATAGAATGATTTAAAGCAGAGGTTCCCAAAGTAGTACATGTAGACTCCTGGCCCAGACTTGAAAAAAAATTGAGGTTCTCAAGTAGTTAGTGGGGTCCACGAAAACTATTCTGGTTTCGAAAGTAAGGAACAAAAATATTTACTTGGTGTTAACTATCGACGTAGGCAGATATTACTACAAAAGAATTAGGAAAGTCAAAAGAAATTCTTTGAAAGAATTGAAATAAAATAAAAAGGATTTTTTTTTATAGAAAATGCTCGTTAGACCTTAAATAATAAAGCTTTATAATCTATCAGATTTTTTGGGTTAAATTTTATAGAGCTACCAGTTAACTCAACCCAATTTTTTTGTCCATACTCCATATGTTAAAAATAATACTTTCTATTATTTAGCTTTTTTCTTAACTTTTTCTAGTACTAAGTGTATTTTGAGGTTAAGCTGCTACTTGTTAAAACAAGTTCCGCCATTTTTCTTTTCATTTTAACCACTCGGATTTTAGGGATGGGATGCCACCGAGACTGGGAATACACTAGATAATGTAGCAGCAGGGGGTCTACAGAAGATAGTAACATTTTGGGCGGAAATAGTTTGGGAGCCTCTGATTTAAAGCATGCGTTGTGTTGAGAAGAAATGTTTGAACCTTTCATTGTTTCAATTTAACAGGAAACAAGACCCATGTTGGCGTGAAGGTAGACGAAGATAACCTGAAAATCCTTGACGACCTGCCCAGCTCCGCTGTGGAAATGCAGGTCAAGAGCAAAGTAAGTGTATACCGGTATTACAAAGCGTTTAAAGTTAACTTTAACCACGGCTAAATTGTGTTATTACAAGTTTTTCAGGACACAGAAATATAGAGTTGTGTTTCATAATCTTGAGGTGATTGAGCTTGTACCATCAGACTAATTAAATGTTGACACGGACCCGGGACCGGGTCAAGAGCCACACGCTTAGCAACTGCGCTGGAGCGTTTGCTAAGCGCTGGTCTCTGATGAATGCGATGGCATCAGTAAAGATAGGGCCTTCCGCAGTTCCTCAAGAAGCTGAACCGGCAGGAGCGCGTGGTGGAGGAGGTGAAGCTGGTGCTCAAGCCGCACTACAACAAGAAGCACGTCACCAAGGAAGAGTACAAAGACATACTGCGGCGCGCCGTGCCCAAGGTCTGCATAACTTCCTGTTGTCTTTTTTTTTATTCTTCGAGACGAGCGAGACGTTCACCTGATGGTAAGTGATACGCTTATCCATAACGCGGCGTTGGTTAAGATGGTATACACTGCACCACATTGCGCTCGTCGACATAAGGCGTTAAGTCTCGTTACTCCAGTAAATTCACTAGCTTACAGCGCCCTTCCAACTGGTACACAGTACTGTTTGGCGGTTGGAATAGTTACTGCGGTGTTACCTAGACGGTCTCCGACAACGGAGACCCACCAGCAGTGATCTCTCTTGGTCAGGACAGTTGCAGGTGCCAAAGCTGCTGCTCAACAGTAGTGTGTCTAGAATGTTACTAATGGGCACCACCACTTACCACCACAATTCTGTTCTTCCTTAATATTTGTATAAACACATATTTTGTGTGTGGCCCTAATGTTACAAATATACATACCTTGTAGCTACATTGTTAATCTAGAATTTAATCCGTGGTTCACTTAACGTTCCCACTGTTGGGACTGAGCTCTTCTACAAAGAGAACCAAAGCCTTATCCACTACAATTTCCAAATTATCACATCTCCATTCAAGTTAGCTAGCAGCTAGCTTTTATAGCTTTACGTGTGATAATGAATATTTTGAAATCTTGATGAGTTACACACATGTCCGTTGCAGATCTGCCACAACAAGTCCGGCGAGATCAACCCGACCAAGATCCAGGCGCTGGTTGAGGCGTACGTGAAGAAGTTTAGAAAAAAACACAAACTCGGCCTGGCGTAGCGCCCCCTGGTGTAGCAGTGCAGAGTTTTAATTTAGCGTACGTGTAATTGCGGAAGACCTACTGATATCAGATGATTGTAATTATAATTTATATTGTACGGACAGTGTATTTTACTTAATGTTTTATTTAATTGAAATAATATAGAGTTAAATTTATATAAATAATTGTTTTTTTTTTTGTAATTGAACAACGAACCATTTGTATGTCTCATTGACACAACCATCCAAGTATACCAACTTACTGGCAGTAAGTATATATAGCCGGAGACTAAAGCCTGCTATCGCCTAGCAGTAGTGTACAAATATTACTGTGTTCCAGTATGAAAGTTGCTGCAGTTACTGAGAACATATGAACTGAACGATGATATGAAGAATTTGCTGTAGCTAGTGTAATTACTGCGGTAACGAGACTTAACACCTTATGTCTCAAGGCGACGAGCGCAATGTGGTGCAGTGTGTACCATCTTAACTAGCACCGCGTTGTTATGGGCAAGCGTATCACTTACCATCAAGTGAACGTCTTGCTCGTCTCGTCGCATAGTAGTATAAAAAAAACTGAAAATGTTTAAATCTTTTTGGTCTCAGCGTCCTTTGATATAATTTTTAGCAAAGAATTAAAATAAAATATAAATAATTTTAAATTATTTATTGCATAAAATAAACTAAGACTACATCTTGCTACATAGGTTCCTAGATTATATGCGAAGTCTGTTTATAGAGAGCTAAAAACAAAACTGATCCTCTAGTTGTCATTCAGTGACGTGTGGGTCATGGGGCCCATGTGTATACACACGATGCACGTTCGCGTCAAATTCAATAAAAAAAATCACACAATAATTATAATTGCATGTGATAACAATCATGGCATGAAACTGAACATCAGTGTTGCCGTTTCTTTGGCAGTTTGTAGCGAGATTGTGTTGCCTGATATGTTTTATAAGAAATTAAAATATAAATCCAAAAGTACAGTACAATCATGTTTTATCTAATAACATAATATATATTTTATTGCCCCTTTGTTCATATGTCTAGGGTCACAGTTGACCTTATCCGATAGGAATGCACATATGTACTGAAATGAGGTGCAATGAATTCATTATTTCTAGATCTTAAATAGTTATTGTATAATCTCAAACATAAACCTTAGAATAAACATACAGTAAATTTTAAGTTTCACTAAACGGTGCCTGTTAAGTTATAATTACTTATCTCAAACAGGTAAACAACTGTACCGCTCCATCTTGGGTGTAGATATAATTAATGAACCCTTTAATTAACATACCAATTATAGATTTATATATAGTTTCAAATTATCTACATATATAAGAATATGTTTTAATTTTCTATACAAAAAATTCTAAGCACCTAAAATGAAATTAAGCTGTGAGCTCCGTTCACAATCCAGACTGGTAAGCAATCTAGACCGCGATGGCAAAACCTAGACGCTTGTTAGCGACGTCGAACTCCGTGTAGTACTTGCCGATGAAGACGTCGCCAAGGATCCACAGCGGGCCATTGGGTGGCGGGATGTCCAGCCCCATGAAGCCGGACAGGCAAACGGTCTTGCCGAACTGGGACACCTGGGGGCCACCCGCCGAACATTTTAAATTGGATGTAAACTTTACTGCTGTGTAGTACACGTTAGGTTGTCCTTCACCATAAAGGAGCTTACTGTAATATCTTCCAGACTAAGCATTACTATACAACAATTGCTGTAGCTAGCAAGCAACGAGACCAGGACGTTCACCGAGTTAAAAGTGATACGACCACCTTGAGACATGATACGTAAGTACTATAATAATGAGACCTACTCTCTCGACTCTTCTAATGAGATTTTATGAATTAAAATGAACTCAACGTGGTGTCCAAGTGAATGTTAAAAAAAGTTTTTATCCACTCACCCTCAAGATGTAGTCGGAGCCGTCGAGGGTGAATGTGTTCCCGCTGATGGTGAAGTCGACCGGCGGGAGGGAGGGGATAAGCGAGCAGTCCACCGCGTACTGCCCGAACGCGATGGGGGTCGCGCCCAGCGCCCGGTTCAATGCCGCCACCTCCTCCACGGGGCCGCCGATCAGCGAGGTGCCGGTGTCAGCGATGGCAGAGCAGCCCTAATGTATATACGACGATTGTTTAGAAGTTATTTCTTATTGTTGTAAATGGTCTACACGTTGATAAGCAGTGCAGTTGAGTTTGTACCCACAGGTATCTTTAGTTCGCCGAGACCCCCGTGTATCCGGTAAGTCTACAAAAAGGCAAATGAGTACTAAAAGTTTGGTTACTGACTTCGTTACTGATGTTACCTTAGCGCAGAAGGTCTGCCCGGAGATCTGTATAGTGTCCATGCGGAAGCGCCAGTAGGTCGGTTGCACTGGCACGTAAGTGAAGTTCCCGCGGTAGTGAGCCGGGTCTGAGCCGCCGAGTATGATCTCCCCGCCCTGAGCCGCGTTGGGGTCGCTGCGGAACCACAAAAATATTTAGCGGTCACCGAACGAAACTTGGATTAACTGAACCGACAGAATTAAATTTTGTTTACTAGTTATCTATAATTTTATATGGCGTCAAGTGACCAGACCCAAGTATGTAGGAAGCGTGTTCATTTGGAACAGCGATGCTGTTACAATATCAGCTAGGCAGACAGGTCCAAGTAAGCTATATCACCATCCCAAAGTGATGTGTTATTGCTGGTAAGCCTCGTTTTACCGGACTGTTTAGATAGACCACCTGGTTCAAGCGCTAAGCAGTACTTTTATCAGTTTTTAATTTGACGTTATTCTAATGAGCTACCAAGTAGTTTAGTATTATGATATGTATAAATGGTAATGTAGTTTTGTTTTACCAGCACACAGTGTAGACTCACCGGTTGAGGTAGAATGAGAAGATCGGCTGCACCAGCCCCTGTTCCACCATATTATCGAACACCGGTGTCACTCCGTCTACTGCGATGCTGTCAACGAGATTATGTCAATTAACACTTGCATAACTTTACTAACCCACTCTTTGTTCCCACTGCTGGGATTTGGAAATCTGAAGGAGAACGCAATTCAATCATCAAACTGGCTATGTGATGGTTGTGATCTGTTTTTCTAAGAACATTTCTTTCCCCACGAGTTTGAGATTATAATTAATGATAACTTTAGTTTATTATTTCAATACTTTTTGATTATAAGAACATTATTTATGTATCAGTTATGTAATTGAATGAAGCTATGATAGCTCAGGCCAGTAACGACCTTGTAGACTCGAAAAGGCGCAAGTTCATTCCCAACTTAGCTTGGGTCTTGAACATGGTTAAGAATCCGACGTGTTCCATTATACACAGCAGTTACTTCTCCCTTAGCTAACTTAGCCTTAACTTTACTTAAGAGAGAAAAAACAAATAGTAAGATGGTTAATTGGGCTGTATTATTACAATATATTTCTATTTAATGATAAAGTTGTGCACCTCTTGAACGCCATGCCGAGTATGCCGTCGAACTTGGCGGCAACGAAAGCCAGGCCCGGCTCCGCAATCGCCTCCGCGAACGTCTGCCCGCGCACTGTGATGCCGCCCACCTGGAACACGCAGTGTTACATTCAGTATATCTTAAAAAAATATTAACCGCGTTATACTCTTTCTAAATCATTAAGAATTCGGGAGACTGTTTATCAATAGACTGAAATAATGAAAATTCTATACGGGCTGACGACTAATGTACGTGTGCTGGTTTAACTAACGGTGACGTCATCCTTGGAGAGGAAACCGGAGAGGCTGCCGGAACCGTAGTGTATGGCGAAGTTGGTACCGTTCTTCACGTAGCTGCGCGACTTGCTGCTGTCGTACTTGTTGTGCAGCACTGTTGGCAGAAAACATTTTTTAATAAACGCCTCAATTATTCTAGATTATCTAAATGGGTACATGGACTAATATAATGCTTTCGCATGTGATCATAACAGCAAATTATATTGGCGGTATATTGTTAGCCAGGTGGTTAATAAAAAATCTTTCAACTCCACAACATGTGGACATGGAATCGAACCTAAGACTTCCATATTACAATTTGTTATTCTTATTTATTATTGAAGTTACTGGAGTAAGATGACTTACCACCTTATGTCTCAAGGCAACAAGCGCAGAAACTATACTTAAAAAGACGAAACGATCGGACTGTACATAAATGATTATACATAGGTTTTTAGACTACAAATTAAGTAACAATAATAATAATAACAGGGGAAAAAAAGATGTTAACAATTGTAATAACAATAAGTAATAAAAAGTTCTCTGATTTATGTTTTTTTTTATACTAGTATGCGACGGAGACGAGCAAGACGTTCACCTGATGGTAAGTGCTTGCCCATGACAACGCGGTGCTAGTTAAGATGGTACACTGCACCACATTGCGCTCGTCGCCTTGAGACATAAGGTGTTAAGTCTCGTTACCCCAGTAATTACACTATCTACAGCGCCCTTCAAACCGGAACACAGTAATGTTTGCACACTACTATTAGGCGGTTGAAATAGTCACTGCGGTGGTACCCATCCAGACGGTCTCCGGCAACAGAAACCTTCCAACTGGTATATGTCAGAGGTAAGAGGTAAACCAGTGAAGAAATCACTGGTCTAAACAAAAAAAAAACACAACAAGCGCAATGTGGTGCAGTGTATACCATCTCAACTAGCGCTGCGTTGTTATGAGCAAGCAGTTACCATCAGGTGAACGTCTTACTCATCTCGTGACCATACAGTAAAGAAAAAAAAGAACAAAGCAGCGGTTAGCCGCGAAGACAATTGGACTATTACTTATAAAAGTATTTACTCACAGCAGGCGATGTTGGTGAAGTGACACTTCTTGGATGGCACCCAGAGGTTGGAGGAGCCAGTGTCGAACACCACCTTGAAGCTCTGAGGCGGGTTGCCGATTGAAATGGGTCCGTAATATTGAGCCTGTAATCATTATATGGTACGGTTAAGATCCAGACGAACCGATCAGTGTGGAAATCTTTAGGGAAGACTACATCCAGCTATGACGTCTATCTTGGCTGTGGAACTTCTCTTCATCACACTGAGCTCGTTGCCAAGATGCAACATAATACAAGTAAAGATAGAATTATTTATATAAATTTAAATCTTTAAAACATTCAGAGTGGATAGGTTTCACTACCTCCTATAATTTCTATAACTTGAATCATCACTTATACATATATATGCCACAGAGATGGCAAATTATTACATGGCGTCCCTGATGGTATGGTCCTGGTGTACAACGACAATTTTTTTTGCTATTGCCTTATCTGTCACTCTTGGAATTGGAGTGTGAAAGATAAGCCAATTCAATGTATAGAACAATAGAGAACTGTTTGTAATAAACAAGTCGACGATTACCGAGCAGTTTTTTTTTTTATCACTCGTCTAATCAACCTGTGGAAAGCTATATGAAATATATACGCGTTGTGATGTAAAACTGCTGCTTGTGATTTGCACGAGGGCACAACGGCGAAACAAATATAAACAAAAGCGATCGTACGCTGACATTGCGATAAACGGTCGTCCGAGACACGAGGTTATCAAACGGGGCTGACAAACTTGGTAAAGTTCAGCTGCGTTCAGCGCGTCACCTCGAAACGAAACATACCAATCTTATTGTTTAATAACACAGGAATCTGCAAGATTTAAAAACATGGAATTTTTAACTAAACATGCCAGGGTCTCTAATGGATACTAATACACAGCCATAATCCTTATCCTCCATGTTCACAACTCCACAACTCTGTGTCTTAGTATCCCAATCTATAATAAGGTTCAACAAACTGTTTCAGATTTGCCGCTTCATAGATTTAAAAATAAAATTAAAACTGTATTAATAAGTTAATCATATTATAGTGTTGACGATTATTTAATGGATAAAGATGAGTGGAAATAAATTGTGCTGATTCTCAAGCAGTACGTGTAAGATATTTTGAATAGAAGATGACAAAAAGAAAATCTGTATACATATACAGCCCGCTGAGTTCCTTGCCCATTCTTCTCAGGTCCGTGGCATTTGTTTTGCGAATGGCTGGTAGATTTTGTCATTCAATAAGTGAACTATTGTTCCCATGTTGAATACAAATTATGACTTTGACTTTGACTCTTGTGTGTTAACACATTGTAAAAGAATTACGAATGTCTGCATGCGAGAGCTAATTTGTTATTATTACTTCTTGAACTGGCTCTCTAATACTGAATGTTACCAGTCAGATTTAAAAATGCCTGTCATGAGCAGTTTTGTATCTCTATATTGGTGACACCAATCCACTACCTCATGTTTCGCAACCAGGATAGTCTAATGTAATCAACCTGGAGAGCTTCATCATTGTTGTGTGTAGTTTTCTTATTAGTTTACAACAATAGTAAAATCAGTTAACTATTCATTGCTTTATGTATTCACATCATTAATAATAATGATTACATCATTTATACAATAATAATTAGATTTAGAAACTGTTGTATCAAATCAAAATCGTAAAACTAGTAACAGCATTAAATACACTAATTATAATATGCTTCACGGTAGTAACATAAAGGTGGCTTCAAACATTAATCGAGAAACCATAGTAATTACGCATGTTTAAATATTAAACAAAAAGAACAGTCGTCGTCGTTAACAACTCTGTATATATCCTGATAACATGTTAACAAATATTTATATACATTATCACATACTCAAACAAGTTGATATTCAAACAGTATTTATAACTTATAATCATGGAACACGAGAACAACAAATACATGTTGATGCAACAAGTTAAATAATAGATTTACTTTATAATACGCATTTTATTTTTTATGTTGATTATACAGCTACATACAGTGACGAATCAAATGATCAATTTCAGATTTTGCTGAACACACCATCAATTATCGAGAGGCAGAGAGGTGTTAGAATTAATACCACATGAAATTGAGGTCAAATGATAGTACAGAAAACAAGACACAAAACAATTGCTTCTCATTTAAAAAACAAAATATTTACAAACAATTTGGTTCTCACAATATTGGAGATTAACCAACAGGAAAACATTCCGACATAATAATAGAATTGTTTTGCTGTAATCAATCTGTAATTACACAAGTGTTCAATGGTTTCTCATAGTTGGTAGTTATGTAGAAATGTGGGTTACATTGTGCACCCATTTTAATAATTGTTACGTATATATTACAGGAGAAGAACAAACTGTTATAAAGAACTGCAATATTTTTTTCTTTTTCATTTTACCCTTAAAGTATTATTCTTTTTTATTACATTATTAAAAAAATACTTACATCAAGGTAATTTGACAAAGGCTCCGGTGCCGGTCCAGAGACTGCATATTTAAGCCGTACCTGTTGCAGCTCAGTACCAACTTCATGGAAGTGATTACGCACGGATTGCATGCGATATAATGGAACCCTGATGATGTAATATTTATTAGAAAGATTATTGTTTTTTTCGTTAAGAAAAAAATATTTTCCTTTTATTTACATATTAAATTAGAAAAATGTATACATATGAATCGTAAGACAATAATAAACATTTATTTACACATGAATAGTTTTTAATGTGCGTACACAATTTAATCACACGTAACTGTTTACAAATATTCAATAAAAATTAAGACTGTTCTAGAGTATAGATTGAAGTTGTATATTATATCGTAGTTGAATAACGTTTAAAAAAAATATACATACCTTGTGATCCCAGCTGCGCATGCAGCGGCGAAAGTAAGGAAGAGTACAAACAAAATGCGCATTTTTATGCAAGTCATACGCGGAATCTGCAAAATTAAAAAAAAATCAGTAATTGTAAATAAGTGCGTAAATATATAACTAACATATATTATATAGACTCACTGCTAAACAGAATTATATTTTTCAGCGTAACAATATACAAGAGCTAACGATCGCAGTACAACTTCGTATTTATTTTATTCCAGTTCGACATATAAACTTCAACAGATTAATTAAATTACCGGCGTTCTAACGTCACACACGACGATATCGATTACAGAGTAGCTACGATACATCGATATTAAAATGTTATGAATGATTGCGATCTTTTATTGATATCGATGTTAACTATATTAATTTATTGTTCTTTGGTATTAAGTCTAATCTTTTAGCATATATTTTTTGTTTGCATACAAAGTTTTAAATAAATAAAATGACTCTTTTTAAGAAATGTATTCTATCCGAGTTATTCTGAAGTATTCTATCAATAGTTACATATAAGGTGCGCCAAAGAAGTCATCCGATGTTGTTTGGCACTCATTTTCTTTCTTAATGAAAAACTTTGATTCTATTTATTTGGACTTTTAGAATTTTATTGGTCAAGTCGAAAAGATGATATCGGCCAAATGGGCGCCGCCACAATTTGATGGTTAAATTTGGGCTTTCCAATAAGGTGATTTCTTTTGGCCCACCTTGTGTAAACAAAAACTAAGAGAATATAACAATATATTATATAAAACCACTCTCGTAATGTTCCCACTCATGAAATCTGAGGTTGAAACATATTGATTTTCCGCAAGATGTTTTCCTGCATCCGCAGCGAACTCGGCGAGGACTGAACGTGCGCTTCTCCGAGAAGTGTAGTGCGTAAAACCGCACTTAAAAACTATCCGACACCGTTGTGGCACAAATTGATATATAAACTGCACCACATTGTGCTCGTCGGGAATTAGATGTGAAATCTTATTACTTCAGTTTTTCTACTACTTTCACTGGCTTCAACGATTTTCAAATCCAAAACACTGTAATGTTTTCTTACCACTATTTAGCGGCAGAAAAAGGCGCTGCGGTGAAATCTATTTAGACTCTCTCCGGAAACAGGCCATCGGCCATTAAGACTGATAACGCCTGTTGATATGTCCGAAGGCATAAATAAAACGATGTAATATACATTTACTTCCATTTATAAATCATATTTCTAATAATATAACATTACGTTTGATAATTGGGCTACAGCACGTTATCGAGACAACACAAACACGATAGAAAGTAGTACCATTAACATAAATATAAGAGGATTATCGTCACTAAAGTGACGGACCAACGCGTAGCTCCGCATGTGAGTCGCCTTTGCTATGTCGCACTGCACCTATATACTCTGTGCAAAAATATCTTCATTGTTCAAAACTTTCCATTTCATTTATATGAAATATGTGCACTAAACATGGCGAGAATTAGTTGATAACTTTAAATGGCAAATGCCATTATTGGAATGTACAAGTCCGATAAGTGCAATATAGCATACGGAGCTACAATGTTTTTATATTAAGCACAAATTATTATGTTGGCTAAGCTTTAATGCACTCGGTAACGAATTTTGGTTTTTCTTCTAATAATAAAAATGTAATACATCTCCTTATAAGGCACGAATGTATTATCTCAAAAAATCACCATAAATTGTAAATTTTTTTTGTTAGAACAAATTATATCTTAACATTTCGTAAACGTTAATTTTTATGCTGGATAGAAATTACACAATGCTGTATAAAAATAATATATAGTTAAATGATTGCATTACAAAAATAATAAATTTCACGTAATTTCTTTATTGACACTGAGGTTAATTTTAGTAAATATAAGATCCCATTTATTGTACAAATAAGATATAGGTTTAGATGTCGAAAATAAAAGGGGACGGACTCGGCAAACATGCATAGCAAAATTATTAGATTACAGGGTCCCTTAAGTATTCAATAATAAGAGAGATTAAAAAGGATTTACATTATAATAATAGCGTTTACAAAAGTCAAATATTTTAAATTTAGTGTTTTGTGTATGTGTACATTAAGTACAAAATAAATATTTAATAGATTTCAACATTTCTGTCTACTATCATCGGCTATGTATATTGAAGTCACAATTCAATTATGCGTTTAACAATTTTCGAAGTTAGACTTCTTTAGGCGGTATCTTTACCTTTATCATGAATGATTATGGGTTTAATTATTTTCAGAAATAGATAAGATTTTTTAATAAGCGATCCATTTTCGACGTGAGTGCGGGTGACACGCTTGTCTATGAAATTTACTATTTTGTTTACACTGCAACATATTGTGCATGTTGTGCGTACGGGAAATATAAGTTAAAATTTGTTACCCCAGTAAATTGTTTAGTACACCATCATTATCTTTGATTCATTGAAGTAAAGTGAAATTTGTAATACAGAATACTATACCTCAACAGACTACCTTTGCTATAAGCACCCCAAAGAATGTAACATTTTTCGTGGTTTTGTAGTTATGCGCAAATCATTAACATATATACAATCAAACTTGTTACTCTACTGTAGATGCATAAATTATTCAAGTCTTTATTACAAGTATTTTTTATACATACAATAAAAATACTCTTAGATCAATATTCATTGAAATAGTAAAAAAATCCAAATAAATAAATAAATAGCGATAGTCAAAACAAACGTGCAAGCTTATTGAGAAACATAATAAATGAACAAAGCGCTAAGATGAGAACGCATAAACAGATAATTAAAAAAAATCTGGAATAATGGTGACTACTATTGTCCGACATAAAAAAATAGCACAAAAATAGAGTCGACTGTGAGAGTGCACTAAACTTAGCCGTGGCAATGTACAGAGGCGTGGAGATATCGTACCCTGCTCCGGATGTCGGTCACCTAACGTCACTAAGATGGCGGCGTTATAAACTGCGCTGAATATGCACGCTGACTAGTCGGTAGTTATTAAGTATTTGAAAATAGTTAAGCACAATCTACAATATAAGCAAAAGTTGAGTACTGAGTAACGCATCAGTAATGTGGGTAGACGAATATTCTAGAAACAACAATACATACATATACATACAACCAGTCAATAGTAATAATTACATATGTATTACAGCAACGATGTTGATTGGCTGTGGAATTTGTGCACTTAAAACAGCTGAATGTATTCCGAACAAAATTATATCTTATAACTAACACAAAGTTTATAAAGCCGCCATTATAACATTAATAATTACTACACGTTCGCTTATAACTAGAAACTACATAATTGCGTTTAACAATATTTACATAAAAATATTTACAACGTACCGATCGATTATACACATTTCAAATAGCCGAAAGCTTTACTAAGTAATTCAGATAAAACTCACAATTGAAATTAACTAATTAAAAAAAATGCACATAATACCCATTATTTGTACACTATTGATTCATAATAATATATTAGTAAAAAAATAATAAAAAATATTAATTAAGCGTCTATACACTACATCCGATGATTTCAACATTTCCCCTTCATGTCTTTGGTTTATGCAATAATTGCGTACAACAAGAGCTGTCAACTGCGAGGGTTAATGTAATAATCACACCCGGCCTCCATCCTCACCACTACCATAATTATAGCTTTGGTTTTAGTTAAGAACAAAAATGATTAAAAACGAAAGGTAAATTGTGCGGACTTTCGTCACATATTTGCTAACAAAATTATCATCAATTGACGTTTTTAATCATATTTCAACCACGAGCATAAGGCGGTGCTGTTTGTAGCATCCTAACTAGCGCCGCATCGTTTTGCGCAGGCGCATCACTTACCATCTGGTGAACATTTTGCTAGTCTGTCAGTTCGTGTTTTAAACTAAACAGAACTGGCCTCAAATAGAATGGATGGAGAAGTTTTGGTTTAATTTGGTAGAGTGGTGGTGGTTTGGCCAATAACAACAATGATCTTACCAAAGAGTAATAAAATATGCATAATCTACTTTTTGCTAAATAGCCAAATACATTCACCTCTAAACGTGTGCCGGTCAATAAATGTGCCGGCAACTGTGCTAACAAATGACTATGAACTCATTCGAACAATTAGTCACTTCTTCGTCACCATTACAACAAACTCACCATCAATTCCAACTAACCAACGTGGTGATCACAATAATCATTAATTCTAATAATTTTTAACATTCACATTATTTATAGAGAATAATTAAGATCTCTTAAAAGATTTAGGAAAATATCGAATTATATAACGTATATACACTAAAGTTTTTTTTTTCATTCAAATAACCTATATTAAATCCATTCGGATGACTGTAGAACAAAAATTAAAAAATTGCAGATATGTCTAAATATGAATCATAAATAAAATATTAAAAATAGTACACTAGCTAATGAAACTAAATTTTACGGATTTTGTCGGATTTAACACGAATGTTTCAGGTGCTTTGTAGCAGCCGTGATACACGTCATAGTCATTACGATTTTCAGTCCGATCTTAGCAGAATTAATTTACTGCCTCTTGAAGACTTTTTTCTCATTCAACGAAGCGACGAGGCGAATAGAACGTTCTCCTGCCCATAACGATGTGCCCATAGCGAAACTAGTTTAATATATGCTACACCATTGTGTTCGTCGCTTTGGGACAGAAGATGTTACGTGTCGTTACCACAAAAATTTGACTAACTGCTATAAAGGCCTATAAAAGCCACCACAGTAAATTTTCCCATAGCACCTACCTAGAGGGTTTTCAGAAACAGAAACCTACCAGGCAATATGATTTATAGTGTACTATAATACTTCAAGACAGAAACTTTAAAATCTGGACATCTGTCCCTCTGTCCTCCCGTGACCATGGCGTGTAATAGTTTAAATAAACTGGACAAAATCCTTAAAAATAAGTTTCATTATGTGCGTAATATTCACGTGAATATAAGAAACAATTTAAGTATAAGTCCTAAAGCATTGCCGTCCAAACTCGAGGGTCGCTACGCCTAAGGATTATTTAAGACCCTGCGACCCTTAACCATAATACAATTCAGTGTTTATAACTTTTCAATTATTAATATGACTTATTAAATAAGGTCATAATTAAAATAAAAAAAATACTTTTAAAGTTAGCGACCCCCGTTTGAAGTGCCGAATGACTTGTAAATCAATATAAAATTACACTTATATCATGTAAATAGTTTACGAGGACAGATTTCTGATTGTGTCTGTACATGTATAATAATAATTACATCTCTTTAAGAGAAGAGTTAATAGATTATTACTAGTGCGTTTTACTACAGCAGACCATTTAAACACCAGGTTGTATAGTAGTGAAGTACTAATCTATTTAGAAATAATTATTCAAGGTCTGGTCTCGTTGTAACTACGTTTTGGTATCTAGCACCAGCAAACGCTTCAGCGCTGCGCACGCGCACGCGCACCCCACTCATACACCAAGAATACTGATAATACAATAAAGACGTTCTGGAAAATTTTGCGTTACATTCGAAACATATCAAATTCAGCTTTTTTTCCTCTTATTTCCAGAACATTTGAGCAAAGCGCCAGTGTCAAAAAGTTGAAACGTTCAACTAAATATCATTCATTTTCACTATGTGTAAACAACTAAATAAAACCTATAAAAATATATTACTCATATAAAATATTTATTGGTTATATTATATATAACAATTGTTCTGTGAGTAATAATCTTCGAAAACATCGGATCAGCAACCATAAAAATGTTCAAGTATGTTATCTAAGTAAAATTAGTAATGACATTTTTTACTCATGATCCCAAAAAAGGAAGAAAAACTAAGTAAAGTGTTTGTTTTTCTTGGACTCTGCCCTAACTTTACAAGTGACAATCAGGCTGTGGTTGATGATGCGTGCTCGCCCAGAATAATCCGGGCCTTTTATGACTGGAGCACCCCACTAATAAACTCCACAGTTGGCCCCAAAAAAGAATTAGGGAAGTCCTGCTGCGCCAATTGGTTATTTTGAAGGACATTAGAAAATGTACCCTTTTGGCAGTAGTTAATGTTACCCATAACAATATTTTTCAAATCTTGACAATTTAATGTTCAGTTTGAGCTGTAAATGAAAAGTTTCAATATATCGCAAATTTTCCTAATAACATTAATAACGATTCATATACGAAGACTTTGCAGTGTACAGACAATGTACAACATCTGGTCTAGGCTTCATCTACATATGTGAGCATCATCAGCTGGGTGACTTCATCAACTGGTCTGAACTTTATCAGTTTAACTAAGAACAGCTCAGTGCAGGAACTCCTGCTCGGCGCTTGCGACTGCGCGGTATAGCCGTTCGTCCGTTGAGACCAGGACCACGGAGAACGAGTTTAGCGACAAGGGAGCGCCTTGGATAATTTCTATGTTACCAGCATTCGCCTGTAAATTGTAAACGTTTATTTTTGTATGCAACATTGGGATTAGATCAATTTTATTAAAGAATTGTTGTATTGCACACGCTTTTTACTTCCTCTATACTAGTGTCTAATCGCTTGCGTGTAATACAGAGATCCCAGATCCAATTCCAGGGCCACATGTACTACCCTTAATTTGTGTATATGCCACATAACCGCATTGCGTCACAATAACAGCACTGCTGTGTTTAAGCTGACAACGTATGAAGGACGGAGTATTATATAATAGCGCGCTCACCTACGGCTTTGTTGTTTTTTTTATCAAAAATGTGATTTTGAAGCAAAGTGTAAGCCTTTAGTAGATAAAAAAAGGTTTTTTGTCTACTAAAGGCTTCGTTCGATAGATGAAAGTTCCTGCTCGTTAGCATAAACTTTATCTATTTGTATACTACTTTACTTTGTAGTACATATCTTCTTCATGCATAAGATTTCCTCGTCCCCTGATTTCAACAGCTATACTTTTATTTTTTATATACGAGGCGACAAGACCAGCGAGACGTTCACCTGATTGTAAGCAATACGCTTGCCCTCGACAAAGTGGCGCTAGTTAAGATGTTGTACATAACATCACGTTGCGCTCGTCGCCTTGAAACATACCGTGTTAAGTCTAATTACCCTAGTAATTTCATTTGCTTACAGCGCTCTTTAAACCGGAACATGGTAATCGTTACACACTACTACTTGGTGGCAAAAAAAGAGCTGTGGCGATACCTACCAACACTGTATTCGGCAACAGAGACCTACCACCAGTGCCAATACCCTTCTATATGGAATAGTAATGTTTATACTGCTTGACGTGTGGAACTCATGTCGGGTCGTAACATTGGACTCCTGCTTACCAGAAACAGTGTTCCGAGGAACAGCCGGGACACGTCAACTGGTTCTTCAGCGGTACTGAGCAGGTTCGTGCAGTGCACCGGGCCGTCGCCGCGTTGTTTCTGCTCATCCTGCACGCGGTCCAGTAGCCGTGCCGCCGTCGCCTGAATGTCTACCACGCGGCCCTCGCCCTGCGCGGCGCGCTTTAACACTTCTGCTTGCCACGTGCTCCAGGACTCCTCCCGCCTTGCTGGATCACTAATGGCTTCGGTCACCGTACACGTGTTCGTCGTAGGAACGGTTGTGCCTACTGCTGCCGCCGCCGTCTGTTGGCCAGAGTAAGTTTTTATATAAATGAAAGCCATTTTCCCCTACGCAGGCCAAGTGGTGGATGTCACAACAAACACGTAAAACATCTTATTCTTCAAACGATTCGGTTTCCCCACAAGGTTTTTCCCGGAAGCTCATGCTCAGCAGAGATAGAACCCGCTAGACATATAGCGCGTACGATTGTCTTACAAACGGAGCCATCATGGATTCAGTCTTTAGTGAATATCTTTACTCATCTTCCAAATTAAAAAAAAAACGATCGATACTACCACATCCATGGACAAAGTTTAAAATGTACACTATATTGAAGATAAAATATGGAAGTAATCATACTTACGTTGTGTGATGGTGACTCATACCCAAGTGAGTCACCCAGCGAGCTCTGTTCGAAGAAGCCATCGTCATCTGATTCTTCTGAGCGTTTCGCAAGGGCCCGCGCAGCTGCCGCCTCGTTGCTGGACCAGCCAAGGAACCCTGAGCAGAGGATCAATTAATTAAAATAGCGGTATTAATAGCACACAGCAGTGTTGGTTATGCTCTCGAAGAAGTCAAACAGGATTCTTGGATGGGTTTCCTCTTAGATTTGAATTTTTAAGAACCAACTACGAGATGTGACCGAAAAAAAAATGACCACCAATGATAACCACTTTATCATAAGTCAAATGTGAATTAGTCCAACTTCAATCAAATTAGGTTTCACTTTCAATATTTAGTCCAACTGAGAACCTATCCCTAACTATCAGTTATTGACTATCCTTATTTTTATAAGACTATCTATATAAGATTATTAACTAACGTAAATTAGTTACTGCAAAATATTTTATATCATAACAATTTATATTTTGATTTTACTAAAGCATCCACATAAAACATCTAATAGAAAAATAAAAACAAAAAATCTGCAAGTAAATAAAAAAAGGCTAACCAAAAAAAATATCTACTATAGCTTTTTTCTTCACACTTTTTTTAAAATAACTAAAAATCTATCGCAAAAGCGTTTAAACTTTATAACAAAAAAATAACAAATGTTCACGACACTAAAAAAAATAGTATGCGTGTTTTTAATATACCTGGAAGTCATACTACTTAAACAGAAATTATATATAAAGTATATATAACCTTATGAAGCGGTCATTCGCACTTCCTTTGAGAGAAACGGACAGACACAAGAGTTAATTTTTTTTGTTCTGCAGAATGACGCGCCGAGCAGAACCTTCACCTGATGGTGAGTTATGGTATACAAGCATAGTGCTCGATTCCTCAAGACATAAGAAGTTACACGCGAATGTGCAGAAGTATGACTACTGTGTATATATAACAATAAGCTACTACAGGTGCAAGCCTTTGCCATCAGGCTTACCTCCGACGTCAAATGGATTTACGTCGAAGCCACGGAACTCTGAAACAATTCACACCACGCCTTAACTTTCTCCTTCACACGCTTTATTACCGAACTGCCAATGGCATCCTATTAAATAAAAAAAAATGTGCTTCTAATAGGAATCGACGACTAAAGACTGGAATAATAAATGCTAAATTATTGTAATTTCATTATTAAAGGTTTTGATTAGATTTTAAGAAAATTAACTAGTATTTTTTTTATACCACGAAGGTGGCTAACGTCGTAGCTTATAGAAGCCTTTAGTACCAGTGGCATCAAAGGCACGTTGCCGACCACTGAAAAACCTTATTCTGTTGCACCTCAGGAAAACCTCGCAAATATAAGTTTGTGTCATCTATATATTGTATATCAATTTTATCATCGACACAAGAGTATGGTAGTTAGGTATCATGGCTCTTAAGCGGTGGTAGCTAAAATCAGTTGTTTACTCTGTAGCAACATTTGCATTGAGCTGCAGTCATTTTGTGTTATAGTATCACACAGCAGCCAAAAATTTTAAAAACCAATTATATATACGCATTTTCGTTTTTTTATACTTTATGTTGTAGTATCTGTTTGTTGAATATATTTCAACCGCATTACCAAACCCGTTTCACCTATACATCAAATGTAGTACATAACAGTGGATACAATTGTAAGCTTAAAATTAAGGAAAGATTAACTATATACAGATCTTATAATACTGATTAAAGTATTGTAAGATCTGTATTGTTATTTATTAGAATATAATAGTACATAGTATAATAAATAAATCAGGTGAACCTCTCGCTTATCAATTATAAAATCGCTGCACTTCGACACTATAGGACTGATGACCGTAACTAGCATTTCATGTATGTTTTAAAGTTTATACTGCCACCTGTTGGCAATTTATATTTGATGTAAATCGCCAACAGATGACGCTGCACACTGTTTTATAGGACGCTACAATTTGATTCGTAATGCAACCTGAGCAGTGTTCCCCATTTACACGGAGCGCAAACTGCTAGTTTTCTTCTTGTGTTATTTGTATATTTAATCATTCCGTTACTGTTTTAAAATTTATAATTGTGAATTAAAGTATTATCTGACACGGGATCTCTTTTTGAAAAGGAGCCTCGGATCTATTTTCTCTTATACTAACCATTTTCTTTTATGTAAAGATTAAAGATAAGTAATGGAGACAAGTATCGTGCACTTTTAATTAGTAATAAAAAATAATAGTCTAACTTTTATACGCCATTTGGTCCTGAAATATTTAAAAGTGCCTGGAAAATGAGATGATTTTCTGCTTTATAGTAAAAGTAATCTACTCATCACACAGTACATCTCACACTCTCAGGACAAGAGTACATACCTAAATTAGGCGGCCTAGGCTCCTGACTTCGTAATCTCTGACGCAACTCCAGAACTCTCCTCTTACGCCTCTCTACAATCTTCTTTATCCACCTCTGAGGTAAACGGAACTCGTGAACCGTTTGTAACCTTGTTCTAAGTTCTGAAAAAGAACGATTCACAGGTTTATATTAACAATATTCACAAAAATATTTCTTTTACCATAAATAAACATGACCTCGGAACCTTTCATATTAGATTGCCTTACACTAAATATAAAACAATTTGATAAAATAAATAATTTTAAATATCGAAATCCAAGTGCTAAATATATAAGGAGACGAAAAAGATGAAAGTGAATAAATATCATGGGAGGGACGAAGAAATGGAAAGTTGTAGAGTGGGGGAACAAATACACCACTAAATAAATTTATAATTAAATAAATAAAATGATCGTGATCAGTAGAGTTATTTCGATTTCATAGAATAACATAAACAATTTGTTACCGGACTTTTTCTTAAAACTAGAAAAACTAATACCTTCACGTATTAATAATTTGGCAGCAATTCCCATATCTTCTAAATTGTCTTCATTTTTTCTCTTCCGCTGTTTATGAGGAATTTCAGAAACTTGTGTCAGATCCAGCATTTCTACAGTTTGCGTTTCCTCTGCGTTGGGTTCTGGATTTTCGCTGGAGTCCATGGGTAAGGGTGTAGAGCAGCGAGGAGGAGAGCCGGGTGGCGGGCACTCGTCCATCGCATCCTGCAGATCTTCAGTTGGCAGAGAGTGTGAAGCTACTACCATTAACCGTTTACTTTTGGGTGGTTCAGCTAACTCTTCAACCAGGAGTCCTTCCTGCAATCATAACTATAAAGTAAATTTTTCAAGAACACCCATCTTCTTCTTAGCGTGCCACTCCAGCTAATGAAGATTGGACACCAGTTCTGCAAACACCCATAAACACACGAAAATATTAATGCACTTTTATATGTTTACCCTTGATCTCAGTTTAGCTTTACATTATTTGACAATACGGCTGTAAATAACGAAGCGTACTCCGGCGCCAAGAAATCTCTGGCTCTCATATATTGACAGCCAAAACTCAGCAATGGTCTTATGACGGCAACTGATATCAAGTTAGGCGGGTTCCAAAAAAACTCTATCAATAAGCAAACTCTAAAACATGTGGCCGCGGAATCGAACCTGGGAAAAACAGAGTAATTATTGGAATTAGAAAATCTTGATACAGCTAAATAAAAAATAGTTTTAAGACGCTTAAAATTTTAGACGTGGGTAATAGGATACCTGCAGCCTCCAGGTTACGTGTAGGTCGTCCAGCATGCCGATAGGCTCCCCCTCATAGTCGGTCAGCTGAGCGTCGTACGCGGTGAGCACGCGCGGCTCCAGCTGCAGGTACAGCCGCGGCAGCGTCGGCGGGGGCCGCGACGAGTTCAGCTCACGCCGCGACCCCGCGCACTCCTCCAGCGTAATACTCTCGAACTCAATGCTCGACTGCTTCCGCTTCCTGCCTCTGCTAGTCGGCGTCTGCGTCTCATCGCTGCTGACCGTTGGCTCTCTGTATAACCAATGAATATAGATTAACAATTTTCATTAGCTAACACGAGCCCAATCTCACACGTTATGAGACAACGTGCCCGAATATTGTGTAGCGTGCTCATTCAGAATACTCATACTCTTATATAACAGCGACCTCTATAAACAGCTTTGCAGCTGTAATTTTGCCAATACGAAGATGGTATTTACCATCAAAACTCTACCAAATATATCGCCCCCATCGAAACAGACAGGTTCATTCGTTTATTACATGGTTTTTTTTTGCACAATGAAGCTATTAGACGAACAGAGTAAATTAATACAAAAACGACGCCAATTTTTTTTTAACTAAGCTACAAGCTTTTCTATAATTTTCAATCATATAACACATTAATTACACTAATAACATTTTAGTGCATTTCATGATTTTTATTTTTTCCTCTCTTACATCTACTCAATGCTGGTGACACTGAACCATAATAAAATGGCAAAGAGACGTGTTTTGTGTTTACATAATCTCTTTACTCCAATAATCTTTCTGACTCCAGTGCCCTTCAAACCGATAATATTTGTAAACAATCGTATGATGCAATAACAAATTGGAAACTGCAATAGCATATCAGCAGTATTGAAAAAAAACCTCTATACTTTGTAATAAACGAATCGATGATGACAAGATTGGATTATTAAAATTAAACAGCCTTCTTAATTTTCTTCAAGGGCTCGGTGCCTATCTGTTAAAGATGTAGTCAAAGCCATTTATCCCTCACTCTGACAGGGTTGATGGATGACAAGGTACATCTTAAAAGTACATTATAGAGTAAATATTTTTTGTATATACAAGAGCCAATGTAGATGATACGCAGGAAGTTATTTAAATGTAATGGTAATGAAATGCGCTGAAGTTGTACAGTTTTGTATAAAGCACAGCGTTACGCATTCACTATTGTGTTATTCCGAAGGCGTGAGGTCATCGCTTCTCTGCCTACATCTTTTGTGAGCAGTCGAAAATAAGTTTAAGTTTTTTAAAAATTCATTTATACTCTATTCTTTACTTTTACGTTAAGCACAATTGAATTGTTACACAATTTATTTTTTTAACTATTTTTAAATTCAAATAATGTATCCATTTTTTTTTTGCAGTCTTGTTTTGGTGGTTAGGGAGGCTTAACTTCATAAACATACTCCTGGCACTAAGTTTTCATATGCAATAGGTTAACTCTTTCTTCACCTTAATAGTAAATATTCAATTACCACTAACGTGGTATACGCTTATATAAGCTTCTAAAGATTCTAAGGGGTTTCTGCGCTCCTGCCAAAATTTGTCATAACTTAACTATATCATCATTCATAAATATGTTAATTCTAAATGCGGAAAAACATACTGATCTACCTATTATCAATAACAAGAACGAAGTCTTTCATTCACTGCAACATAATAGACACTGCCTATTGTATTTTCGACACGTGTAAAATATCACAAAGGCCTAGTTAATCTCTACTTCATATAAAATTACTTCAATATTACGTTTTCTTTTCTAATATATCCTGTGATATAATATAATTTAGACAAACAAAAACTTTATTCCCATTAAATATATGGTGACATTCTTATTGAAGAAATTTTATAGCTTCATCAGACTCGTGGTTCACGTATAAGGAATTCACGAGCAAGAAACTAAAAGAGACTGTGTGGTATCAACCCGATAGCGTATAGGAATAAAAAGTAACTTCATTATACAATATCTAAATGCGGAAAACTGTAATAAGGGTACTGTTGAATTCATTTAATGCTTCAGTAGGTATAATATTTGCCTAGCCCAGAAACAGGTTCGCTGTGTTTGTAACGTTTGCGATTGTATGTGTTCTGATAACGGCGTGGCCTTGGAATTTTAAATATAACCATTATAATATCACTATTGTATCTACGGGACCATCTCACTATTGGAATAGGTGTTCACTTCCAATGACTTATAGAAACATTTTAAACAGTTAAGCAATTAACTGTCTTCCTCTTTTTCTATTCTTCGATGATGTTCTATAAGGTCAAGTTTGTACAACTTTTAAAGCTTCATCGGACTCCAGGCTCGTATGTCTTTATTACCAACGAGGCGCTGGTTAGGATGATGCACCACATTTTGCTCGTTACCATAAGAGACAAGATATCATTTATTTTGTTTAAAAACATAAAATACATAATTCGATCATTCTTCAGTTCCTTAAACCTAATAAAGCTTGTGTGAAACCAGCACATTCTCTCTTTGTAACAGGAGGTACATTTTACAACCTTTTGTGAATGTTATCAATGAATCTGTTTACTACGGTCAATGTCAAACTGTTTTGAATTTTTTTTTTGTTTTAGTGAAATGCTTTCGATTATTATAAATGCGTATAGTTTCCTAGTGTGTATGAGTTATGGTAGTGTTATTTTAAAATAAAGTTAAAATGTTTCTCATTTTTAACTTCTATAATATTTTGTGGGATTTCGTTGATTAAAGTCGGAACGAATACAACTAAATCGGAAGCTGCAATAAGTAGAAAAGTAAAGAAGTAGCTCTAGTGGCATTGTACTTTAACTAATGCTCCGTGGTCATGGGTAGGCGTGACAACTTAAAAAAAATTAAACGCGACGAACGTGAATATATGTAAAAGAAAATACTTGTGCATCTGTAAATTTCTAATCAAACTTTTTGTTTTTTTTTACACAATTCATCGACGTTTTGATTCTTTTGAAAAGGTAGTGTATCCTCCTAAAATCATGTTCAAAAAAAGTATTCTATACCAATCCAAAGCGCATGCGGATCGAAAGGCGACCTTGTATTTTCGCCATGTGGACATTGTACTACGTTTCTTCAAACACGCGAATCTTTAGCGATTATACGAAGGTCAGTTTTCAGTTTGCATTAAGAGATGTCCGATATCCTCAGTCTTCGAACAAAACACAAGATTGCGGTGATAATTTAATCTCTAATTCGCTTTCATTAAAACTTCGTTGCAATGATAAACAGATATAAATATAATATAACAACGTTCTATTTCATCCAATTTTTTATGTTATACAAACAAAAAAGCGCTGCAAAATAGAACACAAAAATTTTAGTGGAAATACACACAGACGTAGTTATTATATTAATTTGTCGTATTATTATTTAGTATTATATCTCTACCGTCTACGAGTCATATCATAAAAGGCGACTAATAAGAGAATAACGCACGCCTATGTTCAGCAGTAGATACACAATATATTGAAATTAATATTTTATGGCTTTATTTATATGATTTAGTCTACCAAGAATTTGGAACTTTGGAAATTTTTATTATCGTCTTCAAAATATTGTGAGACCCCAAAAAGCATGTGCGGCATTTATTACTTACTAAGCATAATCTTAAGCAAGTGTACCAAGAGAAACTGCAAAATTCAAATTTTTTTGTTTACCTGATGGTAAGTGATACGCACGCCCATAACAAATTAGCGCTAGTTAAGATGATAAACACTGCACCACGTTGTGCTCATCACAATGAGAAATAAGATGTAGTCTCGTTATTCCAGTTATTTTGATGAAACACAGTAATGCTTGCACACTTCTGTTTGGTGGTAGAAATATGAGAGATCTACTATTAGTAAACTTCTCTTTTTCTTTTACTTAGACTTACTATTAGTAAACTTAAATTTAGTAAATACAACAACTTACACGGTGTTATTTTGAAGGGAGTCACTGAGACTAAGCGCATGCTGGTAAAGGAGGTCAACCTTCCGCCCGTAAAGGTGCGCCGAGTGCTGCAGCAGCAGCGCCAACTCCGAGAAGTTTGGCAACGGGATCGGCAGCGTTGGCTCATCGAAGCAGCCTTCGACGTCATCTAGCGCACGGAGCCCGGCTTCTGTCAGATACTCCTCCAGAAGCTGATGGAAACGCTCTCTTTGCAACAAACATTGTCGTATAAAAAAAGAAAAAACATTACAAAAACGTGTAACTCCAATCTGCATACAAAATTTTATCACTAAGTACAAAAATAATATATCTTTTTCATATCGGTCCATTAAATTAATAATCATAAAAACATTTTATTACAAAATATATGTAACTTATTACAATGATAAATGAAGTTAATATATTAACATCCTCAGAACAATAGTGACCTAAAAATTGTATTGCTATTTGTGGAATATAAACAAGAGTCTTTTCTGATGTCAGAGACCAGACTGTTTAACTACAAATAGTAGTGAATGAATTTGTGTTACTGTAGTAAGTGAAATTACATAAGTAATAAGACTTAATATCATATGTCTAAAATGTTAGCCAGCATAACAATTAGCATCGGGTGAACGCCCCGCTCGGCTCATCTCTTAATCGAATAATAAGAAGTCTTTCTATGTTGAATAAATGTAAATTTATAAATTATAAATAATTCACGACCACAGAGATTGACAGTTATTTTTTAAACTATGCTTAACAAAATGAGTAATTGTAGACACTTTGAATTAGATCGGTTTCATTCTAGGATGAGGAGATATTATACCTACTTGAATTTGATACATAAAGACATCTAAATTCAACGGTTTACTTATGTTGGCATATTGCTAAGTCTTCTAAATGTAACCAGAGCATATAACTGCTATATAGTAATGTCCACAACATAATACATATTTAATAATGTAGATGAATTTCCTTTTCGTCTGTTAAGTTACCATAATGCATACAGTTTAGACTACGTGTTGATAGTCCATGTTTTTTTTTTGTAACAAAAAGTAGTCACTCACATGTTTCCACTCTTGGTATTGGCCTCTTCAGCGGACCCACCAATGCAGACTTTTTGTTCAGTAACTATTTCAGCAAAATATTAATATGAATATTAGAATGCCAAAATTAGGTAACCTATCTGCAATCATTGTGAAATATTGGATAAGATATTCTTATTTTATATTTTTGAAAAACCTTACTGCTTTTTCTCTTCGTAAAAATAGCTATGGTCAAGTAGATAGTTCAGTTAGTATAGTTTACTTTCTCTATTTCCTCTCGTCCAAATTTTTATTTTGAATCCTTTCTTTAATATTGTGTACACTTTATTATATGCTCATCTACATGTCCATGTGTTTGTAGGTAGTAGTTTTTCGAACCCGCCATGCAGGCTACCACACTTATATAATTAATAGCTGTAACAGCATTGCAATATCTGCACTTCAACATAGCGATAGAGCCATAGAATTCTCAGTGAGCTCACTTTACCATCCAATGACTAAATATAACTACACCATGTAAAATTGAGGTCAAAAGTTAGCTCAATGTTGAAAACTTAATGTTTTTTTTTGACACACTAAATAGAAGAAAATCATATTGAGTATTTTGTATGAGACAGGCACCAGACTTTAGAGCACAGGCATAATAAGGCAACTTATATAAAAAAAAATGGATAATTTTTGCCCACAGTACCAATAAAATATGATTAACTATAAGTAACTGTAAGTTTATATTTAACTACAGATAGGTATATTTTAGGCACCGTATGCATACTCTACAAGAAATCTCTGTGCACAGCCCTGATAGAAGGATATATAAGTAAATAAAATAGGAAGGTATAAATATTTAAAGCACCTAACTTTAAATTCGTTGAATAAATCTCGATAAAACCGGCATAGTATATATTAATTTCCTACAGGTTTTGTTATTAAAATTGTTGTATCTCTTCACTAGATGGCTCTGTAACATTCAAGTCTCTATACTGGTTACTAATGGTTATGGTTATTAGATGTCTAATAACGATCAACTTTTACATACATGATACATTTGTGTTAGTTTTATACAATTAAACATCATACCAATAAAGGTGGTGTGTTTGTTAATGCAGAAAAATATACAAGTTAATTAAAAATTTTAAATCTTGATCCAGAATTAGCACAAAAAATTACTATAAAAAATAAGTATAAAAGTTACTTTTGAACAGAAAACTAAGTGAAAAGTAGCAATACAAAATTTAAAAGGCAACTATAGGTTTGTTGTTTCCAAACCAGTCCCATTTAAACAGATATAAATATAAAATATTGCATTAACTAACAATTGCATATTTCAGTAACACAGTAACTAGTTTAAAATGAAAAGAGCAATGATTAAAAAAAGAACTAGGCCAGCATTACCACAAGCAACAATGTGGACATCGCTGATAGAAAACACATGTTACATCTCATTTTAGATCTCAGAATAACCTCTTTAATAATTATATAAGCAACATTTTAGTTTAGTGTTTAATAACTGAATGATTCAAGTAATATATAACAATATTATGTATAGAAACATAAGTCATTACATTTTCTGTAGCTATGTCAACTCTACCAGATTATAAGGTTAATTGTAAGGCCAAAACATGTATTTTTAAGTCTACTAAAGGTACATGTAAAACAATTTTTTTTATTAGTGAAAAATTTTATTAATACTGTATTAATAAAATGGTTTTCTGTGTTACTCTTAACATTATTCGTAAGGCGGCAACAGATGCGGCGTGTTAGTAATATCATGTGCAGTTAAATTTGAATGTATTTTACCAAAAACATACATTGATAGTATTCAATATGTTTATCAACCATTAGTTTGATAAACATATTGTAGGAGTATTTTATAATACAAAATTAGCTTAATAATGCTATATGACAAATAAATATGCTTACCGCACAAAGATCAGTGTCAAAGCTGAAGCGGATATCTCCAATGGGTCTCATGAGCTCTGCAATAATTTGGTCCAATCTCTGGGAGTTCATGCTCCACCGTTTCTCCCGCTGGTACCAGTCTTTCGCTCTGAAAACAATATGATTCCATTGGTAACAATCGCTGAAACGCGAAGCGGGCACAAAAACACAAACAAGTTGTACCAATGGCGCGAAAAGTTCTGTCACTAACTATTGATAAGTTTTTCAAAGAGTGTATAAAATTCACTATTCGTTGAATGGCACTGCGTGTTAATCACGCTATGAAGAAGTTACCTCGGCGTCAAAAACGACTCGGCGTCCATTTTACAAACATTAAATCTTACGATTAGGAGGAACGTAACAAGAATGGTGGCCATTTATTTTTGTTTTCATGGGAGACATTCCATGTTCGCTGTCAAAGCTTCGTTAGCGTTCGTTGTTCGCTACTTTATTGTAAGCTGTGGTGATTGGTACTATTCGATATTAGATTAAAGAATGTTAAAAATTGTTTTATTTTAATAAATTTAACATAAAATATTTTTTGTAAAACAGTAAAGATTATTCTCTTTTATTACAGAATATTCATTATTATCGGTAAGTTAAAAACTATAATAGGTAAAGCCCTAACCGTCAAATGTACGAATAGATAATAGAGTTTACAGATTCATAAAATCTGAAAGGAAGCTTTCCATGAAAAACAATTATTTGATATGTAAATTGTTATTAATTTAAATATTATTTATTGTCATAAAATTGTTTCAAATCACGAAGCGCTATCACGTAAATGTTGAAAACATTCGTCAAAGATAACGTCTTGCAGTCGCTTTTGTATTGGAACTGAATTTAAGCTCTAATACATTAAAATGGGCATGTCGCGATGCTACGCCTTGATGAAATGTTTGCTGATATTGTTCAACATAATTTTTCTGGTAAAGTGAATTACTACATTCATTATGATATTATAACACGACACATTTACAGTAATGATAAAATGTTAACATAGCCTGAATCTTGTTAGCTCTTGTTTATACAACGAGGTGGCGAGATAAACATTATGTTCTTCTAAACTATGCGTTTTACCACCCGGATTACATCTTACACCAGGTGGAATCGTGGTCAAGTACTAGTCTGCAATATAAAAAAATCCATAAGCACATTATTCATGATGGCTTAACACGATACGATTTCAAGTTTCCAGAGTAATTTCTAAAGCTACAGAGCCCTATCAAACATAAACAATAATATTACTACTTAATGGTAAAAACATACGCAACTGAGGGTAATTTGTATGATTTTTTAAAAAAAATAAATTGTTAATGTTTGTACACTTCATAGTTCTTCAACATCCACTTGCTTCATATATTAATTGATAAAAGTCAACTCCATTAAATAACTGACCCTTAGCCTGAAATGTATCTCCACCAAATTGCTAGGGCAGTAGTTTTATAATTGAATAAATTTTATGTTCCCTTCTCTTATATCAACACAAAATTATTTACCAAACATGTTTTACATGCATACATAACTGTATCTCTACAAAATGTTAATTTTATTTAGTTATTAATTGAATGTATGTCTTTCTTGTTTTTAACTATTTCACAAAATTACACATTTTGCTTTACTCTGTTGAATATTTAAAGTAAAATTGTTTATACTTGACTGCATCTCCTTTCCAATGTTAGAACATTTCATGAAAACTGACACGATCACATGGTGTAAAGTATATCCAATCTTACATTAACAAGGTAAAATTTTAATATAGAACAAACAAATTTTTAAAACCTTAGGTTTTCCAACTTATACAAATTACTGAATTTGCACTATAAAAATGATTTCTTATATTAATGTGAATATTACACTTAATAGAGTGTGTTACAGCACCAATGGTCATAGGAGAACTATAATGACAGATGTCACGACAATATTCATATCACTATGTACCCACACCTTTTAAAATTATTGTTCACAATCCAAATTACGCAGAATGAGCTCACTGTGTCTTGAAATCTTCTAGCGGAATGCTTGGCATTTTATTTTATCAGCTTTATAAATTATCCATGGAAAGAATTTGTCGCCTCAGTACTCCTGTAACCATAGGCACATTAAAACATGAGAATATTCAAGTAACAATAAATGTATCACAATTATTATATCTCATTATATAACAAAGACTTCATTGCCTTTAAGATTTATTTTCTTATCTGTGAACAATTACAACTTTAAGGTTTTGCTAGTTATGTGCCATATGCCCATTGACTTGTCAAAAAATAAATGTGTAGAAACGGATTTTTGTAGATTAAATTACCTTTCACAATAATTTTAAATTGTTTAATCAATTTTCCATCAACTTCTAAATATCTTTTATACATATCATTTAAACATATTCATATATTATTTTGTTATATATGGCACTAGTCTCATTTCACTACCTTTTTAAAATGGATTGTTTTTGTAATTAATTTCGTATTCTTTTCCAGGTGGTAGGTTTAGGAGCATGTGCGTTTTCCGGCTGGGCGTTGTGGGAGGGTGCAGGGGGCGACGGTGCGGGACGTGCAGGGTTGGCATGTGTCGCTGTTTGGGGTGCGGTGCTGGCCCTCGGTGCTGTTGGTACATTGCGAGGAGTATGCGGCTCGGGTCATACAGCCGCGCTGCGCATTGGGCTGGCCTTATTGGCGTTGGCGTGCGCAGCAGAGGCTGCGGCGGCCGCGTGGGGAGCTGCGCATGCGCCGCAACTGCGGCAGGCGCTCCGCGACCGGCTGCGCGAAACAATAGCTCACGACTACGGGCTGGTGCATACGCACACGCATGTGCTGGACGCTATACAACACGGCGTATGTTATATTGTTCATTAGATTATTAATAATTGATGTCTGTTTGTGAGTTTGTGGTATTAATTTTTTTCAAAAGTTAATTTTAAAAAGACAAAGTGTGATGTTTACACACAACATGGTTATAAATAATAATACAACAGTACATACATTAGTTCTTTCGTTAAGACACAATGTTACAATAATGAGTTGTATTAATTTTTATGTGTTGAGTTTATAGTTGTAAGATAAAAAAATATCTTTGATGGGCCATCACAAGCCCCCAAACACATTCTTCATTCACATAGTGTTGTGATAGTGTGACTGGATGGTGAAGGGTGATCACCTATAATACTCTGGCTGTCTTAAGTTGACAGTCGATTGTGGCTCTGAATTGAACCAGACACTTTCATCTAAAGTGGAAAATGGTTTGCCATTGCCCACAAAATTAAACAAAAACAATTTATTATTAATTTTTAACAATTTTTTCTTTTGACTAAGCTTGGCTTTCAAATTAACCGTTAAATGTGAGTGTGCGGTAGGTGTGATTGAATTTTTATGTGACGTCGCAGCTGGAGTGCTGTGGGGCTGAGAGCGTGCGCGACTGGCAGGACTCCTCGTGGGCGAGCGGCGAGCACAGTGATGAGACAGCGCCCCGAGGTTCCCTCGACCTTTCCGTCAGTGCTCCCGCTTATTACTACTGGGTGCCGACATCCTGCTGTTCAGTGAGTACACTCTATAGAAATAATAGAATATTCTGGATAGTCTGGACGAGCGCATTACATTTAATGTAGCTTAACGCCATGTGAAAATGAAGTAAAATGTACCCATTGCAGATAAGAAAAACGAAGTTAAGCGAAATTGCTGTTAAGTTTATATTTAGAATAACTTTATAATGCTTTAATAGCTACTCTTATATAAATGATTAGTACCAATAAGAAGTCAAGACTTAGTCAATTTTTAATAAAAAAAACTGGATAAATTGACGATAACAGTTAAAACATTGCTGAGTTGTGTAGCAGAGCTAACATTCAGTATGAGCCTATCTAATGTTCATTGTCATCAGCAGATTGAGTTTCACTGCCAGTTCATATGCGTCCCCCAAAGATTTTGCACTACTCGCATCGTGCTGTTTTCTTTTCTTCGGTGAAACTGAATTGTGACACTGCAGACGGAAGATCCGTTCGAGTGTGAGACGGCACGGCGGGTGGCGGCCGCGTCGCGTGGCTCGCCCGGCCTGCACACGGCGGCGTGCGCCCCGCGAGTGCTCGCCGAACTGGGGCGCTGCGCCCGCCCGCCGCTCGCCGCAGCCGCCGCGCTGCTCGCCGCGCACGTGCTTGCGCTGCTGCTGGCGCTGGCGGTCGCGGCGCGCCCCCACACCGACACCGGATACAAGGCGTAAAACCTTCCGCACTCGACAACATCAAGTAAGAAGCAAATTATCAGAACTTGAATACATTAAAGATCATAAAGAAATTTGTAACACATACGGCAAAAACCACTTTATTCGGTGTATATCAATACAATAGTTACCTTTTAAGAAACTGAACCTGGTAATTATCAGTTTCTTTGCATACCAAGGATTGCACCATCGAGTTTACTATATCTATTGATACAAAATATAAATACTCAAATATATAAAATAAATAAAATATATCGAATAAACTAACATGTAAAGACAGAGGGTAGAACATACGGATTATGTCCTCATAACTCACGAGCGGTCCCTAATATGTAAAAAAAACGACTATACTAAAGCCAAAGTGCTATATTGCGATGATCCAATATATTACACTGTTATCAACCTCTCTATTTATTTTGAATGGATAAAAACGTATATACCATACATCAAAATCTTAATTACATGTGTATTTTTAATGTAAAATCTTCAAGGGAGTGTTACCGACTTTGGGTTGGTAACACTCCCGTGCCATAGTCAGTGCTGCCAATCTAAGTCAGTTTCCATTTTAGTTACAAAGGCAAATAAGTTATATGAAACAAGAAGGATTTTATTTATAATCTTATTGATTACGGGATTTATTACCCAATTATAAATTATATATGTTTATAAGTATCCTTTCCTGGTAATCTAATTATTTGCTATTTGATAGTAATTTGATCATCTTACTCGAACAATAAATCAAATGTTATTTTAACAATAACATGTAATAAAAGAAAAAAAAATCGAACCAAAAATCCCAGTAAAATTTAATTGGAACATTTAATACTTAAATTTTTTATACATTATATATTTCTATACATTAATAATATAAGCAAGGTTTAATATCGTACTTTAAATAGTATACTTTTTTGTCAAAGTTGGCAATTATGTAGTATTGTTATCAGATGTGTTCATATATACAAATTATTAGTGTACTAAATATGCTAAGTCACAAATTTATCTAATTTTTTTTAATAACAAACTCACCGATTCTCACTTGGTTGGAGAATAAATATCTTTTAACTTAATCCATACATGAGAAGGCACCTTTTCCTGGCCTTGGGAATATTGGGGATATTTGTTATTATTTACAAATTATAAATATTCCATTGTAAACCAAACAGTATTCATAAATGCACCGCTATAGAAATGTGTGCACAGAATGAACTAGTTGCAGTATATATTAGAATCTATCTATTAATTAATAACATAGTAAAAAAATAAGAAAATTACTATAGGATTATATATTACACATTCCGTTCTTTCCAAAGATCTGAGAATGCATTTAGACATTTCCGTTTATATTTTTAAACAGAATCACAAGACTGATAACAACACCGACCATATATGTACAATGGGACCACATATTGTGGAGTTTGGTTAATGGCAAGCTTTTTCTGTACCCACCTGACTCGCTACCACATTTATATTATAAATGTACCATAACAGCATTCCTGTTTTCATGCTACAAACATATAAAACTGGAGTATTCAGGGATGAGCACACTTCACCATCTACCGCCTCATTGACAATTAAGATCACTTTAATTAGAAGTCAAGCATTAGCCTATTGTAATTAAAAAACTTAGTGAATCCAGACAGCTGTAAGTTTATATTATCAACTTAATAATACATTAATAACTTATTGTTTATACAAATCAATAGTACAATAAGTGTGGAGGACATTCTCACAGAACTGTTTTTATTATTATTTAGTCTTACTCAATGGACATCTTTGTGCCTTAATTCTCAGTTATGATAATGGTATCATAATGATCTCTTTTTCTATCAAAATATTAGTGAAGATATTCATACACAAAATATAAGGGCTCTGGACATAAGAACCTCAAAACGGAACTATGCTAAATGTCAGTTACATATTTGTTTTTTGCATTATGCAAGTCTTCTATGATAAGGACATTTAATTCAAGTCTCTCTTGAAACAGAGAGAGTCGAGAAGTGCTGGAAGGATTCTTTCTTTCCATGGAATATGCTTCATGGCATCAGTACATTTTACAGCTGAATCAGAGGCCCTCTGTACCCACCTATTAGGTTTTGACGTATTAAAAATCTTAGATGGTCTTTTAGGAAAACCAGTATTTCTTTCTAAGATTTTTTTTCCCTGGGATTTCATAAAGAATAAAAAGGAAAAAGATTCCTTATTTCTGTATCATAAAAATTGATTATTTAGATTGTTACTTATGATTTGTTCTACATATAACTTAATGCAATAATAATCTGTGTCTGATTTATTAAAAGTGTTCCCATACACAACTCTATGCAAAAATTCTGCGGTTTACATATGAAATTATTATATTTATGAAAATGTGAAATGTGTTGAGAAAATGCCTTTTTTTTTAAATTCCACATGTTCTTATTCAATAATAACTTTAATAAGTTGTTATATTTACTCTAATTACATACATTTACCAGAATATATTATAATCCTAACGATTCCAGTGTTTCACAGCAGCCATATTATTGTAGGACTTGTCACAATGTCCTCATAATTATAAAGGAGTAGCTACAGCTTTTTATTATTTTTTTACGTCGGTTCGAATTTATTAAATAATAATAACTATAATTAATTATTACTAAACAAAATTTTCACTTTATATTAACTTTAATTTTATTAGTTAACCCGAGTGCCATATATGTTATTATGTTAATGATTATATTCATTATTTATTTATAACACACTTATTATTAATGTAAGTAGTTTAATTATTGTAATTAGTTATTTTTGTTGTATTTATGCAGCTGAGATTATTTACCGTTTACTAGTTTTGTGTGTCTATAGAAGTCTTAAGGATTATCTGTAGCAAGTAGAAAGCAAAAAACCACCAGTAAGAAATCTCGTACATTTTCTTTTGTATTCATTAATGTAAAGGAAAATTATAATTTTCTTACAATAGTCATAAAATAATGAAAGATATACTTTCATTGAGTAACATAAGATTCAGCCAAAGAACTGTAAACACCATTTAATAAGTGTCCTCCTTTGTACTTAAGTGTGACTGATGTATACTGTGTAACTTTTAATTTTAAGTTGAGACTGATTTTTTTTTTCTTAATTATTACATAAAATTCTGCGTGATCTGTGCCGAAGTAGGTTTTGTTCGTTATGCTGTTGTATTATTCATAACACAAGTTTTTATATAGGTATTGAAAATTCGAACTGTAAAATTCGTGATAATTCAGTAAAAAATTTCACTATTTTATATTTTAGTAACTACTAACTTTAGTCTACTAATACAGACAATAAGAATTTAGAGATGCTATAAAAAATTTAACAGGTTATTTTTTTATCTATACCATGAGCACTAATCTGTTCTTGATAGATCAAAAAAAATATCTATGAACTCATAAGACATCTGTTTGACCACAGACAAAGTAAAAATTAGTTTTTGACGATTTTTCCTTAATTTATATTTCTTAACGGGCATAACGAGTAAGGCGATACTTTGACACGACTACTGTAGACTTTTGAAACTGAGTACAAATGTTTTAGTCATTTTTTTCTTCATTAATGCAACGGCGCTGGTCGGCTGCTGAAGTAGCCTTCCACTGGGAGTAATGCGATAATAAAATTTAATTTCCGATACAACTTCAGCTTCATGTTTTATATATCTCGTGTTGTATACTTCAGCTGAGAGATCGCAAATACGCGATCTTTGAAACAGTAAAAGAACCGCACTAACTTTACGAAACAAATGGCGTTTTTTTTTTTATGAGAAGTTGTGTAGTAGCATCTATTTAAACGAGCTTGAACTATCAATTATGCTCATTATGTTTAGCTCTGTTTGTGGCGATACAATTCTTGTTCGATTTCATCGCTTCATTCTCAGTGGAAGTCTTGACTTACATCAGCTGCACCGAGCCGTATTCGTACACTGCCGAAGTAGATTATATACTCTGTTTAGTCTGTAAGTACGTAGGTATGTTGCATTTATATGTGTTTGTTATTAACTAGAACTGAATTATTTTGACTGAATAATTTCTGTCATTTATATTAATTTTACAATTACCACATTAATACGTGTTTATTTTTTAACTAAAATTTGCCAGATATTAAAATCATTGTTTATGGTTTTATTTATTATCTGTATCAACAAAAATTATCCTACAGTCTGCAACTTGTCTGTTGTTTATCGTTGCCGATACTATCTAATCTAAGGTTCCATTTATTTTGATGTTCAATTAAAAAGTTTATTTATTTAATCAAACGAAAAGATCGAGAAATCGATAAATGTTATAAATAATAATTTATTTTAACATAGTTATAAGAATTTATAAAATTGACCATGTATGCACCAGCTAGATGTTCGGTGTTAGGAATTAAATGGGTGTGCTTTTATAAATTTATAACGTATTAATATAAAAATTAATGTTAGTAAATGTTGTTGGTATATCGACCGCTTATACGATGCCGCGATGGCTTTGCATTTTTTATACCATTCCGTAAATTACTAAAGTAAACTATAATTGTTTATGGCCCTATTCAAACTTTTTAAAAAGGCGTGTATTTATATATTTGACTTTCGATTTTCTTCGGTAAAATCTGCTTTTTCGTCAAAAAACTTCAATTTGTTAATCATCTTCTATTTTAACATTAGATCCTTCTATTAAAATACATTCCTTCATTACTCCATAGTCAAGTGCTCCCTCTACGATCCTCTGTGCTGAGTTTAAAAACCAAACCTCGTAGAAATATTAAAAATTTGCAGTTTCATTATTAAATAGATGAAATATGAATATGAAACGTGTATTTCTATTGTCATTCTAATGCATATGTAAGTGAATAATAAGAAATTTCGAAAAATAAATAAATCTAGAAAAATTCTGTGAAAGAAACATTAAAAAATTCTGAAAGCTTGTTATTAATAAGAAAAACATGTCTAGAAGGCATTTTAAATGTAGTATACGCTTAAACTTTTAAAGAAGTTGTTATGAAAGTAAAGCCAAGGTATAAGTTATTTTGCCCCAGTGACTACGTAAGCAAATAGTATCTTCAAAAGAGCTTTCAGAAGCTCGCAAAGCGCTTTGACTTTGAATTTATGAACTATTCATAAGCTAACATCGCAGAGTAAGCACGCCTGGAAGGTTTACTTAAACTTTCACTTAAAAGCGACTAGAAAGAAGGGGGCGTCGATAAACTTGAGAATATTCATCGAGACTCCCAAGGTATGAAAAAAATATATTTTTTTGGTAACTTATACTTTTATTTTCTTTCGGTCATAAAATAAAAAAAGGCTGATTTAATTCCTGTTATCTTCAATCGAAACTACTATACGTTTTTGATTTTTTTTTTGGGAAAAAAATAGTTTTGCTTTGAATTTCAAACTGGTCTTTGAACCGTAGAATCATCGAGTTTTACTTTACTAGTTAGTGTATGCGTTTAATGATTGATAATATAGTTAAAGATTATATATTTAATATACAAAACTTAAGCGATATACAACTTTCAAATTAAAACTTCGCAACTTATTTTCTTCAAGTCTCAATTACAATATAGATTGAAAGTAATAAGCGAAGACGACATTCGATCATGATGAAAAAGGTCAAAATGTATATTAACATTTACTTAATTATTTGCGAGATGAGTTTGTTTTATTTATTCGATGTATTGTTTGCGAAGTGATCGCGGTATCGTATTCCGGCGGACATTTTGTCGCGTCTCACGCCGCTGATGTAAAATGTTAGTTTGATCACTAATAAAATGTAATCATTAACCGGAATAAGTTCTCGTTTCATTTTTCAACCTCATTACTTGTAATGTGTAAGATTTTTTTTTTAAGCCAACTTTATTCCTAACTTAAATAGTTATCTCATTAACAATTTTGTATATGTAGGAGTCCCTTTTTGGGTGAAGGCCTCCTCCAGCTTATTCCATTTCTATCTATCTCAGCTACCTCTTCTATGTCGCATACCCATCTCCTTGGGTGTCTTCTTCTTCTATTTCCTTTTGGTCCTTACCACAGTGTCACTAGTTTCGTCTATCTCTTGTCCGTACATTTTATAAGGTGGCCGGCCCATCGACACTTTAGTTTAAGAGCGTATTCTGAAGCATCTTCGATTTTTGTCTTTCCTCTTATATGTTCATTTCAGATTTTTGAGATTTTTTAATTTTTAGTGTACCTCTCACCATAGCTTTTTGACATGTCTCCAGTTTAGTTGTAATTTTTGTTTTGTATTGTATGTTAATATTAATTATAAAACTGAAAAAAGATCGGACATAAATTGGGACAAGACTGGATCGAAGTCGTTTAAGCCGTTTGAATGGATATGAGCAAATTTGCAACACCCCTCTTGTTTTGTGTCGGATTGAAAATGTAGTAACGGGCCGCCACATCTAAATCCCATTTGCATGTATGATGCAATGTTGAATGATTGATCAGGTAATACTTGACGACGTCCGCCACCATTACACTCTGAGCATATCCAACGTGCTGCTTTTTGTTATCTCACAGTTATCAAGTTGGATAAGTTATGCCGATGGCGAAACATGTGCTTACATTATCGCTGCTCCAGATTTATGCATTGCATTGGGTTCTACATTTTATTATATATTTTGGAATATATTATATTTAATTCTATTATATTATGTTATCTTTCAGTTTAAAAATATTGTATCAATTATAATTTACTATATTCTGTTCGCATTATTAAAAGGGGCACCAAAGCTTTCTATGGTGATGTCGGCACTATTATCTATAGGATATTATTCATTACCGGAGTAATTTCACCAGGTAAGCTTGAACAAAAACACGGCTGATTTCTTTGTGATATATTTTGTTGTGTACACGGGTAAGGGAAAATAACAAAAAGAAATTACTGGGGTAACGAGACAACACCATATGTCTGAAGGCGTCGAGCGCAATGTGGTGCAGTGTATACCATCTTAACTAGCGTCGCGTTGTTATGGGCGAGCGTATCACTTACCATCAGGTTAATGTCTTACTCGTCTTGTGCATTTGAATGCACTACCTTCGACGTCGTACAGTTCTCGTTAGTCAATTTGCGAAGATCGTAGCCCGTATCTATTTTACATAGTTTCAAGCCGTCCAGCGCTCCGAAGTTTCGGAGTTTTCCAAACATTTACACAGTATCAGTTCAGAACAGTATAAGTTCGATGCGGGATATGAAGAAATCTTACCATTTTCCAATATCCAAGTACGACGTTAAAAGTTTTTCATGAAATTCGGTAACGGTATATATATGTAGGAATGGAACTGTATGAATTGTAAGCAGGTTGTAAGGACATAGCGTGAAGCAAGAAGGAGGGAAGGGAATTAAAAAGCAAAGGGAAAAACAATGGAAGGACAGAGTGACAACGGGAACGATAGGATATAGAAAAGCGTGGGTTGCGTCTCTCTGGTTTAGATCACGAAGCCTAAATCCCACATATATAACTAAATGGAAGCGTTATAGCGCCTAAAATACTGACAACTGATAGTAATACTTTTAAAGCTTGAGTTGTTATAGCCTTGATAATAAGACATTGTCAATTGGAGCAAGATCATGAAGTGAAGGCCACAAAATTGCTAGCGTAGTTAGATGCAGGTGGTAGCGCTATGTTCAGCTGCAGACAATAGTGAATGGATGGTGAAGATTCCTTTATATTTTTTTCTTTTTATTAGTGAATTATTCTATACATCGTAGTGTTACAAATTACATGTATAAAGCAAATATATTATAAGGATAATAGCGTTTTTAATTCTTATATTAATAAAAAAGTATATACACAATGAGCTAACAATTTTATATTCAAATACTACATTGATGAGGCAGTTCATATAAATTTTATATCTAATAATGATTTTCTTCCGTATCTGAGGGTAGATAAAGATAAATATTTTTGTCCCAATTGCATACGTATCAAGTGGTGGTTATAAAATACAAAGCCGATGTAAAGAAGCACTCGACGGTCACAAAGCGCGAGCGGGCCATTTGTGGTAATTGTGTTCATTGCTGTCTTAAGAGTTCCCAATTGAAGCTACGCCGCGGCTACTTGCCGCTAACGATCCACGTACGGACGGACTTAAAGCAGACCAAATTATCACATTATGAATAGAAATTTGGGCGATTTTTTTTTTTTATATACTTCTTCTTCTATGCGACGAGACGAGCGAAACGTTCACCTGATTGAACGAATTTCATGAAAAATGATAAACGTTGTACTTGGATATTGGAAAATGGTAAGATTTCTCCATATCCCACATCGAACTTTGAACTGTAATCAAAAACGTTTGTTACAGATACTGTGTAAATGTTTGGAAAACTCCGAAACTTCGGAGCGCTGGACGACCTGAAACTATGTAAAGTAGATACGGGCAACGATCTTCGCAAATTGACTAACGAGAACTGTACGAGGCCGAAGGTAGTGCCTTAAAATGCGACGAGTAAGACATTAACCTGATGGTAAGTGATACGCTTGCCCATGACAACGTGGTGCTAGTTAAGATGGTACACACTGCACCACATTGCGCTCGTCGCCTTGAGACATAAGGTGTTAAGTCTCGTTACCCCAGTAATTAAACTAGCTACAGCGCCCTTCTAACCGGAACAAGGTAATGTTTGCACACTACTATTTGGCGGATGAAATAGGAGCTGCGCTGGTACCCAACCAGACGGTCTCCGGCAACAGAGACCTACCACCAGATTCCTGATTGTCGAAGTTTATGATGATTTTAACTTATAAAAAGATATATTGAAATCGTGTGAAGTATTCCTGGACGGTGGACAGACAATTAGCAGCAAATGCCCGATCGATATGGAGGTCTTTGGGAGAGGCCTATGGCCAACAATGAACGTCTTATCGGCTGGTGGTGATCGTTTTATTTATCAAATAATACTTTACCAAAAATTTTTACCGTTATTATTTTCTGCATGTTTTTGTTCATGAGGATATTTGTTAAGTCACATAGATCAAGTTACATATTTTTAAACTTAGTTACAAGTAAAAAAACTTCGCTAACGCCTTTTAGTAACGCCTTCCCGGACCTTGAGATCATTTTCAGAAAGTATTTGTAATTCTTTATTCTGGATTAACTTACTAAGGATCGTACTTATATTAAGTGAAATTCTTATTAGCAAAGCTAATTCTGTAACTATCTTTATTAAATAGCAAATGCATCAAATTGGTAATCATCATTATCGTCATCTTGTCTACTGATGGACCCAGGTCTTCTGTGAGTATGTTAATGATTAAAATAAAACTCACATGCTGATTTTTTGGAAATTGAATTTATGGTCGTTAGTAGAGTTTGTAATAAACAGATTATATCCAAACAAAAAATTCAATATAAGCTCAAATTGAACATGTTTCTATGTACTCAATAAATGTAATCTGTAAAGTATAGTAAAATTTACATTAACAAAGAATACCTAAGACTTCATAGACATTTGATATTATGTGAAATTAAAGACAAGCCTCAGCCCATAGCTGATAAAAAACCTAGTATCGAAACCATAGAACAGTCCGCCCCTGTAGGCAGACTATTGAGTGCAATCAATGAACCGTTGTGGACATTGGGCAATGGCTGCCGGCTCTGTTATCGATTCAGACCACGTATTTACACCAATTGCCGTATACCAGGAGATGAGCATGGCCGAGGTCGCCACTATTTATTCATTAACATGTAACAACGTCCAACGAGCACGTAAAGTCACATCTCTAATTACATCTTACTCAAGGTTTCGGTAACTTCTCATCGTCATCATTTCGATCTGTCGCTATCTAATGTCCAAGATAGTCACTTCAATTGACTACCAGTGCGACAGGTCTGATGACACTTGCATGGAACTCTCTGCATTTTTTAAGAAGGCTCTCGAAAAAAATAATCTAACGTTGAATTTCATCTTGTTTTAGTACGTTAAATAAAGGTTACATAACCCAGTTGTAAAGTGATAAACTGAAATTGAGCTTTTAGTAGACTATTTTCATCTCCGTAGAATCGAAAAGGATAAAAATTTTCTAACACCATGTTTGTACATCCTCTGTTATGGACTTTTGAAAGGTTGTGATGGCGGAGAGAAAAATCACGCGTAAGATTTTAACCCGACATTGATGAAGTTATTTATTCTTGATGTAATTTGTTTTACATTCCAACGTTATTATAAAATCTTTAGATTATACGAGTGAATGTACTCGATTTTTTAATTTAATGTGTCTAAAAAGTGTATAAAAAAGTTAATTAAATTGTCGCTCAATTGGCAACACCGCGTCTACTATGAAACTCTTGTTCTTAATTAATAAATTGTTCTTTTATCATCTGCAGCGCAGTGGCTTAGCCCTCGCCTTGCAACACGGTGGTCCCTCGTTTTGTTTTAGAGCCGCATTAGTTGGTAAGTTTTATATGAAATTGCTTGACAAGATACTACACCAATATTGAAAATCTGCCGCCATCGCTTTTCCGGCTGTCAACAAACTAGGGCAAGGATAATGTATTCGAGCTACATCATATACAGCCTTCATTATCAATTAGCATCATGTACAATTAAAGTTGTATAGATAAAAAACCTATTAGCGCAGTAATTGTATGAAGTATGTTGTAAAGCATGTCAAATGCGAGAGTAAGCGGCTGTTGGCTTGTGATGACGAAGAGCATCCGAGGATACACGAGCACAGCCGAGACATGTCCGGTTTATAAAAGCTTTCGTAGTTCACCGTAGCGTGTTGACAGCTTTTAAATAAACGTGTCAATAACTTTAAAATTATCAAATATAACCAACAGATAAAATAGAGCAGGTAATCTATAAACAGTTGAGAAGATTTTTTTGAAGAATTTTCTATTTTAACTGGATACCATCTAGGTACCAACGCAATTCTTAATTCTGCCGCTTAACAGTAGTGTATATACATTACTGTGCCGGTTTGTAGAGTGAAATTACTAAGGTAACGTGACTTTACATCTTAAATCAAGTAGCCAGCACCATGTGGTGCTATGTATATCATTCTAACTAGAGTTACTTTGTGTTAGGCAGTCAAATAACAAATATAATACTTTATGACTATTGACCGCAAATTTAATTTAATAAAGTATATTTTATTTATAATTTGTATTATATTTTGTTGTGTTTTCCTTCTCTACATAATAGGAATCCCGTTATGGTAGTGATAAGGAATGCTTACGAAGTGAATGAATAGTAACTTTAGTGATTCAAACGTATCCCAATAAAAAAATTATTTTGATTCATACTGTAAAAATATATATATGTATGTATTATTCAATTGCTGGAGACAGTCTAGGTAGTTACCAGCTATTTCTACTGCCAAACAGTAATGTGCAAACATTACTGTGTTCCGGTTTGAAAGGTGACCTAGTGAAAATATTGGGGTAAGGAGACTTTAATTTTATATCTAAAAGCGACGAGCTCAATAAGGTGTAGTGTATATCATTCTAGCCTCACATTATTGATAGGAGTATCGCTTACCATTAAGTGAACATCCTGCACTAGTCTTCGTAAAATAAAAAAAAAATAACCAACGTCCATTACAAAATTGCTCTTTTCGGGTAATTTTATCTACAGTTGGGTCTAAGTGGATAAGTAATATGATACGACCCTACTAAATTCGTTCAAAGTAAATATACCCTCGTTACAGCTTAAGGATACATTTGTTCAATAGTTTAAGGCTTAGTGTTAGTAGATTTGTCACTACTGGTGTATCAATTCGATTCGAGCACGAGATTAAAATGTTTATGTTCTACTAATTATGTGAAAACAGATATCCTCACATTGATTAAATAAAAACGTTAGATTTGAGTATGATCATGATGAAATATAATATTCAATTCATTAATCATTTTAAATACGCTTTTCGTACATTTTTAAAGAAATCTTCTAAAGACAACAATTTCCTTGGTTATAACCACTTTTAGGGGCTTGTGGAGAACTAACGGTTATTTTAAGTCGCTTTCTATTATAGGCAAGGTTGACCTTAGTCTTATTGTCAATACCTCGGGGACAAAAGGCAGACTGATACTGACAGACGACACAAATTTAAACGCCACACATATTGATTATTTGGAGTAATTCCTCAAAACATTCAGTTTAATTTCTTTTTATTAAAAAAATTTATTTGCTCATGCAAAAAAATTTACAAAAAGGCGGAGTTAATGCCAAAGGGCATTCTCTTCCAGTCTACCATAGGGTTGAGCAGAGAACATAAATGAGGGTGCATTATTGTAGTCGAGATATTATTACATATAGTACAATATAAAACACAATAATGATGGTGGACACAATTGTGATTAGTACAGATGCTGCAGGAAGTTTTAATCTGTTGTTTATAATTTAACAGTAACATTTTTTTTTCCAGAATCCTATAGCATTTTTGAATTAATCCTGTTGTTTTATATTTTCCGTTTATAGCTACAAGATGCCTTTTGGGAAGTCCTTCCGTCCAGTTTCGGATATTATTACAAAAAAAATTAACAATGGTTTTTTTTACTTTAAAAGTCTTATAAACATTTATAAGTGATAAAAATCTATTCTTTTTATATTACAATATGTCATTTCTATTTTCTTCTTTCTCTCTTTGGATTGAAAAAAAAATTTACTAGATTAAAACTCGAAGATCTAAATATTTTAATTTGTTCTGTAAAGTAAAATCTAGTAAAGCCTCAATTTCTGGCGCAACTGCAATTCAAATATTATTCATATTTAAAGTTTTTATAACGTATTAAAATTATATTAATTTTTCCGGTCACGGTATAAAAAAAAATGGATGGTATTCGGAACAGGGGACGGGGGTATAAAATGATTCTTAGTGCGGGCGACGCGACTAAATATCGATGTATTGGGTATTGTATATTTTTTATTTCACCGTGCAAAAACCATTATGACATTTGTATATATTATAATACTTAACAGAGAACTTAAATTGTCACTTTCATTGACGTATATATTTTTAAATAAAGCAAACCTAATAATTTTTAAAGAGAGTATAAAAGTGAGGCGAAACCGCAGCTGATTTAATTCTAAAATGTTATTAATAAACAAGTAGTTAAGTGTTAGCAAATAAAATTAAAATTTGTTACACTGTCCTTTAAATTTAACTTAAATTATGGATATAGTTTACTGTTCAAATAGAGGAAGCAAAGTGTAAACAGTATACGCGTGTTGGCCTGACACAGTTTCGGTTTTTAAAGGGTGAGGACGGGCGTCGATAGGAAGCGCATCCCTACGGCCGGGCCGCGCTCCGCCGCCGCCCGCCAAACGGCAGTGCCTTACGCGGCGTGCCTGGGTGCGCGCGTGTACATCGATGTTGTGACAAGTGTTGTGAGTGCACGCAGCCATGGCATGCGTCAGACAGCTCTGCACCTCCGAAAGGATCTTCGTATTCATCAACATCGCCTTCGCAGTAAGGAAACGTTTTGAACGCCTTATTAATTTACATTTACACATAAATACCATACAACGCTGTTTACGCGACGGTTACCTGATGGTATGTATACACCCGCCCACAGCAATACTTAGGATGATATACACCACATTGTGGTCACAAGTCTCACAGTAATTACACGACCGCAATATCTTTCAAACCGGAACACAGTAATGTTTGCAAACTACTCTTGTTATAAATATTTTTCAACGAGACGGTCTCCGACAACAAAGACTTACCACCAACATTTTTTTAACACTATCCTCGTTTGAAGCTTTATTTATTTATTAGGGTTTAAACGGTTGATATTTCAATTAAATTGTATATAAAATGCTGCTTAAGTGTGTTTTTAAATAACGTACAAAAGGGTCGTTATAAAAACTAACTACACGCGTGTTCGACGCGCTCCTCCCCCACTTCACCCGGGCTACCTGCCAATGCTCTGCAAACATCTTGACCGGATTTAATTCACCACTTGCCAATAAAATACCAGCCTAACATTCAATTGGTTCATATCTGACTTATTATTCATAAATTCCTGCGACTAAGAACAAGATTGGATACGCGGACACCACGTTAACAGGTTGCATGAGGACGGACCTGTTATTATTAAAGAATCTTTGTGATTACTTCCATTGCGTATTAAATATGTAAAAATTTGTTAATATAACAGATGTAATAATCGTCAAATTTCAAATAAAAATCTCAATACGAACATAATAATTCATCCGATATCCTATCGGACTTCATCGGGTATTTCCGCCGTGAAAAAGTAATATACTGTGATCCGGTTTAAAGTACGACGAAAGAATTTTTTGGTGTATCAGGACCGCGTCAAGGCTTTATATGTTTATGGGCATCATCACGAATAAATCATCATCATTACAACCAATGGACTTAAAATATTCCACAAAACTGAGTGAAACAGCGCACGACCAAACTTTACGTTTAAGCACAAAGTTCGGTCTTATATTATCTAGTATACAAAGACACCATTTAGTATTAGAAAATGGTTTTACCCTAACACTGGCTGTTTTTATGGTAGTAGTAAACACAAAAAGTTACCAAAAATCCATTTGAATAATAAACACAAAAAGGAGGAAAATCATCATCATAATCTTCATCACAGTAGTTTAAGACGGTTTTGAAATGTTTCGGTGATTTGTACCATCAGCTTATTCAATTCTATGTAAAACCGAAAGGAAGTAAATAATCCGGTCTTCAATAAGGCACAGTGTGGTCACCAGCGTCGGTTTATCTCTTGGGTCATTGCTATCGCAGTCGACTGTCGCTCTGAGTAATAACTAAGACGTCACCGGTGCACTGGAGACCTGGGCTCTCGGCGCAATTGGTCCCCGTATTTACTACACATAACCATTGTAGCTACAAAGGTCAAACGATAACATTCATATAAAAAAAGAACATATAGACATTAATGCTCGTAGGTATATTCTATCAGACAATCCAGGGTCAGAACCAAACAATTATTAACAAAGGATTATTTATATCGAATTTACTTTTGACTATTAAAAAATATATTTGACGTAGCAACGAATCTGATGTAACGCTAGCCAAGATGATGGATGACCACATCGTGTACCATGAGATAGATGTTAAGTTTTGTTACTTCAGTAATTTTAAAAGCTACAACGCTGTTTAAACTGAATCACAGTAATGTTTGCTTACTACTATTCGGCAACAGAAATAGATACAACAGAATTATTGACCCGTCGATTAATCAAATTTTGGTATATCTTATCCCAAGGGTTAAAAGTGTTACAAATTTATGAAGTACCATCTTTTGTTCTTTTTAAATACTCGTGCGTCTATCATGATCTTCACCGCCATCGTGATTTGATGAACTTTTACATCATCATACGATAATAGACCACTGCTGCCTCTTCGAATCCTGTCCACATCCAGTGGTTTCTTGCGAGCTTCACCAGATCCTCGGTCCACCTCGTGGAAAGCTTTTTTCAGCATTATATCTATCAGCAAGCTTCTGCCACTATAGACTCTTGTTGCCCCATTGCCGCTTAAGTCTATCAATCCTTTGGTTTATGTCGGTGACCTTATTTCTTCAACGGATATCCTCATTTTTGATTCGATCGCGTTGATGAACATTATTCTCCAACACGAAAACAGCATTACTGCTGTACCAGTTAAAACATTTGCGGTGCCCCAAATTTCCTTTAATATTGTCGCAAAAACATCAGTTTATGGAATTAATGATTTTCTTACCGCTTCGTATTTTAATAATTCTTCTTAAATAATGATGCACATCATCCACATTACCATATACATCACTTATAGCGACTATTTCCTCAAGTATACCAAAATAATTACAATGTACAATTCGACGAAAAATGGTTTTTGCGGTTACACGCTTCTAGCACTTAAACTTCAATAGTGGTTCTTAATCCTACAAAATGACTGGTCTGCGGAAAAATACGTCATTTTTTATCTTAAAAACGTTAACAATAGCTTTATAAAAAAAAACCGTTAACCCATTCGGCTAAGATCAAACATTTTCGTATTTGAATCGGAGATTTTAGATTCTCATACGGTATCACTCAATTATGAAAGGATGGAGTTTTTATATGTGAGAGAGGTTACAGAACGGTGTGTTGTGGAGAATAGTTTCCTCTTACGGTGATGGTATCACCATGAAAGTCCGGCTAGAACTAATAAACTTCAATTAATCATAATTGGTACAATAGTTTGAGACACCGATAAAGATTAAAGGGATATCATAATAGACAGCCTAGTGGTTTGAAGGCCGGCCTTTCACTCTAAAGGTACCGGGTTTAAATCCGACCTGCACCATTGAATTTTTCAATACATGTGCAGTATAACTACAATTAATATCACGTGCTCTGACGATGAAGGAAAACATCGTGAGGAAACCTACATATCTATGTCATGACCATCCGTGCTCGCACTAGTATGTGAAATGGAGAAGGCAATGACAACACCACTCCATTTTAACTGCCAAGAGAGTCGTCGTGTTTCAATAAAAACATAATGATCACTACCCTCGGTCATGAGGAAATACGACTTAGACGATGATGTAGGGATCTTCAAGAAAAGAGTGAACAGGCTTCTATGTCATGACCATCCGTGCTCGCACTAGTATGTGAAATGGAGAAGGCAATAGCAACACCACTCCATTTTAACTGCCAAGAGAGTCGTCGTGTTTCAATAAAAACATAATGATCACTACCCTCGGTCATGAGGAAATACGACTTAGAAGATGATGTAGGGATCTTCAAGAAAAGAGTGAACAGGCTCTATGTCATGACCATCCGTGGTCGGACTAGTATGTGAAATGGAGAAGGCAATAGCAACACCACTCCATTATAACTGACAAGAGAGTCGTCGTGTGTTTCAATAAAAACATAATGATCACTACCCTCAGTCATGGAGAAATACGACTTAGAAGATGATGTAGGGATCTTCAAGAAAAGAGTGAACAGGCTTCTATGTCATGACCATCCGTGCTCGCACTAGTATGTGAAATGGAGAAGGCAATAGCAACACCACTCCATTATAACTGCCAAGAGAGTCGTCGTGTGTTTCAATAAAAACATAATGATCACTACCCTCAGTCATGGAGAAATACGACTTAGAAGATGATGTAGGGATCTTCAAGAAAAGAGTGAACAGGCTTCTATGTCATGACCATCCGTGCTCGCACTAGTATGTGAAATGGAGAAGGCAATGACAAACCACTCCATTTTAACTGCCAAGAGAGTCGTCGTGTTTCAATAAAAACATAATGATCACTACCCTCGGTCATGAGGAAATACGACTTAGACGATGATGTAGGGATCTTCAAGAAAAGAGTTAACAGAGTGAACAGGCTTCTATGTCATGACCATCCGTGGTCGGACTAGTATGTGAAATGGAGAAGGCAATGGCAACACCACTCCATTATAACTGACAAGAAAGTCGTCGAAAGACCATTAGGTTCAAAATTCTCTTCCGAAGAAACCAGTTACTGGAGGATGTTAGTCCGGGGTTTTAAGACATCTGGAAATGGATATTATAGCGAAGAGCGGAGCTGTAGAGGTTCCGGACTCAGATCCTGTGATCTGATTCAGAATATGCGTTGATTTTTTATCGTTGTTTAAAAACTTAATCGTCTATGTTTTGAATCTTAAATTTGTGTTAGTTTTGTAACTGCTAAACGATGTCGGCAACATTGACCCTCGCTGAATGTGCTGAAAACTTTGTTTAGCAAGCGAATGTTTGGTTTTACTCTGACCTTCACACACTTTGCGAGCGATTCGTATTTAAGTGGACGGTGCGTTTTTTTTTTTGAGAACCGATCTAATAGCTTTTAAATTGGCGGTGACAAATGAGATCTGAACGACAAACCTTCGGAGTAAACTGGTAAGATACACAAGCATACCCGAGTCATGTCAGATTTATAAAAGCTGTAGTTAACCAAGTGTTGGCAGATTTTTATTACTTATCAATAACTTTAAAGGTATGACACCAACCGATAATCTTTAAACAGTTAAGAAGATTTTTGGAAGAACATTCTATTTTTACTGGTCTTCTAAGTCTATAGTATATTACACTTGCAGTAAATTTGTCATTTTTCATTTAACATCCAATATAGTTTACATTGAAAAAACAACGTTTGCCAGGTCGGCTAGTCGTCGTTATTATAAAAAAAGTTTTAAAATACTCCAATAGTCATAATACTTGATGGTTAAAGCATCTAGAAAGAACGAAGAGAGATGACTTCAATGAGAAACGAATTACAAAAGAAATCTCCATTCAGCGTCATTTAGATATTCTCTATCATATTATGAGAGTATAAAAGCTACCTTCTTCTGAGTCATATTTCTTCGTGACTGAGGGTCGTGGTCGTCATGTGTAATGAAACACACGACGACTTTCTTGTCAGTTATAATGGAGTGGTGTTGGCATTGCCTTCTCCATTTCACATACTAGTGCGAGCACGGATGCTCATCACATAGATATGCAGGTTTCCTCACGATGTTTTCCTTCACCGTCAAATCGCGTGATATTAGTTGGTGTTATACTGCACATGAATAGAAAAATTCATTGGTGCAGGCTGGATTCGAACTCGGTACCATCGGAGTGGAAGGCCGTCGTTCAAACCACTAGGCTATCACGGCTTTTTTTATTTTTACTGGTAGTAGATGTTTAATGGTGACCATCTAGGTATCACATCGTCTATTCCTGCCGCTAAATATCACTGTGCAAATATTATGTGCCGTTTTAAAGGTTTTGGTAACTAGTGAAATTACTACAGTTACCAGTTTTAACTTTTTGTATCAAAGCGTCATATTAAATATGGTACTGTATAAACATCCTAACTAGCGTAGGGCGTATCATTTACCACCAGAACTTAATCAACGTTGAACTTTATAATTAAACTGTGTATTTTAGTTGAACGGCGATCCTGGAGACGTGTTAAGTCCCTTAGCAAGCAGTCGGTCCGAGGGCGTGACGTGCATACACGTCGAGTAACGTGTTAATCGTCGCCTCGCCCGCCGGGGCCAACGCAAACAAGTGTCAGCTGCGTACACTGGGGATAAACTTCGTATTACCTAGAGAATGTTGAAATTATTTAGTATTTTATCTGGAGGTCGTTTTTTATCTACATTTAGCTTCATTTTCATATTACAATTTCACATTATGTTAAATGAAAAACTGGTCGTAGATGGTAAAGCGTGCTTGGCCAGAATACTTTCACTCTCATGTGTTGATAGACGAAACCAGGTGGTAGGTCTCTGCTGCCGGAGACCGTCTGGATGGGTACCACCGCAGCTCCTATTTTAACCGCCAAATAGTAGTGTGCAAACATTACTATGTTCCGGTTTGAAGGCGCTGTAGCTAGTGTAATTACTGGGGTAACGAGACTTAACACATTATGTCTCAAGGCGACGAGCGCAATGTGGTGCAGTGTGTACCATCTTAACTAGCACCGCGTTGTCATGGGCAAGCGTATCACTTACCATCAGGTGAACGTCTTGCTCGTCTCGTCGCAAAGTAGTATCAAAAAAAAAAAACAGCGATCTTATATCGACAGATGTACAACATAAGGTCTAGACAGGCTGATTCGTAAAAATCGTATACAGAGATAGGAAAGACATTTCGTTTATGATGCACCTTTTATATAAGACGCGATAAAATATCACCTTCGCCACCCTATTGTCTGTTTATCGCAAAAGTTGCCTAAAGAAGTTACAATTGTATGAAAATGTGAGATTTGTTATGATCTATGAACATATTTCTCTCCCCAACCCGTGTTAAAACTTGTATTAAGCAGATGATCTTAACAGGCTGAAAAACTGCGCGCAAATAATTCGCCTCTTGTTTCATTTACGTTTCTTCAGGATTGAACCCATGATTGTTACCCGGTATGGCTTTGTAGTCAATTATCCAATAGTGCGCGGAGTGGTATAAGAATATACAATGTTAGTTTAAACGGGAATTTCTCGTGAATGAAATGCGGTTAGAATTTGGGGTCAGTGTATAAGTAGCTTGAATGTTTTAACAAGTTTGTGTTGCAGTCTTTGGCATTCTAGAAACATCATCATCGTCGCCGAGACTTTGTATACTCTTCTTTGACTATAGAATTCCTATATCCTCATGCGCTTGTATCTAGTTAAATTTTTAATGAAGTAGGTTACACGCTAAAAACATGTTTTGTAAGTTACTACGTAAGGAAATCCATAGACTCTATTCAGTATTAATGTTACCACTTGAAATTAAGTATTTTATCACCAGATAATATTTATATAACTAAGCGACGAAACGAGCAGTAAATTTAATTGATAGTATGATACGGGAGACGTTAACATAGCTCATAGTTTAGACAAAATGGAACGTCTCGTTATCATATTAAAGTTTATGTTGTGGTACCAGTAGAATGTTAATTCTTTGTCGAGAACTGAGTTAATTTTGTGTGTTGCCATGTAAACTGCAGATAGTATATGATGGCACGTCGCAGTGAGGGGATCGATGCTGGCGAGAGCACCGCCACCTCTAGGCGCCGGCATGCGGAAAGCATCTCGCAAGGAGAGTCGCGTTTTAGAAATGATCGAGTGGCTCACTCGAACGGTCAATGACCTGCGGACGCCCGCAAAAACTGCCTGTGTAACAGTAATATTGTACCGTGTAATTGCAGTACTCGATTCTAATTTATTTTATTGCTCGCTAATCCAATCCGCACTTGGCCGGCGTGGCGGATGAAATGGCCTTGACTCTCTCCTTGTGAGAGAAGTCACCGAGCATGCAGTGAGAACAGTAAACCTTGTTTTTTTTTAATTCAGAAAAATTGTGAAGACATTTAAACATTAAGCCTCCTGTATTGATTTAAGGCTTTAAATAACTAAATTTTTATTATTTTTTTCTATCTTTAGTGTACACCTTTTCGTTTATTATAATTTAAGAAGTTGAATTAGTAAGATAAGAAAGAAAGAAATGAAATTTAATGCATGTATACATATTTAAATAACTTGTGTGTTAGAACAAGAATATTGTTAAATTAATTATATAATACATAATATTGAAAAAATCTTGTTGGTAGAAATAAGATTCTGGTTTAAATTGTAATGTAGCATCAACAAGGGTCTATTAAGTTTCAACTGTCATGCAGTATGCACGATTTAGTAATCACTACTCTAGTGATAAGTTTTGTCTGAAATTAGTTATTAACTAATAGTGTATCATGACAATTACAGGAGGCTTTAGCTTTTGAGCCGTGATGTCTTAGGGGTTCGAATCCGGCCTGCACCAATGAATTTTTCACTTTATGTGCAGTTAGTATAACACCAACTAATATCACGCGATTTGACGGTGAAGTAAAACATCGTGAGGAAACCTGCATATCTATGTGATGACCATCCGTGCTCGCACTAGTATGTGAAATGGAGAAGGCAATGGCAACACCACTCCATTATAACTGACAAGAAAGTCGCCGTGTGTTTCATCACACATGATGACCACGACCCTCAGTCATGAGGAAATACTACTTAGAAGAAGGTAGCTTTTATACTCTCATAATATGACAGAGACCATCTAAATGACGCTCATTGAAGTCATCTCTCTTCGTTCTTTCTAGATGCTTTAACCATCGAGTATTATGACTATTGGGGTATTTAAAAACTTTTTTTTTATTATAAAGACGACTTGCCGATCTGGCATTTACTGCAAGTGTAGTTTATGGTCTAAGACTGGAAGAAAAATGGAGACCATAACGGCCTATAAAATAACAAAACACCAATAACATAGCATTAACTTTTCAAATTCAAAACATAAAATACTAAATTAACGAGAACTGATCGATTGATAACTGAAAGCTGAAGATTGTTAAAGTACTAATATCGCTATTAAAATAGGATTTGGTGGTAGAAGTGTGAAAATTAAGGGTTATATGCATTTTCAATGCCTTCTTCTTTTTCAAAATAATTCCTAATTCATCTTCTAATGCTTAATCATAAAAAAAAAATATATGCGGCGGGCCTTATGACTTATGGGTTTACAAAATAGTTTGCGATCTATTCTCGGACCTACCAAATATATATAAAAAAGTTCATAAAAATCTGTCGAGCCGTATCAGAGGTGTTTGGTTACAAACACTGTGACACGATAATTTTATATATGTATATATATATATAGATAATGTTAAATCATTCAATATGAGGATATTGGTCGCGGTACTAACGCGCGGCTGCGTCATCACAGATAAACACTTGCGAAGCTCGCTGGCATGTGTAAACATTATCCATCATTTGTTATTATTGTATTTGTTACTGGTATACAATAAATTTACTGCTTTAGCATCGCTTGTAAAATGTATTCGTTAAAAATGTTTGCTGAGCTCGTAGATGAATTCAATTGTCGTGAACATCCTCCAAGGAGGAGGCCAGTTTTAGTCTTTGGTGTAAAACGCCCTCATAACAATTTTGTTGTGATCTGAGAACATATGAGAGCCAGAGTATTCAGCTTCGCGATCCATAACCTTCATTACAAATTAACACCATGTGAAATTGTGGTAATGTGTTAATCTAATATAGTTAAAAAAAGCTCAATGTCGTTATTCTAAATTCTTACTTCTTAAAACACCTACACATTCTTCCAAACGCTACAGTGATTCTTTTACTGTAAAAGCAGTGAAGCTTTGGAACGCTCTACCTCATGACATCCGTGCCTGTCCCTCCTTAGCAATGTTTAAAAAGAGAGTAAAAGACTATTATCTTCATCTCTAGTTGCATATTTTATTTATATTATTATATTTATAACTATTTAACTATTGCATATTTTTATATACATTTTTGTTTATTGTTCGTTTCATATGTATTTGTTGTTACTTTTCTGTAGTACACCTGCACACTTTATTTTAATAATTGTTTTTTCCTTTGTCAGTGTTTGCTGGAAGAAAACTCTTTTTAGGGTTAAGCTCGCCATTGTTCCATACATTTAGAATTTTTTTATTTAATTTCTATGTATTTTTCGTGTATGTGTACATCAAGAAATAAATAAATAAAAATAAATAAATAAAAAAAGGATTGTGTTGCCAGTCACTTTTTATTCGACGAGGCGTCGAGACTTGTCGTTCACCTGATGGTAAGTGATGCGCTTGCCCATAACATGCCGCTGGTTAAGATGGTATACACTGCACCATATTGCGCTCGTCGCAAGACATAAGGAATTAAGTCTCGTTACCCCAGTAATTTCACTAGCATAGCACCCTTCAAACGGGAACACAGTAATGTTTGCACACTACTGTTTGGCGGCTGAAGTCACTGCGGTGGTACCTAAACGGTCTCCGGCAACAGAGACCTACTAACAGTAATAGTATATAAGTTAGAATGGTTATGTAGTTACTGAAATTACTCAGGTAACGAGACTAAACAATTTATGTCTTAAAGCGGCGCGGGTGAGACGACTCGTCGAGTCTAAATCTATTTAATATGTAGGTTTGTATTTAAGTGTTTTCGCTTTATATACATGTTATTGCTGCCGAAGAAATTATCACTTAAATTGGTTATACGACAGATATAAGTTGATGATTATGTATGATTGAGCAAAAACAAAGCGGACCTTGTGCATTTCGCAACGCGACCGCATCGCTCGTTATTCTCGCATTGTTTGCTGCGTTCGGGGAATGATGACGCTATCGAGTAAGCTCGCCACCTCGTGGATAACTTGCTTAACATTAAGTTATAACATTTTTTTTATTATATAACGTCTCACTTTTTTTTTTTAAACTACTAAGCGATGAGACGAGCAAGACGTTCACCTGATGGTAAGTGATACGCTTGCCCATGACAACGCGGTGCTAGTTAAGATGGTACACACTGCACCACATTGCGCTCGTCGCCTTGAGACGTAAGGTGTTAAGTCTCGTTACCCCAGTAATTTCAATAGCATATAGCACCTTTCAAAATGGAAAACAGTAATTTTTGAGACTACTGTTTGGCGGCTGAAGTCACTGCGGTGGTATCTAGACGGTCTCCGGGAACAGAGACCTACTAACAGTAATAGTATATAAGTTAGAATGGTTATGTAGTTACTGAAATTACTCAGGTAACGAGACTTAACAATTTATGTCTTAAAGCGGCGCGAGCGAGACGACTCGACGAGTCTAAACCCATTTACTATGTAGGTTTGTATTTAAGTGTTTTCGCTTTATGTACATGTTATTGCTGTCGAAGAAATTATCCCTTAAATTGGTTATTCGACAGATATAAGTTGATGATTATGTATGATTGAGCAAAAACAAAGCGGACCTTGTGCATTTCGCAACGCGACCGCATCGCTCGTTATTCTCGCATTGTTTGCTGCGTTCGGGGAATGATGACGCTATCGAGTAAGCTCGCCAGCTTGTGGATAACTTACTTAACATTAAGTTATAACTTTTTTTTTGTTATATAACGTCTATCTTTCGGATATTTCAGTTTAGATTTTAAGGTTAACACGACTTTACTATTCGACTCCTCTTTGGGAAGGTCTGTATTCACTAGACATCAGTAGATTTAGTATTAAAATATAAAGAAGTTTTATGCACAACAAATACACATTAAGTTATTTTCCTTAATTCTAATCTTGGGAAGTTACAAAAAATAAATTAATATACACATACTTTTTATTAACCGTCTGATTCATATTTCTAAAGTAACCTATCAAAAATAATGTTAAAATGTGTAATAGTGGTTATATGACTGTGTTAGTATTTTTATGTTAGTCTAAGGTGCATTCGGTGAATAATATTATTTCCGATCAATCCCAACGCATAGTGTTCCAATAATTGTAGTAGTTTATTAAAAGAAGCAAAAAGGTTATAAATTTAAAAGCTCGCAGTTGCTTCATTGACCTTGCAAATAGCTTTTTTTTTATACTACTTTGCGACGAGACGAGCAATACGTTCACCTGATGGTAAGTGATACGCTTGCCCATGACAACGTGCTGCTAGTTAAGATGGCACACGCTGCACCACATTGCGCTCGTCGCCTTGAGACGTAAGGTGTTAAGTCTCGTTACCCCAGTAATTACACTAGCTACAGCGCCCTTCAAACCGAAACACAGTAATGTTTGCACACTACTATTTGGCGGTTGAAATAGGAGCTGCGGTGATACCCACCTAGACAGTCTCCGGCAACAGAGACCTACCACCTGGTGAATTAGTAATATTTGCACACTACTGTTTGACGGAAGAAATAGGAGCTGGTAGCTGGGTGGTGAAGCTGATGCTACCTACCCATACTATCTCCGGCAACAGAGACCTACCACCAGTAATATATATGATCCATGGGAGAGGCTTATCTAGACTCTAGACCTACCACCTGGTAAAAGCTTCGAGGGGAGGTGAGGTGGAGAGGGAATATGTTGAACAAAACTTGATCGATTGTAAATAACTTCATTAGGTACGTGAAGGTCGATCCTCTTCAATCCGTGCCGAGTGCCGTCGTCCACGGAACTGGTATAACGGGTTATAAATGCAAGTGTTGTGTAACAGCCGGTTTCGAACCGGTACGAGCAGATATGCATGTGCTACTCTAAATGCGCTTCTATTAAATAACCACAAATGAAAAAGGTTCATAATTCGGCGCATATGACAACCGAGCATAATAATAACCAATATAGTATTAGACTATTTAAAAAAGATGTTAAATCTCGTTATATCAATTTGCCATTTGTGATCGACTTTGAAGTAACAACTTTTAAAATTTTTTTATTATATTATATCATCACACCTATATTACACACCCGGACACATCTATCGGCCCACCTAGTGTTTAAAAGTTTTAACGGTGCCTAGCTAAAAATAAATGTTGGGTGGAGCAATAAGTTTTAATGCAGTTTTAAAGCTGATTTTTTGGGTCAACCCTTATGTATGTTTTTTTTTTTAATTTTGATTTCAGGATTATGAAAAAAAAAAAACGAAAATTCAAGTCTGTTCATTGTTTTCAACGACCCAGGAATGGAGAAAACTTTTTTATTTCGCACAAGTTGAATTTTTTTTGATATGTCCGATTATTGGTTCCATAAAAAGGCAAAACTAAATTTAGAGCTAGTTTTGACCAAAAAATATGGATACTCTGCCTGAAATTATCGCCCAATTTGTAAAACTTCTGCCGGTCAAATCAATTCGAAATTACAAAAAAAAAATAAAAAAAAAACATACATAGGGGTTGACCAATAAATCTGCTTCAAAACTGCATTAAAACTTATTGCTCCACCTAACATTTATTTTTGGCTAGACACCGTCGAAACTTTAAACACTGGGTGGTGGGCCGATAGATGTGTCCGAGAGTATATATTATCCCTGTATATGAAGCCTGTATATTTACAATATCGTTCAGGAAAATGTTTGCTTTTACTCTTGTCGTGGAATGTACAGTGTTGCCAATTTATTTTTATTGGCTATAAATTGCGTAGATCTAGACAGGCTCAAGTTAGTGAAGCGAAATGAATAGCCCAACCTTACGCGTTATATGTAACGCCTCTGATTTATACGTTGACAAGATGTTTTTCATGTCCATGAACTTAGATGGGAAGAATTGTCTTTTTTGTCACTAAAATATTTTATCTTAATAAGTTTTATATTGAAACATTTCGAAGAAAGTTTGATGTATCACCAACATTTCGTTAGATTAATTTACGCCTCTGCCAAAGAATGTCATTTAGTCCCGTCTATTACAAGGTGGGCGAAAAGAAATCATCCGATGTTGTTGGGCTCTCTTTTTTTTTCTAAATGAAAAACTTTGATTCTGTTTTTTGATTATGTTTATTTGAACCTTCAGAATTTTTTTGGTCAAGTCTAGAAGATCATATCGGTCGTTCAGAAAAAAACGAGAGCGAAACAACATCGGATGACTTCTTTTGGCCCACCTTGTACATAGTTACATGTTGCTATCAGGAGTAGATCCGTTTGCCAAGATCTCGTTACTCTTTCTCTCTTTTTTATCTCGCTATAGAATGCGTTTCTAATCCGTTTTTTACTCGATCGACGATATCGAAGACATTGTGATAGGCTGCCGGGACTATGTAACACAACACCTCTGCTGGGAGTAATGTAACTTCAGCTTCCCTTTGTCATCATGTGTCCAATCATTCTTTGTGTTCTTCGATATCATATTCACATTCCAGCAAAAGTCCCACATCTGATACCCGTTCTCGCATAACTATCGTCCGGTATTAAATCGTCATAAGTTTTCAATTTGAATATTGATCTAATCTTAAAGTTTTACGTGTGTAGTAAAAAGTCTGTTAATATATAACCTGTTTATTTAGATTGCATCAACTTTGGTAGCGAACAGTGGAGTTAATGTTGGAATCGCTCGATCTTGCTCCCTTGACCTATCTAATTGTTGGAATTCATTCCGAAGCAGTCGATAAAGTGTGAGTGACTCACTGTTCCACTGTTAAAAGACCGATTGATTCCGGTGACCTTAGCCCGTTCACCTCAAATTAAATACGAGATGGGCAATTGGTTATGAAGGTGATCTCTCATCTTTAAACGACATTCCTTCTTTCTATCGTCATGCAAACAAACGTCAGTTGTATGCACAGTACATAAAAGAATCGAATAACTGTAGTTGTGAGTTATAATTATTTTCACATTCAGGATAGTTATCAATATTTTGTTTGTTATACAGAATATGTAGATGAACGAATCCTTTGTCTGGCGGAAAGTTTATTGAATACAACAATGAGACACAGGTGAGGATGTTTACACAACACCACTACCATCAAACATAATTAATTTTCACTGGTGATCTTGCGGGAAACCGTCTAGGTAAGTTCTGGTCCCATTTCTGCCGCTGAACAGTAGTTTGGAAAAATTACTGTGTTCCAGTTTGAAGGGTGATGTAGCTAGTGAAATTACTGGGGTAACGAGATTTAACACCTCATGTCTCAAGGCGAGCGCAATGTGGTGTAGTGTGTATTATCCTGACCAGCTCCACATTGTTATTAGTCTTATCACTTATCATCGGATGAATGTTTGTATCGTCTCTTCGAATATAAAGTTATTCATTCAACAATGCAATGTTATTATTGTAGAATGATTCATTGTTTGTTTTGAAGTGTCTACTTCGAGTATAGAAATATCTTTGTAGTTATTGTAGCATTGCGTATCAACAATGTAGAGTGGTGACGATTATTTTATTAACAGTGGAATATTTTTTCTCGAAAACGTAAAGTTTAAGTGACGTACACATCTTTCTTTCTCTCGTCTAAAATGTGTCCCTTATATGTTTGACCAATTCACAATAGTATCAATTATAAAAAAAAAGCAATAACAGTAATCAAGTCTGTCACTCAAAAACTTTTACAGTAATATACACTCCCGGACACATCTATCGGCCCACCTAGTGTTTAAAAGTTTTAACGGTGCCTAGCTAAAAATAAATGTTAGGTGGAGCAATAAGTTTTAATGCAGTTTTAAAGCTGATTTTTTAGTCAACCTTTAGGTATGTTGTTTTTTTTAATTTTGAGTTCAGGATTATGAAAAAAAAAACGAAAATTCGAGTCTGTTCATTGTTTTCAACGACCCAGGAATGGAGAAAACTTTTTTATTTCGCACAAGTTGTACTTTTTTTTTGATGTGTCCGATTATTGGTTCCATAAAAAGAAAAATCTAAACTTAGAGCCAGTTTTGACTAAAAAATATGGATACTCTGCCTGAAATTGTCGCCCAGGTTGTAAAACTTCTGCCGGCAAATCAATTTGAAATTACAAAAAAAATAAAAAAAACATACATAGGGGTTGACAAATAAATCTGCTTCAAAACTGCATTAAAACTTATTACTCCACCTAACATTTATTTTTAACTAGACACCGTCGAAACTTTAAACACTGGGTGGTTGGCCGATAGATGTGTCCGGGAGTATATTTCATAACAATTTTGTCAAGTAAATAGGATATCTTACTGGAAAGTCCTTAAGGTGAACCGACTAGAAGGTCGCAAGACCTTAGGAGAGGCATAAATCCCCATTGGACGAAGTTGATGATAAAGCAGTATCTATAAAATATTTAAGTACAATTTTATAAGCAACAATCGCCTTAACCTATTACGCCTTATGCCAAAGCAAACATTTAAATACAATAGAAAGAGAAAACAATGGAATGATTTGTTTAACATTATCATTTATAACATGAAAGGTTATAATATAATTATAAAGAAAGGACTGGGACTTTAGATCTGGTGCTGTGCTGACAATGATGATTAGGACGAGGTCTAGATTGCTATTAATTTTTAAACAGTAAGAGAACTAGAGACAAAGGTTAGTAAGCAGCACTCATGACTGAAAATCGTTATTCTAACTACCATAGTTATTCCACTAGCTCTATAGTCTGCGACGAGATGAACGAGACGTTCACCTGATGGTAAGTGATACGCTTGCCTATAAGATGACGCTAGTTAAGTTGGTATACACTGCACCACATTGCGCTCGTCGTATTAAGACAAAAGTTTTTGTCTCGTTACAGTAGTAATTTCACTAGCTTACAGCAATCTTCAAACACAGTAATGTTAACACACTACTATTTGTCGTTGATATCTACCTAGACGTTCTCCGGCGACAGATTCCTACCAGCAGTGTTTCCAGCTCTTGATAACGATTTGTATGATCTCGTTACACGTCTTTTTAACTTCTTACTACAACACTACGACGTTATGATGGTTTTGTTTATATAGTCTAGATTCTAGTTCAGTATTAGGTAATTATACAAACACAGATAACGCAAAGTTGTATGTGGTGAACTAACCAATGAACTTGAATTGAATAATTAGATTATACAGTCCGTGTGCCCACTCGGTCGAGTTTACGCGACACTTGTTATATTTAAACTTAATTGATAATATTTTCATATTTACTTCAACCTTTGGACTGTATGTTTTTGTTTGAATAAACTTATTATCTATTTATATGTTTTAGTATAAAGATATCTGCATTCGTAAGTTAACGTAAAAATAACAATAGTCGCTTTGTTTTTATTATTTACAGCTAAATAATACTTTCCAAAAGCCGTGGTGGCTCAGTGGTTTGAACGCCGGCCATCCAATACGAAGGTACCGGGTTCGAATCCGGCCTGCACCAATGAATTTTTCAAATTATGTGCAGTTAGTATAACGCCAACTAATGTCACGTGCTCTGACGGTGAAGGAGAACATCGTGAGGAAACCTACATATCTGTGTCATGATCATCAGTGCTCGCACTAGTATGTGAAATGGAGAACGCAATGGCAACACCACTCCATTATAACTGACAAGAAAGTCGCCGTGTGTTTCATTAAAAACATGGTGACCACGACCCTCAGTTATGAGGAAATACGACTTATGGCAGTGTATACCATTTTAACTAGCATCACGTTGTCATGGGCAAGTGTATCACTTACTATCAGGTGAACTTCTTGCTCGTCTCCTCGCATAGTAGTATAATAAAAAAGAAGATAAGAATACTATCCAGCAGTTATGATGATGAATACTGCCTTAAGTCTGTTTTGACTGCGTCATCAACACTAACACCCTCCATTCGACTGTTTACCAACCTGGCTGGCTACCATCCTCATGATGTTAATATTCCACCATAACAGCATGGTTCAGTATCCATCTGTCAACACACCAATCAAAACCTCATTTGTTAGTCCTCCCGTGACCATGACTGCTGCAAAGCGGTCGAAACGTCGGGGATAAACAAACTAAATAATAAACGCGATAAAATCCGTAAAATTGAGTTTTACTAAATGTGTAACATTCGCGGAAATATAAGAAATCATTATGCAAAACCTCATTGTAACTTATCACCATTTAAAATTGAAGTCAAGTTGGCGATTTATTTAAAAAGGTCCAAAATCATAATATATCATAGACTCGTAACAAATGAATGTACTGTACAATAGCATGCTCCATTGTCTCGATCTTACGTAATTAAAAAAAAAACAACAATGTAAAGTTCAAGCGCGGCCTAGACACGTGTGCCGACAGATTACTCGGAACGCATTTTTCTTGAAGCGGAATTAAAACAGGGCAGTTTACCGGAAGTGAACATTTATAAATCTTTGTGTTGTAAAAGTCGATGTTATAAACAAATATTTAATACAAAACATACATAAAACGAGTTATTGCATTTCGAGGCTAAGTAATCACGCGGTGAAGAGCAGTTAATGATCAAGTTAGGACAGTAGTTTTTATCTAACTAAGCAACTGTTAAAATTTTCATCAAAAATAATACCATTTTTTTTAATAAAATCGCTGTGGGTTGTTAAAAGTTTTAAATTTATCCATATAGCCTATTTAATATAATAAAGTAATTTCCTCTTAGATAACTTAGGTAATTTGGTTGTTAAAGATATTTTAAGTGTTGATAAGTCAGTTTCCGGAGACCGCCTTTATACAATATTTATGCCGCCAAACATTGATGTCCAAATACTGTGTTTTGAAGGGCGCTGTAGCTAATGAAATTACTAAAGTAACGGGACTTATGTTTTATGGCGACGTGCAAAATGATGTAGTGTATATATATCGTCATAATTGTTACATTGTTACAAGGGCGGATGTTTCGTTTACCTTTGCCTCGCCGAATACAAGAAACAAGACAGTTGTTTTTGACAGTTCAATTCCCGCCAAAATATACGTCATCTCTCTTATATTTTTATGCAGCTGGTAATGGTTAATTTTAAATAATATTTCTTTTATTTTTATGATGTGATCGGTATGGAGTCATGTGTTGACTGTATTACGTCATTGTTATGTGCAAATGGTAACACTTGATGATATCAAAGTATTTTAATAGAGACCGAAAGTGTAGGAGAGGAACGACGTCAGTGTTGTGACGCAATGAGAGCAGATGCGATGCGCGTACAGCTTGCATGAAATTAATCTGTGACGCATGATGAAGGAGAATGTTGGCGTGTCAGTACTTATTATATACCCCTGACACAAAAATAGGTAGAGATATTATATAACATGTGAGCAACAGACGGACAAACCTTCCGTTGCATTGTAGCTGGATATCGATTTTGATGATGCTTTCAATAGATGAAAATATGTAATGCATAAAAACTATATTACACAGATTTTATCGCGTCCATTTATCTACTTATCACTTTTGTTATTTTAGCCAATTTTTGGCGGTAAAAATTAAAACAGCTGTGTTACCTGCTCTGATCGTTTTTTCTACAAAAGATCCATCTTCCAGTCAGATTGTTTCTTACTTATGACTACTAGTTGGTATCATGTGCTATTAGCTTGATTTGTTTCTAGAATGACGTTTTCGATGTTGCAGATGTACGCGGGGGCGCTGCTGGCGACGGCTGCAAGACTCGCGTGGGACCCGAGCACTTACACGTGGTTCCGTTTCCTGTGCGCGGAGCAGTACCGCGTCTCCGCTGTGTATGTCCTGGCTGCGGGGCTGTGGCTCGCCGCTCTCGTCTACATAGCCTCCGTCGCGCGCCGCACCAGGTGCCTCCATATAGTAAGCACGATTAATTTGCTTTGAAAGAAAAACATACAAATTTGGTGATGCGTGTTCGTGTATTGACTTGACAGAGTTTTGGTGATGAGTGTTCGTGTAGTGACTTGACAGAGTTTGGTGATGAGTGTTCGTGTATTGACTTGACAGAGTTTTGATGAGTGTTCGTGTATTGACTTGACAGAGTTTTGAAGAGAGTTCGGTGTATTGACTTGACAGAGGTTTGAAGAGAGTTCGTGTATTGACTGACAGAGTTTTGAGAGAGTTCGTGTATTGGACTTGACAGAGTTTTGAAGAGATTTCGTGTATTGACTTGACAGAGTTTTGAAGTGTTCGTGTATTGACTTGACAGTTTTGGTGATGAGTGTTCGTGTATTGACTTGACAGACTTTTGGTGATGAGTGTTCGTGTATTGACTTGACAGAGTTTTGAAGAGAGTTCGTGTAATTGACTTGACAGAGTTTTAAAGAGAGTTCGTGTATTGACTTGACAGAGGTTTGAAGAGAGTTCGTGTATGACTTGACAGAGTTTTGAAGAGAGTTCGTGTATTGACTTGACCAGAGTTTTGAAGAGAGTTCGGTGTATTGACTTGACAGAGTTTTGAAGAGAGTTCGTGTATGACTTGACAGAGTTTTGAAGAGAGTTCGTGTATTGACTTGACAGAGTTTTGAAGAGAGTTCGTGTATTGACTGACAGAGTTTTGAAGAGAGTTCGGTATTGACTTGACAGAGTTTTGAAGAGAGTTCGTGTTTGACTTGACAGAGTTTTGAAGAGAGTTCGTGTATTGACTTGACAGAGTTTTGAAGAGAGTTCGTGTATTGACTTGACAGAGTTTTGAAGAGAGTTCGTTGTATTGACTTGACAGAGTTTTGGTGATGAGTGTTCGTGTATTGACTTGACAGAGTTTTGGTGATGAGTGTTCGTGTATTGACTTGACAGACTTTTGGTGATGAGTGTTCGTGTATTGACTTGACAGAGTTTTGAAGAGAGTTCGTGTATTGACTGACAGAGTTTTGAAGAGTTCGTGTATTGACTTGACAGAGTTTTGGTGATGAGTGTTCGTGTATTGACTTGACAGACTTAGTGATGAGTGTTCGTGTATTGACTTGACGGAGTTTTGATGATGAGTGTTCGTGTATTGACTCGACATAGTTTTGAAGAGAGTTCATATATTGATTTGACCGAGAGTTTTCATGGTCAGTGGGAAATTTGAAATTCAAAGAGTTTCGGCTAACCTTACATGTATTAGTCTAATCAAATTTAAATAGACAGTGCATCATATTCAACCTGTGACCTATTTTACCAATACTACCGCCATTGTAATCTTTTATTTGTTTTATTCAGCAATATACAAATGGTCACCGTCAGAAAAAACCCCTATCGCGTGTCTCGTAACAATTATCCTGAATTACAGGGAAAACCGAATGTTTATTGATTTAAAATATAGAAATGTTTCAGCTATTACTATCCGGATATCTAAGTCAAATTTTGATCGTCTACTTTCTTTTCTTTCATTCTTTCTTACTATATAAACAAGTTGTTGTTTTGGTTATTACAGTACGCGTGCGGTGTGGTGTGCCTGGTGGTGAGCGAGGTGGCGTACGGCGCGTGGATGGCGGTCTCCCTCGAGGCCTGGTGGAGGAGTGCTCCCCAGGCGGAGCTCGCACGCAGGCTGATGGACGTGCTGAACTACATCAAACCCACGCTCATCGCCATCGAGCAGTATCGGAACATCACACAACCGCTGTATGACATCATTGAGGTAACATATCTTATCCTTATCCTTACTTATCCTATATCTATCCTTCCGCCTTCCCTATCCTTACCTATCCTATATATCTTATCCTTACTGTTGTGATAGCATTTATTTATACATCTATTTATGGATCATAGCATCGTATTTAACTTAGTAAATGATAATTATTTTGTTTATTTTTTTTCTTTTATGTATATATATGTATATTTATATGTACATTTATATGTACTTGTATGTATTTTGTTTCTTGTGTATGTTTGTGAGTACACATGTATATTAAATATAGTATATTTAAACTCTTTATTGTACATTAACTACCACTATACAACTTTTCTTTTTCGCTAAGATTAGCTGGTAGAAAACTCATTTTGAGTTAAGCTCGCCTGTACCATTCCATTTCCGTGTAACCATTGTTGTTAGTTTGTATGCTTGTACAAAGTTTTTAAATAAATAAATAAAATATCACTATCTCCACAGTCAGCAGCAGTCTTAAAGAGTTCCGGAGTCTATAACAGAATCTGAAGATGAGACATTAGATTGAGATATGATAATTTTGGATTGTAACAGCATCGTCATAAATTTAGAAGCTTTCTAAGGCCACATCAAATAAAATTATTTAACTTTTTCAATGTTAATTATTAATATAATAAACAATTTTTTCTTTTCAGGAAGTAGAACACGAAGCGCCTAACAACGCTGTGGTCATTGTCATATTCGGTGCGTTCGGTATAGTTCTACAGGTAAAAATAATCTTTAGTTTTGTTACTTAATAATCTTGTTACTTTTTTATTGATCCTCCAACCCCACTTGGGTATTACTGCAAAGATATATTGAAGTGATTACTAAAAATAAATATGATATAAATAATTAGTGCAGATATTGTTAAAGTATATTTATGTTTTAAGAAGGAGACTATAAAGAAATACATAGATAAGATAATAATTAATTAAATATAAAAACTCCCTTGGTGTACCATGCCGGGAAAAAATTTACAAAGAAGTGGAAAAAAATCCATCTACACTCAATACACATTCGCGGAAATATAAGAAATAATTAAAAAGTGGTTATGTTATTATATATATGCAGGAGCACTTGTTAATAGTGTTTTTAAAAACATGATGTCAGCAGTGGGATCACTAACTTCAATTTTATATTACCCATTGTCAATATAATATAGTTTTGCAGACTCTCACATTTGTCCAACAGCGTAAAGACTAGGCTGTAGATGTTGTTACTAATTTATGACGCCAAGTGCACAGAAAAGTATTTATTTATTTAAAAACTTTATTTGCTCACAAAGAAAAATGTACAAAAAGGCGGCTTAATGCCATAAAGCATTCTCTCCCAGTCTACCATAGGTTGAGCAGGGAAGATAAATAAGGGTGCATTATTTTGTAGTTGAGTATAATTACATATAGAACAATATAAAACACAATAATAGTGGTGGACACAACTTTCATTGGTACATATGTTATAGGAAACGTTAGTGTTATACATTGGCTGAAGCATACACATATATATAAATGATGGCTGATATAAGTACAGAAAAGGAGGAGAAGAGCATATATCATAGTGACACAACATTCGCTTAAAGGAAGCCTTACTACGATCTGCCCGAATATTTGGCGGGAGCTCATTCCAAAGTTTGCTCATTCTCTCTCCCATTCTTTTCCCACTCTCTTCTCTCTCATTCCAGAGCTCATACAAAAGTATAGTCCAGACAGTTATCTAAATAATTGTTCTCATCGTTTAATACTTGAAGCGTTTCTGCAGATAGCTGCGTTTGTGATGGCGCGGCGGCTGGCGGTGCGCGCGGCCAGGGGAAGCGTCCTAGCGGCGGGCGTGACGAGTGTGAGCGAGACGGACGAGAAGCCGTGCGGCTCGTGCGCGCCGGACGAGGACAGCGATAGCGACACGCGTCCGCCGCCCGGTTGCCGCAAGAACGCTAACCTGAGGATGTACACGATATTGGACAAGATTTTCTAGCAGGTAACTACTTCTCTAAACTCTTTTAAAAGTTACGTGAACTGTAGCAAAGATCGACTTCAACAAATTCAATTTTCAAACCCTCATACAGAAATTAAAAAAAAAACAATCTTGTCTATGCGAATTTTTTACCAGGTGGTAGGTTTCTGTTGCCGGATACCGTCTGGATGAGTACCACCGCAGCTCCTATTGCAACCGACAAATAGTAGTGTGCGAACATTACTGTGTTCCGGTTTGAAGGGCGCTGTAGCTAGTGTAATTACTGGGGTAACGAGACTTAACACCTTATGTCTCAAGGCGACGAGCGCAAAGTGGTGCAGTGTGTACCATCTTAACTAGCACCACGTTGTTATGGGCAAGCGTATCACTTACCATCAGGTGAACGTCTTGCTGGTCTCGTCGCATAGTAGTATAAAATTTTTTTTTTGAATTACTAGCTCCTTGTAATTCAAATTCGCGTATCGCCTTTTCTAAAGTCTATATACACAAGTTAAACGTTTTTCTTTTTTTTTATGTTCGTATATTGTTTGCTGTTATTTGACTATGAAGGACCAATGTGTGGTCTTAACGCATGGAAATAAAACTTGCGACTTGTACAACGTATATTAGAAGAAGTGGTCTGTACAATAGCGTTGCGCGAATACGAATCTTAGAATTGTTCTTGCTCCTCTGCCCCTCTCCGCTCGCGAATGACCGCCGAATGAATGATGAATGTATGAAGATTGCGAATTCTTTGTCTCCCGGCGTCAACATATATAATAAATGTGTATAATGACGCGACTAATTTTTGTACGTGAATTACAGGACGAGATGGACTCGGGCTCTGTCCCGGGTACGAGCGGTAGAGGGCGCGCGCGGCGGCGGGGGAGGCGACGGAAGGGCGGCTCGAAGGGGGACTCGGGAGCGAACCTGTCGAGGGACGCGCGCTGGGAGGCTGTGCACGCGCAGTTCCGCGCCTCCCGCGCCCAACGTACCCGCACCCCGCCCAGCGCTCCCCCCGCGCCGCCGCACGCCGCCCTGCTCATACTCCACGCCGACCTCTAGCCCACGAATGTGGGTCACTTAGGCTATAAAAACCAGATTATGGTGCTTGCCAGCATTCCGCAGATGAGATAACCCGTACGTTGATGCCTTGAAAGTTCAGTGTTCACATATATCAGTACTGTTAAACTTACAAAGACTGCCTCATCGCGGATGCCTGTGCATCCGTCGTACAGTGTGATAATGACACGTTAACACTAATAACTCATTTGTGCGCACGCGTATTAATAAAGGAGCTTGGTGCGCGAGCAACACTGCCACGAGCCCGGGGATTCCCGCACTCCGCCGGCCGCAAGTCTTCCACCTCGCAAAATGTTTTCGACCTCTGACCTCATACGTTTTTTTCGACTACTGTACTTTATAAATTTCGAATTACGAAATGTTCAACGAATTATTAGGGTTCCGTTTATAATTAAAAGAATTATTAGTTTGTAAGTTAAAACCATATCAATTAAAAAAAAAATACTACTATTCCAACTCGTAGCAGTTATTAACGCACTATAGTGCAAAGTATTTACTACATTCTTCTTAGTATGTTATTTTTATACGTCTTTATATTGAGAGGTTATAGCGATGGATGGGTGTGCGTTGTGAGATTTCGCTTACAGTGTCAGATTTTTCATCATGGCGAATATCGTTGACAGGAATTACGTAAAACGAATCTTCTTAACATAAAGTATTTGATGTAATATAAAATATACTATGTAACGTATAGGTGTTGCCATGGTTGTACTAGTGACTGTTTTTAACTTACCGTTTTTATTAGCTAGATGTTGTTAAAAAATTTACACGAACGTGATTTGTAATTACGTCGTAAATAACAAATTATATAGAAAAATATTCATACAGTTTGTATTACAGTTCACGCATGTTGGCTATCTATTTTTTGTGATTAGATAGAAAGTTTTTATATAATTTAACTTCAAAAATTAAGACTCTGTGTAAGCTATACGTATTGAGAAAGTGCTTATTCGGATCCTGTTGAGCTTGAGCTTCCGTAAACGTGATAAGAACAACCATAAGGTTTCCCATTCGTGGACATGTTGGATAAACGGCCTAGACTATCACCATTGAACAGAAGAAATAACAGCAGTAGGAATAATAATTGTGCTGATCATTTTAATGATTAATAGGAAAAAATTGTTCCCAGTTATTTCTTTTTTAAGTTTGAGGACCAATTAATTTTTGGTATTTAAAATGGTTTTATCAACAAATAATAAGCTTGCAAATTATTAATCAAATATGTTATGAGATTTTTATGCTTTAAGACTTTTGATGCAGCCACAAAATGTACACATTTGGCATCTAAGTGAATTGATTTTATAATTTCATTTTATAAGGCAAAGGTTTTAACAACACGAAGCCAAGTCTTTATTTTTTTTTGTTTTTATTCTTAAAAAGCTAATAATAAAATTCAAAACTTGGCGTTTTTAATTCTTTTTTTTTTTCATGGTTCCTCAAGCTCCATGTTACATTTACATATTTTAACAAATTCTATGTTTTCTTGTCTTGCCCAAATGGTATTTGAATACACTACAGTGAATTTAAAGGTTGTTCATCACTAGATAGATTATTTAATCCAAATATTGTAAAACATCTTTGACTGATATTATTGTAGTGTTACTGGTGGTAGGTTGGATGTCTGAATGACAAATATTACTGTGTTCAACGTAGTATGTAGTAAAATTACTGGGTTTATATGTTTAAGGCTACATGCGCAGAAGCAGTATTTTTTTGTATTCACCAGGTTGTAGATGTCACGTAATCCGGTAATATCTTTAACTGTTAACCAATGTATATTAAATTTGATCAAATGTTGGATATATTCGACCAATGGAATATAATCATTATTATTAAGCCGACAAGCTTGGCCATAACGCCATTCATTGTTCAGTTTTTTTTTTTTAACCTAATAACAGTATACAAGAGGATGTGAATCAGACGTGAATGTGTTATGGTGTTGCCAGCCGCGGTGCTTGTGGGACCGCGGTGTTTCCATTTTTCCGGTGCCAAATAGCTTTAAGCGGATAGTGCTTTTGTTGCCATAATTCAAGGTCACACCCGCATTGGAGGCGCTTCAACTGATATTTGATAATTTTTTGTTTACTTCCAATAATATGTCGGAGCCATAGACAAGCTTTTTTTTATTTAGAAGCGTCTCCGATGGCAAGGTTTTGTAGACAATAAGGTGCGACCGGCGATAGGTGCCCTGTTTAGACAATAAGGAGGACGCACACGCGTTAAGTTTTCACTTTATAACTTAGTAAGTAAGACTTGAAACAATAAAATAATATTTTTCTATATATATATGCGCGTTTTAATTTTTTATCGATAATATGCAGAAACACTTTAATTTGACACGACGTTAGCTAACTAGAGGTGACTGAGCTGAGATGAAAATGTTTTACCACCAACCAAGACCTTTTAATGTTGCCAGCCGGAACAAATTTCCTTAAAAAATATTGAACTTCCGGCGTATTACAAAGAATTATTCGAAGAAAAATATTAGTCGGATATCTTTCAAAGTTTTATATTTAATCTAATCTTCACAATTTTGGAATCGTTCATTCAAACACGCAGTCGTGATAAGGTTATAATACGGCGGCAGCTGTTTCCAGTGTAAACGGTTTACGTCGCAGATAGGGCAGATAACATGCGAACGTAACCGAACCTGAGACTTCGCTTGCAGTTTAGCATTACACTTCAAGAGAAACGGAACTTCGTTTTGGTGTATAGATGCATGTGTATGCGTTCGTCGCTTCCAGATGACAGGATCAGTGATAATCACACGTGTTTGAATAGTGAAATGATAGTAACAATAAGCAGCGCATTCAGGAAACTAATAATCTCGTATTATTTATAACAATGAGTACAAATACATACATTTTGTAACCGTTTGGTGACAAATATATATGTTTCCTTACATTACATGGTGACAAATGTGCGGGTTTTAATGAAATTATGTGGCTACAGGCTTTCAGTTAGTGATTAAACGTTGGATATGGCGCGTTGTGCGCGCGCTCTTCCTCTGATCTTTCTGCAACTCAACATGTTACTGATGGTGAGTATTTAGTTATAATATCTTATAGAGTGAATAGAGTACTTCCCGGCGAGTGCTATTTATATCTTAAAGCAGAATTATGATCAAGGACTGGTGAACATATTATAACAACTAGTAAGTTTAAGATGTTTTTCAGTTGTTAACTGCTTTATAACACGAAGCTCGCTGTTTCTTTTCTGGGGCTACATGTGGTGGAGTTTGGGTGGTTGATGGGTTTATTCGATTTCGCCTGACTAGGTACAATATATATAACATAGCTGTGTACCGGCTGTCAATGAGAGCGGAGTAGTCTGGGCGAGCACGCTTCGCCACCTAGGTCCTCATTGTCATTTAACAATATGTAAAAATTAAATCGTATTAGTCACTTTTTGTTAAAAAAAGTAATAAGAATATGAACTTTCTTTTATGAAACTTCGATTTGTTCAAACGTGTGCTAGATTATGAATAAAAAAAATATATTTAACAGTCAGAAGATTCTTTTTGTTGTTGGAAGACGTTTTTTAAATAATTTTGCTGTTTTGGTATATCAGGATGTTCAGTTCAATTTTAATGTATTATAGATTAACTTTAAAAAACTAGCAAGGCAATAAAATCAATATCTACGGCCCACAGAAATAAACTTTACCCTCAACTAATACCACAAGTTTTATTCGTCACAGTTTTTTTTGTTAAAAGCTGATCCGTAGTGTTGTGAGATTTAAAAAAATAATCGCTTAAACCGTCGGTAGATTATTAGATATTTCTTGTTTCGGGTCAAGATATTCGTGCATTCTCTTTTACAGGTGTGACCCAAATTAGTTTATCATTTATTTGCAATTTTCGTCCGTTTGTAATCTATTCGCTTATCTTATCGCGTGTATTATTCTTGGTTGTTGGAAACATTTAATGACTTATTATAATTACAACACTATAATTCGTGGTAAACCTTTCAGCAATGTCTATTCAAATTCTAATAATTACTTCTATTTTAGTTGATAAGCAGAAGCTACATATTTTATTGTTTTCTAACTGTTGGACATTTTGGAATGAATACATGTGTTAGTCCAGTATTACCTAGTACAGGAAAGCGATTTGTACGGAACGCAGAGATATTTATTAACACGCCCTTTTCCTTAGCATAACTAAAAAAAACTCAATACAAATTACTTCCTCTAGCAGTTAATTATATTTTTTAGGAAATAAAATGAGTCATTCATTGGCGGGGTCTCTGCTGTCGGAGATCATCTGAATAGGGTCCACCACAGATCCTATTTCTAACCAACAAAGAATGTTACTGTAAACTGTTTGTAGTAAAACTGCGAAAGAGATCGTAACCTGAACTACATCAAGATTGATGTATTATATCATGAAGAAACAACCAGATATCTTTTTCATGAATATTAAGATAATCTGTGATTGTTTTGTAAGATGTTCGCGGGTGCTGGGCTGGCGACGGCGGCGCGGCTCAAATGGGATCCCAGCACATACGTGGCGCTGCGAGAGATTCTCCCGCAGGAGTACCGCGCCGCAGCCGTGCTGCTTCCCGTGGCGAGTCTGGTGCTGCTGGTGCTGGTGCATCTGGCGTTGGCAGCAGTATACTCTCGGTGCGCACGCAGATTCCTGCTCGTCATGGTGAGTAGATGACGCGACAGGTGTATTAAATTGCAAAGATTTTTTTTTTTTACTTTACAATTTTTGTAATTTCAATAAAATATTACAGTCTTTTTTTTATACTGCTATGCGACGAGATGAATAAGAAGTTCACCTGATGGTAAGTGATACGCTTGCCCATGACAACGTGCTGCTAATTAAGATGGTACACACTGCACCACTTTGCGCTCGTCGCCTTGAGACATGTGTTAAGTCTCGTTACCCCAGTAATTACACTAGCTACAACGCCCTTCTAACCGGAACACAGTAATGTTTGCATACCCATCCATCTTACTGAAACAGTTAGTTAAATACCGAAAGAGGTTTGAATATAAAAAGGAGAAATGTTATTTGATTGGGTTCCAGTACGCGGCGGCGATGGCGATGATGGTGAGCGTGCAGACGGCGTTCGGATGGTGGGCGGGCGTGCGGGTGGCGAGGTGGGCGCGCTCCACCGACGCGGAAGAGCTGCGGCGTGCCCTGCAGCTGCGGGAGCACCTGGCGCCGCTGCTGCAGGGCCTCGCGCACTGGCACCCGCTGCCGCAGAAGATCAACAACATCATTAAGGTTATTCACATCAACTACCACATGAGATAACCATTAGATGCGTTGATTTATTTACCAAACTGCTGAACCAATTTGATCCTGCGCTTCTTCTTTTCATCTATAATTCGTTTAATTTTTTATAAGTATCCCATAATTATAAGCAACATAGTGCTTGTTGATAATATTTTTAATTTTAATATTATTAAAATAAAACTTTCAACGGTTTTCGTTATTGTAAAATGGTTATTGCTTTGTAAAAACACATGCGGTTGATGTTCACAGGAGGCGGAAACGGATGTACCGTGCAATGGTTACGCAGCGGTTGCGGCGGCCATCTTGTTTTTTGTGATTCAACTGACAGCCGCAGCGCTCGCGTTGCTGATGGCAGCGCGCGCTTTAGATAAATACACTGAACCAACTATTAGGTAATATGATTTATTGTAAACAAATATGTCATAAAAAGACTGGTTATCCATTAAACGAAAACTTCAAGCTGCATTCGTGGAGTTAGTGGTTTAATAGTAACACTGTAGTCCATTCTGATTCAGTGCTCACGTAGTGTAGTTTGGCTGGTGGCTGTTGTCTAGCTACCTTAATCATGTTATAAATCTGTCGATCTATAATGATAATGACTTTAGATCTTTTGTGCTTATTCCTTACTATCATCTATTTTCATTTAAATGCATTGATAACGTCTAGTTTTGCAAAATTTGTTATTAATGACCACAGCAGCGCAAACGTTACCATCATCTAGTATCACACTGTAATTATTCAAAACACCGGAGCAAACATATTTCACATGCCTCAAGGCGATAATCGGTTTTAACTGTTGTGTGTGTACATCCTTATAAACTTGTTAATTTATTTATTTATTTTTCATTTAAAACTTTGTACAAACAGACAAACTAACAACAATGGTTACACGGAAATGGAATGGTACAGGCGAGCTTAACTCACAATGAGAACTTGTTAATGTTATGTAGATACAAAATACTAATATAGTATATATTAATATTATCTTCTTTGGATTAATTACGTTTTTTTCTTAAAATATTGTATATCTTTGCAGTGTAAATCGAAGCGATAACGGCGAGAAGAGACCTCTTCGCGCCGTATACAAACACGGTCGCATGGTCATGGTGTAAACTTGTTAAAGTTAAGTAAACCCGATCATTGATAATTGTAGCCATTTCTTATTAACTCAAAAATATTTGTAAGATGATTATAGATATTGTTCCTCAAGTTTAAATTTCCGTCTCAGGAATGTAGTGTAAGTTTTTTATTTGTAAAGTTACAATAGCTTAGAGTGAGTGTAAGTAAATTCGACTGTCTTGAATTATTGTATAGTTGGATGTATGCGTTTTTTTTTACTTCATGTTGTTTTCTTATGTAAGGAATCGAATAGTGAGGATTATGATTGTATGATTTTGTTATTTTAAGTTTTTTTATACGAATTTATGAGACGCAAAGAATAAATAACTTGATTTGTTCTGAAACCTTTTTCATTCCGTCCATTGGCTCGTGTATTGAAAACTTATTAGAAAGGTAATTAAATAAAAAATTAACATCTTATAAATTTAGGTCTATCTTCTTTGTAATAAAAAGGTAAGCTGTAAATTTGCTGCAAACTTGTTCAGGTTTGAATATCGCTGTAGTTAGTGCAATCGCTTGAATAACGCTTGATGAGCGCAATGTTGCGTTGTGTACACATTCTAAACAGCGCTTCATTGTTATTAGAAAAGTTGTATAAGGAAGGTGTAGGGAATCGTCAGCAATGAAACAATGATACGTGAATAGTATAACATTGATCTGTATTACGTTCAGAAGTAGAGAGCCGGCGCTCAGGCGCGCGGACGCCGTGCAAAAATATATAACTGTGCCATCACCGCGAAATTTATTCACAACAAATATATGTATACATATATAATTACGGCTATTATTTAGAATATCCACTACGTAGTCAACAAAAATATAGAGTTACGAGGTAGAGCAACGCGCCATGTAATCCATTCTTCGCTTTTACTTAAATAGTCACACTGTATCTTATAAATTCTTCAGCATGAAGACTGAGAACTGTACTGAATATTCTATTTTCTTTTTCGTTACTTTAGGAGGCATGTCGAAGTTTCAAATTGCAATGATGGTCGCCAACTTTCATTACAAGAATCAGATAAATATTTTCAAAATACCATAACAATCTCATCACTAAGTGATGAAATTGTTCGATGTAATTGTATTCCTGTGACACATATCGATCATTGCGAAACAGCAAATCTCACAATTGTTATAAAAACAGCTGATTTTTAGTTTAGGTTATAAAGTTTTCAATCATACCACACATTAACAAATTTTGATATTTATGAATTAGTTTCTTCATTGATGTTAAATGTAATAAGTTTGATAACCTCAGTTACATGAGAGGTTGTTTGATTTTAACTCGATCAATTTTAGTGTTTTATACCAAGCGCGTCACTCCTCCTAGCTACATACTATCTCATCACACCATGATATGACACCGTATATTCAATAAGTTCACATGCATACACCATTTACATATAATATATTATTATAAAGAAGTAGCAATTTACTGCCGACGAATTTCCCTATGTTAAACAGCATTGATCATCTACATAAATTATCTTTGCTCAATCTTGTTGAGCAACAGCTTTGTGTCGTATAATCCGTGACTAAATTCTGCGAACTCGTTAAAGTAATCTATATAGATCGCGATTAAGTTATAATCGATTGTCTATTTCATTTCTCTCTTCTATCTGTTAAACTGAGTAAAATATATCTCCGACATCTATGCAATTGCTGCTGGTTTACAAAAATCAATCTGTTACAAAATAGTTAACCTCAAAATTGACTACTTCATCATCACCATCTTTTTGTTGTGATTTTCACTTTATTGGCTATTTACAATGAAATTATAAACGAGGAAGGCGGGATCTGAAGTGTGTATCAATTGATATTTTCATTGAGTTTTCAGATAATACTCAATAACTGAAGGTTAGAGTTAAGCATTCGTCAGCAGAATCGATTAGCGTCATTAATGCGTATTTACAACAACAACAACAGCGTCAGTCGACCGACTCTGAGCTGGGAGCGGACGCGGCCCGTCTGAGATCTGTCTCGGCGTCACAATAAACATCTATACAAGTGCAGGTAAGGATCAACATGGAACATTCAACATAAGCAACAATCAATAGTTAACATCTCGGTTAGATTATACTATAAATAATTTTTAAACTACCACGACGAACATATTATGTATCTCTTTAAATAGTTATTTAGGACAGAGCGTATGCTTGTGCCAGTGGCTGGAACTTGTGGAAGGTGTTCTGCATTGTGCCTCGGGGTTTTACTGACGGATGTGGCGTAGCACCGGATGGTAGCTGTCTGCAGGAGGACGTTTATCTATAAGCCGGCGCTGTGGATTGCTCCGCCAGGAAGGGGTTGGAGGGTCGCGGCGGCGGAGCGCCCGGCACGCTCAGGCTGTCAGCCCCGGCGTAGCTCTGCAAAAGAGTATCTATGAGTTTTTTTTCTACAATGATCCGATTATCGATGCTGTTATGGTGACATTTATAATATAATAATGAATTATGCGTGTCTTTTTAGTAAACAGACAGCAGACAATATAGAAGTTTTGCCGATCCAATTCATAAATTATTAAAACGCGCGAACTTGAGCAGTAAATTATTAATTAAACTCGTTATTAAAAACAATGCCCGTAAGTCCAAAAAGTCCGTAATATGATTATTAAAATATTTCAGAATGTGAAGTTGAAAGCCATTGTGAGGATATGTTCTTGTTCTTTTGTGACCTGATTAGGTGTTTTTTTTTTCTTTTCCCTTATTTTTGTTGGTTACGCGATTTTTATTTTCTTTCTTCTTAGTCGTATTTTCTCAAAACTGAGGGTCGTGGTCATCATGTGTTGTGAAACACATGACCACTTACTTGGCAGTTATAATGGAGTGGTTTGTCATTGCATTCTCCATTTCTCATACTAGTGCGAGCACGGATGGTCATGACATAGATATGCTGGGTTCCTCGCAATGTTTTCCTTCACCGTCAAAGCGCATGATATTAGTTGGTGTTTTATGCTAACTGCATATAAATTGAAAAATTCATTGGTGTTAGCCGGATTAGAACCCGGTACCTTCGCATTGGAGCGTTCAAACCACTAGGCTATCACGGCTATAGTTGCGATTTAGCTAATTACGCGATGTGGTGAGAAGGTCTTTCCGCTATTTGATAGGTGGCTCCTGATTAGGTGTTGGGTTCACCTGGGTGGCGCCGTAAGAGTCGTGGTTGGCGAGGTCGGCGAGGCGAGTGGAGGAGAGCGCGCGCGGGAGCGGGTTGGAGGGCACGCCGTGTGGGGCCAGCACTCCGGCCTCGGCGAGCGCGCGCGCCTCCTCGTCCGCCGCCTCGCCGCTCGCCGCCGCCTCCGCCGCGCCGTCGCGGAAGTTCACGAACGCGAACGCCGCCAGGGCCACACCGCACAGAATACCATATCCTGTCACAAAAGATTTTTTTTTACTAGACGAGCAAGACGTTCACCTGATGGTAAGTGATACGCTTGCCCATCAGAACGCTTTGCTAGTTAAGATGGTACACACTGCACCTCGTCGCCTTGAGACATAAGGTGTTAAGTCTCGTTACCCTAATAATTTCTCTAACTACACCCTTCAAACTGGAACATAGTAATGTTTGCACACTACTGTTTGGCGGTTGAAATAGGAGCTGTGGTGGTACCCATCCAGACGGTCTCCGGCAACAGAGACCTACCACCAGATTTACATTTAAACCACGGACAGCACAAAAAACGGATCATCAGGCGTGTTTCCAATTTATAACTTTGGCACTACATGCCTGCCCAGTACAAGAACACGATAATGCGGAATAATTGTTAGACCGTGGCTGTTCGGACTTAAGACTTTTGCCTTGGCTATTACTTTTTTATTTACATAGAACAATGCATTGTTTATTTGTAAAAATGTTAGTAACTTATCAAAAATTTCACATTATGAAGTTTATTTTTTTTGTTTTTCCCATTTGAGGAGAAAAACGGCATAATTGTACCTAACTGAAATATACTTTATAATAAATGACGATCTTTAAAAAAGAGACAATGTTTAGCTTTACAGACAGCACAGTGTTTCAATTAAAAGGATGTATTAGGTAATAAAATAATTGGGGGTAACGAATGGAAAAAGTGGAAATTGTGTAATTAGAGTATACCGGCAAAAGTTCGAGTGGTGCCCCAGCGGGTGACCGCGATGCCGCCGAGCACCGCGCCGCAGCCGCGACCCAGGCCGTGGTGGAGGCCCTGCAGCACGCCTTGCGCGGAGGAGCGGAGCCGGGCGGGGGAGCCGTGGGCTATGTAGGAGCAGCAGGCCGCCCACACCGCCGCGTGCGTCACACCCTGCACGAACTCGAACGGGAGCACCCACCAGGGGTCCGGCAGCCACGCGATGTACAGGAAACGCAGCACGTTGCCCGCCAGACCCAAGCAGAGCACCTGAACATCGAGAACATAGTAGCACACAGTTACATAACTAATACCAGACTCTTTGCTGTCTTGTCATCACTTCTCAGGATTGTGAACATGATAAAGATCTAACCCTAATAGTACACAACTCCAAAGACACTGTTTTTTTTAGAATTGTATCGAAGAACACAATGGGAAGGCAAACAAAAACCGATAAGTTAACTGAAAATGAGTTTTTTAGTAAAATTTCTAATGCACACCTTAACATGTCCCATTTGCGTGATCAACTTGAAGCTGAAGAAATATGCGAAGATCTCTGAAATGTGGTTGATGACGGACGCGACGCCGAACAACGTCGGTGATCCACCCTTGTCCTGAAAAGAACATGACAAGGATAATATAAATAACTGATGCTTCGTATGAATAAAAAAAATAATGATCGATAGAATATGGTCAAAAAGACTAGAAGCAATTTTTTTTAAATACGTCGTTTTTAAAAAAAAAATGGTCAAATGTTAACAAAAGTATTTTTTTTTCGGTGATTGTTTGTAAATAAAAACTAAGAACAAAAAGAGCCAGCCATAACTCATTTGTTTATGGATGTGTAGAGAGACAAAACGTTGAATGTAACCTGCAGATGCCAGAAGAGGAAGGTGAAGATGAGACCGATACCGAAGCCCATGAACCAGGCGACCAGCAGGAAGGAGGCGGCCTTCACGTTCTGGAACTGACGCAACACGGTCACCCATTCGGGCATCTCGCGCGTCGTCTGCGCGAACACCTGCCGACAACATTCATTTTTTTAATTTACGAGGCAAAGAAACCAGCGAGACGTTCACCTGGTATGGTATACCTAGTAACCATACTAGGTATACCATTGGTATAACCATTGGTATATACATACCAATGTATGGTATGATATATACACTCCCGGACACATCTATCGGCCCACCTAGTGTTTAAAAGTTTTAACGGTGCCTAGCTAAAAATAAATGTTAGGTGGAGCAATAAGTTTTAATGCAGTTTTAAAGGTGATTTTTTGGTCAACCTTTACATATGTTTTTTTTTTTATTTTGAATTCAGGATTATGAAAAAAAAAACGAAAATTCGAGTCTGTTCATTGTTTTCAACGACCCAAGAATGGAGAAAACTTTTTTATTTTGGACAAGTTGGATTTTTTTTTGAAGTGTCCGATTATTGGTTCCATAAAAAGGCAAATCTAAACTTAGAGCCAATTTTGACCAAAAAATATGGATACTCTGCCTGAAATTGTCGCCCAAGTTGTAAAACTTCTGCCGGCCAAATCAATTCGAAATTACAAAAATAATAAAAAAAACATACATAGGGGTTGACCAATAAATCTGCTTCAAAACTGCATTAAAACTTATTGCTCCACCTAACATTTATTTTTAACTAGACACCGTCGAAACTTTAAACACTGGGTGGTGGGCCGATAGATGTGTTCGGGAGTATATATATACACCCGGTATGGTATATATGGTATGGTATATATATATATATACACCTGGTATGGTATATATGGTAAGATACGCTCGCCAATAACAATGCGGCGTTAGTTAACATGGTACACACTGCACCACATTGCGCTCGTCGCCTTCAGACATAAGTTGTTAAGTATCGTTACCCCAGTAATTTCAGTAGTTTACTTTCAAAGTACACGCAGTAATGTTTGCACTACTAATTGGCGGTAGAAATAAGAGCTGCGGTGATACCTAAACACTTACCATCATAAAAATAGATTTCGGAGATGCTGTAACGTCCTTTTGCCGATAACAATTTTATCGTATTCCGTCAACATAAGCGAGTCTTGTCTTGATTGAATTTAATTAAAATAAATGTTAGGATTACAACTAAACAAGTCCTTGTTAAAACATTTTTACACTATAACATGATTAATATCTTTAGTTCTTTATTTTTTGATTCTCAATTAAGATTCTTTGAGTCTTTAACTATATGTGACTAAGATGGGAAATGGATCTAACAAGTATAAAAGAAAGAATAAAAAAAACTTCTCTGATTATGTCATAGGTGAAAAAGAAGTCGATGTTAAAATCGTTGAACATATTAAAAAAAAACCTGAGAGAGTCAGAATGTTCAGGACGAGCATGCTTCCTCATTGTCACTCGGCATCATGTAAAGATGGCGTTAGTATTAGCCTATTGTTGTTAAAACGGAACCCAAAAAATTCTGGGTTATATGTGCAGGGCACTTATGTATTTTAACGTGACAACGTCTATTAATTATATCACAAAAAATTTTGATAATAAATTTTATTATTCTTGTTTGACATGTTTATCGGGTAACAAATCAAGTTATACTAACTCTCAATTATATTTGTTAGGGATTTTATTTCTAATTATTATTGAGCAATAGAATACATCTTTTACTTTCAACCAATTCGGGCAAACGCATACCGACTTAGCGGTCGGCGTAAGCCACGCCCACTTATGTGCGGGACATTTCTCAGCACGCGCGTCCTATCTTATACCAATTTAATAGACGTTGTCACGTCAAAATTGTGCATAAAGTGAAACTTGAATGGAGCTTAATAACTTACGGCTGAGAGATATTTTTTGTAGTTAATAAAGATATGTGATGACACTTGAGGGCTGAGAAATTATAACAATCTTTAAAGTGTAACTTTCAGTGACATTTGTTGATATACATCAAGATGTAATTTACTTAGTTAGTTATTAGTGATTAGGTTACCTTCGCCTGCTCGAGGGTCGGAGGGCGTGCGGGCGCGCTGGTGTCCAGCCCGGGAAGCTGCAGCTGCTCCGCCAGCTGTTGCTGCATTTTCTCCTCCTGAGTGGGCGAAGACGGCGCCGCAGTCACCATCGGCTCCGGCGTTAAGTCCTCATACTTGAATTTAATCTATGCCAAAGTGAAAATGTTTTAGAGTAGATTTTCACATAAACTAATATTTTCTCTTTAAACTCCACTTACTAAAGACCGAAGTAAACACCGCTGGCTTATCATCACTTGAACTACCTGCAGGTCTTGAGGTTTTAGTTGTATAAAGAAAAAAAAACCTGTGTTGCTGTGATGAGGGCTGCACCCATCAGCACGGAGAAGGTTGCGAAGCAGATGGTGTAGTTCTTCTCGTAGCGTTGAGGGCCGCCGCAGGGGTGCTTGCTGAACGCCGTGCTGTGGTCCAGAGCGATGCCCACGAAGAACATCGCCAGGCCCCAGCCCAGCGAACCGAACATCCGCTGGTGGCCGTACCTGCGACAGTCGCGAAGTATGTTTAAAACATCACTGCTTTTTATGTTTTATTATAGTAATATCATGAAACACAACATTACAGTATTTGTTACTTAAAGATAAACAGTAATAGAAACAGAGAATACAAATAGATACAATGTCATGTCTAAGTGTCTACTTACAATCAAGTTAACATTTTGCTCATCTCGATTATAGAGTTGAAAGAAATGACTTATTACTTGGAAATAACTATTGTTATTTGGTTACATGTAAGTAGCAAGATGTGAACCGTAACATCAGTTACTTACCTATCAGCATCCTCTCCCAGAAGAGTGATCACAGCCGAGTCGGCGAGAGTAATCGCAGGCGCGCTGAAGAACTCGCCGATGACTACGAGCAACAGAAGAAGGAAGAAGGTCTTCTGAATATCAGGTGTGCTGTACACGATGAAAGAGTGCAGCGGTGTCACCCAGTTGCCGTTGGTGCTGGGGTCGTAATCTACGGCGTCGTCGACCGGGAGTGGCGAGCCGACGTGCGCCGCCGCCGCCGGCCTGTGGAACGAGCGGAACTCGTTCTTGGTCCACTCGTCGTCGTAGCTGGGCGTGTCCAGGCGGTAGTCAGTCTTGTTCACCGGGTGGACGCAGGCGACCGCGCTCGGCTGCACCCAACTCAGCGGCAGCGTGAAGATTATCCAGGCGCCGAGGGAAGCCAGCAGCAGCGTGCGCCCCTTCTGCCAGCGGTCGGCCAACCCGCCCCAGAACGGAGCCGATAAGAACTCGACGAAAGGCCGGGTGCCGATAAGCAACCCGCACTGGCCGGCGTTCATGCCCATCTGCTTAAAGTAAACTCCCATCAGCGGGAACAAAGAGCCGAAAGCGGAATAGAAGAAGAAGTAGAAGGTCTTGACGGTGAGCAGTTCCGGGTCGACGGCGCCGGGGCCGCACATGAGCTCCAGCAAGTCGCTGCGGCCTCGAACCTTGTTGGTAGCATCTTTGGGGGCTGGGTACCTGTTCAAAGTTACCATATTTAATCACAGGGTAGACCACACTACAACTTTTGTCTAAGAGCTTACTTTAAAAGATCTTAATTGAATACATACACAGAGTAAAACTTTATTTTATAATCACAATTTTCGTTACTAACTCCATGATAATTCGTTTAAACGGATTAAGCGAAAAGAAATGAAATAGATGTGTAATGTAACCAGCGCTATACAACATAAACATGAAATAAGAAATCAATATGGCGGTGTAACGCTGCGAGAAATTGGCCTTGAAGATTTCCTAAATTAAAAGAGACGACTATTTAGAATTACCAAAAAGACATTGTTTTTTGTTATAATATATTATAATAAAAGCGTCATTAATAAATAAAAGCATACGTGTAGAAGTAATAAATATATGCATTTATTTTGATGTCGATGTATGTATTATTTTTTCCTGTTTGCCGGAGACTGTCAATAGTAATTTGCAATAATAACTGTGTTCCAGTTTGCAGGGCGTTGTAGCTTGTGAAGTTACTGGGGTAACGAGACCATTCGTATCATTTCACGAATTCACAGATTTTGTGAGTCCACGCGAAAAATCGATAACAGCTTATCTTGAAAGATTGTCTATGCGATAAGCTATATAGTATGGAGAAAGAATATTGGCATACATGTTATTGAAGAGATGACGTAATGTAGATTTAAAACTACGTAAAGAATTGCTAAGCATTTTTTTTGAAAAATTGTATGTAACATTAAAATAAATCATAGCGATATAACTTTTAATATGGTTTCAATCATCTGATGGGATGTAATAAATAATTGTATTTCGATGAATGATCGGAGCTTTATAGGTCAGGGTCAAGTTGATCGAAATAAGGTCACGAGTGGGCGGCGGTGGGGAAAGCCCTTTTGTAATACCTTGATAAAACCTAACAAATGATAACAGAATATTATTCTAATAAATTGTATATAACAAAGATAACGGACTTCATAAATTACAGGATCTAATATTAAATGTTTTTTGTACCCATGTAATAACGTTTCAGTAATTTAATATTTGTTATACTTTTTCTTCCCAAATCAAGTAGACTATTGAGGAATATCGTTATGAAATACTGTTGGACCTAATTTTCGGGTCATTTCTCGTCAAGTGGTTGAGGTGATTGGTAATGATGTCTACATGACTTTCGGTCTGGTTATACTGGAAAAGATGTCACCCGTTAGACCCAATCTTTACCAATAACACTTGGGGAAACTAAACTAGGAGAATCTGAAAACTATTAAAAGTGCTGATCGGAAACTATTGTTCCGATCAGTTGACTACGTTAACCTTTTTTTTTATTCTGCTATGCGACGAGACGAGCAAGACGTTCACCTGATGGTAAGTGATCCGCTTGCCCATGACAACGCGGTGCTAGTTAAGATGGTACACACTGCACCACATTGCGCTCGTCGCCTTGAGACGTAAGGTGTTAAGTTTGGTAACCCCGTAATTACACTAGCAACAGCGCCCTTCAAACCAGAACACAGTAATGTTCGCACACTACTATTTGGCGGTTGAAATAGGAGCTGCGGTGGTACCCACCCAGACGGTCTCCGGCTAGAGACCTACCACTTAACTTATGAAAATATTTTTTTAAGGTGGCAATAATTTTTTTTTTAACTTATTTGTCACATAATTAGTGGTGCAGTGGAATGCAGCTGACACACACCTGGAGGTGTCGACCTCGCCGGTCTCGTCGGGGCGCACGAGGGGGCGCGCGGCGGGCGGCGCGGCGGGCGCGGGCTCGTGCGGCGCCTCCATGCTGCGGCCGCTGACTGCCGCCGCCCGGAGCACCGGAGCGTTCGATGCCGGCGCGCAGACGCAGTGCCACAGTCTCCCCGCCTGCTTGCTCGTTAAGCCCCCGGCCGGCGCCCTCCCGTCTGCTCCCCTAACGATCTACCGACACCAGCCAAGCCCGCTCCACTTCGACACACTGAGAATCCATTAAAATACGACTTAATGATTTCTTATATTTCCGCGAATGTAACACATTTATTAAAACTCAATTTTACGGATTGATGACCGATGAGATGATGATGTCATCTCAGTCCTCCCGTGACCATGACTGCTGCAAAGCGGTCGAAACGTCGGGAATAAATTAAACAATAAAAACGCGATAGCATCCGTAAAATTGAGTTTTAATAAAAATACGACTTACTTTATAATTACTACACGAGTTTTATTCTTGAAGGCTTGAACATTACCTGCCAAACCATTATGGCATTCTTCTTCTTAAAGTGCCTCTCCATTACTGGAGGTTAGCCGTCAGTTTTGCGAATTTCTGCCTATTTTGAACTACACGGAACAGTTGCTCCACGTTGGTGATACCAGTCCACTCCCTTAAGTTCCGTAGCCAGGATTTTTTCTGCATCCAACACGTCTTTAATATGGCATTATATTTTATTATGGCATTGGGTATAAATAAATGTGCAGGGAAGCTATGAGTAATAACGAAATGAAACTGTTGACATTTGGAACACTTACCGTCAAGTGTTAGCACCGGCTTGCCAAATTCTGGAACTCGAATATAAAAATTACAAGAGGGACTCTCCGATAATAATATATATAGATTTATTAACAGAAATAACACACGGAGGACTGAGAATGTTAAAATGAAAGCACGTTTGATAATAAATAAATAAAGTATTCACATTACATAATATAAAACTGTTTCAATAAATACACTGTCCAACTTAGGCGAAATCAATATCCATTTCGCAATGTTTAGATAATAATGATATATATTCGGTTCAAGCGCAGGAAGTCTATGGTAATCTAACAATATTTAGGTTACCGTGTTCTTATTCAAAGAGCATCGCAACAAAGGCGAATAAATTGTAACAAAATCAGTTGTTAAAATATAAACAATCCGCTCCTTTGCAATATCCATTGTCCTTGATCAGTTGTTTTAGCTCCCGGGTAAACATAAGCGGGCCGCCTCCCGGGTCCCGGCCCTTATCGGCCCGGAGATTGCGGCCAAGGGTCCATCGATCTAATAAGCGAAACGTTACGTAGTTGTAGGTAACAGATAAGACAAGGTTGTTTCCGCCCTTCAACTTAGGTGTAACTTATGTAATTTTTTTCATTATACGTACCAGAACACACAGCTTTGTTAAAAGAAACGTTCACGGGTATCATCTGGTAATATAAACATCTGCATTAGTCTGTGCAGAGCATACAGGTCTATTATTTTGTTTTAGTTACAGTTAAAGGAAAAACATACCGCAAATAAATAATTGATATGTGGATTGGTAAATTCAGTGCGTTAGTTAAGGCTATAGGGAAAGCTGCTCTTTTTCCTGGAGTTATTCCCATTTAATCCCCTTTTACGACTGGCTGAGGCCAGAGGGACGGCGAAATACTTTACGTATAGTAATATTACATAAAATAATTTTGTATGATTTTTTATTAATACTAATTAAAAAAATATTTTCTTGTAACAAATACAAATACTCGCTAATTAAACATATCCTGTTAGTGCGAAAATGTGTCAACAAACGTTACAATGCTACGCGGATTCCAGATCTGCGCGCGATTCAAAGAAGCTGTAAAAGTCGTCAATAAACCTACCGTAACGTCGCTCGAAAAGAAAACAGTAATATATACTTCTAAAACATAATTGAATAAAAAAGCCTATATACATATTTATTTCGATTTCATTTTAAGTGTTCAATCTTATGCAGATTATATACGGAAAGTTTCGGATATTTTAAACGGAATTCAATAAACACATACGTCAAATTTACCGCCATTATACACAGACAGTAAAAGACAAAATAACGGCAAAAAGAACAATAAAAAAAGATTATAATATTAAAATTGCTTGTAAACAAATAATAATGAAAAAATATACGTCATTATATTAAAATTGTTACAATACTAAAACTAGTTAAAAACTAATCTATATTCGTGTAATTGGTTGACGTTGGCGGTTGAATTCTTAACGACTTTGATTTACATCAGCGTTACTTACAATTCTATCAATCAATAATTTAAAAAAGCACATACAAAATTTGACATAGACAATTAATGTATAAACTATGGACATAAAGAAACTGCGATTAAAAATCTGTTGTATGTTAAAGAATTTTATTTCTTTTAACCTGTTAATGTGGTTTGCCTAGAGAAGTTAAATTAATAATAAAATGATTTCACTGAGTATAGGTAAGCCTAAGATTAAATCTTCGGTAAAAGCTTTCTGGAATGTTAACTTTTATTAAAATCGTAGAAAAGTTTAAAAAAATTAACCTTCAAATAAAATGTATGATTTTTTCATCATATGTCAAATTTCTGAATTTATTTTTAATCTTACAAAACTAAACTCCAATTTAATTACTTTAATGACTAGACTACTATGAAATAGAATTTATAAATATTAGAATGACTTATGGTAAGATTTAATATAATAACTAAATGATAAATTTAAAAAAATATTACAGTCCGCTTATTAGTTGTTCTGCCGCGGCGTGGTGTGTCGTGCAAACCGCAAGCTCGCCGCGTGCATTGAGGAGCGTCTTGCGCTAGAACGAGCCCGTAAGCGAGGAGTGTGACTCCTCGTGCCGATATCCTCCGCCAGCGACTCGCCCGAACCCGCAGAACCCGCCCTCGATCCTGCCGAGTCGATCAAACCGGCTGATCCGGCAGATCCGGATCTGACCGGGGCTTCCGGACTTGGTGGCAGTAGCGGTCCGTACAACGGCTTCTCGGAGCGTTCCAGGCTGAAGACGAAACGCAGCTCGTTCCAGAGCCGCCGCCAGTAGGACTCAGACGGGTCCCGAGGGTGTCTCGCGGCCGCCCAAGCTAAGTCGCAACATGACACAACCACGCCCAGTGCACACCCCACCACCAACACCACAAATAGACCCACGAAGCTGTTCATGTCTAACTCTTCGCCACCATGCTCCTCTTCCTCCTGAAAACGAGTTGTTGTTGTATTAAAGTTACTATTTAATTTGATAAAATAAGATTTTCGTAATCGCAACCTTGCATGCGCCTCCTCCGTGCATCTCCTTCCACCAGCGCTGCTTCATCTCGCGAAGCTCACCGGCCTCTTGAAGGTTCAGCAGCGCCAAGTTCATAGCCTGCCGGTAAGGCGAATCTGCGAAACAACTTCTATGAAAAAACCGACAAAGTTCGTGTCTTTAGTCTATTACACAAATATGAAGGAATTAATACTTCTGTAATACCATAGTACAAATATTTAGTAAAACATATTTATCATTTAAAATAACTCACTCTTTTTCATAGCTATACCATATCCTTTGCTGTCCAAGGGCTCTCCAACCTGTAAAAAAATGTATAGCTTCAGCTTTTCATTTATCAAAATAACCTAAAAAATTATCAGCTTAAAATTACAAAATCATTTTGTCAATGTTATTCGAAAAACTATAACAATTATATAATAATAATGAATTGCTGTTCGTTAGTCTCGCTAAAACTCGAGAACGGCTGGACCGATTTGGCTAAATGTGGTCTTGAATTATTCGTGGAAGTCCAGGGAAGGTTAGTAAGGTGAGAAAATATGGAAAAAGTGCCTGGAATATGGTAAAAACAACAATTTCTCTTTTTCATTGAGGTGACCAGATTTTTAGATAGGCAAAGCGGGACAACTCTGAAGGAATAATAATATCGTAATTTTTTTTTAGTTTTAACATAAGTACAATTTATAAATACAAAAATGTATAATATTTTATTCTTTGACATATTTCTATCTAAATTTCTTTTAGGGGTAAGCTCGGTGACATACTTTTTGTCAATAATATAAAATTTTAAGATTACAAGTATTTTAAGCTTAGCTTAAGAAAATTTATGTATATATGAAATATACCTTAATTTTCTATAGCAAGAAGCAGAACACGAAGTGTATCATCTGAGAGACAAATACAATGTAACTGGGTAGCAAAAGCAACGTCTTACGCAAAACAATGATTTTCGTAAATATAAAATTTAACTTAATTCTAAAAGTTAGGACTTTTGAAAAACGTTGCGTGACGCGGAATTAATTGTGAAAAAGCGAAACGTCTGGTCACCTTACTTTAGATACATAAAACGTCAAACATTTGAAGTTTGTCCCGTCATTTAGACACCAAATACAATTTAAAAGAATATTTTTGATTTTGACATTTGATATTGACAACCAACAATTACTGGTTGCAATTATAATATTTTACGAGAAAAGAAAGGAACATGGCGGATGAATTGACCACGCAGACAATATTTTAAGGATTTTATTCTTTTATTTTATTCGTCTACACATGACACTGGCTACCATCAATTGGGAAGAAGAATATTATTTTCCGAACTTTAGCGGGAATCTGGACGTGAAGGTCGCGTTGTCTCGGTTCATTTTTATTTTTTTGTGCATAATGCAGTTGAATGTTCAATGTGAGTGTATCATGCAGTAAATAAGTGTGTTCGTGTGCAGCGATTGTAGAATTCAGGCAGGAACACCACTGTCCTAAGTTCAGATTGGTTCAAAATTGTAGTTAAGTCTTAACTTTACTTTGTTGATCTTTTGTGATAGAGACACTATTTACCTCTAAAAATTGAAAAAAAAAATTGAAATCTGAACACTCTAAACCGTAAACTGGAAATGGAAAATTGAAAAATGAAAAATTGAAAAATGAAAAATGAAAAATGAAAAATGAAAAATGAAAAATGAAAAATTGAAAAATGAAAAATGAAAAATGAAAAATGAAAAATGAAAAATGAAAAATGAAAAATGAAAAATGAAAAATGAAAAATGAAAAATGAAAAATGAAAAATGAAAAATGAAAAATGAAAAATGAAAAATGAAAAATGAAAAATGAAAAATGAAAAATGAAAAATGAAAAATGAAAAATGAAAAATGAAAAATGAAAAATGAAAAATGAAAAATGAAAAATGGAAAATGGAAAATGAAAAATGGAAAATGGAAAATGGAAAATGGAAAATTGCAATCTGACTTCTGGCATCTGATATTTGAAATCTAGAAACCAGAAACCAGAAACCCGAAACTAGAAACCAGTAACCAGAAACCAGAAACCAGAAACTAGAAAACAGAAACCAGAAACTAGAAACCAGTAACCAGAAACCAGAAACCAGAAACCAGAAACCAGAAACCAGAAACCAGAAACCAGAAACCAGAAACCAGAAACTAGAAACCAGTAACCAGAAACCAGAAACCAGAAACCAGAAACCAGAAACCAGAAACCAGAAACTAGAAACCACAAACCAGAAACTAGAAACCAGTAACCAGTAACCAGAAACCAGACACCAGAAAACAGAAACCAGAAACTAGAAACCAGTAACCAGTAACCAGAAACCAGTAACCAGAAACCAGAAACCAGAAACAAACAAACAAAAGTTCATATAAATAATTTTTAATGCAATCATATTTTTAGGTTATGAAAAACAGTTGTAACATGAATAAAGAATGCAAATTGAATTCCTTAGTTCATATTAAATTACAAGCTTTCACTGCTGTCTAAGCAATGTAGGTGAGTTCGTAACGCTAAAGCTGCAAAAAGTTCAAATTCAATTATTCTATCAAAACAGTGTGCGTATGCGCGGCGGAGGTTCTAACGCCGCGTGCCGAAATTAAAACGAATGAAATAATAACATAAATAGTCACAAAATGTAAGTGCTAAAGATCCACCATACTGATTTTCAATTTGATCGGCTTCGCGATATTATTTCTTTTGTTTTAGTTCCGGCGCGCGACATAAAATGCATTCGTTTACACGTCAATACATCAGTCGAGCACAAACCGCGTTACCATCTGGCGGACCTGACAGACTACATTCTGTCAAAAAGATTAGGAATGTGACAGTTATTTGTTCCTAAAAAATTATTATAGTAAATATAACTTATGTACTTTAATTATAACTTTGGCCACACTTCTGGAACCTGTACCCCAATAGTTATTAGATGTATATATATAGTGCTAAACACCACACACCGCCCATAACCAGGGTGACGGCTCTGTTCAGGAGATTTTTTTGCCGCGGCTATAAAATAGGCAGAAACAAAGAACATTCTAATTTTTCTTGACAGAACGAAGTCTGTCGGGTCAGCTAGTTATATAATAATAATGATTTTTGTATTATCTTCTACTTTATATACTTCCTTTTGTCCATCTTTGCCAAGTACCGTTGTTTGTTTTGTTCCATGGCCAAAGCAACTTCATCATAAATATACCCATGTGATCATCTTATATTTAATTTCTAGGTTATTTTGTTCATCGGAAAAGTTTCGGGCTGAACTTTTTAATAAAAAAAAAACCGGTCTTACCATAGTGATGTCGCAGTTACGCTCGATGTTGTACTCTATGGACGTCGACTCCATTAGGAACGCGTAGTTCTCGTTTCTCACTCTGTTATATAACTTCTCAAATTAATTTTGTATACAATGAGTTAACATTTGATCTTACTTTAAAAAATGTTAATTAACAACGAAGTCGAATTTAGTGGAGAATGTTCACTTAGAATAATCTGGATGTCTAATAATTTACTTCAGAAATAAAGTAAATCCACCGAACATACGAGGGTGGATTGAAAAGTACTCGGCCTAACCAAGAAAATAAACACATACTAAATCAGTTATATTTTTATTTTTCTGCATAATCACCATCAAGTTCAATACACTTTTGCCACCTCCCCTTCCAAGCATTTAGACCGTTGAAAAAAAATGATTCTTCCTTAGAGTCAAAATATGCGTCTACAGCTGCTTTGACCTCGTCGTTTGTCGAAAATCTTTGACCTCCCAAGTGCTTTTTTAGGTTAGGGAACAGAAAGAAGTCTGATGGTGCCAGATCAGGTGAATACGGCGGATGCGGTAACATTTCAAAGCCACAGTTGTGAATTTCAGCCATTGACTGTGCTGACGTGTGAACACGGGCGTTATCTTGATGAAACAGGACTTTTCTTCTGAGCATTCCTCGACGTTTTTCTTTTATTTCCTCTCGTAAACGACGTAGTAAGGTGCAGTAGTAATCAGAGTTTATAGTCTGACCCCTTTCAAGATAATCAATCATAATCACCTTTCGAGTCCCAGAATACTGAAGCCATCACCTTATTTGCCGACAAAATCGACTTAGCCTTTTTAGGGGGTGGTGAACCAGGTCTTCTCCACTGTTTTGATTGTTGTTTTGTTTCCAGTGTACAGTAATGAACCCATGTTTCGTCCATAGTAACAAAACGATTCAAAAAATCATCTGCATCGGCTTCAAATAACTCCAAACAGTCGCGTGAAATAGTCAATCGCGTCCTTTTTTGTTCAACTGAAAGCAGTCGCGGAACCCACCTCGCAGACACCTTGTGGAAACCCAACTCGTTGACAATGATGTTTTGAGTTCGTTCATAAGAGATGCCTATAATCTCGGCTATCTCTCTAATTTTTAATCTGCGGTCTCCCATTATTAAATCAAGTACTTTTTTAATATTTTCGTCAGTAGTTGACGTCGAAGGCCTTCCAGAGCGGGGTTCATCTTTCACACTCTCTCTACCACGCTTAAATTCTGCTATCCATTTTTTGACGGATGAATATGACAGAGCACAATCGCCTAATGTACTGACCATGTCATCATGGATGGCTTTTGATGATAGCCCCTTCTTATGGAGGTACTTAATGACGGCACGCTGCTCGATTTGCTCCATTCGCGGAAATTATGTCCGATTACTTTGTTAATCTAATATATAAAATTCTCTTGTCACAATGTTCGTTCCCATACTCCTCCGAAACGGCTTTACCGATTCTTATGAAATTTTTTGTGCATATTCAGTAGGTCTGAGAATCGGTTACTATCAATTTTTCAAACCTCTAAGTGATCAGGGTTGCCCACACCAAAAAATTTTTTTTTATTTTTCTACATAATCACCATCAAGTTCAATACACTTTTGCCACCTCCCCTTCCAAGCATTTAGACCGTTGAAAAAAAATGATTCTTCCTTAGAGTCAAAATATGCGTCTACAGCTGCTTTGACCTCGTCGTTTGTCGAAAATCTTTGACCTCCCAAGTGCTTTTTTAGGTTAGGGAACAGAAAGAAGTCTGATGGTGCCAGATCAGGTGAATACGGCGGATGCGGTAACATTTCAAAGCCACAGTTGTGAATTTCAGCCATTGACTGTGCTGACGTGTGAACACGGGCGTTATCTTGATGAAACAGGACTTTTCTTCTGAGCATTCCTCGACGTTTTTCTTTTATTTCCTCTCGTAAACGACGTAGTAAGGTGCAGTAGTAATCAGAGTTTATAGTCTGACCCCTTTCAAGATAATCAATCATAATCACCTTTCGAGTCCCAGAATACTGAAGCCATCACCTTATTTGCCGACAAAATCGACTTAGCCTTTTTAGGGGGTGGTGAACCAGGTCTTCTCCACTGTTTTGATTGTTGTTTTGTTTCCAGTGTACAGTAATGAACCCATGTTTCGTCCATAGTAACAAAACGATTCAAAAAATCATCTGCATCGGCTTCAAATAACTCCAAACAGTCGCGTGAAATAGTCAATCGCGTCCTTTTTTGTTCAACTGAAAGCAGTCGCGGAACCCACCTCGCAGACACCTTGTGGAAACCCAACTCGTTGACAATGATGTTTTGAGTTCGTTCATAAGAGATGCCTATAATCTCGGCTATCTCTCTAATTTTTAATCTGCGGTCTCCCATTATTAAATCAAGTACTTTTTTAATATTTTCGTCAGTAGTTGACGTCGAAGGCCTTCCAGAGCGGGGTTCATCTTTCACACTCTCTCTACCACGCTTAAATTCTGCTATCCATTTTTTGACGGATGAATATGACAGAGCACAATCGCCTAATGTACTGACCATGTCATCATGGATGGCTTTTGATGATAGCCCCTTCTTATGGAGGTACTTAATGACGGCACGCTGCTCGATTTGCTCCATTCGCGGAAATTATGTCCGATTACTTTGTTAATCTAATATATAAAATTCTCTTGTCACAATGTTCGTTCCCATACTCCTCCGAAACGGCTTTACCGATTCTTATGAAATTTTTTGTGCATATTCAGTAGGTCTGAGAATCGGTTACTATCAATTTTTCAAACCTCTAAGTGATCAGGGTTGCCCACACCAAAAAATTTTTTTTTATTTTTTGGGATTTTTTTTTCTATTTTATTTTATTATTGTGTGGCATCAAAAACTACATACAACCCTAAATTTTCACTTTTCTATCACCAACCCCTGCTTTTTAATAGACATTTTAATATTTTTGTCTCGCTCGATATCATCAATTATACATGGCCACGTATCAAACCGCGTGGCTGTAAACTCCAAAAAAAAAAAATATTATCACTTGGTAAGTGATCCCCTCCACGTGTGTACCGGTGTCACCTCTCACCAGTACACAGTACACCAGTAACCAGTACACCAGTACACAGTAAACCAGTAAGCCAGTAACCAGTAAACCATTAAACCAGTAAACAGTAACCAGTAAACAGTAAGCCAGTAACCAGTACACCAGTTAAACCAGTAAACCAGTAAGCCAGTAAGCCAGTAAACCAGTTAACCAGTAAACCATTAAACCAGTAAAACCAGTAAACCAGTAAACCATTAAACCAGTAAACCATTAAACCAGTAAACAGTAAACCAGTAAGCCAGTAACCAGTAACCAGTACACCAGTACACAGTAAACCAGTAAGCCAGTAAACCAGTTACACCAGTACACCAGTTAAACCAGTAAAACCAGTAAACCGTAAACCAGTAAGCCAGTAACCAGTAAACCAGTACACCAGTACACCAGTTAAACCAGTAAACCAGTACAACCAGTACACCAGTAACCAGTAAACCAGTAAGCCAGTAAACCAGTTAAACCAGTAAACAGTAAACCAGTAACCAGTACACCAGTAAACCAGTTACACCAGTACACCAGTACACAGTAAACCAGTAACCAGTAACCAGTAAGCCAGTAAGCCAGTTAAACCAGTAAACCATTAAACCAGTAAACAGTAAACCAGTAAACAGTAAACCAGTACAACCAGTACACCAGTTAAACCAGTAAACCAGTACACCAGTTAAACCAGTAAAACCAGTAAACCAGTTAACCAGTAAGCCAGTAAGCCAGTAAGCCAGTAACCAGTAACCAGTAAGCCAGTAAGCCAGTAAGCCAGTAACCAGTAAACCAGTAAACCATAAACCAGTAAACCATTAAACCAGTAAACCATTAAACCAGTAAACAGTAAACCAGTAAGCCAGTAAACCAGTTACACCAGTACACCAGTAACCAGTAAGCCAGTAAGCCAGTAAGCCAGTAAACCAGTTAACCAGTAAACCAGTTAACCAGTAAACCAGTTACACCAGTACACCAGTACACCAGTAAACCAGTACAACCAGTAAACCAGTAAGCCAGTAACCAGTAAGCCAGTAAACCAGTAACAGTAAACCAGTAAACCATTAAACCAGTAAAACCAGTAAAACCAGGAAACCAGTAAACCAGTTAACCAGTAAAACCAGGAAACCAGTAAAACCAGGAAACCAGTAAACAGTAAACCAGTAAACCAGTAAACCAGTAAACCATTAAACCAGTAAACAGTAAACCAGTAAAACCAGGAAACCAGTAAAACCAGGAAACCAGTAAAACCAGGAAACCAGTAAAACCAGGAAACCAGTAAACCAGTTAACCAGTAAACCATTAAACCAGTAAACCATAAACCAGTAAAACCAGGAAACCAGTAAACCATTAAACCAGTAAACCATTAAACCAGTAAAACCAGTAAACCATTAAACCAGTAAACCAGTAAACCAGTAAACCATTAAACCAGTAAACCAGTAAACCAGTAAACCAGTAAACCAGTAAACCATTAAACCAGTAAACCATTAAACCAGTAAACCATTAAACCAGTAAACCAGTTAACCAGTAAACCATTAAACCAGTAAACAGTAAACAGTAAACAGTAAACCAGTAAACCAGTAAACCAGTAAACAGTAAACCAGTAAAACCAGGAAACCAGTAAACAGTAAACCAGTAAACCAGTACAACCAGTAAAACCAGGAAACCAGTAAAACCAGGAAACCAGTAAACCATTAAACCAGTAAACAGTAAACAGTAAGCCAGTAACCAGTAACCAGTAACCATAAACCAGTAACCAGTTAAACCAGTAAACCAGTACACCAGTAAACCATAAACCAGTAACACCAGTAAACCAGTACACCAGTAAACCAGTAAACCAGTAAACCAGTAAACCAGTACACCAGTTAAACCAGTAAACCAGTAAACCAGTAAACCAGTAAAACAGTTAAACCAGTAAACCAGTTACACCAGTAAACCAGTACACAGTAAACCAGTAAACAGTAAACCAGTACCAGTAAAACCAGAAACCAGTAAACCAGTAGTAAACCAGTAAAACCAGAAACCAGTAAACCAGTACACCAGTTACACCAGTACACCAGTAAACCAGTAAACCAGTAAACAGTAAACAGTAAACCAGTAACCAGTAAACCAGTAAACAGTAAGCCAGTACACCAGTACACCAGTAACCAGTAAACCAGTAAACCAGTAAACCAGTGTAAACCAGTAAGCCAGTTAAACCAGTAAGCAGTAAACCAGTAACAGTAAACCAGTAGTAAACCAGTAAACCAGTAAACCAGTACCCAGTAAACCAGTAAACCAGTAAACCAGTAAACCAGTAAAACCAGAAACCAGTAAACCAGTAAACCAGTAAACCATAAACCAGTACACCAGTAAAACCAGGTAAACCAGTAAACCAGTAAACCAGTAAACCAGTAAACCAGTAAGCCAGTAAACCAGTAAGCCAGTAAACAGTAACCAGTAAGCCAGTAAGCAGTAAACCAGTACCAGTAAACCAGTACCAGTAAACCAGTTACACCAGTACACCAGTAAAACCAGAGTAAACCAGTAAGCCAGTAAGCCAGTAAACAGTAAACCAGTAAACCAGTTAAACCAGTACACAGTACACCAGTAAAACCAGAGTAAACCAGTAAACCAGTACACCAGAAACCAGTAAACAGTAAACCAGTAAACCAGTAAAACAGTACACCAGTAAAACCAGCTAAACCAGTAAACCAGTTAAACCAGTACACCAGTTAAACCAGTAAGCCAGTAACCAGTAAACCAGTAAGCCGTAAACCAGTAAGCCAGTAAGCCAGTAAACCAGTAAGCCAGAAACCAGTAAACAGTAAGCCAGTAAGCCAGTTAAACCAGTAAAACCAGGTAAACCAGTACACCATAAACCAGTAAAACAGTTAAACCAGTAAACCAGTAAGCAGTAAACCAGTAGTAAACCAGTAACAGTAAACCAGTAGTAAACCAGTAACCAGTAAACCAGTAAACCAGTACACCAGTTACACCAGTAAACCAGTCAACCAGTAAACCAGTAAACCAGTAAACCAGTTAAGCCAGTAAGCAGTAAACCAGTAGTAAACCAGTAAACCAGTACACCATTAAACCAGTAAAACAGTTAAACCAGTTAAACCAGTAAACCAGTTACACCAGTACACCAGTAAACCAGTAAGCCAGGTAAACCAGTAAACCAGTAGTAAACCAGTAAACCAGTACACCAGTAAACCAGTAAGCCAGTAAACCAGTAAGCCAGTAAACAGTAAACCAGTAAACCAGTAAACCAGTAAGCCAGTAAACCAGTTAACCAGTAAGCCAGGTAAACCAGTAAAACCAGGTAAACCAGTAACCAGTTAAACCAGTTAAACAGTAAACCAGTTAAACAGTAAACCATAACCAGTAAAACCAGCTAAACCAGTAAACCAGTTAAACCAGTAAACCAGTAGTAAACCAGTAACCAGTTAAACCAGTAAACCAGTTAAACCAGTAAACAGTAACCAGTAAACCAGTAAACCAGTAAAACCAGAGTAAACCAGTAAACCAGTAAACCAGTAACCAGTAAACCAGTAAACCAGTTAAACCAGTAAACCAGTAAACCAGTAAACAGTAAACCAGTTACACCAGTACACAGTACACCAGTAAACCAGTGTAAACCAGTAAATCAGTAAACCAGTAAGCCAGTAGCCAGTAAGCCAGTAAACAGTAAGCCAGTAAAACCAGGTAAACCAGTACACCAGACACCAGTACACAGTAAACCAGTAGTAAACCAGTAAACCAGTACACCAGTACACCAGTTAAACCAGTAAGCCAGTAAGCCAGTAAACAGTAACCAGTACACCAGTTAAACCAGTAAACCATAACCAGTAAGCCAGTAAGCCAGTAAACCAGTTAAACCAGTAAACCAGTAACAGTAAACCAGTAAACCAGTAAATCAGTAAACCAGTAACAGTAAACCAGTTAAACCAGTAAACAGTAACCAGTAAGCCAGTAAACAGTACACCAGTAAACCAGTAAAACAGTTAAACCAGTAACAGTAAAACCAGGTAAACCAGTAAACAGTAAAACCAGGTAAACCAGTAAGTAAACCAGTAAGTAAACCAGTAAAACCAGTTAAACAGTAAACCAGTAAGCCAGTAAGCAGTAAGCCAGTAAACAGTAAACAGTAAACCAGTAAACCAGTAAAACCAGTTAAACCAGTAAAACCAGTAAACCAGTAACCAGTAACCAGTTAAACCAGTAAACCAGTAAGCCAGTAAACCAGTTAAACCAGTAAACCAGTACACCAGTTAACCAGTAAAACCAGAGTAAACCAGTAAGCCAGTAAACCGTACACCAGTAAACCAGTAAACCAGTTAAACCAGTAAACCATTAACCAGTAAGCCAGTAAACCAGTAACACCAGTAAACCAGTAAGCCAGTAAACCAGTAAACCAGTAAACCAGTACACCAGTAAACCAGTAAACAGTAAACCAGTAAACAGTAAACAGTAAACAGTACACCAAGTAAACCAGTAAACCAGTAAACAGTAAAACCAGTTAAACAGTAAACCAGTAGCCAGTAAGCCAGTAAACCAGTAAACAGTAAACAGTACACCAGTAACCAGTTAACCAGTAAGCCATTAAACCAGTAAACCAGTAAAACCAGAAACAGTAAACCAGTAAAACCAGGTAAACCAGTAAACCAGTAAGCCAGTAAGCAGTAAACCAGTAACCAGTAAACCAGTGTAAACCAGTAAACCAGTAAACCAGTAAGCCAGTAACCAGTAAACAGTAAACCAGTAAACCAGTTAAACCAGTACACCAGTACACCAGTTAAACCAGTAAGCCAGTAAACCAGTAAACCAGTTAACCAGTAAACCAGTAAACCAGTAAACAGTAAAACCAGAAACCAGTACACCAGTACACCAGTACACCAGTACACCAGTAAACCAGTAAACCAGTACACCAGTAACCAGTAAAACCAGTAAACCAGTACACAGTAAACCAGTAAACCAGTACCAGTAAACCAGTAAAACAGTTAAACCAGTAAACCAGTAGCCAGTAAGCCAGTAACCAGTAAACCAGTAAACCAGTACCAGTAAACCAGTAAGCAGTAAACCAGTACCAGTAAACCAGTAAACCAGTAAGCCAGTAAACCATTACACCAGTACACCAGTTAAACCAGTAAACCAGTAAACCAGTTAAACCAGTAAGCCAGTAAGCCAGTAAACCAGTAAACCAGTAAACCAGTACACCAGTTACACCAGTAAAACAGTTAAACCAGTAAAACCAGAGTAAACCAGTTAAACCAGTAAACAGAAACCAGTAAACCAGTTAAACCAGTAACCAGTAAGCCAGTAAGCCAGTAAGCCAGTTAAACCAGTACACCAGTAAACCAGTAAACCAGTAACAGTAAACCAGTAAACCAGTAAGCCAGTAAACAGTAAACCAGTAACCAGTAAACAGTAAAACCAGAAACCAGTACACCATACACCAGTAAACCAGTCAACCAGTAAAACCAGGTAAACCAGTAAACCAGTAACCAGTAAACCATAACCAGTAAACCAGTAAAACCAGGTAAACCAGTAAAACCAGAGTAAACCAGTAAACCAGTACACCAGTTACACCAGTACACAGTACACCAGTAAACCAGTACACCAGTACACCAGTAAACCAGTAAACCAGTACACCAGTTACACCAGTAAACCAGTAAACCAGTAAACCAAGTAAACCAGTAAAACCAGTTAAACCAGTAAGCCAGTAAGCCAGTAAACCAGTAAACAGTAAACCAGTAAACCAGTAAACCAGTAAGCCAGGTAAACCAGTAAACCAGTTAACCAGTAAACCAGTAAACTAGTAAACCAGTAAGCCAGTAAACCAGTAAACCAGTACACAGTACACCAGTACACCAGTACACCAGTAAGCCAGTAAACCAGTAAACCAGTACACCAGTAAACCAGTAAAACCAGAAACCAGTAAACAGTAAACCAGTAAACCAGTAAACCAAGTAAACCAGTAAACCAGTAAACCAGTAAGCAGTAAGCCAGTAAACCAGTAAACAGAAACCAGTAAACCAGTAAGCCAGTAAACCAGTAAACAGTAAACAGTAACCAGTAAGCCAGTAAACCAGTAAGCCAGTAAACAGTAACCAGTAAACCAGTAAAACCAGTTAAACCAGTAAGCCAGTAAACCAGTAAACCAGTAAAACCAGAACCAGAAACCAGAAACCAGAAACCAGAAACCAGTAAACCAGTTAACCAGTAAAACCAGAAACCAGAAACCAGTAACCAGTAAAACAGTTAAACCAGTAAAACAGTTAAACCAGTAACCAGTAAGCCAGTTAAACCAGTTAAACCAGTAAGCAGTAAGCCAGTAAGCCAGTAAGCCAGTAAGCCAGTTAAACCAGTAACCAGTAAGCCAGTAAACCAGTACACCAAGTAAACCAGTAAACCAGTAAACCAGTAAGCAGTAAACCAGTAACAGTAAACCAGTAAACAGTAAACCAGTAAACCAGTAAGCCAGTAAACCAGTAAACAGTAAACAGTAACCAGTAAGCCAGTAAACCAGTAAGCCAGTAAACAGTAACCAGTAAACCAGTAAACCAGTAAACCAGTAAGCCAGTAAACCAGTAAACCAGTAAACCAGAAACCAGAAACCAGAAACCAGAAACCAGAAACCAGTAAACCAGTTAAACCAGTAACCAGTAAACAGTAAACCAGTAAACAGTAAACCAGTTAAACCAGTAAACCAGTTAAACCAGTAACCAGTAAGCCAGTAAACCAGTAAGCAGTAAACCAGTAAGCCAGTAAGCCAGTAAGCCAGTAAGCCAGTAACCAGTAAGCCAGTAAACCAGTACACCAGTACACAGTAAACCAGTAAGCCAGTAAACAGTACACCAGTAAACCATTAAACCAGTAAACCAGTAAACAGTAAGCCAGTAAGCCAGTAACCAGTAAACCAGTAAGCCAGTAAGCCAGTAAACCAGTAAACCAGTAACCAGTAACCAGTAACCAGTAAACAGTACACCAGTACACAGTAAACCAGTAAGCCAGTAAGCCAGTAAACCAGTAAACCAGTACACAGTAAACCAGTTAAACCAGTAAACCAGTACACAGTAAACCAGTTAAACCAGTAAACCAGTTAAACCAGTAAACAGTACACCAGTAAACCATTAAACCAGTAAACCATTAAACCAGTAAACAGTACACCAGTAAACAGTACACCAGTAACCAGTACACCAGTACACCAGTAACCAGTAAACAGTACACCAGTAACCAGTAAACCATAAACCAGTAAACCAGTAAACCATTAAACCAGTAAACCAGTAACAGTAAACCAGTTAAACCAGTAACCAGTAAACCATAAACCAGTAAACCAGTTAAACCAGTAAACCATTAAACCAGTAAACCAGTTAAACCAGTAACCAGTAAGCCAGTAAACCAGTAAACCAGTAAACCAGTTAAACCAGTAAACCATTAAACCAGTAAACAGTAAACAGTAAGCCAGTAAACCAGTAACCAGTACACCAGTACACCAGTAACCAGTAAGCCAGTAACCAGTAAACCAGTAACAGTAAACCAGTTAAACCAGTAAACAGTAAGCCAGTAAGCCAGTAAACCAGTAAAACCAGGTAAACCAGTAAACCAAGTAAACCAGTAAGCCAGTAACCAGTAAACAGTAAGCCAGTAAACCAGTAAGCAGTAAACCAGTAAGCCAGTAAACAGTAAACAGTAAACCAGTAAACCAGTTAACCAGTAAACCAGTTAAACCAGTAAACCAGTACACAGTAAACCAGTAAACCAGAAACCAGTAAACCAGTAAACCATTAAACCAGTAAAACCAGGTAAACCAGTAAACCAGTTAAACCAGTAAAACCAGGTAAACCAGTAAACAGTAAGCCAGTAAGCCAGTAAACCAGTTAAACCAGTAAACCAGTAAACCAGTTAAACCAGTAAACCAGTAAGCCAGTAAACCAGTACACAGTAAACCAGTTAAACCAGTAAACCAGTAAACCATAAACCAGTAAACCATTAAACCAGTAAACCAGTTAAACCAGTAAACCGTAAACCAGTAAACAGTACACCAGTAAACCAGTAAACCAGTAAACCAGTTAAACCAGTAAACCAGTACACAGTAAACCAGTACACCAGTACACCAGTAAACAGTACACCAGTAAACAGTAAGCCAGTAAACCAGTAAGCAGTAAACCAGTAAGCCAGTAAACAGTAAACAGTAAACAGTAAACCAGTTAAACCAGTAAACCATTAAACCAGTAAACCATAAACCAGTAAAACCAGGTAAACCAGTAAACCAGTAACCAGTAACCAGTAAGCCAGTAAGCCAGTAAACAGTAAGCCAGTAAGCCAGTAACCAGTAAGCCAGTAACCAGTAAGCCAGTAAGCCAGTAACCAGTAAAACCAGGTAAACCAGTAAACAGTAAACCAGTAAGCCAGTAACCAGTAACCAGTAAACCATTAAACCAGTAAACCAGTAAACCAGTAAACCATTAAACCAGTAAACCATTAAACCAGTAAACCATTAAACCAGTAAACCAAGTAAACCAGTAAGCCAGTAAACCAGTAAACCGTAAACCAGTAAGCAGTAAACCAGTAAGCCAGTAAGCCAGTAAACAGTAAACAGTAAACCAGTACACCAGTACACAGTAAACCAGTAAGCCAGTAAGCCAGTAAACAGTAAGCCAGTAAGCCAGTAAACAGTAAGCCAGTAACCAGTAAACCAGTTAAACCAGTAAACCAGTAAACAGTACACCAGTAAACCAGTTAAACCAGTAAACCAGTACACAGTAAACCAGTAAACCATTAAACCAGTAAAACCAGGTAAACCAGTAAGCAGTAAACCAGTAAGCAGTAAACCAGTAACCAGTAAGCCAGTAAACAGTAAGCCAGTAAGCCAGTAAGCCAGTAAGCCAGTAACCAGTAAACAGTAAGCCAGTAAGCCAGTAAGCCAGTAAGCCAGTAACCAGTAAACAGTAAGCCAGTAAACCAGTTAAACCAGTAAACCATTAAACCAGTAAACCAGAAACCAGTAAACCATTAAACCAGTAAAACCAGGTAAACCAGTAAGCCAGTAAGCCAGTAAACAGTACACCAGTACACCAGTAACCAGTACACCAGTAAAACCAGGTAAACCAGTAAACCAGTCTGAACTAAACTAAATAATGTGGGTAGATTTGATTTTTAGAATTGAATGGATCTGTGTTAGGCCGAGTACTTTTCAATTCACCCTCGTATATTTTAGAAATCTATGACAAAAACATACTAAATAGTTAAAAATATGACTTATAATCTGATATTATATATTATACCTTTTATCTCGTCCACTTACTTTTCTATTCCAGCAATGTTGCTTTCCGGTTGTTTCTCATCTTTCATCTTTTCGTACATCCGTTGGTACAGAGCATTCTGCGAGATCTGTAAGCAAATTCATTGAGTGAGAACAACATAGATATTTATTTATTTACTCTTTTTTTATTGAAATACCTAAAATTAGGATATAAAAGGCGGACTTAACGCCTATGGACATTCTCTGCCAGTCAACCTAGGCAGTGGAGCGATGCTGTGGTAGACGAAGGGAAACACTTTAATAATAAACTAAGCGGTGTTGTATTAAGTTCTAAAACTATTTGCTTTAATAATTGCCAAAATATTTTTTCATCAAGTTATCTTGGAATCTAAAAAATAATCGAAATGGCTTTAGATTGCATTAAGGAACACAAAACATGAACAGGAGCTACTCATCATACAAAGATAGATTTGGAAAAAATGAAGTGTGGGTAGAAGAAGAATATCCTGGTTAAAAGACGTACTACGCCAATAGTTTGGAAAGAGCATCAGATCGGGTGTTCTTTTCACAGCAGGAGAATTCAGAGTGTAGGATGCTAGATGTCTCAAAGGCCTTTGACAGGGTATGCATGCGTGCTTGATCAACAAGCTTCCAGCCTACGGCTTATCTCCCTGATCTGATTGCTTGGATTAAGGACTTTCTGAGAGAACGGTCTTTCCGTGTTGTAGTCGAAGGTTGTTCATCAGACCCAATGACTACTAATGCTGGTGTTTCTCAGGGTTCTGTTCTCTCTGCAACGTTATTTCTGTTGCATGTCAATGACCTCTTGGTCCCGTATCCTTGGTATGCTGACGACAGCACAGTTGTGGAGAGATATCTGATCACTGCACAGACCAGTCGAGATCAAGTACAGACTTTAAGAGAGACTATGGTGAGCGGTTGGATCACGCATTAGAGGCAGTCTCCAATTGGGGAAATGCCAATCTCGTAGCTTTCAACCCCACCAAAACGCAGGCATGTTGTTCACTGCGAAGAGGAGCCCATTCACCTTGGCTCCCACTTTCCGAGGAGCAGTTTTGGAGTGCACCGACCGTCTTCAGTTGTTAGGAATCGAAATATCAACGAACCTCACTTCGGGCGGTTCATCGAGTCCAAAGCGAAAATAGCCGCGAGGAAACTCGGAATCCTTGCCAGAGTGCGGCGGTACTTTACACCACGACAGCTTTTGACTCTGTATAAAGCCAGGTCCGATCGTGTGTGGAGTACTGCTGCCATATCTGGGCAGGTGCTGCCAATTACCAACTGGCAGTCCTGGACTCGGTGGAGAGGCGTGCTATGAGAATAGTCGGTGACCAACAGCTTCTGGATGCAAAACTCGATAGCTTGGGTCACCGTCGTAGAGTAGCTAGTCTCTCGGTGTTCTATCGAATGCACTTTGGAGAGTGTGCTCAAGAACTGCATGATCTCATACCGCCTTCGCCCTTTTATCATCGGACGTACAGACACACCGCAGGCATTCATCCCTTCGTTGTCGATCTCCCACGCATTAGGACTAAGCGTTTCGCTTCGTCTTTCATAATGCGTACAGCGAGGGAGTGGAACAGTCTGCCGGCGTCAGTGTTTCCGTCCAGGTATGATGTGGAGGTCTTCAAGAAAAGAGTGAATAGGCTTCAGAAGAAGCCTAGTGCTAGTAGTAGTAGTACTAGTCTAGAAAGACTAGTGCGCTTTACCACCTAGATTACATCGCCGCTTACCATCAGGTGGGATCGTAGTCATGCACTAGTCTATCATAAATAAAAAAAAAAAGGACTTCTTATAGATTACTGACCTTCGAAAAAAGACGTCAAGAAAAAGAAAATTGGTTCAGTCGTATTGATGCAAGACAAACACACAGACAGACAGACTATTATTTTAATAACATTATCATCCCGTCGTTTAAGTAAACAAATATTTGTTTACCTCGAAGAAAGTGTACGTGGAGCCGCCAGCTTTAGCGCCGTAGGAGATCTCGTAGGGGTTGTCGGCGAGCTCTTGAACATTGTGGATCAGGTCCGTGGGACTCTTTTTGGCCAGCAGCGTCGCCAGGTTGGCGGTGTACGAGCTGGTGATTACCAGCGCGAACAGCCACCATGCGCTCGCCACCGCCCGAGTTCCATACGCACTAGTACAGAAACGTTAACAAGTATAATGAAAGATTTTAGTATATTAACTTCGTAAATATTTGAGGGTATCATAATAATGAAATTTATTGCAACGTTGTATAAATATTTACAAGAGGAGTTCAGAGAATGAGTGATTATTGAACTCACACCGGCGCAATCTCCGATCCCTGCAGCAGGACAGCTCCAAGGTTGAACCACAAAGCGTTGGCCAGCGTGAACTGGTTCTCCATGGCGGGCGGGTCCTCGATGCAGGGGTATGGATTCTGCCACTCCTCAGGGCACAGTCTCCCCACCACGTATAGCACTAACGATGTACCTAGGTATGCGAAACCTAAGCACACCCATACCTAAATAATAATAACGAAACCTTAAGTTATTAAGATTTTATACTTTGTCTGTAAGAACAGCATAGAATGATGTAAAATTCTTACTCCGCTAGAGAAAGGAAGCAAGAAAGCAAAGAAGGCTGGTCCAGGAGGCTTCGGTTTGCGGAACAGGATGCTGATGCCCAGATTCATGAACGGCGTGGTGAAGTCGACGGCCCGTTCGCGGTCTGCCGTTATCGTCAGGTCCGTGATCGCGAAGTCGATGTCCTGAAACAGAAACCAGATATTATATTAGAGACTGACGATTATAATCCAGTATCATCTTAAGAAAATGCTCCATCGACCTCAGTTTTGGCTGGCTAAGTCTAGCTACATCTAAGATACATCTAATCGCTTTTTTCTTATACAACAATGTGACGTGATATGGAAAATGTTTGCATGGTAGTAAATGTGTCACAAGGTGGTGTCTCGTTTGTTTTTGATATTATGTTTACTCAGCTCAGCAGGCTACAAAAATAGTCGATGCAATGACACCTATGGAAACGGATACCATAATAACAGTAAACCAGTAAAACCAGTAAACCAGTAAACCAGTACACCAGTAAACCAGTAAACAGTAAACCAGTAAGCCAGTAAACCAGTAAGCCAGTAAACCAGTAAGCCAGTAAACCAGTAAACCAGTAAACCAGTAAACCAGTAAACCAGTAAACCAGTAAACCAGTAAACAGTAAACCAGTAAGCCAGTAAACCAGTAAACAGTAAACCAGTAAAACCAGTAAACCAGTAAACAGTAAACCAGTAAACCAGTAAAACCAGTAAACCAGTAAACAGTAAACCAGTAAACCAGTAAACAGTAAACCAGTAAGCCAGTAAACCAGTAAACCAGTAAACCAGTAAGCCAGTAAACCAGTAAACCAGTAAGCCAGTAAACCAGTAAACCAGTAAAACCAGTAAACCAGTAAAACCAGTAAACCAGTAAAACCAGTAAACCAGTACACCAGTACACCAGTAAACCAGTAAGCCAGTAAACCAGTACACCAGTACACCAGTACACCAGTACACCAGTAAACCAGTAAAACCAGTAAACCAGTACACCAGTAAACCAGTACACCAGTACACCAGTAAACCAGTAAACAGTAAACCAGTAAGCCAGTAAACCAGTAAGCCAGTAAACCAGTACACCAGTAAACCAGTAAGCCAGTAAACCAGTAAACAGTAAACCAGTAAGCCAGTAAACCAGTAAACAGTAAACCAGTAAAACCAGTAAACCAGTACACCAGTAAACCAGTAAGCCAGTAAACCAGTAAGCCAGTAAACCAGTAAACCAGTACACCAGTAAACCAGTAAACAGTAAACCAGTAAAACCAGTAAACCAGTAAGCCAGTAAACCAGTAAGCCAGTAAACCAGTAAACCAGTAAACAGTAAACCAGTAAACCAGTAAGCCAGTAAACCAGTAAACCAGTAAACAGTAAACCAGTAAGCCAGTAAACCAGTACACCAGTAAACCAGTAAAACCAGTAAACCAGTAAACCAGTACACCAGTACACCAGTAAACCAGTAAGCCAGTAAACCAGTAAACAGTAAACCAGTAAACCAGTAAAACCAGTAAACCAGTAAAACCAGTAAACCAGTAAACAGTAAACCAGTACACCAGTAAACCAGTAAACCAGTAAGCCAGTAAACCAGTAAACCAGTAAGCCAGTAAACCAGTAAGCCAGTAAACCAGTAAACAGTAAACCAGTAAACCAGTAAGCCAGTAAACCAGTAAACAGTAAACCAGTAAACCAGTAAGCCAGTAAACCAGTAAACAGTAAACCAGTAAACCAGTAAGCCAGTAAACCAGTACACCAGTAAACCAGTAAACAGTAAACCAGTAAACAGTAAACCAGTAAACCAGTAAACAGTAAACCAGTAAACCAGTAAGCCAGTAAACCAGTAAGCCAGTAAACCAGTAAGCCAGTAAACCAGTAAACAGTAAACCAGTAAACCAGTAAACCAGTAAACAGTAAACCAGTAAACAGTAAACCAGTAAACAGTAAACCAGTAAACAGTAAACCAGTAAACCAGTAAACAGTAAACCAGTAAACAGTAAACCAGTAAACAGTAAACCAGTAAACAGTAAACCAGTAAACCAGTAAACAGTAAACCAGTAAAACCAGTAAACCAGTAAAACCAGTAAACCAGTAAACCAGTAAGCCAGTAAACCAGTAAACCAGTAAACCAGTAAGCCAGTAAACAGTAAACCAGTACACCAGTACACCAGTACACCAGTAAACCAGTAAACCAGTAAGCCAGTAAACCAGTAAACCAGTAAGCCAGTAAACCAGTAAACCAGTAAGCCAGTAAACCAGTAAGCCAGTAAACCAGTAAGCCAGTAAACCAGTAAGCCAGTAAACCAGTAAGCCAGTAAACCAGTAAACCAGTACACCAGTACACCAGTAAACCAGTAAGCCAGTAAACCAGTACACCAGTACACCAGTACACCAGTACACCAGTACACCAGTAAACCAGTAAGCCAGTAAGCCAGTAAACCAGTACACCAGTAAACCAGTAAACCAGTACACCAGTACACCAGTACACCAGTACACCAGTACACCAGTACACCAGTACACCAGTACACCAGTAAACCAGTAAACCAGTAAGCCAGTAAACCAGTACACCAGTAAACCAGTAAGCCAGTAAACCAGTAAACCAGTACACCAGTACACCAGTACACCAGTACACCAGTACACCAGTAAACCAGTAAGCCAGTAAACCAGTAAGCCAGTAAACCAGTAAACCAGTAAACCAGTAAACCAGTACACCAGTACACCAGTACACCAGTACACCAGTAAACCAGTAAGCCAGTAAACCAGTAAACCAGTAAACCAGTAAACCAGTAAGCCAGTAAACCAGTACACCAGTACACCAGTAAACCAGTAAGCCAGTAAACCAGTAAACAGTAAACCAGTAAACCAGTACACCAGTACACCAGTACACCAGTAAACCAGTAAGCCAGTAAACCAGTACACCAGTACACCAGTACACTAGTAAACCAGTACACCAGTACACCAGTAAACCAGTAAGCCAGTAAACAGTAAACCAGTAAACCAGTACACCAGTACACCGTATTGAATTAAAGAAATTTAGCACATATCGTGGACGCTTTAAGACTTTATTATATTTAAGTTTATTTATCCATAAGAATTTCCACATTGTCTACGAAGAGACTCTTAATAAAAGTAAAGGATAGTATATGAAGACTTATTATTCAATAATCGTACCTTCATAACGACTGTTGCCCGATAGCCGGTCTGGTGACAGCTGGATCATGACGTAAGGATCGCTCTGCAACGAAAATGTGTATAAGCTAAACCTATTTGTTTTGATAACGTTATGATAAATACAATATCTTGAATACTATATGAAGATATACATAACTAACAGGTTAACACTAAAACAAAAATTTAATTAGGTTAATAGAAATAAAACTTTATCTAATATGTTCCACTTTTCTTAAGGGACGATAATGAAGGCAATGCAGTAGTTACCAGTGCGATGAGCACGTTGAAAGTGCGATTGGTCATGAGGTCGGACGGTGGTGGTGGTGCAGAAGGGTCGCGGCGGCGCCAGGCGAGCCCGGAGCGTGGTGACCACCGCGCCACCGCCGCCGTGCGCCCGCCGCGCTCCAGCTCGTGCACCGATATCGTAGCTGACTGCCGCTCCCCACCAGCCGCCCAGCGCAGCGCACCGCCAACACCACCCCACTCCTCCTGCACAGACCAAAAACTAGTTCATAAATTTTTTTGTACTTTTTGCTTAAATTTGAAATCTACTCTCGCAAGGAGATATATACACAAAATGAGCGACGGCGTTGGTCGTGTATTCGCGAAACTGTTGTTCATAGACCACGTCGGCATACTAAAGATGGTTCCATTGGAAGCTGGACTAGTATAGCTCGTAACTCACTAGTCACTAGTCAGAGCTCTATAAATTAAATCAGCCATACTTCTCACGCCACCAGTCTGAGCTCACACCTCGCACACTGCCCAAACACGAATGTCGCGAGTTTTTTTTTTTTTGTGATGAATCATGTTCTTGCTTTGGGTCACCTTTAAGACCGTCAACAAGGCTACATCGGACCCTGGGCTCGCGGATCCGGCATCCGCGAGCTGACGTTATAAATAAATACATAAATATGTACATAGAAATACTATAAAGAGGAGAGGAGATAGGTAAGGAAGTAATGGATGGAGTAGGGTTGAAGAGCAGGGCAGTTTTATAAGGGGGATGAGAAGAGGAACGATAGTGAATAAATACACAGATATGTAGAGTAAGGTGCCCTAAGTGCGCACGGTACGCGACTGATTTTGGCGTCGCGAGAATCACAGTCATCCGCTATTTATAGCGAAACGACGCTACGGCATCCCCTCCCTTCTTCACTTTCAATCAATACACCTACTATTTTACTAACAAAATGTCGGTAATCACAATTATTTTTCGCAATATCTAACAGACACTAAAATAATAAATAGTTAAAATCAATTGCGGATACAGGATTAGAGTTATCGTTGGACCTACCGAGCGGATGAAGTTGAGCAGTGTGTCCGCGTGGAAGGCGGCGCACCCGGTGCACGAGGCCGGCCCCACCGGCGGCAGGCGCAGGTGGCGGAGCGCCGCGCCCGCCGCCGCCGCCGCGTCGTGCGCGAGCAGCAGCTCCGCCGCCGCGCCGCGCGCCCCCGCCGGCACCGCGTCCGCCCCCGCCGCGTCCTCCAGCCGCCGCGCGTACGCCTCCCGCCACCGCGCCATGAACTCCGTCACACGCTCCGACTCCGGGTCGAACAGGTGTACACCTTTTTTTCAAATATTTTAAAATTATTTTGGATTTTTAAATACAATATCCTAGATATACGAGCGTTTTGAGATACGAGCCAAGCGAGCTATATTTAGCTTTACGATAGGAGCATCGCACACTACACCGCTGCAGCGTATAACAGTTTCTCCCACCTCATACTAGACCGCAGTCTAAGTGCAACTGGGGTGGTGTTTTATGAAAGGTGGTGAAAATTGCCTTGAGATGCGAGCAATTTGACATACAAGCAAGGTTAGGGAACGAATTAAACTAGTACTTCGATGTACCACTGCATTTAACTTAAATACATTTAAACCTGTTTGTATTGCAATATTTAATCTTCACGAAGATTACCGCAATAACAAAATGACATTAGTAAGGATTTTCACTCAACATTTAATTTCAATGGACGTCCATACGTCTTAATAGATGCAAGATGCTGAAACTGATATCTAAATGCTTGGGTTTTGTTATTCTAATAATTTAACTATCTACAGCGCACTTTTGCAGAAACGTTACTGCTTAATGATTTTCAGTAATAAGTACCACCCGTTAACGAATAATGTAGATTTGTTACTAACTGGTGATGTTGGCGCCGCTGTGGCTGTAGCTGGCGAGGTCTTGGGTGTGGATGTCCAGCGCCAGCAGCACGTAGGAGTGGCGCGCGGTGAGCAGGCCCGCCCGCTGCGCCGCGTCCAGCACCCGCACCGCGCACTCCGCCTCGCACCAGATTATGAAGTTCGTCGCTCCAAACTTCTTCAGCACCAGGAGCAAGTTTCTGAAATTGATTTATCAGTAATAAACAGAATTCCCAAACACAATTATAATAGATAAATACTGTTTTACCAGGTGGTAGGTCTCTGTTGCCGGAGACCGTCTGGGTGGGTACCACCGCAGCTCCTATTGCAACCGACAAATAGTAGTGTGCGAACATTACTGTGTTCCGGTTTGAAGGGCGCTGTAGCTAGTGTAATTACTGGGGTAACGAGACTAACACCTTATGTCTCAAGGCGACGAGCGCAATGTGGTGCAGTGTGTACCATCTTAACTAGCAGCACGTTGTCATGGGCAAGCGTATCACTTACCACCAGGTGAACGTCTTGCTCGTCTCGTCGCATAGTAGTATAAAAAAAAACTGTATTACCCACTTTTAAGACTTAAAACTGAAGTTATAACCTAAATTATAAGTTTATTTTTAAGTCAGTTGTCTGTAATTTATTCATTGACTTAAATATTGTCGTTCTTTATTATTTCGAAATGGTCTAACGTTTGATTTAAATTTTACATGCCATGAGTGTGGAATGTAGAAATTATTATTTAAAAAACGATGATGGTAGCATTATACTCATGTACAATGTCATAATTTTTTCTTTCATCGTTTTTGCTCTCATATCAATAAATTATTTGCAAATGTCAATTTTTTTGAGAATTTATCATTATGTAAAAGAAAAGTTATTGGCGTGATCTGTACTATATGTTTTAATTATTGTTATTATAATTTTCTTTATTTATATCATTGCTTTTCCATTCTTTACTATCCATTGTTTACATTTGCATTTCTTGTCGCCATTACATGTATGTATTTTATATAGTACTACAGGCCTATTAGAATAATTAATTTTGATATCTTGTTTTTAATAACTGTTTGTTACATCAAATAAATAGATTTAAAAAATCATATTTTTTTCTTTATAGATGCACATATAATTTTCCTATGCCAGATTGCCAACTACTACAACATTTCACCTCACCAAAGGCATTAAACCCACCTTTTAGTATTCCAATTTTTTTAAGGTTGTACAATGGAGTTAAAAAAAATCTTTGCCATTTGCGTGTTCTCGATGAGTATTAATTAAAAAGGTTTAAAATGTTTATTATACCATTGTAATAAGTTATGAATTTTAACTGCTGGTAGGTCTCTGTTGCCGGTGAACACCGCATCTTCTATTTTTACCACCAAACAGTGTGCAAACATTACTATGTTCCAGTTTGAAGGGTGTAGCTAGAGAGATTATTAGGACAACGAGAATTAACAACATATGTCACAAGATGACGAGCGCAATGTGGTGCAGTGTATACCATCTTAACTAGCGGCGCGTTGTTAAGCGTATGAGTTACTATCAGATTTATTTATTTATTTATTTATTAGGTGTATTTACAGTGTACAATGGTAATAGGAAAAAAAAAACATCTTATGACTAACTAATTCTAGCATGCACACCTATGACAAATACACACAACATTAAAAAAAAAATACGCAATTAAATAAAATGAGAAACTTAAAAATTAGAATTTAAAAGAAAAAAAACTGGGTTATATGTGCAGGGCACTTATGTATTTTAACGTGACAACGTCTATTAATTATATCACAAAAAATTTTGATAATAAATTTTATTATTCTAAATTACATGCCTTTCATTATTATTTTTGATTGTAATACAACTAACTCTCAATTATATTTGTTAGGGATTTTATTTCTAATTATTATTGAGCAATAGAATACATCTTTTACTTTCAACCAATTCGGGCAAACGCATACCGACTTAGCGGTCGGCGTAAGCCACGCCCACTTATGTGCGGGACATTTCTCAGCACGCGCGTCCTATCTTATACCAATTTAATAGACGTTGTCACGTCAAAAAACATAATTCCAAATAAAAAAAAAATCAGCAATTATAACATAAAACAATCTATAAAATAAGGAAGAAAAAAAAAGTATCTATAAAATAATGTATTACAGTGTAAATTCTAGGATCTTTTTTAAAACTGGAGTTATAAACGTCTAAATGCGGACTTTTGGCGTTAATGAGATTATAGGTTTTACCAATTCTATGGAGCGGAGAATGTTCACCTAGGTTGGTTCTAATACGTGGATAGTGGAAAGTATTTGTAATAGAATGTCTAGGATATTTGAAAGGAACGGAAATATTTATTTTTGAAAGGATGTCACTGCAATCTATTTTTCCGTTGATTACTTTGTGCAGAAAGCACACAGATGACACAAGATGAAGGTCTCGCAAGTCTCATCGCTGCTAAGTGTGAAAAAGTTCTCCAGGGTGTACCTGAGGAGCGCGTCGTCGCCGGGCGCGGGCAGCTGCCGCGGCACGATGTCCGCGCCGGCGCCGGCCAGCCGCGCCGCGCACCCCGCGCCCTCCGCGTGCAGCAGCACGGCGCTCTGCCAGCCCTTCGCCTCGCACAGCTCCGCGCACGCCTGCAACACCGACACAATCATCTTAACACACGATAAGAAATACACAAGTCATATTAAAAAACTGTACATATTTATGTTAATTTTTCTAATACTTTTGGCATTGGGCCTCCTTTTTGTCTCTTCTGTGATGCTAGTGTTCATCTTCAACTTGTTTATGTAAACTTGCTGACAATTTTCGATTTGATGTTATTGCACATACAGAACCACTATGTTATACATCATATCATTATATCATACATTTACATTATATCATACATATGTTCATATATCTGTGTGATTTCCTAAACAAATGTTAGAGTAAGAAAGATTATTCAAATTCATACTACTCTGTATAACATCACGACAATCTTGATTTTTTTTATACTACTATGCGACGAGACGAGCTAGACGTTCACCTGATGGTAAGTGATACGCTTGCCCATGACAACGTGGTGCTAGTTAAGATGGTATACACTGCACCACATTGCGCTCATCGTCATGAGACATAAGGTGTTAAGTCTCGTTACCTCAGTAATTACACTAGCTACAACGCCCTTCAAACCGGAACACAGTAATGTTCGCACACTAATATTTGTCGGTTGCAATAGGAGCTGCGGTGGTACCCATCCAGACGGTTTCCGGCAACAGAGACCTACCACCTGGTAAATCCTAGACAGGTTTTCATGCACCGCTTACAATAACCAAATTAAAATGTACTGGGCAGTAAAGCATAAATAATTTCGCTTTCTTTCTAATTTTTTTTAACCGTTAAATTTATTCATTACTTTATAAAAAAATTATAGTATTTACACTTTATGTAGATGCTACAAATGTTTACTCATTAAATCCTTGTTAATTAGTTATACTTATTAAAATGTTCTCAAGGCTTTTAGGAAAGCAAAAGTAGATTTTTGTGATTTCAGCTTGTTTTCCACTTTCGTTTCTGTTCGTCATCAATAAAGGAAATAATATAAAATAAATCAAGAGCCTTTTTGCGGTTGTCGATAGAAAAAAGTTTTTCCCTAAAAATCTCTGTTAATATTTAGGTTATGTGTTACCTGGGCGATAAGTTCTGGCTCCGGAAGCAGCTGCAACGCGGCTACATTATCTGTAGTTGGAGTGGAAGCAGGAAGTAGTAGCGGGAGACCAGCGCGCGCCGCCGCCGGAAGTGCGGCCGCGTCACCCACTAGGACGTCCACAACCTCACTCTGCGTCATTTACAAACGATACCAATTTTAGATATATTAACAATTTCTATCAAGTGGAATATTCACTGTAATATCACTTAAATATAATCAAAAATTTCCCAAAAGATTATACAAATAAACAATAACAAAAACATAACTTTAATGTAAATTTTAAATTTTAGATAAGAACGACTACTACCTATTATAAACTCAACATCTGTTTGTTGTCTTCGTGCTTTTACCATATTAAGGGTCACTGCTGAATATAGGCCTCACCAAACAGACTTTCCTAAATGTACTAGTGATGACATTCTTATCCGTCTTTTACATTGAGCATTTGCAAATTGTTGAGTAAGAGTACACACAAAACTAGCATTTATATTTCACGGGCAGGCATTTAATACCGTCAGATGATAGTCCCGCTTCTCTCGTCGTTTTGATATTAAAGGAAACATTACCTTGTCACAGACTGCTTTCGGTATAGCGAGCGGTTCCCAGGGCTCCGCTTGCAGCAGCAACGCGCATGGTTTCTCGCAACCCAGAGCCAAGTCCACGGCGGCCGCCAGCCGCCCAGCGCGCTCCGGCTCCGCACACACCACACCTGCATCGAACACTGGTTACTCTTACAGTTTTCTAATTGTTCTCTAAATGTTTTGGTAACACGACAAAACAAGAGTAGGGACTAACACCATAGTAACCAATCGACGTCACCACATTTTTCTTAACGCAATGGGATAGGAATAAAGTCACAATACTCCTAATAAATTTATAAGCTTTGCACAATAGCCGCAAAATAGGCATAGGTGTATTTTCTTCAGCCTTCTGACCTATTTCTTGTAAAACATTGGGATAACTCCACAAAACACTAAAGAATAGAATAGAATTGTTTTCCAAATGCGACAAAAGCTTAAATTTCAGCAATATTGTGTTATGAGTTCCTTCTAATAAAATATTAAACTAATATTACAAAACAATAGGAAATTTTCTAAAGCGCCATTATAAGAGGAACGATAATCTTCAAACAGATTTTCTTGGTTTCCATCTAACCGAGAATACGCAAGCACGAATGAAATGTAATAAAAGAAAAACAAATCTTCAAATAAATAATAAACTAACAAACACACACAGATTCGGACGGATACACGCGTTAAACTTATAATAACCGTTTTATTCACAAGAGGTTACAAACAATAACACACTTAAACATATGTTTCAATAAACTGTGCCAAATGAGAATGTTGATGTGAAGTGTTAAAATACTATTGATATAGTGCGGTGCCGACCGATCTGGAATTCATCATCAGCAGCGGCGGTGATGATGCAGAGCAGGGTCGCGAGACACGTGCGCGCCCACATAGCGCGAGCGCGGGACGGGTGCGACTCCGCCCCCCTCCCAACAGTTATAGCTATTCCTGGCGCGGCTGATGCGCATGCGCAGACGATTTTGACAAACAAAATTGTGTCACCTCTTCAGTATACAAACAATCAATTTAAAAATAACAACGTGAATATTTTCGTCTTTAAAAGTTGTCATTTTTCTTCTCTGCTTTTAAAGTTCTCTCGCTGGATATCATCTTTGTTTACGGCCGCTTTTATTTTTGCCAATTTAACCAGATTGTTACGATTACGCGTATTATTTATCATCAGTTGTAGTCATGTTCGTTGACTAGTTTTACTAAGAAATAGTAATTTGATATTTCATCTCTTATTAGAATTCACGATTGTTTCTTCTGCTCTAGTATTTGATTGAAAAATTAAAAATAAACCCATAACAAAGATAAAGTGGCACGTGATGGGTATTTCACCGAAAAAATTATAAAGTAGATAATACACACTAGTCATTTTTAATTTTTTTGTGGTATTTCACTGAGTCGTAAAAAATGGAAGCATAACGTAGATTATATTAACTTATACAGTATATATTCAGTGTTGCATAACAAAAAAAAATCAAAAGTGAAGGTAGTTACGAAAACAAAAAATAAATAAATAAAACAAGTCACCAATTAAACTTAAGTCTATTTGAAATAAACTGCCTTTATTTCAGTAAGTTACAGTGGAATCTGTTATTGCGCCGAAACACTACAGAATATACATAATATACGCAACTTTATGACAAAGATCGTGAATCTTTGGCGCAAATGTATCAGGAATTACAATATATACCACAGACAAAGAGAATCCCGCCATATTTCCAACTAAGTACACACCCAGCAATAGACAATTAGTATTTTTTTCTTTAACCACAGACTAAATATTTCAACATTTAGCGTTTCTTTATACAATATAACTATAACAATATCTATAAGGTAACTATAAGTAAGCCATCAATTATGTATACAAGTTTTTATCGACACAGAGAAAATGATAATTGTTGCAATAATCATCGTTCTACAAAATGCTTTCATCACCCGTATAAGCCACTACTAGTCTGTCATCACAAGGTTACTGAACCGTGACATCATCAACAGCTGACAGAGGTTCACCTAAAAGATCTCCACATCAAGTAGTTGAACCAAATAATATTGCAACAAGCCTGCACAAAGACACCCAATGACACATATAATACTCTATGTAGGCTCAAATTATTATCCTAAAATATATTTTAAGTACCTATACAAATACAGCAAAACCAGTAGTTTTAATGCATATCATTTAAGTTCTTTAAATAAATAAACATTTCAATATATTCACGGCCGGGATTTGAGGCGATTTCTTACAAGTGACAAGGCCATCTATCCACATGGCCCAGTGCGAGTTGGTGGATATCACATCTGTGAAAGCTCATGTTTAGAGCACATAAATTACGAACTAAGCTATCACCGCTTCGATTTAAGTTTGATTCTCACAAAATTACACATTTTATCACAATAGAAATATAAGTTTTATACAGAAAGATATATTTACACTGGCATTAACGTTATTGACCTTTCTATATCTGTTCCAATTGAGACATCATGCAAAATCAGGCAACACAACTGTAACTAATATAAGAATGACAATTTAGTAAATAGAAAGTCGGTTTAAATCTTAAAATTAAATAACGAAAAATTTATAAAAAAAGAAGTAAATCTATTATAATAAAAAAATAACAGTCCTTAATGTTCCCAACGCTGGGACTAGCCTTCTCACAGGAAGAGCAAGGCGTTTATCCACCACGCTGGCCAAGTGCGAGTCGGCGGATATTATTGTAATATAATCAAATGTATCGATTCAAAGGAATGGCTGTAGCAATAAACAACTATATATTATACCTAATATCAAAACAATGTATAAACATGGCCATTTAATATACAATGTAAACAAAATAAATATATATAAAAAACATAACAAGTAAATTGTGATCTATAACAAATTCGTGGAATACAGTTATCAAAAATCATATTACACTAAACATAATAAAATAAGACTAAATTTATATCTCACAGATTGTGATTGCATGATACCGACTAAGATAAAATTATACAATAGTTGACCATCCACATCTATTCGTATACACTATGGTCTTGTACCATTATCGTAGTGTCAATAATAGGCTCAATTCAGAAACTAGCACAAAAACTGTTTATTATTACAGTTTATAATTTTTTAATAACCCGCAGCAATATGGTGATGCACACACTATACTACACTGGTTACTTTGAGAGTAGAGGTGTGTATCATTACTTCAGTAATTTTACTATTTAAAACATCCCTCAAACTGGAACACAGTAATGTCTGCATTACTCTTTAGCAGTTATGTTCCTCAGCATTCTGGTTAGATTAGTTCAGATACTAACAGAAGATGAGGATTTAAATTGAACAACATAAACCAGCTCTCTTAACATTAGGACCCCAGGTCTTCTCTCACAAGTAGAGTGAAGGCCATTTATCTGACGCTGGCCACATGCGGGTTGTTATTACATAAACTTATAACTAAATGGTCGATGAATTTGTGCCGATGAAGAATTCTAAATTATCACATCTATTTTAATAAATTCGAATACGAATATCCTAACGATCACATTTAAGAGAACACATCGATGGGACGCGGTGACACCGTCGCCAGGTTGGGATGAGTGGGACTCGCTAAAGGGTCCAAGTGAGATTCAACACTTCTAGCTTCGACGGTCGCTAGCCTCACAGCCTCCTTGTATGGACCTCTCTTCTTTTTGTTGAAATGGATCTGAAAGTAGTAATTAAAAATAAGTTTAATACACGAACATTGTACCCTAAACTGTCAGCAAAATTTAGACTTCAAAGTTAACTTAAAAAAGGTGTATATTTTAAAACAAAGTTATTAAGTGTTAATAGTCAGTAATGCTGTTGTTTCTTATTTAGCCTATTATTTTTAATCTAATTAAGTTTATATTAGAGACCCTGTATTTATATAAGATGGAGAAGGCAATGGCAAACCACTCCATTATAACTGCCAAAGAAAGTTGTTGTGTGTTTCATCGCACATGATGACCACGACCCTCAGTCATGAGAAAATACGACTAAAAAGAATTTATATAAGCTGAGGTAGTAGCTTAGTAATTCACATCTTTGGAGGACATTAAATAATATGCAATTTTAAACTCCTTGACTAAACCAAAGTACTTTTAACTTGGACGATTAACTGCCACAATGGAGCAGTTGTTGACAATGCTTATTATCACAGGGGTCTCTAATCCAGTGTTACTTATCACAGAGGTCGGCGTGTTATCAAATTAACTTGAAAACCTTTTACCTTCATATTTTACATATGCCATCAGACAGAGTTTATTTAGTGAGCATACTTCACCATCCATATCCTCATTCTCACTTAACACCATATTATTTTATGGTCAAGTGTCAAACTAAACATACATTAAAATATTTTGTTGTTAATGTTATACTGATATTTAACTTAAAAAATCAACCTACCCGCCTGTATTTAAAAAACTGAAGTATAATATTTAAATGTATTTATAGTTACCTTGTAATCTTCCAAGAATGGGCTCAAACTGTCACATGGCATTACAGATGATGTTGAAGAGGCGTACCATGAAATTTGAGCTCTGGTAGTAGATGTTACACTCAACACTCTACCTGGCCACCACGGAAACCCCACCACTTTCCCCCAGACTACATCACCGGGTGAAACCCGCAACAACTTTCCTCCTATACTCTCAGTGCTGTTCGCAGGAAAATCTGGCACTGTTTCACTTTCACAATCATCGGATGCATCTGTCTCCTGTTCTGTTCGCTTTTCATAAGAGTTACTGCTCAATCTTCGGAGGCTAATGGACAATTTCTGCTTAAGACAATGCTCCTTTATATTGCTAAAATAGTCTATACCATCACCATCACTTTTGCTGCTGTTTTCATCTCGTTTCTTTGTCACTTTGCATTTTTTCTTGTGCTTCACCTTGTGCTTGTGTTTCTTTTCCAGTGGGTCAATTGGTTGGTTGCTAGATGTGTTGTTATGTGGTGACAATGCTCCAATATGTTTGGGGGAATTATCCAATTCATCATCTTTATCAGGATCATTATTCTTTTTGGCCTGTTTTTTAGCTTTCTTCAGAGCTTTTTTGACAGCTTTGGAATCAGTTTTACCCATATCGCATGACACACCAGAGTCTTCATTGTAGTCTCCGGAGAGAGGTGGAATTTTTACAACAGTGCCTTCTCCCTCTCCAAAACAAATCTTCAAAGTCCGAGCGTTTGAAAACAATGAGCTAAACGACGTATCTTCTTCCTTAGGATTATTTTCATCACAGATATTATCATCAGAAACACTGACAAAAGCCAGCTCGCGTGTCATTTCACTCTCAGTCGATTTTTCACTTTTAACATTTTTTACTTTTTTATCACTTGTGTTTGCTTTTACAGAACTAATATCATTTGGTTGGAGCCTGGTGAGTTTAGGTATGAGCATGCTGCTCATAAAATGTTTTTTCTCCACCTTTGTAGGCACTGAACTATCTTGTGGAGTGTCGTCATTGCCATCCAATTTCCGTTTTTTAGACACGTCTACATTTTCATTGTTTTCGTTGCAAATACCTTTGCAATTTGAGCACAGTACCTTCCTAGGCCTCAGTCTTACAGTCATCTTTTGTCTAGGTTGAGGTTTGCCCTTTGTTCCAAGTTTTCTCGCTTTCTGTGCATCCCCATCTGCGTATTGTGGCTCCTGGTACGTAAACCTTTGGCTAACGGAATGTAGTTTATCATCTTTCTTTTCTGTGGTTTCAGTCTCTTTATTAAAAGCTGGGTGAAGGCTATACACCCCAAATGGCAAATTACTGCAAACGAATGAAATAATAAATAGAAAATAAGTGATATCACTATAATCGATATTGGCTGTTTACTTATAAAATTTCTTATACCAACCCTTTGGTAGAGTCCAAAAGCACTCCCTGGAATTTTTTATCATCAGTACTATATGTAACAACTAGTAAATCAGCTAGCGCTTCTTCAACATTCACTAAAATCTGCGAATTCTTTTGAATCGTCATATCGGCTGTTGGGACGGCAGTCGCCATATTCTTTTAGAAGACATAGAGGTTTCTTTTTTTTCATCGGAATTGTTATGAGAATAGAAAACATGAGATGCTGATTTCATTCTTTTAAATATTAACTTCAAAAGAATCGCTTACGATACGGAATAATGTAAGAATAACCAAATAATGAGCAACTTCACAATATCGCGGAGCCATCAACGTAGACAATATTTTTAATATTAAAAAACTTCAGTATTCTGTTTTTTAATTGATAATTTTAAGTGTTTTATTTTTGTATTAAAAAAATAATATTTCCGACTCATAATCATGAATCGGACAGTGTGAACGCCTCATTAGAAATAGGCCGATATTAGATTTGACATTAAACAACTGACAGTTTCTATCAGATAGTCGTATCCTTGGTTTGTGACCGGTCGTCTATAATTTTGCGTTTTCGCAAATTAACGTTTTCTAACAGAAATAAGTTAAATTCATATCAAAAGAGAACAGTAAGTGCAAATCCCTAGTTTAGCCACTAGTTATAGTACCTATCATCTCTGTCATCACTTACATAATATGCGAAATTAGCGAAAAGTAACGATAATGGCCTTTACACAATTCAAGGACGTAGAATGGATGTTACAGTACATAAATATAATTGAAAGAAATATGAAACCAAAGATCTCGAGCTTCGTCGTAAAACGATAAGAACATAATATAATTCACTAATTTACTTTTGTTCAAAAATTATATAATTATAGTGGTTTAATGTTATTTTTGGAATTTTAATTTTATGTATGTTGATTAATAATTATATTTTTTTTATAAATAACCTGCTTGCTGTCATTAATTTTTCTTTTTGTTTTATTCTAATAAAATTCAATTAATTCGAAAACTTTTTTAATGTTCAAATTTTAACAGTCTATTTATATTTTAATAGTGTATATAGTCTTATAATAAAACATATCAAACTTGTGTCATTCTTTTACTTGGGGTTTTGTCTTTTTAGAGACTGTACTACTAAATAACTAAAAATAATGAAAACAGCTTAAGTATTAAAAAACATAACTAAAATAACTAATATTTTTGTATTGTTTTTGCTTTTATTGTGCGATATAATTGAGATCAGTTAACTTTCTTCTTCTTAAAGTGCCTCTCCATTACTGGAGGTTGGCCATCAGTTCTGCGAATTTCTGCTTATTTTGAGCAACACGGAACAGTTAACTTCAATAATATATAATTAGTAAAAAGAGTTTCTATTTGATTTGTTATGTTCACATTCCATCAGCAGGTGCAAACATATATGTAACAGATATACATTACACAATTAATGTGTAACATGAAAAATTTATAAAACAATGAAAAATACCTTGAAATTTGTTAATGTCTAGTTGGAACTTGCAGACATTAATTCACCTATTTATTTTATCTATTTTGTTATTATTATTAGTGCTTGTAGAAACCAAGACATTTCTAACAAATTAAAAGTTTTTGTGGTAAAAACTTTACTGATTTTTTTACTTTGTGAGAAATACTATTTTTTTTTAATAAAAGTAGACTATGTTATGTACTAACATACAGCTCCTGACAAAATTGATCCAGCTTAGTATTTTCGAATTTTTTTTTTGTTAAATTTGTTATGAACATTTCAATGAATTAAATAAAAAATGTTTTTTTTAATGATACATTTTACACTTCTGATTTTTTTTTAAATAGGGTAATGACCTCTTACATGACTTATGTCTCGGTTGTAGGCGCGCTGGTGATGCCGCATTGCGGTTTGCCAAAAATTTACTAAATCCACAAGTTAATTGTCGAGAAAAAAAACAATTTCGAATCGCCTAATATTTTTCAGATGAAGGTTATGTATGTATTAAGACTCATAAGTACGAAATCCACGCCTAATAAATAAAGGGAAAAAAAATTAGGCTAGTAGCAGTGAAAAAGAGCAAAGTAATTAGTGCGAAACCGAAGGAGGAAATACGAAATAGGAAAAACTAATAAAACTAACAAGACGGATACGACTGTTTACGTTAAAATTAACAGTAATATTATTTTTTAATTTAAAAACTATTTAGAAGTGACATTTTTATTAAATAGCAACATTTTAAGAAAATAGCAACGTTTAGGAAAATAGCTTATATTGCTCCAGAGCCGTAAAAACATTTAAACAAAAAAAAGTTTATGTTACGTGGAGAACAACGGCAACAGTTCTCTTGGTGCGGACGATGACGTCCACACATCAATGGCACTTTTGTTTTAGTTATAATATATAAGAAACTCGTTGTTCTCTTACTTCGTGACCTGCTTATGCTAATTCGTTGATTATTATTTTAAAAATAGCACAAATGGTATATATCATGAGAGTGTTAGGCTAGCCAGTCAGGCAGAATCCTATAACCACCCAAACCTCTGGACAAGTAAGCATCGCCATCTTTAGGTCGTTGCCACTTAATATCACGTGAAAGCCAAGTAAAGGGTCATTGTACATACAAGTGTAATCACGAGTAAGGTGATTTCGATTTAAGGATCTTTGTTATAAAACTATAGAAAATATTTAACCCGACGAGTCGTCCTTATCCAAACTTGTGACATCATTTTGTAAATATCAGACATTTTTATATGAAAAATGTTTATTTGTTGCATATGAATATGCAGCTCTTTTAATTTGTACTTTATCAACTACTGATAACATTATAAATTGGGATGATAATATTTTTAAATCACATTTCTCTGAGTTTAGATTAACCTATATCAGGATATCTCCACATCTATACTGCCCGCGGTTTGTCTTAAAAGACAATAAAGAAATTTTTCACGCAAATTGAGAAAGATCAGAAAGTTAGATCTACCTTTCGAGACGATCTACACATTTGAAACGACAACGCTTAAGATCTAAGTATTGAAGCACAATAAACATTGGTATAATCTTTGTTTGTAGGGCTCTGAAAAAAATTACTCGAGTCAAATGTGTCATCCAAATATCTTAAGGAAAAGAGCACAGACAAACCCGTAGTATTTTATTATAATAAGCGATGAAATCCAGTTAGAATGATTACACATTAACACCTCAAGATATAAGTTGTTTGTGATGATAAAATGTTACTTATTGAAGGTGTTTTGTTTTTAGACCATGTCGGCGGAGAAGCGGATAGACATCACGCAGCCATTATGGGACCAGAGCACCTTCGCCGGTCGTTTCCGTCACTTCGCTTTCATTTCGAACCCGCTGCTCACCTTCGTGCCGGAGAAGCAACTCTACGAAGCCAGAGATCTGTACATTAAATATAAGTAAGCTTTGAATTAAATTCTTTCACAACTAGAAGAACAACGAGAAACTAATCAAGGAAAGGTGCCCACTGCTGGTTTTTGGCTACTTCACTTGATTTATTAACTCTCAATTTTACGGATTTTATTGCGTTTATTTGTTTTATTGTTTATTCCCGACGTTTACAATTGAGTTTTATTAAATGTGTGACATTCGCGGAAATATAAGAAATCATTACTTCACTTGATCTTCACCAGGTCGTTAGTCTACCTTGTGAAGATGCCTATTGAGCTTTACGTTTCAAAAGGCGTCTGCTCATTGCTACTCATGGTTAGTCTATAAGCTATACATGCGAACTTAGTTTCGTAGGGACCTTATTCAGCGTGAATCTCCCCGCAGGTCAGGTCAGGAGCCGCCCGGTACCACAACAGCCCAGGTGGTGAGAGCGAAGCAGCTGTACGAGTCCGCCTTCCACCCTGACAGCGGCGAGCTGCAGAACGTGTTTGGGAGGATGTCTTTTCAGATGCCTGGCGGTTGCCTCGTCACCGGGGCAATGCTGCAGTGGTACAGGTCAGTATGCGACATGACTCATGAGCATTAAACGTCTCTTAATATAGCTGATGGTAGTTCTCAGCCGCTGGATCGTCTAACACTGCAATTATATGAGCAATCATTAACTAGTGCAGTGATTCCCAAAGTGGTCTATATCGACCCCCAGGGGTCTATGACAACTGGCAAGGCGTCTACATCAGCGAAAAATAATTTGGCGGTCCATGAAATGAAAATGGGGTTCCACGATAGTGGATCTCAACACATACACTGATAGTACCTATTTACTTACATCATACTATCTTATAATATCAAAACATACATTATTTATAAAAGTACGTACCTATGAAGTAAAAAAAATATTTTTTATATACAAAATTTTATTTTGAGTAGTTTTAATTTAAATTCAATTAATAAATGTATAAATTAACATGTGTTTTTACTTTAAGTTTTTAACACTAAATTTCACTACAGTTAGAAATTTACAGGAAATCAATATCAGGTAAGTAGGGGGTCTACCCAGCACCGGCGCGTTCCGTAGGAGATCACGGAGCCTCTCCTAATGCACTGGGAAAGACCACCGAGGGGGTTTTAGTGGGTACAAATCCCACATAACCCTGACCTTCCCCCCAGAAGCAGGGTATCTTTAGAAGATTTCCCCCTCGAAAAAAAAAAGGGGGTCTACCCAACACGGAAAAACATGGCAGGGGGTTTACGACACAAAAAAGTTTAGGGAACTCTGAACTAGTGCTTTGCTTATAAGATATATATTATATTTAAGGATAGTCTGGTTTTCATTGCAGGACAGCGACGGCGGTGGTGTTCTGGCAGTGGGCGAACCAGTCGTTCAACGCGCTGGTGAACTACACGAACCGCAACGCGAACGCACCGCTCACCACCAAGCAGATGGGCGTCGCTTACGTGTCGGCGATGACGGCGGCCATGTCCACAGCGCTCACCTTCAAGTTCGTCATACAGAAGCGCGCCACCAACCCCATCCTGGCGGTGAGCTGGAGCAGTGGCTTGTGTATTTTAAATTGAGTTTTTCTGGAGGAAAAAATTTATAATGAATTCTTGGAGGGCAAAGGTCCCCTTGGTACTGCTCCGGTGGTTGTGTGAAAGAATATCAGACCTTTCATAATTACCCTCCTGTTAGATTTTAGTTAAAACCGGAACCCCGTTCGAGTCTCTCTTTAACGGAAGGATATAACAAAAGTGGAAAAAATACAAGCAAAAATTACAAAAATAGTTACATTTGCTTCCTTTAAAGCTTCACTGAGAACATTTTAATATGTGGAACTAAGAAACATGGATTTAACGAGTAATACAAAAACTAAACTAAATCTAATATGAAAGTAGTGTGAAGCACAAAGAAAGTTCTCTGTGCGGTCGGTAAAGTGTTAATATTCCCACTGATGGGACTCGGAGCTCATACAAAGGGTTAAGGTTATTTGTGATCGTAAAACATTCCACAAGCGACTCTAATTGATTTTGTTGAACTTACATCCGATCTGCGTACTTTATGTTAACAGAGGTTCGTACCGTTCGTCGCCGTCGCAGCCGCCAACTGGGTGAACATCCCACTGATGAGGCAGAACGAGATCGTCCTGGGTAAAGATATAATATGTTTGTAAAACTACGAGGTGGTAGGTATGTTGTTCATATGGTAACGCACCATATACGCTTTACCATCAGTTCGTTACCTTCTAATTTAGAGCAGCATCATTTTGCCTTAAAATATAATATATTATTAAGCAAAATATGTTTTTAATATCGCAAGCTACAGAGTCATTAATATTGAAGTTTACGATTTGCTGTTCTTTATTTCTGCTTAGAGTTTACTTGCTGTTATCAAACTCATAAAAAGCAGGTTAAAAGGACAACTTCACTGTAGACAGTTGCTTATTACCGCATACTTCTTCTTTGTTGTTGTGAACAAAGTTTACTATACTCCGATTAAAGTGTCGTATATATAGTAAAATTTAAAAGATTAAAGCCATTCAAAAGTATAAGTAGCGCTTTTTCATTTTACTAATGAAAAAAGCATTCACGTGATGGTAAGTGATACGAATCTGAATAAAAATATGGCGCTAGATGTGTTGATAAAAATACTTTATACTCATCGCTTTGTGACACTAAGTAGTCTTGTTACCGCAGTAATTACATTGTACACAGTCTTCTACAAATCAAAACTTTAATATAGGAAGAAATTATGACGTTTTTCTTTAATGTTGGCAGGTTTGGATGTTACGGACGAGAATGGTAAAGTGATCGGGAAATCCCAAGTGGCTCCTGTCAAGGGAATATCGCAGGTTGTGACTTCGAGGTAAGCAGAGTATTTTTATTAAAGATCATTAATCATTTTTAAGATTGCTTCAAGGCTTTTGATCATCAAAAAAATTTGTGGCCGACGACTTATGCATTCGTATTATGTTTTATGACTGTACTATAAACACGAAGCAGAAATATAAAAATCCCATTGACTTTTGGAAATTTAATACAATCTATTATCTTCAACCGGCTTAACCATTTTATGATCTAATACTATGTGCTAATACTGTTCATTAGTTTGACATGATGGTTAGTAATTGTCTACCAATCTCCTAGTAGTCAGGGAATTGAACTAGGGACCTTTGTGCTATATGGCTAGCCGTTACTCAACAGAGAGGAAACATAGCTGAGAACTTTACTGATCTAGTCGACTTCTTTAATAAATCAATAAAAATAGAGAGAGGGAGAAAAAAGAGTGTCTCATTATCACCCACACGTGCGTTACAGTTATTGAGAAGCTTCTATTATTAGCCCGAGTTTAATAACTACATACATTACAGGATCATAATGTGCGCCCCGGGGATGCTGTTACTGCCGGTGATAATGGAGAGGATCGAACCTAAACCCTGGATGCAGCGCATCAAACGAGCTCACATCCTCATACAAACGGCTATAGTGGGCGCTTTGTGAGTGTCCAGTTTTTTTCAACGAAGCTACAAGATATATTGGATGTTTACAATCGAGCGCTATTTAGCATGTTTACACAGGACCACACTGTATTCATCACCTTGAGGCACAAGATGTTAAATTTCTTTATCCAGTAATTTTTCTAGCAATAGTAACACAGTGATGTAGATGTAGTCTTACTGATGTTATTAGTTGATTATTTGAAAGATTCTTTCCAAGAGAATAAAAAAACATCTAATGAAACCAAATTCTCAGAGTAAAATATATACTAACAATTTATCTCAAGGGAACAAATAGAATATTCAAAATCTAAGTGCCCACTCCTGGACATGGGTCTCACAACGATCCCCACATTTAATATATACCGGTATAAAAATATCCTTTTTTTTATTTTCAGTCTAACATTCATGGTGCCCACAGCGTGTGCTCTGTTTCCACAAAGATGGTGAGTACATAACAATATTTCTAACCCATTTTGTGTATTATAGAAATAAGAATATTTTCTTAATTTTTCATAAAAATAACACATATCTGTAGGTTATAGTAATTTTGAATATTAGTTTATAATATAATAAATAATATACAATAAGTTTTTATAAAAACACAAGTTTGTACTTAGTATTCCATACCAGGTGTACTGAGTATTGTGTACTAGGTATTTACTTATGGCTAGCGTTTAATTTGCAGCAAATTATCTGTGGACACGATCAAGCGCTTCGAGAAGGAGAACTACGAAGAGATCTTGAAGAACACTGACGGAAAGCCACCTGAATATGTTTACTTCAATAAGGGCCTCTAGATTATCCGTTATTCATTTCACGCGATAATTTAAAAAAAAACTCACAGCGGAAACGAATATATGAAAATTATACAAGAAATGCTTCCTATCGCTCCGGAGCGTTTACCTGTTACATGAATAATCGTATGTAAAATGAAGTGTTTGAAGAAACACTAATGGCTATGTTTTTATTATTATTTTATAATCTATGGTGCCATAGATAACAGACGAAATTTATAACACCCTCCTTTTTGTGGAGAGCTTAAATAGGCGGACAATAATTTAAGATTCCTATACAGTGTTTATATAATAACACTACAATAAGTATTTAAGATATAATAAGTTCAAGTGTGAGTAGTATAGATTTAGTAGTGTTTAATTTAACTAATGGCAACACAAAAGTTGTTTTTAATCTATCGGTGGCAGGTCTTTGTTGTCTATGGCAGATGAAGATTGTCTACGGCAACAAAGATCTACCACTAATAAAATCTTTATCTATTTGTAGAAACTATGTAGTCAATTATCTATCAAGCGGTAGTAAGCAATAAAGCGGTAATAAGTTGGACGGGTCACGATGTCATAGATGATAAAGTTTAGCAAACGCTTTTACTTCAGCTTTATTGTTTATGTGTAGAATATTTTTAGTGTACTTTGAAGCAGTGATAGGCGCTTGTTCGAGCTATATAAAGGAAGGCTCACAATCCCAGCTGTGGAAACATTAAGATGGCTTTTTATTATTACAGTTGTGAGTTGCTTTCAAAGGGAAAGTTTTTTAGTGATTTTTGTGTGTTTTAAGTCGCTTGTTTTTAAGTATCAAAAAGTATTACTTTAAAGTTCTGCCACGGATTTTTGGGCAGTATTTTAAGAATGTTCTATAAGCAATTACTTTTTTAAAATTGTGATTATACACGAAAGAAAAGTAATTTAAATTGCAATAGTATTTTGTGATTATTTCATGTCATTGTGGGGAATTAAAATACGGGCATCTGGCAACACTGTTTAAGATGTCGTGTTTTATTATAACACTGGAGGGAATGAACTTATTATGAAGAATAAAGCTGTATGTTGAAGTTAATCAAAATATAAAGCAGCAAGTATAAAAATTATGGTTTTTTATAACTTTTTACAGATTTTTTTTTAATACTTATGAATTTCATCGGTTTGAAAATTATTTTATCAATAGATTATTTACGTAATGTTTATTTGCGTGAAAACTTATTGAAACTTCAAAAACGTTGTTGATGATTGGAAAAATGTATAGGATATCTTTGTTGATTAGTTTATCAGTTTTCTTTTATAAAAAATCAATTTATTACTCTTAAACAATTTGAAATCATGAACAAATCTATCCTGTATATACATTCCGTTGATATATATTTTATTATTAACATTTCTTATTTTATACTCTGTATTGTATTATCTGTGAAAGTTTTGTTTATTTTTAATAAATAGCATTTCAAGAAACTAAGATTTTTTAAAAAGTTTTTTTTTTTATTTGTTAAATCTTTAATGTTTAACACGTGACCTTTAAACTAGCAAACATTAATTTTTTTGATAAAACTGCATTTGGTTCTTCATTTATAATAAGGTAGTATTTACTGTTTTGCTCTAGACCATAAAAATTTTGATAAGAAAATGTCTTGGCAGTGTGGATATAAATCTTTTGCCTTTCTTATTAGTGAAGAAACGTAATTCATTGCAAATGTCAGAAAATTTATTTATTTGTTAAACTAATATTTAATGATGTTGAAAACACTAGTTTAATATTTGCGTTATAATTATTTTTGTTTAGTATTTAACGTCTCGTTAGGTTCAAAACAAAATATTTAAACTATATGTTAATTGTGTTTTCCGCAAAAGAAATTCTGTTTGCTTGTTAATCATAATTAATTCTAAGTAATCAGTGTTAAATTTTGCCAGACAATAAACATGTTATAACATATATATTCGTTTCCTTTGCATTATATGACATGGTTAATACGAGGTAAAGTGGTGAGAGAAATACTTCATTCATATCGTTTTACAAACCAGAACGTTCAAAACAAGGATAATAAAAAGGAACATATATAAAAAGGAAACTTATATTTATATTCGTTGATTTCTTACATTTTCAGATTATAACCATTTTTTTTTAACTAACATTTTATAACGACCTCTAATATATTTATAGATAAAAAATAAATTACATTTAAAATTTACAATGGACTCGTGTATTATAATACATAAGGCACCGGGAATTGCAATGAGTATATAAGGTTCAGTTCCCAAACGATGGAGTCGGTTTGAGTGTGGTATATTTTACGTACATACGTATAACTTCATACGTATAATCCCAAATGTTTGATATTAAAGAAAACATCGCGAGAAAACCGAAAGGTTCCAAGTTACAGCTTAGACATGTGATATCCACCAACTTGGAAGATAAATGGCTTTGACTCTCTCCTTATAATAAAGGCGAGTCCTAGTGTTTACGTTAAATTTATTAACAATACATTATTGTTCACATTACACTTATACAGCTAGTTTTTTTTCAAACATTACAATTTCATAATTTTAAAGTAACAACTTAGATTACGGTGCCAATAAAGTTTAAACATTAACATAAAAAATGGTTCCGTCGTACTTGTGCGTATATCTACAGTTTGCAAACACATTAAAAAGAAACAAGGAAAGCAAGATGTGAGTTGCTCCGGGGCGTAGCGGCTGAACACTTGCCTCGCGTCGGTACCTGGTTCGATTCCGGGGCCACATGTCATATTTTGTTTGGTGGCAGGTTTTTATAAAACCCGTCTGGTTAGTTACCACCATATGAAAGTTAAACCAAGTGTTCGCTCATTAAAATTAAAAGGATCCCAATTTTTGTTTAAACATTATCCGACTCGAAGGACCAAAAGAGTTATATATAAAATTAAATACAATATTCGGATACGGTATCCAGTTTAAAGCTTAATCGTACGAATCAGTACACGCTCGCCTTCTCCAGCAGTACGGATGCGTCGCACATCGCTTTGGCGGTCGACCGCACCAAGAACATCAGGTGCAGCTGCTCGAACACGTTTAGCTGCACCCTCGTCCTGACTAAGCCGTGCAGAACCGTCGCCCTCTCCAAGTCCAACCACCTCTGCAGAGACAGCTCTCGATCCTCGACCGGCACTCCTTGAACGACGTCGAGGGGTCCCCACAGCATGAACTCCAGCACAGACTTCGCCTGGTTGAGGGAGACTGCCCGTTCCTCTTGTAATACCTCCTTCAGGAGCGGTGTAAGCTTCTCCCCCGGCAGGAGCGTCTCTACAGCTCTGATCGCGCATTTGCAGAGCGAGCTGTGATGCTTTACGTCCGTCGATCTGCTGCAGTTAACCTCGTCGCTCAATCTGAAGTTATATTTAAATGGTTGCGTGAAGAAAATAAATTTTATATTACGTTATAATTTTCTGAATAGAAATCAAAGCGTTTATTTATTCCTGGAGTGGGAAGGTCAGTTACAGTTCCCGCTGCTGGATTACGTGGTCTTCTTCCGCAGGGCTATTCACTATCCTCAAGAAAGCAGGCAGGAAATTTTAAATATCTTACTCACCCCTGGAGCACGCAGAGCCGTCCGTAAGAGTTAGTCTTCGGCGCCCACAGTGAGTTCAGCCTATCATCAGGCGATGGCAGGTTCAACGTGCTGCCGTGAGACACCGAGGGCTGGAGCTCTTTCAAGGATATGAAGGTGGTTAGAGAGTCGGAGATCTCCTCCACGCCGCGGGCCTGGAGACATTTGAGACCGTTGATCAGCTGGAGCAGCATGAAGATGGCCTCGTGCATCTGCTCAGTCGCCACCAGCTGGTGCTCCTTGCTGCTCAGACCCTCGCCGGAGTGGAGGAACTCTCCGTACGACTGGATCGTGTCGACCTGCGCGTGGCCTAACACCACGATTGTTGCTGCAAAGTAATTAGAAAACACGATGTTTGAAGTTGATTAACTTTAAATTTTATTAGTTGACAACTAAGCATTAAGTTTACTTAATTTTTCTGCGAGAGCAACACTGCTTTCTCTATCTCGAGTTGAATTCGGAATAAAACCCACACAGTATAAAATTCTTGTGAACTCTTTATTTACAAGTTGATATAAGCTATAGATCCGCTAAGCTTTTTACATTATTGTACAAAGTCCTTCGAGCCGGATATGAACAAGCAACCATATAAATAAATAATAATTGATTTATTATTGTAACTTCCCTTTATTATTATTATTAATTGTAACTTTCTCATTTAAACATTGTTTGTTCGTTTTCCAGGTCTGTTACATAAACTTATAAATTATATAATCATTCCCGTCTATACATAACTTATAAGCCGTGATAGCCTAGTGGTTTGGACCCCGGCCTTCCAATGCGAAGGTACCGAGTTCGAATCCGGCCTGCACCAATGAATTTTTCAATTTATATGCAGTTAGCATAAAAACACCAACTAATATCGCGCGCTTTGACGGTGAAGGAAAACATCGTGAGGGAACCTGCATATCTATGCCATGATCATCAGTGGTCAGACTAGTATGTGGAATGGAGAAGGCAATGGCAACACCACTCCATTATAACTGACAAGAGAGTCGTCGTGTGTTTCAATAAAAACATGATGACCGCGACCAAGACGAAATACGACTTAGAAGAAGAATACATAACTTGTGCTTAACGTGCTATATGTTTGTGCTAAATCATTAATTGTTTCGAAAAGATAACTTATTGATGTTATGACAATATTTTGAGATTTTTTTATTCTATGAAGCGACGAGTCGAGCGAGAAGTTCACCTGATGGTTAGTTACTCTCGCCCATAACGCGGTGCTGGTTAAGATGGTATACACTGCACCACATTGCGCTCGTCTTGAGATATAAATTGTTATGTCTCGTTACCCAAGTAATTTCACTAGCTTACTCCCTTCAAACTGGAACAGTAATGTTTGCACACTAATGTTTGGCGGTTGAAATGGGAGCTGCGGTTTGTTAAATTTGGTCCAGTAAAAGATCATGTCAATATCAGACGTCCTGTGAGTTGCCTAGCTGCGCAATTTAAGATTTATTAATGTGTCGAGGAGACTAGCAACATGTCCTACCTTGCACCAAATCTTCTCCCTCCTCTCCGAACTGCTGCAGCGGCACCAGGTCGCAGAACTCGGTGATCGCGTTCAAGCTCAACGTATGCGGCTGCACCGACTGCTGGCAGACGATCTGCGACGCCATCTGCTCCTTGTGCAGCATCAGGGTGACGTTCACCGGGCCCTGGCTGGAGTTCCACACGGCCGAGTGGAACACCCGCTTGCCGGCTTTAGTGAAACCAGCCTTGCTCTGCTGGACGCTGAAGTCGCTCCACCTCAGGTTCGTGCACGCCTTCAGACCTCGCAGCGACGGCTGCATGATCGCACTTTGTTGTACCTATAAATTAATTACATTACAAATACACCTTTCAAGATGTTTTGGTGATTGTGGTACAGTAAAATTATAATAAGGACATGAATGACTTCTGGCAATGAAGAATACTTCATTTTGTCCAGTAGATACACATATTTTAACAGTATTTAAATACTAGTATGAAACCTAGTATATTATTATACAGTTCCGGACTTTTTCATTAATTTCTGTACAACACTGCGCCTGTGCAGATCTCTTTCTGTCATTATAAACTAGTGATCGATTCTGTATTAATTTCTTATCATTGTCTTTACTACACTTGGGGTTACCACCAGGTGGGGTCGTGATCAAGTAGTCTACATAAAAAGAAAAAAATCACAAATTATCGAATTATATATTCAACTGTCAATCTGTATAGCTACTATGTTACGTTCACATATAAAACATTACTACCATAAACAAACAGAGACAAGACAATCGCCGCGTTACTGTCAACTAGTTCGCGGGAGTCTACCGATTAATATGCTATTAAGTTAATTAATCAAATACTACCAAACAATAAGTTAAGATGTGAACACGACGGCAGTGTTAATGAGAATATCTTATTAATAAATAAAATAGATATTTGAACTGGAGCACGTCCATCGCGCGTTGGAACCGAGTCGGGGACACCACCGGCGCTGGACGAGGCTGTTGCGGAGAAAGCTGGCATGAAATACAACAGGCACAGGGTCTATTCGATTCCGAGGTCACAACACGTGAAGTTTTGATAAGGACAACAGTTTTTTCGACCTATTCTTAAATATGCTAATTTTTATCCAATTTTGTAATGGATTCTGTGTCTCTTCATCATCATAAACGCCCACTAATCAAGTTATACCCTAGTTATTCAGTGGATTTAATACACTACTACTACTACTTTATTATTCCCACTACCGACTGGGAACCTTTTCTCACCAGGAATGTGTCAAGCTTTTCATAACATGTAGATGGAGAAGTAATTCGTGACACGACTACCTTGTGTCCCATTGCTATGTACCAAATACCATTAGGTACCTCAGATATGTTCTCAGCGTTAGTGTTATATATAGTGTAACATACCTGTTCTAAAACCTGCGCCAGCGCTTCGTGGTTAGCGATGACGACCGCTCCATAATTGTCTTCCAGGTTCTTGTGCACAACGCTCCTGCCCTTCCTGACCCTCAGCTTGTTGGTGGTGGTCTTCGGCGTCATATCGTTTTGGTAGTCGTCGTTATTCGTGCCGTCCATGTTGTCGTTGGAACTATAGAAGCTGTAGGGCGAGTAGATCTCCGATTCTGTCTCACTGCCGCAGTACGGCAGCGATGATCTGTTGAAACTGTTAGTGTATTTGTTATATTCCGCGTTGGAGTCTTCGATCTTCGGATCCGCTCTGATCTCGATTTTGTTTTCCCTTGGTTTGATGGCGGCGTCGCACTCGGGGGAGCTGGAGCGGGCGTGGTGGACGTACTCGTAGTCGCTGTCGCTGTTCTTGGCGGAGTCGCACGCCTCCTCGTCGTACTTGCCGGAGTTGTAGACGTCGTCGTAGCTGTTTATCACGGTTTCGTTGGTGGCCTGCACCAGCTCCTGCGGCTCGTCCTGTTCGTCTTTCTCGTCGTCCAATGGCGTCCGGCGTTTCAGTAGCTCCAGATGAGATTCTCTCTCGCGCATGCTCGCCGTGCGTTCCGGTTTCCTTGGGGCGAGGGCTGATCTTATCTCGCCTGGAAAATAATGCTAGTGTTTTATACGTGTCGTAGAAAGACGATATTATATGAAGCGGTAATCGCATAAATCTGCGGATATTCAGAAAAAAGATTAAGTTGAGTAATTAAATAAAACTAGTAAAATAACTTTTTTCTTACCTAAATTAGCGTAAATGGTGTCCGTTTTGTTTGGCGTTGGAACCCAAGCTTGCTGCTTCTGCTTTTTTTGTAAAGCGGCTGACTTTGGCGGCGGGGGGCGGGCTGGCTTCGTAACGGTGCTTGACGAGTTTGTATCCTCGCCGGACAACCTCGGAGGTGGCGGCGGTTTGTTTAATGTCTTCGGCGTTTCCGCATCCGTAACGGAGCTACTCCCGCTGTATATCGACACATCGTCGTGACTCATGCGCCTCAAGTTGTCTGATATCTCGCAGTTCGATTTCACCACTTCGACGCTCGATCCGTTTATGTCCAACGGATGTATGATAACGAGACGCGGCTTTGGTTTTGGCGTAAGGTCGTATATCTCTTCTGCTTTATGCGACACTTTCGTCACAGTCGCCACGTGTAACTCTTTTTTATCTAAGTCTTTTGAAGAACCGATTCGCAATAGTTTCTTTATAGAAAACTTCAGTTTTCCTTTTCGTTTGTCGTCTAGAAGCAAATTGTCGTGGGACAGAGATATGCTTCTCCTAGGTGCTGGTTCAGGCTGTAGATCCTGCTTATCAATGTCTTCTGTTGTTTTCGTTTTCGGTGATAATGACATTACTGCCCTCTCTCTCTTCTCCATTTCCCTAACGACTGGAGAATCAGATTTCATAAATCCGCAAGGATTTCTTTGGTACAAATTATTTGGATACTCTTCAGTGGGCGACAGTGGGGGCGTGGGCGCTTTGCGTTTGCACAGACTGTTTAGTGACACGTCGCTGTCTTGTTTAGTAAGAACTGGTTTCGCGTAATAGATTGATTCTGTTTTTTGTTCGCGCGTTTCAGATATTTCTTTACGCTTTTCTTCATTTGAATATTTAGATTTATCTTCATCTTTCTTTGTGGAATGAATTACCATAACTTGATGTACAGTGTTCATAGACTTTTTAGTTGTCTGTTTAATAAGCGGTTTAGTTGGCACTTTCGGTTTTTCCGGCACGGCTGGCTTAGAAGGCATGATGTCCGTAATCATGCCGTGTAGAAATGACGGTCTTGGATCCATTGTAGGTATAGGACTGTTGGGCAGCGCCGGGGCTTCACTGGGTTCGTCAGGATCAGCTCTCCCATCGGGTTCACCAGCTAATTCTCTACTAGCTTCAGCTGAGAAAATTGTGTCGGGTTGTTTGGTTATAATTGGAGGCATGTCTATAATAGGAGTCTGAAAACTACTGTAGCCACTACTAGCTTTTCCATCTGCCTTTCTCAATTGTTCTATTGGAGATATTTTTAAGCTTTTCTCTGTTTCGTTAAAAACTTTTATTTTGACAGTTTCCTCTGATTTATGAGTTTCTGAAAAGTGTCCACTGTCGTCATTGTCGGAGTCAGTTCGAGCGCTGAAGCTATCGTCGTCGGATGTGAGTGAATTGTTAGCGGTTGAGTTCAAAGTACCAACAGATGAATCAACGCTGCTGTTTTCAATATTAATTTTGCAGAATTTGAATTCTGACCTGCTAAGATTCACTTTTGGTCTGTCCTGAGTCTTGATTAAGGGAGACTTTCTAACTATCCCGTTTTTTCGTGTTTCAGACATCTCTTTTTTGTCTACCTCATCTTGCATGCTTTCTTTCCTTTTCTCCTCAATGACGGTAGGTTTACTGTTCTCACAGTTAGTCAAATGCAGGTCATTATTGTTATTCATTCTGTTCTGCTGCAATGTTTCTGATATTTCTTCTAACAAAGATTTCTCCGTACAAATACCTTCCGTTGATCTCACGCTTTCCGAGGCGATAATTGTTTCAGACTCCTTAATGTATGACGTCAGAATTATGTTTGTTTTAAAATTATTTGAACCTTCCTCAGTTTGCGATTCATTTATATGAATGACGGCAGGTTTTCGGATGTGAGTCTTCACGTTAGGGCTTTTATTATCCTGTCCAAAAGGTGTTACAGAAACCATTAAAGTTTTCTTCTTCCCATCGGAGTCTGTTTGCATTTTACCCAGTAATAACGATGTATACGATTTAGCAACCGAATCTCCCAACAGATTCGCTTTTACAGTATTAAAATCTGTGTTTGATTTAGTAATTTTATACAGTTCTCTCTCTTCCTCCGTATCAGGGAAAACATCTTCATCTTCGTTATCTTCTGAAATTTCGAATTCTTCCTCGTCTGACCAGTCATCACCGCCGAAGCCTATTACGCTGCACACCTCTTCTGGAAACCGAACGTTTCGTTTATTCTTCTTCTTTGAATGAATCTTTAGAATACTTGGAGGTGTTTTCTTGAAGAATGTACTTCTGTTTTGGAACGGGGTCGTCAGATATTTGCTACCTTCCGTTGTCTTGTCCTGCTTGGCGTGCTCTTCGCGCGATTTGAAACAGTTCGAGCAAAAATCCTTTTTCCACGCATTTTGCACGAAACTGTGACATACTGGTGACATTTTGCTCTTCGTGTAACGTCTGTTGATCACATAACCGGCATTCTGAAAAAACAGAAAATAGAGGAACTTTAATTTTCTGAATAACTCTTTTTTCTTTAGGGGTATTGTATTATATATTCTATTACATTGTTGGAAGTACAAATTCAGAAATAAATTCACACGAAAAATATTTATTATATACTACGATGATTTACAAAATCATTAATATGTTTTATTTATTTTTTAAATAGTCTTTTGGACATTATCGTAGTTCATCTCATAACACGTTGCATAGGAATATTTTGGTTAACAAATTTTGTTATAATTCATCCAATAAATTGTGCGCAACAAATAGAAATGTTGACAAAATCATCACTTTTTTTGACTATAGTATGATATATATTTTAACGTGTAAATAAATATAAGTTTTTGTAATGAGACAATAAGTCCAATTACATGTGTGGATTGTGCACAAATTGTTCACACGAATATAGCGTGTAGTTTGTATAATAGAGATAACTGCACGGCACGTATAGGTGGTGACTTAATCGAACCTTACGTAAAACCGACGCAGCACTCTTCACAAAGAGTTTCTTCGTTATTACTATCCAATTTGATTCTTATTACTTACGCAATTGGAATGATTTTTGCCTAAACATGCATTTTACAAACGTACATTCTTTGTAGCGAAATTTTATTTCAATTCAATCGATCGAATCCAAGAAAAAAAAGAACTTGAAGTCTCAATATAAGATAGTTAGGATTTTTAGATAAGATAAATATTCTTTATTGTACACTAGTAATACAAAATTTTACAAAAGAAATACATAGATCAAAACAAAATTTACAATGGGCGATTTTATTGCTCAGACAGCAATCTCATCCAGAACACCGACTGGGAATAAAGATATAAATAAAACGTTAGCAAAGACAAGATAGCGGTGAACTAAATAATTAGGGACTACTTTGATGACAAAATAGCAAGCTATAGCACAATAGAAAAGAGCAAAGGATTTAGCCATTATGATAGTAATCAGTTAATTGGCTGAATGAGAATTGCGATTTGGAAAATCGAATATGGATGGATAAAGAGTTCCATAAGCGAACTGCCGTGATAGAAAAGGATTTTTCTTTATAAATTTTTCCTGAATCTGATGTAGAGAGAGTGTAGTTGTTAAAAAACCCACAATAGAAATGTCTATTAACAGTGTAAATATTTGAACCATGCTGTAATCGCATGCGGTATGCCGATCTTTTCACAACGTTTGCGTTCAAGCCTGACTTTGCACAAATTTAGTAATGCTGAACACACGTCGCACACATTAAAACAGGATGTAGTGCAATTTAAGCTAATTGTCATTAATTATGACCTATGATACATAAACAACAAATTTTATTTTTATGAGAGAAACTAAATATCCTCGGTGAACACGTTTCAAGCTTACAAAGCCATTTGTGTTTACAAACTCCCCTTAAGACGAGGTCCGGAGTCCCAGCAGTGGAAAGATAGAGTGGGCTTTAATATGTTTTTATACTGACGAATATATTATTTACATAATAGTTTAATTACACCGATTGCTAAGTGAAATTTTCTTAATTATTTTAGCCAAGTAAAAGATAGACAAGTTCTATACAACAATATTAGACTACGGCCTACTTTAGATTAGGTTCAATGGCGAGAATTGTTTTATTAATAAACGAATACTTTTCAATGATAATTCGCATTAAATGCGCGAATTAGTTTATAAAAAAAAAGAGTCTTTTTAGATAGATGTAAATATTTATGTTGAATCGGATCTGATGTTAAATGATGGTAAAGCGTATAATTCGCGGGCTTCTGTTTCTGTTAGATGATTATACAAAAAAACAGATTAAAAATATAATAGAATGATAGTTGACATAAATTTACAGAATATATTAAACATTTTGCTAATATTATTCCACTTTCCCCGCTACAGCTCTTGGTTCGGAGCTGCGTACCGTTAGCATGCTCCGCGGGGTGCTTTCTCCTTAAACACCGCGCGAGTTGTCACACCGTACTTTACATACGAATACAATTCAAATGTGTGCGTGGAAAATTGTTGACATACTATCAAATTATATGTAGGTGTTAGACGAGTTGCTAGATTTTTGTTTTATTTACAATACTTCACAGTTTAGGTTTAGCTATGAGCGATACGAGTTAGACTATAATGTTTACAGAATTCCAAACTCATTTGCAGTAGGTTTTCATTGGAGATCGTCAAGTTAGATATCGCAGAAGCGAGAGCATATTCTGTTTCGTTACCCTGCTTAATAGAAGTGGGTAGTTCTCCCTAGGTTAAGAAGTGCAGCTGAATCACTAAGCTTCGCTGACGATCTCGGTGATTTCAAGAATGACCATCGTGGGGTTTCTTTATACTTAGATAAGATAAGTACTCTTTATTGCACACAAAGTAAAGTAATAAACATACAAATTTATAAACTGAAAATGTACAATGGGCGGCCTTATTGCTTTAAAGCAATCTCTTCCAGACAACCCACTGGAAAATAGGATATAAATAATAAGAGAAGACAGTGGTGCATTAGATTAATAAAAAAAAAATCACATTTGAGAATAGGCAACAGCGAGAGGAAGATACAGGTTAGATTTTAAGATAGTACTCTGTTAACGCTCTTTTGAAGGAAAATAATGATTTGGCAGTTCGAATGTGGTCAGGTAGGTTGTTCAACAAACGAACCGCCGTGTGTTAAAGGAGTTATGAAAGAAAGACGAGGAGTGCACGGGAACACGTAGAGAGAGATTGATTGATGTGCGAAGGGTAAGGCTATGGGAGTCGGACATAAATTCAAATTGATTTTTTAGGTAATGCGGTAAGAGAAGATTGTAAAGTATTTTGTAATAAGTACAAAGAATGTGAGTATTCCTGCGAAAGCGGATAGGCAACCACTTGAGTTTTCTACGAAATTCAGAAATGTGATCGTATTTGCGAAGCCCAAATATGAACCGTATACATAAATTTTGGATACGCTCAAGCTTATCTAGGTGCACTTCTGTTAAGTCGAGATAGCAAACATCAGCATAGTCGAGAAATGTACTTCAACTCTTACTCCATTCAGAAGCAAAGTAACTGCGGTATCGTGTGGAAGTATTTCCGTACTTCTATTTAGATTAACACTGGTCTGCTGCCTGAAAGAATATGGGTTAATCCTTTCGCTGCAACAAAGAACTAGAGTTATACTACCGTCGCGCATCCCATATCCATGTGTGTCTAATCGTCGACATAGATCTATCATTTCATTAGTCGCTCATTGATTTCAATCATAGATCTTATGTGATGTCGATTCAGTCTCCGAATGAGATCGATTGTTCCCCGATGACTGCCATATGGTATCAATTGATACCGCGACAAGGCGTTATAGACTTTATGTTGTAATGATTAAGGTCTATATTAGTTTAAAACAAGTTATGCTTATTCATCGCATCCGTAGCAATAGATATTTCACGGTCGACTCTATGCTGATGTATGGCCGAGTAACAATTGAAGTACATTCGCGTACGTATCACCGGTATGGTCTATGACTATATTATTTTGTTCTTCATAATACCATATCGTTATATCTATTGACGAACCAGGTTTTAGTAGAGCTTTGGCGTTAGGCATGGGTTATTTAGAATAGGACTAATGTGACTCCTGTTTGTCGTAGACATCGGAAATGGTCTTTGTCATTTTTAAATGGTCATTTAGATGATCAGAGGCATAAACAAAATGTTCTTGAATGTGTTGTAGCATAGCAAAGATGTCGGGTAAGTCCTTGAGCCTCTCTAGGACACTAAATATAAGCATCGGTGGGTTCCGAAATAAATTCCGGGGTATTTTTTAAAAAATACCTCCACCACACCAAAGAATAGATTGCAGTTGGATTTGGTTTAAGTTTCAAAACCGTGAAAAAACTGTGATGGAAATCAAACTTGATAGATGACCACGGAATCGGACTAAGGACCTCTATGTAACTAGGCGACCTATTAGCCGTTTTGTTATAGAGGCTGTTAAATATTTATCACTTATTTACAGTATTTCACTAATATATTGATAAGTTGGTAATTTTTATTTACATATCTTTACTTATATACGCAATTCGAAGCTCCCAAACATTTGTTCCAGTTTACGTCAATCCAGCGTTATGTTAGCGTATGTCTCGTGCGGTGCTCGTAATTCTAATGCGGTATAATTACATTGGGTAAGTATCAGATTATAGAATACGTGGATGGTAACGCACCATTGTATGTGCTAAGTGACTATGACGTCACTGCGTGCTGTAAAACCAGTAATTATTCAGTGAGTGTACATGAAGCACTGAAATACTTGTTCGCATGTATCGAGACGGGAAGTAGAATTCGTCCTTATATCACTTTGCGCTCTTCAACATGTAAATTGATGTAATGCGATTTATTGAAACTTATATACGTAAATAATTAATTTATACACTCTTGTAACATTTGTGTTAAGTAAACTAAGTATCAGAAGGTCGCATAACAATTTCGTGAAGAAATTAATAGAGGTGTGTATGGAGCTTTGCTTGTCGCAGTGATGTAGTTGCGATATCGATCCCTATTTTGAATTACCACTAAAGTTTAAGAATATAGCTTATTTATTACAAAAGGATATTCATTCAAAAAGCATAAAATTGTACTGTGTAGCAAAAAGATAGAAACTTCTGATAATGTGACTAATTTTTGTTTTGAAGTACAGTAAGTATGGCGACGTCATCATTTAGATGCTCAAAGTACAAAACATCTGAAAAGGATGAAGTGCTGCTAGAATTAGATTCTGTATGTTATACAAGCTAATAAATCATCTATTAAATAGATCTAGAATGAGTGGACTAAGTAAATATACTGCAACTATCGTATTTACATAAGAATGTATGAGTACGATTCTATAGTAAGTGATACACTTGCCCATAACAACGCGCCGCTATTTAAGATGGTATACACTGCACCACATTGCGCTCGTCCTAAGACATAAGGTGCTAAGTCTAACCCCAGTAATTTCACTACCTTACAGCACCATTCAAACCGGTACACAGTAATGTTTCCATACTACTATTTGGCGGTTGAAACAGAAGCTGCGGGGGCAGTAATAAAATCAAATCAAACACCAAACATATTTCAAGATACAGTGATCATATTCTGAGTAGATCGAATCATGATCAAGATTTAGTTTTGAATAAATTAGAGTCGATGTATGTAGAGGTAAATGTACGTCACTAACGGCTTATTGGGGTCGATATACTAGCAGCTGGTGGATAGGAATGTGTCGAGGTGAAATTGAGGCGTCACGAGCGCCGGCATCTTGAGGCAGCATTGTCTGTCTGCCTGTGTGCGGTTCAGTTGGTAAGACAAATAAGGCATGTCTGTTTGCACTTGAACCACTTAACGCTTTTTACGTTACATCGTCGGCCCCATTGTTCTCATATCGCTTTGTGTAGTTCACTGTATCTACCGTTCGATATGGCTGAGTGGCTTAATGGTCACAACATTATTGTTACAATGATCAGAAGACACAAACTGAATACTGCTAGATCCAGTGCTGTCATCATTTAGATTTACCAAGCCAACTCCACCAGATTCATCATCAACATCTCAACTAATGGACTTCCACTTGGAAGTAGGTCTTTCGTTAAATCTATAATATAAAAATTAATCGCAAAATGTGTTGGTAAGCGCATCACTCAACAATGCCTGGAGCAATTTGGACAATTCTTTTTTTTTTAATGTTGTATAAGTCCAAAGATTTTTACGTAGAGAAAAATTCGAATAATCGCCGGGAAAAGTCTAAAAACTGCCGTTTTCTAACTACTATGTAAAGTCAATTTGAACTTTTTTCCTATTTAATAATGTTCATATTAAATTACAAGCCTTCACAGTTGTCTAAGCAATGTAGATTCCTAGTATTTAATAAATCTAGACTGAAACTGGAGTGATACAGTGTATTAACTATCAGTTGAACGTTCAGCTCGTATTCTTGCTTCGTGTAGAAGCTAATAATATACATGTTATGTCTAAAGTTGACGATGGTAATTGTTTGAAGGTTACAACAAAATCATAACAAAGCTCATGTTTATAATCATGTTTAGAAATAATCGTAGCAGTTAAAACATTGTACAGTGGCTATAAAAAAATGTCTGACTACGTATACCAACAAGAGCTGGTTAGAAATAGGAATGTAACGGTATTATATTGTAGACACGGCATTTGATACCGCTGTAGTTAAAGGTAGTTGACTCCACTTGCCAATTGTTATGGTAAAGATCTGTTCGGCGTTAAACGTTTGTAGGAATGCAATGATTTTTTTTCTAAACAAGTTTTTAATACTTCATTTCGTGAAGCGTTGATTTTTTTAAAAAATTTCGCATCGATAGAAAACTACGCAAATTTTTATTTCAAACCACTTACAACAGTAACACTAAAAGTTGAGAATATTTTAAAATGATAAACGTTAAAAAAAAGGACTTCATTCAGTGCTTATTTTGAGGACCACGGTGTTGGTCATCATGGTAAGAAATTTTCAGGATGTTTTCGTGATTGTAAATAAATAACGATTGTCCTTAAAAACAGCACTAACAAAAAGACGTTTACTAAAATACAGTACCGCTTGTATATGACAAAAATTTGTAATAACAGTCCTCCAAAAAGGGAAATTCATCTTTCACGATTACTATAGTTTAGTTATAAATATAAATAGTAGTAAAATTAGTATAGTAGTGTGATTATAATTTATCATCTATTGAATTTATAAATTTTAACAGTTGTATACAACTTCCATTTTGTTATATATGTTACCTAAGTAATTGAATTATGTACTACGCCCTTTAAATCCGTACACAGTAATGTTTCCACACTACTATGTAGTAGTAATAAGAGCTATGTATATAGCTAGACGGTCTACGGTAACTTAGATGCACTACCAGTAAAAGCATGATCATCATCAGCCACACCTGGATATCTTTTTAAAAAAAAAACCCCAAACATGTCAACCTCCATTTGAAAGTAAGTACGTCATACTTAACAAAGTTGTTTATTTAAAAGTCTTATTTTCAAAATATTGTCCCGAAGGTAAATTAAAAAAAAAACTTACATTATAAACTAATGGAAATTGTGATTCCGGTGTCACGGCCGTGATATAATCGTGATGAGATCACCAAGACCAACTCTCGCTAAAGAATCTCGTCGCAGGACATTTTTTTAAAACGACCACGCATTGATTTTCTTTAAAGGTCAATCCAGTTTTTTTATTATAAAAAAATACTAACAAGATGTAGTGTATAAATGATTTAATACAAATTTATTATTGATCACTTTTCTTCACCATTCACTAAATAAAACAGTCTCGTATTCTACATCATCATCATCATCAGTCGTAAGCTCGCTATTGAATATTCCCTTCAAAATTTCAAATCATTAATCTCTGTCTATATAAAATAAGCAATTGGTTTGTATCTATGGACCTCAGTTATCTTACGGACCTCTTCTTCAAATTATATTACTTACAATAATACACCTCTTTTGCATGACAATTTTTTTACATGGCAACATTTTGACTGATTTAACATTCTTCATAATTACTCTGTGACAATGAAGATGCCGTTGAAAAGAGTTTTTAATCTGTACGATTATTAAATTGAAGTTTTCTAGCGTTTAACTTACCGTCTATTAGAAAATCACTATTGTGAGTGCAACAGTAAGTTAATAAAACTTTTCCCAAGGTATTACCGCATCCGTAACTTATTCTACATACATATATAAGCGGGACATATATTTCTTTTTATGTGACAGGGCTAATGTAACTCATGCAAAGTGTTTCCCACGGTTAAATATATTAACTATTCATTTTATTGCGTAATTCATTTTGAGTGAGGTTACGTTTATACATTTAAGTGACAGTGATTATGTGACAAACTTTTCTCTGTCCCACATTTTCTAGTTATTTACAATTTTTTTTTAGTTTTAATTTTACTGAGCCACAAGTCGAGGAAGACGTTCACTTGATGGTAAGTGATACGCTTGTTACGCTACGTGCCGCTAGTTAAGATGGTATACACTGCACCACATTGCGCTCGTCGTCTTGAGACATAGATGTTAAGTCTCGTTACCCCAGTAAATTTACTAGCTTCAGCACCCTTTAAATTAGAACACACCAATGTATACTCATTACTGTTTGGCGGCTGAAGTCATCGCAGTGGTAACTAGACGGTCTCCGGCAACAGAGACTTACTAACAGTAAAAGTGGTCGTTACTATCCGACTTGAAGGACCAGAAGTCTGTTATGGACAGACTTAAGATTTTCAACAGATTTTACTATTCAAAATCTGCTATAAAAATAAAAAAAAATGGGTTTAAAAATATTCTGGATAATATCATAGAAATATCTTGTATTGGATTTGTAATTTTTTTTCTTATACTATACTTTTTCAAAATTCGTGGAAAGCCACATATTTCTAACACAACTATTGTTTTAAATAATTATTTGTTAGATTTTTTTTGTTACCAAAGTAATTATAAATGTATGATTAATTAAGTTTTGTTAAAGACGAAAATTTAAGAGGATTGTTCGTTGTAAAGATTTTGCTGTAGCATCCTCATTGCACCCGTTTCCTTGAGTCCTTATATTGTTTCGTTACCTCAGTAATTTTACTAACTACAGCTCCCTTCAAACTGGAATAGAGTAACGTTTGAAAATTATTGGTCGACGTTGGTAATGCTAGTAATTGAATGAGTAATTACCTATAAAGTCAGCATTGGGTTGTGAGTCAGTGTCGTTACGCGTAATGCATTCTTTATTACTGTGCACTATTTTTACATCGTTTGCATCGATAATTTTTTTGTGCTGAACTCTATATGTATGTTTCAGCATTACTGTAAATATTTAGTTATCACTAATATTATAAAAGCAAACGAACGGTTGTTTGTGTCGGTGTTGCCATATTAGCTTCTTTTCATTTTGATTTTGATTGAGAATACATGCGATTAAGTGTTTTTCCAAAGAATTTAACACAGACAAAAATCTAATAATTTAAATAGGTTAAAAAAACATAATTTGTCAAAAAAAACTCAAAAATTGTAAAATAATTTACAGGTTTAAAAATACTGTTCAAAACGAAATTTGTTAATTCGGAAATATTCAGTTTTTCAAATATTTTTCATACCAAATTTTTGTTATAACTAGAAATTGTAATACATGTATGTAATAACAAATTTCATATTGAAAACTAAATGAAAAATTTGTAAATTATATAATTTCTCCAAATAAAACTGAAACACAACTTGCGCGCGCGTATCGTTGTTTATATATCTACATTTTTATATATTTTCTCTCGCAAACTTTACTGAATTTCTTTTTAAATGACTCTGTAGCCAAGCTCACTATAACTATATTTAAACGCAGTAAGTTTTTGTCGTTTGAGCTAAAACTGATTGTAGCTGAATTTATTGTTGAAACTAGTGACAACATTTTTACTGAGCTGCGGCCAAATTGTAACATTTACAAAGTTATGATTATCTAAAACCGGATCTAGGAAAACTATTTACATATCTCCATTTTACTTTTTATTGCTGGTAAGTCCTTTAACTACCGCCAAACAGTAGTGTGCAAACATTACTGTATTCCGGTTTAAATGACGCTAAAATTACTGGAGTAACGAGATCTTACACCTCACGTTTCAAGGCGACTAGCGCAATGTGGTGCAGTGTATACCATCTTAACTAGAGCTAAGTTATGAGCAAGCGTATATCTTACCACCAGGTGAACATATCGCTCGTCTCGTCGAATTAAAAATAGTTAGCAGACTTGTCGCAATAAATAAAAAAAAACAAATCTTTGTTATTTAAGCGCCATCTATTAATTACTGAGACCACACTTTGATACACTACAGTTTTGCAGACTTGATTGAGAGCACTTCGTTAAACCAGCTGATTCACCAATCAGTGCCTGGGAAAAAAACCATTGGAAGGAAGACGGGTGCACAGCAATTTCCACCCGCATTTCTTCGACTACCGGCGGCGAGCGTTGACCGTTTCCTACTCCGGTCGCACGGGACCGGTTGCGGGCGGATGAAACCGGTTAACGAGTATTCGACGTACATACAAAGCTTACCTAATCCGTAATTGTGAAAGGGTGGCCCTTAAGTACCACCGACCACCGTCCAGGGTGTTTCCGACCGCGAGTACTCGTTAGCGGTGTAATTAAATTTTAAAGTCACTTTCTACTCGCCGAGACTGCGAGACCGCGTCACTAAAAAGGACACAGTGTTTTTTTTACTTGCGCAGTACGATGCAGGTGTTTTCTAATTTATTCGTTTATACAAATTGTTTCTTTACTTATATACAGCTTATGAGAATTTATACTTTTTTGATCTTCTTCAAGTTCGCATTCTTCGTTCCCGATGGACGTGTTAGTATTGCAGTGTCTTTGTTGCGTTCTTTACTATCTTCTTCCATACAGTCGTGTCCTCTTCTTTTTTAAAAGATGTTGTAAGAGAAAGTCCCGTCAGTGACTTCAGATACTGGGTGATCGACAGTGGGGTCTTTTTTATCTAACTTGCCCACAACCATAACTATTTCTAAGTTAGAGGGTGAAAATAACCAAGAATCTTCTGGTAACAATTAGTCGAGAGCCTTTATCTATACAGTTCTGTCTTTTGCTTTCCTTATAGATGTAAAGAGTCCCGTGAACGACTTAACCTGGTCAGACCAGCTACTAGGACATTGTGGTCTTTTTTCTCTATCTTATTTAAGATCAAAATAACTAAGTATCCTCTAGTAAAAATAGTCGATGGCCAGTCGCTTCTAATGGTCCATATAAAGCATCCTTCTTCATCGACACTTTTTGATGTAACTTATCAAAGACAATAGAATATTTGCACCTCTTGTAATTATGTTAACTTGAAGATATCGAAGTATTAGACAGTCTTTCTTGCTTGTGAAATGAGAAGAAACCACACCGGTTAAATGTTAAGTTGATATGAAACTTGAATGCAATTGTTTTAAAGTTCTGAGAACTGGTTAAAACATAACAGTATAGGTCCATTGTAGTAGAGGTTAACGTTGAAGAGTGAGTGAGTTAAACTTGGCGCAAATTAAACGATCAAAGTTCAACCGTAAAAGTTATTAACTTACTACGTTCTTAAAAATTTAAGGTTCTATATTAAATGTTGGAAAAAAGAGTAGAAACTAACTGGCCTAGTACTTTTAATTAACTACAGCTTCCATCTAAAACTTAGACCTCTCTTAGTGAACACTAAATAGTTCTAAACAAGACTATACAATTCATAACGTCTTAACATTTTCTTCTGTTTTTTTCCCTAATCAGTGTATTAATTAAGTAATTGCTTATTTTTTTTAATGAAAACACGATAACGCCGCAATTCAATTTGCATTTAAACGTTCGCGTATATCAAGACTTTCGTTTCATATAAAAAGTCTAGAAAACACGCGAAAGCGTAAAGTGAAAACAAACGTCGCCCAAGTGGGCAGATTCCAGATCTAGATTCGGAACTGGTTCGTTTTTCTCTGTAAACGTGTAGCCGACGGTTAGGAAAACGCCCCGCGATTTTTCCTAAAGAAAAAATAAAGACTGATGTGTTACTGGTAACAGATGATGAACTAACATCTGAGCTTTATAAGAAAACTGTAATGTTAATAATTAATTAAGAATGAATAAGGAAGAATGAGAAAGAGAGAACTGGAATGAAAGAAGGAAACGGGATGAAAGATAGACAGAAACTAGATGTGAAGTAAAGAATGTAAAAGAAATGCTCACGCGAACCAGCGGAGAACAAAAAAAGGAAAAAAAAAACAAAAAACCATTTTAGCTTAGAAGGAGCTAGAGATAAAGGAGAACATAAGAAAAAATGTACAGACTTAAGAAAATGCAGCGAGTTTTGTCTGAGAGGCAATGTATGAAAGAGAGACTGTAAAAAGAAAATAGTAAAGATAAAATGAAGTATGAAAAAGGACGAAACTTCAGGGAAATGAAAAGAGTAAAAACTTGAAAAGAAATAACAAAGAAAGATAAAGAGGAAACGCAGGGAAATAATAATAAAAACAATATCTTGACTTATTTCAGAGGATGTTATAGAAAGGAAGGTGATGGCGAAGCATACGAAGTTTTCATATACAAAATAAGACAGCTAAAGAGAGATTCAACAAAATAACAAAATCTTGACACCGGAATCGAACCATAGACATCCGTATCAGCAGTCAACGGTTGTGCTATAGATGTGGTTTAATAGAAAAAGCTGTAATTATAATTAAATGATTATCAAGTGATTATGGCAATAGTGACTAGCCGTACCCAACGGATCTGCCTGCAAAGGCGTTAACGATCAATGACTCAGTCTGACTAACGCGTTATGTAATCAACTTAAATGTCAAGCAACCTGTCCTCAACTTGTTAAGTTTTCGTATAAATAATAAACAACCTACACATCGCATTACATAGATACGAATATTGTAAATTGAATAGTGTATAAACTTTAATGTGAAACTTGCGACAAGGCTTCACAGGTAGATATATAAGTATAATAATACTATATTAAGTCTTAACCTAGGTCATCTAGAAAAAAGATTAGATCATAAATTGAATTTTTTTCTCATGTTTTCTACATATTAAACGAGGTGATCTAGGCTTCACTTGATACATTCCTGGTGATAGGATTTCTATATATACATACCATTTATTTAAATTAGAAACTGGATGTCTAACTTGTTTCAATGATCGTTTTATATAGAACGATCGGAATTTGGAAGTAAGTTAAGCAACCTAAGTAAACGTTTTATTTATCGTAATTCTTATAACTACGACCTTGGTTAAATAGAATTACGAAACAAAGGAAAATGAACGGTAAAGCAATGGAATAAGATTTACAATTCGCTGCAGTGAGTAATGGTGAATTTTTGCGACAGTTCTTATGAATAAACATTTAAACAAAAACAAACGGCCGCAAAAGGTAATCATGTACTTATAGTTAACTTATTACAAATTGTAGTTTTGTGTAAAGTTTTTATTAAGAACTTAGTTTTTTTTTTGCGATTTGTAAAAATCTTGTAGTGTTTAGTAACTTAAGTAGGATCTCATTGATGTGGACAAGTATTACTAACCATAACTTTCATCGGAGGATACTCTTGAGACTGAGCATGGGCTTTCCCAAAAATCCTGTGGTTTCCTGGCCTTCATCAGTCGTCAGTCCTTCGATCTATGTACCTCACCAATTGCCACTTAAGTCTACCAAACCTTTGAGGTATGTCCTTGACCTCAGTTCTCCTGATCACCACATTCCTGATCCAAGAGTTATTAAAAGCATAACCAACATTTTCGCATTTTTTTTCTATTTATCATTGTAACAGTAAAGTCAATACAATCACATCCTGTTGTTTTGAGTTACATCGGAATTTACGCGATCGTTCATTGACTACACTAAACTGGATAAGTTACTGTGTTTTGTTTTATCCAACATTTATCAGAAGTACAAAAAAAGGTGTGTTAAGAATCTGATAAAGGTCACAGGTAGCGGTATTTAGATATTTGAGGTAGACCTACATCCAGAATTGGTGATGATGATGCTCGAATTCCTATGATTAAATTTTCAATCTATATCTTTTGTTCGTTACATCTCAAATTACAAGTATACAGTAATAAAAACTTACTAGTTAAAAAACTTCAGTAGTGTTTATTATAATTTTTAACTTTGACGGCCAGTGACGTTTATAGACGTCATAAGCTGTAGCCGGATAACTTCATCTTATATGAAATTTTTTTGGGGTTGGATAAAAACGATTTTTGTTTAATATTTTTTATTTTAAGGATTAATTAGTGACAGTCAAGTGTTACTTAACAAGCAATCAAGTTAAGTATTCGGTGAAACACGGAGTAGTATCACAAGTTGCATTAAGTGAGCATTTCTATCCAAATATGCGGGTCACGCCATTTTCCGGTCACCTGCTTCATTCGAATGCGAATTGACATTGACAATTTTTTTTTAATTCGCCCTACATAGTCGGTGGTGAATGGGCAAAGGCGTAACGAGTTATTCGTTTTAATTTAAAAAAAAAAACTTATTGTAAAAAGTAATAAATTTATTTTTAAATTTGCTAACGAGCGTAATAATATTACCGTTGTTACTAACACTAAAATATTTACAAAAACAAAAATTTTTTTTTTTTCAAAAATAGTGTCAAAATTTGGACTCGTATTTTAATTACCTCCGTGATAACGACTAATCGCTTGATTTATTATACAGTGGTCCCCGGTTTGATTCCAGAACAACATGAGGTCGTGTTAAACCATAGTAGATATTAAAAGATAATAGTACGGAATAAACAAGGTGGATACAAATTGATTAGAGAAGCCCACGCCCAACAGTGGACATCAATAGGCTGAAATAATTATACATTATCACTTTAAACTACCGATGGAACAATGTAGTTTAACATGACAGGATTAGACTGTACTTAATCAAGTTGCTTAACAAAACTTTAAGGATTCCGTGAGTGTTGGATGTCTTAATTATCCATCAGCATGTCCGCGGCTTCATCACGAAAGGGTTTCCATAAATCCTTATTTTGTTAAACTCAAAGCTAAGTTAATTCAAATAACTTCAAAAAGATTGAATTTTTAAGTCTAAGGCATAGCGGTTAATAGCTTGCTTTATACGAAGGTCTTTGATTCTAATCATAAATCAAATGAAAAATAAATGTTTGACATATTCGCTTCCAGCATTAGTAGTGTCTGTAGTTAAAACAAATACACTACTTTTTTTATTCAACTAGGCGACAGGACCAGCGAGACGTTCACCTGATGCTAAGTGATACGCTGGTTAAAATGGTATACACTGCACATTGCGCTCGTTTTTAGACATTATATGTTAAGTCTCATTACTCCAGTAATTTCACTAGCTTACAGCTCCCTTTAAACTAGAACATAGTAGTAAACATTACTATTTGGCGGTTAAAATAGGAGCTGCGGTGGTACCTAGACGGTCTCCACCAGTTAACTACATTTGTTTAAACTCAATTTAAAACGGTTTCATTCAATCGTCTGTATAACTATTGTGTAACTTTGCAAAATTGGCGTTAAATTATTTCTAGTCCGGGCCGCTTTCTCTCCATGCACCGTAAACCTGATTTTAATAATTTAACTAAGGCGTCTTTTTAGTTTCACTGTAAATATACTTAGTATGTGTTCATGAGAGAATCGATTCGGTTTCTAGAAGTCTGAAGTCAACACTTAAAACTAGATGAAACCGTTGCAAGTCTTTTTGTTATATCAAACTAAATTAAACATCAACTACATTTCCACTGACAGCATCATTAACCATTATGCCCAAATGGTGATGTACCACAATTAGATATTTACTGGGATTTTGTTATACGAAACAATGATAAAAAAAACTACAACGTTAAAAAAAAGATTTAAATTACCACATTTTACCTTTAATGGGTATAATGGTTATGGGTCAAATTTACTAGAGACTGTCTATTTATAGCAAGCTAATATTTTCCGGTTTAACTTTGACTTCTTAAGTAATAAGAGATCAAAATCTGTTTAAACGTTTGGCGTTACGAAACCATAGACAAGTTTCTAACATTCTTCATTGACGAAAGGTCTCTGTTGTCTAGGTATCACCGCAGCTTCTATTTCAGTCGTCAAATCGTAATGCACAAACATTACTGTGTTCCGATTAGAAGGCAGTTGGAAGCTAGTGAAATTACTTGGGTAACGAGACTTAAAACCTTACGTCTAAGGACGAGTGCAATGTCGTACAATGTATAGCTTCTTAACTGAATAAAAATTGCTAGAAAAACATGGCGGACGAATTGATGACGCAGGCAATTTTTTAAGAATTTATATCCTTTTATTTTATACGTCTATATATAACATTAGCTCTCGCCATCAATTGCGAAGATGAAAAGATGAGAACATGAACGATTGACCACGCAGACAATTTTTAATGGATTTGTATTCTTTTATTTTGTAAATCTACACATGACATTGGCTCACGCACAAACCGTGCTCATGCCATCAATTGGGAAGAAGAAGATGAAGCTTTTTAACTAGCCCCAAATGATGGGCAAACGTATCACTTACCATTGCAGGAACATCTCAAAATTATAATCTCTTCTAGCTTAATATAAGCTGTTAAGTAAGCCACGTCATTTTCGTGCGAGATGAAGTTAACAGATTGGGTGCAGCGCTCTCATGGTATAGGAAGCCCGCTGCTCGTAACGGCGCGACGGCTCGCCGACCGGTTCCGGCGACCTATTGATTTCGGTTCCCATAGCTCTGTTCAACGGTTCATTCGATAATTAACGCAATACTAGTTTATGCTCAGGGTCGTGCTCGTAATTGCACAAATCATACCCACTAGACGCCGCTCCGTTTTAATTCGTAACGGTACGTTTAAAATTGTTGCGTCGATTTTAGAATCCTCGATCTTTTCAAATACCGTCGATGTTTCACCTCCATCATCTGTTACTGCTTCAGTTCTTTCATCAACTTTAGCAACAGGAGTAAATTCATTAATTAGATTTTGTTTATTATTATTAGATATAATTTATAATTTTTTATTAGTCCGTTCGGTTTCCTTTTGGATAGTCTCAGCTAAAAGCCGGCTAGATTTTACTCATTCAAGGGGTTTGCCCAAGTAAATGAGTGTCATCTTGATTTTCTAACAATTCTACACGTATTTAAAATCGTTGCTTTCTGCATTCGGATATAGGTATTATCCGAAAAATCTAAAAGTTTCAGAGCAGGTAAGAGCTGCATAGGAATCACTCCAGAAAAAAAGGTACTATATAGACTTTCCCTTATTTCCAAATTCTTGTTAGTCTATTGAATAAGTATATTTTTGTATTTTGTCAGATATAGCTTTAACCAGATTATAAGAATTGGAGACAGAAATGTCTATTATAAAGGTAATTTTACGAAATTTTCCTTCTAGTGTTATATTAGGTATGTTATAATGTATTGTCTTATCCGTTTATTAGTATTATTGGTAACAGTATTAATTAATAGCTAGAATTGCTGCTTATTATGTATTTGTTTCATAAAAAATTGTTAGTTCATCAAATTTATGACGGTTAGGTTTAATTACAAGAATTTTAAGTATGTATTTACCTAGCATTTTTTTGATTTATTAATTCATACTGTATATAAAGGTTTAATATTTACATGCGCAAGAGTAATTATTCATGTAATTAATGATATAGAAAATATTTGTTAAACGGAAGGTTTAGTTTAGTATATTCCTTTAATAAATCATCATTTTAGATTACTATGACTCATCAGCATTGATATTGTGATGGTAGATTTATAATGATGATGTTAGCTATCCAGACGGATACGAAAAAACTCTAGTCGATTAAACGGGAAAGGAACCAGAGACCTTATAGTTAGGGTTTAGCAATAATTACTTAGATAAGTTATTATTATAATATAAAACGAATAAATTTTCTAACAAAAGGATTACTTCTAAAGAGTAGCTTCAACATAGATTCTAATCTAATATCCAAATATACAATTATAATCGTTAAGTACAGATTTTTTTATATTTCAATATAATAATTATTTAGTTAACTTACCAAATTATCCTTTCGACGTAATAGTTTAAGTTTTTTTAAACACATATTTAAAGAAATAAGCAAGCAAAAAATACCAGAGCCGTTTGCTTTATGACAATCATATGAAACGAATAGGGTCTACAGACGGCTATGAATCAACTATGTAATGTTGTAGATAACGTTGATAATATATAACGATAATTCAATAACAGCTATTATATAAAGATAAATCGAAAACTCTGTCTGACTAACTTCTAGTAAAGTTGTATACGTCGAGTTTGATTAACTTAAATCGTTACATAAAGTTATAAAGGTCAGGTTACTTTTTAACTAAAGGGTTCACAATCATATTAAATCGCCGTTTACCATTTGGTATAGAAGTCAAGCGTGTGTCTAAGTTGAAAAAAAGTTTAAGCGAGATCTAAATCACAAAGCCCAAGTTGAAGTTAAGTTACTAAATGATGGTTATATTACTGTTATCATTTTTAAATGTCTGTCGACGAGACGTTCGCCTGATGGTAAATGATGCCATTGACCATAACGTGGAGCTAGTTACGATGATCACAGCACAACTAATTTTAATCGCTTTCAGATGTAACATGTTAAGTCTCGTTACCCCAGTAACTACACTAGCTACAACAGTAATATCTACACACTGGTATCCACCACTGGTACCACTTTACTGGTGGTAGGTCTCTGTTGCCGGAGACCGTCTGGATGGGTACCACCGCAGCTCCTATTTCAACCGCCAAATAGTAGTGTGCGAACATTACTGTGTTCCGGTTTGAAGGGCGCTGTAGCTAGTGTAATTACTGGGGTAACGAGACTTAACACCTTACGTCTCAAGGCGACGAGCGCAATGTGGTGCAGTGTGTACCATCTTAACTAGCGCCGCGTTGTCATGGGCAGGCGTATCACTTACCATCAGGTGAACGTCTTGCTCGTCTCGTCGCAAAGTAGTATAACAAAAAAACCTAGACGGTCACCGACAACGGAGACCTACCACTAACATTTAAGTTTGAAGGATTTCTACCGCTCTCGTAATCTCCATAACAACGCCAGTTATATTTAACCGCGACGAGTGAACTATTTTTAACAGAGTTAACTGACCTTTTGTTTTCGTGATCCATCGCCGTGTTAACTGTTAATGGTTAAATTTATGCTCTTCCCGTTTATATTGAGTCGCATCCGGCGCACTATTGGTTATTAACGGCGTTTGTGATGATTATAAATTTGATTATTTTTTTTTAACGTTCAAATCATTAAAGTTTAATGTTAGTGCTTCCTCATTGATGACACTCAGTTAATTTCGCTTTTTAGATATCCAAATTTCGATTCCGTGTAAGTAAATATAACTCTGATGTTGGTTTATTTGGTTGTATGTGATATATGTCTGTTATAATATATACCCGAGTTACATAAGGAGAGGTTTCTTCTGAACAGGCTTAACTGACGACGAGTAATAAGTAAAGTCTTCAGAAGCTGTGCTTTGCGGTATATTATTATCTTCTCCCCAAGCTTTTGCGGCGTATTGCAATACAAACTGATCTATCGCGTCTTCATTGTATACATTCTTATCGTTGATAATTTTTTATAGCATTTTCCGAATGACCATCGCGTGACCATAACGGCAGCATGCCATTCTTGAACTTCACGCAATTTCACAATGAAGAGGTCCGCGTCAAGTATGCGCGTGATAAACGCGTTCCGACGACAGCAACACATTTGTCATACATTGCAAACATTTGAGCAAACATTTGTATTGGCGCTAATTATATGAATTGTAATAATTATCAAGTGATACTTCTTTTGGTTGTTAAAATGATTTTGTGATACGAAAAACTGTAACGAATGAGACGAAATTTTACAGTTTCATTTAAACGTGCTATTTAATCGTAAAAAAGTCTTTTTATGTATACTTTAAAACATCTTTGTACGTTTATTAAAATTATTATATAATCTGTATTTATGTATAAGGAAATTTAAATAAACTATTTTTTATTGAAACTACGGGTCATCACTGAAAAGTAGAGTCAAAGCCATCTACTACGCTCCTCAAGTTTGTGATGGTTGATGTGACATAACCATTATTCTTTTCTTTCACCTTAAGCTAAAGCAGATCGGGAATCGAACCCGCGCCTCTTCTACACGTAAATCGCTTAGAACTCCACTTACAGATCTAGAATAATAGTTATGTGTATGATAATAATGTTGCTAAAAGTTACGCAGCTAAAGTTATATATGATAATAAAGTAGTTGTAATATTTTAATTAGTTTTCGTAGTTTATCACTAGATGGCGTTATGCATATTAACTCAATAACGTTCCTATAATATTATTGACAGTAATTAAAATGGATTTACTATCTATTTGTATAAATATAAACTGATAAAACAACGTTAACATTCTGATATTTTTAAACAATAATATAAATGATTCTATCTAAACAGTTAAATTAGACTTATTTTAAATATATCCATTGAAATGTTTTTATATAAGTACATAACAATTTTCTTATATAGTGATCGGTGTGTAGTAACGGAGTCGTTAATCCAAAAAATCGACGGCCGCTAATTGTCGGCGCTAGTTATAACGTCGTTATCTAACACCAATTATAACGTATAACTCTGAGGAAGTTGTTTACAATTGTTAAACTGGTACATACAGTAAAATTTATGTTAAATTATTATTACTACTTTTTATTATTCTACAATTTCGACGAGACGTACGAGACGAGTGAGACGTTCACATGATGGTAAGTGATACGCAAGATACCAGCTCTCGTTACTCCAGTAACTTTACCAGTAACAAGACTCTTCAAACTGGATAACAGTAATTTCGGCACACTACTGAAATAAATGGTCATATATTTAATGAACTCGTGTCACTTGTCTCCAGCGTCTAAAATATTATTTAGTAAGTTTACTGCCGGTAGGTCTCTGTTGCCGGAGACCATCTAAATACCACCGCAGTGACTATTTTAACCACCGAACAGTAGTATGCAAACATTACTGGGTTTCAGTTTGATGGGTGTTGTTACTAGTGAAATTACTGAGGGAACGGGACTTAACACCTTATGTCTTACGACCATCTTAACTAGTGTCGTGTTACTATTTTTTTTTTATACTACTTTGCGACGAGACGGGCAAGACGTTCACCTGATGGTAAGTGACAAGGTGGTGCTAGTTAAGATGGTACACACTGCACCACATTGCGCTCGTCGCCTTGAGACAGAAGGTGTTAAGTCTCGTTACCCCAGTAATTACACTAGCTACAGCGCCAGCTATTTACCATCAGGCGAACGTCTCATTCGTCTCGTCGTTTGGTAGTATAAAAAAATGTAACTGTTAAAGTTACTGCTGTAACTTGTGGAGTAAGGAAACATCAGTCGGCGTGTTCTTATTGTAGATGTTGGTTTTCACGCCCGTTCTCACCGCATGCTCAGTTTCCCATGCTCGGTGTGATAAAAATACTCGGAAATAATCTCTAGTGGGTGCTCGTGGCTGTCACGAGTGGAGCTTATCTGTCGAAGAGCGATGGCTGAGTGGAATCAGGCCTGTTCAGATTCATAAACCAAATTTGTGTGGAATTTTAATGTTTACGAATGGATTGGGTTTTTTGTAAGATCTATTCAGCAGTGGACGTCTATTTAATGAAACGATCCCTTTTTTTTTATACTACTATGCGACGAGACGGGCAAGACGTTCACCTGATGGTAAGTGATACGCTTGCCCATGACAACGTGGTGCCAGTTAAGATGGTACACACTGCACCATATAGCATTCGTTGCCTCAGTTTTTTTTTATACTACTATGCGACGAGACGAGCAAGACATTCACCTGATGGTAAGTGTTACAGTCGCCCATAACAATGTGGCGCTAGTTAAGATGGTATACACTGCACCATATAGCATTCGTTGCCTCAGTTTTTTTTTATACTACTATGCGACGAGACGAGCAAGACATTCACCTGATGGTAAGTGTTACAGTCGCCCATAACAATGTGGCGCTAGTTAAGATGGTATACACTGCACCATATAGCATTCGTCGCCTCAGTTTTTTTTTATACTACTATGCGACGAGACGAGCAAGACATTCACCTGATGGTAAGTGTTACAGTCGCCCATAACAATGTGGCGCTAGTTAAGATGGTATACACTGCACCATATAGCATTCGTTGCCTCAGTTTTTTTTTATACTACTATGCGACGAGACGAGCAAGACATTCACCTGATGGTAAGTGATACAGTCGCCCATAACAATGTGGCGCTAGTTAAGATGGTATACACTGCACCATATAGCATTCGTTGCCTCAGTTTTTTTTTATACTACTATGCGACGAGACGAGCAAGACATTCACCTGATGGTAAGTGATACAGTCGCCCATAACAATGTGGCGCTAGTTAAGATGGTATACACTGCACCATATAGCATTCGTTGCCTCAGTTTTTTTTTATACTACTATGCGACGAGACGAGCAAGACATTCACCTGATGGTAAGTGATACAGTCGCCCATAACAATGTGGCGCTAGTTAAGATGGTATACACTGCACCATATAGCATTCGTTGCCTCAGTTTTTTTTTATACTACTATGCGACGAGACGAGCAAGACATTCACCTGATGGTAAGTGATACAGTCGCCCATAACAATGTGGCGCTAGTTAAGATGGTATACACTGCACCATATAGCATTCGTTGCCTCAGTTTTTTTTTATACTACTATGCGACGAGACGAGCAAGACATTCACCTGATGGTAAGTGTTACAGTCGCCCATAACAATGTGGCGCTAGTTAAGATGGTATACACTGCACCACATTGCGCTCGTCGCCTTGAGACATAAGGTGTTGTCTCGTTACCCCAGTAATTACACTAGCTACAGCGCCCTTCAAACCGGAACACAGTAATATTTGTAGACTACTATTTGGCGGTTGCAATAGGAGCTGCGGTGGTACCCATCCAGACGGTCTCCGGCAACAGAGACCTACCACCAGTAAAATCACTAAAGTAAAGTAGTAAAATAAATCACTAAAGGAGTATTGATTTTTCTAATATTTTTTTAATAGTAGTGAATCTCAAAGAGTATATATTAATAATTTGATTCAGACTGTTTATATACATATATATTTCTTAATAATATTATGAAGATAACTAGACTTCGTTATCTGTGTATTAATTATGAAACCTTTTTTAATCTAGATCTTTATTGTGTAGACAAAAATGTAGTTTGATATCTACAGTGAAATTGATTGTGTAAATTCATTTAACTATCAACAATATTAATGTTATTCGATACTCGGAAGTTAAACTGGATAACTCATTGTTAAATTATTCCATTGTAAACGTGAAACGATAATCGTAATAAATATTCATTGGTATGCGTTGCTTTAGTTGTGTAACGACACGTAAAAATAATTAATTAGGGAAACATGTTATATAAATGAAAATAATAGGAATTAATTTGTTTTGCCAATAATAATAGATTAGAATTTTTACACTGTGAAATATAAATAGATACACGATTGCAACAAACCTGCGACCTTTGATTCGCAAGACGTACCATAAACTAATTACTCTATTTATAACCTAAAATATAGCTATAATATGATACTGTGTACATATCTTAACTAGGACATATTTTTATGGGTATTTCCTACCATTGTATGGGACGTTCATCTCCTTTCTTAGTATCTATATGAAGAGTTCTTAAAAGAATTTCTAACGTTAGTGTTAAAAAAAAGAAATATTGAAAGTCTAAAGTAGTCTCGAAAGGAAACGAAAGCTTTTAGTATATATATCATAATTATGCTAAGTATGCATTTTAAATTCATTAATGTAAGCGGAAATTTTAAAAATTGTTTGCTTTGTATAAACTTTCACATTTCGTATTATTTAAATGTAAAATGAAAATTCTAGAAGAATGTTTATAAGGTTAATAATATTCTTCTTGTTTTGTTTATAAATCTGTCTGTAATATTGTAAATTTACGTCAACATCGCGACGAGAATTTATGGCGACGAGAGATTACGATTGATGATTTAGATACCAAAGATTTTATGGAGAATACTAACACTGCTTATATATACTATTGTCCGTATTCGTTGAAGATATATGTATATACTAAGGTATTTTATTCTATTTATAAACAGTTAAAAAACATTGTTAAAGGTTACATTTACAGCCTAAAACTACTAAATAAAAGAGAAACAAAAAGAATTTAAGAAATTAATGATGAATTCTATTAAAATTTCGCGAAATCTAAGTTAGACTATGTCTAGATAGATAAGTTAATTTCGCTTATATAAATGTTTATATATGACATTAACAGTTGACGTATTTGATACGAAACGTGTTTTATCTGTGGAACTGTGCGAGAGGACAAACAGATCAAAGAGATACAGTCCGAGTTGAGATAAGGCCAATGAAAATCAACCTAAAATATATATTGACAAAAGAAAAAAGTTCACGTGATATATAACTATATTGATTGTATAAAAATTATGTTTAGTTATCTTTCGAAATGTTAAAGAATTTTTAAGTCAAAAGGTAATTTTTTCGTTTTAAATAAACCGGACTAAATAATAAATTGTGTCGTATATAATCTATTATTATTTATGGTCTAATTTCAAGTTTTTTTAATGATCATATAATCAACGCAATATTCAATGTCATTCCAATAAGTATAATATATTATTTACCTTTTCGTTTATTCTTTCAATGTCCTTTAATGTAGAAGTTTTCCGAATGAATTTTTTTCAAACTTTCAGTCCAGTGAAAGTACCCTCGGCGTTCCTTCTCGGTTTTACGCACTCAAATCACAGAAAAAAAAACACGATACACCTTCACAGAGCAAACACAAAGAACACTTAAAATAAATCAGTTTTATACACAAACAAATTAATTGTATGAAGTGTACTGTTCAAAACATAGTCACGGGAAAAGACAAACGAGTTTTTTTTTCCGAGTGCGCACGAGCAACACACGTCTAACGCAGCGCGGCGCATGTATACTAGTGAGAGGCGCGCGCGGTGCGTTAGTGTTGCCAGGATGTAAATATTATTGTGCCTTATAAAACTAAACTCTCACTTTGCAAACTTGTGCCACAAACAAAGCATATATTTTACAAAATTAACACGATATCAAATAAATACTATACTACTGTGTGTAAATTTTAAAAAAAATTTTTGGTTGAATTAAAAATGAATTATTGTTAGTTAAGTTTCGATTATTATTTAAATTGTTTAATTATAATTTTTAACTGAATCAGTGGAGAATTTTGTTGATGCCGCCGGGAGGGCAACATAGCATCGCGCCCGGTGTTTCCGCTCGGAATGCAATCGCTCTCGCTCTCTCAGTCACGCACACGTTTTCTCTGATCAACAACCAGTTTGTCTCGTTTCCTCCTTTATGAATGGCCGCGCTTATTCTGGCTGCGGAGCCGTGCCCAATAACTAGAGGCTGGACCTTTATTGTTGCTTTTTGCCCGCATTGTTCGTTGACTGTTTACTATTTGCCTTTTTGTTTCTTTGTCGGTTAAATGGTTCTCAATTTACCGCGTCTTTTATTTGGGTCTAAATTTATTTGCATGCCGTGTCAAATTCAATTTGATCTTTTTGGACGGGAGTAAGCTAACAAATTGGGGATAGTTTTACAACTATTGCCATACCAGATCAATACTATTCAAAATTAAGCCATTATGTTTCTTTAAATTTCTTAATTAGAATTAATAATAAATGGAATAAAATGTTTATATATTTTATTTAGTATTTATTAAATAATAATACAGTTATTTTTAAACTTCAAGAAGCATAGCTTTGATATCGATAAGTCTTATCTTTTACCACCAAATAAATGTCCAAATCATAATATAGCTTTATGTAATAAGAAAGCTTTTGCTTATAGCAATAAACAAATGTAGTATGATATAACGAAAAGAAAAGTCATTATGAGTATATTATAATGCAATAAATGGTATTGGAGAGCGAATTAATAAAAGAATATTATGTTTAAAAAAATGGTTTCAATTTAAATAGAAATTTAATGTAAATAAGCCCATAAACTTTGTGTATATTCTTTTTATCATACAAAATTTCATCTTTAACTCGTTTTTAAGAAATTCATCGTTACATTTAAATTTGCATACATCATGTATGTTGCTTTTCCTATATAACCATAAAAACTTTAGGTTAATATTTTGTACCTATAGATGAAGTTATTTGAAGTATTCAGTTAAAATTCGTGAAGTAATAAAAAATATCTGAATATACATTTGATGATGAAATTATTACCCAAAAAGTCAGCAATACTTCAAAGCGAAGTAGAATGTGATATTAATTAAAACATTCGATACGAATATTAATTTGCTTGCAAATTTAACATATTAACCAACATTAGATTCATCCCAAACATATCTAACTGTTACATCGTTAACAAGAGATGCCAATCTAGCGCATGTGGCAACAAAACAAAACGAGCCCGAGGAAGTTGCAAATGGCAGCCAAACGAAACGCTCGCCCATAGACACGGGTGCAACGCGATATGCATGACGTTGGAAAACAATGCGCTTTATGTAAACAGGTTTTAATTTATAAACGAATTATAAAACCGTAATCCCTGGTTCGAATCCAACATGCCAAGGAATTTGGTACGGAGTAGAATTTTTTTACTAAACTAGCTATAACCTTCAAATTGTAGTTTCGCCGCACTATTGTTCCGGTTGCCATATTACAGCTACAGTATTTTGGACACGACTTAATTATTGAAAGAATTATTAGTAACGATCCGTTTCATAAATAACGAGATAGAACATAGAAGAAAGCACTAAACAAATTACAATCTAGATATCAAATTGAATAACATTTAAGTAGAATAACTGATTCATTAAGTTAAGTAAATAATGCGATTGCTGATGATGATGAAATTGAAGTCATTGGTTATATTAAGATATAAAAACCTAGTCCATCTTAATTTCAGATTGAACGTGAACTATTTTTAGAAATATGAATATGAAATCTAGGTTGTAAAAATTGTTTCAAATTCTTTTCGTAATGCTCTTGCAAATTCATCTTACGAATTTCACTGAACTGAGTCAAATGTAAAAATTCAGCACGGACCTTGGACTTAATGAATACTGATTGTTCCGAAATCGCTAATTACATCTAACCACCAGCTCATTACAATCGAGTTGAGGAAATTGAAAGGCGTCATCGTTTTAGCTAGAACTGTAAAAGTTTGTCTGTATCTTATTGTTTAAAACTACATCATCGTAAAGCCTAGTCGTGCAGTTAAAACTAAATTAACTTTCAATTAAATAGTGTCGGGGGTTAACCGACAATTTGTCGCGCTCCCTTCGTTCGTAATCATCCAATTGGCGGCGAAGTGAATGCCCTCAGCCGCTGGGTCTTTTAATAAACTTTCTATTGTTTGCAGAATAAAAGACGATGTTGCGAAGGTACTGATGCTTTACTTCATTGTTGAAAAACAGTAACGTGCTAACATTACTGTGAGTATATATTATCGTAACTAGCGCCACGTTGTTGTGGGCAAACGTGTCAGTAACCATCAGGTGAACTTTTGTAAAAAGAACCTAGGTATTCAAAATGAGGTCATAATGGTTATGATCATTCTCTATCAGTCAAACATTTAGTAATATCATATTAAATATAATTGTAAATAATAATAATAAAAAAATGCATTTTAATAAGCGAGGTTGTCGTTTGACGTTTGTTTTTTTTTTTTCACCGGCACGACAAAAGGCGACGTTAACGACTTCGTTGAGCTGCAGTGTAAACGAACGTTGTTGTGCTTTTCTTATTTATGTCTACCGAGACAATTTTGCAGATAGAGGGTGTTTCAAAAATTTTAAAGGAATATTTTGTTTTATATTTCATTAGGTTATTATTTCAATAAAACAGATGTAGTGATAATGAAGTCGAATCCTTTGTAGAAAAAAATTCTTATCAATGTAGCATTGTAGTGTAGTTTATACGTGTTTACTAGTAATGATTTTTTTTATACTAGCGGTAAACTAGATCTAATTGTATCTTAAGCACTTGCTTCTTTTGTTGTCGTAAATATTGTTCACCTTATAATTAATTAATTGAAATGGTAGTGTGCCAACATTACTGTGTTACGGTTTTTTACTTTATTTGTTACTTTGTAGGCTAAAGATCTTATGTTTTAAAGTGACGAGCGTAATGTGGTGCAGTGAGTACCATCTTAACTAATGCTAAGTTGTTATAAGCAAGCGTATCACTTACTAATAAGTGAACTACTCGTTACTTGCTTAAATAAAAGATAACTGTCTCTGTACACATTGTGCGACTGTTTTGTGTGCGTTTGTAATAAGTATGATACGTTTGTGACGTTATAGTTCTCCGGCCACATGTGGGTCACACTGGGACCGCTAAGCCCCGTTCGGGTTGCGTGTTATGCGATTTCGCTTTCGTCGTTTTTTCTGCTTTGATGATTAACCGCCCGCAGCCTCGTGGCTGTGAGCGTCCGGCGTGAAGGAGAGCGAAAAAACTCTGACAGTTATAATGGAAGTAATGTGATGTATATGTCTAGTAATATAAAAAAATAATGACGGTGACTTTAAGAGTTTACTTTAGTATGAATTTTGACGTGAAACATTTGGGACGGCGAATTGGATTATGTGAAACGAAAAAGTGTAACGAAGTAGAGACTACTATAAATGTTTTTATATGTTCGAGAGAAAATCCCTTTTGTGTTGTGTATGCATATTATAGTTTTAATATAAGAAAAGATAAAAGAGGAGAGAGAGAGAGAGAGAGAGAGAGATACAATGAAAACTACAATACATAAATAATATTGGATCGAACAATTTTTATCTTTTCTAAAATTTTCTTTAAGTTTCAGTTTAAATCTTTTTTACGTTATTTCCTTAAAAAACTCTCTGTCTCTCTCTCTTTCCGTCTCTGTTTATTTCCTCTATAATATATTCCTCTCATTCTTTTACAAATTAACCAGTACACTGTACCGCGCGAGAATTTCACATCTTTTTTAGATTCAATAATCGTAACCGAGCTCTGTTATGACTCAGTTATAATATGATGACTATATGACCATAAGTAGACTATATAATTACAGAGTTCGCAAAGTATCTGTTATATTAATAATACTTTTATTGTATACAAAATTGACATAGAAAGAACTAGTCTCTTGCAGCAGATTCTTAACACTAGTAAGGTAAGAAAAAAAGCGGAAACCAATAAATTATTTACTCTTTTCGTAACCTACTTAAGTTGCTTTACAAGATTAATCCCGATGAATTCTTTGTAAAGTGAAGATGCGAAGTAAAACGTAACGGTACACACGATCATTAGTGGTGGAAGTTGGTGCGAGTAATTTTTTTTAAGCGTGCGCGCTTTGGTGTTTGTCGAAAAAAAAACTGTTTACACACGCCAAGCGCCAACAGCACGGAATGAGGTTGCCCAGTTAAAAACATAGATGATTAATGTCATCTATGGATTATCGTATATACACATGCAAGAGGAAATAATTGAGGCGATAATCAATATAAATATTAGCTTAAACAGAATTAGAGCCGTGATATCCTAATAGTTTGAAAGCAGGCCTTCTTCGTACCGGGTTTGAAGCAGGTTAAAACCAATGAATTTTTCAATTTCAATTTATGTGCAGTTAGTACAATACCAACTAGTATCACGTGCTTTGACGGTGAAGGAACACGTCGTGAGGAAACCTGCATATCTATGTCATGACCATCCGTGTTCGCACTAGTATGTGAAATGGAGAAGGCAATGGCAACACCACTCTAAACTGACAAGTAAGTCGTCGTGTGTTTCATTACACATGATGACCACGACCCTCAGTCACGCGGAAATACGACTAAGAAAAAGAAACAAAATTAACAAACTCAACTTCCGTTCAGATATGGGAATCTATAGGTGAGTAGTGAAATAATCTTACGCCACTTACCATTACTTTGGTTTGTAATCCAACGTCGTGCTATATAATCAATTATAGTTAAATATAAAGCAATTTTTTTTAAGGGCGATCAAATGAACGGAAACTATATTTCAGATTCGACCGTGATTGCAAGGTTGAGTTCAAATCTATAGCACGGAAAGGAAATATTGAATTGGTTTTTTATTGTTATATTAATAATACCGAGTAGCAAAAAAGCTACACACTACTGCTGGTAGGTCTCTGTTGCCGGAGACCGTCTAGGTAGGTACCACCGCAGTGACTATATATAATATAAGACGTTACTGTGTTCCAGTTAGAAAGGTGTTGTAGCTAGTGAAATTACTGGGTTAACGAGAATTTACACCTTATGTCTTAAGCGATGAGCGCAATGTGGTGCAGTGTATATCATCCTAACTGGAGCCGCGTTGTTATGGGCAAGCGTATTTTACCATCAGATGAACGTCTAGTTCGTTTACAAATTCTGAATATATCGTAAACTCGCTTTTCTAAAAGCAGGTAAACAAATTTCTCTCTTTATAAAGGATGTAAACAAAATTTGTTGTTTAATATGTTTAATTATAAGTCCGAAGCTGTGATGGCTCAGTATGTAAAAAGGTAGTCTTTTAGAGACGCGAGTTTAATTCTCACTTAGCTTATTGTTAAAGAAATCATCGCGGAAGAATAAATACAAAAATCACTTTGTACTTGGTCGTTTCTTTGTAAGCGTTGAAGGTTTTGACTCCCTGCTGTGGGATTATTAACAGAACACTTAATTATTAGTTATTTATGACCACAGTGACATTAATATTGTTATAATAACAAAGGTTACAAGAAAATGTTCATTTTATTTTTAAAGTACTGAGTTCAAAGTCTTTTATATCGTTTCCTATTATTTAGTCGTCCATTTCATTTCCAATCTCCTTCATCTAAAATCAATCACATATAGGTATCCTAATTTGTGTAGTTATACTATATGTACAGTATATGTTAAAGCTCAACCTTTCTCATTGAATAAGAACGATCAATGAGTTCACTATAAGAATTGTTTATCTACCTTTGTCAAGAAAGAAATAAACTCATCTTCGCGTCTCTCGAATGTGAAGAATTGTTTAACACAGATCGCGAAAAATTTAGATCAGTCACTCGCAATTACGTATACGTTCATTTCGTAGTAGTAATGAAAATGAGATATCGGTCGAGAGTTCAAGCACCGGTTGTGATATATTTAGTGTTTTGACATCGCCGGTCGCCGTGTAACGGGAAACGCGGACGCGGGCGCTGCTCGCGGAGAATACTTCACCGTTCTCATTTCACAATAACAATGTAGCAATGAATACTACATCTGTAAAATATAACGAATTATTTTATTTATTTACTATTTTTGTATATACACTACGAAAAAAACATGGCGGTCTTAAAATATACATATAAACGCGAGCTTGACTATATCTAGATTTTTAATGATCTATGCGGGCAGAACATGTACATGATCAAGTAATATAAGAAACGAGTTATAAATAATATAACTAATACAGATAATTAAATAGCATATTTTAATTATTCGTAGTAATTCTTCTGTCTCTTATCTAATTATTTGTAGCTATTTTATTTATGAATTTACGTTAAAGTTAGCTACGACAAATCGATGCTGTCATGGCGGCATGTTTTCAACACGAGATCGATTTCATATTAAACATAAAAAGTTAAATATTTAATAACAATTACATTAAGTAAAAAAGAGGGTAAAATAATTGGATATATTTTACAGTTAAAACAAGTAAATAAAATGTTACATTTAATTGAATCGCTCGTTTCGAAATAAATAACCTATCGATATAAAACATATAATGTTTTCATTCTCAACATCGCTTTCGACATATCAAATGTCGTTGAATTTTATCGTTTATAATATATCTAGGTCTGTTAACTGCGCAACAGATATACGGAAGCGGAAGTAGTGATCATTATTTTGATGCACGATTTACGTAACCCCCAATAGATATCGACTTTCCATAGACAATAGGTTAACGGGTCGGAAAAGTTTCGTCTGCTACATTTTAACCTCAATATCAGTTAATATATATTTATACCATTAATTATTAACTACTAAATATGAATCTATGTTATGTATATATTTCATTTGTCCTATTTATTAATGTATTTAACTAACCTCAAAAATATCTAATATGTAGCTTCTAAATCAGGTTTTAAGGTGTAATACTTATAAACTATAAATATTATGTTAATCGTATTATATAGACGTCTAGACTTAAACTAGATCTACATAGACAGTATTTGATAATGAACCAGCTCACAGTAATGCTTACTGCGCATGTCTTAAGTCCATCAGTATTTTCTTAGCAATCGTATTATGTCTATTAGCAATTAATCACTTACCATCAGTAGATACCGATTGCCAGCAGTGGGAACGCTGGTCATTTAGGTTATGTTATGCTAAATAGATCATGAATGATTTTTTTTCCCAGAAGTGAAATTATGAATTGAAACTACTTGAGTTTCGTCGATACGTATGAGTAAGAATCGTAGAAGTGAGCACTTGGCTCGATCTCAAACGTGAGTCATTTACTTACGCAAAATTACGTGTTATTGTGATTGATTCATGATGAAAGAACCTTCACTCCTTCTCTGAAGAACACGGTTGAAGGCAGATTTTAAAAGTATCATTTGCAAATAAGACGTGTTTCTTTTATTTTCATCAAAAATGGAGTGTGATCTCAATTTTCTATGATGTTGAGTGCTAATGAAGTCGAAGATGATGAAGCGTGCTCGCCTATAGTATATTTGTTCTTGTACAAGCGGAAAAGTCTTTGGTAAAGTCTTGGTAGGTCTCTGTTGCCGGAGACAGTCTAGGTACCACCGCAGCTCATATTTCAGCCGCCAAACAGTAGTATGGAAACATTAATGTGTTCCGGTTTGAAGGGCGCTGTAAGCTAGTGAATTTACTGGGGTAACGAGACTTAACATTTTATGTCTCAAAACGAGCGGAAAGCTGTGCAGTGTATACCATCTTAACTAGCGTCATGTTGTGGGCAAGCGTATCACTTACCATCAGCTGAACGTCTCGCTCGTCTTGTCGTCTCATCGAATCAAAAAAGAGGTGGTATCGTTGTTTTAAGGTTTTGGAGCTACGAACCAGCCGCGTCTGCTCCCAATCACAAAAACCTTCAGCGATTTAAAGTTGAACATCAATTTTCTCGTTTCACTTTATATATATTTTCGTTTGGAATTAATTTTGATGTTATTCAACTTTAATGCGAGCATTTGGATAAGGTTTGAATGTTTTCCGATCCGTCCGCAACAAGCGTCGCGGCTAGGGGAAAGTGTGAACGAATCGCTTACGTCAGTGAATTTTAAAGTTTTGAGCGCGAATAATTTACTACTTAGTGACGATCCGAAACACGGCAGCTATGGCATTTATTTGTTTATTATCGATTACCTTCATACTTATATAGAATTTGTTTGATTTACAAGGGTAAGTCTACAATTTCTTTATATTCGCGATCACTTCACGGTAAACCGACGCAGATTATACAGCCTCCTCACTTAACTTCTCATTATCATCCAGATAACAAATATTACTTAAATACGATCGTAGATTAATCGAATGATAACAATAAAACATCAGATAGTCTCGTTGCCTCAGTAACTTCAATAGATACTGCACACATTATATCGAAACACAGTAATATTACATTCTAATGCTTGACGACAGAAGCAGGCAAGTTGAAACTAAATCAGCATCTACTGCATCTTCCAACAGTAAATATCTTATCCATATAAGCCTCCAATATTTTAAAGTTTTATTAAGTCCTTTATAGTAATGAAAAATATATTTATTTACAAATTCTTAGTTCGAGTCTTAGTTAAAAATAAGATGAACGCAACCTATAAATAATTATTTGTATGTGAATGATTATTTAATAGTTTGAATGAAGTTTTTAGAAATCAATTATACTTCCTAATGCCACTTAAACAGGTGTGTATTGTTAATGCGTAAACTAAATTTATTCCTCACCAGTGCTTAGGAGAAAGTGTCACCCATTTTATATTTATTCATTGGCAAAAGCCTTTCCGAGAAATAAATGTCGAGATTTTCTCTACACTTAAATGGATAGATAGGGGTAATAGATTGTTGTCTTTGTATCCGCGCTTTCTATAGTTTTTAATGGACGTATCGATTGCAGCGACGAGAAAAATTATGCATCCTGGATTAGTCATATGTGATGCTGTGTAAACAATAGTACCGCTAGGTTTATAACACAGAGATTTTAGTTTCACATCCTTCTCATATGTGGAGTTTGGTTAGTGGTAGGATAAGAAGAAAAAGTAGGTTTTTTCGAATTCACGTGTTTAGGTATTATCCCCACATTATAAATCTGTCGTCATAATACATTTCCTGTGCTTTGGCTTTACGCCTTTACTTTTCTAAACTTACTGTTAGTTTACTGCGCGTTTTCTATTAACATAGCGGTAAAAAATATCAAAGATTTATTTGGATTGTGCAAGCAAAGACGAATGCACCTTTAAATTATTGCATAATCTGTATAAACGTCAATGTTAAAGATGGCGGAATAAACATGGCGCTGATCAAGACGCATGTCACAGCTAATATATAATAATGAAAACTTGAAAAGCTTTAGGTATAAGCACTTCAAAGTTCCATTACTTTTACACGTTTTTGTACTATAGTGATAAATGTCAATTCAAATAGAAAGCGGCGACATTACGTACGCACGTGTGTGGATATTAAATATGCTAATAAATATGTTTATATCTATCGGCTCTTCGTATAATTATATAATACGTATTATATAAATCAAAATGGCTTTTGGAAAATTATGAAACGTTACGACGTTGTTTATATTAAAAAAAAATACGACTCTGGTAACATTGTAATAATGTTGAATAAACATAGAGTCGGGGCCGGAATTAATTTATACAACAAAAAAAATGTTAATAACAAAAGTGTTATGTTATGAAATATTTAAAGTATACATGCATACGTAAATTATCCGACTTTCTCATGGTTAGGATAAGCTCGTGAACCACAGTTAAATAATAAAGGTTTTATATGGGATAGGGCAATACTTGAATGACTGACCGTCCTTGTCTTCAAATGACTTGTAGATCCTTCAAATGACCAAATACCTGGTTAAGGTTGCCGGAAAGACTTTTCCTAGACAGTGCGGAGTCTTTCGGCCTGCATATCCTCGGGTGAGACATTTGTCGGCGTCCCACAAATGATTACTATAGATTTTTAAAATAAAGCTAATTCACGTTGACATTTTAATAGAGGTTATAATAGAAAATGTCATGGTCAGTGTGGACAAAATGGCGTCTAAAAACGCATTAGCGCACGTCATAATTAACAAACAAAACATCACTACAAAAATCACCATTGCTTCGCTTAAATCAAAGACGTATCCTTTATGGTTTGTGTGTTCGATCGACTTCCTCCTTCAGCGTAGATATCTTTAGAAACGGGATGTTACCGGAATGTACCGGTTCTGCTTACCTGCAACAAAAGAGTAAGTTCTTTTAACATCGTCCTTATTAATTCTTATACATTTAGCGTCAAAAACATTGCGAACAATTACTGTGTTTAGCTTTGTTAGTGTGTGTGTGTGATTTAATTATTACCCATACACGTGTGACAGTTTATTCTTAAAACGTAACAATAGAGTTCGACAATGATATTTTCCTGTAGTTTCCCATAACATTGTAATAATGTTGAATAAACATAGAGTCGGGGCCGGAATTAATTTATACAACAAAAAAAATGTTAATAACAAAAGTGTTATGTTATGAAATATTTAAAGTATACATGCATACGTAAATTATCCGACTTTCTCATGGTTAGGATATGTTCGTGAACCACAATTGTATAAAGGTTTTATATGGGATAGGGCAATACTTGAATGACTGACCGTCCTTGTCTTCGAGTGACTTGTAGATCCTTTAAATGACCAAATACCTGGTAAAGGTTGCCGGAAAGACTTTTCCTAGACAGTGCGGAGTCTTTCGGGCTGGATATCCTCGGATGAGACATTTGTCGGCGTCCCACGAATGATGACTATAGATTTTTAAAATAAAGCTAATTCACGTTGACATTTTAAAAGAGGTTATAATAGAAAATGTCATGGTCGGTGTGGACAAAATGACGTTTAAAAACGCATTAGCGCACGTCATAATTAACAAACAAAACATCACTACAAAAATCATCATTGCTTCGCTTAAATCAGAAATACGTAGAGGGCAGTGCAATCGTTATTAAATCATCGACACTTTAGTCACAAAGACGCGGAACCTGCATTGAAAGAGGTTGACTTTGAAAATTAAGCCCGCGGTGCAAGTGGAAAAAAAAAGAACAGCGATATCTATGGTAACACAGTTTATTTTTTGAAAATGGAACGTTTTGCATCAAAGAAAGAGATAGGGCATTACTTTATGACCAACTTAAATATACAATCGTGTGTCTGTTATATTTATTAATGTTTTGTTTAAATTTATTTGCTGTTTCGATATTGTTATTTGCATTAACTGATTTGTGTTGATATAAATCTTTAGGAGGCTTTCGTGGATCAGTGTGTGTGAAATGGCTTTGTTTATCTCCTAGTGAAGAGAATCCCAGCAGTGGGAACATAAAGTTGGCAGTTGTATGGAAATGTATTCGCGTACCTCTTGCATTTAGACCATAGTCAGTATTTGTGTCTACATTAGGTCTTGCAAAACAGTTCGTTCTCATATTTTATTGGTCTACTGTAGCAAGATCACCGCCGGTCGGACTGGTCCCACTGTTGGTCGTTGACCTCTCCCCTTCCCTCTCTAAAGTTATTGTTTATTCATTCTTTCATTAATAAAATCTAATTCTTGGCCGGATGTATTTTAGAGTCAAAGGCCCCTAACGAACATGCCGTGGCTAAGGTGAAATTTTTCGGTGGGACCGCGAAGCTTAGGTTCCATTGGTCTTCGCTGTTGGTTGATCGACAATACGCTATGGATGTGAGAATATAACTTTTGTTTTTGGACAAGTTAATCACCATTTATTGAACAGAATATTTTTTACAAAATTTTTGACTAAAATCGAAGAATTGACTCATCAAGAATCATTTACATTGTCATTGTTATTGATACCAAGGAAAATCTAGTGTTTCTCACAAATTCAAATATATTCAGTGAAATTGATTTAGCGGAATTGCAATTGATTTATAATTTTAAGAGTTTTAATTGCCCTAGCGTCATAATTCTTTTGTTAGTAACATATACATGAACCTAATTGAGTTTAAAATCTCGTCATAATCTATTTAGACGTTTGTTTAATCGAAATCATTAAGGACAAATAGTATAAACTTGCTTTTTGATTTCGGTTCTTTTTCTTAAACACTTCCGTTTTATTTATTTATAATAGATTATATATTGTCCCATAAAAAGATGCTGTAGCTAGTGTAATTACTGGGGTAACGAGACTTAACACCTTATGTCTCAAGGCGACGAGCGCAATGTGGTGCAGTGTGTACCATCTTAACTAGCGCCACGTTGTCATGGGCAAGCGTATCACTTACAATCAGGTGAACGTCTTGCTCGTCTCGTCGCAAAGTAGTATAAAAAAAAAAAAGATTAATAATTGGTCATGGTCATAGAGAATGTAGGTGCAAAAACAAACATATTCTTTTCATTTTAGTGTTTAACTGGATTATTGTGAGACGGTAAATTGAATAAGTGTGGTTACTGTGCGCGCTCCAGTAAAATCATACTGCGTAACAATACACCGGTGTAACAATGGGGGCTTAACTGCGCCCCGACTTCCGTGGGAGTCGGCCCAGCACCACGCCTCGCCACCACAACAAAAACATCCGAGATTTGGTTACATCACCCACAAAAACACCAAGGTTGGCAACACAGCAGCCGCGGCAATCGATCGCCGACAAGAAAGCCGCCAACGACGGACATATTTCAAAGTAATCATTAAACAACTCGAATAAAAACTTTACAACACTGAATTGTATGAGAAAGAAACTTAACTGCTTCAAATGTATTATAACTACAGTTAACTGCTGCCCTTGTAACACTGCTGGAACTTTTACAGTGTAAATATTACTATGTTGTTTGTTATTGAAGGGCGTTGTAGCTTGAAATTACTGGAGAACTAAGTCTTAACATCTTATGGATCCTTAACATATATAAGTCGATTTTCTTTCAACTTTTGTTTAATGATATTAGTTTCAATAAAGAGATATAAAAAAATTTCACCTTTTTTATTCTTTCATCACTTTTAGTTATCCCTGAAAAAGTTTAAATGTATAAATAAGTAATGTCGTAGTCACTTTAGTAATATTTTATATGCCATAAGCATTCACTTGCAACCTTTAAATCCCCTCGTACTTAGCTTTGTAAATCATTTTAAGTTATTTCACCGTGAACGCCTTGTCCGCATTCCAAACATAGTTAAGTACCGCTCAATATTATATTTACTTTAACTTAATTTATATTGTTTATGATATTAAGTTGAAATTTACTTGTTATGTATATCTTAGGCAACTGTCTTATTAGTTTTGCTGAGTTCCTCTTCACTATTTTTAGTTACAGAGAGAAGCCTTCCTTTACAAAGAATGAGTAAGACTTTTTATCCACTACATTGAGCATATGCAAGATTGTAAATTATCACATGCCCACTAAAGATTAAGATCAGTGGGGTTCGAATCCGTATCCTTCGAGACGTATAACGCATACCCTTACAAACTAAACTAATATTATAAAACCCCTGAATAATAATATCAGGGAAAAGTAGAAAAAATATAAAAAAAAAACTAATATTATTTTATAGTCACATTAAATCAATTGAAATCTGAAAGTCAAATCTTAACCTATCGTAGATAAAAAGTATATATTCATATTAATCAAACTGTTGCATTATTTCGTTATTATTACAGATAAATATAAGCTAAGTTAATATGGCGTTTAAAAATACAGCGGATGTGTTTAAAGTTACAACTCATGCTGCATTCAGGAGCAGTTCAAATTGTTTCGAGCGCGCTGCCAAGTCATCCTGTTCCGCGTCCCCATTGCTCCTATTCATGGGTGTGCAGTTAATTAGCCACTTCCCGTCCCTTAAGTTAGGGCACCCACGAAATATCAAAATGGTGGACATAATTTTTATTCAAACTCAAGTTAAGAAAAATTTTCCGATGTTGTCTATTCTTTTTAACTGATGATATTTAAGCTCGGTCCATTACTTTTTGCTTGATGGCAGCAGTAAATTTGCTGGGGTAGTGTCTCTTAAGATCTTAAGGCGATGACAGGAATGTGGTGAAGTGTTATTAGAGGAATGTCTCGCTTGTGTCTTCCCTAAATCTCAGCGGAAATTATTTGAGGGACCTAGATATAGCAGACACACAGCAAGTATACTTAAAATCAGAAAAATAATAAACAAAAAGTAAACGACTTAATATGTCATACACTCACTAACAAACACCTGTATTAGCATTACACCCAAGAGATAGAGCCAGGAGTTACTTATAGTTTACACTTCTATCTTAAACAAAACACAATGAAACGTAACATCTTACGTTAATTGTGTTTTATTTATTCTACTAAGAGAGAGAAATGGATGTGAAAGTCGGTCTGTCTGTATGTTTGTAATCGTTGAAAATTATTTTGATGTAATTTTCACATTTTTATTCTACGTGGCGACACGACGATAGAAACGTTTACCTTATGGTAAGTATACCCTTGCTCATAACGTGGCGCTAGTTAAGATGGTGTACACTGCACCTCATTGTGCTCGTCGCTTTAAGACATAAGTTGTTAAGTATCGTTACCACAGTAATTTCATTAGCTTATAGCCCTTCAAACCGGAACGCAGTAATATTTGCACACTACTGTTTGTCGGCTAAAATAGGAGCTGCGGTGGTACTACCTCCGGCATAATGTAATACTGCAGGACAAAACCAATTTTTTTAATTATTATTTATGTACTGTAAACAACATATCCATGGTCACCCTAACCCGAAAGCATCTGTTCCCTAACGAATGGTATTCCGAGCGGCCGCCAGTTATCGCACTTGGGGCCTTGTTATTTTTAAGTGCACTCGAATTGACTCCGCCTGAACAAACATCGAGCCGGTGTTGCTATGTTTCAGTTTATTGTTTTAGGACTACTCCCCGGTGTTATGGAGTTACAAGCAAAAATATCTCGTAAGAAACAGTTGAGAAGATGTCTTATATGCAAAGATGACATGAAGTTATATCGATTGATAGTTTAAGGTAATAATTAGAGATAAGTCTTTTTAGTAAATAACCAGACAAATAATCGTACACATTATTTAATATGTTATGATTTGAACTACACTAAGCATACTAGTTATAATAATTTACTATCTTAACGAGATTTATAATTTTTCTTCATCAGACGAAATTAACTACAATATTGTAGTTTGGAAACTTAGTGTCATGTCTTTATTGAAGGCTGGACACTATTGCACTACTATAAGAAAGTTTTAGGCGTACTACTAGTCATAAGTTATGCCGGAATGGCCTAGGGGCTAATTTTCACGCTTTGGACACAAAGGCCATGAATTCGATTCTCAGTGAAATTTTTCTTTTAATTTTTCGCAGTGATGACTATGACCTTTCATATTTCCTTAACCGGAAGAGCTACAGACATTTTATTTAACATTTCTCATCTCCTTATCCTGTACTTCATTTAATCCTAAAAGAGTATCCATGTAGCTCTTCCAGTTTAAAAGTTATAAGCATTACGAAGTATTTAAGTAAACGCATTAGTCTTCTTTACACTGATGCAATCAGGTAATAAAGACTAAAAATGATTCAGCTAATATAACTAACATGACCTATTTATTAGTTATAAACATCAGTTTATTACAAAGCTAATAATTTTACTGTACTCGTAAGCGATAATTAAATCATTGTAATCATCACCCAATTAATCCGTCAGCGATTTCCATAAGTATTGCGCAGCTGTTGCGTTATAATATATCAAATTGCATTCAGTAGTATTGTTTCGAAACTGTTCTATATACTAATAACAAGTGAAACGTACACATTATGTTAATATATAATCAATCATTTATATCAGATTTACAAATAAATCGTTTATTGCTATGAAAATCTATTGAATACAGAACATCTAGCGACCACTTAAATATCAAACAGTTCTTCTTTATCATTCCCACTATTGAGAAAGAGATAAGTTTAATTATAATTTAAACCTTTTCACTAGTTTCAAAATTCTCAAAAATTGTTTACATTCTGAATATCTTTTGTAATTTAATTTAGAACATTTTATTTCGACCATCAAACCAGAATGTTCTTCAACAAACTGGAATTATCCAGTTTTCGGTTGTAGTATTGGAAGCTAGTCAGTCATGAGCGCAGATTAAAAATATCTTTAGTAATGCATTAAAGAAGTACGAGTATACTTAAATGTTAATGGCGGTTCGGTATCGCTCAAAGTATCAGATATTCCGGACAATGTGAACAAATATATCGTTGTTCACCAACACCTGGAGATGGTTGTTTTGTGAATTGAAATAAATCCATGGCGGGATGTATTAAAAATGGCGGTGAAAAAATGTTTGCACAATATGAAAGGTAATGTAAACATGCAAACGTTCTTGTGAAGTTCATTTAGTTTGAAAAGCGATTGAATGTGAATCATACTAAAATGTGTTAATGTACAAATTGTAAAAAAAAATTGTAATTACACTACCAAATAATTAGTTAGACCTCCAGCTCCAAATTTTTTGTTAAATAACCTGATATCAGCCGTTCCGGCGTCACTAAAGTAATTTTTGGGGGACTGTCCTCAAAATGATTTTATTTTCCAATAATATAGTTTTGCAGGAGCTTCGTTTATACAACAGCATAACAATTTCTTAATAGGTCCGTACACTCCGGTGGACGGAGCGCGACTGTGTCGATACCGTGCGTTCCTATTTATACCCACACAAGATTTACAAAAACATGAATAAATTTGAGTTATCATTTCTAAATTGAACTCAAAATTTTAACAAACAAATGTTTTCATAACGCGAACATTAAATTATTTCGGGAACGCGTATTTATAAAAAAAGAGGGTTCACATGATGCGTTCGCTTCTCATGAATAAATGGAACACATTCCTACTTTATTCAAATTGTGGTAAATTAGAAGAAAAAACGTCGTGACTTGTAGCCGAAGCGCGGGAGCGTGACAGTTGAAGGGTAGTGTTACCATGATTAAGTAAAAAATATGAGATTGTTTTTTTTTAATTAAATATCTCTGAGAAAAATTTAAAAAACCCCCTTTAAGTTAATTAAGCTTCGACAGGGGTGGAGAACTTGCGATTCGTTAATTGACTTAATTAATAATTTTAAAGTTAACACTATTTTTAAAATATTTATTAAAATGCTAAATATCTTATTTTATTTACTTAAATTTATGTATATATGTCATCCTTTCGTTTCATATAAACTGGTTGAATTTACCAATAAATTTATTAAAGCTTTTTCATAAAAGTAAAACATCGACGTTTTCATAATATAATAAAACTTTGGGAATCCCTGTACATTACCGTGGCCACAGAAACACGTTTAAGACATAAATCACCAAGATATCAACCCGAAACAGCAAGAGACGTGTTCTGTTCAATTTAAGACAATACTAAGAACTAAACAATAAGTCATGGGACAAAAACTGCTTAAACTTTAAAAAAAAATCAGGCAACATTTGTAATAACAAACTAATATTTTTTTGTATGTTAAGCGTTCTAAAGAAATTGTAAATGTGGACGTAATTACACTAACACACATGCCACACAAAGTATATAGAGAAAAAATAAATAAGACATGCATATAATATTAAACATAATAATATTGGCTTACAAATTATTGTTAATCCAAAACTTATATAAAAGTAAACAAGTTAAATACCTTAAGTGAAATATAAATAAACTATTTTGTTTACTTTACGGTTTTGCTATTATCATATCCGTTATTCGGCAGACAGACCTGATGGTAAGTGATACTCTTGCCCATAACAATGTGGCGCAATTTAAGATGGTATACACTGCACCATATAGCATTCGTCGCCTCAGTTTTTTTTTTATACTACTATGCGACGAGACGAGCAAGACGTTCACCTGATGGTAAGTGATACGCTTGCCCATGACAACGCGGTGCTAGTTAAGATGGTACACACTGCACCACATTGCGCTCGTCGCCTTGAGACATAAGGTGTTAAGTCCCGTTACCCCAGTAATTACACTAGCTGCAGCGCCACTCAAACCGGAACACAGTAATGTTCGCACACTACTACTTGCCGGTTGCAATAGGAGCTGCGGTGGTACCCATCCAGACGGTCTCCGGCAACAGAGACCTACCACCAATAAAACATAACACCAGGATAACATTTTAGTTTCGTCACCCCAGTAATTTTACTATCTACAGCGCCATTCAAACCCACACACAGTAATGTTCTAGACTGTCTAGTTAGTACCTACCTAGACGGTCATCGACAACAGACATCTACCACCAGTAAAACAATAAAAACTTTCCAGCATCGAACTGTGCACCTTCGTGTTTGAAGGTAAGCATCTGCGCCGTGGTTTAAATTACGCAAAGCATCGCACGTACCATGTTAATGTGTGATTAGTAACGATATTCTCACTAATTATACCAGTTAGTGCTTTCACTGTTTAAATTTGTTTAATGAGTTTACACTGGTACACTTGGTGATGATGATGAGGTGTAGTATGAGTCACTGGTGCTTTCACTGGTAGAGGATACTCCTCAAAGTATACTAGCATGTAATGAAGTTTCGAGACTTGTGAATCTAAAGTTTTTTATTTGAATCCTTCTTCTGTTATTTCTTCAGATCCAGAAATTCAAACACAGAGGATATCAGAGCTGCCTCTTCAAACGAACTATCATATGTTGATGAGATTTTTAGTAATGATAAAAGTGATAGAGTCCAAAGCTTGTCTATATAACTCCAGCGCTTCTATATTAACAGCTGGAATAGACATTCTTGTTTAAATAAACCTTTTCATCAATCATACTCTACACCATGTGGCCTGTAATCGAAGCAGGGACTGTAGCATAAGACAAGCAACTGCGCCAAGGAGACAGTTAAAAATGTAATCCCATGTGTATGATTAGACAGCGAATTAACCCGCCTTTATGTTTTGGTCGTATAATGCGTGAGCCGTTTTGGCCGCGTAACGAGACATCACCACTTTCTTTTAATTAGCAGGGATTATTTGGTGAAAGTGTGTTTGCTTCGCCGCGGAACAATTGTATGAGATGACGTCATTTCTTTTAATATATAACTTTTTAAGTAATACCATCGTGGTGAATTAAGTTAACAATTACATTCATATTAAAATGACTTGGAATTTTTAAAAAAGTCTATGACTTCATTAGTATTATATTTTTTTGCATATTTGTTGTTCAGTAGTATAAGTCTTCTTTTCTCTCTCTCTTCCTTCTCTCTCACGAATTACGTATAACAAAATTTATTATGGGCCATGTCAATTAGAAACAATTGTTTTATTCGCCGAACTACAATAAATAACAATGTGTCGTTAGTTAGGATGATATACACTGCACCATATTTTTCTCTTCGCCTTAAAACATACGCCTTGATACTTGTAACGTAAGATTCCACTACTCCAGTAAATTGTAACAAATACAATAAAAAAAATATAAATAATTTAAAAAATGATTACTGCATTTAAGTAACTTTTATAGTACTTCGATTTAATAATTTTTATTGATAAACTACATCGATGGAACAGCGACATCTGTCGGTGGACTTGAAACGAAAAGATCTTTTTAAATCGGTTTCGTAACTGACTCAACAGATGGCGTTAAAGAATAAATTAAATCTTTTATTTGTATGACATTTATTTCACACACGTTATTTCTCCATATTCACCTAATTTAAATAAAAAATTAATTGCGCAATATTTAAAGTTACCTGTGAATAGGAGTTATTGTAACATATAAAACATACACGACACTTATAATAGACAAAAAGTAAATTCGAATCTGTATTACATTGTTTTATTCAAGAACTAACATATTTTTTGCATAACTAAAGGGAAACGTACTCGCCTGGTGGTAAGTGACCTGTCGAGAACACCAGAGGTATTACAAGCGTATTGATAACCCCGAAGAAAACTTTTTACCCCATCAGAACTCTGTTTTGAAGCTCCTAGAAACCTTAGCACCTCGTTCTACAACTTTAGTGTTCTCGGAAGAAAAGATCTCTAAATCCGGACCAATCAAGACCATTGGGTTTCGAGAGTATAACCCAGTTATTATTTAACTCAGTTGCATTTAAGAGGAATGTTTATCTCGTTAACATCACGCTGACTTGTAAATCTGTGTGATTTTTCTAAACTGAATAGCGGGCGAGTTTTTTTTTATTCTAAGTATACTTCGTCATCCAATTATATCAAGAATGAAAATAAAAAACTAGTCAAGTTCGCATTCCGATTCCGGCTCTGATTTTTAATCTCCCACGCCACTGGAATGGTAGATCTCCGGACGGTTCGCCGTTTAGCGGTCACCAGCGGCGCTCCCACGGCGCGTACTTGAATTGTTAGGCGATGGTGAACTTTTGCCTCGTCACGCTACAACTACACTGTAGTTAGACGAGACGAATTAAAATCCTATTTTTCCCGTCCCCTCAACTCCCAATAGAAACGGAATTGACTAATATTATTATTATAAATCAATTGAAAAATAGTTTATCAAACGATCAAGATCTTGAATATGGTAATTGTTGCTGATTTATGGATTTAGAGTGAATGACAACAATCCCTTCACTAGTCTCCTTAACCGTATTAGCGATGGGATATATGAAGGCGCGAAAGCGTTTTAATAATCATTTGATTATTAAAATTTCTTTATTTGTAATTTTAAATACAATTAAGAAACGATTTCTTAAATAAAAGCGTGTTTTTGTAATTCTTGCGTGGGTAGAAATGAGAACGCGTCGGCGGTATCGACACAGTCGCGCTCCGTCCGCAGGAGTGTACGGACCTCATAAGAGATCGTTGCGCTGTTGTAAGAAAATAAGAAGATTCTACATAACTACGTTTTGATTTTTTTAAACCGGTTATCCTCAAAATTATGTTAGTAATGTCAGTGCCGCTGACATAATGTTTTTAAAAATCATTTTAGAATCCGGTGCTCCGACGCTTATATTCTTTATTCGATATTCTGACGAAACAAGAGATTCACCTGGTGAAGTTACAACTGTCTATAACAATGTGGCGCTAGTTAGGATGATATATACTTAACCACGTTACGTTGTCTTGAGACTTCAACTTTTATTGAATTTCTTTACACCAGTCAAACAGTAATTGTACATTAATACCAATAAACATTTAAAATGTTCATTACTGCAATATAATTAAAGACCACATTGTTATTATTTATGTATAAAGCAAGTTCGTTATAGTAATAAATCGTTCACGGTCATCGGATACCGGCGCCTACGTAACGTTGGAAGGATCCTGTATACTTGTTAGTCGTGACCTTATACTTGTTACTGTGTACGTAGTACATTCACACTTCACTGCTGGTAGGTCTAGGTAGGTACCAACGCAGTGACTATTTCTGACGCTAAACAGTAGTATGCAAACATTACTGTGTTCTGCCTGAAGAGGGTAGCTACTGAAATTACTGGGGTAATGAGATTTAACCCTTTATGTCCCAAGGCTAACAGTGCAATGAAGTGTAGTGTATACCATCTTAACTAGTGCCGCGTTGTTATTGGCAAGTGTATTAGTTACCAACAGGTGACCGTCTCGCTTGTTGCTTGGCCGAATAAAAAAAACTTCAAGAGCAAGTAGAGAAGTAGATTGTCGTACTTAAAGGCTTTAAGCTTCCAAATAAATTCGTTATTAGTTTTTTGACGCCACGAGCTGAAGAAGGCTACCGGCTTCTTCGGATAAAGTTATTTAGAGAAAATATAAAACATAACTATTATTTAAAAAAAATCTAAATATTCGGGATTCAATTACTTTATAAGATTAGAATGTACCGGAATGGCCCAGGGGCTAATTTTCATGCTTTGGACACAAAGGTCATGAGTTCGATTCTCAGCGAGAATTTTCATTTTTGCTTTTCTCTCCTTCCACATTGCTTAGTTTGACCTTACATATCTCCTTAACTGGAAAAGCTTTGCACTTTTTATTTCGGTTTTTCGTCTCCTTATCCTACACTTCATTTTTATCCTGAAAGAGCTCTTCCGGTTTAATATAATAGTTACAAGCATTATGGAGTATTTAAGTCAGCGCCTCAGTCTCTTTTAAGCTGATGTAATCAGGTGATGGGGATCAAAAAGAAATTTGGTTTCCGCGCGTAATTAAAATATACAGTTGGATAAATTTTAGTGGCTGGACGAAATGATCAGAGTTAAACTAGTATGCTTGTATATTAGTATGGGTTACCGTTATATGGACCGCATCGGACTTTGACGGAGAGCCGTGATGACCTACTGACGATAGTCTGCATGAGAATAAAGCGCAGTGCACACTGTACGTTTAAATTTTGTGTAACTACTTTTGAGACGGCGCGAATTGGATTATATGAAACGAAAAAGTGTAACGAAAAAAAGAGACGAATATAAATGTATTTAAAGATTAGGATGCGAGATAAAGATGAAACCTTCTTTAGTTTCCTTATCCTTCGTCTCCTCTTTGTGCTATAGTTCATAGCTTCTCCACAACTCTACTAGAGAGAAAGGGAGAGAGGGAGTGAAACATTGAAATCCACAGTGGTTTATTTTCTGGTGTCGTAATGACTCGTGCACTTTTAAAAATTCTGTATTTTATGTAAAAACATTGTTGATACAGATTTACTAAGTTTTTATCGTGTTACTGCTGCACTACTGTGTTCTGATTAGAAGAGCTCTGTACCAAGTGAAGTTACTGTTGTAACTAATCTTAACTCGTGTCTCAACGAGCGCATTGTGCTGCAGTATATATCAATGTTGTGAGTGGAAGCACAAGGATATCGGTTTTAAAAGTGGGACGTTTTGGTATTTCTCAGAAGATATCACGTTAAAATATTTCTTTATGAAGGAGTTGTGTTGTACAATACAGGTTACGTGGCGGTGACTCGACCCGGACGTACAACGGTCTTCACAGGACTGACCCACTTCACCAACACTAATATCTTAATGTTATTCTATTTACTCCAACGCATTGATAGCTTACGTAACTTATTTCTGATTTTTCTACAAATTATTTTTTATTTAAGAGAAACTCATGCTTTTTGGGAAAGTTTCCGATATTTCTTTTGTAAGTCTGTTTAATTATTCAAAATGAGCGCGCTTCTAAATCTACAGCCTCATTGACACTTAAAATCATGTGAAATTGGTGTAAAATGTTGTCCGTTAACAAAATGTATGTTAATCTTTATATTAAAGACATTTTAGAATATGGCAACAAAACTAAATACTCTTCGTAATTGTATAAATGTCGTTGTATTTGCCTAACGCGCGGTTGATGTTGCGTCGTGTGCGATTTCTGTTACTTGCCGCCGCTTATTAGCGGTTGATGTAATTTGACGCGTTCGGTTTCTTGTGGTTGCTTTTATATTGCACACCGTTTCGTTGGTTTTTTTATCACTACACTAAAATGTAGAGTTTAAACATCCTTTTAAACTTCTAACGCTTCTCATTCGACTCTTAAATACTTAGACATGGACATTTAAATGTTTTCTCCAACTTCAATTTGGATATGACAACCAATTGACACACCGTCATCACATCTATTAAAGAGAGTCTTGGATTAGTCATTACTTTTTATATCTCAGAAATAGACAATTTGAAAGTATTTCCATGTTTTCCTTACCAGAGACAATCTTGTAGCTTAGTACCACAAGCACTATGTTGTAAAAACGTTTGTCTATATCTCTATCTGTATCTACTGTTCCTGTTATAAGTAATGGTGTATTACAATGTTCTGATTTGTGGTGTAGCTAGTAAAAATACTAAGTAACGAGACCTAACAATCGCTTGTATTAATTCGGTATTGTTTGATTCTTGTGAACAAGCATATCACTTGCCATCAGTTACACGTATTGCTAGTATCTTCGTTTCATTATTAAAAATACGAACAATATTGGGAATGGTGTGCTTACAAAGACACACTGACACCATGACTTTCCTAGTGTCGATACGAACACAAGGTTCGTTGTGTGCGTATGATGAAAACGATCCGATTTCCATATGAAGTGTCGCAATGAAGCCACTTCGCTATTGTAAGCTGATTGCGATCTAATAGGTTCATTGTACCGAGTACGGCGGGCGACACAAGTGTAACATTATCCAGTCTGAGTATGGGTTTAGTAAGGTTAAATTTAAATGAATATATATTACACTCTTACAAAATTAACAGCTGTATTATAATGATGAAAACCTAAACAATATCCTAATTAATACTTATAGAAATATTCTAAAGCTGGAGAGATAAGTTCCACCCGTCGTCATCATCATCATTATCAGCATATACATGTCTATTGCTGGACTTAAGCTTTCTTCAATACTTTTCACACCGATTACATCGTCGATCCACTTTGTGGAGCACCTCCCAGCAACTTCATTACCATCAGTCAAAAGACGTCCACTGCAGGACATAGGCCTCCTCCAAATATTTCCGCGCCAATTGAAACGGAGTTCTTTTAGCGATCAGATCATAGGTTCATCATAATTTTAGCAAATCATGTCTGTGTTTAGTTTATGACTAAGTTGAAGATAAAAAGCAAGTAAGTATGCTAATTCAATACATTCAGCGCGATTAAAATTAAATTATATTCCGATTCTAATTTACTTTGAAACATGACCTCTTGGTCAATCGTTCTACATATTGAAATTAAAAAAAAAAACTCGTAAACCCGCTACGTGTGTTTGTTTTTGAACGGCAAGTCGTGGTAGCCGGCCGCCCGATTATTTCACGTGTCGCAATATGACCCTGTACCGAATGTAAGCCGCTATTCTGCCGCCGTAATGAGTTCTGCTTAACGATCGCTACAACAATTCACCTGCACCTTAACCGACACAAGCAGATTTCGATGTTGCCTCCTCCAATAAATTGTCTATGGTACGCTTTTTGGCGGGAGTGAACAGTTGTCAAATTTTGACATTTAACAAACGATTGAAATGGAGTAAATATATAAATGGGTTTTTTAGCAAGAACTTGAACTATTCTAAGTTGCGGTAGATTTTACCATCGATTTACCGTTTATGATGTGTTAGTGTGTGTGAAGAGCGTTGTAGTTAGTGAAATTAGTGGGGTAAAGAAACTTAACTGGTGCAGTGTATATCATTCTAAATAGCGTTGTATTGTTATGGGCGGACGTATCACTTGCAATCAGGTAAACGTTTTGACAATATTTGAAGATAATTACAATAGAATATGTTCGTTTGCGAGTGCGTGGTTGTGCATGGTTTCTATACGTCTTTAGGTTACACTGCTGATAAGATCTGAATATGAGCAGACAATGCCGTTAAATCTTTTCATGGAACTGATGATCTCGTAATGACCATGGTGTAGTATCTCAGCATGATTACTTCTAACCCCTCCTTAATTCTACTAAATCTTTCATCTCTTAAACAGATTCTGCTGAAATATTTTTGTTCTATTTAATTTTTACTAAAATCAATAGCAGATGAGACATATACGAAGAATATGTTTTTTTAATTCTCAATATTACAATGCTCTAGAGATGAAGTCGTCGGACATTTCGGCTGGTGTAGAGGTGACCGTGGCGCGGTGTTTTGTAGTGACCGAAACCGACACCTGTAGGAACCGGTTCGGAGTCGCGTCGCCAACCTAACGCGTTTCTTTACACGCATACACGAAACATAAACAACAGTTGTACTCGCAATATTTTTTAGAAAATACGACTGTATCGCGTGGGTCATAAAAAATATTAATTATTTCTACATATATAAGCAAAGAAAATTAATAACGTTACTAAAAATTAAAACCAACTAGCTTGTATTAAATTGTAGGTTAGAAAGATTTTAAGTCTATTCTGGCGTTCCTTGGGAAAGGCCTATGTCCAGCAGTGGACTGCGGCGGGCTTTTGACGATGACAAGTCTTTTGTGCAACTTATGGAGAATATTTTATAATTATATAAAACACAAAAAAACCACTTTCCGACAGTCACCTCACTTACAAGAGAATCAATCTATCGGCGACATCATTATGCTATCTGTCAAGCCAATAGATATATTTTGGAAAATAGGATTTTCGGAACAGGATATTTATACAATGTTTGATTTTTTTTTTGATTTGCTTCTTTTATATGTAACATTCATATTATAAACCTTGAAATGTTAACTATGATAGCAGCCATTTAACTATTTTTATAATTGTAATTAAGTTATGTACATAATGCTGAGTGAGAAAATATTATCATATTAATTTAGAATCATTAAAATTATACTAAACCCGTAGTTACGAATTTTGAAAAAGATTAATATACATATAAATTGTTAATATAGAATATAATCATGTAATACTTATTAAAATAGCGATTATGATTATTTACCTCGTTTGAATATTTAACAAATCCTCATGACACAGCTCACACGAAATATATTATTTTAAAGTAGCACAACACGTTCACAGAATAAAAAGACAGTAACGAGATGCAAAAGGCCTCGTAACAATTCTGCAATTCGTTGCGGTGTAACACGGAACTCGCAAAAATTTCCGAACGTTGCGTCTAATGTTTGTATACTTTTTAAAGATGGCGGACAACGCGCTGAACGTCTCGCGCCATCGGAGCGCGAGGAGTCACTGGTCTGTGTGGACTAGCGGCTGCGTTTAAGATTACATGTCAAATGCAGATACAGTTACTAATTAATTATTTATTATATATTTTTTTAAACCTCGTAATAATGATTATTAAATCAACTTAAAATTCGTACAAATTACTTCTAACCTAAAAATTTACATTCACTCTAGACGCACAAAATATTTTTTTATTGCTTATATAAAATACTAAATGATATGTTTAAATTACTGTGTAAGAAATTAGTTAAAAGTGTTTTAATGTATATTGTTATAATTTATTAACTGTAACTTTGAACACTTAAATAACAATCTGAAATATTCGTTTAATTGATTTAAGATAGACAATATTAAAAATTGAGTATTTAACATTTCAAACAAAATCTAAACCTTTGTAGTTGTCGCCATTTTTGTCATGTTGATTAACGAGCTGGTCAAGTTACAAGAATGGCTGTTGCTCTTACCCTGGAATTATTCTTATTAGTCGCCTTTTACGTCACGCAGTGGGTAAAGTGATAGCAGAACGGTTGGGATGTTATATCTCGATAAATGTAAATATCAAAGTTTTGATAATTTATAATGATTATATAGAAATTTGCAAATTACTTATAATTAGCGCTATAATTATATTGTAAGTACTTCGTGAGTTAAGTGCTGTGCTTATATTAAGTGAAAGTTTACATAATTTAACACAATGTTAATATCTAAGCAAATTAAATTAGGCAGTAATTTGATGGTGTTATGTTATAAAAATACATTGTATTCATCAATTACTTAATAGTCACGTTTAGAAATCATGCAAATATTTAAGTTTTTTGTTGATTTAACTTCAAGTAAATTTCATATGATGTCAAGTGAGAAGTTAGTGAAGAGTCTTAGTGTTAAGGGTTATAGCTAACTGTGTTGCCATGTAGCTCTGAAATCGAACTGTCAGTCTGTCCTGAAAATGCAGCCAAAAGTATGGTGTATATAATCTATGTATTCACACAGATAATCATATGCTGTTTCCTGTCAAATTTTACTTGTTAATAGTCCAATATAATAGATTGTATAAATAATATTATTTATAAAAAATTTAACACATAAAAAATTAAGAAATATTTCTAGTATTTTTTTTATGTCTTCAACTAATATGTTTTACATTTTTTCTTAAATAATAATGGACTAAAATCATTCGTCGGTAATTGAAAATATAGGCATCAAAATAAAAAACTTTTGTCTCCCGTTAATTTTAGAATTGTCAGTGTATTTATATATGAAGTATAATCTAAATCCTGTTAAAGATATTAAAACAATCAGCCATACTGTTCACGATAATATTAAAAGGTAAACAGGTTAACGATTTAATGTTAAACAAGCAGGAATGTGACTGGTGTTTAGTAATTAGAATCAGCTAAGGTTATGCCTTCACTTTACCTCAACAATCATGTCGGGAGTTCAAACTGTTGCCGGTTTTAATCTATGTAGTTTAAAATATCTATTTGTTATATAGTATTTATAATAAAGAAATGGATTTTAAAGATATTTGTCTATCTGTACGTTGGTAATCGTTGAAACGGTTGAACCTATTTAAGATATTCATTGATAGGTAACAGAAGACTACTGTCATGTAGTTAACAATGCAACTATAACAGTCTTCGAGTTCTCGAGTTTCGGAGGTGGATATAGTAAAAAAAAAATTAAGAGAAGACTTAGAACATGATTTAATTAATAAAAAGACAAGGTTAAAAAACACCGTTAAAAAGAATTCAGATCCAGTTTCACCGGTGTTAGGATTTGTTAAAAAAAGTACTCCGACGTGATTACTTCCTCCTCCGAGTACGATTCATCGGTCTACTGGGATTCCTTTGAAGAAATGACAGAACACGATGTAGTTTCGTTTCGTCGTTTTTGTTGCCGTCCGAAAGCGTTTTTCTATACAGTCTCATGACAATGTATTTCGTAATAGAAGTTTAATAGAAGCCGTCGGACTTTGATCGTACGGCCCCCAAACATGTAGTGTATTCATTTTTACAGTATGTTTATATAAGTTTTATTAAAGTGACTTTTGTCGTCAAGCGGTTTTGTGAAAACATTAACCTGTCACTGCTGGTAGATCTCTGTCAGAGACCGTCTAGGTAGGTACCACCGCAGTTCCTGTTTCAGCCGTCATATAGTAGTGTGCAAACATTACTGTGTTTCGGTTTGAACCGCGCTGTAAGCTAGTGAAATTACTGGGGTAACGAGACTTAACACCTTATGTCTCACGACGAGCGCAGTGTGGTGCAGTGTATACCATTTTAACTAGTTATTTGGGCAAGCGTATCACTTAACATCAGGTGAAAGTCTTTCTCGTCTCGTCGCCTAGATGAAAAAAAAACAATAATATTTTTACATTACTCCCCATTAGTAATATACTGTTGATATACGCCTCTACGGTTTCAAGTGCGACGTTAATATTTATATCGATATTTTTTTAATACAGGTAATGTGCCTGAGATCATTCAATCGCTGCTTTTATTCTTTTCAACGACTTCTGTGTAACTTCAGCACGGAGAAGGCACCTCGTGAGGATAATGACCAAGTTAGTGTTATTAGTAAGAGAAACTTTGCTAACTTAAGAATAATACTTGATACGTAATTATTGAAGTCGCAGAGCGAAATTTCGTATAGCGCAGCTCTCGCTGTTGTAGGTTTTAATTTAATAGTAAAATTATAGTTCAGTAATAATAAAAACGCTTGTATAACCTCTAGTGTAAAATATTCTTAGAAAAAAATCAGTTCTCTTAAAGAAGCTGCACAACCGGAGGATAAACAACTTTTGCGAACACTTTCATGTGACGTATCGCATAGTGTGCCGCGCCTTAAATTCACAAACTGCTATTATCTGGTTATAAATTAACTACCGCTTGGTTACTGGTTTAGACAGATAAATAATTAAAATATTTATAGCTGAATTAATAGACAATTAATAATTATATTTTAGATTGTAAATGTTTCTTCTAACATTATTATTACAATTTTGATGGTAAGTTCTCTTATCGGTGATAAAATACAAAGCAGTATTTTACAAATACTAGGTTGAAATACTAATAAAGTTTCTAACAGAAAAGGAAATAAGTAACAAATAAGTCATTATGTTATTTGTAAGATGCTTGTTTATATTTTCAAATCTCCATCTACTTTGTTTCGTGGTTCATCACTTCCACCGATGGTCGTTTTAAATGAATCGATAAGCATACAAGTAATAACGCCGAAAGTGTTGTCAGCTAAAGTAGTAAACAGGACGCGGCGGGCGTCACCCGATGACACCGAAATATAAAACAAAAGGTGAAAGCCATACTGCCTTTGCAATCAATCACTCCGATAGCATTTTACGTATATTTTTAAAAAACGAAGTAATGAACATTAAAAAACAAAATTATTTTTGACGTGACAACGTCTATTAAATTGGTATAAGATAGGACGCGCGTGCTGAGAAATGTCCCGCACATAAGTGGGCGTGGCTTACGCCGACCGCTAAGTCGGTATGCGTTTGCCCGAATTGGTTGAAAGTAAAAGATGTATTCTATTGCTCAATAATAATTAGAAATAAAATCCCTAACAAATATAATTGAGAGTTAGTATAACTTGATTTGTAACCCGATAAACATGTCAAACAAACGACCGTTTCCAAAACCATTAAAAGAGAACGAACGATTCATTAAGTAATAATAATGAAAGGCATGTAATTTAGAATAATAAAATTTATTATCAAAATTTTTTGTGATATAATTAATAGACGTTGTCACGTTAAAATACATAAGTGCCCTGCACATATAACCCAGAATTTTTTTTTTGTATATTTTTTGTAGTAGGCTGTATGTTCTCCGATCTTTGCCTGCCTCAAATGTGACGAATTGAAAATATGACGTACATGGTTGCATTTGAATTTATGTCTGTCATTAATAATTAAAACAAGGTGTTTTACATGTTTAATAGTATTATTTTTGTTTGAAAATCAACTTGAATGGAAACTTTTATAAGCAGTAACTATTTTGGTGATTTTTCGGAGTTTCTTCTCTCGGTTATTAATTATTCATCGTTATCATTATTATAGTCGTATAACATTATGCTATAAATTACGGAAGCCAATCCAGTTGATTTATTGTTTCTGTTTTTATTTTCTTTATTTACAACATTAACACAGTCAACTAAATGGACATGAGTTTCAGTATAAGGACCATGAAAGGGCGAACAGTAGTATTGGTTATACATATTTAGTTTTACATATATAATTATAGGTACCTATGAAATTGCCGTATTATAAGAAATAAGTTAAAGTATTTTTCACGGATTTTTTTTATTTCTTTACATCAAAGTATTCATTCATACAACTGATACATCTTTGCCAAATCAGTGGCTGTTTATTGATGCCTTTCTTAATATCTTCTGGACGGTAGGCAACAAACTCTTCGAAGGCATTAAGTACTGCCTCCCATGCCTAGCATATAAGAATATCGTCAAAATGTCCGTCTTACTACTTTCAACAATAAATTTCTATTATATGTAACGAATGTTTGCTTTATAGAAAACGTACGGACGGACTTTCTTTTGTAACAATCTATGACAAATGCTTGAGCCGAAACGTTGCGGTAACTTAGTATAACTTAATGTTATGAGGTATTATTTGATGGATCTACGAAAAGAGAAAACTGTATTGTAAGCTGATATAACTGCGCGTGATAGTATTTGGCCTTTGATGTGCGGACCAAGTGTTAAGATGTAACGGGTTATGTTCTTTATTCATATTATGGGTTTTATAATTACTTCTATAGTTATGATTTACACCTGCCTAAGCTTCTCACCATACATGGGCTTGGCTGATAGAAAACTCTTATTAGCATCAATACATGGTCTATGCCATATTAATAATAAGTGATCAAAAAAAAAAAAAGTTGATGATACTGTACACATAAAACATTTAAATCTGCTGTTACTTCATATTATCATTTAAATGTTAACCATTTTTTGACAAGATAAGTTCGTGGCGATCAATTGAAAAATTACATTTTAAATAATGAACTATATTATACTATATTGTTTAATATAATTTATGGCGGATAAGATTCATAACTTAAACAGTTCTGAAAGGACTCTCACTGCTGGGATTAGTGGTTTTCTCTCTGAAAGAAAATTATTAAGGCCATTATTCTATCACGCTAGCTAGCTAAATGTAAAATGGCGAACGTCGAGTGTCTTCAAAATCTCATGTTTTTGGAATAGCCGAAAGCTGGCAGAATCTGAACGCATATAGCAATCGATCAAAGACCATAATGCTTTATAAAACAGATCAAATGGAGATTTCATGCAAAATTAGCGATAAACTGGACTTGAAGATAAAATAATAACGTAAGTTTAAAATATAAGAATTAAATTACTACACAATTCAAATTATTTTTTATAGTGCTATAAATAGATTACTTAAAATAGGCTTGGAATTAAAACATTTTAAACAGAAATGCAAGCGCTAAAGTTTGTAGTTAAAAACAAAACAAAAAGTTGATAATCTATTCAGTTAGTAGTGTTATTACTAGGGCAACGAGACTTAACACTTTATGTCGCAAGGCGACGAGTGCTATGTGGTGCAGTGTATACCATCTTAACTAGCGGCACGCTGTTATGGGCAAGCGTATCACTTACCATCAGGTGAACGCCTGGCTCGTCTCGACCTTCCATAGAAAAAAAAAAAGTTAAAATAAACCGCTGTAAGTTTATCAATTGGGCAAGCGGCGGACAATTACATAAACGCCCACCTCTCCCACAACCTTTGGGCCGCGGCCGCAACTTGTTTTCAAGTAACTTGTGCGCTAAGTTATAAAGTTGAATTTGTCCCAGCAAAGTGTGCAGCAAATGTAAGGTTATTCAATTGTACAAGTGATGGGACCATTCATCACAATGACAGGTCACTTTCGAAGCGAAAACAGTGATTACCGGAGAACATATTCTGCATTTTTGTCTCGGCGATGGCACAGCGGTTAGAGTACACTATTCAAAATTCGATTCTTAAATTTTAACAAGCTAATACCAGTTTACTACTTAACTACTTCATAATAACGCTGTAGTAAATGAAATTACTGGAGGTAATGTATCGTAATCACAGTGGCGTACTAGGGAGGGGGCGGGGGGTGCGGCACTTACCTTGGGCGGCATTTTTTATATTTACTTATAGTTGTAAAGAGCAACTTAATCATTTCATATTTATTTTCTTTCTTGAATAATAAATGATTATTATAAGTTTAATATTTGATTTATATAAATTATGATTAACTATATGATTTCGAATAAAATTTTCAATATACCATCCACATGGTATATTCACCATCGAAGAAAAGTATTTATTGTTTCTACTGCAAACTGTTTGATAATCTTTGTCAAGCAGGTTTTAATACGGAAAATGATTTTAACAAGAAATTACAAATAATATAAATTTTGAGAGCATTATACACGATTTTTCTAGTATGAAAGCTAGAAGAGTAGATATTATATAAATATGTTTACGAGTGCATAGAAATATGTCTAAAAACATTTACTCTGTGTATTAATTAATATTGATTAAATAACTTAATAATTTATTTATGTGTGTTAATTTATAAAAACCATTATTTGATTGAGTTATAATAGAAAGGGCGGCAAACTGGAGATCGTCCAGGGCGGCAAAAGTTCTAGGTACGCCACTGCACTATTCAGAGTTCGATTCTGAAATTTTAACAAGCTAATACCAGTTTAAGAAAGAAAGAAAGAAAGAAAGAAAGAAAGAAAACTTTATTCAACATACATACACAACAGTTGCTAAAAAAAGGAATTACGTAAAACAAAAAACATATTAAAAGTGTGTTGTGACATGATGTTGAACAGGTCTCCACTCAGCATCTACTGCAGCAAGTTTAATGCTGCAGCGCTGATATTATGTGGAGCCTTTACAAAGAGTCGGAGGGCTATATTTATATGGGAATCTTTAAATGGCCATAACTATAAAGAAATAAATAAATGAATAAAGTGGTTATTTAATAATGTAGATATATACATATAATAAATAGTAACAGCAAAAAATATTAACCAAACTAACGAATTGAAAAAGACAATAAATAAAAAGATATATTGGTTATATGTATATCAGACCCACACAACTACTTAACTACTTCATAATAACGCTGTAGTAAATTAAATTACTGGAGCTAATGTATCCTAAATGTGTCTCAAGTTATCTACAGCACAATGTCGTATTACCGCCATATTTGATTGATAGAAGTAACATCATTATAAACATCAGTTAACTTAATATAAATATTATACATTTAAATGTTTATCAATGATATCAATCGCAAATAAAATACAGTTAATTATAGAAACGAATACTTTTATAATAAGTATAAATATAAGTTGTTAACTCTGTATAAGTAATAATATAGTGAAGAAGAAAACTATTTGTAATTCGTTATCAAGTTTAGTATTATAATTAATCTTCGTTAGCGTTAACTCGTTGGCGAATCTTAACTTTAACATGTGGGATTATGTGAACGGCTTTTGTTATAATTAGCTTACCGCTCACTTGCATCCAGACTTCAATCGTGAAGTGAGCTGACCGTAAATATCAGTTAAGTTATTTTAGAACAATCGGAAGCGTCATAATTGTGATATGACGCAAACGGCTCCGGTTTGAATGGGGCCCTTATCATCACACTCAAAATGGCCGGTCAACGACACGCCCCAGAATATATTATGACGCAGCTTCTGATGCTGATATATCTATCTTAATAATTGGTAGGACTCTGTTGCCGGAGACCGTCTGGATGGATACCACCGCAGCTCCTATTGCAACCGACAAATAGTAGTGTGCAAACATTACTGTGTTGTAGTTTGAAGGGCGCTATAGCTAGTGTAATTACTGGGGTAACGAGACTTAACATCTTATGTCTCAGGTGACCAGCGCAATGTGGTGCAGTGTGTACCATCTTAACTAGCGCCGCGTTGTCATGGGCAAGCGTATCACTTACCATCAGGTGAACGTCTTGCACGTCTCGTCGCATAGTAGTATAAAAAAAGAGAAGATAATTAATCATTATTATATACCTCATTTTCTTTAGTCTTAGGTCACTTCTTTGCAATAAAAAGCTGAACGTCAAGCTACGAATGCGATTAGTGCGCTGTTACGTTTTCTCTATTCTACACGGAGTTGAAGCGTGGACCTTTACAGAATCAATGAGCAAGAAAGTTGAAGCTTCCGAAATGTGGGTATATCGGAGAATGCTGAGGATATCCTGGAAAGACAAGGTTAAAAATGTAACAGTACTAAAACGCATGAATAAAAAACAGAAGTGTTATATACAATTAAAAGAAAGATGGAATACTTAGGGCATATAATGAGAAACGTAAAGTATGAACTGCTGCAGCTCATCGTGCAGGAGAAGATTCGAGGAAAGCGAAGTGTGGGCCGAAGGAGATTATCCTGGCTAAAAAATCTACGCCAGTGGTGTGGAAAGAGCACCCGTTCCCTTTTCAGAGCCGCGGTATCGAAAGTTCAGATTGTCTTAATGGTCGCCGACCTTCGAAAGAAGATGGCACTTTAAGAAGAAAGAATATTCCTCATTTACCTGATGATCCATGATATACTCCACCACATTGTGCTCCTCGTCTAGAGAAATCGACGGTTAAAAAGAAGTGACATAATTTAAAAAAAATCAGTCTCTCTTCTAAAAGTTGCAATTTTAAGAATTTATCATTTTAGATATTAAACTTAATTTCAAAATAGGTTTGGGATATGTCACTTTTCCATTGAACAGACGAAATGTTAAATCTAATTACTTTAGTAATTTCACTAGCTACAACACCTGTCAAACTGGATCACAGTAATGTTGTAAGTAGAAATAGACAGGGAACCTGACACCGGTAAATTAATTACGTCTGATAGTATTTTTAATAGTTGTAAGATTCTATTATCTATGGTTAGTAGTTGTCATAGTGTTACTGTGTACAAAGAAATGGTGAAGAAAAGTAACCTACACCCTCCTTCATAACTAAAGCATGGACAGTAGATAGAAGGACATAGAAGTAATGTAAAAACTAATAATATTAAATATATCAATGACAGAAATATTCTGTAAGTTTTTTCATATTATTATTCTTTATATAAATGATTAATATCTAACTTGTGATTGCGATTGCTTCAAAGAAATTACATCACAACAATGTTTTTATTTCATAAAAGTGACGTATTGAAAATTTATAACTTTAACCCTGAACTCTTACCTTATCACAAATGTTGAAATATTTTATTTTTATTTTTAACAACATTATAAATTCTCCACAAGTCCCAACAATTTAAATGCCAAATACATTAAATAGCATCTATAAATAAATCAATAGTTGACACCGGCTCAGGGTTGCCAGGTTATAATGTCTTTTCCTTTAATACCACATTTTATTTTTATGTTATACTATTTATACCGTTATATTAACATGAATATATGTGTAAACATTTATAAAAAAAATCTTAAAAATTACAACATAATTATGTAGTATAAATTATAATTTTTTGTACTAAACACACTTAAATGTATCTGTGATAGTTTTTTTATTGTCTTCAGTTCGTATTCTGTATACGGAAACTTTAACTCGGATGAAGGGGTGAAAAGTCAGAAATGATCTAAAGAAGTTTTGCAGCCAAGAAATTTATATACAAGTATTTTTAAATTAAAAGTAGACAGTAGCTGGTAAAATTATCAAGCTAAGAGACTACTGTTTGTTTCAGTACAGACTATTTACTTTTTTTAACTACGATGCAATTAGCTAATATTTGAAGTCAATTGCAAATGGTGCTAAATAGCATAGCTGTGGATGGTGAAGTGTAGGCAGGTTGACAGTTTTCGGAACTTGTCACCATTTATTTTAAAGAGTTTGATGTAACAAATTGTTATTACACTTGAGCCGTTAATATTAAACTAATTGTTGCCTATCAACTGCAATCGGTAGCCCTGCATGACGGATGGCTTCAACGCTGACAAATGGGTCAACGAAATGTCGGTGCCGAACGGCGCCTGCGCGGGCCGCCTCTGACCAGCGCCATCTATTGGCGCCATCATTAAATTACTACAGTTCCAGAATCACTATTGCAAGCATGCTTTGTTACGAGACATTATTTCGAAGTTTAAGTTTATATTTAATTTAATATATATTACCTCCTCAAGCAAATTAATTTGCTTTTAATTTTAAATAGGCCATCACTTTACCTTAATTATACATGATGTTAAATACTCCGGACACGTAGGTGCCACCGCAACTCTTATTACTGCCATCAATCAACTCTGTGTATACATTACTGTGTTCCAGTTTGAAGGATGTTGTTGCTAGTGAAATTACTGGGGCAACGAGACTTAACATCTTATGTCTTAAAGCGATGAGCGCAATGTGGTGCAGTGTATACCATAACTAGCGCCGCGTTGTTATGGGCAAGCGTATCACTTACCATCAGGTGAACGACTCGCTCGTCTCTTCAAAAAATATTGCAACGGCTTATAACATTTTAAAGGATCTATTTAGTCAGATGAAAGAACAGATGCGTCATGTTATTCACAATAGCAATCCGGAGATGTTGGAGTGGGCTAACACCGACTCTAAGTTGGTGCAATAAATCATTCAAGTTGCACACCGCCCACTTAGTTTTCGGGCATCATTTATCAACGTTTTGTATTGTAATTTGATTTTCAAGGTAGTAGTGAACAGGTAGTATAATAATATAGTAATTACAGTGTGGGTAAGAGACGTGCGATACTATTTTAGATTTAATATAATATTATATAACTTCCGTTTTGGTTAATGTCTTAAATAAATAAAAAGGCAGATAAAATACTTAATTTTTTTTATGATATTTCATAGTTTAAAGATCTATGATATTTAAAATCATTAGATCTAATACCATCTTACTTTTTCAGTTCACATAACGAAGTGACTAGAAGAGAAGGAGTTTATCATAAACTTATACACTTGACGTTGTTTGTGAAGTAAGAAGCTTAGTCTCGTTACCCTAGTAATTTCACTTGATACAGCAGTACTCAAAACAGAACAGTAATATTTGCATACTATTGTTTGTAAGTAGAAATAGGTAGGTGGCACCTATCACAGTATATATTATTTGTACCTATAAAAATATAAAACGTATGCAGAAATTTTTATTTTCTCAAAACGCCAATTTAATATTTTTTAAGTGATATTTCTTAATCAAAAACATATATTATGTGGTATTATAATAACCACATTAACGTTTGAAAAACGTCAATTTCTTTAGAATTCTCGATTGCAAGATGTTGCGACAAGAATTTTATTACTTCACGTAAAATTAACATTTTGAAACAAAACTTATTTGTTTCACTGAAAACATATCAGTTTTGAGACGAAAATCTAGTTCTAGAGCTAAGAACTATGATACTAAACCCTTTATATGATATACTAAGACTGCTTATATTAAAATCCCAAAAGATCTTGACTCGATAATATGAATAGGATGAGGATTTTATTTTACTATGTACTTGGAAATAACTAGAAATAAGAAGAAAAGACGACGCATGCGTCTTTTTATCCGGGTCTCTATTACCTTATAAGATTAGAATGTGCCGGAAGGGCTTAGGTGCTTATTTTCAGGCATTAAAGGTTAGATTCTCAGTGAAATTTTTATTTCAAATTCTTCGCCTCCTTATCCTGTACTTCATTTTATCCTGGAAGAGTATCCATGTAGCTCTACTAAACTACCGTTTAAAAGTTACAAGCGTTACGGAGAATTTAAATTAGCGCATCAGTCTCTTTAACGCTGATGCAACCAGGCGATAAAGAGTAAAACCTGGTAATCTAAAAACGGCTAAATCATTATAAAAAACTCCATCGTGACGTTTCAAATGTAAAACTTATCACATACCTAAGGGTTAGGTTATTAATATGTTTTTTTTATTCTACGAAGCGACGAGACGAGCAAAACTTTCACCTGATGCTAAGTGATACGCTCATAACGTACCGCTAGTTAAGATGGTATACACTGCACCACATTGCGCGTCGTCTTGAGACATAACGTATTAAGTTTTTTTTTTATACTACTATGCGACGAGACGAGCAAGACGTTCACCTGATGGTAAGTGATACGCTCATAACGTACCGCTAGTTAAGATGGTACACGCTGCACCACATTGCGCTCGTCGTCTTGAGACATAACGTATAAGTCTTTTTTTTTATACTACTATGCGACGAGACGAGCAAGACTTTCACCTGATGGTAAGTGATACGCTCATAACGTACCGCTAGTTAAGATGGTACACGCTGCACCACATTGCGCTCGTCGTCTTGAGACATAACGTATTAAGTCTTTTTTTTTTTTTTATACTACTATGGCGACGAGACGAGCAAGACTTTCACCTGATGTAAGTGATACGCTCATAACGTACGCTAGTTAAGATGGTACACGCTGCACCACATTGCGCTCGTCGTCTTGAGACATAACGTATTGTCTTTTTTTTTTTTTATACTACTATGCGACGAGGACGAGCAAGACTTTCACCTGATGGTAAGTGATACGCTCATAACGTACCGCTAGTTAAGATGGTACACGCTGCACCACATGCGCTCGTCGTCTTGAGACATAACGTATTGTCTTTTTTTTTTATACTACTATGCGACGAGACGAGCAAGACTTTCACCTGATGGTAAGTGATACGCTCATAACGTACCGCTAGTTAAGATGGTACACACTGCACCACATTGCGCTCGTCGTCTTGAGACATAACGTATTAAGTCTTTTTTTATACTACTATGCGACGAGACGAGCAAGACGTTCACCTGATGGTAAGTGATACGCTTGCCCATGACAACGTGCGCTAGTTAAGATGGTACACACTGCATCACATTGCGCGTCGTCTTGAGACATAACGTATTAAGTCTTTTTTTTTATACTAGTATGCGACGAGACGAGCAAGACGTTCACCTGATGGTAAGTGATACGCTCATAACGTACGCTAGTTAAGATGGTACACACTGCACCACATTGCGCTCGTCGCCTTGAGACATAAGGTGTTAAGTCTCGTTACCCCAGTAATTTCACTAGCTTGTTGGTACCTAGACGGTCTGTAGCAACAGAGACCTACTACCAGTAATAACGTTTAGTTTAAATATTATCAAGGTTTCTGTTTGTCTGTCCGATTGCCATCTGATCAGCAGTTGCGGGCCGTCATCAGTCGAGTGGAGGCGAGCAGGCGTTACGCAACGGGTCCGGCTCGCTCTGTTTGGCACCGAACTGGCACGTGACCGAACGAACGGCGGCAGCCTCTAACCGCTGCACTATTAAAACTATTATATACAAATGCTTATATTTTTTATATACATAAACCAAAGCTTTATTTAAATTTCTCTCGATCAGTTCATTACTAATAGGTTAACGGTGAAGTATGTTCAAGAACACTCAAGCTCATCATCATAAGGTGCACCTTATGAGCACTATTATTATGGCACACTAAAGAGGCATCTTTAAACTGAAGTTTTGCGATCAGAATCAGAAAACTTTTGCGATCTTGTGCTATTATTTTTAACTGATGGTATATTACATTAAAAACTATTTAAACATTTAGTAATTCAATACAAAAAAAAACACTTTTTAAAGGATAACAAACTTGTGTTCAACCCTAACAATGGATCTATAAAATTAGTATTATTTATTAATTGTTATGAATAATGATAACAAAGAAATAGTGCTATTTAAATTGATAATATTGATATTAAAAAATAAATAAATCAAATGCTAAAATGCATCTTCGAAGACAAAGTGCAGAAGTCACCGTTCTCTTACCAAGGTTACGTTTAGCAACAAAATTAATAGCTAGACTTAACTGTAAACCTGTCTTAGACTATCTATTATTTTGTTCTTCAAATGACATCAAGACTATCAAATAAAGATCTACATTTTTTTAAAGCTTACATTAATGACAAAGTCTACATAAGAGATGGCGCTAGTAGTCGGTAAAAAACCGTTCTCTAGCTAAAGACTTAATATTCTATTAAATGATAAAAGATATCATCACGAGCTTTGGAACTTAGACTACATTTCCGTTTAACACGAGTTGGAATCGTAGTCAAACCGTAGTCTATGTTATAGTTATGCCCAATATATAGCATTTTTTTTTTATCTACGAGACGAGCAAGACGTGTTCACCTGATGGTAAGTGATACGCTTGCCCATAACAACGAGGCGCTAGTTAAGATGGTATACACTGCACCACATTGCGCTCGTCGCTTTGATATATATGATATTATGTCTCATTACCCCAGTAATTTCACTGGCTTACACCACCCTTTAAACTGGAACACAGTAATGTTTGCGCACTATTGTTTGGCGGTAGAAACATGAGCTGCGGTGGTAGGTAGACGGTCTCCTTCAATAGAGACCTACCAGCAGTGAAATCTTGATTAATATTTTAATATATAGTAAATTATAAGATTTATAGAAACCCACGATGAGTAGGGTTACACATAATTCCATACTACTTTATCTACAATGAAATGAAACTTGACAACAAATTCACATGGCTGAAGGTCGAAAATAGCGATGCTTGCCCATATTACTATGGCTCACATATGTTCACAGAACACAGCGATGCTCTCGCGGATTTACAATCAGATAATGGTATATCCATCTAAACTCCGTTTAATACAAAATTTTCGCCTCTGTGTTAACTATGTTATAAATTTTGCTTTGATCAGTTTTTGATTATTGATTTGGTTTCGGTAAATCACAATATTAATGCAAAAAAATAAACGCCGTATGAACCTGTCACAGGTAATAAACCTTGGTGCCAATGGTTCAATTCCATTTCGTTACGAAATAACACCGTGGCCTTAGCAATTGAATGTGATAGCAATTAAATTGAGTACTTAAATATAGACACATATTAGTTAAACGAAAAACTTTATAACTCGAAGGTCTCCAGTTCGACTCCATGTTTACACGTGGTGGAGTTTTTCGAACCTGCTAAGTTTAGACCCATACTTAAATTTTAAATCTGCCACTATATAATTCCTGTACTTCAGATATCAATGTATAAGAGCCGAAGTATTAAAGGCAAGATTTCATCACCTTTGGTACTAATGTCACTTAAAAAAATGATATTTCAAACAAGCGTTAGATAAAAAAATATACATTAGACTTTCTTTTAAATTTCTTGTTAGTTCAAAAACTATTTTTAAATTTACTTATTTAAGTGTATATCTTATGATAATTATAATTTCAATACTATTAAATACATATAATAATATATCACAATAGAGATGACCTGTTGTTAAAATTGACAAAGAACGAAATGCAAAACGACTGTGTCCTCGAAATGAACCCGTTTCTAACGTGAACACTAATAACATACTCGTTCTATTATTATTCGTACAATAGTGTAAGCTTTTAAAGTTATCAAACAACTAAAAGAACGAGACAGAAGGAACGAGGAAGCGTTAGTCCATACATAATTTAAAAAATTCTGGGTTATATGTGCAGGGCACTTATGTATTTTAACGTGACAACGTCTATTAATTATATCACAAAAAATTTTGATAATAAATTTTATTATTCTTGTTTGACATGTTTATCGGGTTACAAATCAAGTTATACTAACTCTCAATTATATTTGTTAGGGATTTTATTTCTAATTATTATTGAGCAATAGAATACATCTTTTACTTTTAACCAATTCGGGCAAACGCATACCGACTTAGCGGTCGGCGTAAGCCACGCCCACTTATGTGCGGGACATTTCTCAGCACGCGCGTCCTATCTTATACCAATTTAATAGACGTTGTCACGTCAAAAACAAAAAAGATTAGTTTATTTATATTTACAAGTAAATGAATATTCTCCATATTAGAGCAAGTGTTGTTAAAACGCTTTTGCTTAACGGTTGATGTAGGCGCTAGTGATATCTAGTGGGAATTCCTCACTAGTAGTTGATACTGACTAGTAGTTGATGGTAGAGTTTTTCTAATTCGCTTGGTTAGCTATCACTTTCATTATCAATCTGTCGCTATCATAGAAATGAGTTCCGTTCATATATACGAAAGCAAGAGTTTAAGGCGGGAACAATTTACGATCAACAGTTACTTTAAGTGAACATTTCAATTGTAACAGCAAATAGACTTACCGTCTTTTGTATCAAATTAACGAGTATAATGTAATACGCAGTAAAGTATTTCCGATTGGGGTTTATAAGAGCGTATCTTTTACCATCAGGTCTGAATTTTGATTGTCGCTTTATATGTATTATCATAAATTTCTTTACAAGCTAAAAAATATCGAATATTAATACAGTCATTATTAGTTTTTAATGTAAGTTTTAGTTTAACATTTCATAATATGCGCAAAGTATTTTAAGAAGAAAGAAGAAGAAGAAGAAAAACATTTATTAGGGGATAAGTACATACATAAACATACACATTTTAAAACTGATTTGATTTTTACAAATGTTTTCACGTGATTAAAGTAGTCAAACTGTTATGTTAAAGTATGTATGATTAAAGTAGTAAACTTTGCTGTAGCTAGTGTAATTACTGGGGTAACGAGACTTAGCACCTTCTGTCTCAAGGCGACGAGCGCGATGTGGTGCAGTGTGTACCATCTTAACTAGCACCACGTTGTCATGGGCGAGCGTATCGCTTACCATCAGGTGAACGTCTTGCTCGTCGCGTCGCAAAGTAGTATAAAAAAAAAACGCATTTATCCGTAGTTGAGTAGACCGTGTACACCTGGCATTAAGGCGGCCGAGCCCCGTAACGACTAAAAGTGAAAGTAACTCACCTCGAAGTCGCCGCGCTCCCGCACCACCATGACTTTTTTGAAGAAAATCTGGGGCATAATGTCACCTCTGACACTGCAGACTTTGTAACAACTGAACAAAATCGACACGCTATCAAGGAGTCCGCGTTCGTTTTCTTTTAAATGTTACTCAACTAGATTCTTATTCATTTTGCTCGTTTCAATGTCAAGGTGAACGCGCGATTGTTATGGCGCGAATTTTGACATTTGCTGTTTATTATTCACATCACATTCCACTGTCACTGATCATTTATTTTTTCAATTGTTATGTTATTTAAAAATCTATTTAATTATACCACACGCATTAAATATGCGTTTAATTTTAATTTTATATTTTTTTTTATTTACAACTGTGTCTACATGCGCGTACCTTTGCCTCCTCACCTCATAGACAACTAAACTGCGACAGAGGCATAATGTTATAAGTATGAAACTTTGTCCCGACTCGCGAACCGCGTGTTGCAATAAACTATAAATAAAAGCGAGGAAAATGAACATTGCCGTTAACGAAAAAGAGTATAAAATCATTCGGCATATTTAACTATTAATGTTGGTTACCATTTTGACGTAAACATAGGCAATGCAATTTGCTTCGGTAGATTGTATCAAAAGATACATGTTCGAAGCAAGCAATAGCGTTTCGTTATTATTTTGTCAGAGGTAGGTACCACCACAGCGCCTTTGCCGCAAAACAGTAGTGTGCAAACATTACTGTGTTCCGATTAAAAGCGTGCTGTAGCTAGTGAAATTACTATGACAACGAAACTTAACATCTCATGTTTTATAGCGTCGAGTACAATGTGGTGTGTATTATCCTAACCAGTATTGTATATTAAACAGCTTTCTTAACAAATTGTTGTGGTTACGCGTAACATAAGGCAAAAGTCCCACTCGTCTGTTGCGTCGTCGAAAAGCTATTTTCAGGTTCATGTCTGAACTGAAAGTCTGGTACCGACATCGCCTGTTATCATAATGCTTGTTAATCAATTTGAATAAAGATACAATGCTTTATATTTTAATATATGCTTTACAGATGCTATGTGTATGAAAAAAAACTATCATTGTCCTGTCCATTGAAATACTTTTGGTATTATTGAGAGTAAAATAGATATATTAAAAAATTATCATGAATTCTAAAGTGTTGCTGAGATTTATAGAAATGCACTTTTCTTATGAATTATTGAAGCTATGACCTATGAGTCAATCATCATCATCATCATCATCATTTCAACCGATGGACGTCCACTGCTGGACATAGGTCTCTTGTAATGTATTCCACAAAATACGGTCTTGTGCTTTTTGAATCCAGACTCCCTGCGATTCTTTTAATGTCGTCTGTCCACCTAGTGGGAGGTCTGCCAACGCTACGCTTTCCTCGGATGGGCAGCGTTCGGGAAACTTCGCAAGGTCTTTTCATCCAAAATACCTCAGTGCCTGAAGACTAAAGTCTTCAAACAGTGCGTGTTGCCAGTGATGACTTATGGCTCCGAAACTTGGTCGCTAACTATGGGCCTTATAAGGAAGCTCAGAGTCACACAGCGAGCTATGGATGGGTCAATGGATCACTTAAATACAAATGAAACGTCAAATAAAACTATACTATTTCATATAATAAATCCTAAATGTAAAAACTTTTTATTAACTTTAATCATTTTTCGCCTTTTCTGTTAGTGTAGAATGGAAAAGGACCATTTCTCACTTCTTCTATAATATTTTTTTAAGTCGCCACAAGGTTTTGTTTCCATTTACATGAAATATTTATATATAAGATATTTATTTATGAACCATCGATTGTTTTGATATATTTTTTTAATCTTTCACATAATTAGGGAGACAGTAAATAGGATTAACCAGAACCTGTTATTGGAAGTATGAATTGTTTTAAGTACAATAGTGACCTTATTATACTATAAACAGAGGATTTTAATTATAAAAATTACATGTCAATAAACAATTGGCCATTCAATTATAAGATGTTTGTGTTTATTGTGAATTATAATAAAACACATACGCTCTCGTGTATTTGCTAGATGATGATACTTGTGTCAAACCGTCATTACCTGTTTATATTTGTAATTAATTAATTTAAACATTTAAAATATTTGTTTAAAACTATCTCTTGTTTAAAGCTATTAAAGAATTACGTTATTATTTCATAACACAACAAGATTTTCTTTTTTTTTTGGTTATCGTTTCACTAAAAAGGTCATATAGCTGCCAGTGATTACACTCGAGTTTTTTTCTTTTAAATAGTCCTAAAAAGGTTGGTTACCTTAATAAGATGGAAGTATCTGTGTCAAAGAGACAACATTTAATAAATGACTAAACCTATATATAGACTATATGTAAATTATATCACATCGTTTAATTGGAAGGGGATACATATAGAAATTAATTATTGTAAGCTTATTTTTGACTGTTTCGATTTAATTTAAAGTAAATAAATAACTTTTCCTGTATTAGTATTTGTATTTAAAAATTTGTCTATGGTGAAGTTAATAAATACATTTATTGTGAGGATAGTCTGTGCAAATTTTACGATAATTGGCCTCGCGAATTGGTAAAGCGTTTACAGCTGAGTTAAGAAATCACTGCTTGGATTTATAATTTCAGCTCCAATTGCTTAACGGTTAGTATATACGGCTTCACAGCTAAGACATTCCGGTTCGATGGTAAATTATCTTATTAATGAAATTCTTATGATAATTTTATTTAATTTTCATATAAAAGAATTGCCTTATTTATTAGATAACGTTCCCTGTATGTCTTTGTAAAAACCATCGAAATCCTGCCGTTTCCGAGATTACTAAGAACAAACAGACTGACAAGATTTTTGAAGTTGGTTTTTGTTTTAAAAGTAACTCATGTATATAATAAATAATGCGCTGAGAATAGGAAATAGATAATTAAAGTGTTGGTTAGTTACTTGGATTTTGAAGACTACCACAATCCAAGTTTCACCACAATTGGTTTTAGTATCTTGTTATCTTAATGCTCTCCGTGTTACAAGGTAATCTAGCCACTAACACTAAGTAGCTAATCGTTGTAAGTAATCTAGCCACTAAGTTAAAACAGTAATTACTGACGTCTTTATATGAAAGATATTATTAGCTAATCATATAAGTATATTAGAAGCCTTAAGTACTATTACTTATAAACGACTTATGAGATTATAGGAGCAACGCAGTTAAGCCCGTGGCGAACATATAAAACATCCTAGGTTCGGATTCCCTTATATTTATATAACATAATAACCACGAAATTTTTAGATTATCTAGTAAGTCTTCATAACTTTATTGCGAGACAGAAATATTAAAAAATACTTTTTTTGGTTTTTCTTTTGAACAAAGTTAATCCGTTTGAAAGGAAAATACCTTTATTTATTAAGAGAGCAAGGAATTTGTGTCTTGTTAGAATAAAGAGCACGGTGTAGTTAATTAATTAATTAACTAAAACATTTCTCCCATACAGAGTTGGCTATGGAAATGTTTTGTTGCGCATTGGTGCGCGCACCGGTCGGATTTGGACGGCGCATAAAATGTTTGGAGAAAGTGTCTAAGCACTTAGAATAATAATTGTTTGATGAAATTTGTGTGCTAGGTTATATCTGAGTATTTTTTTTAGTATATACTTATTTACGTATTCAGCACATCAATGTGATAAAGTAAAATGTATTGTTTATATTGTAATTTAACGGATGTGAATAGAATTCATATTTACACTACGTCATAACATGCGACTGCATATAAGCTACACTACTACAATGCTATTTACATTGTTCTAACTGCGCAGTAACTTAAAAATATTTATAGATCGTTCAGGATCAAAAGAAATATGAAAATAATCTAATTTCAATGCAGACTACTACTTTGAAAAACTGAAATTAAAAATACTGGAGAAACGAGATTCGATAGAATTCAAAGCGACAAGTTTGATGTGTGAATATACTAAAGTAACATTATTATGTGAAAGCATCCCAGTTTCTTTTTAAAAAAACATATAACAAAAGTAAGCACATGTAGTACTCATACGAATAAGTATAAAACGAAGCGGCCATAAAAAGTATTTAATTCGAGTAGAATACAAGTGTGTCAGTGAATTGGTATCGGTGACTTCATCTAGTATTCATTTGTATGTGTGTTTGCGCTTGTGACACATATCTGTAACACATAACAAGTGGGTGCTCATTCTGTGGAATCTGTAACATCGCGCAAATTACGTGTTTACTGTGACACGGTTGTTACGGACTATGTGAGTAACGGTTTTTTGGGCATTCAGTAAAGAACTAACTCGTGCTTAATACATTATAGTCTTTACAATAACTGCAAACGTAAGCTGATGACAACCGTAATGCAGAGAAAGATTGCATTTTTCGGACACTTGCAAAGAGGATCCCTGTATGAGTTCCCAAGGTTGATCCTGGAGCGCAAAATTCCCGGAAAACGTGCTCCTGGTAGACAACGTAAGAAATGGTTCGACGATATCAAAGAATGGACTGGGCTTAAATACCATCAATTAAAAAGAATAGCCCAAGATCGGAAAAGTTTTCTCAATCTGACCGCCAAAATTCAGTTTAAAGAAGGCACCTTATGATGATGATGACAATAAACTGCGTAGTTCAGTGGCGCATCCTTGACTAATGACTCACATGGACGATGGTATCGTATTCCACATTGTCCTGGTGATCTTACATCATCATAACACTAAATATATGTTAGCTTTCTTATTGGTTCAGTCGACAATTCATTTAAATAAATCAGATTCTGAAGTACAAATGCTCTCAGTTCATGTAATATTGATATCAAATGACCCCTGATCCTTCTGTGTCTTAAACACCAAGTAGTTCCTTCGAGGGGACGTTTTAACAATACACTGCACAGTTTTCGACTGAATCAGTGTTATTTGTTTCAAAAAAATATAAGATTTGGCAACTCTAAAAAGAAATGCCATGATATACTGTAATAGTAAATAAATTCATAGAAGAAAGAATAAGAATGTCATTTAATAATGTTAGACAGTTTAGGTACCACTGCACCCCCTATTTCTGCCGCTAATTAGTAATGTGCAGATATTTCTGTGTTCCGGTTTGAAAGGCGTTGTAGCTAGTGAAATTGCCGAGGTAACGAGTCCTCACTTATCCTAATTAGAGCGACATTGTTTGGGCAGTAGTGTTTACCACAAAGTGTCCCGCACGTCGAGTGCACAAATGTGCGCGTTAAAATTATAACAACTCACTTTTCGTCCAGTAATTACAAAAAAGTAGTTGAAAAGATTGAATAATGAAAACATCAGAACTGGATTTACAGAGCAGTAGTTAAGTATTGCGTAAAGAACAAGTGTAACTTGTTTCTGTTTTCATTTCAGTTATCTAACAGCGACAAAGAAAAACTGACAGAACCTCAAGTGTTGGGGGTAAATTTGTTGATCTGGTTTCTGACGTAACCATAGTTTTAATACTTCACTCGAAGCTGTCCGAATCCGAGGACATGAAGTTTGTATGGTGGTATCATACCTATGTTATAAATCATTATTATATAGGAACTAGAATATTCTAGAGCACGATGCACTATTATAAAACATAAAAAGCAATTCAGATTAGAAGCACCTTCGTAGTCACGACTAGTCTTTAAACACTAACATAAAAATTAGTTTTTAAGTACAGTGTAGGAAGATTCTTAAGTATTGTTAAGTTTAGTGTAGGACGATCGTCAGCCAAGTGAACCTGGTGAAGATCATAAGGAATCAGTTGAAAAATGCATCAGACCAGTCGTGTTGGTAATCGTTTGGGGAGGCTTACTTTTAACAGAATACATCAATATGCTGAAATGATAATGATCATGTACATATTATAAATATATAAGCAGTACTTTCACCTGATCAAACATAAGGTACTTATATGGCACTACGTATAATATTACTGGAGTACTACATTGCGGTCGCCACGTTCATAATGCGATGATAAATTATGAGATGGTGTCTAGCAAAATAGAAATACTACTAAAATAAGTAAAATATACAAAACTTGAAATCTTAACAGATAAACTATTCGCATTGATTATCAGTTTTCGTGTTATAATAAAAGTGTAAACCATCATTAAACCGCTGTAATAATATAATAAACGCGTTTATGACTCGGCAGAGATTCACTTCATTGTTGACTTGTGAATTATATAAACAGAAAAAAATACTGCTTGGCTCATTGAACTTGTCTAATGAGTCGTGGTTTAATCGATTCTAACCGAAGTTTACAAACATTAATCATTGTTCTACTTGAAAAAATCTTTTTCACTGCGAAGAATCTTTAGAAGCAACAAAGAGATTATCAAAAACAAAAATTTATATGTATTTATTATAATGATTAAATAAATATGTTGCATGCATTACTTTCACTAGATGTTGCTAAACCTTACTTTGTAGTATTAGGTATGTAGTAGTAGGACTTAGTTTAGTTGCCGTCCAAGTACTGTCAAACTTCCACTATTATAGCGTTTCTGTGCTCCAGCATGAAAATATAAGATCCTGTGTAATTTGTACTAGCTTGGTTCATCTCATCATCATTGGCTTTATTGTCATTGAACATCAAAAATAATTGTAGATTAAAAATTTATCTCTCCATATTAAGATTTAGATTTCTGCTACTCAATCATCTTTGAAAACTTTAGCTTTTTAATTTATTATCAAGTTTATAGTGAATACATACATTAGTGATCATAAAATGATGTCCTGGTAAAGATTGTCCTACAATGAATGCAACCTATACGTTCATTTGCGGCAAAACTCAATTTGAAACCATAATCAATACACAAAAGCCGAATGGGTTGCGAAATTTTTGGGTGGGTGAGAATTAAGGCTGTAGGTTTACCTCATACATATACATTCGCAGGTTGGTATTTATAACATTGTTAGAAGATAGATAATCGGAAAGTTTTATGTTAACGATAATATGCGTTCTAAAACCTAGATTAAAAACAAGTTAAAAAAAGACAACTTACGTTTAAATCGTATCCATTTGTAACCCATGAACGTCTGCTCAGGATGCTGTACTTCTTCCTCCATCTAGTCAATAGTCCATCATTGCTTTTACGCCTCTTCGAATGCCGGTTTACCACATAACGTTCCATTTCTCCTAAATCTCTATACTAAACACTTAAAAATTCACAAATAAATGTTCGCACAACACTACCGTTATAAAGTCCGAGCGCGTTCAAACTAAACGCAAACTGAAAACAAATCTCGACCGCTGCCGGCGGGCCAATTAGAATATTTGTTATATAAAAGGTCCGAGCGCGTTCAAACTAAACGCAAACTGAAAACAAATCTCGACCGCTGCCGGCGGGCCAATTAGAATATTTGTTATATAAAAATAACTAGGACGGAATTAATTACACGTTTATGAACGTCAATATAAACTCTTTTATTATTAATAGTATTTTACAATTGTCTATGGTGTGGCGAATGAAAATTGAGAAAAAAAAACTTTTGCGCGCGCTTTTCTGACAGGAGCGTCAGACGACGTCCCGTGAGTAAACGCGTTCGATTAATAATATTGTTATTTTAGGTTATTTGCTGAATATATAGAACGTAAAAAAAATAGTGATATAAAGCTTCACGATCTGTAGAGGTATATCAGGGAGTTATTATAAAATAATATATTTTCTTTATTGTTGCCATGGAATTTTACGCAAGCTCTCTTTTATTTAGTGGTGAATTATAACAACTGTTGTATACCTAGGATAATTGTTATGGGTAATCTTATCACTCACTAACTTGTAAACAATATGTTTTATATCATATAACTCTAAAACATATGTATTTTTATTCTGAATGTTTTTTGGAATTCAATAATCACAGACTGAGATATTATTCTGATCAAATACAAATATATAACGCGAAGTACAAAGGTGATAATGTTGCCATATTCTAAAACGACTGTTCACAGCCGACTTCCTGGGACATTAACTTCGACGTAACGGCGTCTTCATTTTCTATCCCTTGCGTAAATGATCTAACGATCGATAAAGACAAGATTACGTACCTTAAGTAAATATATGCATGTTACATAAGGCGATGATTATGTAACGTGCTCTCTAAGGTTCTCCACTGTAGGGTATACTGTCTGAATAATAAAATCGGGTTCACAACATTACACGATTATTCTAATATAATTTCTTTTTTTAATTTCATTAAACCTGTCTATATTTTCTTGTAATGTTAAAGGCCAATGAAATGTGTCCGAATTGTTGTCATCAGGAGTTTTCAAAAAAAAACTTTTGCGCGCGCTTTTCTGACAGGAGCGTCAGACGACGTCCCGTGAGTACACGCGTACGTTTAATAATATTGTTATTTTAGGTTATTTGCTGAATATATAGAACGTAAAAAAAATAGTGATGTAAAGCTTCACGATCTTTAGAGGTATATCAGGGAGTTATTATAAAATAATGTATCTTCTTTATTGTTGCCATGGAATTTTACGCGAGCTCTCTTTCATTTAGTGGTGAATTATAGCAACTGTTGTATACCTAGGATAATTGTTATGGGTAATCTTATCACTCACTAACTTGTAAACAATATGTTTTATATCATATAACTCTAAAACATACGTATTTTATTAATCTAGATGTTTTTTTGAATTCAATAATCTCAGACTGAGAAGATATTTACGGAGACCTACATATACTCAATAGTGTGTATCTTTTTGTTTTCATCACCTTCGATTACATCAATATTAATACGGCAGTCAAGCGTGCCGTATGTGAATACTACATCATTATTACAGACGGAATTTTCCTGTGCACTGAAGTAGTTTTTACTCAAAAATAATATTGTTATTTTAGGTTATTTGCTGAATATATAGAACGTAAAAATATAGTGATGTAAAGCTTCACGATCTTTAGAGGTATATCAGGGAGTTATTATAAAATAATGTATCTTCTTTATTGTTGCCATGGAATTTTACGCGAGCTCTCTTTCATTTAGTGGTGAATTATAGCAACTGTTGTATACCTAGGATAATTGTTATGGGTAATCTTATCACTCACTAACTTGTAAACAATATGTTTTATATCATATAACTCTAAAACATACGTATCTTTTAATTTTGGATGTTTTTTTAAAGCAATAATCACAGACTGAGATATTATTCTGATCAAATACAAATATATAACGCGAAGTATAAAGGTGATAATGTTGCCATATTCTAAAACGTCTGTTCACTGACTTCCTGGGACATTAACTTCGACGTAACGGCGTCTTCATTTTCTATCCCTTGCGTAAATGATCTAACGATCGATAAAGACAAGATTACGTACCTTAAGTAAATATATGCATGTTACATAAGGCGATGCTTATGTAACGTGCTCTCTAAGGTTCTCCACTGTAGGGTATACTGTCTGAATAATAAAATCGGGTTCACAACATTACGCGATTATTCTAATATAATTTCTATTTTTAAGTTCATTAGACCTGACTGTATGTTCTTGTAATATTAAAGGCCAATGAAATGTTTCCGCATTATTGTCATCAGGATATTTCAAAAAATACTTTACTGAAACCCTTTCGGTGTTTACTCACAACGAAAGACATCTACGAAACGAAATGATACCTCTCCAAACCTAAGTTGGTTCCAAGGAGGGATAGTCCTCCCTAGAGGATTTAGTCCTCTCTAGCATTCACGTTGTCCTTCGACAAATACGAGACTCGCTCTTTCATCACAATTATTTAGTTGGAGATCAGAGTTCCCAAATTTAAAATGTGCGATCTCAAAAACCCATTTAGTTGTCTTCTACACTTAGTTATATTCTTAATAATCAGAGACTACAGAAGTTGTGTTCGTCTATAATAGGCTTGTTCTCAAAAGTTATGATACAGAATATAACAAAGCAGTTCTAACGGTAGACTGTGATGATGATGTCCATGAGTTCGAAACCTACCACCAATCTGACATCCGTGTTGGTGACAAGGCAAGCCTTTGACCAGAGAGGTAGTTAAACATTTCATAACATATTTATTTATTAATTTTGCACTATAATTACGATTGTCTTTAGTTAGAACACCATCATAAGTATTTATAATTTTAATACTTCCGGCGATATGTAAATATTTATATAATTGCTATAATAAAACTGTTGATTGTATTTTTAAAACATCGCTCGACGTCGAAACAAAACATCCTCGGTCCGCCTGTTTCGTGATTATATTGCGGGTCTATTAAATTGATATGATTTAAGAAACTTTTAGATATAGATAGAAAAAGAAACACAAATTTACTAGTGCTATCTACTATTTCGACGTATATAATAGTAATAATTCAAACATTATTGTTATTATCATGAATGGGCTTATGTATATTTGTGATTTAAATACTTCCCAATATAATGAGAATTATTTTTTGACGAGTGCAAATTGCATAACGCGTTGCTAGTTAAGATGGTATACACTGCACCACATTGCGCTTATCGCGTTGATAAGGTGTTGAGTCTCATTACCCCAGTAATTCTACTAGCTTTTAACACATCAAACTGGAACACAGTAAGGTTCCGATGCTACTGTTTGGCGGTAAAAATAAGAGCTGTGGTGGTACCTACCTAGACGGTCTCCGGCAAGAGACTCACCACTAGTAATGAGTAATTAATTTTTTTTATCTTAACGTTTATTTTTGTAAGACATTCACTCGGTAATATGTGATATGTCTGCCCATAACAAAGTGACCCTCGACACATAATGATTAATAGTAGTATTTTTTCAGTAATTCAACTAACTAAAACGCCTTTCAAATCTAAACAATAATTAATGTATACACGTTATTGTTTAACGCCAGAAATAGGCGCTAGTGTTTACAACCTTTTCTTCTTGTGGCGTTGGGAAAAAAATCTACATGACCCTTCGTCTGGTGAGAAATTAAGGTTATGTGAGAATTGTACCCATTTAAACCCCTCCGAGATTTTCGAGAAGCCCGAGTAACTTCTATGGAACGCATCAGTGCTGTTCTACACTCTGGTTAAACAGTTCCCATGAATGGGAAACTTTTTAGTACCCTCGCTGTGCTACAACAAATACAAGACAACCCGGCATATGCCATTCTTCTAGAAAGTGTTACCTACACAGTCTCCAACAATAGACATAATTCTATAAACATTGACTCATAGTTCCGGGATTTTTTAGTTTTTGCTGTATAAAAACAAATCCCGAGAAATTATTTAACAAACCTATACAACCTTTTCATTGTGCCTTTTGCGTTACGGTAAGTTGGAACCAATACGGGCGCTTGATTTGGATTCAGCGCTCGAATTCTATTGCGCGGGGACACAATGGGCACTCTGTATGCTATGCATCATCGCGCCCCCCATGTCAGTAGGTGGTTATCCTGGCCCAAATGTTACATCAAGGACGTTACTGTGAGATTGAAGCTTTTAGTAAGAAACGAGATACTTTGCACTTTCTTCACAAAATCTGTCACTAAGATCTAAGAGAAACATCATCAGACAGCGACAGCATAGAGCTAAACATAGGCTAACCAAGGAATCTATTTATTATATAATTTAAACTACAATCATATGTAAACAAACTCGTAAGTTTGTAACCTTTTAGTGAAGAGTACAAATCAAATTTTATAAAGAAACTTAGAGTTTGGTTTAATACAATACGAGCGTCATTCGCATTAAGAACTCCATGGCATGGAACTCCATGGCGCAGGAGCTAAGTAAATGCGATGTGATATAGAAATCCCTGATTCACTTCCATAGTTATTAATGCTTAATATATAAAGAATAGCTGTCTAAGTATTTTATAAATAATTGCACACCCAACATTAAAATATCTTAATTAAATACGTACAGATTTGAAGATAGTTTTACTTCCAGAAATACATGTATGAACTAATTTCAAAAAATGTTAGCGATAAATTTAAATTTTTATATTTACGCAAGTTGACGAATTTTGACAAACAAAAACATGCTCAACGTAATTCAGAGTATTTTTTAAAACAAATCGTCCCATAGATTCTTAAGAGAATACGCATTTTTTGTAATTGTCAGTTAGAATACACATTTTATCGTTTCAAGACAATAAGCCATTGATTTTTATAATTTAATGATCAAAAGAAAATAGATCATAAAAAAATCATAATTGCTGTATGATTGGTGCATTCCAGATCTTATAAGTAAAAGCTTACGTAAACTGTATTATCACTTATCAATTTCGCAAAATGGTATATGACAATATGGTAGAAGATGGTTAAGTGTACGCCAGGAACACTATGACTCTAATAAGTTGTCAGCTGAATCACAACAATGTGGTTATGATTACTGATTTGCAACACGAAAGTGATAGCTAACCAGGCGAGTTCACTAAAACCCAACCATTTAAATTCAACATGTGACCTGAGATCAACCGGAGACCACCGTGTTACCTAGCAAGTGGTAATCCGCTATAACACAGAAGCAGTAAAAATATATCAACAAAAAATATTACTAACTTATTAACATTCGTTTTAAGTTATTACTAACAACAGAGTTACATCGTCGCCATGTTTAACCGATACGATTCGCTTTCCAAAATAACAAGGCTTTCGTTAGTATTCAGTAACACTACGAAACTATCATTGTCGCCCCCATATAAGTCCTCTGTTCGTCCATCAACGCATACCTCTGACTAATAATTGTGAATATAAATAATTGATTGTCTAGTACACAAACACGTGGTGGTCTGTGTGAGCATTCCTTACTTCTAAAAGTCAAGTCATTTTAGCGTTATCACCAGTAGATAAGGAATGTTAATAATAACACCACAATCAATAAACACTGACCCAAGATAAACACCAACATCATACAGATTACAATAAAAATTATCGAAAAAAAAAAATTACCTTTGATGAGAAAATTAACAATAAGAATTAAAAAAAAATAAAAAAACAAAATGTTAAAAAAAATTGCAACAACAAGCAGTGGATTATTTTTGAATAACGTCAATTTTTAATTTTTGGACGGAAAAGAAATAAATAAAACATAATTTTTGATTTGGCTTCAAGATCTTGTTTCCTGCTCATAAAATCTTTAAAAAAAGTAATCATTGAGCTTTACTTATAAATAAGTTACTGCATGATAATGAAATGTTTAAGGCTTCGGCATTTGTGTTGCGGATGTAGTAATATTTATCGTTTACTTCAAATGAGTAATCAATTTCGTATTAAATATGGCGTTATACGGCGCCGAGGTGAAAATGTTGAAAAGTACACCGTCCAACGTAACATTTTAATGATACCTCGAACTATTACGTACTTCATCGATTTTATCTAGTTGATTAAAAAAAATCGCATGTTAGTGCGAGCACTCAAACATTGATAATTTCTTCCCGTAAAAGCAGTGCTAACTAGCAGTTAGTGGAGCAATCAAACGCCAATTATAAGAGATTGTATCACAATCATTATTTACGGTTAACGAAACATAAAAAATATTAAAGTATATGAACATGTACTTCACTTAGCCAAGAGACGTTTGGTAATTGATATAAAATTGATAAAATATTAGGGTAATTATTGTACATAAATATTATGATGAATTACTCATGGAAGTAATAAGTACTACGTAATTTTTTTTTTATTTGTTGTACCTACTGCTGTTTTTTTTTTTGTTGTACGTAGTACTTCTTACTTCCATGGATTTACTAAATTGTGTAAAGATGCCAATAAAATAAGTAGGCGTATTAAGTATTTAATAAGTTATGATTAAAACGCGATAGTGGTATTAAAAAGAAATGTAATGATGTATGGGTTAATAAGTTTTGATTGAAATTTTTTTTTTCTGTTTTAATCAATCAAATATATTACTTTAACTGGTTAACGGTTATGAGTCGTGTCGATTACGAAATTAATAAACTAACCAAATCAAATTAAAAAATGTGTTTCACTCTATAAACTAAATTACTAAACAAAAAGAAAGTAATCATCATGGATGTTAGTGCGAATTAAAACGCACTATCAGAGCTAACACTACATCAGATATTTGGCAAACTTAGATAATTTAAAAATTTGGTTTATTAACTGTTTTCTATTTATAAAAAGCACATTTTTTATTCTTATGTGGAAATATAAAACGGGATTAATTTATCACTTATGGACAAAATACAAAAAACTATTTATTAGCATATTACGAAGCAAGCAACATTATTGTTTGTGATTAAAAAAAAAACAAAATGTCAAAATATGAAGTTGATTGTGATGGCTTTCGGGTAGTTCCCTCAAAACGTTCGGTTAAAAATAAACAAACCAAAATTCCAAATAAACAAACGCAATTTGTTAAACAAGAGAACGATATAAACGTAGAAGCATCTTATCGGTGAGCTTTGAGTCATTTAATGACGTATGAAAAGTGAGGTTATGTTTAACAAAAATTTTTATTTTCAGACGAATTTTATCCGCTGTAGAGGATATAAAAAACTCTTATTACTTTGAAGAAGTTATTAAAGCTGTGAGTACTGCATTAAATGAACGAAATGTATCTGAAATAGTTTGTCTCGGTCTCGGACATGTCGGGGAGTGCGTTATTTCTCGTTATCAACTTGCGTTTTTAATTTGTTTAAAAGAATCTCTAAAACCAGAAAAAGTTTTAGTTCACGATCCTATATTTTATTCAGGTGAATGCGAATTGCTTACCCGGTTAGGACTTACAGTTACTGATAAAAATTACGAAGGTTGTTATGTAATATCTGATGAGTATACAACTGTTGTGTACCTCCCTCACTGTCCTAAGCAATTAACCAATAACTTCCTTTGGAGTAATTGGGGTGTTCAGTTAAAAAATTGCGTTCTCCTTTGCAATAGTCTCGCTTCATTGCTTGAAAATCATCCAAGTAGAGTATTATTACAAACTGTTCCTTACATTGTTAAAATTTCTACTTACATAAATGAAATTATTTTAAGCAATAACTTCCAATACAAAGACATTTTTAATGATACATCAATTCATTATTTTACTGAAGAAAAGTTAGCTAGAGTCCATCCCGACTTTTGGATTAAAAAAGAACAGCCCAAATATGAAGATTTAGAAGAATTTATCACATCACAGATGATTGAAAAACTGAATGTTTAAATTGTTTTAAGGGTTGAAAGATGGCATCCATAACATCAAAACCAGCTTTGGTGACTTTAAGGCAACTTCTTTCGGAGCTAAGAAAGCAGAGTTCATCTAAAAAGATGTCTGATAATCAAATGGTACAATATATTTTGAGGCAGTACCGAAAATATAAAACAACAGATCAGCAACTCTGTAAGGCTGCCGAAGAAATGCATTTCAAGGCAAAGGCTTACAGCGATTACCTTCATAACTCTAGAAGGTACAAGGAAATTAATACAGAGTTCAAAGGAAAAGGAGAAAGAAGTGTTGAGGAGACTGCTCGTATGGTTGGCTTCAAGCTTCCACATGATCCAAAATGAATTTCAATCAAATTAAAAAGACATAAATTGTAAATAAATATGTTTAGTACGCAATGAATGTTTTTTTTATCATCTTCTTCTTAGTCGTATTTCCTCATGACTGAGGGTTGTGGTCATCATGTGTGATGAAACACAACGACTTACTTGGCAGTTATAATGAAGTGGTTTGCATTGCATTCTCCATTTCACATACTAGTGCGAGCAGGGATGCTCATCACATAGATATGCAGGTTTCCTCACGATGTTTTCCTTTACTGTTAAAGCGTGTGATATTAATTGGTGTTATACTAACTGCACAAATTGAAAAATTCATTGGTGCAGGCCGGATTCGAACCTGGTACTTTCGGATTGGAACTAGGCTACCACTGCTTTTCATCATGATTTTTTTTTTAATATATAGATAAAGAAATGTTAAGTGTATTGTTTACAAGGAAACAAAAATGATCCAAAATCTGGACCATTGTGGAAGATGATTATCATGTATGGTAAAAAATCATTGAAAAGATAACACCATACAATTTTTTTTCAGTAATTTTTTTATGTAAACCATCAAGGTCAAACCTTAACATGATGGCATGAGAACTTAATTCTTCCTTAATCTGAATCTGGAATCTTTTTTCTCATTTTTGAACGATTATGTGGAAAATGATTTTCTCACAATTGTGTGTAGATAATTTACAAAATTTTAATTTTTTTAAACATATCAGTGTTGCCAAAGGATAAACAAATTTTAATCACTGCTTGTATTCTTTCTCTATGAGCTTGGCGATAGTCTGCAGCTGCATATTGCTGGTGCCTTCATAGATGGTGCCTATTTTTGCGTCCCTGAAGAACTTCTCTTGCGGGAAATCTCTGGTGAACCCAACGCCGCCCATGAAGTCGATGCACTTCGATGTTAGAGTCTGTGCGATTTCTAAAAAAGTAAAAGCGTTAATTAAAATAAATCCTCTTAAATTTAACTGTTTAACTTTAGGAAGTAACGGTGGAGGTGTACAAAGGTATCTAGATATTATAAGCAAGCGTATGCTCGTTTTTCAATATTTTAAACTGTGTTCAATGAAAAAAAAAATTAATCTAACTCATACTTTAGTTTAAAGAGTATTCTTTACCTGACGCAAAATATTTGGCCATGGCTGCTTCTTTAACGAATGGTATCCCGTTTTCCTTCAGCCTAGCCGCGTTGTACGTAAGGAGGCGGGCAGCTTCTAACTCAGTCTGCAGATGAGCTATCTGGTAATTGATACCCTGAAAAATATACATAGTGGCATTAGAAATATTATTAGTCGTACATTATAGCTGTGGATTGTCTGATTGAAGACTTACTGAGTACTGTTACCGATAACGTCTATGCAGCTACCAGCAAGCTCTTTATTTTCAGTTAAACAGTAATATGCGAAAATTTCTGTGCTCTGGTTTCAATGGTGTTGTAGCTAGTGTAATTACTATGGTAACGGAGTATGGTATACCTGGAAGGAGTAGATGCTCTTTCCGAATTGTTTCCTCTCCAGCGTGTAGGGTATGGTAGCGTCCATACAGCCCTGACAGAGACCTATCATCTGCGCAGCGATCCCGATTCGACCCTCGTTGAGAAAGCCCGCCGCGTATTTGTACCTGTAAGACGTTTCCAATGCCAGTCGTAAAATCCGAGAAGTTTTCAGGAGTAAAAATAGTAAATAGTCAGAAAAACAAGTAACTTATAAATAGAAGAATATATATAGATATGTCTCATAACTACAGTTTAAATTCTGAGACTTGTAAAAGGCAAGTAATTCAGACCGGTTTGACCGGACTGGTTCACCTCGAAACTCCTGACCACAAGTACTTAACTTTTACCTGTAACGTGTTATACAAACTAATGCTTTATGAAACCGGAGTCTCCGGTTCGATGCCGAGCCTCATGTGTAGAGGTATTCGAACCTGCGTTTTTTCAGTCACCTTTACATCAGAGGTTATCTTAGTCATAAGTTTTAAAGCTTTTTTCATTGCGACTTAAGATAATATTATCAAAACATGTTATAGTTTATTTTAGTTTGTTTTGACGATATCTTACCCGTGGCCGTATTCGCCGAGGATGTTCTCCTCCGGTATCCTCACGTTGTCGAAATGGACCATGCAAGTCCCGGAGGCCCGTATCCCCAGCTTGTCCTCTGGCTTCGCCACGCTGAGCCCCGGTGTGTCGCGCTCCACTATGAAGCAAGTTATTCCTTTGTATCCCTGGTGTAGCGAAAATAAAAAAAAATATAAAAATCTTATCACATCTATTAAATAACTATCCGGTCTTCGCAGTGATCTACGTAATAATAATGTATTACTACCAAACACTTACGTTTCAAGATACTAAGAACTTATAAAATCATTCAGCGATAGAAACTAAAAGAAAATCTCGAGTCTAGAGTAAGACAAAAAAGGTGATCGTAAGTTAAGTAGCATGTTTTACAACATTTAATTTAAAACAGTTTACAACTTTAACCGAGTAATTTTTACTGTTATATTGCGTCATGTCCACGATATAGATAAACTGAGTGGGTCAAATCCACAAGCGTCCTTGCGAATTATTCATGTTGTAACTTAACTAATTCGGTGACTATCGTATGCTCAACTTAAATGTTTTCTCTGGTATTGGGGTTAGTACATTATTATGGAAAATTCGATTTGAAAATTAAAAACTTATTTCTATGTTTACATTTATCTGTGGATTTTTTTGGAGTGTTACCCACTAAAAGTTGACGTAAATTTTATATAATATTAAGCGACAATGAGATCGAAGATTATGAAATGTGCTCGACCGAAATACTCTGGCATCCACAATTTAACAGTCGGATAATTTTATGGGCGGAGATTTACAATTTGAGAGTAGTAGATATACGGGGTCTAAAAAACCTCCCACCAACCATATTCCTTAGACATGTGGCTCTGGAATCTATTCAGGGTCTTAATGTTATAAAGCAAATGTTAGTCATTGCATCACAGACACAGTTAAAATTTTAGCTCGGTTATATACTCGTGAAAAAGAAGAATGTCAACAATATCATGAATTTCCCTTCTCTCTCTATCTGTCTCTCTACTATGAGAAAAAAGCATGCGAGACGATAGACTTACTTTGCTAGGATCGGCATTCGCCATTACAAGGAATACCCCGGCCACGTCCGAGTTGGAGATCCACATCTTGGAGCCGTTGATGACGTAATGGTTTCCAGCCTTTTTCGCGACGGTCTTCAATGCGAACGCGTCCGAACCCGAAGTTGGTTCAGTCAGACAGAAACTGCCTGCCTGGAAGAAATATATTGATTTAGCAAAGCACACATTCAAAATTAAAAATTTGATGCGAGATCGATGACCAGGTGGTGAAGAAGTGGTAAACCGGTGGAAGAACTCTTTTTGAAGATTGTTCATGTATTATCGCATTGTGCTCCAAAACAAAGAAGTTAGGGAAACAATTGAGATATGATATCTCTCAACGCGATGAATGCAATATATTGTTATGTTAACATGCTTATTAGCACTTTATTGTTATGCGCAGGCGCATCGCATTCATCATTCTGAACATCATTACTGCCAAAATCTAAAAAATATAATACATTCATGTAAACATAATTTTAATTCTTCATACTAACGTATTCCGTGCAGAGTTTCGTGAGATACTTCTTCTTCTGCTCCTCCGTGCCGAGCTTCATGAACAGCGAGTTGACGAGGGTGTTGTGGATGTCCACGTACGCGGCCACCGCTGGGTCTACCCTGGACATCTCTTCCACCACCAGCATCATCGTTAGGAAGCCGCAGCCCGAGCCGCTGTACTCTGTCGGCGTCTCTATACCCATCAGCTGTGGATTTAAAACTATACATTAGTATAGAATATTATTTTAACTCTTAATGACGTGGGTTTCTTTAAGGAACATTCAATAGGTAAATGCGCTTACTATCATAAGCTTTTTCTACGCTTACCGTCCTCGATTTTGTACAGGTAGTCTTTTCTTCTAAAATAAAATCCTTTAATAATTTCTCATCATAGCCAAAAAGTCCTGCTTTTTATATTTAAAGTTTTGATACAAAAAAAACTAAGTAAACCAAGTACATAAAAAAGAAGTAGTAAAGGTAACCTCTATTCAATCCAATTAGGTTTTTGAGAAACAGTTTAAAAGAAAGCTAATTTCCGTTCATTATTGTTTTTGAATTACACTACTTATATGAACATACTCAGAATGAGAATCTCTTTTCGTTCGTCGGTTAAAAATATTATATATTAGTTGTATTGTTTGTACGTACCCCGTTATCGAACAGCATCTGCCTAATACTGTCGTCTATTTTATGCTCCTCTTCCATCTTTTTGACTAGAGGCGCTATCTTCTCTGCGGCTAGCTTTCGAACTGAAAAACGGGATCAGTAATTAACATTGGCAACCGGGACCGACCTGGTGAAGACTTTATATTGAAACTTAGCTACTGAAGCCGCGGATAGTAAAGTGCACTTGGTCCAAATGGTCAAGCTTGACAGCATTGCTGTTGCGATACTGAAACATAAGGGTTGGTGGTTTCCTCTTTTTATCCTACCCAAGAATCGAACGAGAGACTTTCCTATCACAGGCATTGAACATAGCTTCTGCCCCGCGTAGATCGTTGTATAGGTATACAATGGCTACTGATAGATCTCGCAGTAAAGTTTTTGGAGAAGACCATGTTGAACAGCAGCAGATGAAATAATGACGAGAAAGATTTGATTCTTACAGAGGATTATAAAACACAAATCCACACAACTTTTTAATGCACGAGAAAATGAGTTTTTAATTTTATTAATTTTTTCTTCATGACTTTACAATTAGACTGCAGAGTGGAATAATAACATAATTAGTTATATGTCCACTATTGGACATACTAAAATTATCATATTGTATGGATTCTCCATATATCATCGACGGCAACCCCTGCGATCGGCTATACAAGGCGGGTACTCGGAAATAGTAACACATTTGGTCGTTATTAAGGTCATGTAATCCATTTTGACATTCAATATATGAAATAATAATTATTTAAAATTCAATAAAAAAATTAAGATTTTTGTAGTATAATATATAACAGGTTTCTCTCTGCGGGTTCATCTTTTTGTCCTTATTAAATACCGTGTACGTTAATAACGTTGCGTTTTTTACCATAAAGAAATAGAAGAATTGTTTTCTTGTACAGGAACGCTGTAGTTAGTGGAATTACTAGGACACTATGAATTATTCCGAGGTGAAGAGTTCAAGACGTTATGAGAATATCTTAACAACAATGGATAGATCCCATCGTCTCGGTATGTTTATAAGAAACTAATTTTGTATGTACATAAATATTATCAAAAACTCATTGTGTCTGGAAAACTAAAGGACCGTTCGCTCTTGGGTTATGTTAACTACTTATTAATAATTCGTTTCATTAAAACAACTAAATTGTTTTTTTTTATACTACTTTGCGACGAGACGAGCAAAACGTTCACCTGATGGTAAGTGATACGCTTGCCCATAACAACGTGGTGCTAGTGAAAATGGTGCACACTGCACCACATTGCGCTCGTCGCCTTGAGACATAAGGTGTTAAGTCTCGTTACCCCAGTAATTACACTAGCTACAGCGCCCTTCAAACCGGAACACAGTAATGTTTGCATACTACTATTTGGCGGTTGAAATAGGAACTGCGCTGGTACCCATCCAAACGGTCTCCGGTAACAGAAACCTACCACCTGGTGAAATTGTCCTAAAGTTACATGAAAAAAAGAAAAACTGTCGAATTGTTTCACTTTAAAGTATATCACTTATTACTTTTAAGTTCAGGAAAAACTTAACAAATCTATTATATTCATTGGTAACAACCTAATAATTTTCCTTGCCATAAAAATGTTTGTTTGTAGTAAAAACACTATAAAGCAACTAGCAACAGTTGATAACACGATTAGTTACGTGTGTTATAATTCTGATATGAACTTATCTGTAAAAATTACTGATAAGAAGTAATTTTATTATTTCTTTGAACACATTTTAATCCGAATTGATACCTGGTTATTAACTGCTGGTAGGTCTCTCTTACTGGACCGCAGTGACTATTTCAACTGCCAGGCAGTAATGTGCAAACATTACTGTGTTACGGTTTGAAGGGCGCTGTAAGCTAATGAAGTAAGTGGGGTAACGAGACTTAACACATTATATCTTAAGGCGACGAGCGCAATGTGGTGCAGTGTATACCATCTTAACTAGCGCCGCGTTGTTATGGACAAGCGTATCACTTAACATCAGGTGAACGTGTAGCTCGTCTCGTCCCCAAGTAGAATAAAAAACCCTTTGCTGAATATCGATTGAAATAGAAAATTACTGTTCGATCTATTAAGACAAAAACAGAAACAAATTATCATACAGATTCTCACGATGTGTAACAGAAAATTCACCATTACCGTCAACTGTTGATGAATGTATGCAATAAATTACTCGCCATGTTAAGACTTGAAAAATATGAAGACACAAACCAAAATCTTTCACATCTCATGTACCATCAATATCTATAATTTTTGAGATGTAAGAAAAGTAATTAATATTAATTTATCCACCTTCTTGCATGTCTGTTTGGGAAGGGTAACAATGGGCTAGATTTTGATCTCGACAACACTGTTATATAATTGATAATTATATGTTAGATATTGAGAAAAATAATTGTGTTTACCAACATTTTGTTAGTAAAATAGTAGGTGTATCGACATTTTTAAAAGACTAAAATGAAAAAAGGGAGGGTATGGCATAACATCCTTTCACTATAAAAGACAGATGACAGTAAGTCTCGACACATTCGTGTTTGGGCAGTGTGCGAAGTGAGAGCTCTGTGACTGGTGACGTGTGAATGTGAGAGGTATGGCAGATTTAATTTATATTTGAATTGATGTGTTCTAATATATAGCTACGAAGGACAAGAACCACTCAGCAACATCAACCACATGCCCCTGTTACAGGCGGCGCTTGAACAACTAAACGCTAAGACCGATTATGGTGTATAAATTTATCTAATAGTTACATCCAAACACTCAGACTGAAAATACCACAATTAATCATATTTTACTTAGTCAACAATATATATATAAATCTAGTTTCTATAATTGGTCTTTACAACTTTACAATTATCTACAACCCATATTTTACATATACAAACATTATCACCAATACACATCTCCATGCCAACACTAACTAATTTTCTAAAATCTACTTATACGTCCGTGCCTCTATACAACTAACCCTATCCAAACCAATATATTTTACATCTATACAAACTTACTTTAATAAAACAACTAATCCCCTTTGCACCCAGGTTATTATACAAAATCTTCTAATTATAATACCCACTTAGTTTATTAATTCCCGGACTCAGTAAACCTCAAAGCCTGTCCAGCATAGACAGGTCGGATAGCCCCGTATCCATTAGCGAGGCTCTAAACCTTTGTTAGCTAGTTTAGTTTGCGCAAATGAGCGCAAGATAAACTAGCATTAAAAAAAAATATATATAGCTACGATGAAGCTTGCTAGCTTAATATACACCAGCTTTTATATTGACAATCTGAACACATTAATGCTGATGTAGTGGTAAGTGACAAGCCACTACCATCCAAACTCCATCACACGAGAAACTAAACACTGTTGTTTTGTTTCGTTGCAATCGATTAGCTGTCTCGGAATCGGTACAAATGTGTTTCAAAATGTAGTTTCAGCATAAGAAGTAGAATATTATAAAAATAAAATTGATGTACTGCAAACATTGATAAATAAATAACATTAGGCATATCAAAATGGCTTACGAGACCTTAACAACGCCTAACAGTGGATGTCACAAGACGTCCGTACACTTCGAGCTCCGACAACCATGTTTCTGCGGTTTTCGAATACCCGCCTTTTATAGACGATCGCAGGTGTCCCGCTTTTTCTAAATACCCACCATATGTCGGATCGAAGCTGTAGGCGTTGATGATAAATGGAGACCGGTACAATAGTATATATTTGTATTATAATGTACTTTGTTACTAATTATACTAATGGTGTTTTACATTTAAAATTAATTTAGTAAACATTTTAAAAGTATTAAAGTTGCAGAATTTTTTTTGTTGATAGAACGCCATGGATATATTGATTGAATTAGAAAAGAAGTGTACTATACATTTCAACGTTTCTCTCTCTCTCTTCATATTTTCAAAGTGCAGTATGCATCGTGGAGACTATATAGTCTACATGGAGCTATATAAAAACAAGTTTCATCTCATTGTCACACAGATTGTACCCTATAAATTTGTAGTTGCCTCTCTCGTTTCATATAATACCAATTAAAGTTTCAATTTAAAGTAAAGAGGAAACTAAAAATACAGAAAACACTGTATACTTGTGATCTATCTCATTCTCTCGCAGGCTAAATCCTATTTATGAATACGTTTATCTCTTTTTCCTGTCGCCTTTTCGTTTCATCGGATTTTAAAATCACTACAGCATTAAAGAAGTGTCACTTCATAAATGCGTTTTGCAAATGGAAACGTAATAAATGAAAATAAATGTGACATTTTCCTTTTGTTATTTTCACTCTTTACTCCTCTTATCTCGACGTTGCGAAACCTTTATGAAAGCGGGTTTTATTTTACGATAACTAACATATGGACCTGATATCGCAGCTATAAATATAAAGATAATTAACTAAATAAACCATTGAACTTGGACAAAACGGTATAAATAATGATAATATTGAAATTGACAAATTCTGTTGATAATATTTGCTTATATGTGACTTATTAATCACAAGACAAATATAATGATTATGACTAACATCGAGGCGATTTACTAATATTTTTTGTTTAGCGACACGTTCGTCCATAGTAATGAGGTGCAATATCCGGTAACAGAAATATATCATCATTATATTAGATTTTATACTAAAAAATATTTTATCAGCTCTTCGAAATCAAAAATTATTAAAAAATAAAACCCGGAAAGGATCTGCTGCATGAAAAACTGTCGGAAAACAGATAGTAAGCTATGTTAGAATTTCCCTAACTTAACTCTTACTATCATTATTCGATTTAAAAAAAAAAAAGGTTTTAAACATGACAGAGGTTGTCATATAATAAAACGTACGAAAGTAATACAGAATATGATAATAAAAAGTAGTAGTAATAGGAATAAAAAATATAAACAGAATATTCCAACTTTCATCTATTTACAGTCGGAACATAGCAATGCTATTATGGCGGCAGTTTTATAGGATAGTAGGCAAGCAGGGTTGAAAGAATCCTATCACCATCCAAACTCCAGAACATGCTGCTTCAGAATGAAACCAGGAACATTCTTGTTACAAGCGCTCAGCCGCTCGGAGGCAGTTAAATGATTACCTCAGATAAAAATTTACTTTCATTATTTATACAAACAATCTTATATTGGTTTATAATTATAACTACAGTCGTTATCGCTCCTTATCTGTAACTGTAACCTTTTAAAAATTGAGAAACGCACTAACAAATGATAAAAAGCTTTACTTGTGTCTTTCATGGCCCACTCGTCTTCCGTCAGCATCGTTAGAGGCCGCGGGGGTGCGTCGGAGTAGTTTCTGTGTGGCGTCATGACAACGGCGACCGGCGCCCGCCATTGTTCCAATGCCTAGCGGGAAAGAAAAACAAAAAGGTTATGACCACTTACTAATAGAGCCTATTTACTTTTCATTATTAAACAATATAATCACGCTTTTATAATCGTTGTAAAAGTCTGCTTTAAGCATTAAATTAATTTAAAATAATATTTGATGTAATTATATTTATGATGATGATGATGATGATGATAATAAAGATCTATCAAAGTAATAACACTACTATATGCGAACAAACGTTTATAGCGCAAAGTTAACAAACCGGTCTGTACTTAGTATAATTTTAATACTTACAAATAATATTAATCTTGTTATTTAAAAAAATATTAGAGTTAACTAGACCTACAATTAACATTATAGTTGATAATAAACAAAAACCGTTACAAAAAAGTGAACATTGATCGATTAAAAAAAAACTCAAACTATAAAATGGGACGTTTCATTTGCACATAAATTTTTTCCGATAAATTTAATTTGTAAGATAAGCCGTTGGTAATGTTTTATAATTTGTGGCGTTTAAAATATTCATTTCTCGTTATTATCTACATCGAACAAATAAGTCACAAAACAATAACTATAAATTAACGATTAAAAATCTTAATACGATAAAAACTATTATCGTTTGCAATATAATCTATTTACAGTTCTATTGATAAATAGTAGCATTTAACTGTTAGATGAATCTAGGTTATAATGTACATTATAACAGTTTTATGACTTACCTAGAGAATAAATTTTTATTTGTTTTATACGTCTAATAATCTAATCGAGATTTACACGAAAGTTCTCGCTGCTGGGTATTCATAAAATAACAAAAACCTTATCGCTGCCGAGTTGATCGCTACTTTAATAATAGATAGATCTCGTTGTTAAAATAATAATTAGATTTACAATCACGTGTGGATAATCTTATTCTAATAGGCGTAAGGCCATGATGGTCTGATCGAAACACTAGAGTTTATAATTGGATTACTCTGTCTAGATTATAGTTCAATAGTTGGATTAATTTCATGACGTATCATTCAGTATATAATTTAAACAGAATAAATTATATCTAATGTTACCACTTTTTGTATCGGCTAATTAATAATTATCACGACGATCTGGTGAGGATTGCAGTGAGTCGCCAGGTGCTGGTGGCAACGGATCTGTCGCGCTGGAAGTTGATTTAGGAGGCCCATGTTCAGCAGTGGATAGCGATAGGTCGAAATGATGGTTAAACACAAAAGTGTGGTATGGAATAACTTTAATCACATGAACACACCTTGTTACAAACTCGGCGCAATGGGAACATTTTTTTTTTAAATTTAATTTATAACAGATCGCGAACCGACTAGCATTGCGTCTGCGCAGCGCGAACCCGCCCACGTACTGACGTGCCGTGACGAAAGCCGCACCGAGATCTGTTTTTAATGGCGTCCCCTTCATAACACGATAACGTGTTTTCGAAAACACCGGATTTTGTAATCAATAATACATATTGCGAATATTAACAATTATCGCTCGCATTGAATATTATATCAGGACAGTGACGTAATAATTTAATTATTCATAACACCATTCATTCCATTGAAAATATTATCAAGTCTATTTAACACGCTAAATGCAAAACGTATTTATATAATTCAGTCCAAGTTATAATACTATCTTTAAAGAAAAGTCTTAATATTAAAATAAAAAGGATATACAAAGTTTCGTCCTAAGATAATTCTTTCAATAAGACAGTGGTGAATACGGACAAGTATGCGATTTAAATGAAACAATAAGAAATAAAAGTAGGACAGCATTCCGCGACAATAATGTCCTTGTTTTTTTCTGTTACATATGCATGAACAGATAACTTTCAATGAGGCTCTGGCTTTATTGTGTTTTTGTGTTTAGGTCGTCTGAAAATAAACAGCTACACAACGACTTTGTAATATGTTGATTTGAAATTGTATAAGCGAAAGTCATTATTGATTAATTATTACTACAAACTTTTCTTTTAATTTGTAGCAGCTAAAGGAGCAGAAGATTTATTCAGTATGGTTCTACTAAGCATTTGCAATGCTAAATTATGCACATGGAAGTAGAAAACATCACACGAGGAAGATCTACCAATAAAAGAAATATCGTTTAATAAAAAAACCTTACACGAAAATACTGTTTAAAACTCATTTATTTTTTACTATGATATTTAACACATTTCTTTTATACTCATTTGCATCAACACAAGAAACTAGCTTATTTCCGGTGGCTACTTTGTTTAATATAACCACGTAATTTAATCGTTATTATAAACCATTACCGATGAACAACCTCCTCTTAACACTCAATACAATCTGTATTGTTTACCACATATATTATATTTTGTTTAAAAAAGCTTGTAATTAAGCACATATTATCATATTATTTAATATTTGTTAGATAATAAAAACTCTATTTTGCTGTTATTACAGATGACGACTTAGTATAATAATATTTATTTATTTGTATACAAGAAAACTTACAGCTTACTTATACTTAAACAGAGTTAATTACATAGATTAAACATAGAAAAAAAGCCATGACAAGTTTTCACATCTGGTTTTAAATAAAGTTAATGTATATTTAAGGACGCCTATTTATTCTATACGCTAAACTAAATAATAACATTTTTGCAGAAAAATGTAGTTAATAATTTACAAACAGAGGCACCGCTGGTATTAAACAGATCGATCTCTTCGCAGTCGCTGTATGCATTGTTAAGTGAGTTGCAGACTCTAACTAGGTATGAATTTTGTCTGTAGTTAGATGTAGCACGGGGTGCGGACAAGATGTTATGATGACGAAACACATGGCATGGGATTGAGATGTTCAACTTACTTAGTAATTGAGGACAGTCAACACGATTCTGAGCGAGGTTTAATAAAAACACAATATCTGCTATATTCCGTCGGGTGTATAGTGGAAGAATATGGAGACGAACACATAAAGACTCGTAATTTATGTTTGGTAGTTTGAATTTGAAGCGCACGTACCGGAAGAATTTCTTTTGTATTGATTCGATTTTGTTTTTGTAAGTATTATAGACAGGATTCCAAACTTGACTAGCGTATTCGAGATGGCTTCGTACCAATGAGCAGTAAAGTATTTTAACAGATTTTAATTGTCGAAAGCTTTTACATGTTCTTATGATAAAGCCAAGGGCTTTATATGCTTTACTTATGATATTTAGTATATGACTGTCAAAAGCAAGTTTTCTATCTATTATGACTCCAAGGTCTTTAACTGAGTCGCATCGAGTAAGAAATACATTGTTTAATTGATAGGGAAACTCATAGATGTGTTTTTTCCTTCCTAAAGATATTATTTGACATTTGTCAACATTTAGGTCTAGTTTATTAACCTTGCAATAATTGCATAGTCTGAAAAGATCGTCACGTAATTTGGATGCATCGTTTGGGTTGTTCACTACACGAAATATTTTCATGTCATCAGCAAAAAGGACAAAACTAGAATTTCTGAAACATTCACTAATGTCATTTATAAAAAATAACAAAAAGCAGAGGTCCCAATAAGGAACCCTGAGGGATTCCTGAGGGAACACACATCCAGGAGGAAGTATAGCCGTTAAGGACAATAGCTTGAGATCTATTGGCAATATATACGTAACCACAGCTTAACAAATCTCCTAATCTCCTCTAATTCCAACGTCTAATAATTTTGCAAGAGTATAGAATGATCGATACGGTCGAAAGCTTTGCTGTAGTCAGTATAAATAGCATCGACTTGGTTCCCATTTGCCATGTTAAAATATACAAACTCCGTGAATAAAAGCAGGTTAGAAGTAGTTGACCTCTTTTTCAGAAAGCCGTGTTGTTGCGGAATTATGGTAAGCTTAATTGCTGAGTATAACTGATTGTAAATAATTCTTTCAAAAATTTTAGAGATAAGATTTAATTTGGAAATAGGTCTATAGTTTTCTATTTTGTTTTTAGGACCTTTTTTATGTATCGGGACAATAAAAGCTGATTTCCATCTTAATGGCATTGAACCCTCACTAATGGACCTTTTGAAAATTATGGAGATCGGTTTAGATATAGCTTCCGCGCATCTCACCAAAAATATGGCCGGCAAACCATCAGGTCCGGACGACTTTTTCAAGTCCATCGCCTTAAGTAACCGAGTGACTTCACCTGTGTTGATATTAACGGTGGCAATGTCAGAGACGCTTGAGTGACTGTCGATTCTATTAGACGTGTGGTTGACTGAAAGATTAGATGAATTACTTTGAATATAATTAGATTGAAAATATTTAGCGAATAAATTAGAGATGTCGTCTCCTGATGAAGAACTAACTCCGGAATATGTCATGCAGGATGGATATGAATCGCTAACCTTCTTGTTTTTTACAAAAGACCAGAATGGTTTTAAATTATTTTGAACAGAGTCCTCAATTAATTTAATGTAATTTCTATAAAGCTCCTTTTCTAGTTTTTTTATTTTTTGTCTTAGTATGCTAAACATATTTTTGTCACTAAGGTTGCCGTAAACTTTAAATTTTCTATGAAATTTGTTCTTTTCTTTAGTCATCTTAATTAAAATGATCTTAACAATGATTCGTAGCATTAAGTACTACTTTTATTTCTCTCAATTGATCATTATTTTCTTGAGTACAGCGGAAGTCGAGTTAATTTATTTAATGTTATTAAAAATTTACGTAATGTATAAAAAGGGACGAAAGACTTCACAGTAATAATTAAATCTAAAAAAAGTTGTAGTTATGTTTATATTGTATTATTAAAATAATAAAGATTACTATGTAACAGTTAATTTGGCGGTTATTCTACAATACTATCTCACTATTCGTGAAATTAAGCCTTACATATAATATACTCGGAGAATAAAGGAACTTAGAAGATTAATCTATAACCATTTAATTTCTGTTTTATTTCATGTAAAATATTTGCCTTTGTGCAGTTTGCTATTACATTATATTAGGTGCCTGTTACGAGCCATAAGAAAACTACAATAGCAATGACTTGCAAAAACATAGATAGTAAATAATTGTTTAAAAAAGATTACTTTAAAAATTGTAATAAATCAATATTATTCTATTAAAATAAAAATTTCTATCGTCTATGAGAATAATTATAATTTTATACAAACGTTCTTTTACTAATAAATTTTAAATAACTTTTTGTTCTGCGCGTAATGAAACACAGAACTTGACATCCGGAAACAAGTACGGCTCAATTGGCAATACATTTTCTAGAAACATACAGAAAATGGTAATGTTACTACTTTTTGAGGTTTGACAATTTTTTTGTAAGGTTCTGAAAAAATGGAGCAATTCTATCATCATCATCATTTCCACCGATGGACGTCCACTGCTGGACATAGGTCTTTCGTAATGTATTTCACAAAATACGGTCTTATGACTATTCTACAATTGACTACATAATAATGTACAGGTATTTTGTTAGTAATTTACATTTTAAAGAAAAGTTTTAAAAATAAATAAGGAAAGTGCGTAAAGTAAAAATATTATTTGCATGTAATTAAATGTTTGCTACTCAATTATTAATACTAAGTTATATACTCCACTATTACTAATTATAATTTTATGTCAATGTAATACTGTTAATATTACTTTAATAATTGAATCTAATTGGTAAATTTTTTTTTGTGATCAGAAAATTTGCATTTGTGTAAAAATGTTTTAGGGAAAAAATTAATACTTTTATGGCAACTTAACCTCGACTGACAGTTATATTTCTACTGCTATTCCCAAGTGCGGTTTGCGCGACGTTTCTCGAAATTTTAAGCATTATCCACGAGAGTTTGGAAGCGGAATCTAGTCGGAGCTTATAGTTTCTTACTTTTCACTGCAAAGTTTAGTGATATACTGTGTATATACACTAAGTTACTGTCAAAATTTGTCTCCATTGTCACCAGTAGGCAACGTTACCTTGATATCTGCGTTAAAAACCACATATCACTGGCCTCGTGCTTAAAAAATGGCTAAATGGGGCGAAGGAGACCCTCGGTGGATAGTAGAGGAACGTCCTGATGCTACTAACGTTAATAACTGGCATTGGACGGAAAAAAATGCAGGACCTTGGTCGAGGGACCGTTTAAAAGAACTCTTGAATAATTTAAAAATAGCTCAAAATGGTGTTGATTGTAAGGTGACGGAGGTGGAGAAGGTGGACGGGGAAGCATCAGCGAATAATAGAAAAGGAAAACTAATATTTTTCTATGAATGGGATATTAAATTGAAATGGGAAGGTCGTCTCGCCGGCGGCAGTAACGTTGTCAAAGGCGAAGTGCACATCCCGAATTTATCCGAGGAGAATGACGTCAGTGAAGTTGATGTAAGTACTGATGTATTTCTCCACTTAATTTAATAATTCTAAGTAACCTTATGAATAACACATGTGTTTCAGTCACATGCTGATACTATTTAATATTTAGAAAATGTTTTTTGTTCCAACAATTTGGTTGTATTAGTTTTGATAATAATATAACTTTCTATAAATTTGTAAATTATTTAAAAAAAGACATAATTCCACTGATAAATGTTAACAAAAATTGTTGAAATTTTATTTAATAGTAATTTATCCAACATTCACTTGATTTTTATTTTTAATGACAAGAAACTAAAGTACTATGGGGACATTTAAAAATGTTTAAACTGTTATAGTATATTGAATTATACTTCTGTTAATATAGATTATAATGTTAACATTCTTTTAGTCTATTAAGTAAACAAAATAATTGATGTCAAAAGATTAATTAATGTTTTTTTATTGTATTTGCATAACTGGTCACTTATGGGGAATCATATAAATTTATGAAAGTTTAATAAAAAAAATAGTGATATTGAAAGCTTTTTATTTGCACAAAAACATGCACGAAGCAGGATCAGATGCCATTCTCTCCTAGTCTACCTAAGGGTTGAGCAGAAAATTCATCTCTCAATTATATAAATGTTCCTTCTATTACAGATGACTGTTACCATTAAAGGCAGCGGTGAAGAAGAGCAGAGAGTGAAAGCTTTCATGCATAATTATGGACGGGATGAGATACGCAAGCAACTCAAGGAATACATTAGAAGTTTAAAAGAGGAGTTCTCTAAAGGCCTGCTCCTACCAAAAAAAGGAGAGGCATCTGTTAAACCTGATAGTGTATCAACTATAACAAGTGGTTTCAACAAGAAAATAGACATGGCTCCTATTGTATCAACGGAAAAGAAACCGACTGGTTGCAAACTGGACACTAAAACAGTCGAATTAACTGAGACATTTCAATGCAGAGCCGAGGAGTTCTATAATGCGATGACCCGAATAGAAATGGTGACTGCTTTCACACAAGGCCATGTTAAAATGGAGGCAGAGAAGGGTGGCAAATTTGCTCTGTTTGGAGGCAACGTAACAGGTGAATTCAAGGAACTGGTACCGGGAAAGAAAATCGTACAGTACTGGAGATACAAGCAGTGGCCAGAACAACATTTCTCCGAGGTCATCTTCAATATTGATGAAAAGGTAATCAATTGTCAAGTCCTGCATATTAAATTATACTTCGATTTAAATGTTCAAATTAGAATAGTAATGGTTGAGTGTAAAAGTGCAATTGTATGTGCGGAAATGTAACCAGTAAAGTTTCACATGTTTAGCGCCGATTAAAAATGGACACGGTGTAAATTAACTCCTTGTTGTGTTTCAGGATGACCACACCTTGGTATCGTTGACACAGCACCTAGTGCCGACTTCCGAGGTGGAGCAGACACGCGTGAACTGGAAGCGTTATTATTTCGATAGTATTAAACGAGCTTTTGGCTTCGGTGCGTTCCTGTGATATCTGCAGCGCATCTAGACTAATTAGGTAATGCTAATTATTTAATTAGTAACCTTTTCTATTGAATTATTACTTAAAGATAAGAGATGATCATCCTTCGATAACTGATGTGTCTGATAGGTTATAACAATAAAAGGTAACATTGCTTACATAGCAGATCATTGTGCTCGTTATTGTCACATTTATTATGATCTCATTAGACCACCAAACTGGTACATAGGAAAATTTACTATCTGATGATTAAATATTAAATATTGTGATACTCTTATAACATTAGCCATAACTATAATAATAAAAGCAAACAAGTTTGTGTGTTGCTCTGTTCGCTTTGTTTTCATTCTGAGAGAGCACTTCCAAGAGGAGCTGGTGGAGTTTTGGAACCGACCTGAATGTGTAGCTAGCAAACAGCTCACTTCCAGAACTAATTTTCGTTGCCAACTTAAAAAATATGAAGCGGTTTAGAGGTTTAAAGATATCGTTTTAAACAAAATTTGCAAACTCGGCGAAACTTCAGTTTTTTTTAGATAAAATTGCCATTGTGCGAATTAAAATGAACAATTGCTAAATTATAAAATTTCCACAAATAAATCTGTGATGTGTTAATATAAATGTGTAATGTTGTGTATAATCTATATAATAAAAATGAATTGCTGTTCGTTAGTCTCGCTAAAACTCGAGAACGGCTGGACCGATTTGGCTAAATGTGGTCTTGAATTATTCGTGGAAGTCCAGGGAAGGTTAGTAAGGTGAGAAAATATGGAAAAAGTGCCCGGAATACGGTAAAAATAACAATTTCTCTTTTTCATTGAGGTGACCAGATTTTTAGATAGGCAAAGCGGGACAACTCTGAAGGAATAATAATACCGTAATTTTTTTTTAGTTTTAACATAAGTACAGTTTATAAATGTTTTTTTATATAAGTGAATTTGTTTGAGTAGATTGTAGTAATTTTGTAAAATATTGTAAAAATCTTCACAAGAATTTGATAAATTAGTTTGATTGACTTGAAATATTTGCAAAATTTTATTCGTATATTACTTTCTAAAATTTCTTTCGAGGTTAAGGTGGGTGATACACGTTTTGTCATCAATATAAAATATGAAGACTACGAGTATTTTAAGCTAAGTTTAAGAAAATTTATGCATTTATGAAATATTTAAATAAATTACTTACTTTATTTTTCTATGGTAAGAAACAATTTGTAATATTTATTTGTTTAATTATCTTGCTAGCACGCAGTACGGATACAAAGTGTATCATTTGAGAGACAAATACAATGTAACTGGGTAGCAAAAGCAATATGTTACGCAAAACAATGATTTTCATAAATTTAAAATTTTACTTAATTCTAAAAGTCGGGACTTTTGAAAAACGTCGCGTGACGCGGGATTAATTGTAAAAAAATCAGGACTGTCCCGCTAAAAGCGAGATGTCTGGTCTCCTTACTTTAGATACATAAAACGTCAAAATTTGAAGTTCGTCCCGTCATTTAGACACCAAATACAATTTAAAAGAATATTTTTGATTTTGACATTTGATATTGACAACCAACAATTTCTGATGCAACTATAATATTTTACGAACTTTAGCGGGAATCTGGGCGTAAAGGTCGCGTTGTCTCGGTTGAATTTTTTTTTAGTGCATAATGCAGTTGAATGTTCAATGTGAGTGTATCATGCAGTAAATTAGTGTGTTCGTGTGCAGCAATTGTAGAATTCAAGCAGGAACACGACTTTCCTAAGTTCAGATTGGTTCAAAATAGTAGTTAAGTCTTAACTTTACTTTGTTGATCTTTTGTTTACCGCTGAGTGCGCGAGAACTTTCCCTACTTTGATTATCCACAATTTATAATGCCAAAGATAAGATATCCTGACTTAGGTCAATCAACATGTGCATTTAAATATAATAGAAAAACCAAATTAATAACGGGCATTTTTTGTGATTACGAATTATTTTTTTCTGGTTAAATTTTCATCACATTCTTTACTAAAGTTGAAACAGTCTCGAATTATCAATAAGCTTTTTTATTTATTGATTTTGAGGCAAAACGAAGTTTGCGGGGTCAGCTAGTATAATAATATATTGTTACTGGTAGTTTTATCACTTACCATCATACCATGATAAAATAAAGCAATAAAATATAACAAAATCACATTGTTTTCTTTCTAAATCAAAATATCATTGAATTTGGATTCAAAGAGTAAAAGTGGAGCATTTTATAATTCTCTCTTTTTTTCTGTTGCAGATCAAATTGTCCTGAAATTACGTAATAAAATTGCTGTCTGCTAAGCCCACGCCCACACCCCTGCTGTGTCTAATTGCATTGTTTTACCAAAGTTGTGATGTTTGCAATAAACCGCACCACCCTATTTGACGGACAGTCTTAGTGATAAATTAGGCTCGGACTTGTTATTGCTTATTTCTTTGAGTAGCCCATTGTGTAAGCGAGCGTTTAATTTATGATTTTTTCTCTAATAAATTATGTTAGGGATACAGGAAAGTTTAATTTTTCACCTCATTTCTGGAACTCAATAGAGCCGTTGAAACCATCAGATTTACAATGTAAAGGTGGTCAGGTGGAATTACCAAAAACTATAAACCAATGGAAATCAGCATCATGTTAACCTTGGAACCGAACCAGGGACTTGTGTTATTAAGCAAATGATCAGCTATTGCCACAGAGACAAGCAATTGTCTTCAATAAATGGTTAGTGCTAGATAAATAAGAACATGGTAAAAAATATTTAGTTTTCACTATGTATATATCATATTTGTGTTTTAATTAATCTGGTGGCATACAAATGCACAAGTTTACTACACATTGGTACAAATGATTTTTTTTTTAGACAAGCAAGACGTTAACCTGATGGTAAGTGTTGTGCTTGCCCATAACCTAGTGCTGGTTAGAATGGTATACACTGCACATTGCGCTCGTCGCCTTGAGACACAAGGTGTGAAGTCTCGCTGCCCCAGTAACTTTACTAGCTTACAGCATCCTTCAAACCAGAACACAGTAATGTTTGAACACTACTGTTTATAGCAACACGGACCAGCAATCGTTCTATTTTTATCCTAAAGTAACAGAAACAAAAATTAACTAATTTAAAATATTACATTTTATCTGTGGTTTCTTGATAAACTTAACCACAGATAACCAACAAATACTATGGGCAACATCTGATAAAGTGACATTAGTGTTACCCGTTATTTAACAGACGTATAAAGGGAAGCAGACATCATGTCAATAATAAAGTGTACCAAAAACTCATGCCCAGGTCTTGCGCACACACACAATTATTTTATTTATTTAAACTTTCTTAGGAACGCAGTTTCAGAAGGAAAGGAGCTGCGGTGGTTTTTTCAATTAGTAAATTAAGTGCGCCATTTTTTTTACTCGAGTTTTTATCAAAACTATGAACTACTCCAACAGTTGTTATGATTAACAGGTTATGATTTTCAATAATTCCTTATGATGTACAAAGTTTGATTATAAAAGTTTATTTTATTTATAAGATAATTATGATTTATATGTACACTGGCTGTTCCCGCGACTTCGTCCGCGTGGTATTTAAATAGAAGAAATATTGTTAAAATAAATAAAAGAAACATACAAAAAATATATAATGTATGTTGTGTACAACTTCTCTATTTGAATCGAAATTATAAGATTTTTCATTGGTTTTATATTTTTTTCGAGAAATCCTGTTATTAGTCCAAAATAAAAGTAGCCTAAATTACTCCTTGTTAAATAAGCTATCTGCCAGTGAAAGTCCTGCCAAAATTTATCCAGTCATTTTAGAGATTAGCTGGAACAAACAGACAGGCAAAAATTGTAAGAAACGTTTTGTTAAAGTATCGTGTTTACACAATGCATTTAGTAAAAAGCGGTTATTTTAATATTACAAACAGACACTCCAATTTTATATATTTGCATAGAAAGCTAAATGCAAACTAGAAAACTACATTAAGAATTGCTTTTTGTTTTGCAATATAAATTAGTGATGTCTGTAAACTTATTTTATTATTGTTTATGTACTTGATATATACTGAACATAAGATGTGTGATTGTTTCATATGTACATAACATCTAGATTCATTTATCTGCAAGTTGATTTATGAAGTTATCTCTCATCGCCGTGACCCGCAGGCGCGGGGCAGCTTTATCTCCAAGGCGGTCAGTCCGTCAGTCCTCCCTTACTGCGAACATGCGTATACTGTTGCTTTGTGCTTTATTACAACATGTAAGTAAATTTTTATTATTACATTTTGAAATTACTTGAATCACAGACAATATATTTTGTATAGGCACAATAACGAATCATAAAATTTAAACTAAGCAAGAATTCTATAAAAAGTAAAACGTTTTAAAGTATCTTTATATTGTCTGTGCATAGAAGTCACTTCTAGTTTTAGTCTTAAAAAGCGTGATAATTCTCTTTGATTTCTTACTCACGAGTTTAAAGATTTTAAAGTGCAAAAAATTACCTATAATTAGAAATCAAGGTCAGCTTATCAAATGGTCCACGACCTGCATCGAATTCGCATTTGCGATCTCATTTATGTAAGCTGCCGAAATTTGTTTTCTTATCCCTTATCATTGTCGTTATAATGAAAAGTTGTGTGAGAGAGACAAAAACAAATAATGGACAAGCTGCGCAGTTATATAATTCAAAATAAAATATCTGTATGGAACTTTAGAATTAAACATGTTTGTGTTTATTTTCATTCCTTAACAGATTATATTTGTGTAATGGTAAAGCAAAAGATTATGTCTTACAATTAATCCGTCGTTCATACGTTTTCATGTATTTATAAGGCTTTGTGGGTTTTGTAAGCAGATATGTCTATATGACAAGTGTTACAGTTCATTAGATTCAACTAGTATTAAATAAATTAAAAAACTCTTACATACAAACATATATGTGTATATCTACAACGGAACAAATGCAGAATTACTTTGCGTTATGAGTTATCAGTGACCTAAATTAATTTTCATATAGAATAATAATAATTTTTCTCTTTGCTTACCACAACATCACACTGCCTAGGTTGACTGGCAGAGAATGCCTATAGGCATTAAATCCGCCTTTTGTAACCTATACTAATAAATATTTAAAATAAATAAATAATATTAATAAATGAATATAACTTTTGTTTATACACAGGCACTCGCGCAAGTGGGCTTCGGGCATTCGTATTTAAGAAATTCGCGTTTGGTGAGTTTATATAAAAACTATTATTAACTTTAATATATATTAGCTGGAGACTATCTAGGTATTACCACAGCTTCTATTTCTACCGCCAAACAGTATTGTGCAAATATTACTGTGTTCCAATGTGCTAGTGAATTTACTAGAGTAACGAGAGATAGTCCTCTATTCATTCGAACTCCGTTTTATGTTATGTAATGTAAATCTTTACTTAATATATGTTTACTATATAAAAAATACAATAAACAATATACAGTTCATTTCAACTGTTTCCGTGGCGCTTGCCTTGTAACACGTAGGTCCACGGTTCGATTCCATGATCACACGTTTTGAATGTGGTTGGTAGTAGAGTTTCTATATGTTTAGACAACTGTCATAAGTAACAATATAAATCAAATAAATATTATATATTAATGATTTAAGTATAGTTATATTCTATTACTTAAATTCGTATTATTATAGTTTTTCTTGCCGGAGTGAATTTTTTTTTTGGTGTTTAGAACCACTATACGTGATACGTGGCTGTATTTATTAAAATTCAATTTTTCGGATTTTATCGCGTTTATTGTTTAGTTTTATTTATTCCCAACGTTTCGACTGCGGACGATCGGACCACAAACAATAAATAAAAAGTTATAGGTATCACGTGATAGCCGTGAGGTCAGGACATCTGTCATCTCAGTCCTCCCGTGACCATGACTGCTGCAAAGCGGTCGATACGTCGGGAATAAATAAAACTAAATAATAAACGCGATAAAATCCGTAAAATTGAGTTTTAATAAATGTGTGACATTCGCGGAAATATAAGATATCATTACGTGGCTGTAGCCTGAGTGAATTGTTAATGTTCTTGTGAGAAGGAAAGGTTTTTTTGAACTCAAATTACAGTGTCACCAATGGAACTGTTTGAACGTGAAGCTGGGGCTGAGTGATGAGCTGCCGCCGCGGGAGCAGTACGAGGCGGTGGTGTCCTCGCTGCTGCCGGCGGGGTGGCGGGCGGCGGGGCGCGCGGCGCTCGCCGGCTGCTACGGGGGGCGCACGCGCCGCTACACCAACACGTGCCCCGGGCAGGCGCTCACGCACTGCCTCGTGGACAACCTCATCACGGTGATTATCACACATCGGAGCTAGAGCTATTTCATGTACTTGCCATATGATAGAATAACAATAATAATATATATTACCAGGTGGTTTCTGTTGCCGGAGACCGTCTGGGTGGGTACCACCGCAGCTCCTATTTCAACCGCCAAATAGTAGTGTGCAAACATTACTGTGTTCCGGTTTGAAGGGCGCTGTAGCTAGTGTAATTACTGGGGTAACGAGACTTAACACCTTATGTCTCAAGGCGACGAGCGCAATGTGGTGCAGTGTGTACCATCTTAACTAGCAGCACGTTGTCATGGGCAAGCGTATCACTTACCATCAGGTGAACGTCTTGCTCGCCTCGTCGCAAAGTAGTATAAAAAAAAAAAGTTTATATTCAACGGCAACTCAAAATAAGAGGTAAACCCACTCCTCTTCTCTTTCTTAAAGCAGAAATAGATATGTGAAGTTGTATAACCACTAAAGATCGGAATAGGTAGAGCTATTTAGAATCATTGATCTCCGACATTGATGGTAATATGGATATTTCACCGGATTCCAATCTAATTAGTTTATTCTCCCGAATCGATAATCGATCGAATCGATTCGACGTCTCGAATGCGACATGTTTTTAGAAAGATGCCGTCCTTTGCCAACGTTTGGCTGACGCTCTCTTCATGAGAGGCTTCGAGTTGTTCTATCGGATCATGTTTATCAGCCCCTCATTATTAGGAACGAGTCCATGATATTTTAATTACAATATTTACGTTTGAATTTGTTTATATTGTTATAATAGAAATTGGAATTTAAAATAATAATCGTTATTCATCAATCATGTTTACAGAACTGTCCAGACGATAATTGGCGGAAGGAGGATGGGTGCGCGCCGGTGATGTCGCTCGCCGCAAATAAATACATGTTCTCGCAGAGGTATTTAATGAAATAAGAACAGAACTTATGAGATTATGTTAAACAATATTTAATTATTATTAAATACTTTCATCACTTTTCTATTATTTATAATTTTTGGTAGTAATACGTCTGTATAATTCATAATAAAATCTTGTTTCTTTCTAGTCGTTACGCTGATCTTCAGAAAAATCTATCGTTTGAGCGACGCCCTGCATGGTTTCTGCAAAACGTAAGTACTGATATTCTAATACCGATAATAAACTACTACTTCATATAATACTATCAAATCACCTATCATTTTGTATTGTTCATTTGCTGTCGTAAAATCATCAATGTCTTCTTGTATTCATACAAAGAATATTCTAAACTTTTAGTAGCACTATAGATATATTTAAAATCGATGCTAGTTATTATTTCTCATGCGATCACCATTTCTTGTGTTTCAGTATTTCAACAGCAAATGCTGTAGTTTACCTGAACTGTTCAACGCGACGGTGCTGAGCGAGTGCGGATTCGAATCCTTCATGCTGTACCATACTCACGACGCGCAGACGGACACGCATTTGATGTTCGAGAGAGTTGTAAGTGGTATTTAAGCAAATAGAAATGTTAATGGTATTTCCTAATCATCATCATTTCAACCGATAGACAAATGATGGTATTTAAGTAGAGAGAAAGTAAACTAAGTACTATTCAGTGTAGTCCTATAATAGCTATCTACAACACTCGTTAAACGTTTACATGGTAGTATTTCTAAATTACTGCTTGACAGTCGTAACTGGCGATATGTTGTAGTTTACCCGTTTCTAATAAACCTGCCAACATTAAAATTTGTATAATTATGTTTTTGTCTGGAAATGCCTTGCATTAATCAAATATAAAATCATATTTTTAGAGACAAAAAAAGAAAGATTGAGGGAGAATGAGAGAGAGAGAGAGTTACAGACACACAATAAATAAAGATCATAATATTTTTTTTTAATCAGCCGGGAGTCTCCTCCAATCATCTAAGAGCGGCGGCGTCCCACATCATACCAGAAAGACCTGGAAAACCAAGCGACGGTAGTTCTTCAAAAGCCGTTGGAAATGGTGGTATAGAAGAAAACGAAGTGAGTTCACGTGTTTATTATATCAGGACTGATTTTTGAAAAAGTAGTTCGTTTGCATTACGATAACAGATTTTTTCTGTATGTATCACATAAGTTATGTTTAGTTAAGCAAGCTTTTTCTCTTCTTACTTCATCATTGTAGAAGAGATGTTGCATACACTGTCACGTACAACGTGTTTGTTATATTTGCAGGCAATAAACGATCCCCTAGATTGCTGTGATATGTCGGGATTTATAGCGCCGGAGTGGAGAGCTGATTGTGGTTTCCGGCTGTCGTGGGACGCGCGAGAGCGGCTGGTCATCAGCGAAGACCCGGCCAAAGAAGACCATAGTGCAACAGAGGCAGCTAAAGTTAACAAAGGGGCTGACGTCAAGATTGTACCGCTATCTGTAAGTGATTAGAATCCTGATCCCTCTCAATTGGAGAAGACTGCAGAAGAAACCGCTGCGGTGGTCAACAATAGAGTCCTGCAACTATTAAATTTTACGAGGAGTTCTTATTGTTTCTCATTCTTCCAGTGCGAACAAGAGACCTGCGTGTTTAAGAAACTGGGCGTCGTGTCGGAGTCTGGTGCGGTAGACACCCTGGCCTTCTCCCGGCTGCTGGACAACATAGCACGCGATGGACGCTGGAGCAAATCCAAGGCGCGCGTCGACACCAAGTGCTTGACCAAACCCATCGCTGATTACGAAGCGGACTGCGAGATCAACAAGCTGCTGGCCTGCACCCTCGACGTGCTTACGGAGGTAGATTAAGTTTTAAGTAACTATTTTATCCACAGTTACCTAACACTTGTTTTTATGGACATCTAAACTCCGTTACATTTTTTAGCAATTTTGTAAATGAAAATAATTCTTTTGTAAAATTATTTTCATTCTTTTTCAGAACTGCCCTGATGCTAAGAAAGAGGATCCATGCAAGTAAGATTTCTTATTCTAAAATGGTGGTAATGGTCCTAACTATAGGATGATTAAGACACAGCAATTAAGAAATATTAATATGATATTCCTTTCCTTTGCAGACACTCGGCGGGTTTACAAAACAATAACACTTGCCAGATTAGTTCCTCTAAGTTTAGACCAGTAAGATATTTTGCTTTTTTTTAAGTATCTTAATTTTTTTACATCTAATTTGAGTCACTCACCGTGAGTATCACTTACCTTTCATATTTCAGCGCAACAGGCGTCAATTTTGCGAAGTTCCGGCATTCGTGGCAAAAGAAGTGCTGAAAGAGTGTAACATGGAGTCGTTGGTGCGCACAGAAAACGTACCCGAGGCTCCTGCGCCGAAACGCGGCTGGTCTGATAGCAGGAAGGTGAGTTTTTAGAACTTGCAGATTTTTACAAAGTTGGCATAAACAGCTGAGAATTTCATTGAACTATAAGAAATTCTTTTGAAATAATGAAATTGTATTCACGCAGTGTAAAGAAGAGACAGCGTCAACGACTTGCCTTATGAAGAAGATGGGTGTTGTTAACGCATACAACTTCATAGATTACTTCCGGATGAAGGACAGGCTGCACGAGTTTTGCCAGGGCCCGTGGTATCCAATGAGGCCGACGTACACGGCTGCGTTCAGCTCCGCGCCGCTGTACAGGGAGCACTGCGGTTCGCAGCAGAAACTCCTCAATGTTATAGATACTATGCTGGTGGTGAGTACTGTTTGGATGCTGTGCTACTCTTGAGAACTGCTAGAACTCAGAAATTAACGCATTTGTACTAACTCTTCGAGCTGTCAGCAAATAGGTTCTAGTCAGCTAGTTTAGTTCAGTCTTTCCACTTCTTATTTTCTTTAATACATCAAGTCATTATAATTGTTCTCTTCCATCAGCCGAAGGACGCCCACTGCTGAACGTTGGGCTCCTCCAGGGATCTCCTCATGAATTAGTGCTGCACTGTCATCTAGCGGCTTACCATGATCACCTTGTGGGTGTAATGTTGTTAATGAAAATTTATTTCCAGACTTGTCCAATATTAAAAAGACGGCAAGGTGACAACTGCAAGAAAATGTTCTCGGAGTTATCCGCGACTCTTCCTCACCACCAGAAGATCAACAACGAGACCTTAGAGGAACTGCTGAGGCGCTTCCAGCACGTCTTCCTACCTGGTCAAGTGCCACACGTGAGGCCGGCGGTCAGGGTGGTGGACAACCCGCTGTTCAACTTTGGCATATTCGATGCCCAAGGCGAGCCTCCGGTTAAGGTCATAGATGTGAAGCCAACCTCATTACCGTCTGAAAAACCTCTGGTCCTCCTTCCTGTGTACAAGAGGATGCAAAACGGGAGGCCGTATAATAACGACGGCATATGGCGTGGTGCTTAAATTAAATCATCTTATTTTTTCTAGTAAAGAATGTTAGTCGCAGACCTCATAGTCTTTTGTATTTTTTTTAATAAAATTATACCTCTTCCTCTCACTACATTTCGCTCATCACCTTGATGTATAAAATATTGTCTTGTTACATCAGTAACTTCATAGCTACAGCGTCCTTAACACGGTAATATTTTCTTTCACACTGTTTGGTGTCAGATAAAGGGAGCTACCTTACTACCTAGATGGTCTCCGGCAATTGAGACCTACCGTTGAAAGTTAGTTATTTATAACATACTAGTTCTTTGTTTTATCTAATAATATGCATCGATCAGCGTGGTAGATAATTCATTAATTGACTTTGTTTCTTTTGTGAGAGAGTCCCATCAGAGGGAAGGTCGTGATAGACAGCTATCACGATTTATTGTTGTATATCTCTCTTCCGGACCGCCGCTCGGCGTTGAAGTGCCCACACATTTTATAAGTTATGGTTTGTAATTAGTGACCTAACGTTTAAGAAATTGGAGTACATAAACTCAAGGAGGTACCGTATTACCGCATTGAATCTTCGCGCCTGGTACTCTATAACGAATACCGGTCCGTTGGCCATTGGCTAAGTGAACCGCCCTAAATTGTGGTGATTGGTAGAAGCGCGTTTTATTTCTTGAGCCACGCCTACTGTCACTTGAATATTAATACTGGATTGGTCCGCTCGTCAAGCCCTCACCAATCAGATTGTTTTTGATCTACCTTCAAATATTTTAAAATTTTGGGTAAACTCGATTGACTCTCTGTTTTGCTAATATCATAGTACTCATGGATGAATCAATGAATACATTCTATCTACAAAAATATTGCGAATGTGGCGCCGCAGAACTAAAAGCGTTATCAGTTCAAAAAAACTGACTTAACAGTTATTATGCAAAACTTAAGTAAATATTGCAACTTCAATGACTTCTTAACTATATTGCACAGCCTTACACCTTGCACCCAGACGTAATGGTGCACCTTGCACACTTGCAAACCTTACACCCAGACGTAATGGTGCTAACCAAATGCCGACTTCATTCTGAAGGTGATGATGTGTTATTTGGTGTACCCCAAGGTAGTGTTTTAGGACCTACCCTGTTTCTCATATAGAATAGAATAGAAAATTCTTTATTGCACACCAAAAGATACAGAAATTAACAAATCACATTGCTTGTTATATGATAAATGCACATGGGCGGTCTTATCACTATGAGAGATTTCTTCCAGACAACCTTTGGATGGAAAATATGTAAGGTAATAAGTAAATTTGGTGTGGGTTTTTATTAGGATATACATCAACGGATTGTGCAATATGAAAAAATCCTGCAGTTTTCTAGTACGATGATGATACAGTCATTATGTTCGTAGAACCTAATTGGACAGCTGATTGAATTTTTTTTAAGAGTCCAAATATAAAAAAATCATCCATTAAGGTTATAGTTAAGAAAGAGCGGGGTCTCCTTGCAAAAGCATCTGTATGCTTAGTAGGTGGCTCCGATTCAGGGTACAACTTTAATTTGAAGGAAATAAAAAGTTTTCGTTTTATATATACAATCACCATAATATTCATTAGGATGTAGAAAAAATACAAAACAGTATCGAAGCAACGTTTTAATGTATTTATAATTATGTATACATTACATGTCACAGTAAAATATTGTACTCGCTTTTAGTGTAACGAACGGCGCCTCTCTCCCACTATCTCACCACCACCACCGTCAGTCTTTCAAAGTGTCGAATGCCGCCGCTGCGATGACGCTAACATACGTTTAATATAAATCAAAATTACAAAAAGAGAAATTCACTAAAAATATCATCTATACCGAATTACAATAAATAGGTACTATCAATTTCCAAACATCATACAAAATCACTTTCCAATCTAAAATACAACACCATACGATACGTCGCCGGATAAAACATTTTTTTTTCTCATTAAAGAAAAAACAAAGGAATACATTTTCTTTTTTTCTAAATAAATTAAGAACGTAAGCAAGAGAGTGGGCACGCGAGTTTAACTCAAATTTTAACCTAAGTAAATAAAAAAAAAATAACAAAATAATACGCTGCAGTGAAAAGGCACCTTAAAAAATTCGCATCCATTTTACTTCTGCGAACTGTTCACAATGGCAAGGTAAGAAACAAAATCTGCTGAATTATTCGAGTTTATATAATACAGTTATTCAATCGAGCCGCCAATGACGGTCACTTGGTGGTAACGGTAATGTGGCGTTGTTCACCACACCACATCTTCGAGGCAAGACGGCAGGTCTCTTTACTTAATTTGTGGGTTTGGATGTTCACATCGCCGCATTGCTCGTTTATCCTCGTTACCCCAGTAATTCCTCTAGCAGCGCCACAATAGTTATTTTAATCTGATTACAGCTGATTACGCCTAATATATTTACATTACCTAATAACATACAAAGAAACTTAAGAAATCACAAACTTGAATATATATCTTCATTACTATTTCTCTGTCGAATAACAAACCGAGAAATTCAAAAGATAATCACAAATACATATAAAATTTCAGCGCTTCGTCCGCTGTAACCGATATAGATTTATGTATATAAAAAACTATTAAGATTTATGTATATATAAATACATTTGTAAGTAGGAAAAAAAATACTGTAATTTAGCTATAACAATTACATTATTAAATAGTTACAGTCCAGACCCACAGCTGGGCGTGGAGAACACTTTATAGATCACACGTCATGTGTGTATGTAATATATAAATTGAAACATCCGACCTTTCGTTTGGAAAATGTATGACCGGTTTGCTTAATCGATGACGTGTATACACGTCATGCATTACGATTGATATTGAACGAATTGTATGAAAGTAACTTTTACACGGCTTAAACAATGATTGCACGCGACGGATATAGCCGTCCCGACAAGGACGTCTATACACGTCATGGGTAATAGGTTCTTTTAACTTTATAAATTTAAGGCATGTTAAGACTGATGCTATCGTAGTTCCTCATCGAGCGGGTGTCGCTGTTTAAGCTGTGAGAGCCAGTGTTGATCCTCGTGAGAATCTCCTGCTGCAGCGCCTTGAGAGTCCTAACTGCTGAAATGTCTGTGGAGGGCGCTAGGAGGAGGGCCCTTCTAGCGTGCGGCAAGGCCTCGGAGGGTTTGTTCAACGCCAGGATCGCTCGAGCCATCGCGTACGCGCACTCGAATGCGTTCGGTCTGAGGACGGAAGCGCGCGCAGCCAACTCCAACGCTTCAGATGGTTCCTAGCAACAAAACAAGATATTAATAACATGCACTGGTATAATATTCTATTCGACGAGACGATCGGGATGTTCACCTCCAAGAAAGCTGATGGTAACAAGACGGCAGTAAGGATCAGAACGGATATAATATGTTAAGTCTTATTACACAGCAGAAAGAAGAAATGTGCGGAAAATAAGTGTTATAAGATTCAAGTATAATAGTCTATTAGTTACTTTCGTGGTGTAGTGGTAATCTTCTAAACAGCCCAGTAATATTCAACATTTGATTGAGTTACCTCTGTGGTTGTATCTGACTACATGAACACAGTAAAGAATCTAGCAGCAGTAAAAGGTTTTGTAACTTACGTTTAGTTTCCGTTTACACCGTGACAAATTTAGCAGCAGGTTCGTCTTGAGCTGGACGAAGGCGGACATGTGCTCGTGCGTGGGCTGCGTGGTCGGCGTGGGCGCTTCGTCGCCCACCAGTGGGGTGATCTTCTTCAGAGCGTAGTGGTAGCGGTGGGCCGCTTCCGACGGACGGTTCTTGCGGTAAAGCATGTTGCCGTCCTCGAGTAATTTGTTCAGCAGTATTAACCTGCGAAATGAACAAAAGAAAACTGTTATATAAGAAACAAGTGTAACATGTTTTGTAAATATATAATAGTTAATTACTATATATTAGTTAAAACTTTTCAACTGATGAATAGTAATTAAAAGCTTTAAATAAAATAATGTCCGCAAACACGTCCGCCATTTTGTCGCGCTGAATGTGACGTTTGAGAACAGATCATGAAATAGTTGGATTGTCTTTTTAAATTTAAAAATAATAACAAAAGCCTTTGTTCAATGACCATAATACAATTTAAATTACACTTATGAACCTAATTTTCTGAATTTAACACAATTTATTAAAATATCAAAAAAATTAAGCAAACACTGGTGGTTAGGCCGTCCTTCGCCATAAAAAAATTAAAAATATCGCTTTCTGTATAATAAATTATATTTGTTATTATATAGAGGCATCATCATTATGTCCCTTTGAAGTAGTATGGCGGCCAAATTGACAAAACTATTCTAGTGTTTAGATCTAGGTTCAGGTTACTCACATAAATTCAGGTTTGCCGGACGCCATCACCCACGTGGTTGGGCCGAGCTTCGCGCCCTTTCGCAGGAAACAGTTCACGATCTGCGGGAAAATAGTTTTGTTATACTTTATCTCTGCTATTTATTCGTGAATATTGTTATAATGCGCACCCTTAATAATAGTCATTGATATCAGTATTTTAATAAATTTCATATTGGCACAAAAAATTATTAAGTGTAGGCGATGCATATTAATTACTTTAACGATTATTTCTATGTATTAAATATTCAAAGTTTATTGTTTAAATATTCTATAATAATAAAACCAAACGAACGGGTATGTCTGTGTGTTGCTAAGTTCGTTTTTTTTTTCCATTTTGATCGACCGTTACCGAGACGACGAGTCAAAATTTTTAAACCGAGCGCTCCGATGAGGCTTAATGTCATAAATAACTTTTACTGAAGTATTACTTTAAAAAAAAATTGTAATACATATATTTAGTAACAAATTTCATTGTGCAAATGAAAATGAAAAATTGCTAAATAATAAAATATCTTTTTTTTTATGCTACTATGCAACGAGACGAGCAAGACGTTCACCTGATGGTAAGTGATACGCTTGCCCATGACAACGCGGTGCTTGTTAAGATGGTACACACTGCACCACATTGCGCTCGTCGCCTTGAGACATAAAGTGTTAAGTCCCGTTACCCCAGTAAATACACTAGCTACAGCGCCCTTCAATCCGGAACACAGTAATGTTTGCACACTACTATTTGGCCGTTGCAATAGGAGCTGCGGTGGTACCCATCCAGGCGGTCTCCGGCAACAGAGACCAACCACCAGTAGGAATCTAATAAATTATAAAATAGTAGCGATGTTTCGACATTCTCCCTATACAGTAACAAGTTGAGAGAGTGAAGCGCGTTTCGCTTTATATCAACGGATTAGAAAGAGAGGGCAATATTTACGGGCACGTTCCGCTGCCCGATGGCGCGGTCGAGCGGGCGCAGGCCGCTGCGGTCGACGCGCTCGAGCGAGGCGCCGCGCTCGAGCAGCAGCTCGGCCAGCTCGGCGGGCCCGCCGCACGCGAGCGCGAGCGGGGTGCGACCGCTGTTGTCGATTTGCTCTGGAATACCATCGAGAATTTATTAATTTATTTCTTAATATGTACTTCTTCGTCTTCTAAGTAGTATTTACTCATGACTGAGGGTCGTGGTCATCATGTGTAATGAAACACACGACGACTTACTTGACAGTTATAATGGAGTTTGCCATTGCCTTCTGCATTTCACATACTAGTGCGAGCACGGATGGTCATGACATATATATGCAGGTTTCCTAACGATGTTTTCCTTCACCGTCAAAGCACGTGATGTTATTTTGTGTTATATTAATTGAAAAATTCATTACAATCAATTCATTACATAAATAAGTAATTTAAAGTACATTCGGAAAAGAGGTCGTAATTATCAAAGTAAAACTAAACACTACACAAATAAACATCCATTAAATTGGCATTGCTGTTTGGGATAAGTGGTTAAAAATAAAAAAATTTAAATTAAATTATTCACAGCACGTGATATTAGTTGGTATTACACGAAATATACATATAGTTAAAAAAAAAATATTAAAAATTAGAATTACGTCATTAACAAAAAAGTAATGTTCTAGAATTTATTTTATAAGTTTAATTAAAATGGAACCTTTGAAATAACAACAACTATAATAAAAATGTTATAAGATGATGCCATCAAGTTTTCGAATGTTTTTTTTAATTATGCACTAAATTGAATAGTATTTTAACAAATCAAAACTGATGTATACAGGCATCAACGAATGAAAGTTCGTTTTTGTTTAAAAATAACAGCAGTTAGAGCCGAACATTTCAAAGATAAATAAATGGATAATGGATACATAAGTATTTAGTATACAAAAGAAGAAATAATAATTACCGATAGAAGCGCCTTTGTCCAGCAGGAGCATGACTGTTGGGATTCTTGACCGTAGACTGGCCCAACCGAGAGCTGAAATTCCATCAGCATCGGAAGCGTCAGGATCCGCCCCTGAAAACATATTTCACACAGCCCGTTACAACAGTTCTTATTTTAGCGGATACATTTTACATTGTTACTATTCTTCAGCGGCTGAAAGTCTTATATCCCAGCAGACAACATTAGATGCCAAAGTCAGTATATTTGTAACGATAAGCAATGAAATTGTCTACTAACAATTAAGAGTATGGATAAACTATGTTATGAAGACACAGCACAGACTTCGTCACAAATCATTATTACGAACTAACCGTGAGCTAGGAGCATTTCCAGGACATCGTCGTGTCCCTCAGCTGCCGCGAGGATCAGGGGGTTTTTCCCTCCAGAGCCCATGACGTCGGCGCCGGAGTCCAGAAGCCGCAGCACGAGCGCACTCCGGCCGTTCTTGGCGGCGAGTGCGAGCGGCGACATCTGGCGTGCGTTCAGGGAGTAGGGCGTGGCGCCGCGGATCAGCAACGCGTCTGCTATGGGCGCGTTGCCCGTCGAGCAGGCCGCAGTAAGCGCTGTCTCCCCGGTCACTGGGCATATGCCGTCCGGCTGCAAGTGACGTAGACGTGCAAGGACATAGTTATTTATTTATTTTTTATTTATTTAAAAACTTTGTACAAACATACAAACTAACAACAATGGTTACACGGAAATGGAATGGTACAGGCGAGCTTAACTCAAAATGAGTTTTCTACCAGCTAATCTTAGCGAAAAAGAAAAGTTGTATAGTGGTAGTTAATGTACAATAAAGAGTTTAAACATACTATATTTAATATACATGTGTACTCACAAACATACACAAAAAACAAAATACATACAAGTACATATAAATATACATATAAAGAAAAAAATAAACAAAAATAATTATCATTTACTAAGTTAAATATGATGCTGTGATCCATAAATAGATATATAAATAAATGCTATCACAACAGTAAGGATAAGAAGTGCTCCTTTACGCGCATTTTAAAAGTGTGAAGCGATGGGCATTCGCGTATTGGCAGAGGAAGTGAGTTCCACAGTTTCACCGCACGGACAGTGAAGGATTTGCTATAGCACACAGAAGAGTGGAAGGGAATTTCAGAAGACGGTACTTGTTGGAGCGACTTGCTTGGTTCCTAGGTACCAGGAAAGTAAAACGATCACGGAGATAAGCAGGGTACTTTGGACAGAATAGGATGGAGTAAAGAGAGGAAAGGACATGGTAATCCCGACGCAAACGTATAGGTAACCACCTAAGTGTATTCCGGAATTCAGTAATGTGATCATGTTTTCGGAGGCCAAAGATAAAACGGATGCAGAGGTTTTGCAGACGTTCCAGCTTGTTCAGTAATTATATGAAGCAGAAAAACCACAACAATAATATCACAGATTTTCTTTGTTGGTGTACTTATAATGATCATCAAAGGTCACTCACGATCAACTCGGCGGTGTCCAGCAGGTATTCTACGATATCGAGGTGACCATTCTGCGCGGCGGCGATGAGCGCGTGCCGGGAGCCGGGGACCAGCTGCTCGATGCTGCCGTCGTCGATCTGCACGGAGTGCCGGTCCCCACTGCCGGCCTGGCAGCCCAGCAGGTAGATGACCGTGTCGCGGTGGCCGTTCTTCGCGGCGTGGACCAGCGGCGTCTGCTCCGCAGTGTCGGTGTGACTGAGAGACGAACCTTTGGAAATTTTAAAACAGCGTGTGCATTGCAGTAATAACTTAAAAACTTAAACAATACCATTAAATTGTTATCTATTTAAATTATTATTGGATTACTCTAGATGTCTTTTAACACATTCATAGTAAGAATAAGAGTGAGTACATATAAAACAAAATAGATTTAATAGGAGGTCGTTTAACAGATCAGTGCGGCAGTTAAAACACTCACCAGCTGCTATCAGTCGCTTGGCGACGTCGGTATGGCCACGTTGGCATGCAAGAGATAGTGCCGAGCAACCCTGCGAGTTTGTCACCTCCAAGTCCGCTCCGAACTCGATCAGCAGGCCGACCATAGCTAGGATGCCCTGATACGAGTACATGCAGAGCAGCGGCGCGTTCCCCAGGCACTCCGTGATCTGATTTGGCGAGCCACCCGCCAGCAGCATCAGCCGCGACACCTTCACGTTCGGCGTATAAATGTTTCTAAGGTTAGCTATCGCCTCGCCGACATTTGCAGAGCTCGTCGCCACCATCATGGCCTGCAGGTCCCTGGGGCATAAACCCAATTGCGCCGGCCCCAAGTTTCTGTACATGTGGGCTTTCAGTATGTGATGTCCCAGCTCCATGGACTTCTCCGGGTCCAGCGGCGCTTGGACTCTCGACAGCCGGTACGCGATGCTGCAGTGCCCGGCGCGCAGATCGCAGAGGAACTTCGAGCTCTCATTGTCCTCGCGGCGTATCAACCACTCCCTGAACGATGGGTGGAAGAACATGTATGTGTTGTCGATCCTTTTCACGAGGAAGTCTGTGAGCGTATCGAATCGGAGGCAGAACTCGTCCCACGGCAGAAACGTGTCGACCAGTAAGGAGTTCACCGAGTAGTATATTTCGACCAAAGTGAGAGGATATAACGCCGCTAAGCAGACGCTGAGGATATGAGTGACCTTTTCGAAAGACTGTACTGTTGGGAAACGGAGGTTGAATTGAAGGAGGAATATCTGTGCCAACGATATCGGGACCACTTTGTAATTTGTGGATTTGACGACGATGTGACTCCTCTCGAGGAGGTCGAGGATTAGTTTAAGGAAGAGGAACGAGCCTTGGCTCAAATGAAGGACATATTGAGCGAACTTCATCACGGAGTTATGAGCGCCTTCGGATTTCCCCGTAGAGCATTTTATGTTAGTCTCGATAATCGGAGCTGCCTGCAGTCTCGCGTTAAAGTATTTGAGCAGATCTTTGTTCACGTTGTCGGACTCGTCCAAACTCAGCCTCGTATAAGGTAGTTGTTTCGTCAACTCCAAGAATTGTGTTCTGACGGTCGTCACAATTTTAAGCCAGCTCGGCATTTCCGCTACGTGTCTAGCTAAGAAGGTCGCTATGGTGTACCCGTGGTCTGGTCTGTGGTACTCCGCTTCACATAGACCATCAACGAGGACGATTCCATTCGCCGAGTCTATGCTGCCGTTTCTTCGTAGTATCGTGAGAGGTTCTATGATGCCTCTCATGAAGGCCAGATCGGGGTCCGCAATGCATTCTTTAAGAGACAGGCAAGCGAGTAAATGCGGCTCACTGAGGAGATATTCCCTGTAGGCTTGTAGTCTTGGAGCTTGGCAGAGTTGAGCTGCCAGAGAGTGAACAAATTCTCCAACCAAGCATGTGCTGTTGTTGTCCGCCTGGAAAATAGATATTCAATTGATTATTGTACTATTACTATATTAAGTTTCCTTTTTTAACGTTTGTTTATGAAACCATCCCGTTTATATTTTATTTTTGGTTAAACTCACCTGACAGAAGTGATAAGCGACAACCTGCGACGCTAGATGCGTGAACATCCCCTCCACCAACTCTTCCGGTAGTATTTCTCCCATGTCTGATTGTTCCCTCAACTCCTCGTACTCGAAGTTACGCTTCCTTCCGAAACAAGAATGCTCAACTAGCTGCAGAATGAGTGCAGTTTTGCCGGTGCCTGGGCTGCCTGAGATTAGGATGCCTGGAAGATGGTATTGGGTCAGTTTATTTTATATATGCTATTAACGCAAATCGGTGTTAGTAAATCTCTTGTTGGAACCAGAATACTTTTATGTCCGACAAAGGAATATAAGATTACGGACCGATCAAGATGTTCAACTGGTTGGAATATTAAATTTTGACTCCATCAATCGTTACCCTAGTAATTCCTTATCTACAATGCTTTCGACAGGAGATCCTGCGGTGATATTTACTCAGACGGTTACAGGAAACAGAGACCTAACACTACTTTTAATAACTTGAACTTTATAACGGTTGGCATCTGTTTCACGTCCTGCCCGTCTGTTTGGTTTGTAGCAGAAGTAAATGAAATTCTGAAAGTTTAAACAGTAAATACCTGGTGAAGTCGACTCCAACGCCTTCTCCATGTCCTTCAGGAGCCACTGGCGGCCGGAGAAACAGTCCTGATTGTCGCTGGAGGGCACTTCAAAGAATAGAGGCCGAAGATTCAATTGTGGTGCGGGGTGCACTGTGGGAGAGAGAGATTATTTGTAAATCAATTTTAGTACATGTTATTGGATGTGTTTTGTGGAATATATAACGAGAGTCTTGAGTCCGGTTCAGATAATCATAATGATGGTGATGATAATAGATTTGCCCACGTCATCTATAATCTATATTAAAAAAGTGAAGGAATCACTTTAAATAATTCTTATTAAATAATTCTTTGGCTAGACAGCATACTTTTTTATCAGAACACAGTAATTTCTGAAGACTTGGGTTTGGTGATAGAAAAATGGTTTGCAATGGTATCTAACTAGACGGTCTCTGGAAACAGAGTTTTACCACCAATAAATAAGCGCGAGTTGTGTTAGATATGCGTTATCAATTAACTTGCACTTGGCCAATAAACTTGACTCTCCTTCGGGAAAAGATTGAGTCCCAGCAGTAGGACTATTAACCTTGTTTACATTGATATAATTTTCAACTATATACTATAAATTTTTCTAAGCAGAGAGATGCACGATTTTGTTACATAAACGATTTATGTGTACTTATTCACAAAATATACTATTTCACGTAAAATGGTATATCCTAGTTAATAAGACATTTTTAATTACGTATATTAAGGTATTGAATTAGTTTTTAGTGTAGTGATGTTTAAACCTGATTGTAACTTAAGAAAAATAAGGACAGTAACAAGTGTATTGCTGTGTCCATCGCAAATGGACAGTGCTGTGCAAAAACTGGCTGCGAATGCTGTGCAGATTGATACCGGTTGTGTAAATTGGGGCCACACGGGTGGAAAAACTTTTCCGGGAGCGGGTTTTTGTTCTGATCACCTCTATCCGTTTTTGCGACGGAAACAGTTCATGATATGTCGAGGGTCTAACGAGGCGTTATTCCAGATCTACAGGGACGTTCATTAGTTATTACACTTAACAAGTTAAATGTATATGAATTTAAAGGTTTTTTAGAGACGAAGCACTAGACTTGTTGATTATGAAAGTGGTTGCCAGTTAAGATTCGAACCCAACATTAACACCAACTAAACTCCATTACATTCTTCGAAGAGAAAATCGAATTTTCTAGATCTTAAAACTTTGAAACATTATACTTTCAAACTTGAACTACAGAGATAATATTTTTTTAATTTAAATAAAACTTACTCGGAGGTGAAGTGCTTACTACATGAAAAATGTAAGTACTAACAAACACAAGATGTAACTCAACGAGATATCACCTCATACTTAACCATAACTAAGTACTGACTTTTATAACACTAATTAAAGTAATTGAACATAATAAAATTAATTTAACGAGACCATTTTACTTTTTTATGCGTTCCTTATCTTTATTTATTGGAAAGATATATCGGCTCGGAGTAATGGTATCTTAACCGCAAAAGATATAAAGAATAGTTTACTTTGCTGATAGTTTACAGCTGATTTTACTAGTTCAACTTTATAACTGACTTCGTTAAGTGGTAACTAAGTGCTCGTCTTGTAACAGGGAGAATCTACTTCGAATCAGGACCACATCTTGTCTATTGTATTAAAACTTTAGATAGATAAAAAAAATGCAAAATGAAATTCTAATTCGCAGGAGTTTAAATAATGATAGTAGATGGATGGGTTACCACAAGTTGTTTACAAATTGTGTGAAGTTTTAATATCACAGCTGTTACTAAAGCTTCCAGTTGAAATATCACACTGACCTTTCTTAATGTCTGAAGGGGTCGAGGACTTGCTGCTGCCGACCCTAGCGGACCTCCGGGCTGCAGTTTTGCGGTTCTTGAAGAACCCGCTCGACATGCGAGTGAGCTCCTCTGGGCGACTTTGTAATGCTGAAATTTAAAAGGTTTTTTATATGCGAAGCAGCACATAACAGTAGTTGGTATGACGGCAAGAGATCCCCGTCATTCATAGACTGCAGGAAAAATAACGATAATGGTAACAGATTCTTTAAAGTTGCTTATAGACTTCGTGTAGATTTTTTAGATTCAGCGGGATGTTTAGCAAATAAACGTTTTTGTGTTGATGGTTTTAGCTCACCATTAACTGAGTGTCGCCTGCTGCCCGGACTGGAGGAGGAACAGTTGCTGGCGGCGGAAAGGGACATCGAGGCCAGTGAACCCAGAGAGTCACGGCCCAGAGGCGTCGCCGCGTCCACCTCTGAAGAACCAGTGAGTGTGGACACCTGAAACAGAAAGAGATTATGTTTAGAAACATGATTTGAATACAAGATGCTTATTTTTGGAAACAATAATTAGATGGATATATAGATGAGGAATAACTAAAGGAGTAATAAAGATGATGAAAGAAAATAATCTTTTGCGCGGACTTCTTTTATAGGAACAAGTACAGGATAAAAGAAGATAGAGAACAGGATAGAGAAAGTAATCATTGACGATTTTTTTAAAAAAATATTCATAACAAAAATTAAAAAAACTATACATAGACTACATTCTGTAAGTTTTAGAAACAATTCAGATATTTACAAGTTATTACAATCATTTATATAAAGAAACACTCTGATCGTTATTATTATAATTATTAATTTAAATAGCAAGTTTTACTGGCAACACAGTCAAACAAATAACGGACGGGGTGGGGGTAGTTGGAAGTTGGTTGTTTCGAAAAAAGTGGAGGCAGGCATTCGCTGCCCGGACGCGAGAAAGAAAAGACGTTACTTGTGTATAAGTGAATATTTTAACTAGATTGGCATTTTTTTATACAAAGTGACGAGACGAGTTTGACCTTCACCTGATGGTAATTGGTACGCTTGCCGTAATTAAGATGGTAAACACTGCACCACATTGCACTCCTTGTTAGAAACAAAGTGTTAAGCCTCGTTACCCTAGAATTTTCACGAATATACAGCTCCCTTCTAACTGGAACAAAGTAATGTTTACACACTATTGTTTGGCTGTAGAAATCTCCTATTGCAACCGCCAAATAGTAGTGTGCAAACATTACTGTGTTCCGGTTTGAAGGGCGCTGTAGCTAGTGTAATTACTGGGGTAACGAGACTTAACACCTTATGTCTCAAGGCGACGAGCGCAATGTGGTGCAGTGTGTACCATCTTAACCAGCACCACGTTGTCATGGGCAAGCGTATCACTTACCATCAGGTGAACGTCTTGCTCGTCTCGTCGCAAAGTAGTATAAAAAAAAAACGTTCTGGTTTACTTTTATTATTTGGAATGGTTGAAGTGAATGTTACTCCTGTTTTTTCTAATTTAGATAACAAATATGATGATGCGTACTAACCGGGCTGGTGTTGTGCGAGGCGAGGGTGTGGGCGTCGAGGGAGGCGAGGGAGGTGCAGCTGTCCCTGGACTTGTTGCGGGAGCCCCTCCTCTCCCCCAGGAGCAGGCCGAGCCGCATGTACAGGTCGTTCTGGCGCCGAGACTCCAGACCCTGCTTGATGTGCCCGCCCTCATCATCTGCAAGTGATACTTTATTGAAAACGATATGTAAATACTAAAAAATATATAAAATGCATGGATCACAACAAAATGCGTGCATTGGGGCATGCTTATATTTATAAACTATTTCACCAATAATACCTAACATGAATAAGTATATCAATTACTAGTAAATACTATAAACACTTCAATTCTCATTATTCCTATTGTACTATCTAACTGAAGTATCAATTACGTTAGTAATAAATTAGAGTTGAATATCTTGTTGGGAAATCAAAACTTAATAACTTATTAATTCACCGTTCAATATCAAAAAAGTATTTTTTTTATTTAAACTGTTGTAATATATAGTCATTGCTAGTTGATCATTTAAAAACCTCCCTGATTTTGCGAAAATTATACAATGTGAAATATCTACACGACTAATACACAAAATCAATTCTTTAAATATACGCTACGGAGTATGAACTATTATTTAACTGTATTAAGAAATAATATATTTAAAAATTATACGAACATAAAAAAAATAGGCTTTATTACTGCGGGTAACTAACAATCATTAATAAATACAAATCCACACAACTTTGCATGCTCAAAAAAAAAAACAGCCGTAAATAACAAAAATACTCATCACAGTATTGTCTATGACTAAAACACCTTTAAGTGCACAAAAGGAATCGAAAGAAGTAGCATTTGTTGTTATTACTGAGAAATTAATCAGGACTTCAGCCTGGTTGTAGATAATAAGTTTGCTCATAAAACGAAGCCCCGGTTAGGATATTTACACAGCAATATATCGAAACGAGATGTTCCACTTTATCACAGTAAATTTGTCAGCTACAACACCCTTCAAACTGGAACGCAGCTACACTAATAGTTTAATTAAAGTCGCATCAAGTAAGTAACACCATATATTACTTAAACTTAACATAAAGTTTAAGTGCCACTAATACGTTTACAGATGCAAACGGCAATTCAAACTTATATAGAAATGCTTACATAAAAAGATACAGTTTAAGTAAACAGATTATATAAGAGTTAATATTAGAGTTATTTTTTCTATTTTTATTTATTTATTTATTCATTTATTTATTTATACACTCAAATTGTACAGGTCGACTTAATGACTTTGGCATTATCTGCCAGTCTACCTTAGGTGGTGCAGAGAATTTATGATGTAGGTGCATAACAAGGTTTAAAAAAAAAGAAACACACACAAATACAATACAAATATTATAAATACACATATGATATTTTTAGTGTACACCTTTTTTTAATTTTAAGTTTTTGGTTTGTATATGTAACAAAACATTGGATACTTAATATTTATTTACACGAATCTAAAGTTATAACCGAATAACAATTAAATAAGTAAAAAAACAGTGTTAATTGTAACAGTATTTAATTTAAGTATACTGTAAGAATTCCTTACCCCTGAGTTTAAACAACTTAGATTAGTTAACTTTAATTTTATTTATACTTTAGTAGTAGTATAAATGTACTAATGACATTTAACTTAATGTTATTCTATTAATGTGGAGGTAGATCATCCCCAGAGAACAATTCTAACACTGACCATGATCCTATAGGGAATGACTAAAAAGAGGGAGAAGCTGTTGTTGTAGATGGAAAGTACTTGGATAAGCTGGTTCACCAGGTGGTAGGTCTCTGTTGCCGGAGACCGTCTGGGTGGGTACCACCGCAGCTCCTATTGCAACCGACAAATAGTAGTGTGCGAACATTACTGTGTTCCGGTTTGAAGGGCGCTGTAGCTAGTTAAATACTGGGGTAACGAGACTTAACACCTTATGTCTCAGGCGACGAGCGCAATGTGGTGCGGTGTGTACCATCTTAACAAGCACCGCGTTGTCATGGGCAAGCGTATCACTTGCCATCAGGTGAACGTCTTGCTCGTCTCGTCGCATAGTAGTATAAAAAAAAAGATAAAAGTAAGTTGATTCGCAAAGAACAAATAAGTAAAGGTCACAAATTCACAAGCGATCGCTTTACGCCGCCATGGGATAGGAACGATCGTCGGAAGTTGTTTTTACAAAGTTCCCATGACATTTGATGGGAACACCGCAGGTAAGCAGCCATCACATATTTACTTGAATTACTTTCCCAGCTTAGTGTTACTTGTAGTCTACTTCCTTTGCGGTTTTTAATTCAGCAGTAATGAGGGAAGTGGTGGTAAATCGATGCGTACATTAAAAATGTTTTATTATGGTACATTGTTTCATTCTCCCATACTTTCTATAATTGAGCTGGTCATTTACCATAAATTATTTAACTTCCTCATTACCGCAATTACTTTGATGGAGTATAAACTACTGCTGATGCAGTTTTTATATATATTTTTCATGGATTTGTTTATATATCGTATGTATTAGTAATATAATTCAAGTCATTACTTTTTATACAAGTTTACTTCTGTATCTTTCCTTCTTACTTCACTGCTGGTAGGTCTCTGTTGGTGGAGACCGTCTAGGTACCACCGCAGTGACTATTTCTACCGCCGAACAGTAGTGTGTAAATATTACTGTGTTTCGGTAAGGGTGCTGTTAGCTATTGAAATTACTGGGGTAACGAGATGTAACATCCTTGTCTCAAGGCGACGAGCGCAATGTGGTGTAGTGTGTACCATCTTAACTATCGTCATGTTATTGGCAAGCGTATCACTTACCATCAGGTGAAATTATATAAAAATCTAAAAGTTTTCTTTATCTGTGACCAATTATTCGTTACGCGATACGAAGATATCACGTCCCAGTGATGGGAACACGTCGGTTGGTTCCCACGGTGGTGTCGCTGCTGTCGCAGGTGCAGCCGACTCGCCTTACAGTAAGCTGCCTGATAAGCTTTCCACATCTACTCACGAGACGTGATTACTATCACCTGCTAGTACTAGATAAATTATTATTCAATTCATTACTACTAACTATAATAAACTTTGTGAATAGTTTTAATGCCTAAAAGCCTTTTACTTATCGACAGGTATTTTGAAAAACAAACGAAGTTCAAATTATTAATTATATAAGCTGTGCATAAATATATAATGTTTATTATCATACTTAAAATAAATATACATAAACATCAGATATATAAATATTTACAGGCTTCTTATATAGTTTACTACTAATCAATCAAATAGCAATACTTTACTGCGTAATGATACGAATGTGTGCAGTACAATTCTTCCTATATCTAAGCACAAGGTTGAAAGTACTTAAAGTAATTCTAACTTTAGATATCTTCAAAATATATTTTTTAAAGTATATATACATTAATATGTATATAGTAATAAACTCATTATCATTTAATATAATTTGAAATTGAGGCTGAAGGAAAAAATCCTATTTTTAATCTGCGATATTAATATAGATTATATATGTTTTTTGTTAACAGACTATATAAGGCGAAGTCGGTACCGAGGTGTTTCTTTTAGTGGCATACCTTTATATTTACAGCGTCCATTTCCGAGTAGTGGACGCGTTTGAATCTTTAAAAGATAACCATCTTTTATCTTTGTGGCATCGTAACGCGTGGCTGCTGGTGAGCATCAGAACCGCATTGCAACAGCTCTGTATGATGCAGAACCGGCTCTTGGCGATTTACAATCGATTTATAATCGAGCATTCACTGATGATTGATACAAAGATACATATAACGCTTTTTTAACTGCTTCAGTTTAAGTTAATTAAAGTTAAATAACTTTAATACTAATGTCATGTATAAATGAGATTTTTAAAGTATTCGATTTTCATTCATATCTTCCACAGATGTGATTTCTGTCGACTCACATTTAGCTGGTGTGGTCAATACACTTGAATATCTCCTTGTTAAACTAGGATCGGGTCCCAACAGTGGGAACATCAATCGGTCTTAGTTTTTTATGAATTAAACATTCGGAATATGGCAAGGTGTATTCGTTTTATAAATACTACGGGTTAGTAATGTTAGACCAAATATTTTTTTTGATTACTAATTAGTTTAGTATTGAATAAAATTGTTGTTTATTAGTTATTGTATGTCGTTTCCAGTTAATGTATAAGAACGGTCGAAGTCGAGGGTAAGAAATGTTTAACAAAAAGTTGGCTCTCCCACGCCGAGGAGCAGGTTCGAGTGCCGGTTCAGCTGTGGGCCACCGGCGCCGGCTGCTCAATGGCCATTCGACCATATGGTCAGAGCGGCCATCCTTTTTTCATCACGAACAACCACTGACAAACTAGTGTGCTTTTTGTATTGAAATATTGCGGAATAATTCATATTTATATATACTTGAATTGTTTTTTGTTCTGGTTATTACTTATTGTAATTGCTGATTGTGGAGATAAGGATGTCGTTGTTTGTTTTTAACTGGTTGGAAGTAAAGTTTACTCGACAAAGTACAACTACTTTAATGTTACTTTATCTATAGAATATAGTAGCGATAATGTTTTGATTTCATAACTTTGATAATTAATAAATTACTTATCAATGTTGCTAACTTTACTGTCCAGGTGTTTGTGTTATTTTTTTTTCACAGACAACAAAGCGAAGTGAGCGTACAGTAACAGGTGGTAACAATTCACCACAGAAACTTTTTGTGCTGACAATAGTAAACAAAATTGTGTTGAAAAAAAAAAGGAAACGTTACGCCTTTCCAAGCCCAGCATCGAACCCGGGCCGTCCACCGTAACATTGCGCATTGAGGCGCAGCGAAAACACAGGCCGTGGAAACCTTTCATGTTCCATTGTGGTGCGATTGATAATGTCGGCGAGGCCTCCCGGCGCTCGACTGTACCCCGTACAGTGAGCAGCATAAGCAATACATTTCTATAGAAGATATGAACTGAAACTTCACCTCATCTTAAGAGATATCTGATGAAGATGTTAGTCTCTATCATCTGATTGCATCAGCGTAAGAGACTGATGCGCTGACTTAAATACTCCGTAACGCTTGTAAATTTAAAACCGGAAGAGCTACATGGATACACTTTCAGGATAAAATGAATTACAGGATAAGGAGACGAGAAATCTGAAATAAAAAGTCTATAGCTCTTCCGGTTAAGGAGATATGAAAGGTCAAAGTTAGCTCAATGGAACGAGAGAAGCAAAAATGAAAATTAACCACTAGACAATTCCTACACATTCTAATCTTATAAGGTTGCCTGATGGTAAACAATGCATCACATTATGCTCATCATCAGACATAAAACGTTGTATCGTTACCCCAGTAATTTCACTTACTACAACGTTCTTAAACCGGAATACAGTAATATTATCACACTACAGTTTAGCGAAATGGCAGCTGCGGTGATACTTACACAGTCTTCGGCAAGTTCTTTTTGTCTTATTCATTCGCATGGTGAGTAAAAGAGATAGCAACATTATGTCGCGTAAACATTAAACGTCACGGGAATAGTAGAACTTTCTAGAACTCATCTTTAACATTGCACAATATATTAATTGTTAGTTTAATTTCTTAATCTCCTTTTTCAGATTCTAGTTTCATAACTTTAGTATTAACAATTGGAAACTTAAAGTGATGTGTTTACAGAAACACTTCGAAAGAAACTTTTTTAATTTACTTTATTGAACTTTGAAAAGGAGATTGTTTTCGTTGATTTAGATTTTGTATATCAGCAGTCGTTAGATAAGGTTTAAACTCTATGTAATATATCTCAGTTAAGTTTATACTGCTGACTGTACCGCGTTGCCATGACAGGCCATTGTCAAGGTTGGCTTCATTATGCGTGAACTTAACACAGACGTCGATAGATCCAGCCACATCCAGCTCCAGTCCGTTACGATTCACTGTATACAGCACTTAGTTACTTTTCATAACGTATATATAACGCTGTGGTATGATTTTGCTTAAGTTGTTCTTAAGTTGCAACTCAAGATCACTATTAAGTCATCTGCTTCTTACCAAAGTGTCCTAAGTTTTCGGAGACAACTAGAAAATCTGGATAAACTGGTTGTAGTAGAAAAGGTCGAGGATAATCACGGAGTTGATCTTTTACTCGATCCGATCAGACATACTAGACATGAACATCCTGGAGGCGTTTCAAGATTAACACGAACTTTAGTTATGAAGCACATGAAAGAGAAGAAGAATCTTGCTATGGTAGTGTGTCTTTTTTTTTATTTTTTTATACTACTAAGCGACGAGACGAGCAAGACGTTCACCTGATGGTAAGTGATACGCTTGCCCATGACAACGTGGTGCTAGTTAAGATGGTACACACTGCACCACATTGCGCTCGTCGCCGGAGACATAAGGTGTTAAGTCTCGTTAGCCCAGTAATTACACTAGCTACAGCGCCCTTCAAACCGGAACACAGTAATGTTCGCACACTACTATTTGGCGGTTGAAATAGGAGCTGCGGTGGTACCCACCCAGACGGTCTTTGTTTGGTCGTTGGTGATGTTATCGTTAGTGTTCAGTAGGTGAATATATAATCCGATTACGTAAGTTGTGATTGAGGGTAAAAGGATGCAAATGAACAATAGACAGAGGGCGTCTCTCACCTTGGTCCATTCTTAACAAGTTCACACTGAACCAGATCAGCATTTACTCGCCCACGAATCGATCCGTAATAATCTATGTGACATATTTAAAATAAGTGACATTCATTCATTTAATCTTTAACTTTGTGACTAATCAGTAAATAAGCTGAGCTTTAAAACAAATTTGATATATAAATCCTTACTGTTGTAGAACAAAATACTTTTATCTTATTATAAGAAACACAGTTAAGCAAAATCAAAACATTGTAACTTAATCACACAAGCACAAGATAGTAATTACGACATCGATATCATTTTTCTAAATAGGTTATTCGTATAAAAATTTATACGCGAATATTATGTTTTACGGACTACAAATAGCGTTTGTAAATCAAAAACTTAATCCTGTATCCGATATAAGTGAAAACTCTGAAAGTAAGCTTTTTTTTCATTCTGACTGAGAAGTTTAATTTACTACAGCATAGCTAAAGTTTAAATGTTAACAAAGTGTTAACTTGTTAAAAATATTTCTGGGAGAGCGAATACATACTTTCCTGACGAAAGATCTTATTTAATTGTACTAAAGATATTTAAAATTAAAAATTACTATTTTGACTGTTATACGAAATTGAAACTTATCGCCTAATTCTCGAGCATGCACAACCAAAAACAATGTGACGTCTTAAACAAAATTAGACGCGTTCAGTGCAAAACTGGTGGTTTGTGAATTAATAATGATGCAAGCACAAAAACATGAAAACGCACAAAAACCTATCCCGCCTCGGCTAAACATCGAAGAGCTGAAGCGGAGCACAGCAGCCAACAAGTGCGGAAGTGGAAACGACGTGTCGGATACGGAGCAGAGGAATATGGACGTAACTACATCTTTTACACAACATATATATCTATATGTTTAAACATTTAGAACTGTTCATGATCTTTGACACTGTTTTATAGATTTTGATAGTTTTATTGAATGGATAAATAATAAAAAGATTTACTATTGTAAAATGTAATGACACAATACTAAATTGTATTGTTTGTGTCAGTTTTTATAGTTTGTAGATGAAACATAAATTTACATGTATTTAACTGTTAAACTAATGCTAATTATTATTTACTTTAATGTATGTTAAACCACATTAAACACAGTTAATATTTGATAATTGCAATTGTCAAGAAGGCGATGGTTATGCGTATAAAATGTTAGGACCATGTTCCTCTGCCGGAAACGAAAATCTATTATCCGTGCCTGTCAACTGGTTCAGCCCCTGAGGTACGGACGAGTGCGTCGACCACAGTGACCTGATCTTATTAAACACCAGGCTATGCCACGCCGCGTTCCTCGCACCTTCCTCTGGCAACCCTGCAGGAAATCATTCGGTACATTCATGAACCATAACCAAACACACTTGCGCCGGATACTACACGCCTATAGATTTATAATTATACACAAGATATTGATCATTAATACCAGATTTATCTAGTTCTTAATCGCAATGTGCAATATCTCCACCTTTATTCTTACCTTAAAAGTCGACTAAATATTGAATAGTTTTTCGGAAAGTGTAGCAGTTCTTCCTGTGACCTTTACACACACAAACTACAATCGCCGATTTGAATATAACAATTCCACATTCTTGATAAGGCCTAAGTTCAGTAGTGGGCACTAGTAGGGTGAACACTTTAATAGTCGTAGTAAATGTTTTATTGTAATTTGATGTTGTTATTAAATGAAAGATATTATCATCGGATCGGAGGAGGTGTCGCAGCGAGGTATGTTTGATTTATTTCGAAACAGCAGCTGCGGCACCGCCACCGATAAATATCTGCGGGGAGTGACGCAATTAATGGGAAATGTAACAGATGCGGGCCCCGCAGCCGGCCTGTCTGCGCGGGTAGAGTTGCAAAAGTCCATCTGATCTGAAGCTAGGTTAATGAATGCATAGTCAACCGGTCTTTTACGGAACCCCTACGTACATCCGGTGCAGGCGTGGGCGCGGTGTCGCCGTGTCGCAACCGTCACAGCCGCCGCTCTATTATTTAAGACTCTACAATTCTTTACCTCATGATGTTGAATCGTTGACTGGTGTTATCCGAATAATACTACAGTATTCCCAATTACAAAAGCTTCACCCGAGTAATTGATCATTATATCGGCTTGATATTTTATCGATGACGATATTAGAAATGTAACTTAACAACCTTCAAGAGAATTTCGTTTTCTCTTAAACAACTAAGCAATGAGGAAATAAACTTACCGGAGAGTGGTACGTGGTTTTCGTGGGAGTGCCGCGTCGCTCGCTGCCCGAACGGACTCCTCAGCGATTTGGGGCTGAGGAAGAATCTTCGCCGGGTATGTGGTGGTGTGGGACAGCTTTGAGCTAAGCTTGATGGCTGTTTCGGCGGCTTCGGGAGCCGCATCGGCGACTGCCAGTCCTGGTCGAACTGCCTCTGCGGCGAAGGCGTGTACCTCTCCATCACTTGCCGCCTGCCCTGGCTGTTCCTCGCGCAGATGGGGCAAGCCTCGTTCCTGAACATGCACGAGTAGCACCTCTCGTGGCCGCAGGTGTCGATGAGCTTTCTCTTTTTACCCTTGTCAAAGGGCATGTTACAACTGGGACACGATGTGCCGCCCGTTTCGTTTTCGAGCAGTTGTCGTAGGGCGGCCAGGTCTGAAAAAAGACATTTACAGATTTAAAAATTTTCTTAAAGTAATTTAATTCACATATAAAACTTACACAACTATCACAAGGACAGGTAACTTTAAAAAACTTAGTGATTAATATACCGCAATCTTTTTATGACATTATGTAAGATTATAGACACAAGTTACAATAGTGAAGTAAAATGAAAAATATTACGCAGAGTTTACGACTCCAAATGATAGGCCATTGGGTTCTTTCTGCTGAGGGTTGGGTTATTATATTATAAAGTTACGCTATTAAGCAATGAAATCGCTTCAGCTAAGAATAATTACTAGAGAGAAGCAACGGAATGGTCAGAATAGATTACCAACGACAAGAAAGTAACATTTTACTAGTAGCTTACTACATATTAACTTCATTTAGACATCAATGTTACGAAATATTTTACAGTATTTAAATTTTATTTGGTAAAGGTCACTTGCCAATGTTCTGCAGAGAATTTAAAGAGGCTGAAATGATGATCGTCATCAGATCCTGATGATAAAGAGTGGTAACACTCGTTACCGGTAATTGGGACACTGATTAAGTTGTAAAGATTAGGGCTTCGTTAAAAAATGCTTCGATCCCTTATCTCAATCGATCCATGTTTTTGTCAAGATTACATTATAAAAGTATCAGTAGGTTGTACCCTTCGCGCTTGTATGAGTGATTGCGTCCATTAAATGTTACAGCGAGACCCCTCGAGACCCGACTGGCACTTTCATTTTTGACCTTTGCGAAAACATTGCCAACATTTACTCTGTTATTGATTAAACTGACGTAAGTATGGCGACGTCGCGGCGCTTTTTCTTTATTTACACCCAAAATTATGTTCGATGTCTGACACAACGTAAAACAAGAAAATTTAATAAATCTTAGATGCTTAAGCTAAATCTTTAAATAAAGTTAGATTTTTTAACTTTTTAGTTATATTGACAAAGTCCTCTTGTCTCGAATACATTAATGTGGCACTAAAAATATAACTTTATCTCAAAATACGACGCTGTAAGTAAAGTCTCCAATTAATCTTACCCCATTCGTACATTTACCGACTGTAAAAAATGGGTAATTTGTTAATGTCCCCCGATAGCCGTAATTTAGTAGAGTTAAGGTCCCGCACCGCGTAATTAACTAGACCTCTCGTAAAGAAAGACTTTTATTGAGCGATCGCATTTCTTCGGACCCCCGCTTTCTCGAGCGATACATCGAAATATCGGTAATTGGTGTTACGTAAATATTTTAATAATATCTTACGGCGTATCATTATTACTTATTAACCAATGCTTTTTTTTTAGTAAAGCTTACACATATAAAAATACTTTTTGGAGTATAAAATTAAGAATTAGTTAAAGTAATGTTAGGCAATTTTTTAAAACTTAATTATAGACATGCGTAAAAACCTAACGAGGAAATTTTGCGGCTAGTGAAAGCGAAACGAGAGCACTTGCTAATCATCAAAAAGCGGAAGATATCTTATCCAGGATATATAGCCCGAAATGTAAAATACAGTCTTCCGCAGAAAGGAATAATGGTGAAAGTAGCCGGAAAGAGAAGATCGGTCGCAGAAAGTAACTGTGGCTAGACAACATCAAAGAGTAGACCAACATCAGTAGTGCCGCAGTGAAAATACGCAGAACTGGTGTCCAATCTCCATTAGTTGGAGAAGCACGTTAAGAAGAAGAAAAAGTCTATGCTTATTTCGCTACCGAATTGCATTCTGATGGATAGAGGTGTGAAACTTATTGAACTCCAGAAATAGAACTCTGTCTGCCTGACCAGACGCTGAGTCATCGGAGAATGGCAGACGGGATACAAAAAAAATCACTTCAAATTACATTAACCTGTAACGGAATCTCGACTTTATGGTCAAGCAATTTAATACCGAATATTAGATAGGGTTATTTTTGGGCAATTTTCGGTAAGAGACCTCATCAATTTCGGTGCCTTTGTTTTTTTTTCCCGTTGCGTGCTCTGCGAGTAGACGGCATCATTATCTGAATGCGTTTTATTGTGGTTCTATTATTTTTATTCCGGTTTCTGGTTTTGTTACTTTAGTCTGTTGTAAAGTAACCGTTGATTGGGACTTTTGTTTATTGACCTTAAATCTTTTGGCTTTTTCTCGTTTAGAATATTTATTAAAAACTGTTTTAGATCACATTGCAAATATGTATCATGAAAATAGTTTGTTTCAGTGTTCCCATGCCACTTGTGATCTTCTCTCATAAGATAATGATTCGTATGTATTCTCCTGGCCAAGTGCGAGTTGGCGTGTTGAAACATGTCGGTTGCCTCGCGATGTCTTCTTTCTCTGGATTTTTATAATTTATACAAATAGACTAGATATTCTTTTACGGATTTATACTAATAATGTTGAATAATAAATGGGATACAAAAGAATCCTTTTTAGATACTATAATCATTATTTCCGATAAATATATGCACTCATAAAACTTATTGACGCGATGAAATCTGTTACTCTTTTCCGAAAGTTTAAGACCTGTCTCCCAAACGAGGTATTAATGAACTTTGGCAACAAAATATATTATGTTTATATTCTGTCTGATAGATTTGTAACTTGTTCTTAGCTGTACTCACCAGAGTAAAGAGCTATTTTTATTTACAATGAGCTAGCACTTGATCACAATATCGCCATGATTACTTTGGCACTTATATGTTTGGAGCCGGAACACAACGACACCCTTTAGTTATTATCAATAAAAATCTTATCACCAACCATTAAACCTTACCACCACCAAGTTATCGTTCGGCCAAGGCATAAAATTACAGTAAAGAAGAGACGCAATAAGGGAAATGAAGTTTACTATAATATTTTTCAACTAAACTTTTTTCAAGTTAACTTTGTACAATTCATGGCTACATAAAATTAATTACAGGTAATTAACTCGTTAACAACGTAACGTAATACTCGGCATTAGTCACTGCATTTAGTGTAATTGTAATGGCGTCATGGTTTTTAGAGATCCTTGTTAGAAACCTTATAATATCTATTGCGTATTCTCACTATGTTTTACGAATCTTGTAAATGGCAATTTATTATATCCTGTTCTTAAGTCAGGTAAAATTACTGGAGTAACAAGACTTAAAAGTACAAATACATAAGCAATTTAGTGCTGTGTAAATATTCTAATAATCATTACCGCATTGATGAAAAAACTTAATGTGATCATAATGCAAAAGTGACTAGAGCGATATCCTAAGTCATAAATATGTGTTATTATATGATTTCTGGATCGGCTTATTTGATGGTCGTGATGATGATGATGATATCGCACTTACCTCTAAATCATCACTGGTCTTTATTACGTTATATCAGTAACAAGATGAACGACCTGCTGGTCTCTTAGTTTTGCTATATACAAAAAAAAGTCTTCAAAATACAGTAGCTTATAATTATAATATAAATTGATTTCGGTACGGCCATTGTCAAGTCGCAATTTATTTTTTTTATTTATAAATAACTTAAAATAATTAAGCTGCGATTGAAGCGATTGGTCGGGATAGTAAAAAATTTAAAGACCTGTTATTTCTGTATTATAGATACCTGTTCCGAAATCTGCATACAAATCAAATTATCTAGATTTTAAAAGACGTACAACAAAAAACAGGTACAAAAATGTTTATTTGCTTTCTGTATAATCAAAAATATTAAATATGTTCTCGTCTTCGTTAGTATTTGATCATTTTTCTTTTAAAAATGTTTGTCTGTGTGATTTAGAAACATAAACCTAAAGACAAGGGAAGATCTTTACGTTCATTAGAAAAGGTTTTGCACTTAAATCAATTTTGTTGTAGTTGATATAAATCAATTTCCATTTATCATTACTCGAGTATATGTAGAATACTTGAACTAAGCCTAGTCTCTGATTATTACATCAAATAAAATTTATAGTTAAACAAATAGCAAATTACAAAAAACTTATTTACATTTGTGATCTATTTGTTAGAAGCGAAAACAGGGTTTGATTATTTTTTTGGTGTCGGCGCATTAAGTTTAAGCTTTAAGGAGATATTAGAGTTTGAGCTTCCAGATATTGTCTATTAGTTAATAAATAGGGGTATTTGTTATTGATGGTTAACCGTAAACCAACCAGAGTCAGTTTATTACTATTTGATATAACTCACAAACAACGGCGTTGTCGCCTACTCTCTGGTACCTATAGAAGAAGAAAAATACATCAATATTGTTTCTTTAATGATTAGTGCCTCGTTTGGGAGATAAGTTCTCGAAGGCCTTTTCAAATTCCTGTTTGGGAAAACCTAAATTTAGATCTTGGTTTGTTCAAATAGTCAGTGGATGAGAAAATCATTAAATATTCTAGGAATTTAACATAATCTTATTTATGTTATTTTTGGAATCATTACATCTTCTTAGTCGTATTTATCTGTTTACTTTTCGTTGACTGTAAATAATAGATATTTTTAGCCGAAAATAGTGATCTCAGATCCTGAACCTTGTTTCAAGTGTTCATTAGTTTTTGATACAATTCGTTTCAAATAATTAACCTTAAAAATAGCCTAGTGTTTACATACGTTTTGGAATTTAATTACATTATTGAAAACCAGTGCTATAAAAATCTAGGAATTATTATTGTCAGGTCTATTAGCGTCGCGTTTCTTTCTAATTTTCTCCTCCCTCCTTCTTTAGTCTTTCCTGTCAATGAATACGAATGGTTTCATTACTACTGTTTCTGGCGAAGAGAACAAATTAACTATAATAAGTTTATTATTTGACTCTTGCTTTTAATCTAGTCTCTCTTTAAATAGTTTCAATGGTTAGCTAATTTACATATAGACAAATATAGATTAGATGGATTTCTAATTCTATCCTGCTTTAAATCAGGGTTGAAAACTGTATGACTTAATTAATCAACGTCAACCGTCAGATGATATTGACATTTGGTTAAGAATGGAAAAGCCGAACGACGGCTCGTGTGGGCGGGTGACGCGTGCACTTGCCGGGCATCGAACGCGGGCCTTTGTGTGTACAGTTCGATTATTAGGCGCGGTGTTATTAAGCTGTTGGAAAGTCGTGAGATCAGTTCTCAAGTCGGTTCCATGTTAATTGTTCGAGTGGTCCGATGTATGGGAGTTTACGTTGCGTAATTTTTTCTTTCCTTCGTGTACCATTATTATGATTTCGTGTGTGAGAGATTTTTATTTTCCCATTGTCAGACGTGAAGTGTTTATGGTTTTTTGTCTATCAACTTTATCGTATGAATTGGCAAAAAGGGATTATAAACTTAGCGCCACTGCTGGAACAAAGAAACAAAAAATCTTTAGTTACTTTGATATTCAATTCAATGTAACAAAAATAAAGAATGACTTTCCTGTTAATACCACTACTAGTGCTTTCTCTCACAAGGACAGGGTTATTTATTCACCACCCCGGATAAGTGCGGTTTGGTAATCATCATAGTTTCTTCAAGCTTATGTTTAGTGAGAATCGATCCCGCGCTTAGTTCGCACTACTGCACTAATAACATGATTGATCTCTGCCTTATTATTAATATAAAACCAGTAGCCAAAAAGACCTCGACGTCATATAAACATTCAAATCCACTGTCGCAAAAACGTATCGAGGTGATCGCCCGACTAACTCCTAATCCCCATACCGGTGCTCGTTCGGTACCAATCCCACTTTGAACGAGTGACTACATCGTAAATACTGAGTTTATTCCGTCGTGACTCAGTTTTAGTAAATCGGACAAGGTTTGATATCAATATTATAAGGGCTCGTGTAAACAAATGTTTATACTCCCATTCACCACATTTTCATGTAAATTTATGTGACAATGAGGCTGAAGATGGTAAAGTAGTAACTGAAGTAAAGTAATGCTGCTATGACGGAATATTAGTAATGTAAGCCGATTTCGAAATATCCTTCATCAATCGACTTCTTTTAGTAATACCTTTATGTTAATTTCATATTAAATGCGAATCTGATTCGCAATGGTATCACCACGTTGGCACTATAATGGTGAACAGTGTAGTGTATATGGATGAAGCTTGAATACATATACATGCTGGATATCTTTATTGGCAGCGCGAGCTTATTAAGGAGCTGCTGCATCTTAAACATGCATGCAATAGAAAGTTCCACGTTATTAACTAAGATTAATCTTTCGTGTCTATTAATAGCTTTTAGATTGTGCTACCGCGTTTCACTTTGTAAGATATAATCTCCAGGTCCATTTCGTGGGCATGAGTGGTGAAGTTTAGGTTTTTTAACATCTTCATATTTTAAATCAGCCGCAGTAACAGTACGACATATGATAGACAGAGTGTTCTCTTTTTTCTTTCTATCCTTTAACATCTTTTAAGACCTTACTTAACGTCGTGTAGCCCGTTGATGATAAAGAAAATATAAGTCACCATTAAAATATTAATTTCACTAAAATTTCATTTCAAGATCTTTGCTCTCTGATCAATGTTTCCGACATGTATTCCGGGTACGTATTCTTAAGTACTGTGTCCCCATATCTCCATAATAAGGGGGACCAATTAAAATCGGTTTGTCGTGCCCTATTTAGGTATTGTACCTCCTATAATGAGGGCCCGCGAGTGACGGAGGCTGCGATACCGACTCTGATATGCAGAAGTAACTACCGGTTAAGTGGAAGTGCAACGAGAGGCGGTAGCGTGGTTCGCTGAATAATAATAACTTAATTTGTATTATACAGGGCTTGTACTGTTTCACTGGAGGTACTAAAGAGCCGAGCTCTAGTTTTTTTTTAAAACAAACTCGATTTTGGAAATTGGTATTATAGGAAGTCAAAGTCAAAGTCAAAATTTTTATTCAACATGGGAACAATAGTTCACTTATTGAACGTCAAAATCTACTACCCATTCGCTAAACAAATGCCACGGACCTGAGAAGAATCGGCTAGAAACTCAGCGGGCTTTATATATATACAGTTTTTTTTTTTTTTGGTATTATAGGATATACGCATAATATCCATTTGCTTTGACAGCATTGTGTAATTTTAAGAGCCAGATTAGTCCTGCAATGGGTTACTGCTGATGATGATGAAATTTAGTTGTTAGCTTCTTTCTATTCGACATACTACAACTCTTTAATAGTGATCTATCCAATCAAAATTTTTAAATTAGCTATAGAATCAACTGAGAGACTTATTGAGCTTTCGGGTTTCGGTATTTTGTGTATCAAAGTGACGAGTGAAAGCGTGGTGTAGTCTGGCATGATATCAACGTTTCACTTTTTCCAAATACAGTGATAAAATATTCAGAATATTTTATTTAATAATGTAATAAAAGACTTCTCGTCCTCTAAATTTTAGTCACGCTATAGAAAAGATATAGACAGAAACTGATGAAAGCAGATCATCCGTTCCAGATGCAATCATGATGTATCGAAGAAATAAACTTGGTCGTTACCAAGCAATAAGAGAAATGAATTATAATCTAATAAAAACTGACCCTAAACTTTAGTAATCTAAATATAGTATATGATTATACTCGGTTTGTGTGGAACGCACAGTCGTGTACATAAACTGCGAAGCCATTGACGTGCGAATCGAGATTATCGCGCGGTGTGAATCCGATTACTGACCGCAATCGTGTGAAATAAAAGGTTTTATATCGCACTCATGAGGTTGTACATCCCTTGGTGATACCGGCAATGGTGTTAGTCTAATAGCATTTGAAAAAATGTGAAAACAAACGAGGTGTTAAAGTCCATATTCTACTGACAATAACAGTAATGTTTACTATAGTCGTTTGAAATAGCCTTTTTTATTCTTAAGGTGATAAACACTCCACTACATTTTGCCCCTGTCTTTGAGAGACAAAATATTAAACCTTATTACTTCTATAGTGTTCTAAAAAAAACTGTGTCAAAAGAACGTCTTTGTAGAACTCTATTGTTGCTTCCTGTTACAGAAATGCGCAAACCGTTATCATTCAAACTTAGATTTCATTTTAGTTTGAGTACGTTTCTAACAGCAATGATAAGATTTACTATACTTGAATATTGATGGAGAAGATGTATTATCTATGAAAAAAGAAACAGAAATCAATACAGGAATACCTTACTCTGTACCTAATAAAATTTGAATAATTAAAAACAAATCAAAGAAAACATGAATATTTTGTGGACCTAGAAGCATGCCTTGAGGTAATCTTTGAGTATAAACAAGCTTATTTTAATAGAGGAATAGTAACTAAAGAGAATAATGAATGGAAACATTTAAACAATTTCTTAAGAAATGACGCTGCTACCAGGGGAGAAAGTCCCCTGAGGAAAATATAATTAAATGCCATCAGGTCACATAAACAAGAATTGACCGCGGGTGAATTAGCTAACCCGCCTATGCCGTGTCTCCGTTTTATGTATTAAACAATTTTATGGGAGTGTCCCACTGCGGACCACATTTGCGTCTGCCATACCTTGCATATTATAATAGTGCCTTTGGCAACAGTTTACATTTAGCAAAAAATTTGTACTTTCATTCATACTTTTACTATATCAAATGGAACAGACAACTCTTATTGACTAACAATAATATTAAGAATGTTAGCCATTAATCTAAATATCAGGAATAATTAAACTATAATTAGAAAGTTTACTTTTGTCCCATTTCATAATGAATGTATAAATCATTTATATCATAAAGATGCAGCGCAGAATTCTAATTTTTTTGATGGTTCGTAAATTGTTATTGAGTACATATAAATTTGGTGCCACATATAAACTCGAATTACGACTTTTGCCGATGATTTTGAAAAAAAAAAATACAACGTGTTTATTATCTTCACTAATGTCACATTGTTGATAAAGAACGTGAACAACTTGCTCGTCTTGTCAGTTTGTATGAATTATATATATCTATTGAACATATTCCTGTAGCCACAAAGTTCGAGTCCGTACATAACAGTGCGCATACGTGGTCGCCATCATTAATTTCATCAACGTTTCATCATTCAGAGACATTACAGAAGCCCTGCCACGTCCTCCTCCCTTCACTCCTCCTCCCTCACAGTTTGATTATTCACAATTGTATTCATGAATTAGCTACATATATCATCGGACAGAAACATTTCATTTGCTTGCTGCGTGAAAGCATTTGATTTATTGTATCTGTTGGCAACGCAGAGCGTGAGTTGAATGTTGAAATTATTTCCTATACATGGTAATGCTTGTTAATGGTCTAGTAGCATGTTTATGGGGTTTACATGGTAGTGTTGTTAATGACGGGGCACCATGGGTGTTTTATGTCAGATGATAAGTCCTACCGTGGGATGATTCCCGAGCCACGTGTGGTGGTCTTTGAAAGCCACCAATCTAAATACTGTTAGTAATAATATTGTTGTGTGTGAAAAAAAATACACATTGACAATCGGACGTTTATACATTTTTTGCCACAAAATTATCATCTCAAATTTTAAATAGAGATTAACAAGTCCAAAACTGGTTTTTCTTATTTTACCATTGTCAGGGTTAAATATTTTGGGGTCGAATTTGAGGTATGCTATTTTTAATAAACATGGCTATTCTTTAAATAGTTACAGGTCAGGATATATATAAAAAAGGAACATAAGAGATGCACGATTCATAGACAACCTCTTCGTCTCTGGTTAGATTACTAACCACATGTTGTGTCGTTTGGTTGCAGGGCAGGGTTTTTATGAATCCGCCTAGTTAGGTATGGCTTATTGCAAATTTACCTCTGTTTAAGTATCGATTCCAACTGTCCACATATAAAACTTTGAAATATTTCTTTATCACTTAAAATCAGTTGAAATTGTGGTATAGAATATAAATAACAATACAAAACCAACAGATCTATGTGATCAGGAAAAACATTTCATGTTTGAAATGTATTTAGACAAAAACTATGTCTATTGTAAGCACCAGTGAAAGCACGAAGAGGTCTCAATTTAGCAATGGGCAAGATAAATTGTGTTACGGTCTTCATTTATAGATTCAGTTATGAATGTGAAAGTGAAGGTTGCGTTGATTCGGATCCCGTTTCAACAGAGTTGCCAGCAGTTAGAAAAGATTATTTGCAAAGATAAAAATACAGCTTTCTATTTTGGCTGAATGTTATTGCTGATAGTTTTAGTGTGTAGTATTAAATACAGTTACTTTATGAGTACTACAAAATTGGAATGTTTATTAGAATTTTTTATAACTGTTATGAAATGAAGACGTCCACTAGGTGGTAAAATATACGCCTATTTGGCGTTGCTCAGGGTGATTACACAATTGCGTTCGACGTTTTGACATAATATGACGAATTCTATTACTCCAATGATATTATTAGATTCGGCAACCTTCAAAACAAAACACTATGATACTTATTATTCGGTGGTAGGACTAAGCATTGCGGTGGTAACTGATACCTACCAATAGCATGTTCAAGACATATGACGTTACCGACTATCGGTTTTTGTATATTGAAGAATTTTCTTATGACAATCTTTCTACGATTTAAAAGATAATATTTAATAACCAATTAACAAACAGAGGATAGTTTGAATTTTTTTGGTTTCTTCTTATCTATCCTATTTATATCTTTTTACAAGTGGTTTTCATTCGTTTGGTTCTATTTATTGTTAGAACAGGCACTTAAAACCTTAAATTCTATAGAATTTTAGTAGCATATATCTTAAAAAAAATATTTCCCAAAGACAGTTACTATTTAATTTGCACTTAATAATAAATTATGTTAAAGGTTTGTACTTTGTTAGTTTTCACTAAAGTATACTTTTGTCAGATTGTGTTTGTTTGAAGTATTATAACATATCAAATGATTTATAACTTTATAAATCAGTTGCTGTAACGCTGTGGACAAGTTTTGTAACGGGCGTTGTAACAATGGCGGAACGGATTTGGTCATAACGCCAATCATCGTGGCACGAATGCAAACATAATCTGGTCTCCCCATTCAGTCTTCTCGCCGTACTAATTTCTAACACGTAAAAGACATTTCGAATTAAAATGTCAGCGTTGTAAAGGCACCGGCGTCTCGCGCGCCCTTTAAGGCAACCTTGCGCAACACCGAGTTTGATGCGGTTTTGTAATGTATCAAGAGGCTATCTCACTGTGGTATAGATATTCCAACTGGTCTTATGATACAAAATAGTTTTTTTGTTTAAATATTCTTCAAAGAAAAATAAATTTTTGACTGTCTTTCATCACGGAGGTGGACGTTGGAAACATACCCAGAAAGCTACCACCCTGTCAACATATGATATCTACGTAACGTTGGACGAGCAGCCTTTACCATCTTTAGTCACAGTGTGACTTAACACCACCTGAAATCTAGATGAAACATTAGCCCATTGTAGATTAAAAAAATATAATTATTTAAGGGCTCTGTACTAGCTTCTATTTGAAACTTCTTTGTAAATAAAGTCTATATTCAATAGAAAGAATGCTCGCTACTCCCAGTAGTGGGATTAAAAAGAAGACGGTTTTTACAAAGCAAATGTGAACGCTACTTAAGTTTACTGTATTGTGGCAGAAAAAGGAACGACCGTAAATTTCATAGCAATACAAATATTTATAAGTTAAAGACAACGGATATAGACATAGGCATCATAAAATTTTAACGGTTCTCAACCATTACCTAAAATGGTTATTTGCTAAGAGCCATAAAGGAAATGGGACAGCGTTTTTATATATGTAACATTAATAAAAAAATTGCTAACTTTATTTTCCCACTGCTCAGAATTACGACTCTCACGAGAACAAAGATGTCAAAGGTAATCGAAGGCTTGTTCTTCGTACACATTGGTTTTCTCAATGTTCTTCCTTTTTCTACCGGAAGCACAAGTTAATTATTAGCTTCCGTAAGATAAAGCAAGAAATTTTCTCCCATTTACATCTCTATGAGTATTATCACTGCTTCGATCTCTACTCTGTCTACAGTCATATCATTTCTGTCTATTGTAGTAGTATGAACCTTTTTTAGTAAAATGTTTCTTTTCAATTTGCCTGTTTATAGCTATTTATTTTGCATTCTTAACATATATAATATTTTCTATAGACATGGGGTAAAAATCATTAAAATATAATTGACCGCTAGAATATTTTCAGGTCGTCGATAAGGGAAAAAGAAAGTTTCGTGCAATCAACGCTTCAGCGAAACGAAACTAAACCGTCTCAATTTTACGCTGATAAATAATAAATTATACGTATAATTTAATTATTATTTTTTTAATTAAAAAAAAAACTGATTATTTTGATTGAGATAAATTAACTACGGAAGGAACGTATGCCGTGTGAAAGGCCGGTTAAGCCAGCGAGCAGCACAGTTTCGACAGATAAAATTTTATTGCAAACACTTGACATACAAAAGCACAGCTTTCATAGAATTTATTTTCTTCATGTTTTTTTACATGAGCAAATCTTTCGTTTTTATTATAATCAGATCACCACTTTATTTACTACGTTTCGCGACGTAAGATATCAAGTATCATTATTAGTTATTATACTAGCTATACAGCATTTTAAACTGGAACCTAGTAATGTTAAAACGGTATTATATGGACAGAAGTAAACGCAAAATTTTTTATACCTCGCGATTTGAAAAGGGTGCTGCGAAAACTAAACTACGATCTACTTACTATTTACTTTGTTTTCTTATATATCTACAACTACATATCCTCGGTTTCGCCAGGTATCGAATATAAATAATTGGTTATTTATCATGCGCCGTATTGGATGTACGGTGCACCATGATTTATCGATGGTTTACTGAATTGTGGAGTAAATCGTTGTCGTGAAATATCAGACCCGAGGCCATTTGAATGCAAGCCTCCAATGTGTATCGATTTCGCCATTCATTATCTGTATTACTTTAGGTTAGATTATTTACACAACATGAACGCAGTAAAATTTGCATACTATAGGTGATGAATATTTTAGAAATATGTTCACTTGATGGTAAGTGATACGCCTTGTCATCATAACAAATTAGTGTTAGCAAGGATTATATACACAGCACCACATTGTGCTTAAGTCTACGCTAGTAATTTCATTAACAACAACTCTTTTCAAACTGGAACAAAGTAATGATTGCATTAGTAGAAATAAATACTTACCACCAGTAACAAATTGATACTCTCACGCTATGCAAATATTTTTATATGTACGGACAGAGTAATTATAAAGATTTATTATACGTATTTAAAATGCAGTGTCATTGAATTTAAGGTCCCAGGTTCGGCTCCCAGCTGAGTTTAAACGTGAAAATGATTTATTTTACGGTTTCGGGGTATGAATTATTAGAATTATTCAGAGCGTTTGATTTATTATCTCTTTGCAGATGGGACATTTAAATATTTTATACCGAAACGTAAAAGGTGTTACTGGAGTCAAGATTAGAATGTGCAGGAATGGTCTAGTGACTAATTTTAATGCTTTGGACACAAAGGTAATGAGTTAGATTCTCAGTGAATTTTTTTTGCTTTTATCCATCACAATACTATCTTTGACCATTCATAACTCCTTAACCGGAAGAGCTATAGCCTTTTTATTTCGGATTTCTCATCTACTTATCCTCTACTTCATGCAAGAGTATAGATGTAGCTATCCCGGTTTAAAAGTTATTATATTTACGAAGTATTTAAGTCAACGCATCAGTCTCTTTTACGCTGATGCAATCAGGTGATAGAGACTAAAAGATATTTGCGTTCAAACATCGGAGCTTGTGCACTAAATGTGTTCGGACTTAAGTGCATATGATTCTCATATATATAAGGTGTTCGGATCGCTACGTTTGGTATACCTCTGCCCACGGTCCACGCGTGGGGTCCGCTCCAGTCATCGCATCTCGTCATTGAACATCATAAATTTCTAATGCACACATAAAAGCGAAGTAGTAAATGTTCTCGTTAACCTTTTGTTTGTAACGCTAACAGAAATGAATGATGATAAATTTAATAGAAGTAAAATTTAAAATCAAAGCAAATACAGACAAAAATAATAATATAAGAAAACATATTAATCAGAAGAATAATAGCAGTGTTATAACGTAGTTATAATAATCGTTATTAAAGAACTATGTACTTAACTTCTATTTTAGATGCGATAAAGAACTGAAGAAACTTCTGAAATGTTTAGCTTCACATATAAATAGTTTGAAAATGATGATGCTTGCTGTTTGACTACTCATAAATATTATATCAAAGCACAAACGAAACTGTTATTAATTTGATATTGTTACTGGTAATTTTTGCAATATAATCATCATCATCTGAAACCATTATTGATAATAATTCTCTATTGACGAACTCTCATAATAAGTTGTTATATATATTTCAGTGTACTCTTTACACATGTGTTTAAAAACGAATCGATAAATACATAAATTGATCTAGGAACTAGATCATGCTTCGAATTTATGTTTTTTTTAAATATATCTATAAAATAGTTTTGAAAGAACAGGGAAATGTAATGGAGGTGTAATTGAAGACATTACTGAAACTACTACATCTCTAACTGCAGCTCTCGTAAATTGCTCAGCGATGTTTAGTTACGTTTATATACAAGATCAGAAATATAGAGATATAGAAATATATATAGATTGAACAAAAGTTGTTGACATAGTCCAGCCGATTAAAATAGTAAGAAGTAGTGGCAATGGGCGATATACAGCGCGAAGGGTGGACTACTGATGGGGCAGATAGATCCTTAAGTAGAGATCATGACGACTAAGAACTTGGAGAAGATCGCAGGGAATCCATTAAGGAAACCTCTATGAGCAGTGGATGGTAATAGGCTATATAATAGAAATGATGACACAGCCTTCTGCTACAGTGATCTAAAGTAAATCTTTTAAAACAAGAGCGCGCCAACGCCGCAACTACAGTAACTTAAGCTACTAAACTTTCAAGTATTACATTCGATAATACGACTACTTAACACTTTCCGTTATAAATGTTTAATCGATGATCCGATTCTCTTTTCATGTTCGATATCGCGTTTCGTTTACGTCGGACCAATTAAAATATGAGATTAATTTAAGCAGCGCGTCGGCATGTCAAAATGGCCGCCGCCGGCACGGATTTCTTAATCTAATTCGTCATTAACTTATCGCTGAAGCGGTGATAGCTTATTTTGTAAAGCCAGTGATTGGCAATATACGTCTGAAAGGTGTACAGGTTCGATTCCCACTGTATTCACAACCAGAGAAGAGAAAATTTAAAAAAATCGATATGCTCTAAGAATTCTTTGTCAGTGTGCTGGTTAAATGACCTCTACTCTTATTGGAGAAGGCCGCTAGTCCAGGAGTGGGAAAAGTAGGTAGTTAATTATTATTTGTAATCCATGATAGCCTAGTGCTTTGAACGCCGGCGTTCCACTCCGGAGGTACCGGGTTCGAATCCGGCCTGCACCAATGAATTTTTCAATTTATTTGTAGTTAGTGTAACACCAACTAATATCACGCGCTTTGACGGTGAAGGGAAACATCGTGAGGAAACCTACATATCTATGTCATGATCATCCGTGCTCGCACTAGTATGTGAAATGGAGAAGGCAATGGCAATACCACTCGATTATAACTGACAAGTAAGTCGTTGTGTGTTTCATTACACATGATGACCACGACCCTCAGTCATGAGGAAATACGACTAAGAATAGGAATTATTATTTGTGATATCACCATTTTGTATGTTAGGTGTATTGTTGTTAAGCGTCGGATCTTAAATCGGTGCAAGGCGATTGTGAATTGTTCGTTGATCAAAGATTTCTTTAAGAAAGAAAGAAAGAAACCATTTATTAAGGAACAAGTACATACATACAGGAAATTTACAGAACAAAAAATAAATAAAATAGAATTAGAGCTAATAATAATTAAGCTATTCACTCTACGAAGATTCTATGCTAACAACGAACGACGCAGATCGGACACAATAAAACCTCTATAGATTATTCAAGTACACTAAACTAACTGTAATTTAATAATTAGAACAAACAAATGATTTTTACATAAGTTTTTAAAGAAAGATGAACATGACTAAGTTTCTCCACTGTCTATAATAATAAATCTGTCAATTTATTTATGTAGAAAAACTAAATAAATGTTGGAAAATCAGTCAGGTTGTTATTGAGAATAAGATCTAAACGAAATGATGATGAATTATGTTAAATATGGTATATAGTCTGCGGTAGTAAAGAGTCTAAACCTAGTAACACTAACTCTCTATTCTCTTTAAGACCACTACGCATTTAAGGAGTCGTTCCACCTCTTTACTTATTCAGTTAATCATGTAGTTGAGTATACCAAAGTAAAAGAAAAAGATTAGAATTAGAGGTCTATGTAATCATCTTGGGTGGGTACCCTTCGTCATTCGGCTGAACCGGTAATTGGCGATCGCATCTCTGTGTTGAAGCAGCTTAATTATTGGGTTCAGATACCGTCCATCCTTAAAGCTTACTTTACTAAGCCTGCCTGAGTGGATTTGATTGAAAGAGCAAAATATCTATATTTTAAATCGACATTGAAGACAAGGACCCGGACCTATGCTTGGGTAACTTAAAATCTGTAAAATAAAGATTGAGTTATCCAAAATATTGTTCACATGTCACAGTTTAAAGACCGGTTAAAATTTAATCAAACAAATGTCTATTGATATCCTGAATATACCGAATTATATTTTATATGTAGTATTCATGTTTAAGGATATAGCAATGATAAAACTTTAGTCTCTTTACTTTAAATCATCATCACTCACTACTGGCTTCTAGGAAAGTTTAATCGCTCTGTCACCAATCTTCAATTCTATATAATCTCCACCATGTTGTAATAAGCTCACAAAGTGAATAAGCTCTTGAATTAATAAAAAAAGTTAAACTTAACGAACGCACAAAATGTTAACATGTGAAATTCCGAAACCAGTCCGAATACTACACTCTTTCTTAACAACGTTAAGTTAAGAGCATTGCTCATAAGTTAATTAAAACACCACAAAAATAACATTATTACAAAATGATCAGTTTTCTTCTTTCTAGTTCATTTGCATTCAGATACCAAAAGATAGACTTTAGTTCAGCAAAAGATATATTTCCCAACGTATATGTTTAAGTAAAAGTATACTTTAATACATTAAAATATATGATTTCTATATTTAGATGAAAAAGTAGATATTGTATAGCTCCCTCTGGGTATCAAAGCTATTTGTTTCAGGCACCAATTTTGGTACTTTTTGACACCTCCTTTAAAATGGTGATCTTTTAATGGATCCGAATCTCAATTAAATTTGTCGTGAGCGATTTTAAGTGGTCTTTAATTGGACTTCGAAAGGGTCCTCGTGACAGTGCTTTGTTACTCATTCGATGTTCGTAAGCGTCATAAAAAAAAATTAATTACGTTTTGTTTCAAAACATTTCGAAGCGAAACATTTCGATGCGTAAATAACACTCGTTAAAGTTCGCAGCAGTTAAATATAAATTTATACGTTTAAACTTCTTGTTGTTATTAAATATGAATTTAGTGTTTTTTGGCACCGTTTCACATTATTTTAAATGAATTTCATATTTTATCGATCGACCTCATAATTTTCTTTAAATAATTAACGTTTACTCGCTTAATGTGTTTTTGAAAAACGCCAAAACCGATAAAGTGTTAATACGTACGCTTTAATTATGTAAGATGGTAATTATTAAAAAAAAATAAGATCGTTAAGAACATATGATGATATTACTATGTAACATAAATATATTTCTTCATTGCATATAATGGAAAAAATAAATAACATCGATGGTTTAATCCGACGAGACAAGTTTAACTTACATTTGATTTAGTTAGGATGGTATACACTGCTCCGCATTGCGCTCGTCGCTAGAAACATAAGGATGTTAAGTCTCGTTACCCCAGTAATTCCACTAGCTACAGCACCCTTCAAACCGGAACACAGTAATGTTTACTCACTACTATTTGGCGGTTGAGATAGGAGCTGCGGTGGTACCTAGACGGTTTTAGCTAACAGAGAACTACCACTAGTATAATTTGTTTATTTTCATTACTGTTTGCATAATTTTATTTTATAGCCGAATATACACTCCCGGACACATCTATCGGCCCACATAGTGTTTAAAGTTTTAACGGTGCCTAGCTAAAGATAAATGTTAGGTGGAGCAATAAGTTTTAATGCAGTTTTAAAGCTGATTTTTTGGTCAACCTTTATGTATGTTTTTTTTTATTTCGAATTCAGGATTATGAAAAAAAAAAAACGAAAATTCGAGTCTGTTCATTGTTTTCAACGACCCAGGAATGGAGAAAACTTTTTTTATTTCGCACAAGTTGGATTTTTTTTTTGATGTGTCCGATTATTGGTTCCATAAAAAGGCAAATCTAAACTTAGAGCCAGTTTTGACCAAAAAATATGGATACTCTGCCTGAAATTGTCGCCCAAGCTGTAGCACTTCTGCCGGCCAAATCAATTCGAAATTACAAAAAAAAAAAAAAAAAAAAAAACTGTACATATGGGTTGACCAATAAATCTGCTTCAAAACTGGATTAAAACTTATTGCTCCACCTAACATTTATTTTTAACTAGACACCGTCGAAACTTTAAACACTGGGTGGTGGGCCGATAGATGTGTCCGGGAGTATATATAATCTGTTACAGAGACTTAATACTAGTAGCAGAAGTCTGTAAGTCACTGCTCCACATTGCGCTCGTTACTGTAGTTTGGAAGTTTGTGGTTATAAGTATGAAGCTAATACCTTTTAGATACGTCTCCGTGAAACTATAAACGTATTGTTCTCATAAGTCAACTGGGGGCAGTCGTAAACTGTGGAACTGGAATCCTATTCAGTGATTTAAACTGAATCGGAGGCGCAGCTCGTTATCTCGGGATGGCTTTATGAGCTGAGGCGGCGGCTGGTTACTTCTATTGATGTATTTATGAGCACTTTACTAATTGTCGCTTTTCGATTAGCAGCCCGCACGCATTGCTCAAACATTTTAAAATTCCCACCACACAAATCTTCCACTTGACGGTTTTTTTTTAATCTTTCAATGCGTTGAGACGAGCGAGACCTTACCTGATTAAGTGATACGCTTGCCCATGACAACGCTACTTTAGTTGAGATGGTATACACTGTACCACATTGCGCTCGTCGCTAGAAACATAAGGATGTTAAGTCTCGTTACCCCAGTAATTCCACTAGCTACAGCATCCTTCAAACTGGAACACAGTAATGTTTACACACTATTATTTGGCGGTTGTAATAGGAGCTGCTGTGGTACCTAGACGGTCTCCGGCGACAGAGACCTACCACCTTCTACCATATAAGAACAGACACGAAACTAATACCATTTATCTCATTCATTAAACCTGAAAATTCTTTATAATAAAAAGTACCAATTTCATGCTGATAATCACACAAAGGAACTAAATAGTAATTCTTGCTAATAGTAAATCTTCATGTTAAAACGGCATCCATATTAAAAATAACTGATAGTAATACAAAAATGATACCACATTAAAAATTCAATCTAACGCTTCTATAATTAATCAAAGAACAAACACAACTCACATTTGTTCATGTATTATTCAATTAACTAAAGTTTTAATATAAAAATGAGGAAACTGAACTCAGCAATAAATATCTCGACAGGTAATTTGTCACATTTAACACGTGAGCTAAATATTCATATTGTACATTAAAAAACATACAAGCAATTATTTATAATCTGAAGTCTTTAAATAATTGCAAGTTAGTAATACAGCATTATCATAAAAGTTAAATATTTACGTCCCGTGAGACGGTTTATTAATAATTTGTTATTAACACTAAAAAGCTTTACCTGTATCTTAAAATTAATTATTTTAAAACAGTTACTTTACAGTAATATGTTTTGAGTATGCTTTTTTCAATAAAATATACTCCCGGACACATCTATCGGCCCACTACCCAGTGTTTAAAGTTTCGACGGTGTCTAGTTAAAAATAAATGTTAGGTGGAGCAATAAGTTTTAATGCAGTTTTGAAGCAGATTTATTGGTCAACCCCTATGTAGGTTTTTTTTGTAATTTCGAATTGATTTGGCCGGCAGAAGTTTTACAACTTGGGCGACAATTTCAGGCAGAGTATCCATATTTTTTGGACAAAACTGGCTCTAAGTTTAGACTTGCCTTTTATGGAACCAATAATCGGAAACATCAAAAAAAAATTCAACTTGTGCGAAATAAAAAAGTTTTCTCCATTCCTGGGTCGTTGAAAACAATGAAGAGACTTGAATTTTCGTTTTTTTTCGTAATCCTGAATTCAAAATTAAAAAAAAACATACATAAAGGTTGACCAAAAAATCAGCTTTATAACTGCATTAAAACTTATTGCTCCACCTAACATTTACTTTTAGCTAGACACCGTTAAAACTTTTAAACACTAGGTGGGCCGATAGATGTGTCCGGGAGTGTATTTCTTTGTTCTTCTATATTTCTTAGTTTTTGATTGGTTGACTGTTTGTCGCAGGCACAGTTAAAACAATCAATCTTATTACAATAATATTTGTCAGTCACTGCAATGGTTTACACTTGATCCAATGTTGTCCGATGTTAAATCCCTGCCTTAGATGATTAATACTTGTAAGTCTCCAAAGTTGTAAGTAACCACACATGTAAGTCAGGAATTGAATTCATCTTCTCTGTTATATTAATTCAAATAGTTACCCTAAACGCCGCGAAAGTAGTCAATAAAAGTATGGAGATGTTTGTGATGTACATCCAACACCGGACGACGGCTATAGACTTCTGAGAAATGCGATTCAGTTTCTTAAGATGCTATTTAAATATCAACCGGAAATAATGATACTTTTCTCGTGAATGTTCTTTGTGAAGGAAAGAGTATATTTAATTTGTACATAAAATGTTGATAACTACTGAACTATTGATATTATATGCAAAACAAGATGAAAGTTGTCCAGAGCGCGTCAGCCGTGTACCACTTATTCCAAGGAGAGAGAGTGCTATTTATGAATGTACCACAAAGGAACAACCCGCTGCGTTTAAGTTATTTTGCAAGTTTTTAAGTGATCGTTAATCTGACCATATGTGGCAGTTAATTGCTCCATGCTAACTTAACTAGTCTAATTAAGCAGCCGCGGAGGACCTTAATATAACATAACGATGCAGTTTTGCATTTAACTATTCATTACATGTTGAGTTTTATCAAATAACATAAAATTAACAGCGATTTACATAGGTTTTATGTAAATTATTAGTGAAAACAAGTATATCAGTGTCCAGTTAAAGTTAGTAAATTGCATAGAGCAGATTTAGATTTGAACTGGTTATTATTCATCTGTAGTTAAACTTTGACAATGTTAACCTTAACTGACAATTTCCTCGAACAGTAATCTATCATGTGTTTTTAATACTAACGCATAATTTTTTTATAATCATCGATTTCACAAAGTTTGTTGTATAAATAAAAATCGGTAAAAAAACTTTTAAGTTAAACGGTTTTCGGGTTAACGGGTTCGGATTACTTTCTACTATACTAAGTGTGGATTGCATCGACTTATTATAATCGTCATCATCATCATAGTAGAAAGTAATACAGAAATAGTTAATGGGCCCCACGTTTTTATTATTAATTAATTGTTTTTTTTTATTTTTTTATATATTTATTTTGTTGTTTTCAGTGCACATAAAGAAAACCGTTTAACTTAAAAGTTTTTTTATTTTCTTGTTTTTAGTATTTAGTGAAATTGTCTACCGAATATTCTGACATATATTATATCATCTGTGTAATAATGTACATCATTTATAAGTTTGTCCCTTCCGACTATGGCACTTAATGTTATTATTCAAAAGTTGTCACAACAGGTAACACTGATCAATGGAAACGATAACAATGATACAGAACTTAACATTCGACGTTCATGTAAAGACGTGTAAATATTATTCGCATTCAACATAAATGATAAGATTTAATAGATACAGCATCGTATGGTGCGAAACAATTATCCGGCGAGCGTTACAAACTATTATTACCATACCGGCCGCGACTGCGGGATAGTAAGCGGAATGATAAACAGTAAATAACATTAGTTTGCACATACATTTGCATTTTATAACGAGAATGTATAATGGTCAAGTGTCATGAATTAAAACAAGGAAGAGTATCAACAATTCATTGCCACGTATGCGATAGAATTTGTAATTATTAAATATCCAGTACAACTGCACACGTCTTCATTAATATTTCTTGAGATTTGGAAACTGAGAAATACATATTATCATTATTCGTACATTCTTTTTACTTGACGGGAAACGATTTGAAATCCTCATCCGTTTACTTTATATAGACTCTGACATAAGATGTCTGTTTTGTTACCCTGTATGTATTTTTCATAAGCCGTGATAGCCTAGTGGTTTGAACGCCGGCCTTCCAATGCGAAGGTACCGGGTTCGAATCCAGCCTGCACCAATGATTTTTTCAATTTATGTGCAGTTAGCATAAAAACACCAACTAATGTCACGTGCTTTGATGGTGAAGGAAAACATCGTGAGGAAACCTGCATATCTATGCCATGACCATTAGTGGTCAGACTAGAGAAGGCAATGGCAAACCACTCCATTATAACTGCCAAGAGAGTCGTCGTGTGTTTCAATAAAAACATGATGACCACGACCCTCAGTCATGAGGAAATACGACTTAGAAGAAGAAGATGTATTTTTAGTAATCAATCATCGAATTTTTTAACCATTCCCGGATTTTAAACGCAAAGGCATAAAATTTCTATTCAAAAACCTAATCTTTGTTAGTATAACTATTAAGTACTGGTTAAATTTTTGAGCATTTTTAATAAATGTAATGTTGAAATAAGATTAATCCAAAACTAATTCGTATGTTGCGTCTGCTAACTGTTTTAGTCTTTGAGAAACAAAGTTACTATACATTTAAAAGTCTCAATGAATACGTACATTTTTAAGTAAAAAGTTTAGATATAGATCACCCTGAGAATTTATGTTAAAAAAATATTATTATATTTCATTGCAATAATAATTTAAAATGTTTTGATTAGAATCTTACTTAAGCCTTAACGAAGTTGGTTAACATAGAAACGTAGAGGAACGTTGATGATAATTCTCTAAATAATAACGAGTTTCTTGTTTCGCATTTAGGAATGCTCACTGCGGAATGGTACTGCGGCGACCTCCGATCCGATTGCAGGTGAACACGACTCGTTATCTCGTTTTTTGTTTGTATGAGTGTCGCTCCGTTAGCATTTTAATTAGTAATTGTTTGAGTAGGCAATAAAATTCCACCAAACTCTTTGCAGGTATCGGAATTCCGTTTTACTTTCAAAGAACTCGTGCAAAATCTTCCATTGTATTGTAACGTGTTCTTCATTCTTATTACACGACATGTTTGTTCAGATAAACTTCATTGTTATCTATACTGATATTTCTCACAATTTCATTCACAACCAATACTACATTATAACCTAGACGTAACGTTATTTTAATAAAACTTAGACATGTTATCACTGTTCAAACATATTCAACACGAGAACCCTGTATATATTTGCGATAATAGATAATTATTTAAAACGGAAAAAAAATCAGGAATAATAAAATAACAGAAATGCAAAAGAAAGAAATGAGAGCCATGCGATTTTGATCTGGAATTCAATTTGGGGAGTATTTTAATTGTTATCGATACGCTGCTCGTGGGCGGTAAGCTTTTGCATAATTATCAAGTTTTCTTGCCGAAGATAAAATCTCTTATGTTGTAGTATCTGATATTGTCAAGATACATAATTACAATCTCTTCAAAAGTTTTTGTTTAAATTTTACCAAATAAATATACATTTATACATGTTATCCAACAATGGAGAAAGGTCTCCGTTGTCGAAGACCATCTAGGTAGACTACAACAGCGTCTATTTCTGATGCCGAACAGTAGTTTATAAACATTACTGTGTTCTGGTTTGTAGAGCATCGGACGTGGAGAAATAACAGAAGAAGCGAGACTGAACATCTCATGTCTGAACGACGGAGACATAATTCTGTAACTAGCGCCACATTGTTATATGCAAGGGTATCCATTTCAAGTGAAGATCATGTTGCACTCGTGGCTAAGTTGCATAAAAAATCTGTTCCATTCAGATCTTAATTAAATTTTTAGTTAATACTGTACCTAAGTTATTAGTTGTTGATCTAGATTATTTGCCGATTTATATAAAACATATTTACAGCTTGAATGAAGTGCGAAAATGAGAAAATTTGCTGCGAGCTTTTTGCCAAACCTCGGCAATAAAATTGTATACAATTCGTAAAGCACACGAAATAAGCGTAAACACAGAGTGTCGGTGCCAGGGACTGCCAATTGAAATCGTAATTCTTATGTCCGCACTTTCGTCGCCGCGGGCGAGCGGCGCTGCACTCGCGGGGGTTCCGCAGGGCGCTTCACTAGGTCCGCTGATTTTCTTCACCGATACAATCTGATGTTGCTATTGTGAATTTACAATGGACTACTATAGTAATTCATAAATTCACGCTTGAAGTTATAAAAACATATTCTTTGTATTTTTTTTAAAGTAATATATCTTTTTAACTTATCGCCTTGATACACAAAATTTCAGTCCCAATAATTTCACTACCTACATCTTCCTTCAAACTTTAAGACATTAATGCGTTACACTATTGGATCTACTTTCATAGGCAAAATAAAATTGCCTAGACTTAGCTATAAATATTTCGACTTTAATCTTATGTTTTTTTATGTTTAGTAACTTAATTGACTTATACAATTAGTCTCAATGTCTTTGTCCGTTCATAATTAAATATTCCGTATACTAATACATTATTATTCAAATTACCGCTGTATTGTTTTCAAATAATTGCATACGATGTAGTCATTAAACAGTAATGTTTACTACTAACATAAAATCATCGACTGCAACTCCACGATTACGGAGGTACCGTATCTTAAGAGAATTATACTTCCTTCGAGCAGTAAAGATTTACAATTTATTACTGTTAATTGAGAATCTTCTAAATCAAACTTCGCCACCGTATAAATTATTGTTTTGTTGGACTTAATGATTAGTGGAAGCTTGTGTTAAAGCTAGACTAAATATAGTTGTTAATTTTATGACAGTTGATGATGCCAACCTGTCCTCAGATTTGTTGTGTCATCAGATTTAATTGGTGATAAGTCCTTCTTGCAGGAGGATGCCATTATAAGTACTACGGAAACGAGTAATCTTTTTAACCAACTGTAATTTTTTGACAGTTTCTTGATAAATACTTAACGATGACAACTTTTGGTGAAATTATTAAGCTAGAAAGATGTTCAGTAATATGTCAATACCAATAATAGATGACATTTTGGTTAATGAGCACGATTGAAATCACTATCTGGTGAAACCCAATAAAGAATTAAAAAAATACTCTGTCAAAATAATATTTCTTAACCAATGATTCTACTTTTAGTATATCCTGTTTCTTCTTCTTCTTCTTAGTCGTATTTCCTCATGACTGAGGGTCGTGGTCATCATGTGTCGTGAAACACACGACGACTCTCTTGTCAGTTATAATGGAGTGGTTTGCCATTGCCTTCTCCATTTCACATACTAGTCCAACCACGGATGGTCATGACGTAGATATGCAGGTTTCCTCACGATGTTTTCCTTCACCGTCAAAGCGCGTGATATTAGTTGGTGTTATACTAACTGCAATATACTGTTTAGCAGTAAGAATAAATGCATTTAAATTTGGTATGAATCCGGCCGCGGCGCCGGCGATCGCACTCCGATTGCTTTCCAACATTAAATCGTTTAACAGACGCGAAGCTGCTCCACATTCGTTTAATGCCCGCTCGATTTCTGTTTTAAAGCTTTTAATATGCTTTCAAATATTTTAATACCATCGCTGTGTATGTTTTTCCAGTCACTTTTATAAAAGCAACGCTACATTACTGGAGCTTTGTCAACAGCACATTTCGCTTAAGGCAAATTAATTGATATCACATTGATCCAGTAATTACAAATGAAAGCCTTTTTGGTGATAAGTATTTGAGCATTCATCTATTATAATACACGATTGGAAAAAATAGTTTTTTAAGTTTACCTTTTCATATTTTATATCCAAATAAAATATATAATATAGTTTATTTATTCATAAGTACATAATCATTATAAGTCATGAAAATCATTGCTGAATTCTTTTCATTGTTTACTTTGTTTTTAAGAAGTTAAGAATTGAATGCCAAAGATTTTACGTGTTATGTGGGGAACGAGTTGCGTAAAATATTCATCAAGCAGCGTCAAAGTTACACCAAGACATTTCTGTTACAAGTTGTCTTAAAAAAATTAATAACAAAGTTATAATCGGTGCAATAAATCAAGACGGAGGTCGACATGACAGTTTAAAGCGTGTTATATGTTGAGAAATATGTGTGATAACGTTGCGAGTTGGTGCGCAGATTGTTATCGTTAATCTGGTGGTGTTCGGTCAAGGTAGTGGTAATGCAATGGTCAGTGACCATCACTATGATAAATAAATAAGCCTTTATTCCATCACTATAATACAGGGATAAAATTTTTGCAACATAAGTAAAAAGAAATCATTAATACTCTTAGCGGAAGTGCTAGAAATAATGTGGGTGTATAAATAGTCTCACTTTTATGTTACCGGTAATAAAAGTCTTAATTTGAACAATTGGCTTAGCTAATCGCTTTGCAATATAAGTGGTGGAATTTGCATGGTGGTAGACTACTACTTAATTATACTTGTATATATGAAAACTGGAATAATCTGGGCTTGCTTACTTAACCTTTTATGATATCGTCACTTAAGATCACGTGAGATTTTATATATTTTTATATACTACTATGCGACGAGACGAGCAAGACGTTCACCTGATGGTAAGTGATACGCTTGCCCATGACAACGCGGTGCTAGTTAAGATGGTACACACTGCACCACATTGCGCTCGTCGCCTTGAGACATAAGGTGTTAAGTCTCGTTACCCCAGTAATTACACTAGCTACAGCGCCCTTCAAACCGGAACACAGTAATGTTTGCACACTACTATTTGGCGGTATATATTTTTAACATTCTCTGCATTTTAATGATAAATTTTTATTAAATATATAAGTTATGAGACGGTGGAACCGCTATAAATAACATTATAATTTGCGTCACATTCAAGCTTTAGGCGTTTTTTTTGTTAGTTTAAAGCCGCGCTATTGGATACGCGGCAGCTTTAGGCGTTTGGAAGGTATAAAATCACAGGCGGACCTATAGAAGTATAAAATAGATTCGCTCGTTAAAACGTTTAACACCCCCTTTTTGGGTCAAGGGATAATAGAAGACAGCTCGGCCCGAAGCGGCCCCGTGTTGTCGGGATGGCTTCCCAACGCGACGGGCTCAAGCCCAACCGGTCGTAACTCCACACCTGTAGTGATGTTCTTTGCATGTTATCGATTCTCGAGATTTTTAAAACAATGTTACCAACATTGTCTTATTAAACAACCCATGAGAATCGCTCCAAAAGTACAGAGTAGGGATATGGGGAGGAAAAAGTTGTCATGGCTTGTTTATTGCCTGTTCAGCAGGCAGTCAGTTTTAAGTTAGTTGGAGAAAAAAGCGCGAATAAAGAAGTGAAGGTTACTCAAATTATTAATACGCCTTCTAAATATTACTGCTGAGTTAAACAGTAAAGTGTTATATTATTTACATTAATGCATTACTCTCGTCATCAGTGTTACCAGTGATTTTATGTAGTTCATTCATACAAGAAACTTACTCCTTTTATGTTTGATTTGTCTTCGATTTGGTATTTTGTGTCTATGGCAAAATTAATAACAAAATTATGTTGTTTTAATCAATATGTAAAAGAAAAAGATGGGTATGCGGCGTACAAGAAATAGCTGGAACTAATTGGATGGAAAAGGCAAAATCTAAGGAGAAATGGAATAAGCTGGAGGAGGCCTTCACCCAAAAAGGGATTCCTACAACGACAAAAATGTTATAAAAAAAAAAAAAATCTGGGTTATATGTGCAGGGCACTTATGTATTTTAACGTGACAACGTCTATTAATTATATCACAAAAAATTTTGATAATAAATTTTATTATTCTTGTTTGACATGTTTATCGGGTTACAAATCAAGTTATACTAACTCTCAATTATATTTGTTAGGGATTTTATTTCTAATTATTATTGAGCAATAGAATACATCTTTTACTTTCAACCAATTCGGGCAAACGCATACCGACTTAGCGGTCGGCGTAAGCCACGCCCACTTATGTGCGGGACATTTCTCAGCACGCGCGTCCTATCTTATACCAATTTAATAGACGTTGTCACGTCAAAAAAAATTATGTAAGTTAGGAAACAAAGTTGGCTTATAAAATCAATATGTAATGTTATAAGTTAATCTAGTTTTATTAGGCATACCGTCATTAGAACATTTTTCTCAAATACCGCCGATCGTAAAATCAAAGCATCGTTCTTTACAGTAGAAAAAAGTCCTTCACCTGAATGAAAATAACTTAGACTATACAACTAATATAAATTTAATCTCACTAGTATTGTAATCTTGCCACTTCACCACAACAGCGCATATCTATCAGACATTCCGCTCTAGAGCGTCCACTGACCTGATTACTGAAAAGACCGTTTCAAAGTTATGTAGCGCTTATAACTTGATAAGTAATCCACATTTCGATGGGCTGTTAACATAAATCTCCAACCAAAGGAACGAATAAATAATATTATAGACGAACGAGACCGTAAAATGGATTATTTACGTCACAAGACCTGTAAAAGTCCAATAAAGGATTGATGTCGCAATTGTTCTAGAAATAAATTATATTTAAGAAAGTTATTCGAGGATTGATCAATAGGTTAAGAATTGATCTTAATTTCAAATGACAACGATGACAAAAGTGGTGAGTGGTTGTTTAGATTGTACAGGTTCAAAATTGAGAATTTCATAAACAATCCTCACCCGTACTAGCGTGAAGGATAAATCCTTGACTTTCTCTTTGAGAGAGAAGGTCCTGAGAGCAATGGAAATACTAACAAGACTGTTTGTTTTACTTATTTAAACGTGTAGAAATAATTGTTAGAATGTTAGGATACTTAACACGAGGTTATAAAACCTTTAAAGTGCATTGTGTAACAATTCTAAGTGGCGATCTGTAACACTATTGTGTGGTTTCACGCTCCTGATCTTCATCAACAATGCCATTTCAAATGGCGAGGGAAAATATTTTTTTGTTACATTATCATTGATGTCTGAGGTCAAATGTATTATACATTTATCCGTGTGAATACAATAGCAGTATTTAACTGATTTCTGTACTTGACCTTAAATTATGGAATTTGTATGTGCTGCAAAAAATATCAAATATGTATTCATGAAATGAGACGTCAAGTGATTTTGTTAAAGATTAATGATTTGTTACATTCTAATGTAAACGTTAAAAATGATAAGTGTAAAGTATCATCTTGTTCTAAAAAATTAAACAATATTGTAATTGTGAGATCCGTGAGAGTCTAGTGGTTTGAACGCTGGCCTTCACGAAGGTACCGGATTAGAATCCGGCCTGCGCCAAGGAATTTTTCAATTTATGTGCAGTTAGTATAACACCAACTAATATCACGCGCTTTGACGGTGAAGGAAAACATCGTGAGGAAATCTACATATCTATGACATGACCATCCGTGCTCGCACTAGTATGTGAAATGGAGAAGGCAATGGCAACACCACTCCATTATAACTGACAAGCAAGTCGCCGTGCGTTTCATTACACATGATGACCACGACCCTCAGTCATGAGGAAATACTACTTGGAAGAAGAATGTAATTGTAATGTCCAGCAATGAATGTAGGTTTGATGATGATGTTGATGATTTGAAAGGTGAACCACAAAACGGAAGCTGATAACATTTCGAAATCAATAGAGATTAAGATGCATTTCAAGCAGAAACATAACTTTGTATTGAACACAAAATCAGCGAGTTCAAATTTAGTAAACTACGTAGAAATTAAATATTTTTGTTGAGGAGATCTTGAGAAACTTAAAATATGCGGAAAACGTTTATAGGGAAGCTGAGAGCAAACAATTTAATTAGAAGTATCGTGAAGTAACCATTAGCCGGTGTCGAGTTCGCATTAGTATTATCGATAAGCTGCCAAACGCGTCCCTAGTTGCCAGACGGGTATTATTAGGTCTTCCTGGTCTCGATTCGCAGGCTGCTCTCGCTGTCTGTTGGCATGCGACTTGCATATTCTTATAACTTTTAACAAATCTTGTAGGTGAGCGTACAATGAACCTATAATACATCACCACAACATAAATAGATCACTTAAAGCTCCCACAGAATAATCAGTTATCAGAATTATTTAACAAAAACAGTTAAAGGACTATCGTGTCTGTCCGTGGCATGGTGACTAATAGCACGGTTGTTCTTGCTTAGCTAAGCTTATAGTAAAGATTTCATCTAACTGTTATTTTTTAATTTATGTAATCGAAAAAATTATTTACACACCTTTTTAAAATTACGCTTTCTAAGGATGGTGTGTCTTGAATAAAGAGTTTGTTTACAAATACTTAAACTGTTTTCTATAATACTAATTACACATGGTCCCTATTATTCGTTTTTAGATCAGCTTGACTTATGATTGACGTAAGAAAACAAGTATGTATGATTATGATAAGAAAGAAGCTGATATAACGTTTTTTAAATGATATTAATATTAGATGATCCATTTGTATTAGTCATAGATTTAAATTAGATAGAAATTGCAATGAAAGACTTACTTTGTCAGATGAATATCAAAAATAACGCGTGAATAAAACTAATTTTATTATAGCCAAACATTACAAAATATCCGCGATAAATTTATAGATCTTTACACGATTTATAACATAACAATTAATATATAAATCTTTGAGAAATCTGTACACGATTCATTGTAAATTTGTGTTACATTGATACATGAAACTTTCAAATCACCGTCATCCAGTCCGTGTAGTCTATCCATATTGAACATAGGTGGTACTAACGGCACTCCCTGGTGTATGAGCCGTAGTACATTACGAGCTCTCGAATACTGTTATTGCACTTGCGGTTAACCCACGCCGACGCCACGGTTTAAATCTAATAGCAAATTGTGTTTCTTGAATTATAAAGACGTTTAATCAAAATGGATAACGTCTTGTGATCAAAAGCTCTGGAGAAGTTTCTATTATAACATTTCTTTATATGGTAAGGTTGGAGTTAATGGATATAAGGTCATAAGTTCCACTCATGGTAAGTTATACGCCTACATATAACAACTTAACGCTAATTAGGATGATATACATCTTCGTTAAGTCTCGTTATACTATACCACAGTAATTTCATTAGCTACAAATCCCTTCAAACCGGATCACAGTAATTATTGGATATAGTAATGCCTATGAATCTTTGAGATTGAACCTATTCACTCTCACAAGAAGTGACTCAAAGCCAATGTCTCCGGAAGTAATAGTTCTTGTACATGTCGTCATTTAAGTTCAGCAGGGATCGAACCTGGGCCTCCTGGTGACTTACAGCCGTAGTACGTTACACTAACAAACCAATCGCGGCTACTGTTTACTTAAGTCTAACTTACGGGGGAACGATTTCGTCACTCTACCTTTTCTAATCACGTCACCGCGGTTGGTTTACCAATAAACTGACAACACGCAGTCATTTTACTGTCATCTAGTTAACTACATATCAGCTTCGTGTATTTATTGAATAGCTTTACCAATAGCATACACTACGAATGTTTCATATTCAAAAGAATATAAATATTTAGTATTTTGTGATCATGTTTAAGATATGATTATTTTTCTAAGCTAGCTTTCATCATCTTTTACTTCAACTGTAATTTTAACTTTTCCGACAAATATTAGCTAGTGTTCTATTTATTTATACATCTAAAATTAGTCAACTATTTAGCTGTTGTAACGATAAAGACGTACTTTCGCGTTAACATCGTTAACAAGACGCGGTGACTCTGAAATCTAACAACCGGTACATCGGGAGTTAGTTTGGAATCGCTGTAAAGTTACGGAATTATTATGTATCGCATTTGACGCTAATTGGCAGCCGATGAATGCTAACTGCATAAAGTAAGTAAATAGAAATCTTAATATACCCACATCCGTACTAGAAACCAATTGAATACATTACCGGCACGGGGATGAGTACTAGTTTTGTAGTATTATAAATAGACTAATGTTAACTACAGTTGTGGGAAGTAGAAGTAGTTTATACCGAGTTAATAAAGTTCCATTTTAAATATAACTATCTTTTAATATGAATATGCTTATCAAAGATTTCCTTACATGCGTTTTAAATTACTTCACTTAATGGTTTAAGTTATAGTTTGGTTTATTACGTATTAATTACGGTGATTAAGTATAAGCTTGAGACGCTTAGAGAGCTATAGAAAGATCTACTCTGCTAGACAAGAATGTAAATTAAGTAATCCGACGGAGAACTAAAGTCAAAGTTCGAGTATATAAGTTGAAGTGTCAATCTGTCGCAGAAGTGACCACTGGTGACACGTATATTGGAGTGGCTTGGAGTAACTATCCATAAAGCTGAAGGTCAGGATCAGTTGTGGACTGCCACTAGTTAATGGTGATGATGATGATGATAGCTGGTTGGTCAATTGGATTAATTTTGTTCATATGCTGTCCAATTTTTAAGATACGAAAATCCCAAAATACACACTTTAAGATTTGTTTAAGCGAGAACTTAAATACTTATGTGAGTGTTCATTTAAGTGTGTTCATAAAAGCCTTCGCATGTTATTCGTTAAGCTATCGACAATGTGTTGTTATTGTTTAGTGAATTTTCGTTGAATGCCTGATTCATCCGTTCGAATGTCTAAGTGGGACTATAAAGTTAGCGGGCACTAGGGTCCAACAAAAACGCATCGTTAAGGGATCTGCATTCCGGGACAGCAATTCATAAGGTGACTCACGCTCTTTGAGAACCACCGGCTTTATGTGAATTTTTTTAAATGAAATTTGAGAATGAAATCGCAACGCGACAGCGTGATGGGTTTAATGAATTACTACAGATAAGACTTTATACTTGAATTAACTTTAAAAACTATCGCTTATATTAATAATAACTTAGTTTATATATCTACATACTATAAAAAGTAAGCTATTGTATAAAACCAGAGAATCTATGTTACATTATAATAAATTGATTTCAAACAGTGTTTCATATAAATATGAACAACAAATTTCTTTCTACATTTTAAAGCAAAACAAATTTATATAGTTTGTTTACCCAGGCCGTTGAAGTTATTAAATACTTACTTAAGTTCTTACGGAAAAGTAAGGACGCAATAGTTACCTGAAACAATAATTTATTATTAAATAATGATTCATTAAAAAATAAGTAAAGTAAAACAAAACTAATAATGATAGTTAGGTTGTAAATTGGTTTTGTTGCTTTTCTTCTTATTCGACGAGAACTTTTAGCTGATGGTAAATTTTATCTATGACCACCTACAACCGTAGCTACAATGTGCTTTAAATTGAAAGCTAATATTGTTAGCAACGTTGGTTTTCTGCAGGAGAGATCTATGAACCTTATTTAGATGCTATTTAAAAAACGCATAAAAACTTTTAATATTGATTTCGATAAGTATTTGTTGCAGTAAAAACATCTTAACTAAAACCTTACTCATCATCAGGTGTACTTTATGATCATCTTGTCGCTGATGAAACAAACTTTGTATCATTTGATAAGATCGCGATTCGTCGCGCTGGTGTGTCATGGAGCCGACTTGGAGCATAAACAGAGTTAACATGGAGCCGGCCATTACTCGGCTCCACATCACGAGCGCGGCGTCCCACCAGCATCGCATTACTCCAGATACAGATACAATCCTTTCACCGGAGGCTGTCTGTCGTGGAGGCAAAAAATATACACGCCTTTACCAGCACGAGCAGCTCTAAGTTACATCGGAATCATGAATACATACGTCTACATGCAATTTTCTATCTGCATTACCTTGTTACGAGATTTATTATTGTTTCTATATATGATACTTTAAACGAGCGAAATATAAAAATTTCTTTACACTATACTTTTCATTTGATCCTAAGTACTTGAACATCCAGTGGAAAAAACATTGAGGAAACCGACATGTTTCAAAAAACGATGATTCACGTGAAACTGTTGCATCTCCTAATCAGTATTTAGCCTGCGTGATGGATACCTTGACTCTTCTTTTGAGAAGATTAAGAGGGCACGTTTGTTTAAACTGTTAATTATTACATTTGTATTAAAATGTTAATCTTATTTTCTGTAGATATTAGTAAATAATAAGGTTTCAGAAATATTATAATGTAAAAACTTTATGTTCAGTTATTTTTAGTAAGAACTCCAGAGGAACAATAAAATGAAACGAATGGAAAATAGTAAAGCTGATTAGTTAATGGAAAATTATGTATACATCTTTTTAGCTACTTTATACTTAAACTGTTGACAAATATGTGCTTTGAAAATTATGGATTCAAACCTAAATACGTTGTTGCAAAAATTATCTGTTTTGGAAAAGACCACGATTTTTAAAAAATTTCTTTAATTTGCGCGAGAGCTTTTGTTTGTGTAAACTAAATGTGTGGTCAAATAATGTTTCGGAGCTTACGGCTTTGTTTTTGGGTCGTGAGAGACAAATAAGCTACTCGTTTTATTTAAGTTGTACCGCTGAGTGGAATCACGCTGTCCATTATCGGGTTTGTGTGAAAATAAAGTGTAATCTGAATATTCAGAAATTAGTTAGCTGGTTATTGGCATTGTTCTAGATTTAACCTTTTCGATATTCCGGTAACAATCAAATAACTATTATACACTATAATATTGCGTGTACTTTATACATCAAATCAGATGTTGATGCTGATGAAGGCACCCAATAAAAGTTCGTTTTAATATTTTACGACCGAAATTTTTATTAGATCGTAATTTCATATTGGCCTCTTTAATTTTGTACGAGTGTTAACTGTTAAAAATTTGTAATAAAAGAGACACCTTATCAACGAGTTTATTTCGTAATAGACGAAAGATTTAAGCGGTATTCTGAAATCCGTAATCAAATCGGACAATAATGTGGTTTTAAAATATACAACCTTTAAAAGCCCGTTCGGGCAGTCGGGTGATAAAATAGGCAATAAAAAGCCTTTAAGTATATCGCTGTTCCTATATGTATGTCCATATGAAATCGTCCATTACTTAAGTTCATGTTTGTGTAACAACGTTATATGTATTACATTAGCAACTGGAAAATCAACAGATGTATTGTTAACAATATGTTTTTCGTATCACTAATAATTTTGTCATATCTATTTTAAATTGCAATAGTTATTGAAATAAGAAATCATTAGCTTCTATCCAAATCCGTCTCGTAAGAGACACGATAAAATGTAAAACTGACTACCAACCTCCAGGCTCTTTAAGGCAAAAACAAACGTCTATCCAGACTAATTGAAATAATGAAAGTTAACTAGTTTTTACTCAGAAAGTTAATGTAAAAGTTATAAACATGAAGAGAAGAGTCGTAAATGATGAAGGTGACAGGAAAATACACAGCAGCGGTAATCCCTAATTCAGCAGCCTCATTAAAAAGTCATTGGATTTAAGTTTCATATTTATGATAAAAGAAAATAAGAGAACGTATGATGTGAACATAAGTACAAACACACCTTACTTAAGTAATTCTGGGTAGATGAAAGCTTGGCAACGAGATTTTGCTGTGACTGAATTTTAAGTCCAAATTGACTGTATTTATGTTATTTCTATAGATACGATGTGGATACGACAGTACTTGTTGTATGTGTTTATATATCAGCTTTATAGATTTAATATTATCACAGGTACATAACAAACTCTATGAGAATAAGACGTGATAAATGCAGACGGTAGATTAAAAAATAAAGAAAACTCTTGATGCACTACTGGGACCGTACATATGTATATGTAGATTACGTTATATAGAAGTAGAATATAAATTCCATTATTTGCAATATTATATGTTTGTAAGAAGGCGAGATAGCCTAGTAGTTTGAACGTCCGCCTTCCACTCCGGAGGTACCGGGTTCGAATCCGGCCTGCACCGAAGAATTTTTCAATTTATGTGCAGTTAGTATAACACCAACTAATATCACGTGCTTTGACGGTGAAGGAACACATCGTGAGGAAACCTGCATATCTATGTCATGAACATCCGCGCTCGCACTAGTATGTGAAATGGAGAAGGCAATGGCAACACCACTCCATTATAACTGACAAGTAAGTCGTCCTGTGTTTCATTACACATGATGACCACGACCTTCAGTCATGAGGAAATACAACATAGAAGAAGATATGTTTGGAAACGTAGTACTACAAATAGAAAAATGATAATATATTTAAAAGATCGTCTCGGGAGTGCTCTAACGAAATAAACATACTTTGTCCTTAGAGGTAATTTTAGATATCAGAAATAATAAAACCACGCACTCCTCTCATTTCAGATAAGACGGCATCGGGCCTTTAAAGAGTAGTAAAGATTAGTTCTCAGTAATCTTAACGAGGTAATTCGATCTTATCAGAGTTTTCTAGGTCTCGGAGCAGAGAAATCGTAGCGTCCATGTTAGTCTCGCGATCATCTTCTAGTTAGTAATTAATTGGCAATAAGTTTAAACTCACATTTATATTGTTCAACACATTACTCATGAAACTATTTAGATTCTTGTTAATTGAAATTAAAGCTGAAGATGGTGAAGTGTGATTAGTTTTAATGTTTATGTACTCTTACAACTATTGGAAAACAGAAATGCAGTTATAGCCACAAAACTTACTTGCTACTTATTAAAAACTAGCTTATTTGATGGTGGTAGCAAGCCTAGCGGTTTCTGTAAAATCAACTAATATAAAGTAATGAAACCTTAGCTTAGCTTGTGTATCTTTTCCGAATACCTTAGATCTGTTTCACTACATCTTTCTAAAAGATTTTCGTCTCTATTCAGTAGAGTTATTATCAATCTGAGGAGTATACAAAACTGACTCGACCTCATCTGATCGGAGAGGCAACAGAAAAAATGGGACGATTATAAATACACTAAAAACGTTAAAATTTCTAACTTTAATTGAATGCAAAATATTTTGAAGACCGTTGCTATATCAGTGACATTTAGCATCGTCAAAGAATTCGACATGTAGCTACAAATAATCAGACCCCAACAAGCAGACGGTAACTTGATTTCGGAAGAGCAAGGTTGATTATAATTCGTTACATAGGTCCGATCGATTCATAACTGTCGTTTAAAATCTTCTGCTTCATTGGGATTGTAAGTGATTGTTGTTAACTTCGTGTCCACAAGGTCTGTTTGAACTTTTCTGTCGATACTTGATTTATTATGAGTATATGGTACATTACATTAAAAAAATTTAATTCAGAGAAAAATTCTTGTCTTCTTAAAGTTAATTTGAATTATCTTCTTTACCGTTAAAAGCGCCTTCATTATGTATGCTTATTATTATATTAAAACTTGCTCCCGAGATTGATTCAATCTCTTCAAAATTTTAATCAAAATTTTTTATTGCCAGAGTGATATTAGGAACCTTTTAAAAATTTCAAAGTAGCTTAGTAGTTCTACTAACAATGGAAGACCTTCTGTTGGCATTCGCCATTACTACTCTACTTATGTAGAGAGACGGCGATTTTGAGAAACTAATCTTATATATTAGTTTCTGAACTAAATTTAAAATCCAAAACAAAATATGATAATCAAGAGGCATATTTGAAGGTCGATACTCTTCAAAACAAGTCCGAGGAGTAAAAATAAAGCTTTACACTAAAAAAAAAAAAAACAGAAACTTAATTAAAAAATTCCGAGTGATCGGTATCGTATCAACGATGTCATGCGATCAGACACGGTAGCCTGTAACACCTACACAATAAGGTCTACATTCGCCTGACAAAGCTACAGGTAATGTTAGATTAAATGTTCATCGATTCAAATGAGTATTAATGATTGGATGTTTATAATATTTTATTAGCTCCGCGGAATGTGCAGGCGACGTGTACGATCGATTGAATCATTTCATTATGATCATTGATTACGTTTGTCATATGAAATTTGTAATAAGAAACAGATTTCTTACAGCTAAAGATAACAGATATCTCTGCAGCTATAGTTCGTATTAATATCATGTCGCTGGAGCCATATATCGAAAGACCATGTTTTGTGGAATACATTATATACAAATGACTAGTAGACGTTAATTGGTTGAGATGATGATGATGAATACTAAGTTATCTGATAAAGCATAACCATGAAAACATGTCTGGATTCTAGCACATATTTATTTAGTGCGATGCTTCTATTTAGTGATAGAATAGACGTCAGTTTTGTCTATCAAATTAGATTAGATATGAAGCGATATCAATTTGAAGATTGTATTATAACTCCAGAAGACAAATTCTTTAGCAACTTGACATCAAGTTAATAAACAGTTTAAAGGTTTAGTCAAGTATTGATTGCTTCTAGAAATATGATGGTGATTTTAAGTGCTACTTCACGTCCAGCGTAGCGAATGGTACTGTTATTTCAGAAGTCGATGGTAAATGGCAATAATTCGCTTACTGCTGTGTAAACTAACCGCCGAGGTTAGTTTTATAGTTATTGAGCAAATTTGCAGGTTAAATTTATATAGAACCATTTTATACATATAACTCAGTCTTGTTTTAACGTTCCTGCTTTTCTTCGTCCACTTCTTTATCTTGGATATCGTCATATCGTCTTGAAGAAGATCACAGATCTTGAAATATTATTTTTTTAGTATAAAGCATTTAATTATATATAATAGTGATGCTTCAAAATAAACTTTCGGTTAAAGCAGCTTAAGCACAGATTAATTATTTTATTGCTCAATATGAAAGTCTGTTTGTAACTTAAATAAAAATCGGTAAAAAAACTTTTAAGTTAAACGGTTTTCTTTATGTGCACTGAAAACTACAAAATAAATAAATAAAAAATAAAAAAAACAATTAATAAATAATAAAAACGTGGGGCCCATTAACTATTTCTGTATTACTTTCTACTATACTAAGTGTGGATTGCATCGACTTATTATAATCATCATCATCATCCTATAGTAGAAAGTAATACAGAAATAGTTAATGGGCCCCACGTTTTTATTATTTATTAATTGTTTTTTTTTTATTTTTTATTTATTTATTTTGTAGTTTTCAGTGCACATAAAGAAAACCGTTTAACTTAAAAGTTTTTTTACCGATTTTTATTTTCTTGTTTTTAGTATTTAGTGAAATTGTCTACCGAATATTCTGACATATATTATATATTCATAATGACAGTATTCTGCTAGTGTAGTCCTATTATTTGATACCCATATTGTGGTGGTTGTGGAAAAATATGTACCTAGTCCGCCATATTGGAACGGCGTCCATCTTGAATTTTAAATTTTGACATAATCATCGTGTTTTACTAGTGTAGCCCTTTCATTTGATACCCATATTGAGGGATTATATTGTATTGTCATCTAAATTAAATGTGTGTACCAAATTTCAGATCAATCTGACAACGGGAAGGTGCTTAAATTTCAATTTCTAATTTTGACCCAAATAAATTCCGTACGGGTCGAGCTAAATAAAACCGTTTAATAAGTTTTTTTTGTCATTTTTGCGTTAACCTTTCTTATATATTTTGTTCATAATATGTTCTATTATAACAGCGCATATTTTAACCGGCAAAGAGTTTTGTGCAAACATTACTACCTACCTACCTACCTAGTAAAATTACAGAAGTAACGAGACTTGACACCTTATGTCTTAAAGCGACGAGCGCAATGTGGTGCAGTGTGTACCATCTTAACTAGCGTCATGTTATGGGCAAGCGTATCACTTACCATCAGGTGAACGTCCTGCTCGACTCGTCGCTTCGTAGAATAAAAAAAATAGGTGCGGCAAATAATTAAATATTAAAAAATCGTGTATTAACACATCTGCTATTAAAGGCATAGATAGTTATATGTAACTTATTTGGACACAACGGTAAAGTAATAAAAAACATCACAGTCCTTTAAATGAAATGTACGAAAAGCAAAACGACAGTAATTCACCTCACCTGCCGATAATAAAGCGTGTGGTGACAGGTGACACATTGCATACAGATAGGCTAGGATTTGTTAACAATGCGACAGGTGACAAGGAGCAGTTATAGTATATTATAACCAGTTGCAAAAGAACAGGTGCTGTTAAATGTTATAATAATATGACTGTTTATACGAACCCTCTACAACTTTGTAGTAGTAATGTTCGAGCACTTGCTTTTAAATGGTCTTTAAGAAAGTGCTATTTTATAAACAGAAGAGAATTGAAAAGTATTCGTTGAAACTAAAGTTATATACACTTCCGGACACATCTATCGGCTTACCTAGTGTTTAAAAGTTTTAACGGTGCCTAGCTAAAAATAAATGTTAGGTGGAGCAATAAGTTTTAATGTAGTTTTAAAGCTGATTTTTTGGTCAACCTTTATGTATGTTTTTTTTTTAATTTTGAATTCAGGATTATGAAAAAAAAAACGAAAATTCGAGTCTGTTCATTGTTTTCAACGACCCAGGAATGAAGAAAACTTTTTTATTTCGCACAAGTTGGATTTTTTTTTGATGTTTCCAATTAATGGTTCCATAAAAAGGCAAATCTAAACTTAGAGCCAGTTTTGACCAAAAAATATGGATACTCTGCCTGAAATTGTCGCCCAAGTTGTAAAACTTCTGCCGGCCAAATCAATTCGAAATTACAAAAAAAACGTACATAAGGGTTGACCAATAAATCTGCTTCAAAACTGCATTAAAACTTATTGCTCCACCTAACATTTATTTTTAACTAGACACCGTCGAAACTTTTAACACTGGGTGGTGAGCCGATAGATGTGTCCGGGAGTATAGTTAAGTAATGGAAACTTATTTAAAGGTAAACTAACGCATCGTGTTCCGCATCGCTTCTTCAACTCCATTCACTAAGTAATCGTTAAGTAAATAGAAGTGTTGACGTTACTTTGACGCATTTCAGATAGATATGGTGTTGGTGAGAGCCGCGATATGCAAGTACGGGAACTGCGAATAATTACAGCCGCCATAAATTGGATGTGGTAATTGAAATCTTGTCACCGTATAAGGTAATACTTTAGCGTTTAATTTACTACGTCTTTCTGCAATAGGTAAATTAATATGTTTTATATGTACAATTGCGAAATATGTCTCCATTATATTGCAAATATAGTCTCCGTTATTTATATCCTTTTTGAGTGTAAACGTGGATATATAATCTGTGATAAAGATAAAACAACAAAACGATTAAGTTAACTACTAACATAAGACTTCGTATTATAAATATTTTCTAGTTTTTTTAATTTTTGATATTTTTTTTAAATAATCATTAGCTTTAAATAGTCGACTATTATATATGTCACTATTAAAGAATATAGATTTATTTTTTATCTAACTAAAAGACGGGGTGTGTAAGAAGTTCACTTGATGGTAAAACGTTCACTTGGTGGTAAGTTTGACCATAACAATTATATCGCTAGTTAAGATGTTTACACAGCACATTATGCTCATTGATATGTTAAATGTGGTCTCGTTACCACAGTAATTTCACTAGCTACAGTGTCTTTCAAAAGAGATCAGTATTTTTTGCTCCCGTGTACTAGTATTACAAGATCATTTTGTAACTAACGCAAGAGTTTCTAAACTATCTGATTTAATATTATTCTAATCAAGTGTGACAGTAGTAATTAAGTGAAAAGAAATTAGATAAAAAGCTTGCTCGTACTTAGCGATGACCGGATCGAGTTTCGTTAGTGTAATGAATGCCACGTTTAATCTTGTCGAAGCCCACTCAAAACGAGTAGCCAATTAATACTTAAAACAGGATTACAATATTAACATAATCCACTTCGGCTTGATTCTACCAAACTTACATTGAATTAGTTCTGAATGTATCATTACTTATCTTATTACGAACGCTTCTGAGAGAAGGAAATCTCTGAAGGTCACACAAAGTGGAACAAAGATTTGATAAAGGTCGGAAATGATAATATTAAGATCTATTACATAAAGTTTATTATATATTTAAGCTATTAGAAATAGAAGAAACCCAGGTAAGCAGACTATTACTAGAAAGAACGGCAAGAAGAATATATTATACAAGCGAGACGTAAAAGATTAAAGTTCGTTAGTTAAGATATCTAATGTAACGTTTCACAAGCCTTTGAATTTCCTTAGAATCAGAACAGTGGTGGTAACTTTAGACGGTTACAAACAGACAAAATCTATCAAAAAAATTAACGAAACGTTAAGTTCAGTATTTTAACGGGTTTCTATGTTTAAAGAATCACAAAATTTTACTGATGGTAGTATCTTCTTCTTCTTAGTCGTATTTCCTCATGACTGAGGGTCGTGGTCATCATGTGTAATGAAACACACGACTCTCTTGTCAGTTATAATGGAGTGGTGTTGCCATTGCCTTCTCCATTTTACATACTAGTGCGAGCACGGATGGTCATCACATAGATATGCAGGTTTCCTCGCGATGTTTTCCTTCACCGTCAAAGCGCGTGATATTAGTTGGTGTTTTATACTAACTGCACATAAATTGAAAAATTCATTGGTGTAGGCCGGATTCGAACCCGGTACCTTCGCATTGGAAGGCCGGCGTTCAAGATGGTACTATAGTTAACATTTTATCTAGCACCAGTTTGCAGTTCTTTGTTTTGATGCGGAGTTTAATAAAAAAATGTTCGCTAATTTAATGAGACTTCAATGATTCACATCTGACCCCAAGATTTCTCATTGCCTGATGAAGTTAACCAGTGCCGCTGACCGCAAAAGTGCGTTGATCCAAGAGCTTAATCCGATCCGTTCGCCGTTTGCAATTATCGAGCAAATCTAACAGTACCGAATATCCGGTGTCATCTCACCACCACCACACACCGGCACTAAACAGATTATAAACATTAAAGATGATCCAAAGATATATTTTCTTTTGGAAAATTCTTATGGACTTTTACATCTCCATCCCATTAAACGATAAAGTTTAAAACAAATATGATTTTTTTACTTACATCATTCGGCGAAGTCAGTGATGAGATTTTTAACCACCAAACCTCGATGGTTGTCCTTTACGTTTAGAGGTCACTAAATCTCTCTTTACTACCTAAGTGACATAATAGTTGATTAAATTAATCTTTTGTAGTCTATAATGACAGTTGCAGTAAAGTAAGACAGTGAATATTTTAAATCTCAAATTCTGTGATTTCTTTTACTTTAGACTTCAAAATAGTTAGTCCTATAAATGTTAAGTTTATTTTTAGCTATTAGCTTTTTTTTTGGTTAGTAATCGTTTGATCTTTTTGCTAACTGTTAAAATATAAGTTAAATGAATGAAATAATTCGATATTTCTTGTTCTCAAATGTTTGGTTTAGTCTACGCGGAGATTTGTCTAAAGCTTTCTTCTGGAAGTCTTTAGTTATTTGCACACTTTTTAAAGCGTCGACAAATGTTTTCACTTTGTTGTTTGTCGCGATATAATCTCACATTAGTTTAAAGTTGTTCTTTAAGTTTTCGCACGTTATTTCTTTAAACGTATATATGAAGCTTTGTTTTTTTTCTTTCCTAATGTTCGTGTGACAGAGTTAATGCGACAACTTGTTACGTTTGATGGTCGTTCACCCGGTGGTAAGTGGTAAGTTCCGTAGTGTGTAGGTAGCGAATAAGATTTGTGTAGCCAAATCATGCCTTTTTAATTAGCACATACTTTTAGTGATTACTTAGTTACTTAAATTAAATGTCCTCAGTTATAAAATAGACAACCTTCTGTATGATTTATTAAGATTTTTTGTTATTAAGATAACTTGTAAATGAATAATAAAGATGGATTATTAATAAGCAGCACATTTTAAAAGGCTTTAAATTAACATAAGTTTTTACTCGTTTGTTCGTTGTGTTGTATATGTAAGTTGTAAAAGCGATTAAGTAACAAATATGCAGCTGACAGTGCTGGTACTGATACATCGCTCTGCTGCCGTGTATTTAACGCGGGCGGTGAATTGAATAATTCCGATTTATTAAGGACGTCGACATTACCAGCCGGATTGCGACAACGAGTTATAAAACACTGGTACCTACCAACATACTAACTAATAATAAAGATTAAACTACCGTCAGATTGTCCTTCCGCTACATCTTTCTCTTTCTCTAGCTTTACACTTATCTCACTGTCTCTGATATCTTTATGTTACTTGAAAAGTATGACCGGAAATTCATAACGAGACTTTATAATGTAGTTCCCAGTAAAATAGTGAACATTATTTATAATTAGAAATTATCAAATCATTACGCCAGTTCGTTTTATAGATCCTGGAACCACTCGTTAGATGAAATCCAAAACGACCCGGATTCAAAGCTCAAAGGTCCAAAGGTCACCTTTTGAAGATTCACCAAGAAGTTAACAAATTTTGGTGAACATAATATATTACTTTAGGACGCCTTGCTCGTCAAATTGTTTTAAGAAGACTTCCGAAATATTTTTAGTATTTTTTTACATGAATTTTATTTTGTACTAGCTGTTACACACGACTTCATGTATTATTTAAATAGAAGAAATATAGTTCAAGTAAACATACAAAAATATATAATAAATATATATATACAATTTTTCTTTTTCAATCGTATATTATTAAAATTTTTCATTGGTTTTGTTTTTTTTAACGATCCTATTATTTTTTTTTCTAAAATAAAAATAGCCTAAGTTACTCCCTGCTATATCAGCTGTCTTCAGTGAAAATCTCATCAAAATCGGTGCAGCCGTTTCAGAGATTAGCCGGAACAAACAGACAGACAAAAATTTTAAAACGTTGCTTTGGTATATACAGATTATACTAGTCTATGTTTCTGTTAATCTTTGTTGACGGCAAATTTACATACGATATATCCCTAAGCGAATCTCACGAATGCAATATCACAATAAACAAACTTTATTATGATCGTCATTAAGAAAACGATCATCAATTTGTTGAATATCTTCAATGATAAAATAACGTAAAGAATCACAGAGATTACGTGTTCGTATTACGCGTGTAATCTACATATTGATTACATACAGCGGTACATCTTGTGATATTACGGCATCCAAAGTATTACTTATGATTATTGTTTTATAAAGCGTGTACTTAAACTCAACTTAAAATCATCGTATATTTGTATTAACTCTCGGCGTCGGCGCATAAACAAACTGTGTTTATTTAAAATTATAATTTTTGAGGTTATTGTATTTTCGAAATATGTTTCGTTATTTTTAAACTTGCATCTACAGTTAAATCAAACTTTAGCAGATGCTTTATTAAATTAATAATCAATGATGAATTGGTGTTGTAAAAGCATTTTTAAAGAGATGAAAAATAAATAAAATCGTTTTGATCTATAGTTGATTTAGATGGAAGCTGTAAATGAGCGAAGCAGTTGACTACAGTGGAATTGAACACAACGACCCGGAACTTCGTACAGTAAACCATACAGAATGAATTTATACTTTCATCACAAAAACATTAATGAAAGTACTACGACTAATTTTAAAACGGACATAAAAAAAGGAAGTAATAATCTATGATTAATAAGCGAACATCGGCGGCAAAGAGTACCGCGTGATTATGCATTGGCCACTCATCAAGATGGCGGACAAAAAACCTCCAGTTCACGGCTCACTGTGAAATTCATTCGATTATATATCATTCTCAAACTTATTCTCTAAACAGATATAAAAAATCAATGCGATTCTTATAAACACTTCAATATTTACTCGTGTTCAATAGTAATTTGCTTTAAAAACCGATTATTTTCTTCATACTCATTAACACCAGTCTCGATAGCTCCCAAAAAGAATTGTCGGCCACTTTGAGAATCACTGGATTATTGATATCGTTTAATTTCCAATAAAGCTGCAAAAAGCCTTTCAGCTTCCATCAAAGCCCTTCCGCACCCACGCTACTGACATTTCACATATATTAACCAGTAATATGCTGTTAAAAATAACAATGTTTACGTAAGATACAAAAACATCTGTATTGGGATTATTATTAAAATATACTCTAATTATTTTAAACTATCACCATATGATCGTTACGATGTCAAGCCAAAAGTCATAGGACTAAGTTTATAATGTAACATATTCATTTGGATGTCAAGTACATAAACTTATATTTACCAAAATATATAATAATTATTTATTAACGAATAAATACGTAAACGGTCCATTTATCTTATTACTGGGCGCAGTGACTACCTTTCACAATATTTACACAATGTAAATAATTACGACTAATATACTACAAGTAAGAAATATTCAAAGTAAATTAAACTAATATTTAACCTAATAATTAGAAAAATATCAAAATTAGACTTGTTCTTCATCACCAGAATAGTAAAGCGAGGAAAAGAACGATCAAACGTAACGTTGAAATGTAAACCCGCGCACGGTACAGTCACGCGTTAAACTTACGAAATCACGAAGAAACTTGCGAAACAATTACCTGTAACATAAAAAGAAAACACTGCTATTTTATTGGGTACATAATTCATCTCTCGCGGACCCGCTGCATATTCATAAACAATTAAAAACAACTGAAAAGTGGGGTACGGGTCTATATTTAGCGCCGGGACCAGTTTGTGAGCGGGCGCGCGCTCCGATGCGCCGGCGCGCGCTCTCGTTCACATAAAAGATATTTTATAATAACTTCTTAACTAATAAATTGGCTGTGGCAATATCCGACGTATCAGTACAAACCATCACTCATTTACAAGTGATGTTAAATTAAGAACTTTCGTTTGACGTCTAAATTGAAAACGGTAATTTTACACGCTTTCGAGGTTTAATAATCGATGCAAATGAAGTATGTGTTTGTATCACAACGGCCATTTCCGCTGATAAATATCAATCTGCAAATATTACTGTGTTTCAGTTTGAAGTGTAGTTTATAAAGTGTAATTACTGAGGTGCACAATATGGTGCAGTGTATATTCCTAACCAGCAACGTATTATTATGGATGAAGAAAAATGCTAGAACTAAAAGCTCGCGTAAAAAAACTAATGAAAATATTTGTGTACATTATGTACATTATATAAACTACATAATGAATGTAACAAATAAATTTAAAACAATTACTTTCGTTACTAGTTGATACAGTGTAAAAATACTGAATAGAAATATTTAGTTTACTGCAACAATTTAAAGTTTCTTTCATTTTACTTATCGTTAACGTATTTATTTAATAAATTAGATTTTTAAACATAAACACTGTTTGTGAAAATATTCCGACCATTGTGTAAAAATTTCTGATTCAGTTTCATTAGACCATTAATTAAATATACAGCTAATAACGACACGCAGTTTACAATTCAAATCTGCTATTTTTACTCAAGTACTTGAATACTATTCAAAATCAAAATACTTGATAAAAATAACAGCATTTCTTTAAGTAATTCCCGTTACATTTCCACTCACCCCGATTATATAAGAATTCTAGATTAACGATGTCTTTATTTGTAATTGCCTTGAAGAGTTATTACCAGGGTCGGGATCTGGCTCATTTCAAGGCAGTTAATCATAGTGCAAGAGGGGGGTTTAACTTTGATAGTATAATAAATAGAGGGGGTAACGAATAGAGTATGAATCTTTAGTGGCTTTGTTATATAGGCAACAAGACTGAATTGGCAGAGCATTGCTTTAACTGTGTCGGTAGAGCAGTGGTTAATTGCTTGCTTTGTACACGGACGTCCCTGGTTCGACTTCGAGACCATATGTTTTGTTTGGTTTATTATGATATCTCGAAACTGTCTAGCTCCCTCTCATGTTATAATCTGTTATATAACAGTATTACTGTAAGCCAGCTTGCTTCTCTATCCATAACTTAATTATGACTTAATACAACGTGAAGATGCGATCAAGAGAATATGTTTAAGGTGCTTCTATTCATAATATGATTTCACTCAAGTCACTGATCATTTGAATTGTTACTAGTAAAATATAAGTAATTTAAGCTAAGTTGTTTTAAAAAAATCATATAAAACTGTTTAACATTTCATTCGCACAGGTTAAAGTATAAATCATTCACAAATCTCTATTCCAATAGTTCATACGTTCTTTAGGCGATGTATTAACTTAATCAGTATAACTAATATTATCTTAAACAGACTTCTAAGTTTTGTTTTAATAAAATGTTTACCTGGAGGGTCAGGTGCGTAAGTTATAAGTTGAAGGGTTAAAATACTTCTGACATCGAAGCCAAGCCAGTAGACAAAGGGCTGGTGCTTCTCCCGTTAAACTGTTGTCTAAACATGTCGACGGATGTATTGAACCAGCTGGACAAATAACATGAATTCCTCTCAGGAATGAGATCTATCGGTAACAGGTAGATAGACTAGTATTTTTATGTCTTGTTTCTTTATACGATCAAAGATATGATGAGTAATATTCAATAGAAAATGATTTACCTATTCTTGCATTTTTACTACTCATACCAAGTTCTTAAGTATTTTACTTAAATAAATTGAAATCTCTGTCGATTTATAGATCATTATAATGTTACACTCAGTAATATATAAGTTAGATCAATACTCTTAAATGATAACATATTTATTTTTATTTACTTAATCGAAAAACCTATTATTTTATTATATTGTTGGTCTTGCTATAACCATCTATCAGATACATTATTAAATACTAAGAAAGTATAATCAATTATATATTTATTTTCATTGCTATAATACTTATGTATTGTATTAAAACGGATTAATAAAATCAGCTGTATAATTGTTATTGTTGAGAAAATCATTAATATAAAGTTTATGGGTAAATAGAGCCGTTTCATAAACTACGTTCAATTCTATCCAAAGTTAGGTTAATAAAAAATGTAGTGAACTTCTGTGTAGCAGTATACAAATTTATTAGTTAGATTCTAAAGCCACGTGTGGACTTTGGTCAGCGTGGGGTTTTTTCGGACTCGTCTTCCAGCTGTTAATATATGAGCCTGAGAGACAGAGACTAGATGATAAGAATTCATGAACTTTGTTCTTTGCTAGTTAACAGTTAAAGTGAGGTGAAGTTTTAGGTTTTACATTAAAAAAGTGTAACTGTGGTGTTTCCAATAAAATTTGGTAGCAAACCGTCACCATAGATTCACATTGAGACCGTGGGCGTGGGCATTGAAAAGTGCTACCGGCGTTTTGTAAGCCGTAACTCGTGAGTCACATGATTGATATTAGAGCCTTGTCAATCTTACTTATAGATCCAGTTCGCAGTATTATATTTTAATCTTTAATAAATACTGGTTACTACACTACCGTCTAGTACCACTGAAGCGGTTATTCCTACCGCCAAACAGTAATATGCAAATGAGCGTTCCGTTTGTATTGGCGCTGTATGTACATTATTTCTTTTAGAAATTATTTCGTCTGATGCAGTGCTTCCCAACCTTTTACTTAATCCCGTACCCCTTATTACAACATTAATTTCATGAATACTTTCCCTGATAATTGACCACCTACCCCCAAAAATGTGGTCTGTTTCTCTTTAGGTATATCCATTGTCAATCTTAACTCTGAAATATATTCTCTATCTCTCTCTTTATTATCTGACACTTTAATTATAGTTTTTTTTTAATAATTCATTTTATAGGTTATCATCATGAATGTCTAATTTCTATGTTTCGACTATACCGTTATAATACAGTAGCAATTACTGATATTTATTGAAAAATTTCCTAATAGATTATAATTATATACGAGATTTTCAAATCTGTTACTGTTAATGATTGTTTAATAAATCAAACCTGTTACCGCGGTGTACACTTATATACGTTTTTGGTACGTAATACTATCTATCAATTCGCGGAGTATTGCCGCCGGGCGGGGACCACCGTGAACTGTGCTTAATTTTTTTTTCTTGTTCCACTTCATAATATCAAACATTATCTTCACTTACATTAATAATATATATCGTTATTCTAGATCTCAACACAGATAATGTTTTAGTATTCCAATTAAATATAGAGAATTCCATGACAATGGCATCTGGCAAACCAGTGATATTGAAGACGACCAAAAAACAAGACATGTAACACTTATAAGTGTTGTTACTCTAGTAATTTTATTAGCTACTAAACCGAAAGAGCTAAATTTTATTATGCAAATAACTATTGATACTAAACTAAATCCAATAGAATACGTTAAAAAGTAAGAAGTTTTTAAGACTTGGAAACAAAATCCTGAAGCGCTCAATCAAAATTAGAAAGTAAGAACTGCGAGGTTATTGCGAACGAATAGCAATGCCGAATATCGCATTAACTATACAATTACTTAATAACTCGCAAATATATCGCAACAAATCGCATGCACTTTTCTATGAAAGAAAAATTTGCTGGTTTAATAGAAATGCGACATAAGTCCGCACTTACCCAAAATGAATTGTCATGACTCTCATTTTGTGTGAGCTTCGAATTCCAGTAGTGGAATCATTAATAACATTGAAACCTGATAGCAATTATTGTGCAATTTTCGCAATTGCAAATCGTTCGCAAGATACGTAATAACCCCGCAGATTAAATATATTTGTATCGTAGTGGAATCTCCAAATACGTGGATCGAAAGCAAGAGTAGTTCAGTGCATTTCGGGCTCGCCCACCGCACCTACTCATTCACGGTTTAGTTTAGATAGATTTAATATAGCATGAGCTTAGTTAAAAAGCGTTTTTTTAAGATTATTGTATATCCAACATGATACAATAAATAAATGTAGTTCTTAAAAAAAAACTTATAATCATTTACAACACTTATAGAGACTTAATACTAAATCAATCAAAAAGTTTTTACAAGAAAATTTGTGGTGGATCTTGATTGGATTGGACCTGAAGAATGCCTTCATCGAACTGTAGATTGATAAAGACTATATGATCTAGATGATGATTGATTTTAGCTCGCAGATTTCAGATCTCTATTTCTAAATCCGAAGATGTGAAAGTTGTCGATTAGATTGCTCTTGGTATAAAATATAAACATTAGTCAGCATCAACACCGTTCGAAATTAATTGAAGACTAGCTGTTGCAAAAGCCGCTAATCGCTCCGCTTATATCTATAACCGAGGGTTAAATGATGAACATGGCCCGACACATACAAAATTAGCATTTCCGTGCGCATTGATTGTTTGGATTCAGAGCGGGGCGTGGGCTCAAGGTTGTGCGGCAGGCGGTGGTCCCGTTGCTGTGACTAGGATGTGTAATGTTGTGCAATGTAGTGTTACTCATCGGATATTAGCCGAACACGCAAAAAGTGGAGAGTTGTAAATTTAACACTAACATACGAGTCAATAACCGCTGTATAGATCTCGGCCAACCTCCAGTAATGGAGAGGCACTTTAAGAAGAAGAAGAAGATCTCTAAGTCGACGAAGCGATTTATGCACAGAATTAACAACTTTTGTCACCACAATATGCGCATCAGCTTGAAGTATAAAATATTAAGTCTCCAGGTCCTTCAACCAGTAATGTTTATTTACTGCTGTTTTAATACAAACTTTTCTTTTTGAAAATTCATTGGAGAGTGTTTCTAGTAATTACAAAAACAGGCTTTAAGAGGTTATAAATTGAGGTCTCATAAATGTTAATAGTGTTTCAAGATTGATGTCTTATTAAAAACCAAATTATAAAAGATTAGTGAAAGAATAATTCTGATGTTAAAGAATTGCTTTTTCAGAAGCCATCCACTATTTCGTAATCGATTTAATAATTTCTCACGAAATTTCCCAATTACCGTTACTTTGCATTTCCATAATTTTAATATTCACAACACCTCTATAAGAAAACATGGACGACCACAAATTTGAACAATAAATAATCGTGACCAATTAAAGTTGTAGTTTAAACATTTCTTATATTCAATGACTACGAAATGAGATAATTAGGTGTTAATGAATGGCGCGCGACGTCATCAAGTTTCGGCGGTGAGTCAGCAGGCGGCGCCACGGTGCTGCGCATGCGCCGCGACACCGCACTTTATAAGGCGTCCGCCATTTTAAACGTATCGTTATCCGTTATGCTTGTCATGCGCAAACTAATGAAATGACAGTGTTACATTTCATACGTTTAATATTTACAAACGTAACTCGTTCGACATGTTAATTATTTTTCCTATACCATTACATATTATTTATTAACTCATTGTTATTTTATCCATTGCTATTGAGCTGACATCCAGATCGTATTTATTAAAACTCGATTTTACGGATTTTATCGCGTTTATTATATAATGTATAATAAACGCGATAAAATCCGTAAAATCGAGTTTTAATAAATGTGTAACATTCGCGGAAATATAAGAAATCATTATCCTGATCGTATGTTCATCATCATCAAGTGATAGACGGTCTTCAATTGGAGATAAGCCTTGAAGCCTATTTATCCTGCTTTGCTTTTTTTTGATTTTTCGCGGCCTTCGTCAGATCGTCTGCCTCGTGAAGCGACTTTCAAATATGATATTATTTACATTACTAGTAACCTCAGTTCTAAGAACCTCCTGCACATCTAATCGACGATAAAAAATCGATATGCCTATCATCTTTTTTCATACGATACGTATTATAAAGTACCACTTAAACACAATTTACTTTCAAATGATAAAACCCCACGTGAACATAAATACATCCAATAATCAATTACATACATAATTCTTACCGGGCGATTGGAAATTTTCTAATTTAGTATAAAAACATTGTAATACGTTTTAGTATCTAGTATTTATTAAAATCTAATATTAGTTTTATACATTTTATCGCGGGGCAATTTGTTTTGTAAGTGTCGGCCGATGGCCGGCGGTAAATCAACGCTTTATTGACAATGACCATCCATTACTAACAACTTTGCCGTATGAATGAAAATAGAGGTCTTTATTGTTGGTCGTTTTGAAAGTTGTGTGTTAAGATAATCTTCTTTTTTATTAGAATGTTAAAAATAATAATGCTGTCAGAATGGATTTGTTTCATTTATATATTAGTAAAGATAATGTTTAATAGTAATAATTTTTTAAATTACAATGAATAAATATTGACCGGGATATTTATATATTCGTACGCAAAGTTCTTTCTTCGCGTTTCGCGCTCGCCTAGTTTATCTCTATTGGATACGTGACCACGGATTCGAATTCTGGTCTTCTATGTAACAAGTTAAGGCTTTAACCTCTTCGCGAGGGAAGCAGTCAAATCAAAAAACGTATCACGTAATGCCAGTGTCAATCAGACAATACCCAAACGATACAAGTTGATCGTGTCTTTGAATTCGTTAAATGATACAATGAAACAATTCACCAGCGAACAGCGCCAATGTCACATCAATTCATGGTAACGATACAATCATAGTACACTTAATTTGTGTGATAAAGCGTGTTATAGCCTTATATCACATGTTACATTAAGTGTGATAACAAAATATTAAAAAAATACACACGTCGTACTTTACTGTCGTATAGTAAACTCATGAAATAAACCGTTATAAGTGTAATCGATGTTAACTGTGCCGAAATACTTATAACAATTTTTAATCGTTTGTAAACCGCGTCGTTGGAATTTAGATCTTAAGCTAAGTAGTTTAAGTCGACTTTTGTTATACAAGTTATTTGTTAATTGATTAGTAAACTCGAGAGGAAGCCGAGTGCGAAAACGCGGTAACATCTAAAAGCTTTTTTGTCGCTAAACAAAAGTCTTCATTGAAAGCAAATGTAGTTTAGTTGTAAATAGACGCTACATTAGTTTTCAACGAATCGCACATTAATTAAGACGCCATTTTGTTGCGTTTTTAAAATTCAAGATTTGATATGCTTTGCAATTAAGATCTTTGTAGTTGAAATATTTTTGAGTGCAGTGTGAAATTGTTTTCTTAGAAACTATGACGCGTTTGTTTTTAAGAATAATTTTATTCGCAGCTCTTTCTTTGATAAAAGCCATAGAAAAAATAAAGAAAAGAAAAAAGATCTTTCTTAATTTACCTAGTATTTTCTATGATAGTTAACTTATAAAGAAAGACGGTGGTTAGGATATTTACATTGCACTATTGCGATTGCCGCCGTCAACGATATCATATCGAATCTCGTTGGAAATACAAAATTTTTGAAGTGTTTATACTATTACGTGCCGTATTTTAAGCGGTTAAGTAATAACTTTGTTGGCTAAGTTGGTAATGTAGTGTAATGTAAGTTTATTACATTAGTGTGTGGTCATATAATTGCGGTGGTTAGCGCGCTGAACGCTTACGAAATTTGAGCTTAAATTAGTTCGTCCGGAGTTATTCGTCATAACGATTTCACACGTCCTATGACCCTGGAGTAACGACCAGTTATGGTGTTCCGTAATTATGTTCCTCGACCATCTTAGCTATCAACAAGTTACTCGTCTCATAACCAAGATATTAATGAGAACTTTTTTATATTTTAGCTGGTCATTTGACCTCAATTTTATATGTAAGTAACGAAGTAGATATATAGACACATAATACTTTTGGACTTAACAGATCATTTGGAACATATTTATAATATGACTGAACTGTTATATTAATTCTACTACTAGTGGCCTCAGAATCGAACCAGAATCTGAAGTGTAAAGTAAATGGTTAACCACTGTGACAAAGAGATATTAATGTGATATATGTACCAATAGATACAGATTTATGCGAGTTGACAAAAAATAAATTAAAAAGTTTTTCAAATTTCGTTTAAATACATATATGTTCTTTCTTCTTCTTAGTCGTATTTCCTCATGACTGAGGGTCGTGGTCATCATGTGTGATGAAACACACGACGACTCTCTTGGCAGTTATAATGGAGTGGTTTGCCATTGCCTTCTCCATTTCACATACTAGTCCGACCATAGATGGTCACGACATAGATATGCAGGTTTCCTCACGATGTTTTCATTCACCGTCAAAGCACGTGATATTAGTTGGTGTTTTACGCTAACTGCACATAAATTGAAAAATTCATTGGTGCAGGCCGGATTCGAACCCGATACCTTGGCATTGGAAGGCCGGCGTTCAAACCACTTGCCTATCACGGCTCTTGCGGGCATTAAATATATGTACAATAGTAAAAAATATGTACATAAATATGTTAATAATAAATACGATTTTTTTAATGATAGATGAGATAGTATTAGTAGTAAATTATGTAAATAGGATAAAAAAACCCCTGAATAATAATATCTGAGTAAAATGCAAAAAATTAATATGTATGTACTACCGATAACAATGGGTATTCTAAATAACTTGCACAGCATCATGTTAAATATATCAGTTAAAGAAGACATCTTTAATTTGTTTCTTTATACTAACTTGTTTCTTTATACGATCGAAGATATGATGACTAACATTCAACAGAAATTGAATTTTAGTTATTATTGCATTTTTACTACTTATACCAAGTCCTAAAGTATTTTACTTAAATAAATTGAAATTTGTTAAACCCAATAATGTATAAGTTAGATCAATACTGTTAAATGATTACATATTTATTTGTAGTTACTTAATTGAAAAACCTATTATTTTATTCTATTGTTGGTCTTGCTATAACCATCTATCAGATACATTATTAAATACTAAGAAAGTATAATTAATTGTATATTTCTATTCATTGTTATACTACTAATGTATTGTATTAAAACGGATTAATAAAGACAGCTGTATAATTGTTATTGTTGAGAAAATCATTACGATAATGAAAGTATACTTGACGGCCTTAAACACAGGCGCCGAGTGGCCAGCCTTGCGGTGTTCTACAGGATATATTTCGGAGAGTGTGCGCTGGAATTACACGACATGATTCCCCCATCCCCTTTCCACTGCCGGACGACCAGACGCACAAGGCACCATCCTCATGTTGTAAACATCCCCAATTTACGAACAAAGAGGTTTAGCTCCTCTTTTTTAATAAGAACAGCAACAGAGTGGAACAATTTGCCGGCGTCAGTGTTCTCGTCCAATTACGACGTGGGTGTCTTCAAAAGAAGAATGAATAGGCTAATACAAAGTTAATGCGCTTTACCACCACAGATCGCATCACCACTTAACATCAGGTGGGATCGCGGTCAAGTATTAACTTTTTTCAATAAAAAAAAATAAGTTAACTGCTGGTAGGTCTCTGCTGCTGGAGACTGTCTAAGATACAGCAACTCCAATTTCCGCCGCCAAAAAGTAATGTGCGAATATTACTGTGTTCCGGTTTGAAAGGTAGCTAGAAATTACTGGAGTAACGAGACATCTAAGGTCTGACGACGAGCGCAATGTAGTGCAGTGTATATAATCCTAATTAGGGCATGACATTAAAATTGCTTCGTTTAAAAAAAATAAGTATTATCTAAGCAGTCAACTTGAGCGTGGGGAAAATTATGCTATGCTTTAAGCATTCGTGGACGCTTTGCGCAGTATATTGCGCACGTTATGCGCAATTCACCACGCGTTCGTGTAGTTCACGCAAATTGCGCATCCTCTTCGCAAAGATAGTTATAAACTAGATGTAACATGTCATTTTTAAATACTTTAAGTGATACATGGATTTTATGAAACGAAAATGTGTAACGAAAGAGACAAATATAATTGTGTTCATCGGGTGTGAGAGAATGAGATGAAAAGTGTTTCTAGATTGCTTCTTTATCGTTGGTCTCTGTATATCATGGAGACTAAATTTTGCTGGTGTTTCTCATATCAGTTATTTTTAACTTACCAAAGATTTGGAGAATTTTATTAAAAATAGTCCACTAAAATAATGCATGAAGCAATTTTAATGTAACCATCACAAAGTCTTTCAATTGTTTGTGGTGCAGTGTATATTACCATAACTAGTATGATATGCTATGAGTGTATAATTATTGATTAGATGAAGGAGTTGATAGCTTTTTTATTTGAAATGACGACGAGACGAGCGAGATTTTCACCTGATGGTAAGTGATACGTTTGCCTATAACAAGATGGCGCTAGTTAAGATGGTATACACTGCACCACATTGCGCTAGTCGTTTTAAGACAGAAGCTGTAAGTCTTATTACCATTTTCCAGGTGGTACGTCTGTTGTCGGAGACCGTCTGGGTGGGTACCACCGCAGCTCCTATTTCAACCGCCAAATAGTAGTGTGCGAACATTACTGTGTTCCGGTTTGAAGGGCGCTGTAGCTAGTGTAATTACTGGGGTAACGAGACTTAACACCTTATATCTCAAGGCGACGAGCGCAGTGTGGTGCAGTGTGTACCATCTTTACTAGCACCGCGTTGTCATGGGCAAGCGTATCACTTCATCAGGTGAACGTCTTGCTCGTCTCGTCGCATTGAAGAATAAAAAAAAAAACTGTAATTTCGCTACGTCATGTCAAAAAATAAATTCGAATTGGATGTCGATTCTAGTAATTCTATATGTAAGTGTCTAAGTGCTCTGAGTATGTTTGCAACGCAAACATCCTGGACTGAAGCGCCACACCGCTTTCTACCCACGCCGAGGATTATTGTAATATACTTACAAAGAACAAGTTTATGCTTTACATGCGAACTTACATATTTACATAAAAACCGCATTAAAATGTGACTGCGTATTACAAATGAAACTATTGTTTTTTTATACTACTATGCGACGAGACTAGCGAGACGTTCACCTGATGGTAAACGCTTGCTCATAACATAGCACTAGTTAAGATGGTATACACTGCACCACATTGCGCATGTTGTCTTGAGGCATATGTTATATCTCGTTACCCCAGTAATTTCACTAGCTATACCCTTCAAACCGGAACACAGTTATATTTGCACACTACTGTTTGGCGGTATAAACAGGAGCCGCGGTGGTAGCTCATCGCTTTACATCATCAGCTTATTGATGTCCACAGGTGAACTTGCACTCCGCTAAAGATATCCACGCCTTTACATTATATTCTGTAATTGTAGATTTTGTTAATTGTACAATTTACTTAAAAGTATATTTTTTTAGCAGAAGTATCTTTAAAATTGATCGTAGACTAGTAAGGAATATTAAGATACATTAAGAATGCTAATGGTACGTCTTTTGAATAAACCAATTAAGTTATTTATAAATAAAATCGGTTGAATATATATCTAATATATAAAATTCTCTTGTCACAATGTTCGTTCCCATACTCCTCCGAAACGGCTTTACCGATTCTTATGAAATTTTTTGTGCATATTCAGTAGGTCTGAGAATCGGTTACTATCTATTTTTCAAACCTCTAAGTGATCAGGGTTGCCCACACCAAAAAATTTTTTTTTATTTTTTGGGATTTTTTTTTCGATTTTATTTTATTATTGTGTGGCATCAAAAACTACATAGAACCCTAAATTTTCACTTTTCTATCACCAACCCCTGCTTTTTAATAGACATTTTAATATTTTTGTCTCGCTCGATATCATCAATTGTACATGGCCACGTATCAAACCGCGTGGCTGTAAACTCCAAAAAATAAATATTATCACTTGGTAAGTGATCCCCTCCACGTGTGTACCGGTGTCACCTCTCACCAGTACACAGCACGGAGTGGGGATGACAACGAATTCTTTATCTCTCAAACATTATGCCTTTTGTCACTCCCTCTACATATAAATATATTCTCAAGCAACTTTATTATTTATTTATTAATAACTAATGTCATTGAATATAATTTATTATTAATCTATTATACAAATATGTGTCGGTAAGCGCATCACTCTACAACGCCAGGACCAATTTGGCCAATTTGAGAAAAATTCGAATAATCGCCGGGAAGCCCCTAAAAACAGCGCTTTTCTTTTTCCTATACAAACGTTCTCTAACTAAAATGTAGGGTCAATTTAAACTTTATTGCTATTTCATAAAGTTCATATTAAATTACAAGCTTTCACTGCTGTCTAAGCAATGTAGGTGTGTTCCTAACGCTAAAGAGTCAATTTTTTACTTTATTACAGCTGCTCAAAGTTCAAATTAGATCATTCTTTCAAAAGTGTGCGTATGCGCGTCGAAGGATCTAACGCCGCGTGCCGAAATTAAAACGAATGAAATAATAACATAAATAGTCACAAAATGTAAGATCATTACTGCTGATTTTCAATTAGGTCGGCTTCGCGGTATTATTTATTTTGTTTTAGTTTCTTTTTCACGACATCACATCAGTCCAGCACAAACCGCGTTACCGTCTGGCGGACCTAACAGACTTCATTCCGTCAAAAAGATTTGGAATGAGGCAGTTATTGGAAAATGGGAAATGGAAAATGGAAAATGGAAAATGGAAAATGGAAAATGGAAAATGGAAAATGGAAAATGGAAAATGGAAAATGGAAAATGGAAAATGGAAAATGGAAAATGGAAAATGGAAAATGGAAAATGGAAAATGGAAAAGGGAAAAGGGAAAAGGGAAAAGGGAAAAGGGAAAAGGGAAAAGGAAAAGGGAAAAGGGAAAAGGAAAAGGGAAAAGGGAAAAGGGAAAAGGGAAAAGGGAAAAGGGAAAAGGGAAAAGGGAAAAGGGAAAAGGGAAAAGGAAAAGGGAAAAGGGAAAAGGGAAAAGGGAAAAGGGAAAAGGAAAAGGGAAAAGGGAAAAGGAAAAGGGAAAAGGGAAAAGGGAAAAGGGAAAAGGGAAAAGGGAAAAGGGAAAAGGGAAAAGGGAAAAGGGAAAAGGGAAAATGGAAAATGAAAAATTGGAATCTGACATCTGAAACCAGAAACCAGTAAACCAGTAAACCAGTAAACCAGTACACCAGTACACCAGTACAACCAGTACACCAGTACACCAGTACACAGTACACCAGTAAAACCAGTTAAACCAGTACACCAGTACACCAGTACACCAGTACACCAGTAACCAGTACACCAGTAAAACCAGGTAAACCAGTAAACCAGTAAACAGTAAACAGTAAAACCAGAAACCAGTACACCAGTAAAACCAGTTAAACCAGTAAACAGTACACCAGTAAAACCAGTTAAACCAGTAAACAAGTAAACCAGTAACAGTAAACCAGTAGTAAACCAGTAAACCAGTAAACAGTAAACCAGTTAAACCAGTAAACCAGTAAACCAGTAAACCAGTAAACCAGTAAACCAGTAACCAGTAAACCAGTACACAGTAAACCAGTACACAGTACACCAGTACACCAGTAAACAAGTAAACCAGTAACAGTAAACCAGTGTAAACCAGTAAACCAAGTAAACCAGTAACACCAGTACAACCAGTAAACCGTAAACCAGTAAACCAGTACACAGTAAACCAGTTAAACCAGTAAACCAGTAACAGTAAAACCAGGTAAACCAGTAACCAGTTAAACCAGTAAACCAGTAACAGTAAACCAGTAAACCAGTAACCAGTAAACCAGTAGTAAACCAGTAAACCAGTAAACAAGTAAACCAGTACACCAGTAAACAGTAAACCAGTACACCAGTAAACAGTAAACCAGTAAACCGTAAACCAGTAAACCAGTAAACCAGTAAACAGTAAACCAGTAAACCAGTAAACCAGTAAACCAGTAAAACCAGGAAACCAGTAAAACAGTTAAACCAGTAACAGTAAACCAGTAAACAGTAACCAGTAAACCAGTAAAACCAGGTAAACCAGTAAAACAGTTAAACCAGTAACAGTAAACCATTAAACCAGTAAACCAGTCAACCAGTAAACCATAAACCAGTAAACCGTAAACCAGTAAAACCAGTAAAACAGTTAAACCAGTAAACCAGTTAAACCAGTAAACCAGTAAACAGTAAACAGTAAACAGTAAACCAGTAAACCAGTTAAACCAGTAAACCAGTAAACCAGTAAACCAAGTAAACCAGTAAACAAGTAAACCAGTAAACCATTAAACCAGTAACCAGTAAACCAGTAAACCAGTAAACCAGTAAACCAGTAAACCAGTAAACCAGTTAAACCAGTAAACCAGTAAACCAGTAGTAAACCAGTAAACAGTAAACCAGTAAACAGTAAACCAGTAACCAGTAAACCAGTTAAACCAGTAAACCAGTAAACCAGTAACCAGTAAACCAGTGTAAACCAGTAAACCAGTAAACCAGTAAACCAGTAAACCATTAAACCAGTAACAGTAAACCAGTAAACAGTAAACCAGTAAACCAGTAAAACCAGGTAAACCAGTAAACCAGTATAAACCAGTAAACAGTAAACCAGTAAACAGTAAACCAGTAAACAGTAAAACCAGTTAAACCAGTAAACCAGTAAACCGTAAACCAGTAAACAGTAAACCAGTAAACCGTAAACCAGTAAAACCAGTTAAACCAGTAAACCAGTAAACCAGTAAACCAGTAAACCAGTAAAACCAGGAAACCAGTAAACAGTACACCAGTACACCAGTAAACCAGTAAACACAGTAAACCAGTTAAACCAGTAAACCAGTGTAAACCAGTAAACCAGTAAACCAGTAAACCAGTAAACAGTAACCAGTAAACCAGTAAACAGTAAACCAGTAAACCGTAAACCAGTAAACCAGTAAACCAGTAAACCAGTACACCAGTAAACCAGTAAACCAGTAACCAGAACCAGTAAACCAGAGTAAACCAGTAACCAGTACACCAGTACACCAGTAAACCAGTAAACCAGTAAACAGTAAACCAGTGTAAACCAGTAAACCAGTACACCAGTACACCAGTACACCAGTTACACCAGTAAACCAGTAACAGTAAACCAGTCAACCAGTAAACCAGTAAACCAGTAAACCAGAAAACCAGGAAACCAGTAAACCATAAACCAGTAAACCAGTAAACCAGTAACCAGTAACCAGTAAACCAGTAAACCAGTAAACCAGTAAACCAGTAAACCAGTACACCAGTACACCAGTACACCAGTAAACCAGTAAACCAGTAAACCAGTAAACCAGTAAACCAGTACACCAGTACACCAGTACACCAGTACACCAGTACACCAGTACACCAGTAAACCAGTAAACCAGTAAACCAGTAAACCAGTAAACCAGTAAACCAGTAAACCAGTAAACCAGTAAACCAGTAAACCAGTAAACCAGTAAACCAGTAACCCAGTAAACCAGTAAACCAGTAAACCAGTAAACCAGTAAACCAGTAAACAGTAAACCAGTAAACCAGTTAAACCAGTAAACCAGTAAACCAGTAAACAGTAAACAGTAAACCAGTAAACCAGTAAACCAGTAAACCAGTAAACCAGTAAAACCAGAAACCAGAAAACCAGGAAAACCAGAAACCAGTAAACCAGTAAACCAGTAAACCAGTAAAACCAGGTAAACCAGTAAAACCAGTAAAACCAGAAAACCAGGAAAACCAGGAAAACCAGAAACCAGTAAAACCAGAAACCAGAAACCAGTAAACCAGTAAACAGTAAACCAGTAACCAGTAAACCAGTAACCAGTAAACCATTAAACCAGTAAACAGTAAACCAGTAACCAGTAACCAGTAACCAGTAAACCAGTTAAACCAGTAAACCGTAAACCAGTAAACAGTAAACCAGTACACCAGTACACCAGTACACCAGTAAACCAGTTAAACCAGTAAACCATTAAACCAGTAAACCAGTAACCAGTAAACCAGTAAACCGTAAACCAGTAAACCGTAAACCAGTAAACCGTAAACCAGTAAACCAGTAAACCAGTAAACAGTAAACCAGTACACCAGTAAACCAGTAAACAGTAAACCAGTAAAACCAGTAAACCATTAAACCAGTAAACCATTAAACCAGTAAACCATTAACCAGTAAACCATTAAACCAGTAAACCAGTTAAACCAGTAAACCATTAAACCAGTAAACCAGTAAAACCAGTAAACCAGTACACCAGTAAACCAGTACACCAGTAAACCAGTAACCAGAAACCAGTAAACCGTAAACCAGTAAACCAGTTAAACCAGTAAACCATTAAACCAGTAAAACCAGTAAACCATTAAACCAGTAAACCAGTAAACCAGTTAAACCAGTAAACCAGTTAAACCAGTAAAACCAGTAAACAGTAAACCAGTAAACCATTAAACCAGTAAACCATAAACCAGTAAACAGTAAACCAGTACACCAGTAAACCAGTTAAACCAGTAAAACCAGTAAACCATTAAACCAGTAAACAGTAAACCAGTAAACCAGTACACCAGTACACCAGTACACCAGTACACCAGTAAACCAGTAAACCAGTTAAACCAGTAAACCAGTAAACCATTAAACCAGTAAACCAGTAAACCAGTAAACAGTAAACCAGTAAAACCAGTAAACAGTAAACCAGTAAACCATTAAACCAGTAAACCATTAAACCAGTAAAACCAGAAACCAGTAAAACCAGGTAAACCAGTAAACCAGTAACCAGTAACCAGAAACCAGAAACCAGTAAACCATAAACCAGTAAACCAGTACACCAGTAAACCAGTTAAACCAGTAAACCAGTTAAACCAGTAAACAGTAAACCAGTAAACCAGTTAAACCAGTAAACCAGTTAAACCAGTAAACCAGTAAACCATAAACCAGTAAACCATTAAACCAGTAAACCATTAAACCAGTAAACCATTAAACCAGTAAACCATTAAACCAGTAAACCAGTTAAACCAGTAAACCATTAAACCAGTAAACCAGTAAACCATTAAACCAGTAAAACCAGAAACCAGTAAACCATTAAACCAGTAAACCATTAAACCAGTAAACCAGTAACCAGTAACCAGTAACCAGTAACCAGTAAACCAGTAAACAGTAAACCAGTAAACCAGTTAAACCAGTAAACCATTAAACCAGTAAACAGTAAACCAGTACACCAGTAAACCAGTAAAACCAGTAAACCAGTAAACCGTAAACCAGTAAAACCAGTAAACCAGTAAACCATTAAACCAGTAAACCAGTTAAACCAGTAAACAGTAAACCAGTACACCAGTAAACCAGTTAAACCAGTAAACCAGTAACCAGTAAACCAGTTAAACCAGTAAAACCAGTAAACAGTAAACCAGTAAAACCAGGTAAACCAGTAAAACCAGTAAACCATTAACCAGTAAACCAGTTAAATAATAACATAAATAGTCACAAAATGTAATAGCTAAAGATCATTCTTACTGATTTTCAATTTGGTCGGCTTCGCGGTATTATTTCTTTTGTTTTAGTTTTCGGCGCGCGACATAAAATGCATTCGTTTTCACGACATTACATCAGTCGAGCACAATCCGCGTTACCACCTGGCGGACTTGATAGACTACATTCTGTCAAAAAGATTTGGAATGTGACAGTTATTTGTTCCTAATAAAATAATAATAGTAAATATAATTTATGTACTATAATTATAACTTTGGCCACTCTTCTGGAACCCACTTATATTTAAATATTAGTTATTAGATGAACATATATAGAGCTGAACCCCACACACCGCCCTATCACCAGAGTGACGGTTCAGTCCAGATTTTTTTGCGCTGGCTATAAAATAGGTAAGAACAAAAAACTGCCACATTCCAATTTTTTTGACAGAACGAAGTCTGTCGGGTCAGCTAGTATAGTTATATAATTCCGGACACATCTATCGGCCCACCACCCAGTGTTTAAAGTTTCGACGGTGTCTAGCTAAAAATAAATGTTAGGTGGAGCAATAAGTTTTAATGCAGTTTTGAAGCAGATTTATTAGTCAACCCTTATGTATGTTTTTTTTTTATTTATTTTTGTAATTTCGAATTGATTTGGCCGGCAGAAGTTTTACAGCTTGGGCGAGAATTTCAGGCAGAGTATCCATATTTTTTGGTCAAAACTGGCTCTAAGTTTATATTTGCCTTTTTATGGAACCAATAATCGGTCACATAAAAAAAAAACTCCAACTTGTGCGAAATAAAAAAGTTTTCTCCATTCCTGGATCGTTGAAAACAATGAACAGACTCGAATTATCGTTTTTTTTTCATAACCCTGAATTCAAAATTAAAAAAAAAAACATACATAGGGGTTGACCAATAAGTCAGCATTAAAACTGCATTAAAACTTATTGCTCCACCTAACATTTATTTTTAGCTAAGCACTGTTATAACTTTTAAACACTAGGTGGGCCGATAGATGTGTCCGGGAGTATATTTTGTGTGCACTAACTTTAAGCTAAGTTATTATTTAACTGGTGTATAATTTAAACAGCTCAACAGGTTAACGCGCTGTTGACACGGAATTAGGTGACAAATGGCGGGTAAGAGGTACCATCCTTTTTAAAGTCGAGTTAATATCGGAAGTTCTAATAATGTCCGTGTCCCGTGTCGGCGTGTCGGTTTACTACGTTGAAGTTCAATTGCACACTGTCGCCTAGTTATATGTCTAATTCTATTTATAGCTTAAGTTATATTGATATTTTATTTTTAACTAGACACCGTCGAAACTTTAAACACTGGGTGGTGGGCTGATAGATGGGTCCGGGAGTATATTTTGTGTGCACTAACTTTAAGCTAAGTTATTATTTAACTGGAGTATAATTTAAACAACTCAACAGGTTAACGCGCTGTTGACACGGAATTAGGTGACAAATGGCGGGTAAGAGGTACCATCCTTTTTAAAGTCGAGTTAATATCGGAAGTTCTAATAATGTCCGTGTCCCGTGTCGGCGTGTCGGTTTACTACGTTGAAGTTCAATTGCACACTGTCGCCTAGTTATATGTCTAATTCTATTTATAGCTTAAGTTATATTGATATTTTATTTTTAACTAGACACCGTCGAAACTTTAAACACTGGGTGGTGGGCCGATAGATGGGTCCGGGAGTATATTTTGTGTGCACTAACTTTAAGCTAAGTTATTATTTAACTGGTGTATAATTTAAACAGCTCAACAGGTTAACGCGCTGTTGACACGGAATTAGGTGACAAATGGCGGGTAAGAGGTACCATCCTTTTTAAAGTCGAGTTAATATCGGAAGTTCTAATAATGTCCGTGTCCCGTGTCGGCGTGTCGGTTTACTACGTTGAAGTTCAATTGCACACTGTCGCCTAGTTATATGTCTAATTCTATTTATAGCTTAAGTTATATTGATATTTTATTTTTTTTTATTTCGCACAAGTTGGTTTTTTTTTTTTGTTGTGTCCGATTATTGGTTCCATAAAAAGGCAAATCTAAACTTAGAGCCAGTTTTGACCAAAAAATATGGATACTCTGCCTGAAATTGTCGCCCATGTTGTAAAACTTCTGCCGGCCAAATCAATTCGAAATTACAATAAATATTTAAAAAAAACCTACATAGGGGTTGACCAATAAATCTGCTTCAAAACTGCATTAAAACTTATTGCTCCACTTAACATATATTTTTAACTAGACACCGTCTAAACTTTAAACACTGGGTGGTGGGCCGATAGCTGGATCCGGGAGTATATTTTGTGTGCACTAACTTTAAGCTAAGTTATTATTTAACTGGAGTATAATTTAAACAGCTCAACAGGTTAACGCGCTGTTGACACGGAATTAGGTGACAAATGGCGGGTAAGAGGTACCATCCTTTTTAAAGTCGAGTTAATATCGGAAGTTCTAATAATGTCCGTGTCCCGTGTCGGCGTGTCGGTTTACTACGTTGAAGTTCAATTGCACACTGTCGCCTAGTTATATGTCTATTTCTATTTATAGCTTAAGTTATATTGTTAAATATAACTTTAATAATTTCGGTACTTAACTCTTTTTTTAATAATTAAAGAATAAGATAACAGCAATGAAGGTCTCAAGAAAGCGATGTATTGCAGTGTAACTTAATATTAGATGAACAAGCACACATCTAGATCTTAAAAATGCCTTCCGATGTCCTAAGTTCGAATCCGGGTGAAATGCTTTAGTTCGTCTACGATTTGTGTTTCTGTTTGCTCTGTGACATTGAGCTCACCTTGCCGGTGTTTGTAGATCATGTTTGGACAGGGAAGTGGTTTGTGTTGCGCACAGAAATATGGACATGTTTTGACGTATCCTCCCCCCCTTTCCTTCCCCCGTGTACAGACTTTCTAGGTAACACACCACACGAACTGGGTATCTCACTTTGTGTAAATATCACATTTGAACTGGAAAGTTTGGTATTTTTTTAACATGTCGATACTTGTTAAATTCGGTGTAGTGTTTAATGGTATTTAGTTTTGAGATTAAGCATTTTTATTTGGTAGAACTTCTATAAATCTGCTCAATGCTAATAATGGAGTTCGATTGGTCATCAATGTAATGGACCCATCAGTTTTAAAGGGTCTTTATGGTAATCTGTAAGTGATACATGAATAGATGTGTGACCCCAACAATGAGATACTAGTATGTTTAATCAAGGCATACGGCTCTCGTTAACCTATATTAATATTTCAATAGCTACAGTGACCTTCAAGTTGGAAGACGGTAACGTTCGAACTATGCATCAGAGGTCTGCTATTGTGCGGTCCACAGCGTGTACAATTAGAACAATAATATAAACGCCGAGTGTGACCTTTAACACTTGTCAATTAAGCAGTGCCTTTAACATGCATTAATACATCGGCATTCCGTCTGCGGCAGCGTTTCTCAAACTTCAGCTTGCGTATAAATAACTTGTATTCAATCAAGAATGTATATTTGAACCCGAATAGACCTCGTTTGTGTTCAAACGGCCGCTGGTGCTATGAATAGTTAAAGTGATTTCAGCTCACAGAACAGAAAAACCTTACAGGCTACATGAAAAAGTTTATGTATTAGTTTTGGGAAATTAAAATATTAACCCCAATCTTTCTTCTAGCTTTAGATAATTGTATTCATATAAAAGGACCTAATATTAACTACTGTATAGTAAGATGGTACTGCATGGACACAACGGCTGCTGTGATGGATTTGACCAAGACTATCTATGAAGAGAAGGCATAATTTTCAGAGTAGTGTTTGACGACATCTTATAAACGGTGTCATGTGCCAAAGGAATCAATTAGGTGTACGCATAAACTCAAGTAATATCAGTTTGTACCAATTAAATATCGCGAACGGTAGAATTGATTCGAAGAATACCATCGCATATACAGAATCGACTTTGCCCTCTTTCTGATAGTTTCTTATTGAGGATATTTACGTTAATTCAGAATTCTATCTACTTAGTAGAAACGAACAGTAGTGTTTTGACGGTGAAAGGAAACATCGTGAGGAAACCTTCATATCTATGTGATGACCATCCGTGCTCGCACTAGTATGTGAAATGGAGGAGGCAATGGCAACACCACTCCATTATAACTGCCAAGTAAGTCGTCGTGTGTTTCATTACACATAATGATTACGATCCTCAGTCATGAGGAAATACGACTTAGAAGAAGAAAGAAGATTGACAGTAAAGTATCACGTAAGCTAGCAATCAGCATTAATACCAATTTTCAAATTTTTTTCATCGGGATTCGAACCGCTGTTGTGATTTCATAAAAACCAAGTACTCTTTCTGCGAAAGTGATTTGTCAGAGTCCAACACATATGTCAGCGCGCAATGCGCAGTTTTATTAACGCGATACAATATGGCCAATCTTTCACTTTAACTTATCGATTGTGCGCACGCGCATGACACCGCCATTATCCCCGGCGCAAGCTACATTATGCAAGTGGGCTCGTGAATTATTTTAAGTGGAATTATAAGTAAATCGGTAGCAGCGGGGACCGAGCTAGTCCATGAACATTGAATGAACGCGAGATAATTTAATGGATAGGTTTAGATGGCTACCGATTCAGAACGAGACGGTAGCATACGGCATTCTTGTTCAAATGGACCTTTTATTAAGTCTATTACTTTATTGTAAGACGAGATAATAAACAAACTTAAATCTTACGTAAAAATACCAATAGCCTCGAATAGTCCTCGAAATGATAACCTAAAACCATCACCTAACTCTATAGGGTAAGAAATATGATTTTAACAACAAAGAAAAGAATAAAGAGAGAAGATAAAATGGACATGGTAAAATGATCATGATAAACTCAAAGTTTTTACCTTCCTTAACTAATAAATTTAACCAATCTTAAAACTGTATCAATGTTAAAACACAAATAAATTACATCCGCGGTGGAAACCGTCTGGAGTTTATCAGGCGATGGCATCGTTTATTATAAAAGTCTTTCCAGTCTTCTTGATTGATAGAAATAGAAGTTTCCTGCGGTCGGTGTACTACAGTAAGTTATCGCAACGCAGTATACCAAGACGAGTTATAATGTTGAATAATATTTGAACATCTCTAATCGGAGAGCGGCACTTTCAACGCTCGCTAGATTACATTTCAGTTTGATATATATCCGTGTGGACTTTTTGATTATTTGCTTCCGATTGTATGATAAAACCGTAAGTGGGTAGCGAGTTGCGTTCCCAGTTCACGTGTAGACTGATTTATAAGTTGATTCCTTGTAAGATATATAATGAACAGTAATCGCAATGAACGAGAAATCACTAGAACTGAAGTAAACGTGTAAATGGAAACTTGAATTATCTTAAGCAATTGCTTTTTAATCATAACTAAATTTATTGCTGAGATGTTGTCTATGATGATATTTTCTATCTACATTAATTAGAATAATAACAGAACTAAATTTTTACTTACATAGTGGACCGAAGTTGAAAACATAACAACTATTTCGGTTTTTTTATCAAAAAATTTAAGTTTAAGAAACTTTTGTCTCAATTGCATAGCTATTGAAATGTTCCATAAATGAGGTTCAAGAACAGTCGACGTGTGCTAAGAATAGCTTTTATAGATATGTGATATCCGACAATCTTCACTCGACGAGCGTGGTGGTTGAATGGCCTTGATTGTCTTATAAGAGAAGACCACAAGACCCACCAGTTGGAACATAAAGAAGACTGTAAGTGTTGTTATGTTCAGTTGGATTCTAAAATCAAACTTAATATAAAAAAAGCACACAAATAAATCTCCGATTTTCAATTAATAGAGAATGTAACACAGTCGATAGCATTAGTCAGTAACTCCAGGTACATTTATCTGGGCATCAATCCAAACTGAGAGCCACCGTTGTGACCTGGAAAGCTGATGCCGGTGCACTGTAGATCATTGGATAGCGCCTAACGGAGCCGCCGATACTAGTTTCACTAGGGGTAAAAGTTTATTGCGAATTGAATATCTAATCGAAATTGTTGAACATCAAACACGGGTTTGTGCTAAAGCGTTGTTTAAATGCAATAACATATTTGCTATACACTAGCTAGAATCCGGCTGATCTTGTACTGATCTCATCTCCCTCTTTGATCTTGTATAATAAATAATCTAACCTCTTATATCACTGGTCATTCACGAAGTGATTATTCCATTCATGTTAGCCCAGCTTTACCTTGCAGAACTGTGAAGCTCAGCTTGGCGGAGTAAGATTTGATAAAGGATGTCTAAACAGATAAACTTCTTCAGAAATTGCATCGAGGTATCGCAGAATCGGCTGGGCTAAAACTCTGTAATTTTAATTTATACGACTTATCGATTTCAGTCTAAACGAAAATTTAGAATACAATGATTACTAGATATTTTGTAGTCATAATCAAAATCGGAGTTTTTTGAGAATACAGATATCATTGCAACATATTGATGTCCACTGATGAATAAAAGACTTCACTAAAACAAGGTTATTTTCTAAACTCGCGCTTGGCAAGTCTGTTGGCGAGTAACGGGAAAGTTGCTGCCCTTTCTTAAGAACAAGCTTTTTAAAATATGCCAAGGGTTGATTAATCGAAGAGTATCTTACTCATTTCCCACAGGGTGGGAGAGGGGGATAGATCTAACTAAAGTAAAATTCGATCTTAAACAAATTTGAAAACTTATACTCAGACCTAATTTCGAAAGATTCTAGAATTTGGCCTTTTTGCCTTTATTCATACTCGATAGTATTAAAGGACAAATCTTTGCGCAAATAAATCTTGATAAGCTACAGGATATCGATTCCGCGCTATCGAGATATAAGATTAGCATCTCGAAATTGAATCGGTTTGCGTAAGTTGGCAATTAATGGTGCCGTAGGCGTTTGGTAGGTGTTAAGTGGATCATGAGGTTGGCGTTATTCGGACACAAAACTCGTACTTTTGCTTATTTTATGTGAAAACTTTACTTGTAATTTTGCAATAGTTACAAAAGAAGAGAAAGTTTTAAAGATGAAATAACTAGCAGCAGATTACTATTGCCGGAGATCGTCTAATCGTCTATTCTTACTAAACGGTACAGTGAAAAACCTTGAAACTGAGATTTAGAAGCCCAAGCAAATAGATCTCAAGCAAATAAATCACATAAAACATAAACACAGCTTGCCACTAATAAACGAGATTAAAGCTAAAATATTTTCGGTCATTGACATAAAATATCTCAGAACTTGTAAAACGTCCTTTTGAAATGTAGTACACTTTCAAAGGACACGGAGAGACTCGATCGTAGCTGGACAAGCGAAGTTAGACCTTATCATGTTAAGTATAAAAGCACAAACAGGAGTTCATGCGATAGCGAAGGACTTAAATAATAGCCTTGCATTTAGATTAGGATTAGAAACATGAATGTAAATGTAATGCTTTAATAGAAATCATTGACGTAACACCGTATTACTTTCAAAATAGTGGAGGCTTTAAACATAGAATTGATAAATTATGAAAAAAGAAGAAAAATACAAGATTGTTTTTAAACATAAAGTAGTTAAAATGTTATTTAAATTTGAGTTGTTTTTATTAATAAACTATGTGATTTTTTTACTATAGATGACATGAAGTAAGAGGCTATTAATATCATCATACGATTTAGAAGGTGCTACAAATAACGTTGCTTCATCTTTTTTTTTTTTTTTTTAAAACTTCTAAGTGACGAGACGAGCAAGACGTTCACCTGATGGTAAGTGATACGCTTGCCCATAACAATGCGGTGCTAGTTAAGATGGTACACACTGCACCACATTGCGCTCGTCGCCTTGAGACATAAGGTGTTGTCTCGTTACCCCAGTAATTACACTAGCTACAGCGCCCTTCAAACCGGAACACAGTAATGTTTGCACATTACTATTTAAGATGAAATAGGAGCAGCGGTGGTACCCACCCAGACGGTCTCCGGCAACAGAGACCTACCACCTGGTAAGAATCAACATCATCACAAGCGAATCAAGGTAAACGAGTAAAAAAAACAGATAAAATTAAAACGAGTATATCAATTGAAGTTACAAAAGATTTAGATACAAAAAACGAGTCTAAAATGGCTGAAGAATATGATGGAGAGAGGAAGTTCTCACACGCGTCACTGGAAGCAACACTCAACAAAGCGTATTAGACGATAACACACGTCGTAAATCTCTAAGCGAGTACACGGCTTATCTGTTCGGGTCGAGTTTATCAATGTTACGGTTCACGTGAAAGTCCTCGCGGCACAGTCACGTGTAGTGACGTGTAAGCCACAACTTTGGAGACAAGTTAAAAATATCATGAGACATTAAGCGCTTAATACTAACGAAGTAACAGTTGGAGACGGTCACGAAGTCGGGTATTGAATAACGAGAGATGAAGAGAAAGTGCACAGCGGGCGACTTTACTGTAACATTTTTAGATGCCACAAGTTCTACAAATGGAAGAAGCGAATTTTAAAACTAGAAAATTCTAGATGCAATTTTGATTATCACACAGTTTATTTCACGTTAATCATCATCATTAACAACCGGAAGAGGCACTAATAGATTGCATCCAGGAGTTTCCTGCGACCATAACCAATTGATTTGTAAATTACAACATTTCCGATTATTATAAACCATAACCTGACACAAAATGTTTTAGTATCTTAAATTTCAGATTGGGTTTATAACGATTATAAGAATTTAAGATTTAACATTAATAACAAAATAGAGAGTTAACAAGTAGTTGACTGGTATACAAGAAAGTTAATAAATAAGCAACAGTAACAAGACGGTAATGATACAGGGCAACGCGAACCGGAGCCGAGCAGACGACGCCATATAGGCATCAACGGTAAGACCTAATTAGTCTGAACCTAGCTGGTTTCCACGGGGCGGATTCCTGCATACGATTTGTTACAGCAGGTGCTGCTATAACGGACATTAATATTGATCGAACGAAATAAATATTAATGGATACCCTCGTTCAATATTCAATGGTTATTTGTTTGACACTCGATTATTTGTGACAAATTAATCTTTGCTTATGCCATATACCAGTTGTAGATTAATAATAACAGCAGGATTTGTTATCATTTTGAACGTTGCAAATTTTTTTTACAAAGTTATATAGTATTCTTCTCCTCTTTTGGTTTTCTTTTTGGTAGTAGTTTTTACTTAAGCATTCTTGCAAAGTAAAGAGTTTTTAGTAATTGCAACAAAAGATAAAAGAAAGTTAACATTGTTACGTCCAAAAAACGGGAGTTCGACTTCCAAAAATTTTTTTTCTATCGACAAGTGGATTTCTGCTTTGAATCCTGGAACCAAAGATGAATGATGTACTATTTGCTATTTTAATAACTAGATTTCAAGTTGCGGTGATCGCACAAGAATCGATTACGTTTAAAACTTGTTGTGTGAATTGTAAACTGTCACCGTATTAACTTTTTTTATTCGCAAACTTAGACGTTAAGTAGCCATTAACTAACGTTAGACGCCAAACAAGTTGGCAGCGCCAATGTAGCGTTGCCATAAGTGTTAGTTGAAACATGCCAGAAGTGGTAGCGTTGCCATATACGTGTAGATGAAAAGGGTTCATCGTATATACTTTAACTATTAAATCTCTGATTTAATATACCAATTTTACCACCAATTCGGAAATCAGACGAGTTGTCATCATCATCATCATGCGATGAATGATCAGTAATATGAAATTTTCTGTCTTTAGAAAGCTGATCGTGGTTTTACGGGATTTCTAACGTTGTCCCCAACACCGGGATGGGAGTTGTAAATTTTCGTTTGGATCAAAACCTCGGACACCTCTGTTACTAGACAATTTATTAATAGATTTACTTTAAATAATAAGTCTTGTAGTTTACATGGGTTGATGTTTAACAACGATATCATTTGACGTCAAGTTATGATATTAAAGCTTGCAAAGCGCACTAATTTAAAAGCACTTATTCCTGTTCTCTGGTCTAATTGTAAAAGAAGATATGAAACTATTCTTGTGATTACGAGTAGAAAATATTGTTTAAATTGATTTATTATTAACCTTCTTCCGTTGCGACTACTTGGTCTAAACAAACTTCCGGCGGAAAGTGCTTATGTTGATAGAGAGCTTTCGGTGAAAAGCGCTCTGTGTGACGTGGCGGATGTCATCCGAAGGCCACTCAATAAATCTCCACTAAGACTTTCGCTTTCGCCATTTCATGCCTTCAGGCCTCGCTCTCGTACCCGAACACTGTCATTTAACTAGACTTTTTATGTATATGCTATTTGAATTAATTATAACTGATATTTAGCTGTTTTACATGTAGATCATGTGTTACTATTTTATTACAACTATTATTTATCGGAAGTAAGCAGCGGGAGGTTCACCTGTTGATATGTGATGTCTTCGAAAAACAATTAAAATTATCTATAAAAAGGAAATGATACAAAAGCGAGAATTGTTACTTAGTCTTAGTTAGGAATTTAAATAAAAAATTCAGTAACAAGTACATTAGTTAAGGAGGGCGTCTGTCAGTAACACGCGGTCATTGTGCGCTGCAGTAAAACTAAAGACCGGTAGTAAGCGGTAACACGGGTTTGCTTGTTACCGGGAAACAATGTTCGCGGGTAACCGTGTAATGGATCCAGTTCGCTCCGTACAACGCATGAGAAAACTTCGTCCCTACTTCCGGTACGTTGCCACTTGTTTGCACAAATGTTGAACGGAATATTATATAGAACAAACTAAACGTTGCCATAGACAAATTTTTCTTATAAAATAGCAGAACTAACGGAAGTCTTATGAATATCATCGAAGAAATTTGTTTTAAGGTCAATGAACTTTTCATTATTATGTTTACTGTAATATTTTTTTCTATGGAATACATAGAGACTTTGTCTACACTGTATTACTGTGTATAACTTTTAATTACATAAATACTTAAACCTTCTATTAGCATGAACAGTTAAACTATGATTAAGTAAAGTAATAAAAATAACATTCATAAATATATAACAAAGTATCGACGTCTTACGACATTTTCCAAAATATAATAAGTAAAGTTTGTCTTTAACCATTCTTACATCTTTTATAGCATCAGTTACATGTTACAATTAATACACAATCAATAACAATTACTTAGAGAGACACAGAATCCAATTTTACTCAGTTAACCCGAATAGAAGACTGATGTATTCGTAGGGGTTCCTCTAACTATCTGTTAAGCTGCGAGTGGTCCAGTTACATTCAGCGCGGTGTAAACCCGAGTATAAACGGTTCACAACGATTTGTTAACATCAGCACACGTGAAAGAAGATTCAGACAAATTAAAACCAAGACATTTTCATAAAGTTCTAAAAAAAGCAAATACAAAATTAATTTTGATGTTTGAACTTTAAAATGAATCAAAGTTCTCTAGTTTGGTACAGTGATGTTCATTAAGATCTTTATTCCATTAATCAAGAATACTGTCTATTATTTTAATTTCGTAATTTTTTTTTAATTAATTTAATTAATATTGTAACTAAGGTGTATTAAATATAGATATAGGATTCAAATTTAAATATCTTTTATTTTAGGTTAAAAAATCAAGTCAGTGTTTTCAATGGTATACAGTTAGTGTTGTGTCTATATAGTGCAGGCAATAACTATTAATCGAGTGCTTTCACTTGGTCTAGGGTCCAGGGCCCCGCATGAGCCTGGTGTACAGTACCCAGTATCGTATTGCGGTGTTTCAATATGAAAATGTCGGCGTGGGCGGTGTCGGTACGTACCAAATGTCATCGGACGCATCAGTCGAATTTCTAAGGGAAATCTTACTGACACAAGTATCAACTTTGTTGTCAGGATTAAATCATCTAAATTAGTATAAGATTTCATCAGGAATAAATATGTTCTACTATTTATTCATGTGATAGTAAGTGTACAAGATATACACAGTACTACATTATACTTATCGCTTGAGTTTTTTATTATTCGTCGAGACGAGCGAATCGTTCACCTGATGGTAAGTGATACGCTTGCCCATAACAACGCGGTGCTAGTTAAAATGGTATACAGTTAGTGTTGTGTCTATATAGTGCAGGCAATAACTATTAATCGAGTGCTTTCACTTGGTCTAGGGTCCAGGGCCCCGCATGAGCCTGGTGTACAGTACCCAGTATCGTATCGCGGTGTTTCAATACGAAAACGTCGGCGTGGGCGGTGTCGGTACGTACCAAATGTCATCGGACGCATCAGTCGAATTTCTAAGGGAAATCTTACTGACACAAGTATCAACTTTGTTGTCAGGATTAAATCATCTAAATTAGTATAAGATTTCATCAGGAATAAATATGTTCTACTATTTATTCATGTGATAGTAAGTGTACAAGATATACACAGTACTACATTACACTTATCGCTTGAGGGTTTTTTTTGACGAGACGAACAAATCGTTCACCTGATGGTAAGTGATACGCTTGCCCATAACAACGCGGTGCTAGTTAAAAATTTATCTTATAATATTTACGTTTCCTTTCTTACATTTGAATATTTTTATGCAGAAATATTGTAGATTCATACCTTACCTTAACTTTACTTACCTTATCTACATAACCTTTGAAACTTTAACGCAAATGAAATATTATTGAAAATGTTTTTACTACCTTTTGCTTAAAACTTGCAGAAAAGATGCATGTTTTACAAATGATAATGAAATTAATATTTTTGTTATATATTCGACATAAAATATCTTTTGGTCTATACAATATTTTGCTCGTGCGTCAAAAATTTCTTATACTGTGCATAGAATAAATTAGAGTTGAACTAGAGGACAATGTATTTGTAACTGGTTGGAGCAAACATTTGTTCAAACATCGCGCCACCTCAGCCATCTTATATCACAGAAGCCATTAGCTTTTATACTCGTCGTGTGGGCTCATAATAAACGCGAACGTTAAATAACAAAGTGTGTGGCTGCTTTACTGTTTACTATGAGCATACAATATACAGTAAATTGCATTTGAAACTGTTCGTACAGCGCAACACTTCCCACCGCAATATACAAAAAAATCGTTTTTTTTTTCGGTTACATTACGAACGATTTGTATGAGACAACACTGTGTCCTTATAACTGATAACAACGCATAAGTTTTATATAATTATTAATAATAAACAGGTATCTTAATGTTCCCTCTGCTGAGGCTTACGAAAGAGTTGATGAAATTGTTGATTATCATATGTTGACGAAAGGTTTAACTTTTGATTAATGTCTGTTTTCTCAGGATGTCCTCTTTCATCGAAATCTTCAGCTTAGTTTAGTATTAACAGGTTTCGAAACGTATAGTAACTACTTTACCATAGCTATCTCAATTTTAACTTGTATTTCTTATTAACAAGTTATTGGTGTGGTTTTTGTTTTGAAAGACTCTGTTAACGCTAAGATGTAAATGCTGCCTCTTACACAAATGCTTTCTCTAATTCATTAACAGACTTATGATTAAGTTTGCTTCGTAATAAATCTAACAGTAACTTACCCATAAAACGATATGATGATTAATGATTGTGAAATGAGAACAGATTGTAATATATAGATTGTATGGCAAAAAAAAATCGACGAGTTCACTTTCAATATCGATTCATGTCGAGATAGATAGGTGTCGACAGAAAGGAGGCGTACGATACGTTGTTACATTGGACGGGGAGATACAAAATCTACGGCTCAACTTTCTACGCTAATCTGTACACGCATCAGACATTGTTTCCGCGTGTTAAATGATCGATGAAATCTATCAATACTCGTATTACGTAAGTTTAAAACAAAATGTTAACAACACACGGTATTGATAAAAGTAAAACAAATTAAGTCCATACGAAACGAAGTCATGTTATCAAACAGCTTTAAATATGACTTACAATGGTCTATGTCCGGTTCAACGTTAAACTATGGTCTAACCGGCGCCCTCTGGATTCGACGAAATCAAACAACCAGTGACGTCACAATAAAACTGTATTTTAAAGGAATCACTTCCTTTAAGCAAAATCTTACCAGTAAATCATCGCGCGTTATAATAAAGAGCAATGCCATCTAGTGGTCGAAAGTGAAAACAACTTATGCAGTCTAGACTCAAAGAAGAGTATCAAAACATTTCATGCTATTAAGGAACTTAGGACAGAAAGACCGATCTAAAATTCTAGGTAATAAAGACATAGTAGCCACAAGTAATATGGATCCTTAGAAAAATAATTCTGAAGAGTTAATGATTTCATTATAACAGAAAATAATTAAATCAACTTACCAAACACTTTTGTTATAACATAAATAATGTTATTAATACATACAAATTTTATTTAAGTAATCACAAGTTGTTTTTTCAGTACAATAAATAAATAAAAAATCGATAAGTAACTTAGATCGTGTAGATCTCTCCAAATATGGACATCGGTAATGTTTGCACACTGCTGCCTGGCGCCGCGGGGCAGCAGCACCTATAAAATAAACACCTACATAATGAAACTTAGAAAGTGAAATTATATTTTTACATTCTATGTCTAAATTAAGAATAGATATAGTTTGCGATATAATACAAACTTAGAAGAACAAGAAATTCTAACATTTAGATTCCAATCAACATATTACGTGTATACATTTGTAAATCAAACTGAGCTTTTTGATTTGTATGTTCATTATTAAAGCTAAAAGCATACATGACCCTAGATACTTATCGGTGTAAGAACACCATCATAAAGACTGATTAATAACATACAACATATATATATTCAATTGAATACAAATTGCTAATCAAGGTTGATTATTATACGTTATATTTCAATATCGAGCCATGTAAGGGCACGGCGGGGTCAGGGTTGTATAAAAAATCGAACCACCAAGGCTGTGCTCCTATCATACTGATAATAAGTCAATTAAGCTGTGAATGCAAAGTTATGTTTTGTTGAAGTTAAATGGGCGTATTGTGCTGAGAAATGTGGTCATTACAAATATTTTTTTTCGTTAACCACAATACGCTTCACTCGACCTCAATTGGTTATGAGGTTAAGTGGCCACGAGGATGGTGCTCGGCCAATATATTTAGTATTATATGTTAACTGTATGAATATAGCTAACATGTATAACTTACACTACTGTAAAAATGATAAAAGCAACGTAAGGATTGAATTACAAACATCACAGAGTTCACGCTATCGCTTGAATTCTAAGAAATTCATCATCTCAAATAACGTTTCACATAGGAATAATATCCAGAGTCTAGTCTTATTACATGTACACATAACGAACTGAAATAAGCTCATTATTTTTTACTTCAAAAACACAACTTTATACTTCAAGTCTTTAAGTAAAGTAAAATGTACTTCATGGCTATAAAAAATTTCTATCAACCAAAACTTAAGTGTAAATCGTTTCAATGAAAATGTAACTAAGATAGTTTACACATTAATATAAGAATCTAGTAATATATATGTATGTTTATATCTTATGTATTAGATGTATATATATAAATATTATTTATACAATTATGAAGATATGAAAGAGGTTCCCAATTTAGATGATACTTTTTTAATGAAGTAGTGTAATGTTAATGATTCGTTAATTGTTAAGAAATATATTTAGATTGATTTAAAGTAGTTATAAAAACAACTACATTATGTAGTTTTATTCTACAATGTAGTTTTTGTTTTAAACATAACGCGTTATTTATTATTATGAATAACAAACATCTCCGTACATTATTTAGAAAATACTATTTGCTTACGAGTTAGACTCGCAAGTAATCCCCGTCTTGTTCGCGTTATCTTCCGTTATCACTGGCTACGTTATAACAAGAACATTCTTAACGTACCAAAGAGACTTAAGCTTTATTTCATCACTTAAAAAGGTTGTAATTGTAACAATAGATACGTAAGCGGTTCGCCTTGACAGGTACGTCATGTGTATACTGATAACACAATTCGGTATTTAGTTTAAGAGTTCACGGGTCCGAAAACGTGTAAACACAATGTAAAAGTAGATAAACAGAGCATCGTCTGGTGAAAGTTCAAGGTGGGAAAGCGCTCGCTTTGAAAGCTTCCTGTAAAACAATAACTTACTTAGAGATATAATACCATTGTTCTGACAAGGAGCCGGGGTCCGAGCGCGGTGGAAATAACTTGCTCGCTCTTTAAATGCACGCTCACGATCCTGCAACTTTATCGTGCCATTTATAAGTCGACGTAATTATCTTCAAGTTTTTTTGCAACTTATTAAAGTTACATTTTACAGCACATAAATCGTACTATTTATAAGCTGAAGTTGATTATATGTTATGATTAATGACTGTTAATATGCGACATGAATTCGGCGATGTGTTTCGACGTTTCCGTTTATGTTAATTACTTAACCTAACATAAATAGCCGTGATAGCCTAGTGGTTTGAACGCCGGCCTTCCAATGCGAAGGTACCGGGTTCGAATCCGGCCTGCACCAATGAATTTTTCAATTTATGTGCAGTTAGCATAAAACACCAACTGATATCACGTGCTTTAACGGTGAAGGAAAACATCGTGAGGAAACCTGCATATCTATGTCATGACCATCCGTGGTCAGACTAGTATGTGAAATGGAGAAGGCAATGGCAACACCACTCCATTATAACTGCCAAGAGAGCCGTCATGTGTTTCAATAAAAACATGATGACCACGACCCTTAGTCATGAGGAAATACGACTTAGAAGAAGAAGCATAAATAAGGTTCCTGTTATGTATAAGCTCAAAACTTTAACCATACATACATCGATGTATAACTGATTGTATGTCCATTATTCATCGTATTCAATTATTTTCTTTACTTCTATTGAAATGAAGCGTCTATTAAATATGAAACGTTTTTCTTACGATAGTTTAAGATAGTAAGAAATAACATTTCTTACGCTTTCGCCAATTTAAAATTTGAATATAAATAGAAGCGCCATAAAACATGAAACCCTTGGCGTAAGTTATGCGGGATGAAGCTGTTGCGAAGATATTCTTCAATTAACCTCTGTACACATAGGAATTGCCTTATAAGCATACTAATGTCTTACCAATGATAAAGGGCCCCATCGATAAATCTCGCCAAGTGAGCCTTTTAACACAATTCGGTATTTAGTTTAAGAGTTCACGGGTCCGAAAACGTGTAAACACAATGTAAAAGTAGATAAACAGAGCATCGTCTGGTGAAAGTTCAAGGTGGGAAAGCGCTCGCTTTGAAAGCTTCCTGTAAAACAATAACTTACTTAGAGATATAATACCATTGTTCTGACAAGGAGCCGGGGTCCGAGCGCGGTGGAAATAACTTGCTCGCTCTTTAAATGCACGCTCACGATCCTGCAACTTTATCGTGCCATTTATAAGTCGACGTAATTATCTTCAAGTTTTTTGCAACTTATTAAAGTTACATTTTACAGCACATAAATCATACTATTTATAAGCTGAAGTTGATTATATTAATCATAACTAATGACTGTTAATATGCGACATGAATTCGGCGATGTATTTCGACGTTTCCGTTTATGTTAATTACTTAACCTAACATAAATAGCCGTGATAGCCTAGTGGTTTGAACGCCGGCCTTCCAATGCGAAGGTACCGGGTTCGAATCCGGCCTGCACCGATGAATTTTTCAATTTATGTGCAGTTAGCATAAAACACCAACTAATATCACGTGCTTTAACGGTGAAGGAAAACATCGTGAGGAAACCTGCATATCTATGTCATGACCATCCGTGGTCAGACTAGTATGTGAAATGGAGAAGGCAATGGCAACACCACTCCATTATAACTGCCAAGAGAGTCGTCATGTGTTTCAATAAAAACATGATGACCACGACCCTTAGTCATGAGGAAATACGACTTAGAAGAAGAAACATAAATAAGGTTCCTGTTATGTATAAGCTCAAAACTTTAACCATACATACATCGATGTATAGCTGATTGTATGTCCATTATTCATCGTATTCAATTATTTTCTTTACTTCTATTGAAATGAAGCGTCTATTAAATATGAAACGTTTTTCTTACGATAGTCTAAGATAGTAAGAAATAACATTTCTTACGCTTTCGCCAATTTAAAATTTGAATATAAATAGAAGCGCCATAAAACATGAAACCCTTGGCGTAAGTTATGCGCGATGAAGCTGTTGCGAAGATATTCTTCAATTAACCTCTGTACACATAGGAATTGCCTTATAAGCATACTAATGTCTTACCAATGATAAAGGGCCCCATCGATAAATCTCGCAAAGTGAGCCTTTTAACACAATTCGTGACTCTAATGACGTCTTCGTCTGCGGCGGGATAATTTATGGCTGTGTACAGTTCAACTTGATTGGGTATTAGCGGAAGCTAAGTTAGTAATTTTTAACTTAAAATTCGTTATGTTATACAATGATATACGTAAGTTGTCATTTGATAAAAGATACATAAAGTCGTCCGTCCGAGAAAAGTGATTACAAAAATATTTCTATGCTTCTTACTCAAATATATGCCATTTTTCTTTAAATACTTGGATAGCTTACCTGAAACAAAAATATAATTAGTTAATATAGAATTGATAGAAATATTAAATCTTATTTTAGGATATAAACAAAAATATTCATATGAACAGAAATGGCAAAATATTTTACACTTTCATTGAAGTCAACACTTTTCTCTCTCTGCAAGCTTTGATAGAAGCTAAGAAAATATCTACAAAAAAAAATCTTTACGTTTGTTAGTTGGATTATTCGATTCAATATATTAAATAATAAATCCTCTCACAAGGAGGGAGTAGTCAATTTATCTATCAAGTGCGAGTTGACAGATGTCATATTACATATTAACAAAAGCTTCTTATAACATGTCTATTTTTTAAAAGATATTTTCTTTCACCGGAAGCTCAAAGTTAATAAGAATCGAACCCGCACCTTAGCGAGCACAACCGCCTTACACACTGAGACATATTAAGCATTCAATATAAATAATTTAAATGAAAAATTATGCAGGCGCCGTCATATTGTAATAACTTGAACTTTTACGAGTTTGTTAACTTGAAATAAAAGCGACGCGTTTTAAATGCTAAAATATCAACTGTTATAAACAAAGATATGATGGCGAATATTTCTAAGTATTTGCTTATGCGGGTGTTTCCGGGTCGCACCACATCCACGTCCAATTGAATTTGCATATGATGATGATAATGATAATTGACGACCACCGACGTACTGGCCAGGCCTGGCATGCGGAGTAAGCGCAGTACACAAAGAAAACAGCTGCTGTTCTTTGCCAAGAATTATAACTTTAATAGTGTAGTAGCTATAGCGAAGTGTAAACCAATTTTACGTGAAAGATATTAAAAAAAACTACTAAAATGTAACTAGTGATTGTAAGATAAGTAAAGCGTTCATATAACAAAATAAGTTTTTGACTCTGTACAGATTAATCTTTACTATACTTCATATATACACAAAAACAAGTTGGAAAGTGGACGCATGAATCTTACTATCCGGGTCTCTATTACTTTATAAGATTAGAATGTGCCGAAATGACCTAGTGGTTAATATTCATGCTTTACACACAAAGGTCAAGAGCTCGATTCTCAATGAAATTTTTCTTTTTAAATTTTACTCCTTTCTACAGTGCTAAGTTTGACCTTACATATCTCATTAACCGGAAAAGCTACAGATTTTATATTTAAGATTTCTCGTCTCCTTATCATGTACTTCATTTTATTCTAAAAGAGTATCCACGTATCTGTACCGGTTTCAAAGTTACAAACGTTAATTTAAAAGGCGGAGAAAACCACGATCTCATTGTCACCGAGTTTAAGATAATGAAAAGGTAAGCTTTAACAAAAATTCATTCCGCAATAAACGGTGAAATGTTAGCATTCACTTCGCGATATAATAGGCCCAGTGTTGGCAGGTATTCGATAAATCTATTACCTATGGCAACACTCATGGAAGTCGGAACGAAGTGGACTATTTATTGGGTTGAATAGTGAGAGGTGCATTGTGGGCATTCGATTTCGTAATTTATTACTGCGTGTTTGATATCATCAAATCATTATCATACTGTGATTAAAGATATGTTTCGTGATACAATAAATATATAACTATATTCAAAAATATAGCAATCACACATTTTTAACCAGATAATATAATGCTGGTAGGTAGCTACCAAAGCAGCTCCTATTTCAACCGCCAAACAGTAGTGTGCAAACATTACTGTGTTCAAGTTTGAAGATGCTGTAGCTAATGAAATTACTGGGGTAACGAGACAACACCTTATCGTTTAAGGCGACGAGCGCAATATGGTGCAGTGTATACCATCTTAACCAGCGTCATGTTATGGGCAAGCGTATCACTTACCATCAGGTGAACGTCTCGCTCGTCTCGTAGAATAAAAAAATACACCAACCGCAAAACCTCACTTAGAAAAGCAAAACGAAACCAGCACTGAACTTCCGACAGATGCTGGAGAAGACTGCATTTAAATGAAATCACTTACAACTAAAAGCCCGGATAGTAAATGCTGGTACGTTTGACAAGTAAAGTACAGTGGTTTAATACCACGTAAGAATCACTGCCAATACCGTAATACTATGGTACGTTACAGACGGACCCACGAACTTACAATTACCCGCAACAATGTAAACCGCTTGGCGGCGACCCATCCTAAACTTAGATCAATGGTCATTATTTAAAAACATCGTGAGAGCTGTAGGAAAACAAACTTAATCGTCTACTAAATGATAACATATACATTATACTTCTATATGTTTAGATGAAGTTACTGTTAAAGGCTTTTTACAAATAAGTAATAAGAGAAGTTCGGAATTACCAACCAACAACAGATAACCAGTAAACCTTCTAGACTTTAATAGTTACGTTATCCTTTTAACTGACAAATGTTATGCTTAGTTAAATAATATGTAAGTTACTGTATACTATATGTTCACATTAATTTCGAATCAGAAAACAACTTGTGGCATTGTGTTTCGTTTAAAACAAGTAGACGCACAGGACCGCTACGCAAATAAATTAATGTACATACAAAGAGAATGTATAGGCGCCGGCCTCTCGATATGTTAAAACTATACCTATTTATGGCGAGGAATGTCCTAACAAAACATACATTACAAAACTACAACCAAAGCTACATTGGATTTACAAGCTTATTACAAAGTGTTAAATACTACAATCGTATGCTGTTAACGCACAATACTTACAATGTCCGGTAGTCGATTCTTATTCTTCCTTGAACAGATTTCAGATTGTTTACTTTGAACTCTATCCCATTGAGATAAGAACGGTTGAGGGATGACGGTTTTAAAATAAAACTGCGCATGCGCTATCAGCATATCGCCTTGCAAACAGTGATATACTGGTCATATTTTAAATAAAACCTGCCATTAAGTAAACACTTCTGCATTAATGTTGTTTAGCGGTTAACTTTGGATTTAGTAATTTAAATTGTTGAGAGTTTGTTTTTAAGTAATAAAAACTTAACCTTTGTAATATATTTAAATTATCAAAACGACGAGTTTAATTAAATAAATCTTACTGTTAAAATGAGTATGCACGTGGGAGGAAGAGTAGAAGAAGAACAAAAGATGAAATCGATGGTATGTGTAAAGGAGCGGATTGTGAGTTGACGGTTGATAGAAGGGAATAGAAATAGACATCTTATGCTCATCACTCATGAAGTAGGCACAAGGTAACAAGAAGAATAATCTAATATGGATATGGATCCTTAAAATGTAGTCAACGTCACTTTCACCAAAGCACGAATCAAAATAGATTAGACAGTAAGGTCATTGAGAGATAATGAAACTTCATGCTTGCGATGTAAACTACCTTTAAGGATAGACATTACCAGGCTTCTGCTGTTTCGTGAATCGTAAAAGATATTGATACATGAAACTTATGCCATGAAAAATCGAAATCAATAGATACGGTTTATTTAAAAAAAGGACAGTTTCCTCAATCACAACCTTATCGGATAAACAATGATTCACAAAGGACGCGGCGTCATAGCCGGCGCCAGAGTGGCGACATCCACACACCGATCGGCGATATGCTGATTACTTATCTATTGCCGATGTCCAAACCATCGCGATAAAGATACACCGAGTTATTGTGAAACACTTTTGAGGTTATGAAGTTGCTTTTCTTATCGATTCTCAGTAGTTTACATAAAACGATGATGAGTTTGATGATTTTCGTGGCATCTGTGATTTTGTTTGAGCTATCAGTAGGATTTCTTAAACCTGGCAATCTACCATGTCCATATGGTAAATTTCCTACTGTGTTTCGACTGTCAACATAAAAGAGCCAGAGTATTCTGGACGAGTATACAATAACATCACCTTTCTAATTATCATTTATACCTGAAGATTATATTATATAAGATGTTTGATTCGAATCAATTTCGAAAAAACCTCTTTCCATATTCGCAGTCTTTGTTTTATAATTAAAGTAAATATTTACTTAGTAATTCTCACCACACCCTAGGTAGACTACTAGTGAATGCTTATTGGCATTAAGGTCACCTTTTGTAACCTTTCAAAGCAGAGAACATTGAGTAAATAAAATATCTATGATTTTATTTAAATTCCTTACATTCTTTTCTTTTACAATAACAAATAATCTGATCTAAATAAGGTTTATGATTTGATGATACATACAATTGAGGAGTAAGATATTCATACGGTCCGCTGACGGTTATAGCCTATCGACATTACAAACACTTTGTAGACTATCCTTACAAATGTTTCCTAAGTCTTAACCACGGTCTTTCATTCTTTATCTCCCTGTCCAGTTCCTACGTATTTAACGAGGGGCTGGTTTAATATATGATCTATTTCCATTCGTTTGTATCAATCGTATTTTAATTCTCCAAGTTGTCTAAAGTCATCTTACCGAACATTGGTTTTTGGAAATGTGGCGTCATTCTTTGCTTAAGATTCAACTTTGTTCTAAACTGTCATTGTAAAATATTAATAAACAACATTAACATTAAATTGTTTTAAATATAAACATGTCGGTGGTTTAAAAAATGTAGTTGCCTGTTAACAGATGAGTTCGGGTTCACGAGTTAGTATAACGTCGGCAACAAATACGTGCATGAAATTGTTAACGGGGAGTGGAGACGTAATCCAATTTGCCGGATGCCGGAGCCCTTCAGCCAGCAGTCACGTTTGTGGACCCCTTATCAACGTCATGTATCTATTTTGGCTGCAACGGCGTGACATATACAAGTACTTAGCTCTTAACAGTTATCTTTGTGTATCCACGAAACGGTGAATGCGAATATACTTAATAAAATGGTTTCTATAGGATTTAATGTTGTAAATTCAAAAGTACTAACACAAATTCGCAAATCTGATGGAGAGGCACTTAAAGATGAACTTTGTTGTCTATTCCAAGATGAAGTTGATTTAGCCTACTACTTAGAAAGCAGTGAAGCAATTTTTAAAAATAATATGTAGACATTAGAACTTTAGACTACTTTAATCATAATCAATGATAAAGTAAAATTTGATCACATGAAAAAAAACTGTCCTAGAGGCCATTTAAGTATACACCAACTTCGAGCATGATTCTTTCACCAAACAGTACTGCGCTCCGGTTTGATTTGCATTGAAGCTAGAAATTACAGGTGTAACGAAACTTGGAATCTCATGTTATAAAGTTACACGCACTGATGTATTGATTGGTACTAAAAACAGTGCTTTGAACGTCGCTGGAGCTAGTGAAATAACTTAAGTAACTGTACTTGATATTTGGCAGTAGAAATAGTCACTGCGGACCTACCTAGACTGTCCTACCATCAGAGAACAAATCCTAACCTGTGTTATGGAACTCGTGCTCGTGTCATCGCTTCGTTATATTAAAAAACTACTAATCTAATTCATTTCCGTTCGAATCGCCACTTTCCTTAATGATTGGCTTATTATATGTATGTGTGTAATATTTACACAGAACCGCTATCAATATCGCCACATATCCTGGCCTCGTTAGATTAGATTTTGTTCAGTCTTGTATTATTAGGTTTTCCTTAACTTTCGTCACTTTTAATGGAAGTAATAAATGTTATATGTCTTCATTTTATAGTTTTATTATTCTTTGTGTTAAGTTAACTTTATACTGACATCTAAGTAGATGTCTTTTGTTGTTGCTTTCCAATACAGATTTCTTCATGAGTATTAAAGAAGTTATGTTACGCAGCAACAGAAAGTGTCGTTTTTATTTTGTTTAAACAAATCTCACAAAATTTTATGTTGAAATAAATGTTTTTTTCATAAGGTATACAAACATGAATAAAACATGTTAAATTGTCTTGCGCACGTTAAAATATGTCCGCTCGTCTGCATCCGTTACATTCTTCATTGGTATATTTATAAATTGCACAAAATCTAAGTTCAGAAGTTACGAGTTAAATTTATCATCTGTTTACCCCAAAAACTATGAGCAGTCGTGTATTAGTTAAAGAACTATCTAAGACTAGGTTAGTCGTAATGTTTTTCTATGTTTTAAATATTCATCATGCAACTCATAAAGTTCGAAGTAATGTTACATTGCAAATGGAGAATGTAACATTGCTTTATCCGAATTTGTTCTTTATTACCTTTACAATCGGCACGTTATTGTTTGTTATACGTTATGTTATTATCAAGATTAAGTCTTTCCTCTTGTACTGTTATCGATTCACCATTTCTCATTTAAAACAATGTTTATTGTTTCCGTTAAGCATCTTTAGCCTCGGGCCGGGCGATTCATCATTTGTAAGTGTATTTTTCATTCATATCTTCGGCGTTGAAGAACATTTGTTGAGATGTTGAATTGAATTTTAATTATCGATGATCGTTTCATCAGTACGATGTAGAATACAGAAAAAACAAGAAGATGATTTTAAATATAATTCAAATTTTAGTTCAGATTTTCTATGGAATTTTGCGTCGTCTTGTCAGAATTTATCAACTGCTAGAACTGAATATACACAGTAGTATTAGATGGAAAGATATAGAAGACGATGGAATTAAAAAATATAGAAATAGACCTCTTAAAGTACATAAGAAAGTGCTTGTTAAAACTAATTACTAAACTATAGCTTTGAGTTTTTTTGATGAATAGGAAAAAGGCCTTTGTTTAAAAATATGATAATGATAATAAATTTAAACCACGCTGAAATATATGCAGAAAGCATTACCTCCCGATTTGTATCCAACGATATCAAAGTCATACACATTTGTAGCTGTTAATATTGTCTAAATAATTCTTGAACTATCTATTTATTAAAAGTAACAGTTATAATAGTTTCTGTTAGAAGACAATTTCCATTAAATCAAATATCTATGTCAAACAACGTATACAATACTCTAAGCTGTAAACTCATCGACAAAATTTTACGTCAACACGTTACGTTATAACGCAGTATTTTTCTTCTAAGTCGAATTTCCTCATGACTGAGGGTCGTGGTCATGATTTGTAATGAAAAACACGATGACTTTCTTGGCAGTTATAATGGAGTGGTGTTGCCATTGCCTTCTCCATTTCACATACTAGTGCGAGCACGGATGGTTAGCACATATATGTAGGTTTCCTCACGATGTTTTCCTTCACCGTCACGTGATATTAGTTGGTGTTTTACTAACTGCACATAAGAAATTCATTGGCACAGGCCGGATTCGAAGCCGGTACCTCCGGAGTGGAAGGCGGTTCGAACCACTAGGCTATCACGGCTTAGCCGCGATAAGATCTCACAATTCCTGTTCAGTATCGTTAATCTTCAAGTGAAGAGAGCTGATGATGCAAGCGCAGAAATGTACATTAGCTTTAGCGGATGTATCTCGGCGTATCGGTCTTGACGCCTCGGGTCGTAATTTATTGCTACCCAGTATCTTTAATGTGATGTGACGTAGAGAATTACGTACTTATAACATATAGATATTATAGATATAACTTATAAGTAATGATATATTTATCGCAACTGTTTTAAAATATATGAAATTGTCATAATTCTTTTGTGTTTCTATTACTCTTCTATATCGTGTTTAGTTTCGTAACTTAGATATAAGATTAAGAGCTTCCAATCCAGATGTAGACTTGCAAAAATTACTTAAAATCTCTGATCTATATATTATTTTGAATTATTTTTAGCTTTTTTGTTCCTTCTAACATAAGACAGAGTTAGTAATGACACAATTAATTATTAGGTTTTTTCTGAATTTAATTGACTTTAGTATTTAAAATCAGTTTAAGCTTTGATAATACTTAATTATTAATTGCGAACTTAATACGAAGTTACAGAAGTAACCGTTTTTCTTTTTATTTACTTATTCCTATTTGCAGTTCTTTGTGCAAAATGCTTAAAACTTGTTTCTAACTTTCTTTGCTCTTGTTAATTTGTTTTAAATTGAATAGTAAAAGCGGCTTAATTTACTGCTACTACGTTACTTGAGCTTACCCTTTCATAGTATTTTATAGTTTAGTCATACCGACTTCAATTTTAAATTTTTCACTTCGTTATAATAAAACATGATTCCGACGAGCCGTCAAAGCGCGCGAACAAGTCTAAACAAGTCCCGTGTCATATGGTCAACAACTATTTTACGAGCACGCAATCTTCCTCTATAACGACGTAGAATATGGCCGCCGTTGCGTGTACGCATCGCGATAATATCGCCGCGCCAGATCTGGACCGCCGACAGCTATCCCGATCTAGATTAGCTAACTGGTTACGGTTCAGATTAAAGTCTAGAATATCTCCATTTTGCATAAGCTTCTATGGCGTAAACACTAAGTTTCGTTTAAATAGGTTTATTGAATGATATAACGATAGTGTTCCCGATTGTAACACGACTGCGAACTGCCGCAGACGCTTCCTAATATTTCCTCATCAAAAACTTTGAAATATGTTTATAAAAGGTTCGCTTAGTACATCATAGACGATTGAGGAAACCTATGTTTAGCAGAAGACAGCAATAGACTGAAATGATCATGATTAAAACACTAGGTAACCAAAAACTATGAGTGTTATCAACAGATTTGTTGGTTATGTAGCTTCTCAATTCAGTATATAAAATGATGTTAACTTATGTACTTACTCAAAGCCTTGTTTATAAGTAAGGTTTATAACTTAACTGAATACTTTTCGCTTCACTATTTCGATATTATTTTGTGGCTTCAAAAACATAAAAGCGACACCTTTCGGCGTCATGTGATATCTTCAATCCTTTTTAAACAAATTTAAACGATTTCTGTACACATATAAAAGTATTATATTTTCTATGTAAATTTAGAAAAATTAATGATATAATATCTTTTATTACTCCCATAAAAATATTATATTTTCTATGTAAATTTAGAAAAATTAATGATATAATATCTTTTATTACTCCCATAAAAATATTTACATCGATCGATACTTTATAAAAGTATTAATAACTTTACACTGCTGGTAAGTCTCTGTTGCTACAGACCGTCTAGGTACCACCGCAGTGACTATTTCTACCGACAAATAGTAGTGTGTAAACATTACTGTGTTCCAGTTTGAATGAGTAAGCTAGAGAAATTACTGGCGTAACGATACTTAACACCTTATGTCTGACGATGAACGCAATGTGGTGCAGTGTATACCATCTTAACTAGCGGCATATATATTACACTAGTGGTAGGTCTCTGTTGCCGGAGACCTTCTGGATGGGTACCATCGCAGCTCCTATTTCAACCGACAAATAGTAGTGTGCAAACATTACTGTGTTCCAGTTTGAATGAGTAAGCTAGTGTAATTACTGGGGTAACGAGACTTAACACCTTATGTCTCAAGGCGACGAGCGCAATGTGGTGCAGTGTGTACCATCTTAACTAGCACCACGTTGTCATGGGCAAGCGTATCACTTACTGATGAACTTACTCGTCTAGTAGAATAAAAAAAAATTAATAGTGTAAGCACATCCGCGGTAAAAAGTTAGTAATCAAATAATACAATTCATACATTTACTAAGACGTATAACATGACAGTTGTTTCAATTTTTTTCCTCAGCACAGGCGCGGCTTGAATGATCCATTACTTAAGTGTGGCATGTTGAAGTTGATTTGTGCATGGTCGATGATATCATTGTTTTAGACCAGCTGATCTTAAGCGTGACCCACTGACCCACTTCGATACGGAGACGTCTCGAAGCGGGCAACACCGAGATAGTGTTTTAATGAATGCGTTGTGTAATATGATAGTATTGTTTTGCGGAAGTGTTCAAAGTTTGATAATGGAAACGGCAATGTTATGATAATAGATATCTCTTAGTGAAGTATTAATATGTAATCTTTATTTATTTAAGCTTTTCGTAACACCTTAAGCTAAGGGTACAAGGGCGGACTTAATGCCGTAAGGCATTTTCTGCCAGTCAACCCAGGGGAAGAAGTAAAGATGGAAAGTAGGTGACAAAACGGAAAAAAGAAAATTATCGACTGAAAACAAATAATAAATACATTACAAAATATACTACACAAAATACATATAATTATATAAATATCTATATATGCTCATATAAAAACAAATAGATAAGATGTAATATAGCATCCAGAACAACACTGATTGTAAAGATTCTTTAAAAGATGAGATCGAATTAATCTTTTGAAAGTATGCCTGTTTGGTGCTCTCTTGATATCATCGGGCAGGGAATTCCAGAGGAGAATAGACTGCACTGTGAAGGAAGAATTAAAGAAATCAGATTTGTGTTGAGGGAAATGAATCTTTAAATGATTAGAAGTACGGCAATCCTGACCAGTAGTTGAGTAGGATTTGAAGTTATCCTTTAGGTACGAAGGGGAACAAGGATCGTTTATAATGGAAAACAATGATACTTTATATATGTATTGTGTATGACTTTATATATGTATTTAAATATATAGTTCTTCTTCTTTATGCTTAATGGCCTCTCTTAAAAGAATTTTGCCAAGATCAAGTCAGTAAATATGTAGTTTATATATCATATAACTGGTGGCAGGTGTCTGTTGCTGCAGACCGTCTATGTACCACCGCAGTATCTACCCCCAAATAGTAGTGCGTAAACATTACTGTGTCCCAGTCTGAATGGCGCTGAAGCTAGTGATATTACTGAGGTAACGAGACAACAATTCATGTCTCAAAGCGACGAGCGCAATGTGGTGCAGTGTATACCATCTTAACTAGCGCCGCGTTGTTATGGGAAAAATGGTTTTAGTTTAAATATCGTCTTTAAATGTCCTATTAAAACTGGTTCAACCGTTTCATAGTTCAGAAAATAACCAACAAAAGTATATATTTGGTCTTTAGGTTAAAAAATCGTGTATACATATATAAATGAAAACTTGGTCATTTGTTATAACAAAGTTCGTACTTTTTGTAATTTGATGACGATTAACAAATTTCATAAAAAAAAATCTAACTAAATTCATTACTAAATTGGCTAAAAGTTTTTTTTTTTTAAAGATATTACTTAAAAGCTTGAAAAAAATACATTGTATAATAACTTGGTCTTTTAACTTTAACTTATACCTCATCGCAGTAGAAGAAATAATATTTTTATTTAGGTTATATTTGGTTGGCGGTCATAATAAGTAATAACAGCAAAGTATGTTACTGATAACACAATGCAAGATCACCGCCTATAAACGCCATTGTTATGAAAAATATGATTTTTGTGTACTACTGTAAAGAGCTGAAATGGATTCAAACAAAAAGACCTTAAGGTCCATTTATATGTTACCTTTGGTGTAAAAAGGAACTGAGTTTTAAAGTGTCGTTTCGAAAATTGATTGTTAAGTCAACGGGAGGGTGTACTTAAACTTTGTTGCGTTATTGTTTAATTTAATATCACTTTATCGAAGTTATTGTGGCGTAATGATGGAGTGCTTGAGCTCAAGGTTCGATTCCGATCAAAAGTGAAATATTATAGTGTACATGAACACAGCTATCACCAGTTCCATTTGTAGTTTTATTACATGTTATAACTACAACATCGTATGATGATAAATGGTACATTAAGTAGACTGCGCTAGTTAAGGTGATATACACCAGGTGGTAGGTCTCTGTTGCCGGAGATCGTCTGGGTGGGTACCACCGCAGCTCCTATTTCAACCGACAAATAGTAGTGTGCAAACATTACTGTGTTCCGGTTTGAAGCGCGCTGTAGCTAGTGTAATTACTGGGGTAACGAGACTTAACACCTTATGTCTCAAGGCGACGAGCGCAATGTGGTGCAGTGTGTACCATCTTAACTAGCACCACGTTGTCATGGGCAAGCGTATCACTTACCATCAGGTGAACGTCTTGCTCGTCTCGTCGCATAGTAATATAAAAAAAAATACACAAAATTGTGCTCGTCGCTGGAGATGTCTTGTTACCACAGTAATTTCAATAGCTACAACGCTTTAGTACTAAAGAAATAGACTTAACATCAGTAAAATAGATTATTTTTATTCGACTACGCGATGAGACGAGTAAGACGTTCCTGATGGTAAGTGATACGCTCGCTCATAACAACGCAGCGCTGGTTAAGATGGTATACACTGCACCACATTGCGCTCATCGCCTTGATATATAACATTAAGACTCGTTACCCCAGTAATTTCACTAGCTATACCTTTAAACTAAAACACAGTAATGTTTTCGCAGTACTGTTTGGCGGTAGAAATAGTCACTGCGGTAGTACCTAGACGGTCTGTAGCCACAGACTTACCAGCAGTGAAAGTTAAGTGAAGTGAGTTGTTGTTAATGTTTTAAAATTCGTTACCATAGTAATTTCTCTATCAACAACACCCATCAAACCGAAACGCTGTCTGCACACTAGTATTAAGCGATAGTATCTAATACTAAAAAATAGTCACCAGCAAAGGAAACAAGTTAAAAATTAATCTTGTCCACAACAACGCTGGTTATAGTACACTGCATCACAACGCGCTCGTCGTTTTAAAACAGAAGGTGTTAAGTATCGTTACCCCAGTAATTTCACTAGCCTACAGAGCTTTTTAAACCGGAGCACAGTAATGTTTGCTTACTACTATTTGGCGGTTGGGATAGACACTGCGGTGGTAACTAAACGGTCGCAGTAAAATTATGCAATAAACTTTAAAGTTCACATCGGCTGCCGGCTACAAGTTAAGCGCGAGTCGTGAAGACGCGTGCAGTAAACTTGAGGCCCTCGTACATTTCACAAAACTTATAGTTTATCGCTCTTGATAAAGATAAAATCGTTAAGGTCACGGGTTCGAGTCGCGGTGGGTACGGACGTCGGGCGGGTCCGATTTATTGTAATTTCGGTGCGGCGCGGTATTATTGCGCTTTGCCGTTGCTCAAACAACTTTTGGTGACCTTTGGCGCACGATATGCTGCATCTTTCACTTTTGGGCACCGTGAGATTTTAATAACAAAACTTAAGAGTTATTTTAAACCTAATTTTTATATTTGCGACGAGACGAAGTTTCACCTGATGGTAAGTGATAAACTTCCCATAACGTGGTGCTAGTTAAGATGGTACACACTGCACCACATTGCGCTCATCGCTTTATACATAAGTTGTTAAGTCTCGTTACCCCAGTAATTTCACTGGCTTACAGCCATTCAAACCGGAACACAGCAATGTTTGTACACTACCTAGATGGTCTCCGACTACAGAGACCTACCAGCAGTAAATTTAATTTTAAATGTGTTACTGCCCTTAACAATGATATATATACACAGCAATAAATTAAGCTCAACGCTTAAATAAAGATGTATTTCATTATATCGCAACGCTCTTTGAACAAGAATACAGTAATGTTTGCACTTTACTGTTTGGCGGTAGATTAGCTGTGCAGCAGTTAAATTTAACTTTACTTTATAATCAATTATCTATAGTTCTCTTCAAATCATAAAAGATAACAGTCAGAAATAGTGTAAAAATTCTTCTGTAACTTATCTGATAGAAGATCCGCTTGAATACTTATTTTCTGCGTGAAATAAACAGTTTACTGCTTACCTGAAACAAAAATTAATCATTACTTACATGATAACCACAACATCAATAATCGTACTTTAAGTTTACCACATGACTTTAAGTGTCGATGTGGTCTGTGGTGGTGAAGCGCGTTAACCTACTAACTCTTCAAACATTATTTCCTTATCAAAGTTTGTGTTAAATGATTTTTTTGTGTTACAACAATTCACTAGATTATCCTATGAAAAGAAATGATAAAGGACTTAACTTAAACTTCACGTGATATTAAGTGTTAATAAGGCTATTGTTAATGAAATGTGCTCCTCTAGAATAATTTATTGATATGAATATGAGGATGATATGAATCTTACTGCTGGTAGGTATCTGTTGCCGGAGACCGTCTAAGTACCACCGCTGTGTCTGTTCATACTGCGTGTGCAAACATTACTGTGTTCTAGTTTGAAGAGTACAGCTAGTGAAATTACTGGGGTAACGAGATATATGTCTCAAGGCAACGAGCGCAATGTTGTGCAGTGTATACCATCTTAACCAGCGGCGTTGTTATGGGCAAGCGTATCACTTACCATCAGGTGAACGACTCTAATAACCTTAATGTTACTAGACACACAGTAAAATGGACGGCTAAACTGCTAATTTCCTTCTTATCTATCGGTTAAAAACTAGGTAATTTACTATCGCCTTACAGCGCAAGTTAAGTTTTAATGATCGTGAACGAATGTATTGTTACAAACTGGTCCGCGACCATTCAGGAAGCAGCGAAACGAAGCAGCGGCCGCCACTTACACCGTTGCGCAACCACTCGTCTTATTTACGACATTGATTGTCGCGCACCCCGTTGACATTTAACTGGACAGGCTAACTTACGTAAGCAGCTACTTATCAATGAAAGTGACCTTTCGCAACCACTTTCGCGTTTAACGCAAAAATTGTGGCGCTCTAAAAAAATTATATCAATTACTTGTACGAAGACTGTTTTATATCATATATAGAAAGTAAACTTATAATTGAACATACTTATGTAAGAAATGTAGCCGTGATAGCCTAGTGGTTTGAAAGCCAGCCTTCCAATACGAAGGTACCGGGTTTGAATCCGGCCTGCACCAATGAATTTTTCAATTTATGTGCAGTTAGCATAAAAACACCAACTAATATCACGTGGTTTGACGGTGAAGGAAAACATCGTGAGGAAACCTGCATATCTACGTCATGATCATCCGTGCTCGCACTAGTGTGTGAAATGGAGAAGGCAATGGCAAACCACTCCATTATAACTTCCAAGAGAGTCGTCGTGTATTTCAATAAAAACATGATGACCACGACCCTCAGTCATGAGGAAATACGACTTAGAATGTAAGAAATAAGGTTATGTAAGAAACGGTTATAGATAAGAAATCTTACTACACTTACTAATGATATTAGTGATATGGTTAATAAATTTGTGAGCTTTTTTTATTTTTCGAGACGTTCACCTGATGGTAAGTGATACGCTTGCTTATAACAACGTGGCTGGTTAAGATGGAGTACATTGCACCACATTGTCGCCTTAAAACATAAGATGTTAAGTCTCCTTACCCCAGTAATTTCACTAGCTTACAACTGTTTGTCGGTAGATATAGGAGCTGAGGTGGTACCTAGACGGTCTTCGGCCACAGAGACCTACCAGCAGTAAGTAAAATCAAAACCGTCAAACGCTTCTTTATTCGACTGTTCAAGATAAGTCTTAGTAATTTTAAGAAGTATAGCAATCATGTATATATTATATAATCTAAGTTTAGTTATTATATATGCATTGCGGCTGTTTTGTAACATATATTGCGCGCTGAAAAGATTTTAGAGCGAGTATCACTGAAATCAGTTTTAACTGAATCATCTTAATTTAACTTATTTTGCGAGAATCTGTAAAATTTTTGAAAAGTATCCTGGTGAAGGTCTGAGACTACGATCGCAGGTCCTCTAATTTAATGACCTGAAGGTTACTAGTAAATCTCATTTCAACTTGTTTTTAACTCTCTCTGAACATATACTCCCGGACACATCATCGGCCCACTGTTAATGTTTAAAGTTTCGTCAGTGTCTAGCTAAAAAAAAAATGTTAGGTGGAGCAATAGGTTTTAATGCAGTTTTGAAGCAGATTTATTGGTCAACCCTTAGGTAAGTTTTTTTTTAATTTCGAATTAATTTGACCTGCAAAAGTGCTACAGCTTGGGCGGCAATTTCAGGCTGAGAATCCTTATTTTTTGGTCAAAACCGGCTCAAATTTTAGATTAGTCTTTTTATGGAACCAATAATCGGAAACATCAATAAAGAAATCTAACTTTTGCGAAATATAAAAAGTTTTCTCCACCATTTCGTTTATTTTTCATAGTCCTGAATTCGAAATAAAAAAAACATACCTAAGGATTAATAGGAAAATCAGCTTTAAAACTGCATTAAAACTTATTGCTCCACCTAAGATTTATTTTTAGCTAGGGACCGTTAAAACTTAAAACACTAGGTGGGCCGATAGATGTGTCCGGGAGTGTAAAGCAGAAATAATTTTCTTTGTAACCCAGAATGCCTTCTATGCTTATCTTAAGTTCAAGTTATAAATCAGTTTAGCTTTTCGCTCTCCTTCTATTGAAACATGTCCACTAACAAACTTCTCCAATTTTGAAGTTGTGACGATGTAAATGAGAACTCTGCATCAGTTAACTATTACAGTTGAGGTTATAAATAATGGTTAGCAGTCGCGGAGGGCCTGAGGTCCGTATCCAGGCCTTGGACGCGTCCGGCGTGCCTTATCATCGACTAAGGAATACAATAGCACTATCGCGCTTGTGAAATTACTGAAAACTGTAAAATTGACGACTTTTTTAGTATTACTGTTAAGAAAACTTGCGGTATGATTTAATACTAATGAATTCTTTTGTTATTACCGCGACGATTTCATTTATAAACCCCGACGAAAGTTAATGGTTTAAATATAGTTTTTAACGCGTGTATATGTATGTCTGTAGCACTGTAGCTACAAAATCACTACAACAATTTTACCGATTTTCTTTGACGTAGCGACCGAGACGTTCACTTAACGCAATATCGCTCTACTTCGGAGGGACGACTTTACATCGATCCCTCCGCAAGGCGGGCCCGATTCTCGGGCGTCGATCGAGGGTCGCGGAAGAACTGAAATGTTATCCCGTGACCCTCGAATTTATATGTTGACTAGGCGGGAAGCGCTGGGGTTTTAGTGGGTAAGCATACACAACACCTTTGCAGTCCCACATAACCGCCGGGCCCGTGCCCGGGGTATGCGTAAGGCATTTCCCCAGCCAGAACAAAAAAAAAAAAAAAAATATCGCTCTACTTAGGATGGTATACACTGCACCACATTGCACTCGTCGCTACAGACATAAGTTGTTAAGTCTCGTTACTGCTGTAATTTCACTAGCTCATAACACCTTCCAAACCGGAACACAGTAATGTTTGAACACTTCTTTGGCGGTTGAAACAGGAGACCTAACAGCAGTTGATTTTAGTTATTCGCGTACTAGATTTATATTTATGTATATTAAAATCTATATATTAGTATGTATGAATTAATTCGTTGAAGTATTAAAAAAAATATTTGAAAAGACACATGGCTCATCGATGCCCCTAATTAAACACTTCCGGTTAGCGCCACGTGCGCCGGGTGATGGGTGCGCACTGTATACACACATCCGGCGTTTTATTAGAGGGTGATCAAGGAATTATTTACTGTGAATTACTTCAGTCAATAAGAAAAGCTTTTTGTAAACACAATGAGCACTTTACCTGAATTTCACGTGAAGGTAAGTGACAGAAGAACTGACGATAGATATACTGTATATGTATTCACGGAATCGAACTCGTTACTTTACTATAAAGCAGTTAAGATGGGTAGAACATATAACAAACAATACTAATTTATACAAAAGGAAAACGTTATTCATAAACAAATTTAATTTTATATAATAAATGTTATTTGGTCATGGATACCAAATAAAACAGCGTTACTTAAGACGCGTCACTCATCAGTGAGATGTTTATGTATAAGTTTTCAATATTCAAATAATTTTACTGTATTTTAGTAAACTGCATTCATTTTATAGACTAGAAATCGCAGCTCGTATATCTACCGCCAAACAGTAGTACTATCTTGTAGTTTGAAGAGCGTTGTAGCTAGTGAAATTAAAGTAAAGAGACATCTTATCGTATCATCCTAAGTAGCGCGTTTTTTGAGCGAGCGTATCACTTACCATCAGGTACACATCTTATAGTAATGTAGCTATTAGTTTTCAGTGAATCTATCAAAGCTATTTTAATATTTTATAGTTTTTTTCCAAGCTGTAACTATCCCACTTGAATAGCACATGTCCAAAGATGAAGTTCGTTGCGGGTTCAATGTACAACGTACATTCAAGTGGTTAGCTCGATATAATTATTTGCACAGATGTAGATGTTTATTTAATGTGTTGCCATGTGCCCTCGCGTGTTTACACGTCCAGAGACCCCCAGAGATCTCTTCACAAATTTATCTTCTGTTTCCCACAACCATCACCAGATTATTTTTATTTCATTTTACGAGATGAGCGAGATGTTCAGCTGATAGCAAATGATACGCTTGCCCATAACGTGAAGCTAGTTAGATGGTATACACTGCACCACATTGCGCTCGTCGCCTTGAGACATATGCTGTTAAGTCTCGTTTCCCCAGTAATTTCAATAGCTCACATTGCCCTTCAAACCGGAACACAGTAATGTTTGCATACTACTGTTTGGCGGTAGAAATAGGAGCTGCGGTGGTACATAGACGGTCTTCTGCAACAGAGACCTACTACCAGTAAATTACTACTACTATTTACTATTAAGTAATTTCATTAATCACCGCACCATTTAAACTGGTAGACAGTAATCACAATGAAACGTGTTTAAGGATACCTTGTCTTTTGGGAAGTAAGTTTACTTAATCAAAGTAATATCGTATTAGTAAGTAGATATTTAGGTTCTTTTTATTATAAATCCTTCTACCTCCCCTCATACAGCAGGTAAAAGTCTGTATCTTCTTCTTTAAAAGACCAGGTCATATTTAATCAGAGACAGTTATCGCGACAGACTCATTCAATCCTTCAATCACACTAAGTAATAATTACTTTCACCTGATGTCCTTGACGAATCTGAATGATATTAGCTCTTAAGTGATTTAGTCTGTAGTTTAGAATGTTGATATAGTCTTAAGATATAAAGAGTACGATGGGATTGATATGCTCCTTCGGGGCAAAAATCCCAAAACTAAAATAATAAAAAAAAATATTACTTCCAACTGTATTCATTATAAAATAAGCTTTATTATTATTAAACGTTACAGTCAATGTTAAAGTTTACTATATGCCAGTAATATATACAAAAGAAACGGTAACGGCAACAGGGAAGCGAACCTCAGTTAAATTAGTTCAGTAAACTGCGTTTATTGGTAAAATATGCTCCATAAAGTTTAACGGCGGACCGTTAAAATTTTTCCGTTTCAACATTCAAGCTGCAATTGGAAATGGGCTTTATTGTCTGTGCTGTATGGTCTAAAGTATAAGTTACACATTGTCCAGCGAACAGGTCCGTTTGAAACAAAAAGTTACACTTTTATCGCTGCACCGTGCAATTCTGTTAAATAAATCTAAAGTCGGTTACTACAAGAAATGTATCATATGAACTGTTTAAAATCAATATCTTAATTCTAGAACTGTTCTAGAATCTTATTCCGTCTCTTTGCTAAATATATTCGCATCTCTTCTGAAAGTTTTATTGATAGGTCCCTCTTAATGCAGACCGACTAGGTAGATATTACAGTTCCTATTTCTACCGCCAAACAGTTGTGTGTAAATATTACTATGTTCAAGTTAGAAGGATGTTGTAAGCTAGTGAAATTACTGGGTTAACGAGACTTAACATAAGTCTTAAGACGACGATCGCAATGTGGTGCAGTGTATACTATCTTAACTAGCGTCTTGTTATGGGCGAGCGTATCACTTACCATCAGGTGACCGTCTTGTTCGTCTCGTTTCTTCGTTGAATATAAAAAAATCCTGGATGGTCGAAAGTTCAGTTAAACACACTAACCAATATCGGTAAATTTTATTTCAGTTAAACTATATTTTTTAACTGAACTATCACAAATCAACTGCACGCACCAATGTCCGCCGCACTACTACCCCGCGCATCTCAATACGACCGCTTTCATACTCAACAATCATTTTAACAACTATACTCATACATAGATTCTTATTTATATCATTATTCACTCAATTAACAATTTATTATAATTAAAAGAGACCTATTTAATAATAATTCAAGACAAATGCTGCTAACATATATAAAAATTCTGAAGAAAATAACGCAACTGAAATGGCGATGGACAGGACACATGATTAGAGAAAGCTGAACAAATGGACTAAAGTCATAACGGAATGGTATCCACGAGATGGCAAAAGAAAAAGAGGTAGACAAGTAAAAAGGTGGGTAGGTGATATTAAGGTTATTGGAAGGACATTTTGGACAAGAAAAGCGGAAAATCGATAGGAATGGAAAGGGCTGGAAGAGGCCTATGTGTCACAAGACACGCTAATTATTAAGCGGAGAAACCCACAAAAATAAAAAAAATTATTTAAATGTAAAAAAAATACTGTGTTATGATTAGCAATAAAGGCTTTATTATTATTATATAAAAATGCATAAATTTTACTAAAGAAATTTATATGTCAAAATACAAGTAAACAATTATTTTTTTTCAATACATTTCGTTTAAAGTAAACGAAGCTGATTATATTGACAGCGCGGCAAGTGATAATTTATTTACTTGTTTACAATTCCCTTTCACCGAAACAGCTGAAGTAAACATATGGAAAGTAAGTAATAATTTAAGTTCGATAAATATTATTTTAATATTTTATCGCCTCAACATTTTATATAAGTTACAATCGAATCCGACTATAAAGTATCAATGTTTTATTTAATACTGCTGCTTTACTGGTAGCTTACTGTTGCAGGAGACGGTTTAAGTATCACCGCTGCTCCTGTTTCAGCCGACAGAAAAAAAGATGTAAACATTACTGTGTTCCGGATTGAAAGGAGTTATAAGCTAGTGAAACTACTGGGGTAACGAGACTTAAAAACTAATGTCTCAAGCGACGAGCGTAATGTGGTGTATATACTTTCTAGAGCAAATAATAATACTTATTAGTATTTGATTACGAATTAAACTAAAAACAAACGTAGTCTTAAGTCATGATCAATTTTTTGTTGATTATATCAAGAGATTGAATAAAAGCAAACCCATTAATGTTTCATGTTTATTTTAATTGATGCAAACACAGAAAAAACGGGATAGTTTATATAATTTATGCAAAATATACAACACGATTACCAACTACAATGTAGGTTATAATTATTCAACTAAACAGTAAATATTTACTATTTACTTATCCGATATATAGATATGAGTTTGTATTATACAAATATTACTGTGCTTTCACTAACAGCTTATTAAAAAGTTTACTGGAGAAATTGGACGTACGTATGAAAGAGTTTAAGAATAAGAAAAACTGAATTTCAACTCTAGTTAGGATATTCACAACACCCTATTTTTAATTTTCTAGTTCTAGTAATATCTAGTATTTGATTGTTAGAATAATTTTGCGGTATATGGTACAAGGTATTAACTGGGTCTCTTATCTACAACACATTATGATTCAAGTTAAAGTTACGTCATGAACGCAAAAAATTCAAGAGCTCTTTACACAGCGCTCTACTTAACCGGTCGAGTATGAAGTGATTTTTTTTTATTTCATATCATTTAACTCAGCTTTTATCAGCACAGTTGGCTTTAAAAGGCGATGTGTTAATTGGTTGGGTTGTCAGCGGCGTGTAGTGAATTCGAATCCCGTACAGAAGTCGGTTAACTTATTGATTACAGCCATTTATAAAGTTTCTTGTCTGAAATTTGTTTGTAATAAACAGTTTTAGGGCAACTATAGAAACTGTTTATTTGTTTAATACAAGCTTGAATAACGGAGATAATAATATTGTAAATCTTACAGCTGTCAACAAATCACAAGTTTAGTAATCTAAGCGAAGACTTATTCATAATCATTAAGTTGAATTAAAAAGAAGCGTTTGGCACTAATAAAAAAGATGTACTTAAAAGCACAAAACGGCGAATAAACTTAAAACAGAACCGGCCGTTTGAGAGAGACATCGAACCCGGGACAATGGCCCATTCGCCGACTGGTTACGGCCGTTATCGCGCGGACAATGGAGCGGTGACCGTCGGTTAATAGACACGTAGCAGGCGACAGCAATTATCTCGTATTTATCCCGCCGCTCAAACAAATCATTCACGGCTATCGGTTCAGCCGATAACGGAACCGAATCCATCGTGAAACGGCTTCATAATTATTTCACAGTTTTAATGATTCGTATCGAGCGTGAATGAAGTGTTACATTCAAATAAATGGTGAATATGTATTTGATTTTGTTACTTGTTTATATGACGGCGCGATCGCGTTGTAAAATCATTTCATTGTTCTTCTTCTTCTAAGTCGAATTTCCTCATGACTGAAGGTCGTGGTCATCACGTGAAAATGAAACACACGACGACTTACTTGGCAGTTATAATGGAGTGGTTTGCCATTGCCTTCTCCATTTCACATACTAGTGATGGTCATGACATAGATATGCAGGGTTCCTCACGATGTTCTCCTTCACCGCCAAAGCGCGTGATATTAGTTGGTGTTATACTAACTGCACATAAATTGAAAAATTCATTGGTGTTAGCCGGATTCGAACCCGGTACGGCAGTGGAAGGCCGGCGTTTAAATCACTAGGCTATCAGGACTCATTTGATTGTTGGAATTAATTAAATATCAGCGCGAATATCTTTTGAAATCGTCTGTTCGTTAAAATTTCATTAATTATGATTTTAAGTTCAATGTAAAGATGACACAGTCGCGCTCTTCCGCCGAACTGTACACACCTCTAAATAAGTTGTTACGTTGACTGACAAATGTTAGGTAATTCAGCAAAAATACGTTATATTGGACAAAAGGCAATCCCAATGATGTTAATGGTGCTTACACTGCTGATATCATGTTTTCTTTTAAACAGTTCCGGAGCTAGTGCCCCTACATATATATAACTTAACTAATTCTCTTTCTCTGCAAGTTTCACCAGGTGGTAGGTCTCTGTTGCCGGAGACCGTCTGGGTGGGTACCACCGCAGCTCCTATTTCAACCGCCAAATAGTAGTGTGCGAACATTACTGTGTTCCGGTTTGAAGGGCGCTGTAGCTAGTGTAATTACTGGGGTAACGAGACTTAACACCTTATGTCTCCGGCAACGAGCGCAATGTGGTGCAGTGTGTACCATCTTAACTAGCACCACGTCATGGGCAAGCGTGTATCACTTAGCATCAGGTGAACGTGTTGCTCGTCTCGTCGCAAAGTAGTATAAAAAAAAAAGTTTCTGTAAACGCAATTTTAAATCTTGTTATGGACGGACCATGGGATAGCTAATCGACTAAATCTCACAATCATCTAATTAAAATTTACTGGTAGCTAGTTAATTACAGTGCTGTAACATTTCCTTTATTTGATGAATCGACAAAGATGTTTATTTTACGTTAATTAATAACTAGCGCTAGTTAGGATGATAAACACTACACTAAAATGTGCTATTATCTTTGAAACACTAGATACATAATGACTGAGTGCCAGTAATAAAGACTAGTCTAGTATTTCGTCAGGCCCAATGTTTACTAACACAAAGAGCCGTTCCGCATATTAAACGCGCTTCACACAGAACCAGTTTCTTCTTTACTGTCAAGTGCGATCCGATCGATAATTCGTTCGTAATGATGTTAGGTGTCACATTAGTCACGCGTGGGTTTTAAATAAGTAAGCCACAGGTTCAATTCTGAATTGTAGCTTAGCTAATTTAGTCGTAGACACTTGAAATAACTGCTAATAGTTATAATAGTAGTATAGAAAGTAGTTAAAATTGGAGAATATCCAATGCACAAAACAGTTTTAACTTACCAAACATAGTTTTTATACATATAAATACCTATAAACCAAATTAAACATCTAGTTATTTCTTTCTCAGATTTATTAGTAAGTTAGTAAAATAAAAATTACGACTACGAAATACCTATAGGGGTGGTTTTTTTTCAAAAAAAAAACAGGGTTATTTACGAAGTCTTCTTATTATGGCCGCAAAACAGCAAATGCGAGAAAGCCTTGCCACTTTCTAGAAAAGGCTTGAATAGAGCCGGTTTGTTATTTAGACTCCAGGGTTATTAAAAACACACCAAAGGAGAAAACCTAGAAGTTTTTAGTAATTGAAAATCCCGCATTGCTTTAATTTCCTCCTGAAGCAGAATACAATAAAGATGGGGAGTAAATATGTAGTTTAACCTAGTATTTCTTCTTTTTTTTTTATATACTAATATGCGACGAGACGAGCAAGACGTTCACCTGATGGTAAGTGATACGCTTGCCCATGACAACGTGCTGCTAGTTAAGATGGTACACACTGCACCACATTGCGCTCGTCGCCTGAGACATAAGGTGTTAAGTCTCGTTACCCCAGTAATTACACTAGCTACAGCGCCCTTCAAACCGGAACACAGTAATGTTTGCACACTACTATTTGGCGGTTGCAATAGGAGCTGCGGTGGTACCCACCCAGACGGTCTCCGGCAACAGAGACCTACCACCTGGTAAACTGTTACTCATATCTGATATAATAATATAAATAGATTGAGTACATAATATAGTACTCTATGTTCTTGTATGTGTATGTTCTTTCATAGATTTCAGTGAACATAATAAATTAATATCTAAACCCATCGTATTGTATGAGTTGAATGATCAAACATGCAACTTTACGACAGTGCCATCGCCCAACACTAGGTGTACAGTGTTCATTAACGCTCCCTGCACCGTGAAAATTTACGGTTAAATTCCTATTAATTAACGCTTTAATTTAGCATCTATCGGTTTTAGCCGTTCCGTTAGCCGCGTGGGCCTGGGTGTTGCCTAATCCATGAATGGACTGCGACAAGTCCGCCCACGGCCGCGCTCTATCAATGAGCGGCGGCCTGCCCGCGTCCGCGTCCGTAAGCGAATGTATGTTACGAAATCCACCAAAGCGGCCGTGCTTAACCGCTCCACTTACCCTACACTTGTTACTTTGTGTTATCAAGTGATATATTTATGAAGGATTGGAACTGTATGGAATGTAAGCAGGTTGTAAGGAGATAGCGTGAACCAAGAAGGATGGAAGCGAATTAAAAAGCAAAGGGAAAAACAATGGAAGGACAGTGTCAGAGCGACAACGTGAACGAGAGGATATAGAAAAGCGTGGTGGTGATTGCGTGGATTGCTGGTTTAGATCACGACGCCTAAATCCCACATTTATATAATATCGCCGCATATAGAAGGCGAGACGTAAGACATTAAAGACTAATGAAATAAGAGATCTACTGGCAGTATGTCTTTATTGCTGGTGGCCGTCTAATTACCACCGCAGCTCCGGTTTGAAAAGCTCTGAAAGCTAGTGAAATTACTGGGGTAACGAGACTTAACTAATGTCTCAAGACGATGGGCGCAATGTGGTGCAGTGTATACCATCTTAATTTGCGGCGCATTATGAGAAAGCGTATCATTTACCATCAGTTGAACGTCTTGATCGTCTCGTCACTTTGCAGTATAAAAAAATTGAAGAGAGATGTAATAAGTTAAGACCTGAGAAAAGGAATAGAGGGAGATGAAAGAAATACTATTCGATACGTCAGTGATTTATGGTAATTATTATTAAAGGTCAGTGAAGAGGTCTTAGTTGTAAACAATAATGAAAGCGTACGAATTAACGATATAAATAAAAGTGAAAATCTTTGCGAGTTAGAATGAGCCGTGAATTTTTACGACGGGCAACATTAGTGTATCGCTAACGAACTATAAATTTAATTGTTAGTATATAAACACCGCGTGTGAACGGGGCCGGGGGCCATTAAACGGCTGTATTGAGATAGAAAATGCCACGAGATGATATTTCTTATTTGCTTTAATCTCGAAATCGTCGACTTTCACCCGATCGTTAGATTGAAGTGAATGCTCGGTGCAGCGGCCGTTTCTAATTAAGCATTACGCTAACTTAATTTTAAACTTGATAAATACCATTTGTTACAAAATGAATTTTAATGTTAACTGGCGTTATAAGGTTGTACTGTTTGATGTTAAACTTTAGTTTTTTAAGGATTTTTGATATAACTTTTAGTCGATAACAGTTATCTCGGAAACAGACTGAAAACAAAACAAACATAACCTAACGATGTGGAAGTTAGTAACTGTCTACATGGCGCATTGGCTAACAGCTTGTTATTAACACGAGGGTTTAATTCTGAAGCTACATGTATGTCTACCTGGCATTTTATTGGTGGAAGCTTCGTATTGTAAATCTTCAGTAAAAGCCTCTCTATGTTCCGGCTGTCAAAATATGAGAGCTGAAGTATTATGATCGAACACACACTACTATCTACGATCCTCTCACTTATTATATGAAATTAAGGTCAAGTCCACCACGTTATTAAATTCGACATCTACATAAAATTTTAAAATTGAAAAACTAAAGTTCATAGAGGCTTCAAAGGAAAATTATCGAATTCCTAGTCTTTATTATTTATGAAATTTTCTAGTAAACACGTTTGTAATAGGTAATCAGCACAAACCTCAAGATCTTTTAATTAAACACTAAGCTAAGAAAAGCGGTTTGTAAACAAGCGCCGCCGACTGTACCGGCGGGGAACTTTCCCAGTTCAATTCAGAGCTTTCGATTGTAATGATCACTGTACTTCGACGCTATTTTAACTGCGACTTTCATACATACAATTATTCTCTTATAAACCAGGAAGAGAATATAATTTTTAAAACTGTACTTTTCTTTTAAAAAACTTCGTCAATATCAAACTATAAGCGATAAAGTGAAATTGAGTTTCAGACAAAATATAGAAAATGTAGTCTCCATTTTAAAGTCCTGTTCTTCACTGTATTTTAATTGAATTTAAATCAAACTATAATTTAAGTAATATTCATTATCTTCATATATATTGGACCTCTTTCAGACGGAGTTTAATGATAAATAGGATAATGATGGTGAAGTGTGGTAGGTCTCTGTTGCCGGAGACCGTCTGGATGGGTACCACCGCAGCTCCTATTTCGACCGCCAAATAGTAGTGTGCAAACATTACTGTGTTCCGGTTTGAAGGGCGCTGTAGCTAGTGTAATTACTGGGGTAACGAGACTTAACACCTTATGTCTCAAGGCGACGAGCGCAATGTGGTGCAGTGTGTACCATCTTAACTAGCACCACGTTGTTATGGGCAAACGTATCACTTACCTTCCGGTGAACGTCTTGCTCGTCTCGTCGCAAAGTAGTATAAAAAAAAAAAAAAAAGTGTGCTTGCTCAGTAAAATCTTATTTTTATATGAAGACAGTATAAATGAATCACCCATAATCTAAACTCTACAAAAGTCAACGGAATCGAACCATACACATCTATTATAAAGCAAACGGGTAATCTTCTAGAAGTTTTTTTTATTCTACCATGTGACGAGACGAGCAAGACGTTCACATGATGGTAAGACGTTCATAACAACGTGGCGGTGGTGATATGTAAATATACAGATTAACATACATAATTAAAATAACATACAAGAATAATATATTCTTCTCAATCGTATGTCGTAGTCAAGAAGATTATAGCATCGTTATAATACAGGCAATTTTAAGAGTTTATTATAAGCGAAATGATTTTATCCTACTAGACGACGTCACAAGCTAGACGTTCACCTGATGGTTAAGATGGTATACACTGCACCACGTTACGCTCGTCGACTTGAGACATGCAGTCAAGTCTCGTTACCCCAGTAATTTCACTAAAAACACATTTCTTTCTTTATATTTCTATACCTATAATTTTTTATGCTAGATTGCCACCTACCACATCTCACCTCGCCAAAGGTTGGCTGGTAGAGAATGCCTTCAGGCAATAAGCCCGCCTTTTGTATTCCTGATGTTGTACAATAAAGAATAAATAAATAAATAAAAACAGTATTTACTATTTTTATTCATTGCTTATAAAATATAATAATAGTTATCACCATTTGCCATCACGTGCCATTGATAAATAGAATAGATATGCGTGAAAAATATCTAAAGCCTGTATACGTTTTCGCTGAAGCCTTCAGATGTATTACGGTCGTTAAAAAGGCAGCGCCGGCTGACGGTGATATTTGAATAGGCTATAGCCTGATAGGCCATTGGAGGTGTCCATCAATACCCGTTGTCGACGAACATATCCATTGTAACGTTAACGCAAAGTTACGTAACCACTTGCCCGAAGTAATACCCACGTTTAAAGGTACTACCATTTTCAAATTAGTCTCTCTACAGTCTAAAACTTAAACCGTAACATATAAAATATAACTTCATCATTATACACTCCCGGACACATCTATCGGCTCACCTAGTGTTTAAAAGTTTTAACGGTGCCTAACTAAAAATAAATGTTAGGTGGAGCAATAAGTTTTAATGCAGTTATAAAGCTGATTTTTTGGTCAACCTTTATGTATGTTTTTTTTTAAGTTTGAATTCAGGATTATGAAAAAAAAACGAAAATTCGAGTTTGTTCATTGTTTTCAACGACCCAAGAATGGAGAAAACTTTTTTATTTCGCACAAGTTGGATTTTTTGATGTGTCCGATTATTGGTTCCATAAAAAGGCAAATCTAAACTTAGAGCCAGTTTTGACCAAAAAATATGGATACTCTGCCTGAAATTGTCGCCCAAGTTGTAAAACTTCTGCCGGCCAAATCAATTCGAAATTACAAAAAAAAAAAAAAAAAACATCGCAAGTACTTAAGTCCAAATAATTGAATACAAACCCACATATAGTTAAAATTTATTAAAGCTTTTTAAACCTTACTACTATTAATGATTTATAATATTAATTAATCTTTTATGATACAGCTACTGCTTTGCAGTAGACACTAGACATATTATGAATAAAGTAACTAAACTGATAAACTATAGCTTAACGAAGAGGACATTCATCTAATGGCCACACGTCTACAACAATATGGCACTTGTTAGTATCATAAACTCCATAATGTGATCCCTACTTTGAAACAGTAAATATTAAGTTAAATGTTTTAAATATTATTTTAAGCACCGCACCCGGTAATTATCTTATAAAGCCTATTGTTGTTGTATGTGTCACTAAAAATTAGGTGAACGTTTTGCTTATAACAGTGTACTGTTTTTATATAATTTTAAAATAACTTAAACAGCGAGGGAGTGGAACAGTCTGCCGGCGTCAGTGTTTCCGTCCAGGTATGATGTGGGGGTCTTCAAAAAAAGAGTGAACAGGCTTCTTCTAGACTAGTGTGCTTTACCACCTAGATTACATCGCCGCTTACCATCAGGTGGGATCGTAGTCAAGCACTAGTCTATTCTAAATAAAAAAAAAAAAAAAAACATCGCAAGTACTTAAGTCCAAATAATTAAATACAAACCCACATGTAGTTAAAATTTATTACAGCTTTTTTAAACCATATTATCATTAATGATTTATAATATATTAATTAATCTTTTGTGATATAGCTACTGCTTTGCAGTAGACATTAAACATACTATGAATAAAGTAACTAAATTGATAAACTATAGCTTAATGAAGAGGACATTCATCTAATGGCCACATGTCTACAACAATATGGCACTTGTTAGTATCATAAACTCCATAATGTGATCCCTACTTTGAAACAGTAAATATTAAGTTAAATGTTTTAAATATTATTTTAAGCATCCTACCCGGTAATTATCTTCTAAAGCCTATTATTGTTGTACGTGTCACTAAAAATCAGGTGAACGTTTTGCTTATAACAGTGTACTGTTTTTATATAATTTTAAAATAACTTAAACAGCGAGGGAGTGGAACAGTCTGCCGGCGTCAGTGTTTCCGTCCAGGTATGATGTGGGGGTCTTCAAAAAAAGAGTGAACAGGCTTCTTCTAGACTAGTGTGCTTTACCACCTAGATTACATCGCCGCTTACCATCAGGTGGGATCGTAGTCAAGCACTAGTCTATTCTAAATAAAAAAAAAAAACATCGCAAGTACTTAAGTCCAAATAATTGAATACAAACCCACATATAGTTAAAAAAATAATAATTAAGTTAAATGTTTTAAATATTATTTTAAGCACCGCAGCCGGTATTTATCTTATAAAACCTATTATTGTTATAGGTATCACTAAAAATTAGGTGAACGTTTATATATATATGTTAATATATATAAAACGTTCAGTATTATAACAGTGTACTGTTTTTATATAATTTTAAAATAACTTAAACAGCGAGGGAGTGGAACAGTCTGCCGGCGTCAGTGTTTCCGTCCAGGTATGATGTGGGGGTCTTCAAAAAAAGAGTGAACAGGCTTCTTCTAGACTAGTGTGCTTTACCACCTAGATTACATCGCCGCTTACCATCAGGTGGGATCGTAGTCAAGCACTAGTCTATTCTAAATAAAAAAAAAAAACATCGCAAGTACTTTTAAGTCCAAATAATTGAAAACAAACTCACATATAGTTAAAATTTATTACAGCTTTTTTAAACCTTATTACTATTAATGATTTATAATATTAATTAATCTTTTGTGATATAGCTACTGCTTTGCAGTAGACATTAAACATACTATGAATAAAGTAACTAAATTGATAAACTATAGCTTAATGAAGAGGACATTCATCTAATGGCCACATGTCTACTACAATATGGCACTTGTTAGTATCATAAACACCATATTGCGATCCCTACTATGAGACTGAAAATATTAAGTCTCGTTCACCCAGTAATTTCACTAGCTACACTTCAAACCGGAACACAGTAATATCAGCGTTCACGTTTTACAGCAAGTAAGTGTAAAATAGATGTAATAAATGTATCAGTTAATTCTGTTGCTTAATCCATAAGCTTGTAGTTTCACGTCAATAGATCTAACATAAGCTATTTGTATGTAACTTGGATTTAAAATAGACTAGTTGATTTAGAGAATATAGATATTTCTAGTATTCTAGACTGTTTTAAATGTTACATCAAAATCTGATCTAGGATACATTGGTCCGTGTTAGGGTATACACTTGCAAAATAACTTAAAATACTTTTGTCTTTACTTCTTTGAACAGCTTTTTGTCGAAGATGTTTAATAGCTCAGGCCTTCAATTGATTTTTGTTGTAATTAAAGTTTAAGTTACATACAATTTTGTTTTACTCATAATTTCTTCGGGCCTTCTTCATTCCGTACTGTCTATTAAGTTAAAGATTTTTGAAAACAAAAATAACTTTTTTACAATTGAAATTATAATTTTTAAATGTATCTAAGAAAATATATGATTTTTTAAAGTAGCTCTCTGATATTTAAGGCTTTTTTATCCTGTCATTTACTGTTTCAAGTTCATTACATTACTCATATATGATTTTACCAATGCTATCATATCTATCATTACTTAAAAAACTAATACACATTTACATATGTATATTTAAAATGGTATTTACTTGCTATTATTTCTATTATTAACATAGCTTAAGATAATATTTGATATATTTCTGATTTATTTTCTATTAGTTAATATAATCTCTGTCTATTTGTGACTTGCTTAAAGTCATACCGCAACTTCAAGTCAGTATTATTGTTTACTGTGCTACTTACTATATAGTAAGCATTTGTTTATTTGAGACATCAATAAAGGTGGGCCAATAAGTGTTCCGATGTTTAGCACCTATTTTTGTTTCTGAATGAAAAACTTTGAATCTGATTTTTGATTATGTTCATTTGAACCTTTAGAATTTTATTGGTCAAGTCGAGACATCATCGGCCAAATGGACGCCGCCACAATTTGGTGATTCAATTTGGGCTTTCAATAGGGTGATTTTATTTGGCCCTCCTTATATATAGTAATAACGTTGAAGTTATAACTTAATGAATACTGTGTATAGATTCTTTTATGGCTTTGTTTTATAACGGACGGTAGTCTCACGGTTGTCATCGCGTTATGTACCTCGAGTTACATTTGCATCGCCATTCGTTGCTCATCATGAGGAATCTAAATCACCGAGAGATATTCAGCAGACGTACGTAATGGCCGGCTGCGATTCACCTCTGAATAATCACTTGAATTATTTAAACGACGCAGCGATGCGATGTTGTTATTCGTAATATTATATTAACTATTCATAAACATTGTGTTTTCGTTTTAAGACTAATAAATGACACACAACCAGACAATTCACCAGGTGATAGGTCTCTGTTGCTGGAGACCGTCTGGATTTCAACCGCCAAATAGTAGTGTGCAAACATTACTGTGTTCCGGTTTGAAGGGCGCTGTAGCTAGTGTAATTACTGGGGTAACGAGACTTGACACCTTATGTCTCAGGCGACGAACGCAATGTGGTGCAGTGTGTACCATCTTAATTAGCACCGCGTTGTCATGGGCGAGCGTATCACTTACCATCAGGTGAACGTCTTGCTCGTCTCGTCGCAAAGTAGAAAAAAAAAAAAATGAGTCTCGTTAAAGTAACTTCACTAGATCCATAACACTTTAAACTGGAACACTAGTTAATAGTAGAATGAATAGGCTTCTAGACTATCGCGCTGTACCATCAGAAACTACATCGCCACTTACCATCAGGTGGTTTCTCGTAGTCAACAGTTACTGTTCAGCGGTAGAGATAGCTGCGGTAATACCTATATAGTCGGTCTTCATCAAATACTACCAGTTAGCATGTAAGTTTAATTCAAACAGTAAAACGCTTGGGTGTATTTATAAAATTCTAACTGTTGTAATATCGTTACAAAGTTCAATTCGTGAGCTCAGTGAAACTTATATGAGCGATAAATCAAATTAGATTCATTACGATATATCGGAACGTAGCCGGAGGCGATACGGCGACGATTAAAATAGTTACGGGTATGTATGAGGTTGTCTGTTTTCTAATTGTATTGGCGATGATATTAGTAAACGATTAGAAAAAAAAAATCAGAGTTTTATTAGGAAGACGGTTCAGAAGAGGTTTCCCAGCACAGCGTTAGAGAGGTATCAGTTGTGTTCCGAATGGAGTTCCTATCACCTCTCCAAACGCTGAAGACGACCACTGAGAGGGTTTTAGTGAGTAAAAATCATCACATAACTCTGGTGTCTTCCCACCCAGAAGACAGGGTATCTTTACGAAGATTCCCTCCCGAAAAAAAGGAAGAAGAACAGTAAGATCAGCTTTGATGTGTGAGATGAATTAGAAAAACTCCCAACGCATATCTCTAACCTCGGAATGGTGAAAAAGTCGACTGATAGGCTAAAATCAAACTAGGAACAACTGCAATCTTCATCAAAGAGATACGTTTTAAAATTTTAGTATATACTGAAATATACACTCCCGGACACATCTATCGGTCCACCTAGTGTTTAAAAGTTTTAACGGTGCCTAGCTAAAAATAAATGTTAGGTGGAGCAATAAGTTTTAATGCAGTTATAAAGCTGATTTTTTGGTCAACCTTTATGTATGTTTTTTTTTTTAATTTTGAATTCAGGATTATGGAAAAAAAAAAAAACGAAAATTCGAGTCTGTTCATTGTTTTCAACGACCCAGGAATGGAGAAAACTTTTTATATTTCGTACAAGTTGGATTTTTTTTTTGATATTTCCGATTATTGGTTCTATAAAAAGCAAATCTAAACTTAGAGCCAGTTTTGACCAAAAAATATGGATACTCTGCCTGAAATTGTCACCCAAGCTGTAGCACTTCTGCCAAATCAATTCGAAATTACAAAAAAAAAATAAAAAGAAACCTACATAGGGGCTGACCAATAAATCTGCTTCAAAACTGCATTAAAACTTATTGCTCCACCTAACATTTATTTTTAGCAAGGCACCGTCAAAACTTTAAACACTGGGTGGTGGGCCGATAGATGTGTCCGGGAGTATATATAGAGAGAAATTAAAAAAATCTGTATAACTTATTTGAAGATATTTTTGTATTCTAACGTTAAGTTCAAAATAAAAAGTATTTGACTCGCCGTGATAAGACGGTGGTAGTCCGTGGTGGTTCCGGAGCTGGTGGAGGCCATTAGAAACAATTATACCGCCTAATCTAGATACACGAGCGGACAATGTCTGCTGGCGATGTTTACGGACGGGAACCATTACGGGCGTATCAATCAAAGCAAGTGCTAACACCGGGCGGTCGGCTATGTACCGAATGTTTATTAATATTGATGAATGAGATACAAACGCGGTTATCTACTTGCCTTAGTATATGTGTGTCCAATTCATTTCCAGAATTTAGTTTATTACCAATCTACCGCTGATGATACAAACTTTTGAAGCTAGTGTAATTACTGGGGTAACGAGACTTAACACCTTATGTCTCAAAGCGACGAGCGCAATGTGGTGCAGTGTGTACCATCTTAACTAGCGCCGCGTTGTCATGGGCAAGCGTATCACTTACCATCAGGTGAACGTCTTGCTCGTCTCGCCGCAAAGTAGTATAAAAAAAAAACCTGACTTCATCATTGTCACTTAAATTCGTGTGATGATATGTAAATTGAATAGTACTCGTTATATTCTTACCCAATCTTAACGTCTTTCAGTTTCTTCTTCACCTAAGTCGTATTTCCTCATGACTGAGGGTCGTGGTCATCATGTGTAATAAAACGACGACTTATGTCAGTTACAATGGAGTGGTGTTGCCATTGCCTTCTCCATTTCACATACTAGTGCGAGCACGGATGGTCATCACATAGATATGCAGGTTTCCTCACGATGTTTTCCTTCACCGTCAAAGCATTATATTAAGTAGTGTTATACTAACTGCACATAAATTGCAAAATTCATTGGTGCACGCCGGATTAGAACCCAATAACTCCGGAGTGGAATGCGGGCATTCAAACTACTAAGCTATCACCGATTTTTTTTTTAAGTTTTCAATCGTGAGGTTGGCTGTGAATGGTGTTAGGAATTAAATTCGTCTTTACAACAACTTTGTGCTTTAAACTATCTAACAATTACAAATATACAACCTTATATATCTAAGGTATACTGTAACCTGTATGAAAAAATCGAAAGTTTAGAAACTGGATCGGTAACCGCGACCGTTTTTGGTGATACACGACGACGCACCAGAGGCCTTTATTTTTAGCACCACTTTCAACCAGCGCCATATTGGGGATTGAATGCCTCATGAATTATCCCAGATTGTAATTTATTTAAACGCATTCCTCGGCCTGAAGCTCTTGTATACATATATTTCAAGATCACAAGAAAGTCATCTTAAAATCAACTTTAAATGTATTAACAACAAAATCCAAAATTCATTGCAAACATTTTTAATTCAGTTAACATTGAAGTCACTCAAATTTCGTAACCGCGAAATAAAAGCAGTTTACTTCTTTAACAGAATTAAAGAATTTAACATATTCATTGAAATTCTACTTACGGTTTAGACAGCATATTGAATTATATATGCCTAGATTCAAAATTGAAGCGTTAAAAAATAACCAATTATATTAAAATATTGGACTACTGAAATAATTTTAATAACCTAAAAAAAGCTGCAGAAACGAATTACCTCTTTTACGATTAATGGGAAAGACAAACAGAGAAAACTTGAGTATTATTACAATACTTAATAATTGCATCTAGAATTAGAAAACTTACTCGGTGTATACCTTTATCTGACATCAGTAAGAATATATAAAGGTGTATGTCAAACGTAAAACGGATATGCCTCTGACAGTTTAAGCAGCTTTGACGTACGATCAGTTCAGTTACTTATTCTGCGGTGAAAATTCAAAATGGCGCCGATGTGACTCGAAGATAATATCCAACTATGACGGTTCGGACATATATATTAATACATAAATATGTAACATCATGTATTTTGTAGATCGACTATCTTAAATGTTATTACTGTTAGATATTGAGGATAAATAATTGTGGTTATAAACATTTTGTTAGAAAAATAGTAATTGTATTGACTGTTAATGAATCCAAAATGAATTACTGCATGTTGTACTATTATATTTCATACTAATATTTATGTAATAGTTGTATTTGTATTTCTTATAGTGTCAATTAAAATATTGGGTTTATTATTAATCCATGACTTTTATAAAATTGATAATAATTAAATAGTTGTATTGATTATTGTAAAGATGGCGCCGCTGTCATTTTGGCATAAATGGCGGACAACTGTGGATCTTGAGCTCATTACTGTTTGGACAGCGTAAGAAGTGTGAACTTGGTGACTTGTGAATTGTATATATAAAAACGTGTAAATTAGATAAGTATGTTGAAAAGAGAAGTCTCTATTATTACTATTAGTGTTTCATGATAATTTTCTATATGTAACATAACTTAGTACTAATTTTGCACATTAAAAGGAAGGTTTAAAAGGTCATGTAGCATATGATAACTGGGCTAACTTATTTATCCTAACCAGAGCCATTTTATTATAAGGGACACTTACATTTATCTCTTGAGACACAAAGATGATATCTTTAAACTGGCATACAGTGATGTTTGCAAATTACTCTTTAGCAGTAGTAATGAAAGTTTCAGTACAGATGTACTAAGCATCGAAGAGATACCAATAGGAAAAGTTCCAGTTAAATTCAAAATTATATAGATAATGGTACAAACTTTTAAACATAAAATAATTAGGGTTCCGTACCAAAAATATAGTAATAATATAATTATGAACGAATTTCGATTCAGTTTTACAGGCAATTGTTGAGTTAAGTTAGTTTTGTAATGAATTAACTCTGGCAACACAATCAGTCGGTTTCGAGCAGTTAAATCATAAACTTGGTTATGACAATAAAAGTTTTCTCACGACCGCCGCCAACTCGATCATTAACAGTGAAACTAATTAAGTCGATTTCAATTAAAACCCGTCGCGCCTATTTTATGGTTAATGAATAGGTTCATCGAGCAGCGTCCGCCGCGGACGTGGACGTTTGGCAGGTGAGGTGATTAAGTTTATCATTGTTCAGAGTTTAACTTATTTATAACTGCGATTGTAAAGATCAAGAAATAATATTGAAAAAGGAACAGAAACAAAAAGCCCACTTAATGTTCCCACAGCTGGGACTCTAGGCCTTATCTCAGAGTCAAAACTAGCCAAGTGTGGGTTGTTGGATGTCACATGACCACGATATTGGCTTCCTTGTGAAGTTTCATTACACGGCTTCAAGTAACTTAAGTTAATACTTATTATTTTTAACCTACCTTATAATATTAGCTATGCTCTCTTGTATGACGAAATAAAGAGCATCCAGTGATGGATTTACTCGTGAATTACGGTCAAATTGTCTTAACAAAATATCCAAGTTAAAGTTACAAAACATACAGACCCTGTACAAATATTATTACTGCGAATCGTGATATTTGAACTTATGAATCGAAACCAACAAACCAGTGACTTCTCCAATTCGCCAAACCGTTCAGTTATGTTATCCTAAACCAATCCAATAAAACTAAATATTTGTTTTGTAATACGTTGTTAGATTTCTTAAGAAATAATCTATGTAATTAAGATATCGTCTTCTCTATAGAGTATATGAGCTTGACAAACATTTTTATAAGAACCTTATATTTGTTAGAGGTTAATCTAAGAGCTTTCGTATATAACTTCATAAAGATTATTATTTGTGAGATCTTTGAAAGGTCTAATCTATAAAATTATTACTAAAAGTAAATTTTAAAGATACCACAGTAAAGTTAAAATGGTAAAGTTATTTGATTCATCTCATTTTACAAAATGATTGTGATTGTATGTAATATAATTCTAAGAATAAAAACACTACAAATTCATTTAAAAAAATAAATGAAATTGCATCTGTATGTAATAATACATATATATATGATTTTTTAATCACAATATTGCTTACCATTTCAATTTACTTATACATAATAATACTTACTGATGATGAAGCGGTTAGCGTTGTAGTTTCTATTGCTTACCTGTAACAAAAAAATATTTAAATTAAAATTACGATCATAATTTCTAATTACTGTATTCCAGTTTGAAAGGCTCTACTAATGAAATTACTGAAGTAAACACCTGATATAAATAATATAGTCTATATAGAGTAGTGTATCTTAAGTAACATTGGACAAGTGTATACTTTGCGATCAAGTTAACTATAAAGTTAATAATAGCTTGGATAAAAGTTACAAATATAACATATCGCGATAATTATTACTGTACACATATATAATAACAGTTATACAGTAAGTTAATGGAACAGTCATGTTAACTGTGTACTTGAACGTAATTGTATATTATAGTAATAAAACGTCTAATGATAATTGCGCACCTGGATCCATGATGTTTCCTCAATGTTTTTATTGAGAATTCTATAATAGACATTCGCAATAATTCTAACACGACATTAAAATATTATTAACGGCGCATGATTAAGTTTTCACCGTGGTGAAGTTTACGATGGTAATTATTATTAAAATGTGACTATAATGGAATCAAAGCTCACAAATTTTCATAACAAATATGAATGTTTCAATTTGTGTGCTATTATAATAAACGCTGTCTTTAGTTTGCTTCTGTCTCTCTTCATCTTACATCTCTATCTCTTATGTTAGTAGGTCTTTATTGCCGAAGACCATTTACGCAGTTACAATCCCATAAGCTCTCTCTGTCGTGAAGCAGTATTTTTCTATTATTACTATGTACTGTTTTTTTTTCTCTTATTAATTTTGGGACTGTTAATAGAATCATGCCAGTCCCCATCATACCATAACATAATTACACACATTCATATACATTACAATCAAACAATTTTAATATACTTTTAAGAATAAATATGTTCTGTTTTAAAAGGTACTTTACTTATTGATATTACTATAAGAGTATATCACTGTTTCAAATTCCTCAGACTTTTTTAACAAATTAAATAACTAATCAAAATTGTTTTTCAGTTCAGAGCGGAATTTCAGGAATAGGAATATGTCTTGACCGAGCCTTAAAGTTTTAGATATTTAAATGATATGATTATTGCATAACTACTTGACCCGACAGACGTTCTGTCGTAACTTCAACTGTATTTTATTAAATTCAACTGTAAATTAAAAAAAACTATTGTATTCTTCTTTATAACCTAGTATACCATGTTGTGCTAGTAAAGTTTACGTTAGTCTATCTCAGTTCACTAAAATAAGATTAAATTCAACTTTTAAAATTAGGCGTGATAGCTCTGAAGTGACCGTAATGTGCACTAAGAAATTTAGTATTTTTACATCATCTTTAATGATATTTGCAACACGCATAAGGTTACATTAAAAAAGTTTATCCAGTTAAAACCATTGTAAAGTTTAATGCGGTGAAGTATTCTTAAGTTTTCTTTTTTCCAGCGCAATTTTCTTAGTTTTTTTCTTTTATTATTGACAATAACAAACACAACAAAAAAAGAATTAGCGAAATCGCTGCATCCGTTCTCGCGTGATGCCGTGATCAAGGGAAATAGGGATTAATTATATATATATAGACATTTTAAACATGACGGCGATGAAGAAATATACAAATATACAATTGAACCGTCCGTTTCTATGATATTGCGCTATGCAGCGTGTGGGGATTGCATCACAATCGATCGGCTTAAGCAAACGGCGATACCAAGTACAAGCATGACCAAAATAGATAAGCGCAGGAAATAAAACATCAAAGCTAGATAACGGCTACCTCCGCGATGTACGCAATGGTATCTATTTGTAGATAGGACTTGTATATCCTTTTACTACTTCACAATCCATCCGTTTTTAAATTCATAGAATAGACAAACAGGATGTAACTATAAAAATTTTAATATCAGTATATTGAACTACAACACGTTAAGTCTTCTTAGTAATTATGATAGCTATAAATCTGCAAACAATTCAATAATATATATGTAATTACACTCATGGCTTGCTTAATAAGTTTCTTTATTTTGTGTTTCCTAAAAATTTACTTCTTGATGTAAAACGTAGCCACCACGGAACGTAATGAAATGACTCTAAAGAATTCTAATTGATTGTAACTTTAAGCTTACGATTTTACAATTTTTGTTACGACAAACTTATTTTGAGATTTTTGTTATATTCTTAATTATGCTACACAATTCATATCTATAGCTTCTATTTTATATGTGATCTGTTTCGCCATCACTTTTACGTTATAAAAGTTTATCTAAACACATCGCACCAAGAGTTTTATTAAATCAACAAGTCGTTTAGTAATTAAGCGCAACACACGGCCTCTTAATGTCTTCGGAGCACATACCCTTACCTTTATTAGTCGTTAACGGTACACGGAGCTGAGTTGTATCAGCGGGCAATTTATTATAGCAGGTATCGCATCGTCCATCGCCACTCGGATCCCGTATCAGTGGAAATGGAAGAGCCCTCGTGAGAGACGGCCCTATTATGTATCGGCTGTTAGCTACACAATGAACGGCAGTGTGCTATTTAGAAAGGTCGGTAATGAAATGCAGAAATCTATCGGTGCCATTAAATACGGCGTTCGATCTCGTACTTAGGGTTCGGACTCGGTTTTAATTGTAAGTAATACGAGCGGAGAATTTGTTGCCGGTCTCTAAATTGGTACAAATCCAACTTTAATCAGTACATGTAAAATGCTTCTGGGATAGGAAAGTTAAATCTATAAAAGAGCCGTTATAACGAATTTACTTCGGGACATTAATAGAGAGAAAGAGGAAGTGTACTAGTGCAGAATAATATGCTGATAGTCGATACAGTTATGGTGGCAGATTTACAGTTTTTAGAAGAAAGTAAGAAAAATCGCACTAAATATCAAGAGTTGCGTTTATCTTGTGCTATTCTACATGAGTGAAGCTTATTAATTATCTAACAAGTACAGCAAATAGATGTTTGATATAATGTAAATGATGTACACAAAATATCCATTGTAAACAAAACAATTAGCGTAAAAGATAATCAAAATGAATATGCTAAACAAACAAATAATAAACGGAACGCGGGCCTCGTTTTTATTATTTTCGAGGTCGGGTCGTGAGAACCACGCCTAATAAAATGTGAGGATGGTTGTTAAGATCAAATTTATTGGCAACAATGCGACCTCAACTGCCAACGCGGCGGAGAAATGAAATAATGGACGAAGGCACGCATTCGCAGCACCACAATATCCTGCGGCCGTTCATAACAGTACAGGAGAAGGCGATCCTGCGGTGAAATAATATTCCGAAGCGCTCAAACTGCTTTAGTAACGGTAAAATGTAATTAATTTTCAAGTTTAGACTACGTAAACTTTTTATTTCAATCCATTCTATCTTAAACGCGTAAATTATAGATAACACAACGGTAACAAATGAAATATGGATCTGTTGTTTTATCGAATTGATTTATTTACTCTGTAGTGTTTTTACAATTTATAATAAGAAAATAGGTTAATCACTAATACTTGAAAAGCATATAACAGATGAATGTAATGTGAATGGACGCAATTCAGAGGAACTTTCACCGAGGGTTTACTGGATAGATGTAGACACATAAATAAAGCATACAAATGTTATAACAGAGACAATATTACACACAACTCACTACGAAGCTTATCTAAGAGTAATTGCGAGTATTGTAATAAATATCAACTTAATTTATATCAAACATTGCCATTGGAAGACGTGCAAAATGATCCAGAATATAAATCATTCATATTAATAGCCTCCACCAGAATTAATATATGACAGGTCTCTATTGGCGGAGACGTGTACAGTAGCTCTGATCATTTAATTGCAGAATCTGTATCAAATTTTTATTGCATCGTATTTTTTAGACCATCGTCAATTTGTAATTTGTTAAATAAATATTTTCCAATATTTACAATGATCGAACCGTTACTAATATTATTATGATGGACTACCACTTGATTTCACATATCACGCAATAATGATGAACGAAGGATGAAAATCTTTTTAATTAAAAATACTCCACCTTAATATTTGAATTTTGACGACTGGAATACAGTAATGCTGTTATAACGACAAATTGACAATATTAGAGTTGTAGTTAGTCAAAAAGTCCGAAAGCTTACTGCATTAGCTACTCGATAGAACTAGGTTACTCTATTACAAAGCAATCATTTACTCATTATGCCACAGAGGCATTTAGTTATTGCATATAAATATTATACGTATATGTCCTTAAACAAATTGATACTTTCTTCTTATAAGATCAGAAGCTTGTTGCGTAATATCAATTAAAACTCGTCTAAATCAAGAATTTGCTCTTTCATTGATTGGTGTAAAGTCTGATATCGAATGCACCTCACCCAAGACACCTTTACTCGGTAACTTGCGTAAGTGCAGTTCAGTTCAATTTGTAAAAATTTACTGGCGGTACTTTCATGTGGGCGAAGCTCGCAAGCAGTAAAGTTTATAAGCTAGCAGCTGCTAAAGTTTTTTAATGACATCGTAAACCAAATTAAACATCAACATACGACTAATGAAGTTAGAATCCCGAAGATGCTAAAATAAGTACACCTGGGTTTGATGTGTCAGACAATTCCGGTTCCTCGTATTTAATACGAACGGTAAATGAATGGAGCAACTTGCCGCCGAAACACGACGTGGGCGTCTTTTAGAGAAGAGCGAATAGGTTGTTGATAGACTAATGCTCTTAACTATGACAGACCACATCATCAGTTACTAAGACGCGATTCACCAGATCAACAGTCCAGAATAAAAGACATAAACAGACAACTTCGTTAACTCAGTAGTTCAAACCGCTATAATGAAAAGTTACATAGAAACAGGAGAATACTTATCAATGTCCACATAAAGCACAGTACCAATATAGAAATGTTAATAAACTAATACATCTGTCCGCTCAATAAATTATCTGCGCTATTACCGAGTTCAAACGGAACGAAATCATCTACGAAATAATCAAAACTTAATTGTCTACGCTTTAAATCTAGTAATGGAAAAGCATGATCGGTTAGACAAATTGTCCCATTATTTCCCGCTTCAGAAAACTGAACTTTAACACAATGGTAAAAAGACAGTTGTTGAATAAGAACCGCTATCTAAAATTATAAGATCTAATCTCGCTTCAGGATTTCCTGAGCGTTTAAGTTCAATCAATTAAATAAAGCCAACGGTACTGAGGTTTGTAAAGAATTTTTAAGATTGAGTTTAAAAAAAAAATCTTAGATTATCTGTTCCATTTCAAAAGCATCAACTTCAATGAAAGTGTACTTATTCCTGTATAGAAGGTACAGCCAAAAATTCCAAAATGGATATGTTATTATTGATTTTTTGGTGATAAAGTCAAATTCATATTTTAGTTAGAAATCCTACTAATGATCTAGCAATAGTTTACCGATGTTTTATTACAGGTAATGTTAAATATTAACCTTCATTTGTTTATTGCTTTTGTAATGAATGTCTTGACATTAAACGAGGGATTGGATTGTATTAGAAATTGTCGTATATATAAACGCTGCACTTTCTATTGGTAATATCTTAATGCATATAAGCAAATCATTCGTCATCATCATTATCATCAACAGCCGGTAGACGCTCAATTCTAGACATGGTGCTCTCCCTCCACGTATATCGGTCTAGTTCTGTGGGCGTCCAGCGGCTTTTCTTCGATCTTCATCATATCGGTGGTCACCTTGCTATACTGCATTTCTCAATACAGCACAAAAATTAGCTATTGAATTTGAAAATACACTCTTAATATAGCTTTAATTGAAAAACGTAGCTTGTCATCAGAATTTATTTTGATTTTTGAATAGAGAAGAGAACGATAAATATAGCTTTTCTTTAGTCTTATTTGGTTTATACTGGTTTTGTACCTTCCGAATAAAAAAAAATCTTAAATGCTGTAAAACCATAATCCAATGTTTTATCTGGTGATAATTAAATTTTCGACCAAAGCCGACGAAAGTCAATTAGCATCCAATCCAAAAAGATACCAGCAGTTTATTTAAACACAATGTGATTCCATTTGGAACCTTTTTTTTGGCTTCTAACAGGTAGTAATGTCCATGGCCATACTAAAAAGACCGTATGTCTTGCATTGTGTAACGGACTGGAAAAAAATGCCCCCGATCGCTATACTGGCTTCTCTTCTGTTTCGCCTCTATCTAGTAGGTGTGAAAGAGATGGTTGGATAATTTCATACACCCACGGGATTCTCTCACCACCCGCTGGCGCATGGATGATCTTGTTTCAATTATTAATTTGATGGCGAGGACTTTCCTCAGGCCCGTTTCCGTCGGCTATAATATATTTTTTATCTGTATTCGGATGGTTATCTAGTAAATTACGACCGCATTGCATGTCTTTTAATTACAAACATCTTCCAACAGTAATTAGAAATATTATTATATTTTGTGTACATTTAGCTCTAGGGTATAATACATGAATTTTTATGTCATTAACAGTTATTTCGGTTAAACTCACTGTATTCATAATTAGTGTATATTATATTCATTTTTAAGAGAATGGTCAGGCACGTCTATAAAAATACATGTTGAAAATCTGATAACTTCTGTTCAAGATATATCCAGGATTTTTAAATGAGATGAGCGGAACGAACGAAAGGCTTTTGGAGCATAATCAGAATATAAATTGGATTTCTACAAAATTAAGCCAACGGCATTAGAATTTAGGAATGGAGAAGTTTCACATGAAGAGACAAAAGCATCACATATTATATTATACGCTTTTTTGTTGCTCTCTACTATTAAGAATATATTTCGTCTGCATAACAATAATATTGCGATAGTAATTTAGCCATGTTTGCATACCTCACTAATTCCAAAAGCTATACACGGTTATGTTTATAATTGTTAGACGGTAGAGCTCACTACTTTATTCCTCGAGGTAGTATAGTTTTTAACACACTTTCGTAATAACAATTGAAACAAGAAAGCGTTGCTTCATTAAATACAGAGCATAAAGATTTTCGTGTTGTTATTTCAAAAGCAGTTGTACAACGAACGCGAGACAAAAACTTCGCCTTTCCGTTACAATCAATGGTATAAATTGATCGCCATGATTTAGTGCGGGACCAATTGCAGCACTTTCACTGTCGCAACACTGTAACGGTGACACTCCATCCCAATGTATACTATTATTGGGCAACACTGAATGTGGACATGATTATAATGATTTTGTAACAACGGTACAAATATGTTTAAACTGTGATAATTTAAATTTTAATATAAACCGCCGTACCAATATTAGCGGTATCTATAACATAACCTAAGCTCTTTCTGAAATATAAGCTACAATTTTTTGTTAAAATCTATTAGAATTACGTTATACATAATTTGTAGTCAAAATTCATTGAACTGCAGGAATTATAGAATTAAGCTTCAAGTTAAAGCGACTGCGCGAACTTTATTGACCTTAATACACAATAAACAAACTCACCGATGAAGATCTATATTAAAATGAAATTTAAATATTTTTTAAAAATGAAATTGGTAAAGTGCTATTAAAATGAAAACGATTGATTTTTTTGGAGCTTTGCCAAAATTACTCGATCCTTTTGAGGCTTTTGTAAGAAATATTTAAACCATTCGAGTGTTACGATGGCCCAGACACTTACTATATACTCTTAACTGCTACTTTATAAATACTATTACGCCATAAGTAGACTTGTCAATTATAAAAACAAGTACAACCAATTTAAATTATAAAAAAAACCTGAAAACATGATGAAACGGCATCGTTCACACCCATAAGTGATAAATTACCCGTCACCAGTAATTTACTGAGTAAAAGTTGAACACGTTACTTGTTAAGTAAAACTTAATAATGTTTAACTTGGATATAATTATAAAGTGAGAATAATCGACCTCGGCGAACCCCGACCGGATCTCAGAAAGCACCTGTCCCGTCAGGTAACAGGACCCCTTCTAAAGATTTTACCGAATGTAAAAGGTTTTGTTTACACAAAAAACTGTTACCGAATGAAAGTAAGATGTACTTATGAGAACTTTACGATATAAATGTAGATAAGTTCGGTGAAAGAAAACATCAAGAGGAAACTTACGTCATGACTGTTTATGGTCAGACTAGTATATGAAATGGAGAAGACAATGGCAACACCACTCATAACTGACAAGTAAGTCGTCGTGTTTCATCACACATGATGACCACGACCCTCAGGCATGGGGAAATACGACTTAGAAGAAGAAGTCCGATATAAGCAACACTTTCACTTGTTGATAACTTAACTTGTAATAAACTAAAAGGTGTACACTAAAGAAAGAAAAAATTACCCAAGTCATCCCCATCTAGCAGAGCACCCATTTTTATTAAGTTTAATTAAAGATTATAATACTACATAGTGATAAAAAGCTTATTCGTTTAGGATATGGTTTGATATTGTGTCTATATGTTAGATTTCACCTTCCAATGAATGTTAAATTTGTTTCAGATTAGTCTAGAAAGTACAGTTAATATTCCATTACTAAAATTGTTTAAAAAAGCACTCCGCAAGTTGATGCAATTTACTAGAAAGAGTCGTGCACGAGTTAAAATTACTGGCGCTGCCTTGAAAAAAGCACATACATTTGCTACATTATCATGCATTTATTTATTTTAACCTGCAATTGGCTAACAATTAACCTCAATTTAAGATGACGATGACAATGAAGTAATGAATAGTAAAGCGCGCTCGGCCAGAATACTTTGGTTCACATATGTTGACAGCCGGAACAAGGCAATGTTGTCATAGCAGTAGATTTACAATATGGTAATTAGACATGCGGGTTCGAAAAAATTTTAACTACAATCAAAATTTTACATGTCTGTGGTCTCGAAATCTAACCAAAGACTGTTGTATTATAAGGCATATGCTTAGCAGTAGAGTATTTACTAAATTATCATGCTTTCATTTAAAATAAGGGACAAACAAAATTTCGAAATAAGAGAGAGAAATTGGAGCACTAGTAAAATTTATTAAAGGAAATATTGTATATTATTTACAGCAAGTCTAGTTTCTTAGTATATCCAAGGTATGCAGATTTCATATGTGGCGGCAGAATAGCCCACACGCTGCAAACCATACAAAGATACTAAAGATAGGGAAACTATAGAAACGCGTTTCATGTCATTACCTAACCTAAACCCTGTTTATAGTTTTCTCATTTTCGTTTCATAATAATCTTGTTAACACCAAATAAGTTTCTCATTGTTTAAACTTGTCTGTCGTTACATTAAAAAAACCTAAATATATTTGGAATATATTTACAAACGTCAATCAAAACACAAAAGTTCATAAATAAACGCAGCGCATACAAAAACGCATTGTGCTGTTTTAATTCAGAAGCGTTTCCGCGACACGCCGCTCCGGCGCGTTGTTCTACAGCACAATGACTCAGCGCGCGGTCGCGCACAAACAAAAATGGCGCTCAGATGGAACACCGATAGCGCAGCACCGTGTACGCAAACATAATCTAGATCCAAACGAGACGATTACGTCTACTCACTAACCCATATATCACTTCACAAAAAATATCCAGTTAACAGGTTGAATCTGTCAGTGTGGATATAACAATTTATGGCAATTTGACACTACAGATTTCCCTCCCCGGTCAAAGACAGGCAGACCCAAGACAAGATGGAAAATTTTTGTGTCAAGAGACATGCGAGAGTGTCAAGTGACGACGATGTCGAGAACAGAGCGAAGTGGAGAAGAAAAGGAAAGAAAGCTGACACCACCACCATATGGGATAATGGTTAGAAAGACAGGGAGTGTAAATCTGTCCCCGACCACACATTTATTCTACTTATCTGTACAAGTTCAAATTAATAGACATTTATATGTGTTGCTGATTAAACCTAACAATCATCTGCAAACCACCACGGGTCTTATTTCTGCAAATAAACAATATGGATACCGCCGATATGAAAGAGCAGCTAGTTAACTCTCTGAGATAACGAGACATACCTTAAGACGAAAATAAGTAATAAGAGACATGTCCTAACATTCTTAACGAAACATATTTGCTATAAAAACGAAATGGGTCTGCCAGTCGCCCATAACCTTAGACCATAAAACACTCAAATATTCCTAATGGGATCGTTGGTCATGGAATTCGATTTAAGCAAATTTGTGCTAATTGGTTTCTTGGAAACCAATTAGCCCTGATGTATTCATCTCTTTTGATTGACTTAGGAATTCGACTAGCTTCATCCACATAATTTCCATATACCTGAACTACTGGTTTCTTATCAATGAAGGGAGCTAGTAGCTTTGCTATTAATTCATTTTAATCATAATCTTTAAGGTTAGATCAGGAATGTTTTACTTCTGATTCTCAAAGTGCACCACAGACCATATAGGAGCCACGACCAATCAACCACATTTATATTAGGTCATACGTATCCGATCGTGATATTAAATACTCCATTTTTTAGCTTCTTGATGATGAGGTTCTTTCACGCCCAGGGTGTTAATTCCACCTAAACATGACCAGATTTGTACCGCCAACACAAGCACACCATACTTTGTGAGCCGACCATAGATAGTTGAAGGCAAATATTACTGGAACAAATAATTGCACTTGTACTTTTAAGTGTGTTTGTTTGCTCTTCCTCTTTGTGCTTACTTTGAGAGTTCCCCTTTTGTTCTATTGACCGATGTATTGATAGGATCCGATAACCGGATGTTTTGTTAAATGTTCCAGCCTTTTAAGGTTCAAAGCTGATCATTTGAGAATAGGATCTATTTACGTCGCTTATTTTTCCACGATGATATGCAGGTTGGCGAACGTAGAATTCGAAGTCTAACAGTAACAGGAAAAGCTATTACCCATCCCTCGGAATGAATTCGTGGTAGGCACCTTAGTAGGCTTTTATTGATGTACGAAGAAAGCTTTATATTCAAAAGCCTTAATTTTAATAAATATACAACAACAACATTCATCATCAAATGATTCATCACACACTGCAAGGTTTTATCGAACTCAATCTGTATACTTCCCGTTCCATTAACAATGGATTCATTTAATCTCCGCCGACCACTGTTTATGTTAAATAAACAATGAGTTTTTTTATTGTTAAAGCAGTCATAATCTGCATTCAGATTATTTACATAATCCTTGTTGTCTCGCATATTATCACGGATGGGTTAGTACCGTTTGTACAATATTTATTTGTCTATTTATTTATAAACTCTGCTTTAACCTTTTATTCTACATTAAACGGCTATATGAGTTCAGTTATAAATAGGTCATCAAATTACAATAATAACTTTCAATAAGTAAAAAATTCCCATAACTAAAAGACAAGTTAACCAATAATTTCCTTAAAGGCATGATTATAACAAAAAAAATCGTTGCTAAAAAATAACTAAAACAAAAAAGTACTTTTGAAAGACAGTCATATAGACTGTTATTTTTGAAAGTAACCCTTTGAATGTTAATCTTTTTGAGGTCATCGATCTATACTCCCCCACTTTAACCATATGTAGAGCACGGGGGATGGACAATCGCTGCTACTTTGCACATTATCAGGGGTTAGAACCCCTTTCATTCAGCTTTAATCACAAAATTTTTAATGCAGTAACAAATATCTGTTTTTTAAAAAATATGTTAAATATTTGCCTTGTGTCCATGTTAAGTCATAACATCTCTGTTTCATGAAGTTGAAAAGGTCCGCTTGACCCCGTACTATGAATCACTAAAGTAACACTCCATTAAACTTTAATACAAACTCAAAGCTACAAAGGGCGACAAAGTTTTCACAATACGCCGCCATCGCATTGTTGATCATTGGATCACACAAGATGTTCATCTCCAATTTAAGCCCCCGCTTAAAGGATCAGCTAGGATTAACATTGTAATCCGGACAAATTGTAAATGATACAAAGGATTTAAATTAGAAAGTTTCCTTGAGAACACCTTATTTATTGCCCAATTTTAAAATAATATTTAAAAGGGGCAACAGATGTACTTTATACGTGATTTATAAGATTTCGACAATGAATACATAGGGGCACTCGTACGTTCCGCAGGATACCCCTCGAAACATACTGAAGGAGACCACCGTGGTCGTTTTAGCGTAGGAAAATCCCTCATAGCCCTAATTTCGACAAAATCTGATTAATTTTCAGAATCATCCACCCCTCTGACATAAAAATAAGATATAATTATATAAGCAAATTAAGATATGACATTTTTACTGAAGTGGAATAATTAATTTGATCTATATGTATTCATATACTATTTTATGTTATTGTACATAATATAATAGCATAAATGAAAGCATGGGTAAATGAGGTAGTGATAACAAAAACAAGTTGTATATAGCTTCTCTCTAATCTATCTTCATTTCTAGCTAATTATATATATAAGTTGTATATATGTAGTTAGCAAGAATTTAGTCTAATGTATGATAAGTAAAGGAAACTGAATGTGTAAATAAAAGAAATTTGAGCTTTTAGAAAGAAATAGATGAAAATGCAATAACAGGAAATACAAACAATAAGAAACAGAGTGAAGAAGAATTATATTAATTGTATATGAAAAGAAGAGTGAAAAAAGGAGTTTAGTTATAAAAAATATAAATAAGTAATTAGCAATACAAAATTACTAATAAAAAGTTACAACAAATACAAAATTTACTATCTTTAAAAAAAAACTTTTCAATAGTGTGATTTCTTTTCAATAAGTGAAATAAAGCTCTTAATAAAAATATCAAAATGCCAGAAAAAATAAAAAGGAGACAGATTTTTAAAAAATCCTTTCATTTTTAATATCGGCCACGGCACTATATTGAAACGTTATAGAACTTCGCCCGGAATTAATTCGCGGACACAAAATGCATGTTGAGAAAAAACCAAACAACCGGTCCCGACCGATTGGGTACGGAATGAGCAAAAAAGTATAACGTCCAAGATTTATAACATGAGTGGAGTCGCGCACGACCAAATCATTACAGTGCTAGATCGATGTAAAAGTGAAAAAAAAAACTATATATAATTACTGTCGGAACAGTTATTTTAATATAAATACAGAAGATGATATACCACTAAAGCAATTTACGATATATAAAGGTAATTGCAAGATCGATAATGGTATAGAATTAAAGGCCTTTTTTGTTCTTCTAATTTATAGCCGACGCTACTGTTACACATATTAAATAAAGCCGTTTATGAAGACTGTTGGTGAGGCGATCGCAAACGCTGCACGTTGCGAAGAGGCACGGGTTCGATTCCCGCTTAGCTTGAGCTTCCGTTAAAGGAAAATATCGTGAGGGGGCCGACAAGTTCCAAGAACTTGCTTTCGTGGATATCCGACAACCTGCACTTGTCTAGCGTGGATAAGTCTTGTTTTCTCCATATGAAAAAAGCCCGAGAGTCTCAACAGTGGGAATGTTATATCTGCATATATTAAAAACCTCAAAGATAACTTAAATGAAATGTAAACGTTAAAAACTTATTTGAAAGCATGTGAATAATTATGGTACATGAAGTTCAAAAGTAAAACTTTATGAAGGCTAAATATAAATCAGTAAATTCATGACCAATGTTTTATTACATTCGTTGATTAAAACTTCTATATTATTTTGTCAAGTTACCATGTCCTTCCAAGAGCCTAAGTTGTGTACAAAGTTTGGAATAAAACAAATATGAATAGAAAGCGGTGTAGTGCCGAATATAGCCCTGCATTCAGACGCGTACACAAACTAACGTAGGGTTATATTGACACGCGCACATTCAAAGTATCATACAGACAGGCAGACGCAGACTAAAAAAAAACCAAGCAAATACCGACCGCTTTTAAGTCGCTCGTCTGGTATTTTAATGGAATGGCATTGCGAGTGAAATTTCTCTTTATCGTATAAATTCATTATGGTCAGACCACAACAAACCCTGCCGTCTTATCGAGCTTTAACTAAATACTTAGACGGCTGTGAAAGCTTCTTCATATCTATAGATCAACTCCTGGCTATCTAGTTCGTATGTTCCAATTGTTAGCATAGACGTTCTATTCGAAATTCTTTTCAACTTTCAATTCTCTAAAAAGAGGAAGACACGCAGTCATGCTGGTATATATAATAGTTATGTCTACTAAGGATGTGATATTAAGTTGGTATCTATGTTAAAGTTGATAGTCTTTTCGACTAAGCAATGATGCTAACAGAATCGTTTGATATGATGGTAAGTGATACGTCTACCAATAAGAAAGGCATTATAAGAGTTTCACATAATTACGTAAATTGTTACAGACACAGGAGACGTATCAGTAAATCACATAACCATCAGTTAAATATTTAAAAAATAGCTAATTTGTGTTGTAAATATTGTAACGTAGATAACGAATATTATCGCTGTCTATCCCATTTGATAATAAGCGTGAAAGTTTTGTTTGCGTAATGAAAACCACAATTAGGAAGAAGAAGAAGAAGTCAAGAAAAGGAAGACACGCAGTCATGCTGGTATATATAATAGTTATGTCTACTAAAGATATAATATTAAGTTCTATGTTAGAATTGATAGTCTTTTTAACTAGAAGATGATGCTAACAGAATCGTTTGATATGATGGTAAGTGATACGTCTACCAATAAGAAAGGCATTATAAGAGTTTCACATAATTACGTAAATTGTTACAGACACAGGAGACGTATCAGTAAATCACATAACCATCAGTTAAATATTTAAAAAATAGCTAATTTGTGTTGTAAATATTGTAACGTAGATAACGAATATTATCGCTGTCTATCCCATTTGATAATAAGCGTGAAAGTTTTGTTTGCGTAATGAAAACCACAATTAGAAATTAACATATCTTCATTTCCAACATCTTGAGAATTTGAATGTTGAAAGTATAAAACGGTCTTGTGTATCTCTCCGATTCAATTTACCAGTAAACTTTATCAATGGCATCTATTAGAGATTATCTGAAGTGATATCCTTTTATCAATTTCTGTGCGCCCACAGGTAAAAAAACGTATAAGTAATTGTTAACGGAATAACGGTATAGGTTCGAAGCTTTGATGTTTATCTTGAATTTTAATCTCATACAGAATTACACTTTGGTGTAAGGTAGTAAGCCATGTATTAGGAAATATTTTCGAATAGACAAGATCAAGTACAGGTCTGAGTATTTTTAAATGACGAAGTCATAAATTTTGTTTAAATTAAATTAAGTCTTAAAACTTACACTTGACCTGAATTTCATGCGATATTACGTGGCAATGAGACCGAAAAAGGTAAAGCAAACTCACCTCTCGCTCTCATGACTACCGGAAACATCAATGCTGTTGTGGCGGTTAATGAAAGTAAAAGATTAAGCCAACTGTAAGGATTAGAGCGATCGTAGATAATTTAAAAAGAACATTAACAACTGACCCATAGGTTGTGCTATTCAGCGTAGCCATAACCAGAGAAAACAAAATGGTAAACAGAGTGTTTAATTAACACTACATTCGTTCACAAGGCGAATGTAAATTGGACCGCATTTTTTGAACATGATGTCATTTATGCCAACATAGGATTATTATACATATATTCCGCTAAAAAATTCGAAATATAGGATATAAACGATTATCATAAGCACATAATAAGTAGACATGTAAATGAAATCATAGAATAATAAATACTATTACAAGGCAATAATAAACTCGCAAGTCTTTCAGAGTATAGGAATCTTTGACCATTTTTTAATTCGGGTCCGGCAAGTAATTCCCAACATTTTTGTAAGGTGTTTAAATAATTTAATTAACGACCTAAAGTGGCTGTGGAATCCGCATACGAGTCTTAGGGGTATGAGACGCTGTCCCTACAGATATAAGAAATACCCGAATTGTCGGATGCGAAATTTAGCTAGCAGATTCCGCGAGTCCTGAGTCCGATGAAGCCGTTAAAGACTTAAAGAAGATTAACAGCATTAACATCATTCGCAAAAAGGAGGTGGAAGCGAAAAGCCAATTTGATGGAAGGTATTCAGGAAAGCATCTAACCAGAAACAGATACGAGTAAGTAGATGATGATAGAGTATTGCATTTAAAACTAAAAATTAATCAATGTAACTGTGTCCGAGCATTCGAACTCATAAGTTCCTGATTAATTTTCGGTGTAGTTAAAGTAAAAACCTGTTGTTAAGTGATAAAAGTAATGAGGTCCGTTTCCGGTTACGTAGGATATGGAGACGGGGCGTGGGTGATGCGCCCAGGTTGCAAGATGTGACTCACGACACTTAGATTTATTGTGCTGTGCACAAGCTACATGAGTAATCCGCACCACACGTGGGCCCTAGTGGGCAATGTCGCAGAATGTGTCGAAATGCACTACAGACGTTGACCTGAATTTGGAACTACTTTTATTTTTTATCTCAAACAAGTATAAAGTAAATTCAGAGATTCATAAAACAAGATTTTTATAAAATATGACTACTGTAAGGTATCTTTAAAAGAAAGCTTTTCAATGCCCAAAGGCAATAAAGCTAAATTTAGACAGAAGTAGATGACAGTAATCTAGGATCAAACTCGGTCGTGATTGTGGAGTCCTACTTCCAACAAAAACAAATAATAATGATATGGCAATGATAACAAATGATGAAAAGTCAGTTCAGGTTTGACTAACCTCATTTTATTATATTTAGGTGACGAACTTATTAAGTTTATCAAGTAGAAAGTTCTTGGCTGTAAAATATTTTTTATATACTCTTTTAAATCTTTCGAATCAGAAACGTATAAGAATAACACAATCTATATTTTTGATTATTAAGTAATTTATAAATAAGTTATTTACTGTTCAAAGGTATTACAGTGTTACCTGCAGAGCAAATCAACAAAAAAGAAAATAAATTAGATAAATTTTAATCAGCGTCTTATACATAAGAGATTAGATATGTATATACTGATAAATAAAAACGTCTACAATTTAATGTGTTAAAAGTGGCACCTTTTATCTAATATTTACTTAAGACAAATAAATTACCACAGTAAACTGTGACACTTGTACAATTTAATACTGATATAACAGTAATACTAACCTGATAAATAGAAACAGGCGAAGTAACAAACGATGTAATAAATATCTTATAATTAATAATTGTCGAACAAGAATAACATAAAAATAACAATCACATATAGCTAAAATATTAATATAGTTATAGGAATTTATCAATTGCTATATTGCTCCGCTATTCCAATCATACATTAAAGATATATTAGCTGATTTATTGATATTTTATAATTTTGATGTTAATAATAACTAGATTGTTTACTGTTAATACTGACCTAAGAAGCTGAGGTTGAGTTTCTCGTCGATCTCGTCATCTTTAAAGTATTCTAACTTTTTCGAATTCATGTTTCACATACTCCTTTATTGCACTGGGAAGGTCACAAACACTTGTCTTTCACATCGAACCAATCTTTACAATGCATAGCGAATTAAGCACACACAATTAAACTTATTTCGTAACTACCCACAGTCGCCACTTGTAATGTCACATGAGTTTGTTTTTGTAGAAAAAGATTTGAATTGGGAACGTTTAAAGATGGCGGCGCGCGCGCTGACAACCGGTGCGCAGTGTTGCACCGACGCGAGTGAGACCGCCAACCGGCGGCCGGTTAGCTTCGAACCCGCACGCCGCGGCTATAATCTCAACAAAGATTTCATTTTGCGCGTTTCGCTCTATTTACAAATGTTGTTTACAATTATAAGTAACGAGAATGTTTATTACTTAACACACAACACTACAAACGCACACATTATACTGGAAATTCGACGGACATTATTTAATCCTTCATCTTCCCAATTGATGGCATGAGCGCGGTTTGTGCGTGAGCCAATGTCATGTGTCAAAAATCCATTAAAAATCGTCTGCGTGGTCAATCGTTCATGTTCTCATCTTTTCATTTTCGCAATTGATGGCGAGAGCTAATATAATATATAGACGTCTTAAATAAAAGTATACAAATTATTAACAAAATTGTCTCCTCTATTAAATCTTATAATCTGTGCGTGACATAAATCAGATCAATACAGAAATGTGTCAATATAAACAATTTATATTTAATTTAATACATTTGCCAAACTGTCAAATATAATAATCGTATAACTTGTATGTAAATGAAAAACGGAATCTTTAAAATTTATCGCTTGTAATCGAGCAGCGAAATAACAGATTTCGTTATTAAAAAAATATATATAGCAAAGTTGATTCAAGTAATTTATGTGGGCATCGAACAGATTCGCTTCCTGGGGAACGATTAAAAATAAAAGAAGAGGAAAACTCGGGAGATAAAAAGTTCCCACACGATCTCGGTTTAAGGGCCCGCTCGAAATGGTCGCGGACCTTATTCCTGGGGAATAATTTTGTCAGATGGGAGCACCATGTAATTTCGTGTCCCATTAATCATCCCCAGTTGATTCTGGATAGACGGATGGAGTATTACATATTATACATATTTTAGAAAAATCTGATAACTTTTAATAAGTAACGAAGTATATATACCTGTTAATCCATTGAATATTTATTTTATAATCTGTGCGTGACATAAATCAGATCAATACAGAAATGTGTCAAAAATCCATTAAAAATCGTCTGCGTGGTCAATCGTTCATGTTCTCATCTTTTCATCTTCGCAATTGATGGCGAGAGCTAATATTATTATTGATGAGTGAAGACGCTAGTCTCCAATATTTTTAAAATTCTGCGAGGCGGCTATAGCCGACGCTGTGAAGCGAAACAAGACAAATGAACTGTGATAGTAGGGTAGGTTATAGCGTAAGTAAAAATAGGTATACAAAATTAAATGTAAGAGGGACTGTAGGCATAAGTTTTAATTTAATATATTTGCCAAACTGTCAAATATAATAATCGTATAACTTGTATGTAAATGAAAAACGGAATCTTTAAAATTTATCGTTTGTAATCGAGCAGCGAAATAACACATTTCGTTATTAAAAAAAAATATATAGCAAAGTTGATTCAAGTAATTTATGTGGGCATCGAACAGATTCGCTTCCTGGGGAACGATTAAAAATAAAAGAAGAGGAAAACTCGGGAGATAAAAAGTTCCCACACGATCTCGGTTTTAGGGCCCGCTCGAAATGGTCGCGGGCCTTATTCCTGGGGAATAATTTTGTCAGATGGGAGCACCATGTAATTTTGTGTCCCATTAATCATCCCCAGTTGATTCTGGATAGACGGATGGAGTATTACACATTATACATATTTTTAGAAAAATCTGATAACTTTTAATAAGTAACGAAGTAGATATACATGTTAATCCATTGAATATTTATTTTAATAGGTTGTGTACTAGTAGTTCTCTGCCGGGGTACTTCTAGATAGTTACTACCACACAGTAGAGTGCAAACGTTACTGTATACATAAAGTGAGATTGCTGGGGTAACGAGACTTAACATCTTATGTCTCGTGTATATCATCCTATATCTATCCTATGTAATATAGCCGCGATAGCCCAGTGGTTTGAACGCCGGCCTTCCAATGCGAAGGTACCGGGTTCGAATCCGGCCTGCACCAATAAATTTTTCAATTTATGTGCGTTTAATATAACACCAACTAATTCGCTTTGACGGTGAAGGAAAACATTGTGAGTAAATCTGCATATGTATGTCATGACCATCTGTGGTCGGACTAGTATGTGAAATGGAGAAGGCAATGGCAACACCACTCCATTATAACTGACAAGTAAACCGTCGTGTGTTTCATTACACATGATGCCCACGACCTTCAGTCATGAGGAAATACGACTTAGAAGAAGAAGAATATCATCCTAACTAGCGTGATGTTGTTATGGGCGAGCGTATCACTTACGTATAATAATATTACTAATAGAAATATTGAATAGAATTGTGATAATCGTTGACTGTTATATATTTGTAGCTTCGTAGTAATTATAGGCGACTAAAGCGAGGGGTTTCACCTTTAACGAACTTAACCGACTTATAGTGCAAAGTACATTATATAAGTATGCTAAATGCGGATGTGTTGGGAATGGGCGCATGCCCGTCATTCTAGTAATGGACGAGAGGGATTAAAAATGAAAGACACTCATATTAACTTAAGATAGTTAAGTAAAAAATCTCCGGCTCCAAACACGGGACGATTGATACTAAACCAGTCTTACATAGAACTTGTGTTAATAGATCTTTCGACTTGCTAAGTATAGATACGGTGATCAGATGAAAATGCTTTCGTTTCTTAAGTACACCTTCTTTAAATTTAGCTGGTTTTTTAAACACTTCTTAAGTAACTGCATTATGCAGGCAACAACTAAGCTTTGTATATTTGACAAGCTTTAAGGTTTTATTATTCATATATTCTAAATGATCATAATAACAAACTAATAAATTGATCATCTCGATCCATTCTTACTTTTCTCTTCGTGATGATATAAACAATAATGTATTTTGTTATATTACGAAAAAGGGTAAACTAAAAACTGTATTATCCTGTTGGAAGGCAACAGGTGTTGTGTACAGCTTCGTTAAAGCAGTGGTGTTTAAAGTTATGGCTCGCGTTTACTAGCGACCTCTAGTATATCGGTTTTTAATATTTCGAAATACATTAATTACAAATATGTAAAAGATATGTTAACAAATTACGACAATATGAAATTCTCATAGTTACAGGTGAGTTTATTTTTTAATTATAATACGCAACACTTGCTTTCAACTTCAGATTATGTTAAGTTATAACGAGACTGTCGAAGCATATTTCGCATAGAATATTCTTAGTTTTATATGTTGACATCTGATTTATATCTGTGCTATTATAGCGGGATATTTACTGTATGATAGTGGTAAAACCTTACCACTATACTGCTGTGTATCAGAGATAGTTACTTTGGGCTCTGGGGTATTTTACTTAAATTATATATTAATATAGATACAGTGATCAATTAAGAAGTAATTTTGTATATTTTATAACTTATCCAACCTAAGTAATTCACTAAATAAGCTACTTAAGTACAAAATATTTATAATTGTATGTAGTACGTTAAGTTTGATCGCCTCTGGAATAAACTCTTAAAGTTATTTTAACAATACTAAATTCGTACTGTAAAGTTGTTTCTCACCTCGGCCATCGTTTTTTTGGTTGAACAATAATTTCCGATTGTATTTTTCCTTTTTCACATTAACACCTTGTGTTAAGGTCTCGGCCAGACCCGGTGGAAGAATCTGGTATTGGAATTAATGAGCCAGCAGTTTGTTTGAGTGGAATTCAAGGGTGGGTAAGTTACATAATTAAATATCTTCATATATTTCCGAGAAGTTCTTAGTATACAATTTAACGAAAACATGAAAAGGATTAAAAAGATATGTTATGAGTCCTTTATAAACATTTCTCATTTTTTTAACCTGCATTTGGTTAATAATTCACCTTTACCTAACTTAGTGGTAAGTGATTATATAGTGCATGATGAAGCGTGCTCGTATAAAATACACATCTTCTAAAATGTTAACAGCATATGAGGGAAAAATCCTGTCACTAACTAAACTCCACAAAAGATGAAGAAATTGAACCACAAACTTCCAAATTAAGAGGTAAGCGATTAGCCCCGGCCTCATTACGTAAGTAGTATAAAATATTTTATACTTTCCATTTAAACATATGACGTAAACGAAAGACCTTTGCAGTAATTTAAATTACTGCAAAGATATAGAGAATAATGTGATTATTAAAAATAAAATAGGTATAAATAATTAGTATAAATATTATATAACTGTATATTTGTTTTAGGATCGAGATTATAGACAAATACATAAATAACATGAATTAAAGCTACAAACTCAATTGGCTTACCATGCCAGAGAAACATGTACAAGAGTTAAAACGACGAGTGACTTAAAAAAATCTGTTAAAGATGACCGCATCTCCAATTAATACGTATATTTATGGCGTTTCTGATTACAGAAGACATCGATTTTTATTTTACGGCGCCCGATAAATACGATTGCGTATCGATTTTTAATTTAATCGAGAACTCGCCAAGTGCTGCCCTACACGCTGTGCTCAGTCCTCAGTCCAACGTAATTGCACGTCTTTAGGTACTAATGGCTGTTTATGCAGACCACACCGATTCAAGTGTTGTCTGCAATCTTGACTCTGGCTGATTATTAACCTACTTTAACAAGGTGTTGCCCGCCTTGAGAAACTTTAATGTGTTGCTTTCAAACATCGGAAGGCAATTTTCGTTACATTGGACTTGCCATAACGCCCTTCGAACTGGAACGTAGTAATGTCTTTACAGTGATTGCTAAAATAGACGATCCCGAGGTATGGCTCCACTACAGCCCACAAGAATTTCCGTTACTTAAAACACTGTAGACAATAAATATTAGAACATAATAAACTTCGGTCGGCATCCAGTAGCTATTGGGGAACCGGTCTGCGTGGTAATTCTATCTGCTGATGATGATGATGACGACACTTTAATATATACATCAAATAAAATTACAACAATTAATATAAATACACAACTTATAAAATTTTGCTATGAACGGTCTTCTCGTTCTTCAAGACCAAAATTCATGAGCCGGAATTGGATAAATCCGTAGTAAAACTAAGAAGATAAACATAGCCCCAAGAATGGCTAGACTTAAGTGACAATTGAAGATTGGGCAGTAAGGTTCTACAGTGGTGGTCTTGGAAGAACATAAGGTGGACCTACGGTCTAGGTAAGGTGTTGTGAAACCGCTAGATCTGTGTTGTCTATCATTAGTCATCTACGAGCTGATGATGATACACAGTCATTCTTTTTCTGGTTGGTACTAAAACCCAACGGTAGACATCAAATTACAGACCATCTCACAATTATATAGAGTTATTGTCGTTTCGTAACATTTTATCTGGGAGAGGTCTCACTGACCACCATTATCTTTAATAATTTTCAATTAAAAATAACGAGGTAATTGTAAATCTCATTTCTCAATAGTTCAGCTCGTTTATTTTTCTCGAAAATAAAATAATTTGAGTATTACGTAAAGTATGGGAACATAACGACGTTTATTAAAATTAAACGCAATCGCTCAATACATAAAACCGCTGCTGTTTTGCATTCATTATATAAACAATGTTATTACGCATAATACTATATAATTTAACGAGGAATATGAGCTATCATTAATTTAAGAAAGTTACTGGGTAAACAGAAATGTTAATAAGTTAAATGAAATGTGACTTAGCCTTATAAAACTTCATAAAAATAATTCAAATGGTTTTCGCACGAGTTAAATTTCTCTTTGAAATCCTGTTTTTAATTTAATTTCGAGCAGTTTCCTCATAAAATATTAAGCGAAAATATCTCACGTATATTTTTTTTCAATTCATGTTTATGGGATACACTTAATCTTGATACTATTGTACAGCCTCCGCGAAACAAAGCACTTAAACCCATCAAACCTTTTAATTTTCAATTTATGATGTGAGATTAAGGTACCCAAAATAATTTTTCGCCGTAATCCTCATTTCGGCACTTTTTGTTATTTTTTCATTAAAATTTTTAAAATTTTGCAAATTTTTAAATATTGAGATTATTTCAAATTAGATATACTGTTCAAAATTTGTTGCTAATTGTAGTAAAATAATTAATAAACTTTGTTAGTTAATATTCGGTAAAAGTTAAGATGAACTTTTGTGTAAACGGTATCGGTTATCACCGTCTCAAGGTATTGATGATTTAAGAAAACCAGAGAAACGGAAGCTATATGAAATTCCTTTGCAAATATAAAACAGGCTGTAGTGAACTTTGTTTGTAATTTTTCTCGTGGTGGAATCTAAAAACCTTATCCCATTGAATTATGTCAACAATCGACCAAATCAAATTACTTCGACGTAAGGTTTCGACAATGTTATTTTGTGAACAAATGACGTATACTAATGAGTTGGCCAACTATTCCAAGGTCAGGTCTATTGTCGGGCTTTCAGGCCCGTCAGGCTCGACACTTTTTCACCGAGTTCCACCGCATCCCAGTCGTTCCTTTAAAGGAGTCCTGTTTAAAATTCCTCTCCCGTACCGTCGGAGGCGCGCTCCCAACATTTTTAGGCGTTCGGCCCGTCGGCCCATTCCCATCGATTTTTTTCCATACAAAAAGATCTTTTGTTATTTTTTCAACATCTGCTGACTTATTTGGTTCTGTAAGAGGCAGTCTTGTCTGCGCACGCTATAAATTTGGACCATCTCATTTGATGTGTAATCTAGTTGACTGCATCTGTAGATTAACGGCTAACCACTTATCATATAACTTGCAAATTCCTGGATCAATTCAAATACCACAGGTAATGTTTAGATGGTAACAAAGCGTTTTAACCATCTTACCAATTTATATCTTCTTATAGTAAATTTGCTATAACTGTATTATTATGACTCGATTGTAAACGTAAGCGAGCACGCGTACCTCCGTCGTAATTGTCACTTAACATCAATTGAGGTCCTACCTATTGTGGATAAAAGTAATTTGAAACTGAATATTAATGTCTCTAAATAAATCTAACTTTTAAGATGAAGGGTGGGTAATACAAATGACTCCGTAGATGCGTTTGAACCCTTTACGTGGGTTGAAAGTTTTATGAAGGTAAAATTTAGAAACGTCACCGGTGACCGAGGCGGCGTGTGATACGGATCTCTCTAATTTTATGACGTCATCATTTATGGAGTTTTCGGTTCGGATCCACGGACATCCAAAGATTAATGGAGCCGATTGTGACACCACGGCAACGCGGACGGAATACGTAAGGGGTTTTACTGTTAGCGCACACCATAAAAGGGGTGAATATCTAAAGCATGCTGAGTAAGAGTGGATTTCGTACGTGGCATGAATCGCTTTTTGCGGATGATTTGGTGGACGAAGATGAAAGTTGTCGATTAAATTTAACGCCACGAGATTATATGATAGGAGAACATAACGTACGTGTCACAAAGAGTCGTTTTGTTTTTTAATAAAACAGTAAATAAGTTACTTTACAGCGTAAACAGAAGTTACTAAGAAACCTCTAAAATTATTTTGAGATTTGTTTAAAAAAGAATTTTAAATCATAGACAGCGGTTACTTTCTTTAGCTTACAAGTAAAGACAGAAATATACTTCTCAGGTTGTATATGTTCTTTAGATATTCATCTTACATACATCCTGAGAGTACAATATCCTGTTACGTCTTTATTCTATGGTATACAGGAAAAAGTCTCAGCATGATCCAAAATGCACGTGAAGCCTCAAAATCTGGATCGACGTGTTACAGAGCATGCTCTTAGCGTCGAAGAGCTTCAGTTTCAGCTTCTAGCGGGAACTGGTTAATCTAAACGTAGAAAAAGAGGCTCATGGCGTTTTAGTCGAAATTTAATATTTCATACAGTTAGATCTTCTTCAGAATTGTTGGTATAATAAAGATGACTTGGGCTGGTCACGCATAGGCAAGTGCGAAAGCAAAATGCTGAATAGTCTATTATTGTCAATAAGACTCTGGTGCTTTGGAAAAAGGTTGAAATTAAGATGGTCCGTGTGCGGCGCCGGCGGCCAGGTCGCGTCCGTTGACTGTGATGACTCATACACAGTACACGCAAAAAGTCATTCAAGCTAAAATGCTGCTTACTGCTTAATATTTTTTAAGTTAACAAACTAATAGGGAACAGTACCTATTTTAAAAGTAATGCCTTACATTTTTTATTTATTTATTTATTTCTTGATGTACACATACACGAAAAATACATAGAAATTAAATAAAAAAAATCTAAATGTATGGAACAATGGCGAGCTTAACCCTAAAAAGAGTTTTCTTCCAGCAAACCCTGACATGGGAAAAACAATTATTAAAATAAAGTGTGCAGGTGTACTACAGAATAGTAACAACAAATACATATAAAACGAACAATAAATAAAAATGTATATAAAAATATGCAATACTTAAATAGTTATAAATATAACAATATAAATAAAATATGCAACTAGAGATGAAGATAATAGTCTTTTACTCTCTTTTTAAACATTGCTAAGGAGGGACAGGCACGGATGTCATGAGGTAGAGCGTTCCAAAGCTTCACTGCTTTTACAGTAAAAGAATAACTGTAGCGTTTGGAAGAATGTGTTGGTGTTTTAAGAAGTAAGAATTTAGAAGAACGACATTGAGCTTCGTGGGGCACGACTTACTCAAAGCGCTTCCACAGGCTTTTACACAGATTTTTATAATACGCTGCTTAAACATAGATAAACTTAATCAAAGGTGTAAGTACTTCATACACGGTTTTGAGTTTAATGATACTACAATAAGAAAACTGATGGATTCAGTTATGTTATTGTGATTTCCACTTTGCTTGTACCTCAAATCCCAGTAGTGGGCATATTACTATTAATGTTATACGATAGTTCATTTTGATGTGGCATTTTAGCTGTCCAATTTTTCTCCGCGTCTAATAAGTAAATTGTTTGCTATAAACGGCAAGTCGCAACCTGTTCCCATTGTTGTTCTTACAGTGGCGGTGTTGTGGTGGTGGTGGTGGGGTCGAGGGGGGAATTGGATGCATGCCCCTCCATTTGCCTGAATGAACGCGACCGGAGCCGACTCCACAGTTCTTACTGTAAATATTCCTTTCACGTCGCCCTTCGACAAATAGTACAGGTCCTTATAACATTTCAATTGTTTGAATCGATCTCTAGCAGTTTGTACATACATAAACATTTATTGCGTCGTAAGACTATCTGTATAATAAATAAGATTGTATTAAAGTAACTGTTTAAGCGAATAATGTTTTTTAACAAATCTCCATTAATAAATGTAACGAAACTTTCCGTTTTACAGAGTAAAGACCTAGTTCGTGTACTACACTCCCGGACACATCTATCGGCCCACCTAGTGTTTAAAAGTTTTAACGGTGCCTAGTTAAAAATAAATGTTAGGTGGAGTAATAAGTTTTAATGCAGTTTTAAAGCTGATTTTTTGGTCAACCCTTATGTATGTTTTTTTTTTAATTTTGTATTTAGGATTACGAAAAAAAAACGAAAATTCGAGTCTGTTCATTGTTTTCAACGGCCCAGGAATGGAGAAAACATTTTTATTTCGCACAAGTTGGATTTTTTTTTTGATGTTTCCGATTATTGGTTCCATAAAAAGGCAAATCTAAACTTAGAGTCAGTTTTGACCAAAAAATATGGATACTCTGCCTGAAATTGTCGCCCAAGCTGTAAAACTTCTGACGGCCAAATCAATTCGAAATTACAAAAAAAAATTAAAAAAAACATACATAAAGGTTGACCAATAAATCTGCTTCAAAACTGCATTAAAACTTATTGCTCCACCTAACATTTATTTTTAACTAGACACCGTCGAAACTTTAAACACTGGGTGGTGGGCCGATAGATGGGTCCGGGAGTACATATTATTGTACATAGAATTTATGGACACCCATAATTTTTTAACTTTAGAATGTTAGATGATGTAATGTCCTATCATATGGTCTCTAAATTAATGGACAAATAGAATACATAACCTCTATTAACAAATAGGCTTGAAGCCTGGAAAACATCAACGACGTCTACCATCACACAAACTTGTGTAATTACGAAACGAGCTCTGCGGCGTTGATGTCTCCCAAACCAAACGATGTGAATACAAAGTCTACCGGTGAACAGATCTATAAATCACTATTATAACATAAAAGCGTTGTTTAATCGGAACACGGGCACGGTGTTCTGTTTCAGTATAATTTCGTTGCGGAAGCGGCAGCAGAAAAATAATAAACATTTACAGTCGACTTCCCCGCGCGACCATCTGGCTTTCAGAGGTGCGTAGTTATGTACGAATCAATATGATTAACGATCTATAGCTCTATCCAATATCCCCACAACTGGGACTCGAAGCCTTGTCACAGAAGAGATTACTATTCTTCTACCATGCTAGCCAAACGCCAAGTTTTTAAAACAATTCAATTTCCACTCGATTTTTTTTAAAGCGTAAACTACCATAGATTACAGAGCGATTAAAAGATGGACAACTCCACAAAATGGCAAAGATTTTCTTCGAATTTTTATCAAGAGATTACGTTTACATACTTCTCATTCCAATATTGATGATGGCTAATTCTTCTTCTAAGTCGTATTTCCTCATGACTGAGGGTCGTGGTCATCATGTTTTTATTGAAACACACGACGACTCTCTTGACATTTATAATGGAGTGGTTTGCCATTGCCTTCTCCATTTGACATACTAGTCTGACCACTGATGGTCATGGCATAGATATGCAGTTTTCCTCACGATGTTTTCCTTCACCGTCAAAGCACGTGATATTAGTTGGTGTTTTATGCTAACTGCACATAAATTGAAAAATTCATTGGTGCAGGCCGGATTCGAACTCGGTACCTTCGCATTGGAAGGCCGGCGTTCAAACCACTAGGCTATCACGGCTCTAACGGCTCGGCTAATTATTAATCATCGCTAAATACTAAAATCACATTGATTTTCATGTAAGTAAATAAAAACCCGAAGATGTTCTCGTGCTAAATGTTTATTATATCTCTAAATATTTGAAAGGGAAATATATATTGTATGGATGCAGTCTTATTTTAACTGGGTCCAGGTCAGCTATGTGAAATATGCAGACATCGGATGCAGATCCGTTCAAATGCAACAGGAAATGCCTCCGACGCGTCGACACTGACACAATGAAAAAAAAAATCGCAAATTACGTGCACGAAGCATTAGTCAACTAATTATAGACTCATTTAAGCACATTTCCAACAATGTGAATATTTTATTCACATTGTTGGAAATGTGATTTATTTTGTCAGTCTGTATTTAGTACTAGCTTCTCTATAATTTTTTTTTTATACTTCTATGCGACGAGACGAGCAAGACGTTCACCTGATGGTAAGTGATACGCTTGCCCATGACAACGCGGCGCTAGTTAAGATGGTACACACTGCACCACATTGCGCTCGTCGCCTTAAGACATAAGGTGTTAAGTCTCGTTACCCCAGTAATTACACTAGCTACAGCGCCCTTCAAACCGGAACACAGTAATGTTGGCACATTACTATTTGGCGGTTGCAATAGGAGCTGCGGTGGTACCCACCCAGACGGTCTCCGGCAACAGAGACCTACCACCTGGTAAATATGGTAATAATGGTGAATATTGTAGGTTTTAATATTTTCTCGCGAGATCCTAAAACTTTTTCCAAAAAAAAGTAGCCTAAGTTACTCCCCGTTACATCAGCTATCTTCCAGTGAAAGTCCTGTCAAAATCGGTCCAGCCGTTTTAGACATTACCGGGAACAAACAGACAGACAGACAAAAATTTTTAAAAATGTGGTTTTGGTATATGAATCGTGTATACATTGAAATGCACTTCGAAAAAAGTGGTTATTTTAATATTACAGACATTCCAATTTTATTTAGTTATGTATGTATTCATTTGTAAATGAATTGACTGTTGCCTAGGTCTATATCTAGAGAGCGTTCAATCCTGTTTATAAATTGTGCCACCAAACAATTGTGTGAAAACATTACTGTGTTCGAGTAAAATCTTTCTCAGTATTCTTACTTGAGTCACTTGAAATTGTTTAAGTGTTTTATTTCGTAAACATCGTATGAGTCAAGGTGTAAGTTACGTCAGCTCATTCAACATTTCATTTCTCCGCGCACACTTGAAGTCATTCTTTGTTTCCAACTTAAATAGAGGTGCGGCAGTTTAATATAATAAAGTTTAATAAGTTTTGTAAGTCCGATTGTTTGTCAACTTACGCGATATGTGCAATTGTTTATGGTTATAACATTCGTATATACAGGTGCGTCGCTCAATGAACAGCTGGTGTATTACCAGGACATAGATAACTACACTAAAGTTAGTGTTTATTAGTTTAACGTATGAATTAATCATACCTTATAAATGGCTGAACAGATTCCTTATGAAACGATCAATAACTTTCTAAATAATTTTGTCGTCATAGTTAAAGAAAACTTACAGTTTTGAGACGAAGGATATCTTTTTATCTTTAACTAGTCATTACTCATATACAATCATCAGTTTAACTATTGATTAATCAATAAATTTAATTATAAATTCATTATACGAACAATAAATCATTCTTTCCAATTGGTAGTAACAGAGGCCTTCGTAATAGTAAGTGAATAAAAATAAAAGCTCGTAAACAATCGATTCGCCGCGTGAAAGTTGCGACGAGATAAGAGCTTTTATTAATTTATTGGTCCGGTTCGTTTTCATTCATTTACCTTAGAGTTTATCGAACTAGATATATAGAAATACTATCGATTTACCTTTGAAAATTTTATATCGATTCCGTATTTGTTTCTTTGAACTGTAAGTTTTTTTTTTACTGTAACAAATGTTAAATAATTCTAGTAATAATTCTTCACCAGGTGGTAGGTCTCTGTTGCCGGAGACCGTCTGGGTGGGTACCACCGCAGCTCCTATTCAACCGCCAAATAGTAGTGTGCGAACATTACTGTGTTCCGGTTTGAAGGGCGCTGTAGCTAGTGTAATTACTGGGGTAACGAGACTTAACACCTTATGTTTCAAGGCGACGAGCGCAATGTGGTGCAGTGTGTACCATCTTAACTAGCACCACGTTGTCATGGGCAAGCGTATCACTTACCAGGTGAACGTCTTGCTCGTCTCGTCGCATATTAGTATTAAAAAAAATTAAAGTGAAACACGAATGGGACTAGCAAGACGTCGAGATGGTAAATTTACTACCATAACACTGTTACTTATTTGCAATGAAATATAATAATATAATATAACAAAAACTTTTAAGTTAAACGGTTTTATTTTATGTGCACTGAAAACTACATAATTTGATACCCATATTGTGGTGGTTGTGGAAAAATATGTAATCCGCCATTTTGTATCGGCGGCCATCTTAGATTTATAATGTTATTGATTTTATTATATTGCATTGTCATCTAAATTAAATGTGTGTACCAAATTTCAGATGAATCTGACAACAAGAAGGTGCTTAAATTTCAATTTCTAATTTGACCCAAATAAATTCCGTACGGGTCGAGCTAAATAAAACCGTTTAAAAAGGGAAAGATAGTGATCAGATGTAAAATTTACATAAAGGATGTACCGCACCAGTTTCGTGCGAAGGTCACAGGATGCGCCCGCGCCAGGTGCACAAGCGTGTACCTGAACATTACGAATATTTAATGACGGGATGCATGTTGCAACTCGCAATAACGGCGGCTCCAAATTTAAGTGTAATCCAGTTATGATTTTTTTTACCCCCATATAAGAGATATAGCCGAGATAGCCTAATGGTTTGAACGCCCGCCTTCCACTCCGAAGGTACCGGATTCGAATCCGGCCTGACCAAATGAATTTTTCAATTTATGTGCAGTTGGTATAACAACAACTTATATCATGCGCTTTGACGTTGAAGGAAAACATCGTGAGGAAACCTACATGTCATGACCATCCGTGCTCGCACTAGTATGTGAAATGGAGAAGGTAATGGCAATACCACTCCATTATAACTGACAAGTAAGTCGTCGTGTGTTTCATTACACATGATGACCACGACCCTCAGTCATGAGGAAATACGACTTAGAAGAAGTACGAGATAAGCAACACTTTCATTTGATACCCATATTGTGGTGGTTGTGGAAAAATATGTAATCCGCCATTTTGTATCGGCGGCCATCTTAGATTTATAATGTTATTGATTTTATTATATTGCATTGTCATCTAAATTAAATGTGTGTACCAAATTTCAGATGAATCTGACAACAAGAAGGTGCTTAAATTTCAATTTCTAATTGTGACCCAAATAAATTCCGTACGGGTCGAGCTAAATAAAACCGTTTAAAAAGGGAAAGATAGTGATCAGATGTAAAATTTACATAAAGGATGTACCGCACCAGTTTCGTGCGAAGGTCACAGGATGCGCCCGCGCCAGGTGCACAAGCGTGTACCTGAACATTACGAATATTTAATGACGGGATGCATGTTGCAACTCGCAATAACGGCGGCTCCAAATTTAAGTGTAATCCAGTTAGAATTTTTTTTTAACCCCCATGTATGAAATATAGCCGAGATAGCCTAATGGTTTGAACGCCCGCCTTCCACTCCGGAGGGACTGGGTTCGAATCCGGCTAATACCAATGAATTTTTCAATTTATGTGCAGTTAGTATAACAACAACTAATATCATGCGCTTTGACGTTGAAGGAAAACATCCTGAGGAAACCTGCATATCTATGTCATGACCATCCGTGCTCGCACTAGTATGTGAAATGGAGAAGGTAATGGCAATACCACTCCATTATAACTGACAAGTAAGTCGTCGTGTGTTTCATTACACATGATGACCACGACCCTCAGTCATGAGGAAATACGACTTAGAAGAAGTACGAGATAAGCAACACTTTCATTTGATACCCATATTGTGGTGGTTGTGGAAAAATATGTAATCCGCCATTTTGTATCGGCGGCCATCTTAGATTTATAATGTTATTGATTTTATTATATTGCATTGTCATCTAAATTAAATGTGTGTACCAAATTTCAGATGAATCTGACAACAAGAAGGTGCTTAAAATTTCGACCGTGTAATATTTTTAAGTAATAACAAGGTAGAAAATATACATTTACGTCCCAATTGTTATGTGACCAGTATAATGATTTTGGAGATTAGTATTCTCAAATAACTCTAACCTTTAATTTTTTTTTTACCCCCATATAAGAGATATAGCCGAGATAGCCTAATGGTTTGAACGCCCGCCTTCCACTCCGAAGGTACCGGATTCGAATCCGGCCTGACCAAATGAATTTTTCAATTTATGTGCAGTTGGTATAACAACAACTTATATCATGCGCTTTGACGTTGAAGGAAAACATCGTGAGGAAACCTACATGTCATGACCATCCGTGCTCGCACTAGTATGTGAAATGGAGAAGGCAATGGCAACACCACTCCATTATAACTGACATAAGTCGTCGTTTCATTACACATGATGACCACGACCCTCAGTCATGAGGAAATACGACTTAGAAGAAGTACGAGATAAGCAACACTTTCATTTGATACCCATATTGTGGTGGTTGTGGAAAAATATGTAATCCGCCATTTTGTATCGGCGGCCATCTTAGATTTATAATGTTATTGATTTTATTATATTGCATTGTCATCTAAATTAAATGTGTGTACCAAATTTCAGATGAATCTGACAACAAGAAGGTGCTTAAAATTTCGACCGTGTAATATTTTTAAGTAATAACAAGGTAGAAAATATACATTTACGTCCCAATTGTTATGTGACCAGTATAATGATTTTGGAGATTAGTATTCTCAAATAACTCTAACCTTTAATTTTTTTTTAACCCCCATGTATGAAATATAGCCGAGATAGCCTAATGGTTTGAACACCCGCCTTCCACTCCGAAGGTACCGGGTTCGAATCCGGCTAATACCAATGAATTTTTCAATTTATGTGCAGTTAGTATAACAACAACTAATATCATGCGCTTTGACGTTGAAGGAAAACATCGTGAGGAAACCTGCATATCTATGTCATGACCATCCGTGCTCGCACTAGTATGTGAAATGGAGAAGGCAATGGCAACACCACTCCATTATAACTGACATAAGTCGTCGTTTCATTACACATGATGACCACGACCCTCAGTCATGAGGAAATACGACTTAGAAGAAGTACGAGATAAGCAACACTTTCATTTGATACCCATATTGTGGTGGTTGTGGAAAAATATGTAATCCGCCATTTTGTATCGGCGGCCATCTTAGATTTATAATGTTATTGATTTTATTATATTGCATTGTCATCTAAATTAAATGTGTGTACCAAATTTCAGATGAATCTGACAACAAGAAGGTGCTTAAAATTTCGACCGTGTAATATTTTTAAGTAATAACAAGGTAGAAAATATACATTTACGTCCCAATTGTTATGTGACCAGTATAATGATTTTGGAGATTAGTATTCTCAAATAACTCTAACCTTTAATTTTTTTTTAACCCCCATGTATGAAATATAGCCGAGATAGCCTAATGGTTTGAACACCCGCCTTCCACTCCGAAGGTACCGGGTTCGAATCCGGCTAATACCAATGAATTTTTCAATTTATGTGCAGTTAGTATAACACCAACTAATATCACGCGCTTTGACGTTGAAGGAAAACATCGTGAGGAAACCTGCATATCTATGTCATGACCATCCGTGCTCGCACTAGTATGTGAAATGGAGAAGGTAATGGCAACACCACTCCATTATAACTGACATAAGTCGTCGTTTCATTACCCATGATGACCACGACCCTCAGTCATGAGGAAATACGACTTAGAAGAAGTACGAGATAAGCAACACTTTCATTTGATACCCATATTGTGGTGGTTGTGGAAAAATATGTAATCCGCCATTTTGTATCGGCGGCCATCTTAGATTTATAATGTTATTGATTTTATTATATTGCATTGTCATCTAAATTAGATGTGTGTACCAAATTTCAGATGAATCTGACAACAAGAAGGTGCTTAAAATTTCGATCGAGTAATATTTTTGAGAAATAACAAGGTAAAAAATATAAACACTATGAAAATATACATTTACGTCCCAATTGTTATGGTGACCAGTATAATGATACTCTAACCTTTATTTTTTTTATTATAAGTCGACGCGACAGAGAAAACACAAAAATGTAGTGTTGAAGAAAAAAAAGCAAATATCGAACATGTTGAAGATATTTGAAGAAAACAAAAGTTTAATTCAAATTATTCAAAACAGAAGATGAAAGGTCTAGTCTTAATACGAATTAATAGACATTATGAAAGGAAGGAGAAAAAATAAACGTTGAAAGATGATGGATCAAATAAAGGAGAAATTAGTCATCGTAAAGAGTTAGAAAATCAAGGAGACCAGAACTAAGTTCAAATGCCAACAAGAATGAAGCTTTTGAATTGGATAAATATTGATATATTACGAGTAACATAGTAAATTTTGCAAATAACAGATATAATTTGTAAAGTTGATATAACTATGATGATAAGTTTGATAGTCTCCGGATTGTGATGGTGGTTAGGAAACTCGCATTGGAGATGACGCCGCTGAATTCGGATTGTTGTGGAAATTCCGATGACACTTCAAATTATAATAGGCACATTTATATTGGGTCTACATAATGGCATCGGGTGCGGTAAATGATGATTTTATTTTAATTAGTCTGCGACTTGAATATTAAATGATGTAAACTAATTGTAATGGTTCAGAAGCAGGTAACATGATGAATGAGCGAGAGGCCCGGTGACTCCGATACATCGAAATTAGGTTTGATTCCGAATCGATATTTGCATTTTCTGATTGTGAAAAGTTTTAGAAGTTTTTACTTATGATAATTTCGTTCAATATATTACTGTTGCCGGTGCTGTTACAATATTTAAATATGCTTTGATTAGTAGTATGATGTCGCTTCATAATTTACCAGATAATATATCTAGACGACGAGAGCAGTGTTGTTATGTTTATTAAACGGCTTCCATGAATCCAAAGCTCTGCTTTAAGTCTAGATTTTTCTGCAGTTGAAGTGTGAATTGGTTGAGTCATTTTATTATTATCAGTAAAATTTTTATTGATTTGTTAAAAACTAATCTACTTTTCCAAAATTTTAACCGAGTCTAATATTTACAGAGTCTAACCTAAATTACTAAAAACCGCGGCATTATAATTTGTAAGGCCGAAAAGGCACGGGTTCGATCTTCACTGAGCTTCCAATGAAAGAAAACATTTGTTAGGATACTGATGTTCTAAGGACATCAGCTTTCGCGGTTATGACATCCAGCAGGTAGTAAGTGCTTTGATTCTGTTATTTTCAGAGAAGGCTCCTCATTAACGTCAGCGTATTATTTATTTAAGCCAATGTTTGTATAACTATCTATTTTTTTATTTGTATCATTATCCAGCTCGCATGTTGCTTTAACACAGCTTGAGTGGATTTATTGCTATGATGCTCGGTTGTGCTCGTATCGGGGTTGTGACAAATCGTACTTACTAGCGCACGGGACAGGCGAGTCCGCTTACAGGCACGACAAAACTGTTACAAGCGAGCATATACAAATGTGTACTTTAGATTGTCTTGATAATTTTGCGTATGCCGACTTAGTGAACTATTGCGCTGTCATCATCATAAGGTGCCTTCTTCAAACTGAAGTTTGGCGGTCCGATTGAGAAAACTTTTCCGATCTTCGGCTATTCTTTATAATTGGTGGTATTTAAGCCCAGTCCATTCTTTTATATCGTCGAACCATTTCTTATGTGGTCTACCAGGAGCACGTTTTCCGGGAATTTTGTCCTCCAGGATCAACCTTGGGAACTCATAAAGGGATCCTCTTTGCAAGTGTCCGAAAAATGCAATCTTTCTCTGCATGACGGTTGTCATCAGCTTACGTTTGCAGTTAGCTTTTTCAAGAACTGAATTGAATTGCGCTGTAGCTAGTGAAAATACTTAATTAACTAGCATCAAGGCAGAAGGTGGTGTTGTGTAAACATTTCAACTAGAGACACGTTGTTATGGGAAGACGTGTCGCTTTCCGTCAAGTGTTTTACGACTTTTATATAAACTGCTTTTGATCTAGGCTTTGTTAAATTGTTGCTCTGGAGAGCAGGAATTTTTTTGTTAATTTATGGTCCTTATTTGTGTTCCTGCGTTTGGAACTAAATTGTATCATTTACAATCCCATGCTGTGATAGTTCGGTCTTGTGCCTGCCGCAAAGCTATTCCCAGCATCCTCAAGGCTATTGCAATGATCGTTAGAAACTACGTCATGCAACCTCGATATGTCTTCACTGTGATGAAATTAAAAACCTTAACTGCCCTCGATTCTATAGAGCTATGAAAAATCTGATGGGTTAGATAATTTTGGACTCCATCATGAAACTTTTAAGTCTAGTGCTTGACAGCATATCTGCATAACGACTAAGAAATTACCTATTTAGTCCTTTAACCCAAGAATTTCACAAGCTATAACGTCTTTCAAACGGGAATGCAGTAATTATTGGAACTCTCATTTTTGACTAAGATCGGCGACTATACTGGCTAACTTAGCTACTTAAATAAGCTGAATTGGACATTACTTTAAATATCTAATCGATATTCGAGAACAGAGATCTATCAACAGTATTCAAACATATATATCAACTTTTTATGAAAGGGATAATCATAACGTTCTCTGTTACGGTTATTTATTACTGATTTTTTTTTTACATCGCACATAATTATTTCAAGCATTTTCTATATGTAATGTTAATAAGAATCTTGCAGCTGAATTCGCACTCATGTCGTTATGTGAAAGACTCGTACAGCTTCGGATTCTTCTAAGTGATTAGCTTGTTGAATCGTTTGCTCCATTTGTAAGTGGACGCGACACGCGCGGCACTCGACTTTTTGCCACTTACCGCAATCGCGGTAAACGCTTTGCACTTAATCAACAGTTAAATGTAGGATCCGCGACCCCATTTTCCCCTCATTTGCATATACAGTGCCAAGTTTATAGGAGATGTGTGGTGCAAACCACAAGTATAACAATATCAACTGGAAACTTACATCCGGAAAAGTTTATTTACGACACTTTAAATTATATCAAACTGTAACGCATTAGAACAGTAAAATACTGAAGCACAGTAAGGAATGAATTAGACACTGTAGGCGCGTTGATTGGTCACTGTATGATCAACTATCTATTGAAGAATATTCTGTTAGCAGAAGATGGAAACTTCTGGAAATAATTTTTTCTATCGACGAAGCGACTTTTCACTAGCTTACAGCTCCCTTCAAAACGGACCACCAGACCCCTTTCACCAGGTGGGAGGTCTCTTTTGCGGGAGACCGTCTGGATGCCACCGCAGCTCCTATTTCAACCGCCAAATAGTAGTGTGCAAACATTACTGTGTTCCGGTTTGAAGGGCGCTGTAGCTAGTGTAATTACTGGGGTAACGAGACTTAACACCTTATGTCTCAAGGCGACGAGCGCAATGTGGTGCAGTGTGTACCATCTTAACTAGCACCGCGTTGTCATGGGCAAGCGTATCACTTACCATCAGGTGAACGTCTTGCTCGTCTCGTCGCATAGTAGTATAAAAAAAAACCACAGTAATGTTTGCACACTACTGTTTGGTGGTAGAAATGGGAGCTACGGTGGTACCTACCTAAACGGTCTCCAGCAAGAGACCTACCAGCAGAGATATTCCATACCTGCTATAGGTACTATCTTTGTTAGAGCTGGTATTAGATAACATTACTTATAGTGTTCGATTTTTTTCTCAAACTATTCAATACAAATGTCTAAGCAGAGCACTCGAACGGTTTGCACATTCCAATAGCTTTCTTGTCGCAACAAGAAAATGAATTATTTAGAACATAACACTGTATTATAAGTGTGCCAAGTAAACCGTAATGATGTTGGTGATGAATAGCTTATGTGATTTCCGTGTCACGAGCGAATTGTGAGTGGTGATTAAGTTTTGTTACAGACGCTGATATGTAATATTCATTCTATAATTAGTGTGAACTTTAATTTTACTTTTACTATGATCTTAAAATTTAAGTGATGGGACTTAGACCGCTCGAAGCTTATACCTTTACATACCTTTCTATGAGTGTAGTTAATAATGGCATCAGCCCAGTTGCAAGATACTGTAGGAACTGTTCACTTAACTAAACTTTTATAAGTAACAGAAGCGAGACCGTCCACCTGGTGGTATACTTACATAACAATGAGGTATAACTTAAAAAGTTTCTACAGAACTAAATTGCATTAATCTCGTTATAGTTAATGATTAATCGCTAGTAGTATTGTAACACTATTTTCCATAATTGAAAATTAAAAGTACAGTGTATATACGTTATAAGCATTCAGCATCAAGTTTCATAATTAATAATTCAAGTTAACATATATGAGGTGGGCCAAAAGAAATCACGCTATTGGAAGCCCAAATTGAATCACCAAATTGTGGCACCGCTTATTTGGCCAATATCTTCTCGACTTGACCAATAAAATTCTAAAGGTTCAAATAAACATAATCAAAAATCAGAATCAAAGTTTTTCATTTAGAAAAAAAGTTAGAGCGTAACAACATTTGATGACTTCTTTTGGCACACCTTGTACAGTAGAGCTGACATCAGTCTTAGCAAGTAATAAAACTGTTTACTTTAATGTCGATAACTTACAAATACAAACATAATTCAATATTTCTACTATTAAAGAGTAATTGATAAAACTATTTTCATTTTAGATTTTATCAATAATTGAAGTTTAAAGTAAAGTAATTTATTTACAATGTAAAGTTGGTCCGTATCTGATCTGTTGATTGATGAACACCGCGAGGGGATTATGAAAAATATTACGTTCATACTGTCGAATGGTATAATAAAATAATAAACATTTTACTACCGAGCAAGTAGTAAAATGGCGATAAAATGAATTAAGTGGAAGTTATTTGGAATATTGTTAAAGTTATTGCGGCGCCGAATATCTTCTGTCCCCGGCTCGTAAATTATATTACCGATAAGTTTTTGTTGTATATTTGATAGTAAAGTCGCTTTATTTATTTTTTCAACTTTAATTAGCATGGACTGAAATTTTATTTACTACTTCCAAAAAAATCTTTTTAAGAAAACCGTAGAATTTTCTTTTCTATACTTTTTCTATTCATTGACTTTAAACGATAAAATAATATATTATAAGACTTATATATCAATCTTTTCGGAATATTATTAAGTTATATACATCCACTTCTAAGTGATATAAAAGCTGTGATAACTAAATTGAATTTTTCCTAAATATACTTCTGGACACATCTATCGGCCCACCACCCAGTGTTTAAAGTTTCGACGGTGTCTAGCTAAAAATAAATGTTAGGTGGAGCAATAAGTTTTAATGCAGTTTTGAAGCAGATTTATTGGTCAACTTTTATGTAGGTGTTTTTTTTATTGTTTTTTGTAATTTCGAATTGATTTGGCAGAAGTGCTACAGCTTGGGTGACAATTTCAGGCAGAGTATCCATATTTTTTGATCAAAACTGGCACTAAGTTTAGATTTGCCTTTTTATAGAACCAATAATCGGAAATATCAAAAAAAAATCCAACTTGTGCGAAATAAAAAAGTTTTCTCCATTCCTGGGTCGTTGAAAACAATGAACAGACTCGAAGTTTCGGTTTTTTTTTCATAATCGTGAATTCAAAATAAAAAAAAATATACATAAAGGTTGACCAAAAAATCAGCTTTAAAACTGCATTAAAACTTATTGCTTCACCTAACATTTATTTTTAGCTAGACACCGTTAAAACTTTTAAACACTAGGTGGGCCGCTAGATGTGTCCGGGAGTGTATATAACAAACAGTTTATATTTCGTGCCTCCAAAAAATGGATGCGGCATTTTCCATATTATTTAACAAATACACCTCTCTAAGTAACAATGTACCATCTATTTTTATCGCGTAACAGTAATACGCGAATTTTACTGTGTTCCGGTCGGAATGGTGTTGTAGCTAGAGATTACTGGGGTAACGAGATTACGTCCCAAACAGACGAGCAGTATAATTCCAACTGATATCACATTGTTACGAACATACCTGTTACTGATGACGAGTATTTTTATGTTACTCGAATATAAAGAAAACTATATCTATACCATAACTTACTATGTACTAAAGTTATTTTTTCGTTTTTCTCTGATATTATTGTTTAGAACTTTCATATGTTATTATTTACATAATTTACTAATAATGCTATCTTATTATGTATCATTTAGTTTGAAATACATGTATATGAAAAATCGTATTTATTTGTTTTTACTTCTATTATTAACCAGGTGGTCCAGGTGGTAGGTGTCTGTTGCCGGAGACCGTCTGGATGGGTACCACCGCAGCTCCTATTGCAACCACCAAATAGTGGTGTGCAAACATTACTGTGTTCCGGTTTGAAGGGCGCTGTAGCTAGTGTAATTACTGGGGTAACGAGACAACACCTTATGTCTTAAGGCGACGAGCGCAATGTGGTGCAGTGTGTACCATCTTAACTAGCACCACGTTGTCATGGGCAAGCGTATCACTTACCATCAGGTGAACGTCTTGCTCGTCTCGTCGCAAAGTAGTATAAAAAAAAAACTATAGTACATACCTTTAAACAACATTTGAAATACTTATTTTTTACTTATTTATTTTGCTAATGTTAAATTACTTTATAAGGGTAAACCTTAAATTCACAAACGCCGTATCATTCATTATTAGTAATAACAGTATGTTTGTATCTGTGGAGGAGTGGTTGTAAAGAGGGAGAGGAGGGGAGCGCCCTCTTGTGCCGATTGCACTGCGTCGTCAATGGAACGTCGGTAGGTGCAAAGTACAACGTAACTAACAGAACTCGACTCTAACTCGAATCAAACTAGAAGCGACGACCCCGGCGAGACGTTCACCTGATGGTAAGTGATACGCTTGCCCATAACAACGCAGCGTTAGTTAAGATTGTACTGCACCACATTGCGCTCGTTGTAACACATAAGGTGTTAAGTCTCGTTACTGCAGTAATTTTACTGGAACACCTCTCATATTGGAACACAGTAATGTTTGCAACTACCTAGACGGTCTCCGGCAAGTAGTTTACCATCAGACATTAAGATGTACATTAAGTTATATCGAAAAAATAATATATTTGGAGAAGAGTCTTCATTACATACGAAGATATATAAGTTAAGTACTGCAAGCTAAGTAAATCATTAGTTTAGGTATAGGTGCCCGCTGAACCTATTTCTACCAAACATAGTAATATAACATTACTTTGTTACCATTTGAAAGTTGCAATCACAAATAAAAATACTGAAGCAATGAGATATGCTTTGTAACTTAAAGTTGAAGATCCAGCTTATGCCGAAGACAAATTAGAAAAACAAGAGAGTTTTAAATAACATCACAAATTTCAAACTTTTGTACTGACCAACAGTAATGGATGTCCCAATTACTTCTTACAGCTCGGTAGCACTTAAAGTTAATATACAGCACTAAGTTACCCGTTTTTTGCCATGTTAACATTTCAGGTTTTTACCGCGGAACAATGGGACCACCTAGATATAACTTATCGACGGCCTCGCCTTTTTTGCGCCGGATCTAGGTTTTGTATCGGACCTAAGTTATCAGAACTGATTTGTAATTAATATTACCTCGGTAAACGTTCGCTTTAACTTTAACCGTTAACTTGGTCAGTTATTATATATGTTTTAAGTTTAAGTGTGTGCAGATAGAAAATTTGATCGCCATTTTATAAAAGATCTAAAATAGTAGTGTCGTTTAAACTTAACCTTTAAGTTGGAATATAACCTGCTCATCCTTTACATATCGCTTCGGAATCGAACCCGGGACATTCGTAGACTACAGTTAAATTTAAATAAATAAGTTCGTAGGTTATTTATATTATTTACTCAGTTAAATTTAAACTCGTAAATTTGGAAACACGAAATCGATAATTACATGTAAACTAAAGCCCTAAGAAACTTTCAGTTGAGAAATCATTCACTTAATCCGTAATATCGCTTTACTTGAATGAAGTAATTGAATCGGCGGCCCTTTCAATTATGAAATTGTATAATTACCGTTTGGTAATTATCACACGAATTGGGTTTTTTAATTAAAAGTAATAATTTATTAAAATTTTTCAACATCGTACACTGTTAATGGAATTCACAGGAAATCATTTAAGCACTCAATTGTAAGTTACCTACACACGTAATTATTTAACTTGAGCTACTTATAAATTAACTTATCTCCTTCACCAACGTCTCATCTCTCATATAACTCTAATTGATAGAAGTTGGTGCAGTGGTTTTGGTATGAAAGTGTGACAAAGATAAACATATGTGGTTATGCATATAAACATCGGCGGTTTGGCCGGAGCATTACGTGGGTAGATCGTTATGCAAATGATGGGTACGTGAGCCTTATTGACCATTGATCGTGATGATCAAGGGGCTAATGACCTTGGGATTGTCGAACAGCGTTGTTAAGGAATATACTCGCTAACTTCTCGTCCATAGTAAATGATTTTTTAAAAGATCTAAAATATAAAATGAAAAAAGTTCTTTAGGTTCATTATACAATAATGTTGATGTAAATAATATAATGATGATGATAGCAATGTTCAAGTTAAATTATAGAAGAGCAACTAACCTTGATTCCATGCGGAGGTAACGTTCTCGTGATAGAAGTACTCGTTCTCCTCTTCATCAGACCACAGCACTCCCTCGATGCTCGACGTGATGCCCTGGCAGTCGGCGCCCTCCACCACAGACCTGCGCGAGAGCTGGTCGTAGCTCGGCGGCCGCGACAGGGAGTAAGCGGATATGTCAGCTAATGAGGACCGGAAGTTCTTGACGCTCCTGCTGTCAACCGGCCTGTAGTACCTCAAGGAGCGGGTATCCTCGGATTTCGTGGATCGGAGCGACCGACAGTCGTAGTTCGGACCCTCGTTGGTAATGTCTCCTAAGGATACCTTGAAGTTATTAGAGGAGATGTCGCCTAAAGGCACCTCGCATGAGCGCCTTTTCATGCTAGTTTTTTGCGACGGTGCCTCCCCGGTCGCTTGCATGTGCCGGCTCACGCCCGCGCTGTGCAGGAATTCGTTCGAATTATACATTTTCTTAATTCGTTATTAAAGAAATACTAAACTTATGCTAAAGTTGCGACTTTAGGAACTTTAGATTTTGACTAATGCATTATGGAATTATTCGTTTATTGGACCCTGAACGGATTCTTGCTGTACCTGGAACAAAAGAAAAGATCCAATTATATTTTTTATTCAAATGGTATAAATATTAATAAAAGCGCCATCTAGCATAAAAATGGCAGCAATGGCGCAAAACAGTTGTAAAATTATGAGCATTGATATGCATCCTCTAAGGCTTTCCATACCGGTTGTTCCCTTACTACACCCCTGCGTGTAACTGAAGAAATAAAGAAAGCGCCATCTAGTAAAGATAATTGTTACAAAAATGAATTCGGCTTCTTAAGCGATGCTAACAGTATATTTTTATCTACATAGATGGCGCTGATAACAACAAAATTTTATTTTTGTTCTTTTGGAGCAATGGAAATTATTTTGTTTCGTTGCTGCATATAATATTTTTATTAGTTTTTTATCCATGTTTAGCCCAATTTTTTTAAGAACTTATTCAAATTTCATCCACTAAGACGCACTTGGCCAGCGTGGTGGGTAAATTGGACTCTCCTCTTGTAAGTAAAAGCTCCATGTCCCAGCAATGGGATAATCAAGGTTCTTTATGATTATGTATTACATTACTTATACTATTAAAATGTTGTTAACACATTAATTTGACAGACAGAAATATATTTAGATTTACCACAAATAACACGTTGACATGTAAATGTGAGGATGGAGTAGCAATATTAACGCAAGATTAGCTGAGTAGAGCGATAGGGTGCGGAAATTAAACCGAAGCAGCTCAAAGAGCAAAGGCCTTTACAGTTGTTGAAGAGAGAAAGAAAAATCGTAAAACAAGGGATATAGCGGCGAGGGAAATGAGACCGCCCGGAGCTCTTCACATGTCATCCTAGTGCCTTATTTGAATGCGTTTAGTTCATACGTATTTCTACGAAGCGAATAGACTAAAATATACCATCGAGAAATACATTTTTACCTACTATTTTCTATTATACAGTATAACAGTAAAATGTTTACACGAATAAGGTATAAATAAAGCCTACTTTTCCATTGTAATATAACAAATATTGTAACTAACTCATAAATGACTATAGTCTTTATTTTCATATACATTTCAAAGACAATGTTTAAGTTATTCAATTTACATTAAACTCGTCAATTCAATTATATACCGTTCAGCTAATTATCATAATTGGTTAAATGATGCAAATGGTTGGGTGTTTACACATTACTATTAGATATATGTGTACTATGTGCTGGTAAGACAAAGGCGATGTTCAGTTAATATTATTACATTAAACAAATCGTATGTAACAAGCTGAGGTTTATGTTATAAATTTAAAGATTATTATTATTACAGGCTTTGCGTTCGGTAGTGAAATAATGCTTCATTTGAATGTATTACGACTGTAATCAATAAAGCGTTATTACACAATACACAGCGGCGCCCTTTAGTAATTCGCGTATCGATCGCGAGTACCCTCGTATCCATTGCGGGCGTAACAACGCGGTAACACCGCTTAATCCGGTCGGTTAATTACTGTAATTTGGGCCCCTGACCCTGTCCAACATTACCATGCCGATTTCAGGACGTCCACGTATAAATTATTTAATTAAGGCTTCACGGGGTGAGGGGGCGGTGTCGCGGCGACGTGTGCCATTTGTACGACGGCTAATTGAGCGTTTGTTTCAACTATCACTTTACATACGTTTACCTTTTTAACAATTATTATTTAATTATATACCAGTATGTGTGAAAGAGAAGGATGTATTCTGATCGTAGACTTTTTTTTAATCGTAACCAGCTATCTCTGTCATAATGTAAAACTGTTGTCACAGCATCGCCGTTTCAACTGACAACTAATTCGGAGTTCTGTGAATGGGTTGACTTAACTTAACTAAGTTAAAACGGTCAAAGTCCACTCGCCTTTTTTTGTACATGTAACAATGGTGGTCAATTTAACTGGTGGTAGGTCTCTGTTGCCGGAGACTGTCTAGCTACCACTGACTATTTCTACCGCCAAACTGTAGTGTGCAAACATTACTGCGTTCCGGTTCTTTTTTTTTTTTATACTACTTTGCGATGAGACGAGCAAAACGTTCACCTTATGGTAAGTGATACGCTTGCCCATGACAACGCGGTGCTAGTTAAGATGGTACACACTGCACCACATTGCGCTCGTCGCCTGAGACATAAAGTGTTAAGTTTCGTTACCCCAGTAATTACTCTAGCTACAGCGCCCTTCAAACCGGAACACAGTAATGTTCGCACACTACTATTTGGCGGTTGAAATAGGAGCTGCGGTGGTACCCATCCAGACGGTCTCCGGCAACAGAGACCTACCACCTGGTAAGGTACCGCCTGATTCTAAGGGTTCTATAAGCTAGTGAAATTACTGGGGTAACGAGACTACAACTTATGTCTCAAGGAGACGAGCGCAATGTGGTGCAGTGTACACCATCTTAACTAGAGCTAACTTATGGGCGAGAGTATCACTTACCATCAGGTGAACGTCTCGCTGGGCTCGTCGCTTTTAGTTTGATTCGAGTTCGAGTCGAGTTCTGTTAGTCACGAGACAGAGACAGCTAATTTCATCATTAATTTTACTCATGACCCAGAGCTTCTCCATTTTGAAGAAAGTTCACGTATGTTGATATTACTACCTCTGTAGTCGCTTCTGTATGCTATAAAGTAATTGTAGTGAATTATAATCAATTACTGGGTTAGTAAACTTTACTGAACAGTAGTTATAATGTCTCGTTAAAGCAGTAATTTGTCTAGCTATTCAAATCCAAACACAGTTATATAACAGTTTGAAACAGAGATGTGTTGTGGTGGTATTTAAAACGGATTAAGCATTAATCTTCTACCATGTAATTTTTACTGTTAAGCTACAGAAGTTTACTGTGTACTTAATAGTAAACTCATACGAAGCTTTTAAACTTAGCAGTACTGTACTAGGCGAATTCAAATTCGGAAAGGTTTTATTACAAATCGGTTTCAATAAATCTCACACTGAAATAAAAGTAACTTGAGGACGCATAAATAAGGAATCGATTTTGCGAAAAGCTGAAAGGGGGGAAAGGGGGGTGTAGGAGTCGAATTCTTTGGGTAAGGAGAGCTTACGATTTATATGGTAAAGGTAAGTGAGATAGCTATACAAATAAATGGGGATCCACTAGTAGAACAAGAAGCATAACCTAAGTTAGACTAGTTGTAAAAAATATCTAAAACTTAGATTATCTAAATAATATCCTCATTAACTAAGAAGCCAGAAATTAGATATTGGTAGGTTTTACTTTGATAATCTTATGGTAGTGGGTAGTTGATGAAGTAAGTAAGACAAATAGATAACTTAAGTTAACCTGCGATTGATACTTTAATCTATACAACTAAATAAAATTGGAGTGTCTGTTTGTAACATAACCGTAAATTTCAAAGTGCATATCGATGTATTCACGATATATACCAAAACGACATTTTATAAGATTTTTGTCTGTTTGTTCCGGGTAATCTCCGTAACGGCTGGACTGATTTTGACGGAAATTTCACAAGCAGATAGCTGATGTAACAAGGAGTGACTTAAGCTACTTTTTTTTTGAAAAAAGTATTATGATCTCGCGGAAAAATATTAGAAACCTTCGAAAAAATTTACAATATTCTATTCATATAGGGAAGATGTACACATTTCTTTTATATATTTAAACTATGTTACTTCTGTTTAAACAAATCATACATATATATGCTTACACCACCCCGCCGCTCGCCCCCGCCAAAGGCTGCGGCCTGGCACATTATTTTATTAACATTGTTTTCATATATTTTTTTATTAAAACTTTTAATTTTTATAATTAATTTTGTATTTTTAATCTTTTATCTACTATTAGGTATTTAAGTTTTCAGGTCTCCAGGTATTCAGCTATAAAGGCCTTCCGATCTTCAGGTTTTCCGATTTTTACGTTTTTTTAGTCTTCAGGACTTCAGATCTTCAGATCTCCAGAGCTTCGGGCCTTCAGGTCATCAGGACTTCAGGTCTACGGGTTTTCGGTTCTCCAGGTCTTCTGGTTTATAGGTCTCCATGTCTCCAGATCTCCAGGTCTTCAGGTTACCTGGTCTCGAGGTCTTCCAGCCTTCAAGTCTCCATGTTTTCAGGACTTCAGTCCTTCAGGTCTGCAGGTCTCTAAGTTTCAGGGTCTTCAGGTCTCCAGTTCCATCTTACGGAATTCCGGTCTTCGGTCTCGATAGTTTCGTCGCTTCGTTCAATAAAAAAAACTTAATCGTCGCTTTACGAGTTGATATGACATGAAGTATCACCATTGGTAAATATACTGTCCTTGTACATAATTTAAAAAAAAAAATCCTTTTGCTTAAAATTATCCTTAACTTATATTTCATATTCTCATCATGATTACATCTAAGCTAATATAAGTTATGATCACTTAATTGTTTTTATGGAAAACCGATGAAACTAGATACAAGTTCAACTGATGGTAAGTGACACGTGCTTATAACAACGTGGCGCTAGTTAGGATGATATACACTACACAACATTGTGCTCGTGTGAAGAAATGAGTTATTAAATATCCACCAGTAATATTTGCACACTACTGTTTGGCAGTAGGAACAGGAGCTGCGGCGGTGCCTTATCGATCTCCGACAACCTGCCAGGGGTGAACCGAAACTTGTAGTAAATATAGAAAGCTTACAAAACATAAGTTCAGATTTATACTTAAGCTCTGGCAACACCGAAAGCACTCCACTGCTTGGGTGGGTGATATTTTTGTTATTCGCTGTGCCTCAAGCACATTTGTCACGCATGTAGAGGCAATATAACTTGGGATTACTCCCCCCCTTTGCCCCCTACCCCCACACCTGGTATAACAGTATCTCATTTCTGCCGCTGTAACGTTTAACCTATTTTGCGATCACAACGTTACACAACCTTTTTTGTAATGTTTTGTCAAATCCTGGGCACCTTACTGTTCATAAATTCATACAGTAATAAGCGTAGCTAGTGAAATTACTGGGGTAACTAGACTTATACAAAGGCGATGAGCGCAGTCTGGTTAAGTGTATCATCCTTACTACCGCCGCGTTATTTCGGTAAGGAGCATCACTTATGTACATGAGAACTTCTTCATAAAAAAAGGTTCTTAATCTTTGTAACGCTTGTAACTTTTAAACCGGAACAGCTACATGGATATTGTGTCAGAATAAATTAAAGTACAGGATAAGGAGATGAGAAATCTGAAATATGAAGTCTGTAGCTCTTCCGGTTAAGGAGATGTGAAAGATCAAAGTTAGCGCTGAAGAAGAGAGGAAAAGCAAAAAGAAAAGTTTCCTTTGTGTCAAAAGCATGAAAATTTGCTTTTTTTTTTATCTACATGTAACTTAAATTATTTTACCAAAAAACAATATTATAAACTATAACATGTAATAACTTTTTGATAAAAATTAAAATGACCATAGTAGACTTTATACATTTTCGGTACAGTTTGGGAACCGCTGGGTTTAAAGTAATACATAAAAACAATGCACCGTCCGCCGACCTCAGCGCGAACTGGATAAGAGTCTGTTGTGTGTTCCCGTCAGGATGGGTTACCGGAAGCTTTCAGCTATAAATATTCTCGAACATTCACTCGGCCGTGTGATTCATTGCGGCACTTTGATTTTGAAAGTTTTATTCGCGCTAAGTAATAGCTTATTGTAATCGAACGTGTAGAAAAAATATCTGCACTCGTTTTCACAGACGCTTTAAGTACATAAGTTTAACATTTTGAATGAAACAGTTCCAATTACTTGATCGATATAGTAATAGACCTTTAAGTAATACAGAATTTGCCGGAATTTGACCATATGACCTTACTAATCCACATTTACTAGTGACCACAGTGATGGAAACGTAAGTAAATTTTATTCCAACGACTAAAATGTTGTGTTAGGATGATATACACTGCAACACTGTCCTCGTAGCTTCGAGACAAGACGTTAAATCTATTATTATTAATATTAAATATCAACTAAGTTTTAACTTTCTTCACATCATGTTAACCGTGTCAAATTTCACAGTTAACTTAACCCTTAAAAGGTATATGAAATGGTTACTATATACAATAAAAAATATTATGTATATAAAGGAGTTATGTGTTGGTAACGTTGGTGACAAGCAATACGTAGAAAACAGTGTTGAGTGTGGCACTTAGCGTAATAGTATTAGTTTATGGCGTGGAATAACTTAAGTGCTAAGTGAGATTCCTTACGCGACATGAAATATGTTAAGCGAGAAACAAATTGCATGTTGGTGATATAAATATAAAGATTCGTACAAGCTCATAAATCGCTGGTTAGGATGTTTACACAGCACTACAGTTAAACTCATAACGCGTTAGGAATTTATTATCTTAACTGTACACAGTTATATTTTTATATTACTACTTGGCAGTAGAAGCATAGGTATTAATTTTATTGGACGTGGTGACTAGACGAGCTAGACGTTCAGATGGTAAGTGCTTGCCCATAACAACGCGGCGCTGGTTAAGATGGTATACACTGCACCAAATTGCGCTCGTCGCTCAGACATGAGATGTTAAGTCTCGTTACCACAGTAATTTCACTGACTATAACCTCCTTCAAACTGGAACACAGTTATGTTTTCACACTACTGTTTAGCGGTAGACATAGGAGCTGCGGTGGTACCTAGACGGTCTCCAGCTACAGACCTACCAGCAGTAAACGTTTACTGCTGGTAACATTTACATACGTTTTTTTATTTCTGTATATAAAATATAAGACAGTAGTGATGGCCCAGTTAAGTTACGTGAAGGCGCGGGTTCGATTCCCGCTGCTCTTGTTTTTCTGAACGAATACATTGGACATAGAAGAAACATGTTCTATGATCATACAATTGTAATAGTCTTGTGATATCAATCAAATCGCACATGGTCACTTATGGTGAATTGACCCTTGACTTTCTTTTTATTTGCGAAGACCCGAGTCCCAGCTGTGGGCACTCTAACCTTAATACTAATGGTAGGTCCGGAGGTCTCATTTCTGCCGACAAACAGTAGTGTAAAAACATTACTATGTTGTAGTTTGAGGTGCGTTGTAGCTAGTGAAAATACTTGGGTAATGAGACTTAACAACTTAAGTCTCAAAGCGACGAACGCAATGGTGCAGTGTATATCATCCTAATTAGCGTCTCGTGGGTCAGGCGCTCACTCACCATCAGGTGAACGTCACTCTCGTCTCGAATAAAGAGAAACACAATAGAGTTACTAAACGAGTAGATGTTAATATTAAAATAAATGCGAGTATAGTGAACAGGTACACGGGCGCCATCTTAACAGGGTTGCAAACAGGGTAATTTGCGCCCCGGTTGAAGGCATTAAACATGTCAACCGAGCCATTTGCCTGAAATATTAGCCGAGGAAATTGTCTGTTAGAGGTGAGGCGGCGCGAGCGGGAAAAATGGTGATTGGATCCATTATTAATAATGCGTTATGTTGCTTTACGTCGAGCGTTCGTTTAACATGTTACTTAAATATAATATTTATGTGAATATTATACGTTGAATGACCTACCTAACAAAAGTCTTAAAAATAGGTCGAAAAATGGACACGATACCTGATCTATTAACAGGTTGTAAGATAGACTCGATACCTGTTCTTAATAATAGGTCGTGAGATGGACATGATACCTGGTCTTAGAATTAGGTCGTAAGATGGACACAATACCTGATCTTTATACCAGGTCGAAAGATAGACACAATACCTGATCTTTATAACAGGTCGTGAGATGGACATGATACCTGGTCTTAGAATTAGGTCGTAAGATGGACACAATACCTGATCTTTATAACAGGTCGAAAGATAGACACAATACCTGATCTTTATAACAGGTCGAAAAATGGACACAATACCTGATCTTCATAACAGGTCGCAATATGGACATGATACCTGGTCTTAGAATCAGGTCGTAAGATTGACACAATACTAAATCTTAATAATAGGTCGTGAGATGGACACGATACCTGTTCTTAATAATAGGTCGTGAGATGGACATGATACCTGGTCTTAGAATTAGGTCGTAAGATGGACACAATACCTGATCTTTATAACAGGTCGAAAGATAGACACAATACCTGATCTTTATAACAGGTCGAAAAATAGACACAATACCTGATCTTTATAACAGGTCGAAAGATAGACACAATACCTGATCTTTATACCAGGTCGAAAGATAGACACAATACCTGATCTTTATAATAGGTCGTGAGATGGACATGATACCTGGTATTAATATAAGGTCGTAAATGGACACGATACCTGGCCTTTATAATAGGTCGTCATACGCACACGATGTCTAGTCTTAATATTATTTAATTATTACTCACAAATTTTCATATATATTTTTATTACGAATATAATAAAATAATACAGTTTCGATAAAATTTGATCCGGAATCGAATCAGAGACCTTCGTGTTATAAGGCAATCGATATTTACACCACAGATGTAGCAATAATTTATCATTGTATATGTGGGTACTAGTACTAATTCGAAGTGTTAGTGCGTTCCTAGATGTCTAGATGGCAGCAGTGTTGTGTTGCTCTCATTACACAAACGCGCTCGCCGATCAGAAATTGTACGGTTAGAAAATTAATCGTGCCAATTCTTTTTCATCTTCTTTTAATTCTTTATGGACTGTCTATGTGGAGGTTCCGAAATTATGCTAGTACTCTAAAGTTAATACTAGAAGAGTTCTAAGTATACATTGTAAGTTTAAGGATTGGAATTATTTTGTGTAACTGAGTGGCGCAGAAGTTAAGCTCTTGTTTTGTAACACGGAGGTCCGCGGTTCGAGTCCACTTTTGATGTCGAAGTAAAGTTTTCTCAGACCAACTTAGTGTATTCAGAGCTTGCGAATTTCGTTATCCATCGTCTTACAGTGACTTAACATCAAAATACAAAAATACAGTACACTTAACATCAGAAAAAAAATGGAAATGAATCTTCCCATTGTTAGATATTGAGAATAATAATTGATTACCAACATTTTGTTAGTAAAATAGAAGGTACATCGACTTTTTTAAAAGACTAAAATGAAAAAAGAGAGGGTATGGCATAACATCCTTTCACTATAAAAGACAGATGACTGTAAGTCTCGCAACATTCGTGTTCGGGCAGTGTGCGAGGCGTGAGCTGTGTGAATGTGAGAGGTATGGTAGATTAATTTTGTATTTGAATAGATGTGTTTCTAATACCATACATGTTGATTTTCAGTTTTTTGTAAAAGTCTTTTATAATTCTTTTTGGTTAGCTTTAACCGCGACTAAACTGTACTAAATTGTTTTGCTAACCGTACCATCATTAGCGGTTGCGGCGTGGGAGGCGAGGCAAGAGGAGGAGGGGAGTATGGGCCGTACTCTGTTCATCTAAGTTTTGACATCTGCTGTTCCAGTAGGCACACTTTTCAGCCGTACGTTTTGTAATCACCGCGGATGTGCGCCACACGGTGAGTATGTTTATACACTACAACACTGTGCTTGAGACACGGGATGTTATGTATCGTTACCCCAGTAATTTTACTAGATAACTAGCGCCCTTTAAAGCGGTACACAGTGATGTTTGGCGGCAGAAATAGGGGCTTTGTTCTCATGCCCAAAAGCAGCAAAACCTGTTGGCTTTTAAATGACTTGAGAAAAGATTTAAATATTTATACATTTATTTATTCATTCATTAACTAGTTCATTCAGTTGTTCATTCATTCATTCACTAAATCATTTTTTCATTCGTTCGTTCATTTATTCATACAGTCGTTCATTCATTCGCTCATTAATTCATTAATTTAGTCTATTTATCAGTCCATCATTTATTCATTCAGACATTCATCCATTAATTTTTTTAATCGTTCGTTCATTTATTCATACAGTCGTTCATTCATTCGCTCATTCATTCATTAATTTAGTCTATTTTTCAGTCCATCATTTATTCATTCAGACATTGATCCATAAATTTTTTTATTCGTTCGTTCATACAATTCATTCATTTAATCATTTATTCGTTCCTTCCATCATTCACTCGTTCGTTCATTCATTCATTCGTTTATTTATTTATATGTTTGTTAACATTTTGGGAATGTTATTATCCAAGTTTGATTACGATTTTTGTAAATTACATACAGCTTAAAATATGTTAGTTAACTTAATTCGACGTTTAATTCTCTAAAGAAATAACACGAGGTTTATTAACTACTCTATTGAATACGTTTACAAATTCAAATGCACGCATTCCCAGTCCGCTGACGGACGTGGACGCGTCCGTTATTCTTTTCACGGAGGCGTCGGATTCGCTCGCAGAAGCGGCGAGATTGGTGGTGTGAAGTTTATTTTGGAAAATTGGAAAGGCAGCTTAGTTGCGCGCCTGTAATAGGAAATTATTTGTGATGGTAAGACCCGCCGCGGGGACCGACGCCACTATTTGCTCTCGAAGTTATGCGAGATTAGATCGAGTTGCGTTTTAGTCCCTATCACCTGATTGCATCAGTTAGTGACGCTTGTAACTTTTTAACCGGAAGAGCTACATGGATACTGTTTAAAGATAAAATGAAGTACAGGATATGGAGATGAGAAATCCGAAATGTAAAGTCTATAGCTCTTCCGGTTAATGAGATGTGGAAGGCCAAAGTTAGCACTGTAAAAAGAGCGAAAATCAAAAAAGAACAATTTCACTGGGCATCACACTCATGACCTTTGTTTCCAAAGAATGAAAATAAGCCACAAAACCATTCCGGCGCATTCTAATCTTATAAAGTAATAGATACCCGGATAATGACACATGCATGGTCTTTTCGGCTTGTTTACTGGTGGTGAGGTTATTACCGATGAGCAGTTCATCATCATAACTAATATCTACTGAAGTTTCATGAGTATGGAGACTTGATTTCCTGTAAATCAATGTGGTATTGTTTATCATTTTAACTACCACAGAGTGGTTATATAAAAGTATCAATTAAATTTGAGCGGAAATCTTATTTCTGTATGTAACAAAATGATTATCACATGAAAGCTATTCAATGGGTTAAGTGAAATTGTTTTCAAATCAAGTTTCAATTAGAATTTTCTTAATACTTCTATTTTTATTATTATTATTATTCAACGTATTTTTTTATATGGATGATATTTATTCGCGTTGTATTGGTTGGGGCGCTGAAAATTGATTTGGCATAGTAATGCCTGCGACAGTTCCTCCGTCACGGGCGCCGTTCCCTCGGCATAATTTCCTCGGTTGTGCCGAACGGTAAATAACATTAAAAATAAACATTTGCCTCGGTTAAGGAACAGACAGTATTTTTTATTGAGAAAAGAAGAGAATATTGAATTTGTCTTCGCTGAAATAAAATCGCGGAGAAACGTTTTAAAATCGAAGCAAATAACGGAAATTATTTTTTATAACATTTACTGTCTGTGTTTCTGTTTTTATTATCGCTGTCAGCCCACGGTTGGGAGTGGGCTAAAAGATCTTCACATCGATCATAGGTCTTTTATTCAGAGATAATTTTTTAGTAATGTAAAATATTCGCGAACAATTTAAGTTATATTTTACTAAGTATGCTCGTTGATGTTAAGTAAATTCATCTTTACAATGTTAAAATATGCAAACGCCTGTTAATGCAATAATACTCGGAAACGGAAACTGTAAATCTGATACAATTCTATAAAGATTTGTCATTTACAAAGGGATTACGGAATCAAAGAAAGATTTTCTCGGATTATGTACGTAATACATACAGCGATAGGAATTGGATGCTTTCAGATTACAAATTTCACGTTAGGTAATAATATTACTGAAATATTTCCATTCCGACCCTAAGATGAAGTTATACGTAATTTTTGATAACGTAAATAGTTTGTACTTTAAATAACAAAATAGTTATACGAGTTTTCATTTAATGGCAAGTAAAATGATTTTTATATCACTAGATCAGTAATTTCTTTTATCACCCCCTTTTTGAGTCTTTAGGGACGGCTTGGAGTTAATTTAAATACTTAAAATTTTGGAAACTTGCATGGGTATTTGAGGGATTTCTTTTTAACCTCTAGGTTGTGGCTTTCTATATACCGTTTAAATATTATAGTCTAGAGAAGGAAGGACTCTTTCGCCGTATAATAATAACTAGAAGACTGTTTGAAGCTAAATATAGCAGCAGTAGAAATAAGTGGTGGTATAAATTAGACAGTTTTTGACTGGGGGAAACCTATCACCAGAAAGCAACATATCATAGCAGTACTTCGATTGGGTGGTAGGTCTCTTGCCAGAGACCGTCTAGGTATCACCGCAGTGACTATTTCAGCAGCCAAACAGTACTGTGTTCCGGTTTAAAGGTTAGTTGGTGAAATTACTAACTTATGTCTTTAGCGAAGAGCGCAATGTGATGCAGTGTATACTATGTTAACTAGCGTTATGTTATGGGTAAAGCGTATCACTTACCAACAGGTGAACGTGTCGCTCGTCTTAAAATAAATTTAATAGCAGTCGTCATGGCAATACTTAATAAGAGTTGTCATTTCGTCGGCACGCGGCTCACCGCAAAAGCTGTCAGTTGCCGCAACCCCGCGGGAATACTTACTAAACTTTCTGAATTAAGCTTTCCCCAGTTTGCCACCTTTATTTATAAATCTTTCCGGCTCTGCAACGGCTGTTGTTGTGTATGTTTCAATATGCAAAGTTATAACGGACGGCGAGAAGTTTTCTTGGAACAAAATTTTCACTGTAGGCAAAAATAAGAGTATTTTTTTATTCGACTTCGCGATAAAACGAGTAAGACGTTCCTGATGGTAAGTACGCTTGCCCATAACGTGCCGCTGGTTAAGATGGTATACACTGCACTACGTAACGCTAATCGCTAAAGACATAAGATGTTAAGTCTCCTTACCGCAGTAATTTCAACACCTTCATACTAGAACACAGTAAAGTCTGTACACTACTGTTTGGCGATAGAAATAGGAGCTGCGGTGGTACTTCGACAGTCTGCAACTGAGACCTACCAGCAGTGAACGTATCGTAGATCAGAGTTCTCCAAACTTTTTTGTGTCGTAGACCCCTTGCCATGTTTTTCCGTGTTGGGTAAACCTCCTACTTATCTGATATTGATTTCCTGTAAATTTGTAACTGTAGTGAAGTTTAGTGTTAAAAACTTATAGTAAAAACACATATTAATTTATTGTTATGTTAATTTTACAAGTTCAAAATGTATTGCGACCACAAAGCGAATACCAACATCCTACAACTTACGCAATTTTATAAACATATATAATAAATTTTTTACTTCATAGGTACTATTATAAATAATGTATATGTTTTGATATTAAAAGATAGTATGATGTAAGTAAATAGTGTACTATCAGTGTATGTGTTGAGATCCACTATCGTGGACCCACATTTTCATTTCATAGACCCCCAAATTTTTTTTCGCTGACGTAGACCCCTTGCAGGTTATCATAGACCCCTAGGGGTCGATATATACTTCCGGACACATCTATCGGCCCACCATTCAGTGTTTAAAGTTTCGACGTTGTCTAGCTAAAAATAAATGTTAGGTGAAGCAATAAGTTTTAATGCAGTTTTGAAGCAGACTTATTGGTCAACCCTTATGTATGTTTTTTTTTTTATTTTTTTTTGTAATTTCGAATTGATTTAGCCGGCAGAAGTTTTACGACTTGAGCGACAATTTCAGGCAGAGTATCCATATTTTTTGGTCAAAACTGGCTTCAAGTTTAGATTTGCCTTTTTATGGAATCAATAATCGGACACACCAAAAAAAACAAATCCAACTTGTGCGAAAAAAAAGTTTTCTCCATTCCTAGGTCGCTGAAAACAATGAACAGACCCGAATTTTCATTTTTTTTCATAATCCTGAATTCAAAATTAAAAAAGAAACATACATAGAGGTTGACCAAAAAATCAGCTTTAAAACTACATTAAAACTTATTGCTCCACCTAACATTTATTTTTAGCTAGGCACCGTTAAAACTTTTAAACACTAGATGGGCTGATAGATGTGTCCGGGAGTGTAGACCACTTTGGGAATCACTGGTTTAGATCAATAGATTGTTTCTTTATGTAAAAAATATTTGGTATATAAATAGGTTTGGGGTGCCGTCTCCCCATCCGAGTGGACTGTCGCCGCTTAATCGCCGGGAACTCGATACTATCGCGATGAATCATCGTTATCTAACAACGCTTCCCTTCGTTAGCCGTTCATTTGCGGCGCGGGCTATTTGCGTCCGAGTTTATTTCAGTAGCGGAAACGATGCGTCGGCATCCGTCCGTTGGGGGTCCGGGGGCGTTGAGCCGCGTGCATGCATCGCATAGCATAGCATCGCGAGCCTGCGATTTTTCGTATAGGTGCGATAAACATATAACTCGTCGATCCGCTTAAGTAACTGTTTCATTTTACAATAGATCTAACTGGGTCGAAGTTCTTCCCGCCTCCCCACCCTTGCCCGTTTATAAAAGTAAAGTGTTTTGTACGTTCACTGTTAGTTATCGCTATTTTTATAAAGTTCGCTGTTAGATTTTTATTGCTGTGGATAGCGGATATGACTTGCACAGCTCCGTATAACACTCGTTATATAGAAACGTTTATATAATTAGGATTATAACTAGATTATTAATATTCATGACTAATTACAGCTGTGAACCCAAAAGAGTAAAGTTTCGAGGTAGAAATCAATTAGAGATATGTGAAAATACGTCTTAATTAATTAACTGAATACTTCATAGTTATTCAGGCTTGAAAAAAAAATACTTTTCTTAATATTTCATGTCAATTTGATGCAATTATTCACACGTGTATATAGTGTTAGAACACTCAGACAGACGTTAACTCGATAAGAGGTCGGATGAAAGTCGCACTTGATTCTCCATGTCGCCGCTGCACTCGAACGCAAAGTTACAGGAGCACTTTCAGTGTTAATATCTTAGCGTACGTAAGTTGCACGAGAGTGTATCAATGTTGAATGAGGTAACATAATGTAAGAAACGTATTTACGTACTAGTGTGATCACGTTAGACAATCATTTGATCGGTTTGTTACAATTTCATTAATTGTAACTTTAAGTTCAACATAGAAATCACTTTTAAATACAAGTGTGTTTTTGTAATTCATGCGCAGGTATATATAGGAACGTATAACGCGAACACTCTTAAGAAATCGTTACTCTGTTTGACACATAAAAGAAGATTTTACTAAACTATGTTTTATTGGAAAATGATCAATCTCCAGAATTTTATTGACGCTAACACCACTGACATGTTTTTAAAAATACCATCAGAACCAATGCTCCGTCACGTATAGCACTTTTTGGAAATTACAAAAGATTAGTTTAAATCAGTAAATAGGATAGTAACAGATTCCTAGGTTATGTGTAGTTTGATTGATGGTAGTATTTTTACGAAGCCTTATAACATTGTTGCTGTCTGATTTTAGACGAAGAGGCCTTACCATTCACGCCTTTATTGTCAAACCACAGAAATGTTTACATATTATATAATGACTGAAAATTATCAATCGGTTAACATGAAAAACAGATTACTTGTAATAAAATACGAGCAGTAATCAATTTCGTTTGTAATTTCTCGCTTCGGAACAAGTTTGCGCGACGGCGCGAGGTGGCAGGAAATGTGACGCTCCCGTTTCCGGAGCGGTGGCTTCCGACGTCTGTCGTCGTTCAGCCGAACTCCCTGATAAACGGAACCGCAACACAAACTAACACAAAACCATCTATATTATATATATATTTGTACACATACATTTTGGAGTTTTGAGTAATACATTTTTTGTATACAATTTCATTATATTCTCATAACACAAAATGCCAACTGGACGCGTACTTGTTTTGGTATTGTGTCCGACATTTTGTATCATTTTAATGTGTACTGTTAAAGTATATGAATAAAACTACACGTCCATAGACTGTAGATTTGGTTATCACTTCAATTATCTAAAACCAATAAACTGATATCGGGTTTAATCGACTGAGAGCGTTGGGTCATTAAAATATACCATCAGTGATTTGGGAAGTAATTTATTTCGTTGATTAAGGGGAAGCATCGGTAATAGACATTATAAAGAAAATATTACATGTACTCATAGAAACATTAAACTGATATATTTTTGGAAATCATATTTTTTTAACTTCTTTCTTGATTAAGTAAAGTTAGAGGTTTAAATTGATCCGGAATATTAATATATTTTAAAAACTTGTTTAGTAGCAGTTTGTTTTGTAGTTTCATTTCAAAACAGCTTGAACACGGAAGAAGTTAGGTTCGTAAAAAAAGACCTAGCTCTAAATTATTTTAGTTATAATACAATTTTTATGGCGTCAAGCTTTCATCGGCATATATCGCGGTATTAAAAAAGGTACGTTTCATTTGCGAAAATAATGAAATCACGAGGAGTCTAAAAGTAAAAGGTTTTTTTTAATAAAATATTATTTTCAACAGACGATGCTGACTAAGTATTTAAGGAGGGAGCCATTAAAGCGCCCACCTTTTCAAGAGCACTCCTTGCTAATGAAAGTGATGAAAATATTGCTCGGTAAAAAGGAATACTGTAGAAGTATCCAGTGTATTAGAAATACCGAAATCATTTCGAACAGCAATTAAAAAAACTACTTAAAAATACTCTTGAGGAATATAATAAGAAAACATAAGTCTTCTTTCGAGTATAAAATAATTTGGGACACAATTGCACTTCTCTTTTTTTGTGTGGAGGTGTAAAAATGTGAACAATAAAAACTTTTTTTATAGTAACCTTCTTAAATGTGGCGTTTATTATTCAGCAGGTCAGAGTTATAAAAAAATGAGCGTAAAATACTTTTCTGTTTTTCCGCGTGAACGTCACGAGGTACAATCTCACGAATGGACTTGTTTTGTCGTCGCACAGGGTGTAATAAATGCAAATAAACGGTGCTTTTATCTTATTTTCTATCTGCTAAGCCATGGGAAAACCTTGGGTTTTGGCAATGGTGCGGGATGAAGAAATGGCGTGGGAATGAAAAAGAATTTCCTGTCTTCTCTATACTACATCCAACTTTTATTGCTTTACTGGTTAATTTAAGACCTTATCGAAAATATTGGGCGGGTCCTTTTATGACAACAAATTTTTTGGTTGTATTACCTTCTTTAATTATTTATTATCGTATTTGTTACTATGGTTATATTGCGAAGGACAATTCAATTTGTATTGAAAAATATAACCAGAAGTCGACTCGGTTTGTTTATTATTTAAGCTTATTTCGTCTCTATAGAGTTATTTTCCTGAATCCAGAAAATGGAAGCTTTTATTATTTATATAAACTGAACGTTGTAAAGTATTACACATAAGAATTTCGCTTACAGAAAATCTAAAATTGTAACTCACTCGCCGTCGAGCATAAATCTTAAGAGTTATCGTAAAACACACCTCCAACTCGAGAAAGTCAATTAATCAGTTTTCAGCGCTAATTTACGATTAAACTTCGCCAAGTTATACTTCTCGAGTCAGTTAATAAGTACTGCGAAGGTGAACTTTAAAATGCGACGATCGCTTTTTACTTTAACGGGCACATAACAAGCAGTGCTGTGCTAACTTTGAATGTTCCGGTTCTGAGTGTTTCTTGTAATGTGTTACTATGAATCTATTTTATATTGTAGCTTATATATATATATATATATATATTTTTATATACTATGCGACGAGACGAGCAAGACGTTCACCTGATGGTAAGTGATACGCTTGCCCATGACAACGTGGCGCTAGTTAAGATGGTACACACTGCACCACATTGCGCTCGTCGCCTGAGACATAAGTTGTTAAGTCTCGTTACCCCAGTAATTACACTAGCTACAGCGCCCTTCATACCGGAACACAGTAATGTTTGCACACTGCTATTTGTCGGTTGAAATAGGAGCTGCGGTGGTACCCACCCAGACGGTCTCCGGCAACAGAGACCTACCACCTGGTGAATATATATTTAGCTGTATGCCTGTGAAAGTCACATCAAAATCGGTTCCGCCGATCACCTATAACAAACATATTAGTAAACCATTTATTTCGACCAAAATTATGTGAAAACGTTAAAACTACTTTTTTTAAAGTTTAATAAAAAATTGATTCAAGGGAGACCATAACATTGAAATTTGAAGTAGTTTACAACAGACATTCACTGAAGGACGGTCCTGAAATCGTAACACAGAGTACTTACAGCTTTATTACAATTGGGTTAATAAACGTTGTAATTTAACGAGTTTTGGAAAAAGGTTTTTATATATCCTAAGCTCGATTTAAGTGCAGTACACAGCGAATCAAAGTAGGCACGAGTATTGTAATCCGATCGGATATTTATCGCGATCGGATACCGGCAGGGGGACGCGTAAATTTGCTACGTGCGATCTCTGATCCCCGCTACGGCTTTATACTGTTATGTGGAATTGTTTAATCGAAACGTTTTCCTACCTGAAAACCGTTTCATATGTTACCATCGGATATAAAGACTCATACAGATTTATAGAACATATATAAATATACCTAAAAACGAAATAATCTACACAGCTACATATTTTTTGATTGCACAACCTTCGTAGAACATTCTCTCCCAGAATTAAGTGCTACGTCATGAAGAGCGTCCTAGCTAATTAAATTACTGCAGTAATGATATTACTGGGAACAGACTTACCACTTACCAGTGAACTAACTGCTCCTTTCATCGCATAATGTATAAAAAGAAAACATGTTTAGCATATATACTTTAGAAATTCTAAGCTTTTTATGTCCAATGGTATTCCTCATTGTTTTTATTTATATGAAAGGAATTTTAAATGGCATGCGACTGAAATGAAAACCGGTAAAGTTACAAACCTGATGTATCTTTTATATACAATAATATAAGTAGGGAATAATTAACTTCATGTGTTGTTGAGGCGATAATAAAAGATAAAGATATATTCTGCAAATGTTTGTGTTATCTACCACTCTCTTCTCAAGCTAACATTTTATTAATACTAGTATGGGTCAGTGCTTGACCATAATCCCACCAAATTATAAGTGGAGTTGTGGTCAGCGGTTGTAAAACGCATTAGCTTATATACATTAATGGACTTACATTTCATTTGGACGAAAGCAACAACAAGTAGTTCCATTCCTGGTTGTTATGAGTTTAATTGGAACATCCATGACCTTAATTTCAGAAGCTCTTGTAGAATGCTGGTAGGTCTCTGTTGCTGAAAACCGTCTAGGTACACCGCAGCTCCTATTTCTACCGACAAACGGTAATGTGTAAACATTACTGTGTTCCGGTTTGAAGGGCGAAACTAGTGAAATTACTGGGGTAACGAGACTTAACACCTTATGTCTCAAGGCGATCAGCGCAATGTGGTGCAGTGTGTACCATCTTAACTAGCGTCATGTTATGGGCAAACGTGTCACTTACCATCAGGTGAACGTCTCGCTCGTCTGGTTGCTCCGTAGTATAAAAAAATACTCTGGCTATCATCAGGCGTGTTCCAAAAAAATGTTAACTAACCAAACTATGCTTTGTTACAATAAAAATGCTTAGAACCTGCTTGGAGGCAGCTATATTTTTCCATTATCTGTACGTTAAAATAATAAGTAAAGCGAAGTTGAATACGGTGACAAGTTTTTATAAAAAAAAACACGACATTCGGCAGAATCGAACAAAGGAAACAATTCTTTATTATCGGAAAAACTAAACTGGAGTGTTTATAGTAAAAACTGTTTCCGCATCCCCGTCGGCCGAGTTTGAAACAAAAGCCTTTTCCGCCGAGTTCGGATCGCCGAGGATGCAATTTAAAGCGGAAGGCGCGTTTGTCTTTTTAAAATTGAAACTTCAAAACTTATAGAGCACTTTGTTTCACTCCGCGTCTCTGGAATACCTTTAACAGCGAAACTGTCCGATGCGGCTTTCTAAAACTAGCAGTAACGATCTCACGGGTCTCGTTGTTGTTTCCCAACTTTTAAAACGACTTCTAAAGTATTTCTTTTTTAATTGGAGACGAGCGAGACGTTCACCTGATGATAAGCGATACGCTTGCCCATAATAACACGGCGCTAGTTAATATGAAACCGATATTTTTGCCTTGATATAACAACTATCTAGCCGTGATAGCCCAGTAGTTTGAACGCCCGCCTTCCATTCCAGAGGTACTGTGTTTGAATCCGGCCTGCGCCAATGAACTTTTCAATTTATGTGCAGTTAGTATAACACCAACTAACATCACGTGCTTTGACGGTGAAGGAAAACATCGTGATGAAACCTGCATATCTATGTCATGACCATCCGTGCCCGCACTAGAATGTAAAATGGAGAAGGCAATGGCAAACTACATCATTATAACTGCCAAGAAAGTCGTCCTGTTTCATCACACATAATGACCACGACCCTCAGTCATGAGGAAATATGAATTAGAACTGCACAGGTGGTAGGTCTCTGTTGCCGGAGACTGTCTGGGTGGGTACCACCGCAGCTCCTATTTCAACCGCCAAATAGTAATGTACAAACATTACTGTGTTCCGGTTCGAAGGGCGCTGTAGCTAGTGTAATTACTGGGGTAACGAGACTTAACACCTTATGTCTCAGGCGACGAGCGCAATGTGGTGCAGTGTGTACCATCTTAACTAGCGCCGCGTTGTCATGGGCAAGCGTATCACTTACCATCAGGTGAACGTCTCGCTCGTCTGGTTGCTCCGTAGTATAAAAAGATACTCTGGCTATCATCAGGCGTGTTCCAAAAAAATGTTAACTAACCAAACTATGCTTTGTTACAATAAAAATGCTTAGAACCTGCGTGGAGGCAGCTATTTTTTTCCATTATTTGTACGTTACAATAAAAATTCTGGGTTATATGTGCAGGGCACTTATGTATTTTAACGTGACAACGTCTATTAATTATATCACAAAAAATTTTGATAATAAATTTTATTATTCTTGTTTGACATGTTTATCGGGTTACAAATCAAGTTATACTAACTCTCAATTATATTTGTTAGGGATTTTTATTTCTAATTATTATTGAGCAATAGAATACATCTTTTACTTTCAACCAATTCGGGCAAACGCATACCGACTTAGCGGTCGGCGTAAGCCACGCCCACTTATGTGCGGGACATTTCTCAGCACGCGCGTCCTATCTTATACCAATTTAATAGACGTTGTCACGTCAATAAGTAAAGCGAAGTTGAATACGGTGACAAGTTTTTATAATAAAAAACACGACATTCGGCAGAATCGAACAAAGGAAACAATTCTTTATCATCGGGAAAACTAAACTGGAGTGTTTATAGTAAAAACTGTTTCCGCCTCCCCGTCGGCCGAGTTTGAAACAAAAGCCTTTTCCGCCGAGTTCGGATCGTCGAGGATGCAATTTAAAGCGGAAGGCGCGTTTGTCTTTTTAAAATTGAAACTTCAAAACTTATAGAGCACTTTGTTGCACTCCGCGTCTCTGGAATACCTTTAACAGCGAAACTGTCCGATGCGGCTTTCTAAAACTAGCAGTAACGATCTCACGGGTCTCGTTGTTGGTTCCCAACTTTTAAAACGACTTCTAAAAAATTTCTTTTTAATTGCAGACTAGCCAGACGTTGACCTGATGATAAGCGATACGCTTGCCCATAATAACACGGCGCTAGTTAATATGAAACCGATATTTTTGCCTTGATATAACAACTATCTAGCCGTGATAGCCCAGTGGTTTGAACGCCCGCCTTCCATTCCCGAGGTACCGTGTTCGAATCCGTCCTGCGCCAATGAACTTTTCAATTTATGTGCAGTTAGTATAACACCAACTAACATCACGTGCTTTGACGGTGAAGGAAAACATCGTGATGAAACCTGCATATCTATGTCATGACCATCCGTGCCCGCACTAGTATGTGAAATGGAGAAGGCAATGGCAAAATACATCATAATAACTGCCAAGAAAGTCGTCCTGTTTCTTCACACATAATGACCACGACCCTCAGTCATGAGGAAATATGAATTAGAACTGCACAGGTGGTAGGTCTCTGTTGCCGGAGACTGTCTGGGTGGGTACCACCGCAGCTCCTATTTCAACCGCCAAATAGTAGCGTGCAAACATTACTGTGTTCCGGTTTGAAGGGCGCTGTAGCTAGTGTAATTACTGGGGTAACGAGACTCAACACCTTATGTCTCAAGGCGACGAGCGCAATTTGGTGCAGTGTGTACCATCTTAACTAGCACCGCGTTGTCATGGGTAAGCGTATCACTTACCATCAGGTGAACGTCTTGCTCGTCTCGTCGCATAGTAGTATAAAAAAAAAATTAGAAGAAGAAGATAACAATTAGCGTATTTCACACACCCCAAAAACCTCTTTCGATCCTTTAATGTCCACAAGGGGGCATCGCCCAGTTTAAGAATTACTGGTCTAATATTAACATTGGTGGGCGCCATATTATCGTTATTTCGGTACGTACCCCAACTCTTTCCGCCGCGGGGATATTCACACCTTGGGGTGAATGACACGTCTGCACCAACACCCGGACAACCCTACGCATTAGTGTGGATAAACAAAAGGGTGCTTTGATTTATGCTCTGCACCGGCGTGCATTGGTAACCTTTAATCAGGGATTCATTATATAACGAGTGAGGAGAGAAGCAGCTCCGATAAATCATTAGAACCTACTTTGAAATCAGTTTTCATCTGAACCCTTAGTAGCATTAATATTTATCAAGTTCAATAACGAGCAGAATAAATAAGTAAAGTGGCAAATATGTCATCATCTACAGCAAGTATCAAATATTGGTCTTTACCGATTAAAGTGCTGTTTTGTATTAAATAACTTAAGTATTTTTTGTCAGATTCCTTGTTTCTGTTGATCTAAGTAAGGCATTTATTTTAGTCATTACATAAAAGTTTCCCATTTTGTTTTATTTTGGAAAACTTTTCAAGTTTCAAAGAAGTAAATAAATGTAAAAACGGAACATTATGTAAAAATATATACGGAGTCTCGCATAAAATAAGATCTCCAAAATAATCAATGCCAATCCTATATAATTTTACATCATCATCATCATGTGATCGACGAACACCGGCCTACCCCAAAGGTCTTCAGGATTGGTCCCGCGCTTTCCGCATCCAGTGGCTTCGCATTCTTTAATCTAATCGAACAATGCTACTTTACTTAGTTGTACTTAGTAATATAATAAGATTGGTCTCCGAGAGAAATCAGTTAAAAGGTTTCTGACAATCTGAGCCGGCTCTGTATTAATATTGACACGGGAAATGCTTTCCGTAATATTGATGTTGACAGTAGGGGGGAGCGGAGTGGGGGGAGGTGCGACGGAGAGGGGGAATTATTGTGAAAACTGATTGTGTAACTGTGTCATACAATGCCGAAGAGATTATATTCTTACCGTGAAATGAAAAGGTACTGTATCAATGGAGCTCTTACCGGAATGTAACTTTCACTTTGTCCAACTCGAACCAATTAAGCTCACGTTAAGTCATACAAACGTAGGACTCATTAAATTGTACTTAAAAAAATTTAAATTTAAATTTTCTATTTTTAAATTTTGGATATTTCTTTAATACTAAATTCCGTCTATAAAGTAGTTTAAATAACTATCACCATTTCTACTCAACACTTAATCTTTCGAGTTCGATATAGAGCCTTCTGTTTTTACTTGGTTGTGCTGCTGCGTTAGAAAGTCTACGAAACGGAGCACAGTTCTATGTTAAAAAAATACTATATTTTATTACTTTTAAGTCACCATTTCCGAGATGTTTAAAAGCCGACGAATATCGGCTGATGATGACGAAACCAAGTTTCATTGTTGTTACGCAATGTGTCAACGGGAGCTGTGCACACACTTAAATGCCAATCATTCAGCTCAAGTTATCACACACAGCCTCTCTATTTAATCCCGCGCCGCCGCACCTGTTGCCTTGTTTATTTCGCCAATTTCCCAACAGAGGGCTTCCGCTGAGAAATTTATCGAGTAATGTATGTTTGACGTGAACGGCACTAAAGCTGCTAGTGTATGAGGTGTTTTATGTTCAGAAATGTATTTGCCGTTTATTATGAAAGTTGCATATATGTTAGATGAAATGTCTGCTTAAAGATTCAAAGAAATAAGATACAACGATTTCGGTTTAATTACGCATTTGCGAACCTTTTACATTTTACAAACGACTTTTATAACTCCATCGGACTTAAAACTTAATTAAATTGAAATTGATGAATGAATTGATGTTTATATAATTTATTAAATGAGGAGAGGAGAACGATGAGAAAGTTGAATGGGGGCAGGAATGAAGAGTTCGATATTAATATAAGTGAAGATGAAAAGGGGAACCTAAAATTAAGTGAACTGACGAAAGAAATAAAGAATTAAAAGAATTCACATAAATTTTAAATATTAAGAATTTTGTGGAATACATTACAAAAGCCTAGTTCAGTAGTAGAGGTCCATCGGGTGAGATGATGATTCTAATTATGTAATATGTAATATTCGTATAGTTTTTACAATATTCATCTATAAGAATTTTGAAGTCTTTTGATGGTTAATTAAAAAAATGTCAGTTGATTTTACATTTACGATACACCGTAAAGGAAAGTGTAATTAAAATAAAAGAAACTCCCGACTTTGATCCGTAGTTGCAAAGTCTATACGGGTGTTATTTAAACATTAAAAAAAAATGATTCGCGCCTAACAAAGCATCATGGGGGTTACGTGACGGACACGGATAGTTAAGGTCTATTTATACTGTCCAAAGATATAATTATCTGCGATAATTGTTATAGAGGAAATTTTAATATTCGATTTTAATTTCACTTAACATTTACTCTATAACGTGGCCCGGGAATCGAACAAGTCGCTGCACCACGGAAACAGTTGAAGCCTGCTCGGTTTTACTGTAACCATATTTTGGTTAATTAAACTCTCAGTTACGTGGCTTAACATTAATCCGTCAAAGTGCGTTTAACTTGAATTACAAACAATTTGCTAATGAGATTCACAACGGGATCAGACATCACTACTTAAGCGGGATTAGGCTGTACTTAGAGATCACATTTGTGTATAATACGCGCATTACTTACATGCCCTTTGAGGTATTAGTAAAAGATTTTTACCTAGTGAATAGTTTTATTTGTTATGTTTTTCTTTTGTGTATGAGGTGTTATTTGAGATAGCTCAATATTTTTTGTAGTTGTATTATTAAAATGATTTGCTATCTTACGAAGTGTAATAGGACTCCCTTCGGGTAAGGGTTTCATATTTGTAGTACCACAACGAAAATGTTCAGCTTAGCTCGAGTGCAGGTGGATAACGGTGCATTTCGTAAAAGATCTTGATACATACGTATATCTTTAATAAGGTAGAAATCCCACATAAATTTGATTTCGTCGTTGGTCTAGATTTGGAAGCCGTTAGTCTAGGCGCAGAAAGGAAAAACGTTAACACATGTGCAAGGCCAAGATGAATGCTTAATACAAGTAGATACTTTTTGTACCGCTCTCTCCGGTACATTAGTAACCAAAAGAAACCTGCGAAATCGTATCTCAATAATATCCACCGTTTTACTGATTTCTGATATTCGCTGGCGTGGAATATCAAACATGCTTTAAATCTACATACTCTCGATAAGAAAACAACTGCTTACCGATTTCTTTCTATATATTCTGTTAAATTGACCGCTGTTTTCAGTTGTATTCAACAGATGGCAGTAGTTGTCATGACCGGTTTACCGAATAGCCGAAAAATTACTTTATTATTTACTTTACTGGTTAAGTCGCGATTTCAAATTTGATTCGTAAACGAAGGTAATTTTTTTTTAAAGTTATTAAAAAGTAATCTGAGTGCAACAAAGTTTACATAAAAGACTATTACATAGATAATATATACAATAGTATAGTTACTGCAGTTGTGGCTGAGCTGTGACTCAGACTGATACTTTTCTGTTGAAAAAGACTTCCATTGATTTCCGATTCCCAAAGACTGTAAAATGTGGAAATTATAAGATAGTAACCGATTCGCAGAAAAAGTGATCAAGGGAGAACGGTGCAGTGCTAATTTTGTCGTGCATTCATGAAGTCACTCTTCATGAAGTGTTCGTTGTTATTTTACTTATTAGTCTAAAGGTTCGGCGTTTTTTTTTTATTACTGGTTAACATATTTAAATTAACGAGACCACTTAACAATGTATTTAGCAATCATCGTAAAGAAGGTGTCTTTCTCAATTTTATTTGAATACCTAAACTTTACATCTTATTTACTTAAAATATTATAAGTTTCTTCTATCCAAAACTACCAAGAGTTGTTTTGCGCGTATTAGAATATAAAGTAATATATTTTTCTTTTTTCTACAACGATCTAACTCTTAACTTTAAAATTTTTTAAGTGACTATATAGTCGTAGATATTTAAGTTAAATATATATTAAAAATAATAGAATTTTAGAATAAACTCAGAGATTTAAAGCACCTTTTTCCTTTTTAACATAAGGGACTGTTAAAGTAAAATTCGACGGAAATATTCAGCAGGAAAACATCTAGCAATTTAATTATGCATTCTGAAAAAGATACAAAAATAATATGGGTTTGTACGTGGCATTTGTGGCACTGTGTGTGGTAGGTTATAAATCTTGCGTAGCGCGTTGTTTATCCAGGGAACTACAGATGTATTAATATTCATAGGCCATCGCCGACCTGCCAACGAACGCCTCTGAATGGCAAATTAACGGCCCGATTCTTTTTAGACCCAACTTAGGGTTTAACTCGGTATGTATTTTTCATAGCATTCGGTATAACTTCACTTTATCATACAATCGAGTTAAAAAGAAAATTAGTTATAAGTAAAGTTATATCTACAGTCGCCTTGGGTATAAAGAAGAAAATGGAAGTTGTTCGCGCCGATGTAACGCATATATTATTTACCTATTCCAACGCCGTATACAGATAAAGTATTCAATACATTATTTATATGACATAATTTTATGTTTCGGAAGATGAGTAAATTGTGGTGTTGTAAATATTCTAAATAGCGGAATATTCAATACGATCAATATTACAACAGAGATAGTTTACACGAATGAATATGAAATAAATCTGTTATAAATATATCAAACATTGTCTTAAGATATGTGAACGATTGAAAAAGAACGAGTAAATATGACTTTATATACATATGTAGATAAAGTCATATTTACTTGTTCTTTACCTGTACTTTTTATTTATATATAAAGATATATAAGATAGTTTATATATATATATATATATACGCGTTGAAAAATTATTTATTTGTTAATATTTCATTATTTATAATTTTAAGCTCATTTTAGAGATAACTTATGTTTTGTAATTTTTGTGCGGGTATAAAAAAGAAAATAGAAGCATCGGCGTTATAATAACAGTTGTGCTCCGTCCGCCGGAGTGTGCGGACGTGTCAAGAAGTCGTTACGCTGTCGGATTAATGTAAGATTTTGCAAATTTCACTTTTATTCAACGATGGGCAATCCTCAAAATGATTTTGGTGGTAACATCAACGCTGACGTCACGTTTTGACATTACTTCAGTAGCTATTGCTATTACATATATCTATAACAGTTTTGTAAGTAATGATAGATAATAAGATAAGCATTAGTATTAAGTTGTATAAATAATAGGATAAAGAAGCTCTGAATAATAATATCAAGGAAAAGAAGAATGAAACTGAAAAATTAAACAAATCGATACTCATAAAATGTTTTCAAACTAAAAAAAAATTCGAATGAATTCACGGAGAGACGGTAGGTAATATTATTTCTCAGCTCAAATAACAATTTATCGAGTTTGAAGTAAAAGTATTTGCCCGGGGAGTTCTAAACGACTTTAAAGTAAAAACGTTTAAACTTCGTTGGAGGTTTCTTTAGATAGTACCTCCCAATCCTCCAGTGCTTCTCCGTATGCATTTTTTATTCTTTTCAAATTGCAAAGAAAGAAATAACACAGGCTATATTTTACTTTACTATCAATTGAAGTTATATTTAATATTATATTCCGGATGTGTTTGTCTATTTACTCATATGTCCTTAAGTTATTATGTAAAATTAACATATAGGTTAAAGAATAAACAATAAATTAATACACATTACAACTTTAAAACTATGAGATGTCGATATCAAACTTTCAATTGTTTTATTTTTTTTTTAAACTACTAAGCGACGAGACGAGCAAGACGTTCACCTGAGGGTAAGTAATACGCTTGCCCATGACAACGTGGTGCTAGTTAAGATGGTACAAACTGCACCACATTGCGCTCGTCGCCTTGAGACATAAGGTGTTTGTCTCGTTACCCCAGTAATTACACTAGCTACAGCGCCCTTCAAACCGGAACACAGTAATGTTCGCACACTACTATTTGGCGGTTGCAATAGGAGCTGCGGTGGTACCACCCAGACGGTCTCCGGCAACAGAGACCTACCACCTGGTTTCATATCCCAATAAATCAATGTTCGGAAAACTATATACATTAATGAGAATAATATATTCTTCTAAATGGTACGTCGTAGTCAAGATTATATCATCGCTATGATACAGGATCTTTTAAATGTGTTTAGGCGAAACGTTTTTTTTTATTGTAAAAAGCAACGAGACGAGCAAGCTATTCACAAGTGTCGTTACTACAGTAATTTCACTAAGTTTAGCGTCCCAACACAGTAATGTTTGCACACTACTGTGTGACAGTAGAAATAGGAGCTACCAGTTGGTAGGTCTCTGTGGCCGGAGACCGTCTGGATGGGTACCACCGCAGCTCCTATTGCAACCGCCAAATAGTAGTGTGCGAACATTACTGTGTTCCGGTTTGAAGCGCGCTGTAGCTAGTGTAATTACTGGGGTAACGAGACTTAACACCTTATGTCTCAAGGCGACGAGCGCAATGTGGTGCAGTGTGTACCATCTTAACTAGCACCACGTTGTCAGGGCAGAGTATCACTTACCATCAGGTGAACGTCTTGCTCGTCTCGTCGCAAAGTAGTATAAAAAAAAAAAAAAGCTGCGGTAGTACTTAGACAGACGGTCTCCGGCAAGAGATCTACCAGCACTAATATATATCGCTACCTGTAATTTATATATTGTGTAGTAGGTAATTTATAGTGTACGTAATTTGAATTTTAAGTTACTGAAGTTAAATATAGTAATGAGTCATCCAGCCGTTGTAATGGGCCGTAATTGTTGATAGCCGAACATCTTATTAGCATTAGGTTTCCATGTTTGCTGCGGCGCCGACATTAGCAGTTGATTAGTATTCCTAACGCCGCTCCATTAAACTGATGCAAATTGCTGCACTGAAACTTTATTGCTCTTTTATTATATAACAGCAAAGTTTATTAACGCAAATTGTATTATATCATCGTAAATCTAATATACATGACGGTTTGCGTAGTTGATTGTTAAAATAACTTAAAATCAACAAACGAAAGTAATTCAATGTTATAATTGTGTTTCATTATGTTTATAATGGAAACAATTTATATAGAAACGTTTTATAAGAATTACCACTTTATTTGGGAAGAGGCAATCGGAGGCCGCCCTTTCACACTGACGGGGTCACAAATGCCTCTTGGAGCGAATCAAAATCTCTTTCAGCATTTATATAAGCGGCCCGTTCTTAAAATGATCGACTTGGAAATCTTCGCGGCGTTTCATTCAACCCAAATGGGACGAGGGCGTCGGAATAAGTAATCTTTTATAATTACGTCGCGATTTAATAATTTTATTTAACTACTATCTACATATAAATAAAACCTAAAATATGACCTAGAAGATGATCTACCATGTGTTTTTTTTAGTAGTGTTAAAAATAGCTGGAATTCATTTGAAACAATTTTTTTAAAAGATCAACACAAAGTCGTAACTAAAAATATCTATTATTTTCTGTAAGACGTAATTGTTAATTAATTTATAAGCTTCGTTCCTAAGTTAAAGCGCTGTGTTATCCAATGGATCAATGTCGAAATTCTGTGTATATTTTTAAACGATTTGTTTTGGTAACCGCACCTACGTAACGGCCGCGTATCCCAGTTTCGCGAACTGTGTCAATTGGCGTGAAAAAGAAAACCTGCCCGCTTGCCAAGTCTGCGTTGTAGTGTTTTAATCATATTTCACCGGATCTTTACTGCCGCCATTACGGTTTTTGCTTCCTCTCTCATATACCTTTACGTATTTTGACAATTTCATTCGGATCTACTCGCATTAGGTTATAGATCTTTATCTTCGGTGGTATTTAACTTTGATATCTATTTCAGCAGCAAAGCAAACTGTATTGGATGCTTTAGTTTGCAACCTTAGTGGACTAAATAAATTTTCTATTGTAAAGGTTACTAGTCTAATCACAACTCTGTATTTAGCAAGTTTTAAATTTAAAACAAACTTATGAACAATTTGAAATTAGCTTAAGAGAGTTTAATGTAATCAATGGAAAGTCGTGGAGACGCGACGAAGTTTTCCACTAACTCTCAGTATCTTTGGCAGGAGAAAAGGCTTTATTGGATATTATATTCGGAAAATTTGAAAACCGTCCATCGTTAATATAATTTCACGTATAACTGTAAGCAATAAAGTTTACGGCGGCGACCGGAAACGTGACGTCGAAATTATCAGCATTAAGAGCTGTAAGCACCTCATCATTATTCCTACAGGACCATAACAATGTCGGAAGGGTTCGGCCTGATTACACTGATTTTACGGCGCCGCCATTACGTTACCATTTACATAGGATTGTAATATTTACATTTAGTATCGTATTGAATTTTGAATCTACTGTTTATAAACTATATATGTAGGAGCACTAGCTCATAAAGTATTTATACTGGTGGTAGGTCTCTGTTGCCGGAGACCGTCTGGGTGGGTACCACCGCAGCTCCTATTTCAACCGCCAAATAGTAGTGTGCGAACATTACTGTGTTCCGGTTTGAAGGGCGCTGTAGCTAGTGTAATTACTGGGGTAACGAGACTTAATACCTTATGTCTCAAGGCGACGAGCGCAATGTGGTGCAGTGTGTACCATCTTAACTAGCACCGCGTTGTCATGGACAGGCGTATCACTTACCATCAGGTGAAAGTCTTGCTCGTCTCGTCGCATAGTAGCATAAAAAAAAATCTCGTAAAAGTTTAAATACTTCATACCGAGAAAATACTATTTTGAAAATGTTAACAAATTTCTATCGAAACATGAGAATGAGGTTAAAAGGTATTTATAAGTACTCAAAATAATTTCATTAGCTACATCGCCTTTCAATTGAAAATACATTATATGAATTAATAAAGTATTTTCTTCGTTTCACGAGTGAAAGAATCCGTTACAATATAACAATGTTTTATAATAAAAGGTTGTAAACAATGTATATACAGTGTCGGGGCCCGAGTGCGCGTAAATGAGATATACACTCATGTTTTATGAGGCTCCCCGAGATTTTTACGAGGGCCCTCGTTAGAGACGGGTCCGTAAATCAATCCCGTAGGACGGTGTCCAAAGTTGCGGATAAGGAAAATTGTTTGGAAATATGTTATTCATAAGATCGCACTTCAACTTTGATACGTTTCTTATTGAATTTCATATTATACTATATTTTGTGTAGTTATCTCCATATCAGGCAGTAATATGTAGACAAACCATCTTCTGTTTCAAGAGGACTGTGTCTAGTGTAAATTGTAGAAGGTAACGAGACAACTACTATCTAAGACGACGGGAGAATATCTAGTCTAGCTTATTGTTGACTTTCTTAAAAAAATATTGTGTCAAAGAAAAAGTTTTGAACACGTTTTCATTGAACAAGTTTACGATATAATTTGAAAAGTCATATCGGTAGACCAATCAAGAACAGTGAGTACGACAAATATGAGGTTGGTCCCTGGATTCCCAACACACAGGGTCCACCAAGGGGATTACAGTGGGCAGATATCCCACATAACCCGGTCTTCCCCCCGAAAGCTGCGAATCATCTGAAGACATTTCTCCAAAAAAAAATCTATTACGCGTGTCGATGACAGAAACGGTGTAAAGTCACTATTATCACATTATTTATGATTTCCGAATCGTAAATATGTAAATGAATTGATGCAGCATTGGTTTGAAGACTGCTTTATATGTTCCCTTCTAGAAATTTAAGAACAAAAGATGTCAAAATAGAAGAAAATGCGTGTTTTTCTGCAGCGTTTAATACTTGAAAAGCAAACTAATGGGAATTGGTATATTCCACTGAATACTTCATTTAGTATTGCTTTATTGTAAGTCCATGTCACTAAGAATTAGTCTATATTTTTTTTTTATACTACTTTGCGACGAGACGAGCAAGACGTTCACCTGATGGTAAGTGATACGCTTGCCCATGACAACGCGGTGCTAGTTAAGATGTATACACTGCACCACATTGCGCTCGTCGTCTTGAGACATGAGGTGTTAAGTCTCGTCACCCCAGTAATTATTACACTAGCTACAGCGCCCTTCAAACCGGAACACAGTAATGTTTGCACATTACCATTTGGCGGTTGAAATAGGAGTCGCGGTGGTACCTATCCAGACGGTCTCCGGCAACAGAGACCTACCACCTGGTAAAATCAAAATCTATATTAGATCAAAATAATTACTATATAAGATCAAAAATAATTTACTGTAAGATAAAAACAATTCAATGATAACTTTTAAGCAGTAGATTAATTCAATTCGATTGTGATGTTCGAAGAAAAATTGTCTTAAAACTTTATTCTGAGGTATATCATTTTCTATTATAAATATTTTCTTGTTGATCTGTTTCAATAGGAATTTTTACTCAATTTAGGTTCACTCGTTAGTAAGTGATACGTCTGCCCTTAATTTCTAGACGGTCGCGTATTTAAGCATCAATTATATAATACGTTATACGAATACACAGCATTGTTTAATTATTACTAAATAATACGAAATACTATTTGTTATTTTAGTGGAAGTTGTGACGTGTTCATTAGATATAGTTTTGCTCAGAGTAAAAACTAATGGGTTCAAATTACAGACAGTATCGGCAGCGTGTAACTCGGCAATGAGTTTGTAAACAAATGCTTTTACAGCTGATTTACGAGTGCAGTCGGATCAGCCGACTCACGAGCTATAGTTTATTGTGTTTACTTAACGTAACTTCGCCGGTGGGGTCGCTAGTGACTAATGTACGGAGAGCCGCGACTTTTGTACACTAGGCTAGAAAATGTTTTATATTAGAAAATCTTATAAAGCTGAACTTATATTTAATCAAAAACAAAATTTGATCTATAAAGAATATCTAACTTATTTTATACAAGATAAGTGATATGTTCACCTGATGGTAAGTGATACGCTTGAACACAATAACGTGGAGTTAAATAGCTAAATAGCATCACAGCATCGCATTGTACTAGTCGGATGTTAAGTCTCGTTACCCCAGTAATTTCACTAGCTACAACACAGTAATGTTTGCACACTACTATTTGACGTCAGCATTACGAGCTGCAGTGGTCGACCTAAATGGTCGACAACAGACCCCTACCACCAGTGAAATCATATTAAATGACAAAGAAGCTCATGATCCTGAAATGTGTCTACACAATATCAATGTTCTTGAGTTAATAGATGAACAAGAAAATATTTAAACTGGAACAGTTGTCTCAATTTGATCACACAAACAAAACTATAATTTGAACATGGTATTCATAATGATGATTAACGTAATTTAGCTGCAGCTTCTTTCAAACCAGTAAACATTAATGTATATAAAACTAGCTGACCCAGCAAACTTCGTTCCGCTTCAAAATCAATAAAAAAAAACGCTTATTGATAATTCGAGACTGTTTCAACTTTAGTAAAGAATGTGATGAAAATTAACCAGAAAAAAATAATTCGTAATCACAAAAAATGCCCGTTATTAATTTGGTTTTTCTATTATATTTAAATGCACATGTTGATTGACCTAAGTCAGGACATCTTATCTTTGGCATTATAAATTGTAGATAATCAAAGTAGGGAAAGTTCTCGCGCACTCAGCGGTAAATAGTGTCACTATCACAAAAGATCAACAAAGTAAGTTAAGACTTAACTACTATTTTGAACCAATCTGAACTTAGGAAAGTCGTGTTCCTGCTGAATTCTACAATCGCTGCACACGAACACACTAATTTACTGCATGATACACTCACATTGAACATTCACTGCATTATGCACTAAAAAAAAATTCAACCGAGACAACGCGACCTTTACGCCCAGATTCCCGCTAAAGTTCGTAAAAATATTATAGTTGCATCAGAAATTGTTGGTTGTCAATATCAAATGTCAAAATCAAAAATATTCTTTTAAATTGTATTTGGTGTCTAAATGACGGACGAACTTCAAATTTTTGACGTTTTATGTATCTAAAGTAAGGAGACCAGACATCTCGCTTTTAGCGGGACAGTCCTGATTTTTTTACTATTAATCCCGCGTCACGCGACGCTTTTCAAAAGTCCCGACTTTTAGAATTAAGTAAAATTTTAAATTTATGAAAATCATTGTTTTGCGTAACATATTGCTTTTGCTACCCAGTTACATTGGTATTTGTCTCTCAAATGATACACTTTGTATCCGTACTGCGTGCTAGCAAGATAATTAAACAAATAAATATTACAAATCTGTTTCTTACCATAGAAATAAAGTAAGTAATTTATTTAAATATTTCATAAATGCATAAATTTTCTTAAACTTAGCTTAAAATACTCGTAGTCTTCATATTTTATATTGATGACAAAACGTGTATCACCCACCTTAACCTCGAAAGAAATTTTAGAAAGTAATATATGAATAAAATTTTGCAAATATTTCAAGTCAATCAAACTAATTTATCAAATTCTTGTGAAGATTTTTACAATATTTTACAAAATTACTATAATCTACTCAAACAAATTCACTTATATAAAAAAACATTTATAAACTGTACTTATGTTAAAACTAAAAAAAAATTACGATATTATTATTCCTTCAGAGTTGTCCCGTTTGCCTATCTAAAAATCTGGTCACCTCAATGAAAAAGAGAAAAGAAATTGTTGTTTTTACCATATTCCAGGCACTTTTTCCATATTTTCTCACCTTACTAACCTTCCCTGGACTTCCACGAATAATTCAAGACCACATTTAGCCAAATCGGTCCAGCCGTTCTCGAGTTTTAGCGAGACTAACGAACAGCAATTCATTTTTATTATATAGATATATAGCGGCGTACATAATGTACAATGTTCACAAAACACAGATCTAAAAATATCTACGTCACGTGCAATTTACACTGATTGGGGCCCATGGAATTACAGACCATAGAAATTGGGTGATTCATGTGGAGCTGCTCATTTCATTCATTTAAATGCAAATGGTCCTTTTCAATTGGCAGGCAATAAAGCCTTATTAAAGTCGACGGGCAACGAAAAAGCGCCAGCCGAAGCTGAAAACGTACCGAACGCCATCGGAGATGGTGATAATCTCCTTTTGACAGTTTTCCTTATTCGGATACAAAGAAATTGAATCGCATTTGGAGCACCTACGAAATTAAACGACTACTTTGTAGACTAACTAAATAATAGTAAATTATTGTCGTTTTAGTGTAAATTTGTATTGATAATTGATAACTGTGTTTTGTTGAAGATAAGGCCAAAAGATTCTTCTTCTAAGTCGTATTTCCTTATGACTGAGGGTCGTGGTCATCATGTTTTTATTGAAACACACGACGACTCTCTTGTCAGTTATAATGGAGTGGTGTTGCCATTGCCTTCTCCATTTCACATACTAGTCTGACCACTGATGGTCATGGCATAGATATGCAGGTTTCCTCACGATGTTTTCCTTCACCGTCAAAGCACGTGATATTAGTTGGTGTTTTATGCTAACTGCACATAAATTGAAAAATTCATTGGTGCAGGCCGGATTCGAACCCGGTACCTTCGCATTGGAAGGCCGGCGTTCAAACCACTAGGCTATCACGGCTCTACGAAAATCTTTTTTCGACTATCTTTTGCTAAAAGATTATGTATAGAAATTAACTGCTGTGGCGTGATGATAATGATTATCTGATTTAAACATCCAATGTCTGCTATTAAATTTGTCTTAACAAATGAATTCATTAATAACATTTAGCAGCGTGTTCCTTGCTGTGAAGGTCTCTGATTCGATTCTAAGGACGAATGTGAATTTGTGATTTTTTAAAGTATTCTAGGCAAGCATATTTTAACATGCGAAGTTGTTGTAAAAAAAATAGTACAAATAAATTGTTTGGCAGTAATCAATTTTATAAGTTTACCGGTATATTCCGGTGAGTCCCAATTCAGTCCCATTTCCCGGTATCCAACGGCTACCTGATAGGGAAATCATTTGTCTACTCTACCTATGCACGTCAAATGTGAGCTTAGTCGCTCCGACGAGCTATTTCAATGAACTGCCAGTTGGAAATAAAACCCACTGCTCCATACCCCAGTTCGTACCTACGCATCCGGTCACCGATTGGCTTAATTGGAAACCGAGCAGAGACCTCCGGGGTGCGCTGTTGTTTCTCTAGTTTTTATTACAAATTCAAGTTAACTGCATAGAAGATTGAACAAAATAAAAACTATTTTTTTTGTAGCAACACTGAAGTTATTAGAATATGCTAACCTGACAGATGAACGTCGTTCTAGATTACTTTGTAGCTATAGAAGATAAGTATAATTAGAACTGGAACTTAATAATGTTAGCCATACTACTATTTGGCGATAGACTAATGCTTATCTTTACTTAAAACACTTTATCTTTGTATACTATAACTAGTAACTTCTTTTGTCTTCATTCGTATGTATTGAAACCTTTTTTGGAAATAATGTAACAAAAGTTAATTAGTAATTTACATTATTACTTGTTAATAATCAAGTTTTAACTTTGGCAGATCATAAGCTTTTAGAACTTATAAGTTAAGGAAATTATTCGGACGACTTACTTTTTTACTTTAGTATTTCGCACAAAGGACTTTCGTTTGTTACATATTTAAACGTTAAGATAAACAAGGATTTAAATCGTTTACAGTGAAATGTTTTAGTGAACTGATTCGTCGATAGCTAAGTGAGAGTCTGTTGTACAAAGAAAAAAGGTGGATCAGAGAGCAATGCTAAATTTCCTTTTTATCTGCAACCGTGCGAGGCCCGTTTCATTTTGCGAGGGACGCGTAAGGTTTAATAGTATGGAAATGAGCGCGCATTGAATTCAGCTCGGCTTCACTGCCAGCGTCTTTTGTCCTAATCGACTTAAAAACGCGACTAGAAATATTCGCAAGTCGTGCGACGGCAAGAAGCGAGGGTAAGCTCTCCACAATACCACCTGACCTCTTTTATTTTATTGCTTTCGTTTAATACAGACTTTTTGGGGGTAAGATAATGTTATATAAATATGAAAAGGGACTAGAAGCTGATGTAATTTGTATGTAGAGTTCAAACGATTTATTTATACGTATCAGATTTAGGTTTGTACCAGAAAAAAGCTTTTCCCTTATAGCAACAATATGAAAGTATACCTTGTGTTATCATAAAGCGATAACGTTTTTTGTTAAAATACCATGATCCCAAACTGTAAGCTTAGTTCATTTTTTTATATAAGAGAAAGCTTTTACTTCAAGTGAAACATATGTTTGTAGAGAAAGGAAAAACAATAATTTACTATTCACAATTTAGAGTTTCATTAGTGTTGCTTTTACGACTTTTGACATTTATTTTTCTGTCTCCTTGTTACATAACGTCATCATCTTTGATTATTGATGTCCACGTTCTACTGAATATAAAGCTTTCAATTGATTATAAGCCGATACTAACTTCATGTAATGTATTCTCATGGTCATCGATCCACCTTGTAAAAGATCTTTTGATATTGTGCTTCATATTGAAACTTTTTACTACACTGGTCAATTATCTCTCTATGTGACGTTCTAAATCGCTGGATTATATTTGTTCTTCTATGTGTTGTATATTGTCTATATCAATGTGATCTATGCCCGTGTAGGTACAATGTTTCTTCCTGCCTTGGGCGTTCTCTAGACTAGACTAGCATGTAAGTAGTCGCTAATTAAATAAAAAATATCTGGAACTCAAGAAGTCTTTTTTCAATGAGTTTACTCCGATGTAACTCTCTCGAACCCCAAGCACTACGGACCTCATCATTTCTGATACTCATATATATTAGAAAAGGTAGTACTATTATTACAAGACATTAGACCGAAAGCGTCTTCATTTAATAGTCATCAAGCATTTGAGTAATTTTACTCTCCATCTAAAATCTGTCTAATATTTGTAATAGAAGTTTCTCCGACATTCGGTCCGGGGAGGAATCTAAATAGTACGGCTTTAAAAGCGATCTCTACATTGGTGAACAAAGTGGAATTCGTAATTATTTCGAATTTTATGGCCGTGTGGATCTCGTATAGTTTGATGTATTTATTTAACGGGAACAGTGCAATTTAAGCGACTACTTAACTTAATTAAGTAAAGGAAGAATTACATAATTAATACCTCTAGAATGTTCAGATTAATAATGAAATATTTATGAATTTCTGTTGCTGCTCTACTCCTGTTATTTAATAAACATAATGTTATATACCGGATGAATAAGTAATGATTACTAGTAATAGGCTTCTCTGTATATAATTACTATTAAATTTTATAAGATAATTAAGATTCAGAGGTTTCGTCTAATGGTGATTGAAACGACTGAATAACAACAAGGTGATAAGTAAATGTTTAAACCTCACTACAATGTGTCTCATTTCACTTAACGTTAAGTAACTCTTTTAATTCACTTGTTACAATTACTTTTATACTGAAACCCTGTAAATAGTTTCACAATACCATTTGGCAACGGAGGACTTCGGTAACTTGTTAATTTTTATAGACATTAAGCTAAATTTGTATTTGTTTCACGGTGTTAAGAGACGATGAAGAAGGCTACAAAAGAAAGCTATATAAGTAAGCTGCTCATCCAGAATACTGTGACCCTCTTAAACTGTCAGCTGGGGGCAGGTATGATGAGGTAGAGAGTAATGGAGGCGTCTAGATAACCACCACAATTTACCAGGTGGTAGGTCTCTGTTGCCGGAGACCGTCTGGGTGGGTACCACCGCAGCTCCTATTGCAACCGACAAATAGTAGTGTGCGAACATTACTGTGTTCCGGTTTGAAGGGCGCTGTAGCTAGTGCAATTACTGGGGTAACGAGACTTAACACCTTATGTCTCCATGCGACGAGCGCAATGTGGTGCAGTGTGTACCATCTTAACTAGCGCCGCGTTGTCATGGGCAAGCGTATCACTTACCATCAGGTGAACGTCTTCCTCGTCTCGTCGCAAAGTAGTATAAAAAAAAAACCACGATCAGTCTGTGGGAACTATTTCGATTGAAAAGAAAAAGAGGGTGTGATGAGGATCATAGCTAGGCAAGAAGGTACAAAAAATCCTACCATCATCCTAATCTATCTATTATTTTTTGGCTTCGGTAACTAACCAAAGAACTCAGTGTCTCAAGTCTTTTACCCGATGAACCACTGAAGTAGTTCTTCTTCTAAGTCGTATTTCCTCATGACTGAGGGTCGTAGGCATCATGTGTAATGAAACACGAAGACTTTCTTGTCAGTTATAATGAGTGGTGCTGACTTGCCCTTCTCCATTTCGCATACTAGTGCGACACGATGTTTCATGCACATTGATATGCAGGTTTCCTCACGATGTTTTCCTTCACCGTCAAAGCACGTGATATTAGTTGGTGTTATACTAACTGCAGATTAATTGAAAAATTCATTGGTGCAGGCCGGATTCAAATCCGGTACCTCCGGAGTGGAAGGTCGGCGTTCAAACCACTAGGCTTTTTTTTTTTTATACTACTAAGCGACGAGACTAGCAAGACGTTCACCTGATGGTAAGTGATACGCTTGCCCATGACAACGTCGTGCTAGTTAAGATGGTACACACTGCACCACATTGCGCTCGTCGCCTTGAGACATAAGGTGTTAAGTCTCGTTACCCCAGTAATTACACTAGCTACAAAAATAGGCTATATAGAAAAAGCAGTCTAAAACTACATTAAACTTGTAATGAAGCGAAACTATTTCCAAGTTAAAGAGACATTAACTGTCCTTTAGTTAAGTGAGTGGCGGATGTGCACGCGGAAGTCCTCTTTTAATATTTCTGACGTACACCGCGGCGGATGCCGGGACCGGTTTCCGGACCCCCAACCCTCTGTAATGAGAATAGTTTTCAGCCGCACGCTCCGCCGTCCCGTTTTCAGTTTTAAATATACGATTTTTCACTAAATTCTCGTGATGTTTAAACTATTTAACGATTTTATGAAATATTAATTAAAAAAATTCTATGGATACATATAACTATGGAGAATGAAGTATATGTTTTAAGAAATTTCTTCCACTATTTTAAGACTGGTGGTAGGTCTCTGTTGCCGGAGACCGTCTGGATGGGTACCACCGCAGCTCCTATTGCAACCGACAAATAGTAGTGTGCAAACATTACTGTTCCGGTTTGAAGGGCGCTGTAGCTAGTGTAATTACTGGGGTAACGAGACTAACACCTTATGTCTCCATGCGACGAGCGCAATGTGGTGCAGTGTGTACCATCTTAACTAGCACCCGCGTTGTCATGGGCAAGCGTATCACTTACCATCAGGTGAACGTCTTGCTCGTCTCATCGCAAAGTAGTATAAAAAAAAAAAACCGCGATCAGTCTGTGGGAACTATTTCGATTGAAAAGAAAAAGAGGGTGTGATGAGGATCATAGCTAGGCAAGAAGGTACAAAAAATCCTACCATCATCCTAATCTATCTATTATTTTTTGGCTTCGGTAACTAACCAAAGAACTCAGTGTCTATGAACCACTGAAGTAGTTCTTATTCAAAGACGTATTTCCTCATGACTGAGGGTCGTAGGCATCATGTGTAATGAAACATGAAGACTTTCTTGTCAGTTACAATGGAGTGGTGTTGCCATTGCTTTCTCCATTTCACATACTAGTGCGAGGACGGGTGTTCATCACATAGATATGCAGGTTACCTCGTGATGTTTTCCTTCACCGTCAAAGCACGTGATAGTAGTTGGTGTTACACTAACGGCAGATAAATTGAAAAATTCATTGGTGCAGGCCGGATTCAAATCCGGTACCTCCGGAGTGGAAGGTCGGCATTCAAACCACTAGGCTTTTTTTTTTATACTACTAAGCGACGAGACGAGCAAGACGTTCACCTGATGGTAAGTGATACGCTTGCCCATGACAACGTGCTGCTAGTAAAGATGGTACACACTGCACCACATTGCGCTCGTCGCCTTGAGACATAAGGTGTTAAGTCTCGTTACCCCAGTAATTACACTAGCTACAAAAATAGGCTATATAGAAAAAGCAGTGTAAAACTACATTAAACTTGTAATGAAGCGAAACTATTTCCAAGTTAAAGAAGAACTAACTGCTTTAGTTAAGTGAGTGGCGGATGTGCACGCGGAAGTCCTCTCTTAATATTTCTGACGTACACCGCGGCGGATGCCGGGACCGGTTTCCGGACCCCCAACCCTCTGTAATGAGAATAGTTTTCAGCCGCACGCTCCGCCGTCCCGTTTTCAGTTTTAAATATACGATTTTTCACTAAATTCTCGTGATGTTTAAACTATTTAACGATTTTATGAAATATTAATTAAAAAAATTCTATGGATACATATAACTATGGAGAATGAAGTATATATTTTAAGAATTATTTAAACATATTTTAAGACTGGTGGTAGGTCTCTGCTGCCGGAGACCGTCTGGGTGCAAACATTACTGTGTTCCGGTTTGAAGGGCGCTGTAGCTAGTGTAATTACTGGGGTAACGAGACTTAACACCTTATGTCTCAAGGCGACGAGCGCAATGTGGTGCAGTGTGTACCATCTTAACTAGCGCCACGTTGTCATGGGCAAGCTTATCACTTACCATCAGGTGAACGTCTTGCTCGTCTCGTCGCATAGTAGTATAAAAAAAAAATTAAGAGGTACGTTTACATTCTAAACCTTTGAAACTAAGCAACTAGAAACAAACCGGAAAATTAATTATTATTATCCGGGTCTCTATTACCTTATAAGATTAGATTGTGCCGGAATGGCCCAGGGGCAACTTTCATGCTTTGGACACAGAGGTCATGAGTTCGATTGTCAGCAAATTTTTTCTTTTTTGTTTTCATTCCTTTCACAGCTAACTTTGACCATTCATATTCTTTAACCAAAAGAGCTATAGACTTATTATTTTAAATTTCTCTTCTCCTTATCCTGTACTTCATTTCAATATAAAGAGTATCCATGTAGCTCTTCCGGTTTAAAAGTTACAAGCGTTACTTCGATTATATCGGATGTAAATTCAAATCTATAAGCATACACTTTTTAGTCGGTGGTTAAAAAAGGACTTAACCGAAGCAATACACATTGAAATAAATACAGATCCAGGTCATGAGGAATATTCGCGAGCGCTGTATCGCAAATGCGTGTGTCCTTGACACGTATCAGAAACGCTATTACATTTTTATTCGGCGGACGTGCGGGAATTATGTATCTAGTGCGGACTTTATTGTGAATAAGAAAAATTGCCACCTACTATTCACAAACTGGCCCCACGGCTCAGCGGCTAGACAGAGGACCTTTAAACATACCCGGAGCATTAGTGTTGCAGAACAAAAGATTGTCATAGTAAATTATAAGTAGAATACAAAATTAAATGTAAGTACAGTTAAGAAAGTGTAAAATGTGAAAAAAAATGTAAACACATTTAGCAAAAATTGTTAACATAGAAATAAATGTCTAAAACATTGAGAGCGATGAATGCCGGAAGGAAATGGGATGTTAAATTAAGAGTATATGAGAAAGAAAGAACTGGAATGAAAGTAGGAAATAGTATAAAATATTATTAAAGTTAGAAAAAACGAAAAAGACCCTTAGCACAAATTACTAAGTGGGAACGATAAAAGAAAAACATTAGTGTTGGTTTATGGATGAAATCTATCTATCTATATATATCCTAATCCGCATGCTTGCCTAATATTAAATCTAATGTTATAAATAATGCGTAACACATATCACTTAGCATCACATGACATAAATCTAATTGAATAATAAGTAACCTCTGTGTTGTAGTAACTAAACGCTTGATACATGCTGAGTTTGTGGATGGTGGTAAAGTTTTACAAATCTACCTAGCTTACTACTGTTATATACTTAAACTACCACCATAGCCACATTACTGTGTTATGATGTTAACATATAATCTCATCATAGTAGTAAATAATTGTTAGTGTATTGAAATTAAAAATAGAAAACTGTTGTGGATATAAAACAGTTAAAACAATATAATATTATCATACCGTATTCAAAGATTTCTAAAAATGTTGTTATAGCAAATTGTTGATCTTTTATTATATATTATTGATAAGTACGCAGGTCTTGCTCGCTTCCCGATTCGCGACAAACTGCCGGCGCAGCCGGCACTTGTTTTGCATGTACCCGCTTACACTAAAGTTATGTATGGGGCATACCCACATACAGAACACTTCCCCCCCTTAGATCACTAATAAAATTGTTTATAATTAACTTTAGGACGTATGCGTGTGCTACGCAATGCGCCCTGTGTGTCCGTCTGTTCTAACGTCGCTGCGTTCGGTGGATCCGTAGCCTCATTGAATGAATCGACGAGATAATCAGGTTCAGGTATCCATGCAGGTCTTTTGACGCCTCTGGTCATTGTCACTTTTGACGGAGTGTTTGATCTTTCCGTCGGCACATTAATAGGGGAATGGCACCGTTGCAGATTGCTGTCCTCTTTTTCGCCCTCCTTTTCGGCGTTGGCGGTCTCCTCCGTCTCAGAGTCGCAAGTCGGAACGTCGGGCATCTGTACCACTGGATCTGATTCGGCTAGTGCTTGCGGTGTGGTGAATAACTCTGGTAATAGCTCCATTGGTCCATCCGTAGTACTTTGCCGAGTCCCGTTATCCTCGTGGTGGTTGTCGATTTGGTCTGTTCGTCTGTCGGCAATGAGCTGATCCATATGTACTTTTTTAACACTGGATGTAAAATGATCTTTTATTAAATATAACCTTTTGCCAATTCTTTTCATAACAATCCCCTTTGACCACTTAAAGGTATTATTGTTAAAATATTTTTTAAAAAGTATGTTATCCCCGGGGGAAAAATGTTTTCTTTGTCGGCCGCGACTCATTTTAATCTGCGTAAACTGTTTGTTTCGCACTTTGTCAGCTAACGTGGTTGACGAGGGCGGCGCGTTCACAGGATTCAACAAATCCAACCGCGTCCTTAATTTACGCGTGAATACCAACTCAGCAGGTGATGAACCAGTAGTAGAATGTAGTGAATTACGGTAATCAAAAAGATATTTTAATAATTTTAAATTGCGTTCTTTAATGTTTTTGCTGCATAATATGCTCAATTTAATTCCTCGCTTTACGACTTTAACAAAACTTTCCGCCTGTCCATTACTCGCTGGGTGATAGGCCGGAGAAGTTACATGTGAAATGCCATTTGATTTACAAAAAGATTCAAATAGTTGAGAACAAAATGCTGTACCATTATCGCTCACCAACGTATGCGGCACCCCGTAACGCGACATGAACTCGTACAATTTCTCAATGACCGACGCCGTGGTGGTGGACGAGTGCATGTCAAAAACTTCCACCCACTTCGAAAATGCATCAACAATTATTAAATAACTATGGTTATCTATAGGGCCAAGAAAATCTATGTGAATCCTATAGAAGGGTTGAGGCGGAAATTCCCACGGCGAGATGGTCACCCGCGGTGGCGACGGACGCATTTGTAAACAAACGCCACAGGCATTTATTAACTTTTCCAGGGCCTTGTCTATCCCTGGAAACCAAATCCGAGCGCGCGCTTCCGCCTTTGTTTTAACAATCCCTAAATGAGAAGAATGTAGCTCTGATAAAACTCTTTGTCTCAGTGCTTCAGGAATCACGACTTTATGTCCTCTCATTAAGCACCCGTTCTCGTACGACAACTCATGTTTACATAGAAAGTAGGGCTTTAAATGTACGTCAGTATTCTTTCTAGGCCAACCGTTTAAAACATAGTTTGCCACTTTACTAAGCGCCGCGTCTCTTTTTATTCCCGCCCGTAGTTCATCGACGGTTATTGGTAAGCCGGCTTCGAACACGAAACAAACGTACGTCGCGCGGTCGCACGGCTCCGCTGCGTCGCGCGCGCTCCCCGCGCCCGCGCCCGCGCCCGCGCCCGCACCCGCGCTCGCGCCCGCGCCCGCGCCCGCGCCCGCGCCCGCGCCCGCGCCCGCGCACCGCCCGCCGTCGCCGTCGCTCGCGAGCGGTAAGCTCGCGCGGGATAAGTAATCGGCGCTGTTGACACTACTGCGTACATATTCTATTGTGTAATTGTAACCGCTTAAAAATATTGCGTATCGCTGTAACCTATTAGCAGATACTTCAGGGATACCTTTGTGTGGCCCGAAAATGCTGATTAAGGGCTTATGATCAGTTCTGAGCACAAATGGGTTTGTCCTACCATACAAATACTGGTGGAAACGCCTAACTCCGAAAATTATCGCGGTGGCCTCCTTTTGAATCTGCGCGTATCGTTTTTCTGCCGCGTTCAGAGTCCTCGACGCGAACGCGATGGGCTTTTCAACGCCATCACTTTCCGTTTGCGAAAGTATCGCTCCTAAGCCGTTAGGGGACGCATCCACTGTTAATATAAGTTTTGCCGTAGGGTTATAATGCGATAAAACTTTATCCGAGGCCAATAGTATTTTAATTTTGTTAAAGGCGTCATTATGCTCTTTTGTCCAATTCCATTTTGTTCCTTTTTTAAGAAGATCGTAAAGGGGATTTAATATGGAAGATGCGGAAGGAACGAAATTTCTATAATAATTTACTAATCCGAGGAATGACTGTAATTGGCTCACGTTACCGGGGGCCCTCGCCTCAGTTATTGCTTTTACCTTTTCTGGTGATTTTTTTAAGCCTGCACTATTAATAATGTAACCTAGATAGCTAATTTCATCTTTAAAAAATTCACATTTATCTTTTTGTAACGTTAGACCCGCGTCCTGTAAACGCTGAAGAACCATATTCAAGCGTTCTAAATGCTGCGCGTCATCGCGGCCGGTTATGAGCACGTCGTCGAGCAGACACAGCACGCCGTCGACGCCGGCCAGCACGCACTCCATCGCGCGCTGGAAGACGCTCGGCGCGCTCGACAGCCCGAACACGAGCCGCGTGAACTTGAAGAGGCCGCGGTGTGTGTTAATGCACGTTAACATTTGCGAGTCTTCAGTTAAACAAAATTGGTTGTAGGCCATGGATAAATCTAATTTCGTAAATTGTTGTCCGCCGTACAACTTAGAGAACAATTCGTGTACTGTAGGTAAGGGGTACTGTTCTACAACCAATTGCTTATTTAAACTAACGGAGTAATCGGCACATATCCTGACAGAACCGTTACGTTTCAGAACTGGCACTATGGGGGACGCATACTCCGAGTGCTCCACCGGTTGTAACACCCCCAGACCGACCAGCCTCTCGATTTCCCTATCGACTTTATCGCGTAAAGCGAACGCCATCGGTCTCGCTTTAAAAAATATGGGCTTAGAGTTCTCCTTCAAAGTTAATTTAACTTTATATTTATTAAATGTACCCAACCTATCTGAAAAGGTCTGCGGATATCGAGAAGAAAGCATCCCTAACGTGTCGCTTTGTTTACAATGGTTGACGCTGACGAGTTGTAACTTAAACAAGGAAATGAAGTCCCTACCCAGCAGTGGCGGGCCGCCGCCGCGCACCACGTACACGTCGAGCGGCGCCGTGCGGCCGGCGTACGTGACCCGCGCGCGCATCGTGCCCGCGCACGTTATGCTGTTGTTGGTGTAACTCAACAGTCTTTTGTTAGTGGGTGATAGCGGTACATTGTTGAAATATAATTTATATGTACCCTCCGAGATGACCGTCACCGCTGATCCACTGTCTACTTCAAACGTTAAATTATTACCGTTAATGTTCACCGATTCCACCATTGGTTCACCTTTCATAGTGCGAATATTATGCAACTTACCGTCGTCCCCGGCGTCGCCCTCGCCCACCGTGCCAACTGCAATACTCTTTACCTTCGTACACACTCTGCGTAGATGGCCTTTAGTATTACACTTTTTACAGGTGTAATTTACGAACCGACATTCCGACGACTTGTGATTTGTATATCCGCACACCGCGCACTTGACTTTGTTCACACTCACGACACTAGACTTGTTGATCTGGAACAACTGCTGAGGCGCGGGGGAGAGCGCGCCGCCCGCGCCCGCGCCACCCGCGCCCGCCGCCGCGCTCGCTCGTGCGCTGCGTAGATTCTCCACCAGCTCCACTGCCTTGGCGAGAGTCAATCCGGTCAGGTCTTGCATATACAGCTTTTCCTTTTCCACTCCCGGTAACAGCCCCATGATGAAGCGATCGCGCAGTACTTCTTCTACGTTGCTGAATGAACAGCTAGCCGTTAAGCCTCGCAGACGTGCTGCGTACTGCAAGGGAGACTCCGTTGGCTGCTGCGTTGCGACGTAGAAGTTGTGGCGTTCACTGAATCCAATCTTTTTTGGAGTGAAGTGTGCATCCAGGGGCGTGGCTATTTCCTCGTATGGTACCTCCTGCAGCTCCTTTGGAAGAGCTAAATCCGCTGCAAGCTTGTACGAGTCTTCACTGAGTGCGCTCAATAATATTGCTCTTCGTTGGCTTGCCGTTGCATCGGTCACTGCTGTGATGTTATTAGCGATAAACCATTGCGTAATCCTGCTTTTATACGTCTTCCACGTATGAATATTGTGGTCAAAACTCGTCAAAATGCCTAAACTAGACGATAACATTATTATTTTTAAATAACGTAAATCCTCGTCGCCAATGATAAGTACGCAGGTCTTGCTCGCTTCCCGATTCGCGACAAACTCCCGGCGCAGCCGGCACTTGTTTTGCATGTACCCGCTTACACTAAAGTTATGTATGGGGCATACCCACATACAGAACAATTATGGTGTCGTAAAAAATGTGAAAAGGGCGCTGAAAACACCGAACTCGTTACAGCCGAAGCGGCTGAACGGGCTGCCCTCGAAATTAACCAAAATACCGTCCGGCGAAATATTAACACTCGCCTAAACGAGGTTGGTATGCCGCGTTATTAATTCTACACTACGCGCCGCTTTTCAGACGGAATTGTTAAAAAAGAGTTTACATTAAAAACGAAAAAAAAAAAAAACAAAATTTTACTCGTTCCGAAATGCAATAAAAAGTTCGTTATGCGACGTCGCGTTCCATTTTCGATAAACGCTGGCCAGTTATAAAATTTAAATGTAATTTAATATTTCATGTCACTGGACGGTATTTTATATAACATTAAAAAAAAATTGATTAATGTCTTTTGTGACAAATAACAGCTTACTTTGGTTTTAACAAACAATAGGAAATATGGTTTAATTTTGCTTCTGTTTATAATAATATAAACGATAAAATTAACGCGTTGCTACTAATGGTTGATATATACCACAAACCTTGTAGGTAGCGTGGAATTGTTATGGGAAAGGGTAACACTAATCATCGGGAAGAATAAAATAAATATATAAATAATCTAATATTAGATACACGTGTCGCATATAAATTAGAATATTTGAAATGTAATCTTACGCAATACATACAGCGGTTGCCGGCAAAAACACACATGTATCACATTCACAGAGGAATCCATTAGGGCCAAAGGCGAACGCACTCTACACCACCGTCTGACGAGATTAACTTCCCCCGGGCACGTGAACGCACGCGCCACGCGTCGATGTGCGCACGCGCGGGCGTCGGGACCGACACTGACTCACGCGCATCCCGAAACACCCTTCGGTTTCTATTTTTTGAATTTCGAAATAGGAACAAAAGAAGGGGGGAGGCGAGCGCCCTCAGTCGGCGCTTCATTTTAAATATAGAACGGCACAAGCCACGACACGTCCCGCTCTCGGGTTCGTTCACTCAGGAAAGCACATTCGGAAACGGTGTGGCTTCATCGATCAAATGCAACTGCCTTTTTTTTTGTACTACTATGCGACGAGACGAGCAAGACGTTCACCTGATGGTAAGTGATACGCTTGTCCATGACAACGCGGCGCTAGTTAAGATGGTATACACTGCACCACATTGCGCCTGTCGCCTTGAGACATAAAGTGTTAAGTCTCGTTAGCCCAGTAATTACACTAGCTACAGCGCCCTTCAAACCGAAACACAGTAATGTTCGCACACTACTATTTGGCTGTTGAAATAGGAGCTGCGGTGGTACCCACCAGACGGTCTCCGGCAACAGAGACCTACCACCTGGAAAATTATAATGAAAATTTAAATAAAATAATAAAAACAGCCTTGCAATTGGCAAACGTGCCAGATAAATATCTTCATATCTCTTTATAACAGGGTAAAATAAATAATCGTCGACATAAAGAGGCTGTATAATAGCAATAAAAATAAACAGCCCTCTTATCGTTCCCACTTATGAGTCTCGAGAATTCTCCGCTCTCTTTTAATTAGAAAGAAATCTAAATAAAAAAATATCGTTCATAATATTGTTTACTATGTATACACAGATACAATATATTGTTTTTCATCGGAAACTTACCGAGTTGGAGTAAGGAATTCAGAAACTCCATTTATTGCCTTGTTACTGGTAAAGATAATAATCCAAAAATAGACGTCCGGCCCTCTTCCAGCTTTAATAGCGTCGATTCCTCAATAGTTCCCATTCTCATTAACAAACTTCAAATACACTTTTTTTTTCGTGACAAACCAAACTATTTTCAGCTGAAATACGCATTTAATAGTATAAGAGTAAGGCAAGGTGTGCTTTCATCACCATTGTACTTTATTTATTATGATTGTGTGTTGCCAATGACGTACAATACCAACATTCTGTGCTGAAGGATTTCGTTAACGCTTACATAAGTGGCTGATGTTTCGTTGTTTTGGCCTATTTAAAATAAAAATACTGAAACACCTGCAATGAATATATACACTCCCGGACACATCTATCGGTCCACCTAGTGTTTAAAAGTTTTAACGGTGCCTAGCTAAAAATAAATGTTAGGTGGTGCAATAAGTTTTAATGTAGTTTTAAAGCTGATTTTTGGTCAACCTTTATGTATGTTTTTTTTTTTTTTATTTGAATACAGGATTATGAAAAAAAAAAAACGAAAATTCGAGTCTGTTCATTGTTTTCAGCGACCCAGGAATGGAGAAAACTTTTTTTATTTCGCACAAGTTGGATTTTTTTTTTTGATGTTTCCGATTATTGGTTCCATGAAAAGGCAAATCTAATCTTAGAGCCAGTTTTGACCAAAAAATATGGATACTCTTCCTGAATTTCGCCCAAGCTGTAAAACTTCTGCCGACCAAATCATTTCGAAATTACAAAAAAAAAATTAAAAAAAAACATACATAAGGATTGATCAATAAATCTGCTTCAAAACTGCATTAAAACTTATTGCTCCACCTAACATTTATTTTTTAACTAGACACAGTCGAAACTTTAAACACTGGGTGGTGGGCCGATAGATGTGTCCGGGAGTATATAAAGAACGATTTCTTTAGGCGTCGCCTATATGTTACATTGTACCACTTTAGCTTCTAAAACACTGATGGTAAAATCAAATTTATTGTAATTTGTGTAATAATATAACCAAATTACGTATATATTTGGTCTAAATTATCTATTTTTATATACATACCAGCTAAAGTAGTTTTTTTGTATATATTAAAAATGGTGTTAAGAATCTCCAATTTCTGCTGTATAAGCGCTGACCTCTGTATCTCATCAACCAGCTAAAAAAGCATTTCTAAAGTTAAAGACGAACCTCCATGATAAACAAAGGAGCTAATTCGTCCCTAAGGTCGATAACAATGTTTTCATTTGCCATCCTCCTGAAAATGAAAACCGCCGACCGCGGCGCGTAACGCGGTTTTTAAACTGCCAACGTTAAAACACCGCAGGGCTCAGGGCCGTCGTAAATTTTCAGGTAGAATTGTGTTTGACTTTACTGTCAAGAGCGGGATAATTAAAAAAGTTTTTAAAACCGGGCCCCGCCGATAAACCGGTGTGTTTCGGATGCCTCAGTAATTGTTCTTCGAAATTTGTTTAGATTTGACAAGATTATGATGTTTACTTAAATGTTTTAGTATCACAATTGAACTATATACGGCCAATGTTAGATCTGTTCATAGTACATGATAAATTTAAACATGTTAATTAAGAATAACGGAATGTATAATATGATAAATAATAATAATAATAATGCAATATCTATAAGTTGTTTTAATTTTCGTTCACTAGATGGCGTTGTCAGTGAAGTGTCATCGTGCTATGACTTGGTGGTAAAATTTTACATGTGTTATATTTTTTGTGCAATACAATTTCGATTTCATGTACATAGTCGTTGGATTAAGTCGACTCTAGAGGGCGCGGTTAAACCGCAGTTGAACTGAATACAATTGTCTATTTTTATCTCCATCTAACTATTGAATTTAAATTGTTTCTTTTCATTTCGTAGTTTAAAAAATACAAAATCATTTTCATCTTTCCCTATATTGCAAATGGATTAAAATTCAACTAAGACTAGGAGGTAACAACTCCAAAAAAGAGTTAGCAGGTTTTCTTATGATCTCTATTAACATTTCATTCCTCAGCGCCAACTTGTGAAATGTGGTGAGAATTGCATTTAACCCAAAAGTTCAAAGCCTTGCGTTCAGCAGAAGATTCCTATAGGCTGAAATGAAAACGAAACAAGATAATTTACATTACAAGGTTGTGAAACGTTTCTTTTTTAACAATTATAAATTTACAGTTTCAATACTACCCAAATAACTCATAGTTGAACGCTTAAAATAGTTTAAAGTTAGACCGTATAGTTTGTACTTTTACCAGCGATATACGTATTAAATAATTTGATGGGATAAAACTAACTATTATTATTAATGCGACTTCTGTCTGATATTAAATTAGCCACGGCGATGTAAGACAGGACATGCCAGACATTCGAGTCAGCTGGTGCTATGTCTGGACTAAAACTGATGCGTCTATAAGATGCTCTACGGTTGGAGTTCTATTTTGGACTGTCTGATACAATCTGACGGTTTTCGCTTGTGTCACTAGATGCTTACTGTGGATCTTATATCTAAGTTGTTTGGATTGTTTTAATTCTCAAAAAATATTAATGAAAGAGGGAGAGGGGAGACTGATGTTTGCGTAAACGATTTAGATGAAAGAGAAAATAAGCGTTACGTCACAGAAAATGTAGTAAATTTACTGCTAATAAGAAACAGCTCTCAAACTGTTTTGACATAGATAATTAAGATTGATTTTAATCATAAATATATTATAATCAAAGATAAGGTAATATTTCATTCGAAGTATAAGTTCTTCCTGTATCATTAAATATTAGGGATATCGGAGTTACAAAAAGTTTTTAGGTTATTTATATAAAACACGCGACATTTTTACATAAATATCCATACATCCAAAGGTTTTGTCTGGAAGAAATCGCCCATAGTGATAAGACCGCCTATTGTGCATTTATCATATAACAAGCAATGTGATCTGTTGATTTTCTGTATCTTTTGGTGTGCAATAAAGTATTTTCTATTCTATTCTATTCTATAAACAAGTCGTGTGCTTTTTTGGATTTAAAATATAGAATTTCCATTATAATCATTGCAAAAGATTTGAAGAACAATCTTAAGCAAATAGTGTATTTAGATAAAAAAGAAGTGTCAAGATCGATAACATTCTTGTTCATAACAAAAACATCTGTTAGACATCTGAAGGTTGTTGGAATTTTTTTCAGTTTGGTCCCCTGAGAGGACTTTGGACGGGTTAGACCAAAGAGGGAATAATTTTAGGGAAAGGGCAGCAGCTTTCCATGTGCTCTTTACCATTATCGTGCTTTCATCAACCCTCACGATAAGCAAGATATACTTACAGGAGATATCTTTGTTCAGCAATATCGACATCATATATCATCAACAGGATAAAATGAAAAACACAAAATTTACTTTTTAATATCTTTCAATGTAAAGCGATATAATCAGTTAATTTTGAATAGCTACAAATAAAAGATACACTCATCTTCAAATCTTTTCTATAAATAACAGACTTGTTATGATTTTGTGACCAAATTAAATTAATGATTTTAAATTTCTTCTCTTAGTCTTTAGTAAATTCTTCTTTTGTGTATTATTCGAAAGTCGTTGTAGTTAATTAAATTACTGGAGTAACTGAACATAAAATTTTACTCGACAACGACTAAATTGTTGTGTATTATCGTATTTAATTCCGTAGTTCCATCGAAATAAAAATTTCAAATCGAAGTAAATTGGTAGAAGTAGTAAAGGAGACACAGCGTAAGACTAAGAAGAAGCAATCAAAGTCCAATCAATTTTATTAACGTAAAATGCAATTGATAGTTTATTTTTGTCAATTAGATGCTCTCAAGCGATCTATCACTGCGTTCGGTAACTGTCGGATAGTGTAAAGTTTCTTAACGACTCTCAGAAGAGCGCGGTCTGAATATGTCGCCGAGCTGCGCGCGCGCAACAAATTTAGAATCCGGATATCGGAGGGGACTTCACATTTTTTTACCGGCGTCACTATTCCCAAGTGACAGTGAACGTGGGACGCCGAATTAAATATACTGGAAACACTTTGAATTTGTAAATACATGTATAATTCTTATCTTATAAGTCGTATTTCTTTATGACTGTGGATCGTGGTCATCATGGGTAATGAAACACACGACGACTTGTCAGTTATAATGTAGTGGTGTTGCCATTGCCTTCTCTATTTCACATACTAGTCCGACCACAGATGGTCATGTCATAGATATAGGTTTCTTCGTGATGTTCTCAAAGCGCGTGATATTAGTTGGTGTTATACTAACTGCACATAAATTGAAAAATTCATTGGTGCAGGCCGGATTCGAACCCGGTACCTCAAGATTGGGAGGCGGGCGTTTAAACTACTAGATTATCACGGCTATAATTCTTATACACAATTTAACAAATATACACTACATAAAAATGCATTCAAGTAATAAACTATGGTGTTAATAGTAAATCATATGGTTGAATAATATTACTGAACAGCAGTTATATGCGTTGGATGCAGATGAACTGATGTTTAGATGAAGGTCACAAGAAATCGGTGCACCAGACTTTATATTAAAGTGTATATATAAATAACAATAGAGTTAACACAATAATTTTGACAAAAGCAAATGTTACTGTGGTAACTAACTAGACGGTCTCCAGTAAAAAGATCTATGACCAGTAAATACTTTGATAATATACACATGTCGCATCTAGACAGTTCTATAAGTTTGTCTATAGCACGTGATACGGCTTTTTCCGTACCCCCCTTTTCTTTTTTAGTCACGCCCCATGTATTAAAGTGTTTAATTTGTTTCTTCTGATAGCTGCAAGATGAATGGCGCATAGCGGCGGCCGTTGATACGCACCCCCTTGTTTCAGTTGATGGATTGTGTTACGGAGCGAGAGGACACTGAAAGACATCGGCACCATTGATGGAGTTATAAGACACTACTCTTTCTGTGCCGCAATAGTTAATCACCGGAAGTTTTTTTTAGTTCGTTAATACGAACTTGTGGAGCTTTAGACTTATGTCCAACAGTTGACGTCCAACGGTTGAAATGGTGATGATGATGATATACAAATATGGACATCTACATGATGATGGTTATGGTGTACTTTAATCATTTACAAAAGTAACCCACTTAAAGTTATCATTGTTTAGACACGAGGTCGTCTTCTCTTGAAAAGAGAAAGGTAAGGTGGTGGAAATGGTCGAACTGTTCACAGAACTTGTCTGTTTTTTCACAATCTTTTTCTTCAACCGTATTTCATAATAATTTTGACGGGTGGTAGGTTTCTGTTGCCGGAGACCGTATAAGTACCACCGCAGTGACCATTTCAACCGCCAAACAGAGCTGTGCAAACTTTACTGTGTTCCGGTTTGAAAGGCGCTGTAAGCTAGTGAAATTACTTAACAACTTATGTCTCCAGCGACGAGCGTAATGTGGTGCAGTGTATACCATCATAACTAGCGCCACGTTATGGGTAAACGTATCACTTACCATCAGGTGACGACTTGCTCGTATAATAAAAAATGTCTCATTGTCAGCGAGGATCGAACATGCACTACAACTTTTTATTAACACATATATAATGGTAGTGCTTCAGTTAGTCAAATTCGTTATTGACAGGAGTGATTAATAATTCAGGAAAAGCCGCCGGCGTACGTTCTTTTTTAATCTTTTAGCGCTAGTGTCGCTTTTAGGGGTAAATTTAGTTTCAGTTTTTCCACCTGGTGACATTGATAGATCACATCTGTACGGCAGAACGTCGATACATTGACGACACATTGATATTGGAGTACGTTTATGTATTCAGGTGGTTTTATTTTTAACCGGGAGTAAAACGGTTATTCAATATTCTACGCTAATCTTTTTCCTATTTCTTTTTATTTGATCAAGTGTAATTGTCTAAATAGTTGTTGTTAAAGATTTTAAGGAAAGATTGGGAGTTCAAGGAATAGCTAAGCGTGGGGAATTGGAAAAGATTTACTTCACACCATTTAATTACTGTTGAAAGTTAGAGGTCCGATTAATTGAAATACATTTGGGGTTTGATGGTTATTAATTGGTTTTCCTTTTTTTTTGTCCAATTTTACATTTTACTTTCTTCCAATATGCTTATTGACTTGATGATTAAAAATTAAGTAACTAAAGAAGGTTTTTTAAATTTTTTCATATTTTAATAAATGATTTTTTAATACGCATAACTTGAGGCGTATTGATATATAAGTAAGGAAAAGAATAAGTAAGTTATAATTTACAGCAATATTAATTTGAATATCAGTAAACTATATTTTTAACATGTAATTACATACAATGTATATAAAAATACTATAATTTATTTACAACTCCAGATCAAAATATCTGGATGATATTTTGTGAAATATTACATAGAGGTTTGAAATAACTGAATACGAGTTTTTTTATTTTTTACAGATCTTTATTTCACTAATCTATTCGTCATCATCACCGTTTCAACCGAGAGACGTCCACTGCTGGAGATAGGTCTAATCTAGTAATGAAATGTAGAAAAGATGTACTAGTATTCACTTTTATATTAAAGACTGATCCAAAATGTCCTTCTTTCGGATGAGATTAGAATTCAGTTAAATTTCATAATGCTATTCTTATATAAATTAAAATTCATTTGGAGGGAGATAAAATATATTGTCCAGGTGACGTCTGCCTGGTTCAGTCAGTGCTGAGCGTCATAAATAAAATATACCACGGTCTCCATATGGTGAAATTGAAAGAATAAAAAAGGACTCCAGCGCATATCCCGTCGTTATGAATGGAACCTAACGTTTGTGGAAGATGAATTGTACAATTTCAAAACCTATTTTTACTGGTGGTACGTCTTTGTTGCCGGAGACCGGGTAGTGGTAGTCTAGGTACCACCACTGCTCCCATTGTAAACTGTAGTTTGCAAATATTACTGTGTTCCGGTTTGAAGGGTGCTGTAGCTAGTGAAATTACTGGGGTAACGAGATTTGACACCTTATGTGTCAAAGCCAGCATCTTACTTGTGTCATGTTAAGGACAAGCGTATCACTTACCATCAGGTGAACGTCACGTCTCGTCGCCTCGTTGAAAGATAAAAATTAATTGTATTAATGTTGCCAATGGAAACATCAAATATTTCGCATTCATTCAAAAATAGTTTTAATATATCTTAATCTGTATTTCGTGTCGCAAGTCGACGAGCAAATTGTGATGTAGTGTATATCATTCTAATTAGAGCAACATTGTTGTGGGTTTCAATTAAAAAAAGTACTTTTGTTTTTTGGCGAAACAACACATGTTGATAATATTTTACAATTATACACTCCCGGACACATCTATCGGCCCACCTAGTGTTTAAAAGATTTAACGATGCCTAGCTAAAAATAAATGTCAGGTGGAGCAATAAGTTTTAATGCAGTTTTAAGACTGATTTTTTGTCAACCTTTCTAAAAAAAAAACATACATGTTTTTTTTTTTTTTGAATTCAGGATTATGAAACAAAAAACGCAAATTCGAGTCTGTTCATTGTTTTCAACGGCCCAGGAATGGAGAAAACTTTTTTATTTCGCACAAGTTGGATTATTTTTTGATGTTTCCGATTATTGGTTCCTTAAAAAGGCAAATCTAAACTTAGGGCCAGTTTTGACCAAAAAATATGGATACTCTGCCTGAAATTGTCGCCCAAGCTGTAAAACTTCTACCGGCCAAATCAATTCGAAATTACAAAAAAAAAATAAAAAAAACCTACATAGGGGTTGACCAATAAACCTGCTTTAAAACTTATTGCTCCACCTAACATTTATTTTTAGCTAGACACCGTCGAAACTTTAAACACTGGGTGGTGGGGCGATAGATGTGTCCGGGAGTACATTATTATTTAAGTTAAAATCATCATATTCTTTATACGTTACTTTCTGTTGTGTATATTAAACTTCAGTATTAAAGATCTGGAAAGCGTTTATATGGTCTCCTTATTGAATCTTTATCAACGTTACGTTTTGTAATCAATGATTCATAATATCAGTCGCAGAGGCAGCATGTCGTGGCTCTGTAAGTTATGAAAGTTATAAGTGAAGATGACTTCTTGCAGAAGTTTGTTGCGAAGACAAATTGCCTAAAGAGGGCAAAAAAAAAAGAAATACATTTGTTCTTAACGACGTTATGTTTGTAAGAACGGTTTGTTTTTCCGACTTCTCCGTTGTTTATGTCCTAAATTGTATTACTTTAGTACTTTAACATAATATAGTAGTTGCACACTTCGCGTTTATGTATAGTGGTGATATTCTGATTTATATTTCCTCGAAATTTAATAGTAATAGTGTTAGAACTTTAACACTACGTTTATTAGGTTATGGTGCTTTGAAAGTTTTATATGAAAGTAATTACATTAATTTTATTTAAGTTTACAATTTATTTTAAAAGTCAAAGGGCTATTATTTACACTATTACTATATATACTATATAGTATTTCTGCTATTACTATAACTAACTTAGACAGCTATTCAAGTTAAGTTTCAATATAAATTTTTAAGCTTATTTTATTTATAAAAAAATGTTGTTAAGCTAATGAGAATAAATCATTTAATTAAGTTTGACGATTTGTTTTTATATGTAGCAAAGAGTTGAGACGCGCTTTTGCCAATCGCCGTAAGAATAAGTAGACTATTATTATGAAATACCATCAATAAGTAAGACTAATGAATTTTATTACAAAATCGTAGAAAATAAAAACAGAATAACTTTCTTCTTCTCTCTAAATTTACTTCAGTACATCAAAATTTTCTGTTTGTTTCGGATAGGATCTGATGAATTATTTTTTCTTGTTCTTAAGGAGTCTCAGTCGCACATAAGCACTGATACCGTATAACGTATACTAACCAAGGTTTCAGCCGGTAATGAAATGGTAGATATTAAGTAAAAATAATTGTAATTACCAACATTTTGTTAGTAAAACAGTAGGTGTATCTTTTTTAAAAGACTAAAATGAAAAAAGGGAGGGTATGACAACATCCTTTCACTATAAAAGACAGATGACTGTAAGTCTCTCAGCGTTCGTGTTTGAGAGTGTGCGAGGTGTGAGAGGTAAATTGATGTTTCTTTTACAAATGTTAGATATTGAGAAAAATAATTGTGATTACCGACATTTTGTTAGTAAAATAGTAGGTGTATTGATTTTAAAAGATTGAAAGTGAAAAAGGGAGGGGATGCCGTAACGTCGTTTTAGCTATAAATAGCGGATGACTGTGATTATCGCTACATTCGTGTTTGGGCAGCGTGCGAGGTGTGAGCTCTGACTGGTGACGTGTGAATGTGAGAGGTATGGCTGATTTAATTTATAGAACTCTGACTGGTGACGTATGAATGTGAGAGGTATGGCAGATTGAATTCATGTTTGAATTTTTTTTTTAATACTACTATGCAACGAGACGAGCAAGACGTTCACCTGATGGTAAGTGATACGCTTGCCCATGACAACGCGGTGCTAGTTAAGATGTTACACACTGCACCACATTGCGCTCGTCGCCTTGAGACATGAGGTGTTAAGTCTCGTTACCCCAGTAATTACACTAGCTACAGCGTTCTTCAAACCGGAACACAGTAATGTCTGCACACTACTATTTGGCGGTTGAAAAAGGAGCTGCGGTGGTACCCACCCAGACCGTCTCCGGCAACAGAGACCTACCACCTGGTAAAAATAAATATATCGTGTAAAATAAGAATAGATTGTGTCTTCATAATACAAATAAGTTCATAAGTTACAGTGCGACGCACGTTTATAATTATTAACAGCGACATATTACTGCAGCCATAAGTTACAGCCTGCGTTGACCTCGTCCGACGAAGCGCTTCGGATCAGACCCACAATTAATAAACGGCGCGCAGCCGCTTCCGGTGCATCGCGGTGTCTGACACAGTAATCCCGGAGTGATCACACAACACAATTTAAAACTATATCTATATATAAAATTGCGAAATAATAATTGTATCGGAACGTTGAAACAATAATATGGCGAGAGCTAATGTGACATGAATCACATTTTCTTTTCTTGTCCTAAATACGATCACTCCTCCTTACTTTCTTCTCTAATGTCTCTATCCATTCCTCTGCCTACTGATATTTCCTTGCTACTTAGAGATTATAAGACTCTAGTATATAATATATTAAATAAGTTTATTATAGATTGTAAAATAAAAATTTAAATGTATATATTTTTAATTTTATTTTTATTCCTATCCTTTTCTAACTATTCTGATCATTTTACAAATTTATTTTCGGTTATACATTCTTTTGTCTTATACGTCTACACAGGACATTGGATCACGCACAAACCGTGCTTATGCCATCAATTGGGAAGAAGAAGAAAACAATATTTTCTATATGATCGTATCAAGAATAAAATGCATTATTATTCGCAAAAGAAAAAATCTCGAAAAGTAATAGAAAGACGTTAAATAAATTAATTTAAGAAACACATTTAAAAAAAAGGTATATGAAAATATCCATAAAAGGCGGTATGTTAATATAAAAACGATATAAAAGGCGGCGTGCGCCACGACAGCGGTCATTTGACCGTTGGCTGTTAAACAAGACGGTAGTGTCGGCGGGTCTTGTAAGCAGTTGTGATAGTTATTTTGGTTAATTAATGTTATTCTTATAAAGGGGAGGTCCTGTGTTTGATTACAGAATAGTCAATGTCGGTAGAGACAGTAATTCGTGCAAGTACCGTACATAGCTATGTTCATTAAACCAAATTTTTAAGTGAGTGTTTCAGTTTCTATAATTCATTAAGTTTAAATAGAATGTTACAAGAATAATGCCTTTATGTAAATTTGTTTCTCTTACAAAGTTAACTTAAATCTTTATTTAGTCAGTAGTTATACTTTTTTATTTTCTTATTGTATATTCTATTTTCATTATTACTTCAACTTCATTTTATTTTATATATCAAACTTTATCAGAATATTGTTATGCCTGTTTGTTAATCATTATATTGTATATATGACTATTTGCGTCTTAATGTGGAAAAGAAATATTTAGAAAATGTTTCGTGTGATATGAATTTTAAACTTATTAAAAAAGTCTCGCTACTAGATTTTACGGATATAAAATACATAATGAGTTACTGTTTAAGTTTCTCTCCGTTTGCTGAATATAACGCAATGTTGAAAGTAGCACTTAATAGATCTCGATGAGTATTCTCCAACTGAGCTTCAAGTGATCTCTATGAACTAGGGCACAACGAGGGTAGAATAATAATGTCCAATATACTATTTGTTAACTCATTACGATGGTAAGTACTCCAGCACAAAATGAAGTTATTGAACAATGAATACCAATAACTACTAATAATGACAAATCTTACTTAATTTTCTTTATGTCCGAACTATATTTCTAGTAGTTACACTATTTTAAAACCGTCAGCATGCAAGTGTATAATTTAGTTATAATTTTACTTAATTTAGTGGAAGCTTTTACGTTGGAGCTTATCGGTCGTTTGGCTCGTGGCCAGTTTTATGCTAAATTTTATCAAAGAGGCTTTTAGTAAGATTGTGGCTTAAATTGACTATTAGTCATACCTAATTAAGTACAATTAAGTCGACGTATTGGAATACAGAAATCAAATCCACGGGAAGAGATCATATTAAACTCAATCGAGGTATACTTCGAAGGTAGACGAAGGTGCATGATTTTATATTCTTCTAAACTTCTGCGAATGAATTTCTTATAAACTTGCATTACAATATCAATTGATTTTGGTCTCTGACTACAGATCTTTTATTATCTCTTCTTGGTACAAGACATTTGTCTTATAAAAAGTGTAAGAGTTAAAGGTATCAAAATAATTGTTATAGTGGAAACATTTGGATTTATATTTCTCAAGTTTTAACTAAGAAACGGAAATAACGTTATTATTCTTACCTAAAATAATATTGACTTGTATAAATAGTAAATAGGACAAAACTTTTATTAAACTTCCACGAAGACTGTAAAATTTCAGGATGAAATGAAGTACAGGATAAGGAGACGCGAAATCCGAAATATAGTCTATAGCTCTTCCGGTTAAGAAGATATGAGAGGTCAAAGTTAGCACCGAGGAAGGAAAGAATCAAAAAAGAAATTTCACTGAGAACCGAAGTCGTGACCTTTGTGTCCAAAGCATGAAAGTTAGCCCCTAGACCAATTCGACACATTTTATTCGCATAAGGTAATAGAGACCTGGATATTAAGACTACGCATGCGTCCACTTTCTAGCTTCTTTAATGTGATATTAATAATACAGAAACAAATAATGTAGGCAGTAGAATGAAAAAGTCACTTCAGCAGGTATCTGTAGAAGAAACCTCAAGATTTTTGACTAACAAAAATATTACTGTATTCTAGTTATATGCGATGTAATAAACTAAATTACAGGAGTAATGAGACTTGACATTTTACGTTTGAAGCTGACGAGCGCATCGCTGTAACTAATGCCTTAGCTTTACAGACAGACGAGATATTGCTGTATTTAGTGAACATTGTGTGTATTCTACCGCTTTTATAACCGGGTTGTGTTCAGATGAATTGTTTGACATGATGTCCACGGCTACATTCCATCATCGCACCTCTCGCCATCGACAAAGACTTCAACCTTGCATCATCAAACCGCAGTAGCCGAAAAAGTCCAGTTCCAAAGATGTTTACCAGATGGTAGGTCTCTGTTGCTGGAGACCGTCTGGGTGGGTACCACCGCAGCTCCTATTTCAACCGACAAATAGTAGTGTGCAAACATTACTGTGTTCCGGTTTGAAGGGCGCTGTAGCTAGTGTAATTACTGGGGTAACGAGACTTAACACCTTATGTCTCAAGGCGACGAGCGCAATGTGGTGCAGTGTGTACCATCTTAACTAGCACCACGTTGTCATGGGCAAGCGTATCACTTACCATCAGGTGAATGTCTAGCTCGACTCGTCGCATAGTAGTATAAAAAAAAAAAAGTTTTCTCTTGAGAACACTGCAATAGTGGAACGACTTGCCTGCCGAGGCTTTCTTTAGGAGCTACAATATGAAGTTCTTCAAATAGCTAGTGACAGATGCTGCTGGCGGTTATATACTGCGGTCACTGCTCAACACTAGGCGGGCCGCAAGACTGTTTGTCACCTAAGTTGAATAAATAATAAAAAAAAAAAACTATGCTTGTTTCTTCTGAAAAAATATCTGAAACGTTGCCCACTGTTTAGTATATAAACCAGTTTAAAGTTTTTCGGATTAGCGTGAAAAATCCCGATCTAGAATATTTCTCAATTGACAGTTTTAATGTTACCGATACAAAAAGCAGTGATAATTCAAAGGATTTCACAATGCTGGAGTTACATTTTGTTTTATCCGCCTTTTTATACGTCGTTTGGATTTGGCAATGGTGTTGGATATATCCGGGTATTGTGAACCTGAAAACGAAACATGTAAATATATAAAATAAATGCTATTTGGTAGACATAATAAAGTTTAAGATAAATATTTCTTGTAATGGATATAAATATCGAGTTCTTTCTTTATTTCACGAGGCTAAGATTAGCGAGACGTTCACCTGATGGTAAGTGATACGCTTGACCATGACAACTTAGCGGTGGTTAAGATGGTACACACTGCACCACATTACGCTAGTAGCCTTGAGATATTACGTATTAAGTCTCGTTACCTCAGTAATTTCACTAGCTTACCCGTTTCAAACCGGAACACAGTAATTTTTGAACACTAACCGTGACTGTCTCCGGCAACAGAGACCTACTTCGTGTGTTACTAAGGTAACGAGATTAAACATACGAGAGATACTCACGTTATGAATGTAACCAAGTAGAAGTTTGTAGTCGTCGACCAAATGATCGGTGAACATGTTTATATCGTAAACGGCTGAGCCGTCCTTAGAGTTTAAATAGTTGATCCTCAGCAGATTCACGACGAAGGCTTCGAAGTGTCTCTCCCTGTCGTCATCGTTGTCGTAATGCCTGTTATACTTGTACTGGAACTGCGAGAACAGTGAGTGTGCATGGTTCAGGTCGTACCAAGGTTTCTCCACGCCATCCCCGTGCACAGCCACGGCTATCAGTATTAACGTGTACAACATAAAATACATTTTTGTTCTAACTCATTTTCTAATTTCTATATCGCCTTATATATATGTTATTTATTAGCGGAGAGAATTACGTCAATTATGTATTGTTTGAATGCCTAATTGCGTAAAGTAACTGATTGTTATCGGTATTGTTTTGTGTCCAATGTTAAAGAACTCCATGTTTTAAACTATTTTTTTTTAACGAAAACTCAACGTTCCTAATGAATAAAAAAATAAAATTTCAACATTTGTCAAGTAGCTACCGATGTTCCTACTTTATTTTACTGAGGCAACTCTCGGAAGAAAATCTTTTAATATAAATAAAACACCTTGCCCAAAATCAATATTTTCTTGCATATCAATTTGCCAAAAAAGCGACCTATTTTCATGCAAACATAAAGTGTACTTTTATTTTTTGTTACAGTTCTTCTTACAACTTAAGTTTTTATACTAATGTAAATATTTAAAACGTATGAACAGAATAGTATATTTGTCGACGTGATCACGTTGCAAAATCATTTGATTGTTAAATATTAGCCAAAATACGTTTTAAAATCGTAAAATTTCATTAATTGTGACTTGTGTTTTTGTAATTTTTGCGCGGGTATAAATAGGATCGCGTCGGCGTTGTAAAAAGTCGCGCTCCGACCGCCGGAGTGTACGGACGTCGTGAGTGGTCGTTACGTTGTCGGACTAATGTGAGATTCTGCAAACCTCCATTTTATTGAACGATGGGCAATTCCATAAACAATGTTAGTAGTGTCATCAATGCCGACATCATATATTAAAAAAAGTTCAGGAGCTAATGCTCCAACATATTTAGCAACTGTTTTTTTTTTCTTTTTTTTATACTACTACGCGACGTGACGAAATAGACGTTCACCTGATGGTAAGTGATACGCTTGCCCAAGACAACGTGGTGCTAGTTAAGATGGTACACACTGCACCACATTGCGCTCGTCGCCTTGAGACATAAGGTGTTAAGTCTCGTTACCCCAGTAATTACACTAGCTACAGCGCCCTTCAAACCAGAACACAGTAATGTTTGCACACTACTATTTGGCGGTTGAAATAGGAGCTGCGGTGGTACCCACCCAGACGGTCTCCGGCAACAGAGACCTACCACCTGGTGAACTGTTATTAAAGTTCTCAGTAAAACTACACACTTTCTGTGGCTATGTTAGTTACCTATTTTAAATTATGCTACATTTTCTCAACTTTGAAAAGCACTCATTAAAAGTTCGGTGCGATCGATTCGATATTTACACAGCTAACAAGGATTAACAGGTTTCGATATGTAGTTAACGGCAATCCTGACGCTTGCAGACACTTATCGCAGATTGGAGAGCACCAACTCTGCATGGTTAAGTATCTACTTCTGTGTGGTAATTTTCGAGTGACGAGCTCAATTTCGAAAATCGTTTCCGAGTGATGAAATATCATTACATTTTTTGTCTTTACAAAGTTTTTATTTAAATATTTATGCCTTTATTTCAAGGACTATTGTCCTAGATAATATTTGCTTGGAATTTATTTATTTGCTCTGTAACTGACTATATGTAACTTATGCATTATACTTAAGGCTTCTATTACTAAAGAAATCTTACCATATGATTTCAACAGTGCAAATACTGTTTACTATTGACACATCATACATTATTACTATTTGCACATATATTTTAGCTAACCCGACAGACTTCGTTCTGTCAAAAAAAATTATAATGTTCTTTGTTCCTGCCTATTTTATAGCCGGGACAAAAAAATCTCCTGAACAGAACCGTCACCCTGGTTATGGGCGGTGTGTGGGGTTCAGCACTATGTATACACTTATATATATTCATATAATTTTTATATTAAATATTAGTAAATATATATTTAAATATTAGTTATTAGATGAATATCTAATAACTAATATTTTTTATTTCCGTTTTCCGATTCCCGTTTCCCCTTTCGCATTTCGCCATTTCGCATTTCGCATTTCCATTTCGCATTTCGCATTTCGCATTCGCATTTCGCATTTCGCATTTCGCATTTCGCATTCGCATTCGCATTCGCATTTGCATTTCGCATTTCGCATTTCGCATTTCGCATTTCGCATTCGCATTTTCGCAATTTCGCATTTCGCATTTCGCCTTTCGCATTCGCATTTCGCATTGCATTTCGCATTTAGCATTTCGCATTTCGCATTCGCATTTCGCCATTTCGCATTTCGCATTCGCATTTCGCATTTTCGCAGTTCGCATTTCGCATTTCGCCATTTCGCATTTCGCCATTTCGCATTTCCGCATTTCGCATTTCAGCATTTCGCATTTCGCATTTGCATTTCGCATTTGGCATTTCGCATTCGCATTCGCATTTCGAATTTCGCATTTCGCATTGCATTTCGCATTCGCATTTCGCATTTCGATTTCGCATTTCGCATTTCGCATTCGCATTTCGCATTCGCATTTCGCATTCGCATTTCGCATTTCGCATTTCGCATTCGCATTTCGCATTTCGCATTTCGCATTCGCATTTCGCATTCGCATTTCGACATTTCGCATTTCGCATTTCGCATTTCGCATTTGGCATTTCGCATTCGCATTTCGCATTCGCATTTCGCATTCGCATTCGCATTTCCCGTTTCCCCTTTCGCATTTCGCATTTCGCATTTCGCATTTCGCATTTCGCATTCGCATTTCGCATTTCGCATTTCGCATTTCGCATTTCGCATTTCGCATTTCGCATTTCGCATTGCATTTCGCATTCGCATTTTCGCAGTTCGCATTTCGCATTTCGGCATTCGCATTTCGCATTTTCGCATTTCGCATTTCGCATTTCGCATTTCGCATTTCGCATTTCGCATTTCGCATTTCGCATTCGCATTTCGCATTTCGCATTTTCGCAGTTCGCATTTCGCATTTTCGCAATTTCGCATTTCGAATTTCGCATTTTCGCAATTTCGCATTCGCATTTCGCATTTCGCATTCGCATTTCGCATTTCGCCTTTCGCATTTCGCATTTCCCGTTTCCCCTTTCGCATTTCGCATTTCCCGTTTCCCCTTTCGCATTTCGCTTTCGCATTTCGCATTCGCATTTCGCCATTCGCATTTCGCATTTAGCATTCGCATTTCGAATTTCGCATTTCGCATTCGCATTCGCAGTTCGCATTTCGCATTTAGCATTCGCATTTCGCATTTGCATTTCGCATTTGCATTTCGCATTTCCCGTTTCCCCTTTCGCATTTCGCATTTCCGCATTTCGCATTCGCTTTCGCATTTCGCATTTCGCATTCGCATTTCGCATTTCGGCATTTCGCATTTGCATTTCGCATTTCGGCATTTCGCATTTCGCATTCGCATTTCGACATTTCGCATTTCGCTTTCGCATTTCGCATTCGCATTCGCATTCGCATTTCGCATTCGCATTTCGAATTTCGCATTTCGCATTTCGCATTTAGCATTTCGCATTTCCGCATTCGCATTTGCATTTCGCATTTCGGCATTCGCATTTCGCATTTCGCATTTCGGCATTTCGCATTCGCATTTCGGCATTTCGCATTTCGCATTCGCATTTTCGCAGTTCGCATTCGCATTTCCGCATTTCGCATTTCGCATTTCCGCATTTCGCATTTCGCATTTCCCGTTTCCCCTTTCGCATTTCGCATTTCCCGTTTCCCCTTTCGCTTTTCGCTTTCGCATTTCGCATTTGCATTCGCATTCGCATTTCGCATTTGCATTTCGCATTTCGCCATTTCGCATTTCGCATTTCGCATTTCGCATTCGCTTTCGCATTTCGCCATTTCGCATTTCGCATTCGCATTTCGCATTTTCGCAGTTCGCATTTCGCATTTCGCCATTTCGCATTTCGCCATTTCGCATTTCCGCATTTCGCATTTCAGCATTTCGCATTTCGCATTTGCATTTCGCATTTGGCATTTCGCATTCGCATTCGCATTTCGAATTTCGCATTTCGCATTGCATTTCGCATTCGCATTTCGCATTTCGATTTCGCATTTCGCATTTCGCATTCGCATTTCGCATTCGCATTTCGCATTCGCATTTCGCATTTCGCATTTCGCATTCGCATTTCGCATTTCGCATTTCGCATTTCGACATTTCGCATTCGCATTTCGACATTTCGCATTTCGCATTTCGCATTTCGCATTTGGCATTTCGCATTCGCATTTCGCATTCGCATTTCGCATTCGCATTCGCATTTCCCGTTTCCCCTTTCGCATTTCGCATTTCGCATTTCGCATTTCGCATTTCGCATTCGCATTTCGCATTTCGCATTTCGCATTTCGCATTTCGCATTTCGCATTTCGCATTTCGCATTGCATTTCGCATTCGCATTTTCGCAGTTCGCATTTCGCATTTCGGCATTCGCATTTCGCATTTTCGCATTTCGCATTTCGCATTTCGCATTTCGCATTTCGCATTTCGCATTTCGCATTTCGCATTCGCATTTCCGCATTTCGCATTTTCGCAGTTCGCATTTCGCATTTTCGCAATTTCGCATTTCGAATTTCGCATTTTCGCAATTTCGCATTCGCATTTCGCATTTCGCATTCGCATTTCGCATTTCCATTTCGCATTTCGCATTTCCCGTTTCCCCTTTCGCATTTCGCATTTCCCGTTTCCCCTTTCGCTTTTCGCTTTCGCATTTCGCATTTCGGCATTCGCATTTCGCATTTAGCATTCGCATTTCGAATTTCGCATTTCGCATTCGCATTCGCAGTTCGCATTTCGCATTTAGCATTCGCATTTCGCATTTCGCATTTCTCATTTCTCATTTCGCATTTTCGCAGTTCGCATTTCGCATTCGCATTTCGGCATTTCGCATTTCTCATTTCGCATTTCTCATTTCGCTTTTCGCTTTTCGCTTTTCGCTTTTCGCTTTTCGCTTTTCGCTTCTCGCTTTTCGCTTTTCGCTTTTCGCTTTTCGCTTTTCGCTTTTCGCTTTTCGCTTTTCGCTTTTCGCTTTCGCATTTCGCATTTCGCTTTTCGCTTTTCGCTTTTCGCTTTTCGCTTTTCGCTTTTCGCTTTTCGCTTTTCGCTTTTCGCTTTTCGCTTTCGCATTTCGCATTTCGCATTTCGCATTTCGCTTTTCGCTTTTCGCTTTTCGCTTTCGCATTTCGCATTTCGAATTTCGCATTTCGCATTTAGCATTTCGCATTTCGCATTTAGCATTTCGCATTTCGAATTTCGCATTTCGCATTTCGCATTTCGCATTTCCCGTTTCCCCTTTCGCATTTCGCATTTCGCATTTAGCATTTCGCATTTCGCTTTTCGCTTTCGCATTTCGCATTTCGAATTTCGCATTTCGCATTTCGCATTTAGCATTTCGCATTTCGAATTTCGCATTTCGCATTTAGCATTTCGCATTTCGATTTCGCATTTCGCATTCGCATTTCGCATTTCGAATTTCGCATTTCGCATTTAGCATTTCGCATTCGCATTTTCGCAGTTCGCATTTCGCATTTAGCATTTCGCATTTCGCATTTAGCATTTCGCATTTCGATTTCGCATTTCGCATTTCGAATTTCGCATTTTCGCAGTTCGCATTTCGCATTTCGAATTTCGCATTTCGCATTTAGCATTTCGCATTTCGATTTCGCATTTCGCATTTCGATTTCGCATTTTCGCAGTTCGCATTTCGCATTTCGATTTCGCATTTTCGCAGTTCGCATTTCGCATTTCGCCATTTCGCATTTCGCATTTCGAATTTCGCATTTCGCATTTAGCATTTCGCATTTCGCATTTAGCATTTCGCATTTCGAATTTCGCATTTCGCATTTAGCATTTCGCATTTTCGCAGTTCGCATTTCGCATTTAGCATTTCGCATTCGCATTTTCGCAGTTCGCATTTCGCATTTCGCATTTCGCATTTAGCATTTCGCATTCGCATTTCGCATTTAGCATTTCGCATTTCGAATTTCGCATTTCGCATTTCTCATTTCTCATTTCGCATTTCGCATTTCGCATTTAGCATTTCGCATTTCGAATTTCGCATTTCGCATTTCGAATTCCGCATTTCGCTTTTCGCATTTCGCATTTCGCTTTTCGCTTTTCGCATTCAGCTTCTCGCTTTTCGCTTTTCGCTTTTCGCTTTTCGCTTTTCGCATTTCGCATTTCGCATTTCGCATTTCGCATTTCGCATTTCGCATTTCGCATTTCGCATTTCGCATTTCGCATTTCGCATTTCGCATTTCGCATTTCGCATTTCGCATTTCGCATTTCGCATTTCGCATTTCGCATTTCGCATTTCGCATTTCGCATTTCGCATTTCGCATTTCGCATTTCGCATTTCGCATTTCGCATTTCGCATTTCGCATTTCGCTTTTCGCTTTTCGCATTTCGCTTTTCGCTTTTCGCTTTTCGCATTTCGCTTTTCGCTTTTCGCATTTCGCATTTCGCTTTTCGCATTTCTCATTTCATTATGGCTGTAGTAAATCATTAGAAAAGTAAGGTCATAAATAGATAAAATTAAAGCGATATAAAAGTAAAGTTTAAACTATTTACTTTCTATTTCGTTTGTGGATAATTTTATAAGTATCAAAATATTGAATTTTAAACGTATATAATAGATATGTTAAATTTGTATAAATTTTTAAACAAAGATTGTTCGTGTTGTATATTTGAAACCGTTGATTTGATCACCATAATATTTGGCAAGTATTTTGTTATAGAGTTATTTTTAAATGGTTCTTGTAACTTCGAACAAGATGATGCTGAGGCGTTTTAACCTCGGTCCGGACAAAATACAAATATTTTAAATAATGTATTAAGTTATTGGTGACAGAATCTAAAAGAAAGTCAACTTTGAAGGGTAGAAAAAATTACTCCTACATATTTCATGGGATCTAAAGAACTGTGTGTATTCCGTAAACCGTCAACCAACTTCCGAAAGTTTATCTTTTGAACATCTTGGTATATTGCCAGAGTTCTACCTTCACTTTAAACGAAACCAATGAATGTGTAAGATCTGAATTTCAGCCAAGAATGCATTCGACGTCCAACAGTGTAATTTGAATTTACGCCAACAAGTGGAATAAGACTATTTGTTTAGTCTTCAACAAAGAGGTGCATTAAAAATTCAATGCATGTGTCTTTTTATCGTTGTTCCAAAAATAGATGGAGCCACTTTGGCTAATCTCACAGTTACAATAAGAATGTAAAAAAAGAGTTTTTTTTTATTTCTTTTTTTATCGTTGTTCCAAAAATAGATGGAGCCACTTTGGCTAATCTCACAGTTACAATAAGAATGTAAAAAAAGAGTTTTTTTTTTATTTCTTTTTGCGTACGATCTACATACTCTCATTGATATTGGTTTTCATTTCTTTTACTATCCATTATGATACTATATATTCATACATAGTAGTATCAGTTAAACATAATTCAAAGAGAATTCTTTGAATTATGTTTAACATACTTCCATAAATGCACATTTTGGAAAATTCACATTATTATCTAGGCCTTTAAATCATTATGAGTATCCGGCTGCACTATTCCTAGAATAAAAACCGCAGATGATTTTGCCTATTACTATTATTGTTGATATCTGAAACGCAAACGCAATAATATTTCATATACGATTGATGAAAAGCTTCATAAGGACTCGAATCACGTATCAGGAGATCGTAAAGGATTTATCGACGCATAGCTTAAATAGATCATAGGAAATAAATTGTTTATGTGGGTACTTAGCTTAATATTTATTTACATAGATAAATTTATATTTTACATTAGATTTTTTATGATAAAAACTTACTGCTCCAATTATCAAAAATCAGATCACTACGTTAAAAGCTCCAAAATGTAATATGACCTAAGTGTATACAAAAATTTATTATTGTTATAGTTAGAAAGGAAATATCACTTTAATACAGATAATATAAAATAATTATCCCTATAATTAATCCCACTACTGGGACTCGAGGCTATATTTTACAAGGAGAGGCGAATATCATACGACTTAAAAGCTGAAGTATCACGGCTTCAAAATTATAAAATATAATATGAGAACTTATGTTAGAAACAAAATTAAGTCACTAAATATAGTGAATAAGTTACTATAATGGCTCGCAGAGAACAATAAAGAACTTAACTTATAGTATCTAATATGCACGGAGACGGCTAACACATCTGCCTCTTTATTTATTATAACAAGTAACTGAATTAAGAGCCGTGATAGCCTAGTGGTTTGAACGCCGGCCTTTCAATGCGGAGGTACCGGGTTCGAATTCGGCCTGCACCAATGTATCTTTCAATTTATGTGCAGTTAGCATAAAAAACCAACTAATATCACGTGCTTTGACGGTGAATGTCATGACCACTCGTGGTCGGACTAGTATGTGAAATGGAGAAGGCAATGGCAAACCACTCCATTATAACTGCCAAGAGAGTCGTCGTGTGTTTCACAACACATGATGACCACGACCCTCAGTCATGAGGAAATACGATTAAGAAGAAGAAGAAGAACTGAATTAAAACCCGCTTTCATATACATTCGGTAGCTTAAGTGAATATTTGTTTAATTTTTTACTAATTTCAAAATAGCTTAGTGTAAATAAATACAAAACTACTGTTTGTTAATGAAAGATTTAACTTTCTCTTTAAGTTCGTAGTTTTAACCATGTTTCGGAACTAAGTTATCACTGATACTATTCAAAGACTGAAAGCACTGGCTGATTTTTGACGGAAAGCACTCGCGAAGATTTCCGAATGATCCGCGCTGATTTCTTTCATATTTCATGAAATTGGATCTATTTGGAGCCAGTTGAACTAAAATAACACAAGGCTGCGTTTTATGGAATATTACAGGAAACCTATATCGATTTGTGGACGTCCATCGATGATGTTATTAAAACTTTTTATTTATTATAACAAGTAACTGAATTAAGAGCCGTGATAGCGTAGTGGTTTGAACGCCGGCCTTTCAATGCGGAAGGTACCGGGTTCGAATTCGGCCTGCACCAATGTATCTTTCAATTTATGTGCAGTTAGCATAAAAAACCAACTAATATCACGTGCTTTGACGGTGAATGTCATGACCATACGGGCTATATTTTTACAAAAAAAAAAAAAAAAAAAAAAAAAAAAAAAAAAAAAAAAAAAAAAAAAAAAAAAAAAAAAAAAAAAAAAAAAAAAAAAAAAAAAAAAAAAAAAAAAAAAAAAAAAAAAAAAAAAAAAAAAAAAAAAAAAAAAAAAAAAAAAAAAAAAAAAAAAAAAAAAAAAAAAAAAAAAAAAAAAAAAAAAAAAAAAAAAAAAAAAAAAAAAAAAAAAAAAAAAAAAAAAAAAAAAAAAAAAAAAAAAAAAAAAAAAAAAAAAAAAAAAAAAAAAAAAAAAAAAAAAAAAAAAAAAAAAAAAAAAAAAAAAAAAAAAAAAAAAAAAAAAAAAAAAAAAAAAAAAAAAAAAAAAAAAAAAAAAAAAAAAAAAAAAAAAAAAAAAAAAAAAAAAAAAAAAAAAAAAAAAAAAAAAAAAAAAAAAAAAAAAAAAAAAAAAAAAAAAAAAAAAAAAAAAAAAAAAAAAAAAAAAAAAAAAAAAAAAAAAAAAAAAAAAAAAAAAAAAAAAAAAAAAAAAAAAAAAAAAAAAAAAAAAAAAAAAAAAAAAAAAAAAAAAAAAAAAAAAAAAAAAAAAAAAAAAAAAAAAAAAAAAAAAAAAAAAAAAAAAAAAAAAAAAAAAAAAAAAAAAAAAAAAAAAAAAAAAAAAAAAAAAAAAAAAAAAAAAAAAAAAAAAAAAAAAAAAAAAAAAAAAAAAAAAAAAAAAAAAAAAAAAAAAAAAAAAAAAAAAAAAAAAAAAAAAAAAAAAAAAAAAAAAAAAAAAAAAAAAAAAAAAAAAAAAAAAAAAAAAAAAAAAAAAAAAAAAAAAAAAAAAAAAAAAAAAAAAAAAAAAAAAAAAAAAAAAAAAAAAAAAAAAAAAAAAAAAAAAAAAAAAAAAAAAAAAAAAAAAAAAAAAAAAAAAAAAAAAAAAAAAAAAAAAAAAAAAAAAAAAAAAAAAAAAAAAAAAAAAAAAAAAAAAAAAAAAAAAAAAAAAAAAAAAAAAAAAAAAAAAAAAAAAAAAAAAAAAAAAAAAAAAAAAAAAAAAAAAAAAAAAAAAAAAAAAAAAAAAAAAAAAAAAAAAAAAAAAAAAAAAAAAAAAAAAAAAAAAAAAAAAAAAAAAAAAAAAAAAAAAAAAAAAAAAAAAAAAAAAAAAAAAAAAAAAAAAAAAAAAAAAAAAAAAAAAAAAAAAAAAAAAAAAAAAAAAAAAAAAAAAAAAAAAAAAAAAAAAAAAAAAAAAAAAAAAAAAAAAAAAAAAAAAAAAAAAAAAAAAAAAAAAAAAAAAAAAAAAAAAAAAAAAAAAAAAAAAAAAAAAAAAAAAAAAAAAAAAAAAAAAAAAAAAAAAAAAAAAAAAAAAAAAAAAAAAAAAAAAAAAAAAAAAAAAAAAAAAAAAAAAAAAAAAAAAAAAAAAAAAAAAAAAAAAAAAAAAAAAAAAAAAAAAAAAAAAAAAAAAAAAAAAAAAAAAAAAAAAAAAAAAAAAAAAAAAAAAAAAAAAAAAAAAAAAAAAAAAAAAAAAAAAAAAAAAAAAAAAATCTTCTTAAAGAACTTCTCACATCACTTTATATCTGTTATAAAATATAAACAGATAAAGAAAGATTACAGAAGGAATAGTCTACGCAAAATCCAATATACAAAAATTTGCGAGCAACTTGCTCACGGCGCGGGGTCTCTGGGAAACTTTTAAAAAGTTCCGCGAGAAGATCAATTTTCATCCTTTTGTAACGATAGCAAGTTTTATATTCAGAAGCGTGAAGTTTCGGTTTTGACTTCCGGCGATAGCGTGTGAAAAAGGGCGATAACGAAATAGAAACGGTATGACTTTTCCTGTAAGGAGTAAAAGCACATAAGTATACTGAACTACTTTATAAATAATATGCCTGCGTATATCAAATAACTGTTGTTGTCGCCTTGAGATTTATAGTATTATTACCAAAGTAATTTTATTAATTACAGTGTCCTTTAAATCATAATACTGTAGGAATCGTAACGTCAAAATTAAACTAGTAATGTAATTTTTAGTGTTTTCAACGCTTTTGGACTCGAAGATCCGTTTCTTTCGTCAAACTAATTTTATTTATATACAAACTTTAACAATTATTTAGACTTAAAATAGTACATATTTAAACGATCTTATATTTTTATTGTTTCAGGATTTAAAGTTTCTGTAATCCTGGAATGAGTTGTAACTTTAGTTTGGACAACCTGTTCATATAGTGTTGGCAAAAGTATGTAAATTTAAGTTTTGCTATTAATTTTTGACATCCGTTCAAATAATTTCGAGAGTTATCTTATTAAATTTGTTTTAGTTTTTTTCTAGTTTAATTAACAATGATTTTAAGGCTGTAAAATAACTTAAAATTCTTTACAATCTGATTGTTTGTCCTGATCGACAATAATAAGGAGGTGTGTAAATCGCCCCCATTTTTTTTACAGTATTCTAACACCGATTCAAAGAAATATAATTTTTTTTATTCATTTGTGTAAAGAGAAACAAAAATACTTGCGCCTAAACTAACAGAAGTTTTCGATTCCACTGAAACAAAACTCGACGTTTCACCGTTTAGCAAAGGAAACATCTTCAGGGAACTTCGGCGAGGCGGTGCCGGAGTTGAAATAAATTTTGTCAATATTGCCGTAGAAATTCTGCGGGTAATATGAAAGTATTCACATAAAAGGTATATGATGTCTTTTTTTTATTATGTACATTTCTTTCGTGGCTCTGACAGATTTACAGAAGATGTAGGAAAGTTAATTTCTGGATTTTTTTACTGATGGTAGGTCTCTGTTGCCGGAGACCGTCTAGGTACCACCGCAGTGACTATTTCAGGCGCCAAACAGTAATGTGTAAACATTACTGCGATCCAGTTTGAAGGGCGTTGTAACTAGTGAAATTACTAAGGTATCGAGACGTAACATCTAATGTCTCAAAGCGACGAGCGCAATGTGTTACCATGTTAACTATCATCATGTTATGGGCAAGCATATCACTTACCATCAGGTGAACAACTCATTCGTCTAGTCGCTTCGTAAAACAAAAAGTATAAATAAATTTTCTATTTTCATGAAACGCAACTGGCAATGTACATATAAATTAAGTTGTATATATATACAGATTTTTTTTAAACTGGTGGTAGTTCTCTGTTGCCAGAGACCGTGAAGTTACCACCGCAGTGACTATTTCAGGCGCCAAACAGTAATGTTTAAACATTACTGCGATCCAGTTTGAAGGGCGTTGTAACTAGTGAAATTACTGATGTAACATCTAATGTCTCAAAGCGACGAGCGCAATATGGTACCATGTTAACTAGAGTCATGTTATGGCCAAGCATATCAATTACCATCAGGTGAACGACTAGCTCGTCTAGTCGCTTCGTTAATCAAAAAAGTATAAATAAATTTTCTATTTTCATGAAACGCAACTGGCAATGTACATATAAATTAAGTTGTATATTGATTTTTTTTTTACCTTCTCTTAATTGAATTTATCACATGAGAATATTTAACGCCGAGTAAATTCACCCTGGATGACTTATTGGAATCTTTTGTGTGTCGGTCCTCGAGTGGTATCAAGTGGTATCGAAAATCGTTTAGGGAAAAGCTATTTAAACGTATCACCGGGGATAATTCCGCGCTCGAACCGTTCACATTATAGCTGTAGTATTAAGTGCGGCTTCATTTACACTTGTAATCTGTTATGTAGGTACCTAAATATAAAGTGCTAGAGGGTAGCGTGTATAAAAAGTGTATCTCATCAGTATGAAATAAACGTCATGCGAACCACTGCGTATTATTTCCTCCGCATACATACCAAATGGCGACGAGGATATTTCTCATAATTAATAGTGGACGATAGAAAAATAGTATAGTTGTAAAGTGTTTAATCGTATAAGTGCAGTGCTAAATATGTCGATCGGCACGATAAAGGAGTTTGACCTTGTGTCTGGGAACTGGCGGTTGTACGCGGATCGCTTAAAAATGTATTTTAAAGCGAATAGTATAAAGGAGGAGTTGCAACTTCCGACCTTGGTATCGGTGATAGGCGACCAGGCGTATGAGTTGCTTGTAATTTAACAAGCCCCAAAGATCCAGCAGAGTTCAAATTCGACGAGATCGTCAAGGTCATGGAAAATCACTTACAACCGAGACCGTCCATTATGGCTGAGCGATATAAGTTCCGGCAACGTCATCAACAAAATGGAGAAAACTTGGCCCAATACGTGTCAGAGCTGAAACGGCTGGCACGCCAATGTGACTTCAAGGACGTGTTAACGACAACTTAAGGGACCAGCTGGTTTGCGGGTTGTCGAGTGACGTCATTCGACAGCATTATTGGACGTCGCGTCGCGGCAGGGATGTGAGGCGCCGGCAGCCCTCGCACTTCGTCGAAGAAGCAGTGGAAGGCGCTAAGCCGGATGTCAACCTGACGTCGTCATCCGATGACGAGCAACCCGTTTATCAAATGAGTTTGAGGAACTACCCAGCGGTGAGTTACTGATGTCATCGACGGAAAAAGAATAATGATGGAACTGGATACGGGTAGTGCGGGTTCTTGCATTAGCAAGGATACGTATGAAAGATATTTTGTACATTTCAAATTAAAAGATTGTTCTGTAGTGTTAGGATTTTATAATGGGATTAAGATCAAACCGTTAGGCGTTATAACACCCAGGGTTTGTTACGGCGATAAAGTAAGCAACTTGGAGTTGTATGTGATTGAGGGGGAACGACATCTCTTTTAGGAAGGCAATGGTTAGCAGAATTAAACATTAAAGTTGCCGTTGTTCCGAGTGCACAACCTTGCCAAACAGTTGTAATAGCTTTAAGAATAAGTCTTTGTCACAACTTGTCGACAGCTATAAGGAGCTGTTCGACGGGGGCCTGGGCCGGTACACGGGCGGGCGCGCGGCGCTGCACGTGCGCGCGGACGCGCGGCCGGTGTACTGCGGCGCGCGCCCCGTGCCGTACGCCATGCGGGAGCGGGTGGACCGGGAGCTCGACGAGATGCTCAGTAACGGTACGCTCGAACCGGTGGCGCACTCAGAGTGGGCCACCCCCCTTGTGCTGGTCAACAAGCCCGACGGTAAGTTACGAGTTTGTGCTGATTTTAAAACCACTGTGAACCCCGTCTTACTGGTCGATAAGTACCCTATGCCACGCATTGAAGATTTATTAGCTAATCTCAGTGGGGGTGAACGCTTTTCGAAAATAGACTTGTCACAAGCTTATAACCAAATAGAATTAGATGAAAGATCAAAACAGTATACGGTCATTAATACCCATAGGGGCTTATTTAAATACAACCGGTTAGTATACGGGTTATCTTCCAGTCCGGGTATATTTTGCAGAATAGTGTCCAATATATTGTGCGACATACCGGCCGTCGTACGATCTGGTTTTGTGACGATATTCTCGTTACCGGTCGAGATCATGAACAACATATTAATGCGTTATCGGAAGTATTTAAGAGGTTAAGACATAACGGTTTAAAGCTCAACAGGCGAAAATGTGTGTTATTCGCGGAGTCCGTTAGCTACTTAGGGCAATAATAGACAAGCGCGGTGTGCACACGGACCCGGAAAAAGTTAAGGCCATAGTAGAGTTACCGAAGCCAACTAACGTAAGCGAACTGAGGTCCTTTATTGGAATGGTGAATTTTATGGAAGTTTATAGGCAATTTATGTTCTTATCTGACGCCGTTATACCAACTATTAAAAAAGACAAAACGTTGGAGTTGGGATCGTGACTGCGATAGGTCATTTAATAAAGTAAAGAAATTACTGTCGAGTGCAGAAGTACTCGCGCACTACAATGTGAAGCAGCCGATAATAGTGACGTGCGACGCGAGCGCGCGCGGCGTGGGCGCGGTGCTGTCGGCGGTGGGCGCGGTGGGCGCGCGCGGCGGCGAGCGGCCCGTGTGCTACGCGTCGCGCACGCTCACCGACGCGGAGAGAGAAACAGATACCTACAGCCAGATCCAGCGGGAGGCACTGGCGATAGTATACGCAAGTAAAAAAATTCCATCAATATATTTACGGTCGAAAGTTTTTGTTAAGGACTGATCATAAGCCGTTACTCGCCATATTCGGACCAAAAGCTGGGATACCGACCATGGCCGCTAGTCGACTGCAAAGGTGGGCGGTGTGATATTGTCAGGGTACGATTTTGAGATGGAATACGTGACGTCCAATAATAATGCAGCAGACGCGCTCTCGAGGCTGCCACTGCAGGGAGCCCGGGAGTCGACGTGCTCCTGAACAAACGTACTTACATTTTGCTCGCGACGCGTTGATGTTGGATCACAAAAGTTTACGCGCGGAGACGTTAAAAGATCCGGTTTTTAAGTCGCGTTTACACTTACGTACGGGACGGCTGGCCGGACGGCGTGGACGTTAAGCAGTTGCAGCCGTATTACAATCGCAGAACTGAACTTTATTAGAGTTAGACTGCTTGATGTGGGGCCATAGAGTAATAGTACCGGAAAAATATAGGGAATATATTTTACGTGAATTGCACGAAACGCACTTAGGAATAGTAAAAATGAAAAGCTTAGCGAGAAGTTACGTGTGGGGCCCGGCCTCGACGAGGCGGTGGAGGCGCAGTGTCGCGCGTGCGAGACGTGCGCGGCGCTCGCCACTGCGCCGCCGGCGCAGGTCCCACACCCCTGGCCGATACTCTCGCGCCCCTGGAGACGGCTGCATATCGATTTTCTAGGGCCCTTGGGAGTAGTACCTTCTTGGTTATAGTGGATTCCTCTTCTAAGTGGATAGAGGTGTTTCAAAATGAACAGTACCACCGCCAAGGAAGTCATTAAAAGGTTAAGACAAACTGTTCAGCCAGTTCGGTTTGCCAACCATGGTCGTATCGGACAATGGCCCTCCCTTCTAGCAATGAATTCAAGTCATTTTGCTTAGCAATGGAATTGCACAAGCGTTTTCAGCACCGTACCATCCGGCGTCAAACGGAGCAGCTGAAAACGCGGTAAAAATATGTAAATCTGTTATAAAAAAAGCCGTGAGAGACAGATTAGATGTAGATGTAGCCTTACAGCGTTATCTGCTACTGTACCGTAATACAGAACACGGGTCAACCGGACAAAGCCCAGCGAGCATTTTACAGGGCCGCCAATTAAGGACTCGTTTAGACATCTTGAAACCAGATAGGGACTTAGTATTTACTGAAAGCAACGTCAACACTCGCAATATAATAAGGGGGCAATGCGAAGTTTACCACAGGGCGAGAGCGTGTATGTAAAAGAACAGCAAAAAGGGGTGAATGGTGAAAGGTTACATCTTAGAACGGCAGGGAAATACTGATTACAAATACGTTCATCGTCAGGTAAAATTCTTCACCGGCATATCGACCAGGTAAGGCGGAGTTCTAGGTGCGCAGCAACTAGTTCATTTTCACCGTCGGACTGCTTACCAGAGCAGGGTCAGAGCGAACAGCCATCAGGTGACAGTGACAGTACTGAACCACAAGGGCGTCGAGTAGTCCTGAACCGTCGGAGATCGAACCGACTATATCGCCAGCGGGAACCTTCCGCCGGTCAGTGTTCCTGACGCCTTATCGCAGGACCCGTTGCCCCGCTCCCCCGATTTTGTGAACAGGCTGCCCAGGAAGCGTAACCATACTAAGCGCTTCGAATTTGTAATAGATTAAGTTATATTTATTGTTTTATTATGTGTTATTTTGTGTTAGGATTAAGTATTTAAGTTAGTATTAAGTATATTGTGTTTTTTTTGTAGTGTGTTATTAAATTGGAGCGAACAGGTGTTAGATAGGTACCAAATATAAGTGCTAGAGGGTAGCGTGATAAAAAGTGTCTCTTCATCAGTATCGCATAAACGTTATGGGCCGAACACTGCGAGTTATTTCCTCCGCATACATACCATAATCTTTTTATATTAAATATATAAAAATGATACTTTCACGTTTAAGATTCATTGAAAAACGTTTCTTTTAACTCAAACTGTTTTGATATCAGCTTAACCAATTTTGATGAGATACCAATTTACTTTAATGGGACTGAACTGTTTAATTTATCTAGTAAATTAAATAGTTCATCGTGTTTTTATACTGGTCTTCGGTAACTAAACATAAGATTTTGTTTAAGTTATCTGCTTACAACTAGCAACCTAAACCTAAGTTGTAGAACATTACGTGTACAGGTTTTTTTTTTCCTACTTTTCCCTGATATTATTATTTAAAGTTTTTTTTTATCCTGTTTACGTAATTTACTACTAATAATGTTTTATCCATCATTACGAAAATCGTATTTACTTATCCTTATTCCTATTGTTAACTTTTGTACATACATTTATACAGAATTTGAAAAAATTATCTTTAACTAACTTATTTTTTACCAACTCGCATAAACCTACTTTATCTATTTTCAGCCCTTTCTCTTGCTCGAATTCATGCCGTGAGTTCATATGGATAGGACATTCCGTTAGCAAATGAGGAACCGTTTCCTCCGTGGCGTTATCACATATGCACCATGGATTGTCCCGACACCTGAAACGGTTCAAGTATTGGGAGAATCCGCCATGGCCAGTAAATGTCTGGGTTAAGTGACCAGTTGCCCGGATCTTACTTATTAAGACGTGTACAGTTTATTCTGGTTATATCTCAATAATAAATGTTAATTGCTTAACTCGTTTAATGCGCTAAAGTTTTTAGGTCCATCTGAATTGGGTCACTTTACTGCAACCAGTTTAATATTATTTTTTTTTATACTACTATACGACGATACGAGCTAGACGTTCACCTGATGGTAAGTGATACGCTTGCCCATGACAACGTGCTGCTAGTTAAGATGGTACACACTGCACCACATTGCGCTCGTCGCCTTGAGACACAAGGTGTTAAGTCTCGTTACCCCAGTAATTACACTAGCTACAGCGCCCTTCAAACCGGAACACAGTAATGTTTGCACACTACTATTTGGCGGTTGAAATAGGAGCTGCGGTGGTACCCACCCAGACGGTCTCCGGCAACAGAGACCTACCACCTGGTAAAATAGACTAAAAGATGTTTACATGTTTCCATTACAAGGACCGATAATAGAGACAATCTTTACAAAGTCTTAGAAAACAGAGATCGTTATGTATCATTACCTTAATCTATACTTTAGTAATATGACTATAATTTTTAGATAGTATGAAAAGCAAATAATGTTACAGTCGACTAATGCAACGTTCGTTACATTTATTATTTGTTTTCTTTTAGTCGAAAGCGATTGGAAATGAAGTTCACAATGAACCGATAGAATGAAAAAGGAATGGCGATAATGAATGAGGAACGGCAATCTGCTCCGTTTGAATGAAATTTCAATACATTTTCGCTTTCGTCATTTTGATTTATTTCTGTAAAGTGTTTTTTTTTTAATTAAAGGAAAATTTGTTAAAATTGTCTTTTAAAAGGTCTCGTGCTATGTGAAGTCTTGCTCCTGCTCTTCTTTAATAATTAAGGAATATTCTTATCGTCTCTTTTAAGTCGTATTTCCTCATGACTGAGAGTCGTGGTCATCATGTGTAATGAAAAACACGACGACTTACTTGGCAGTTATAATGGAGTGGTTTGCCATTGCCTTCTCCATTATTCTTATACAGGCATCATTTTCAAACTTAAAATACACCATAATAAGTTTACATATATTTACACTAACACTATAAACTTAATTTCAGTCTAATAATGATTACAAGGTCTGTTATTTTTGAACACAAACGCGAGATTCTCTCCATCTGTAACGAAGGTTCTGGACGTGGCAAAGTGAATCAGTAATAAGTCAGTGCAAAGTCCCGTTTTGATTATTTCAATGAAAACCCTTAGATTGTATTTGCATTCGTGATATTATTCCTATTGCAAATGAAGCTCGCTTATACATTCATAGCTTCGGCCATTTTAGATTCGAATCTCTTGTTACAAAATTACATTCTGTTTCAGTGAGGTTCATCTAACGCAAGGTTTGTTGTTTATCTAAAGTTGTTAGACTTTTAAATGTATGGAAATTGAAAATCAAACGGGTATTTGCTTCAAAAGGAATGTGATGTTAAAACTGGGTTATTTTTATTACAACCCCGTATATTTTGAAGCCAATTTTGTAATTTAATAGGACCTTTTTCAGGTTATTCGAAAAGTAAACGCTTTCGTATATATTTGTTAAGTATTTTTTTTACTTTATTCGGATAACGAACAGTAGCTATGAACAACTATTTTTAAAGTTCTAAGTATAAGAGTTTAGTACCACGTTTTTACATATATCACTTGATAGAAATTTCTCGGTAACGCAATGTTTTTTGTAAAACATCATTACAGCTGTTATAATGGAGAAGATATTTTATGCTTTGATAACTCTACTTGTTCTAATTCTACATGTTTTAAAATCAGTGTCTGCATAATAAAGATTTCAAAATGTGGGTTTTTTTTTAGTTTCGTGGGTCTTTCGTCAGATTGACACCGAATTCAACTTCCATGGTGTTTTTCATAATCCATAAACAATTATGAAACTGGAAGCATTATTACATTGGATTTTCGTTAAACTACAAATGTTTTCAGAAGTTGTAAGCTTTAACCTAGAGTTCTTCGTGATTAAATGAACATATTGGTTATTTAAATACCAGTGTAAATTAAATAGCAGTGTAAATAAATGTATTTATAATGTAAGTGTACTTAAAAATTAAAATTTTAAATTTTCGACTGTAAAATTGAATGAATAAGTTTATTTAACTTGTAACAAACACTGAAAGATGCTTTTCTTATGCATTTACATGCTTCATCATTATATAAGGCTTTCGATTATATCCTTATTTAACATAAGTATAACAACAAACTTAACGGGGAACTTAAACACGACTTGGTTAGCGAAGAGCAGGCCAATGCAAAATTATCCTGCAGCGGATTTACAAACACAAATAGGGTTGAGAAAGGATGTACCTTAACTAATAGAGATTATAATATACTGTACATATTTATACTTACATAATACTGTTTAAAAAGCCGTGATAGGCAAGTGGTTTGATCGCTCGCCTTCCACTCCGGAGGTACCGGGTTCGAATCCGGCCTACACCAATGAATTTTTTAATTTATGTGCAGTTAGTATAACACCAACTAATATCACGCGCTTTGACGGTGAAGGAAAACATCGTGAGGAAACCTGCATATATATGACATGACCATCCGTGCTCGCACTAGTATGTGAAATGGAGAAGGCAATGGCAACACCACTCCATTATAACTGCCAAGAATGTCGTCTTGTGTTTCATTAGACATGATGACCACGACCCTCAGTCACGAGGAAACACAACTTAAAAGAGAATACTGTTTACAAATGTCTTGCTGTTTTTTATATCGTTTTGTATAAACTTATTTTATCTCTGTTTGAAAATTTGAGAAATAATAAAACCGTATACTTCTTGTTGGTGAATATTAAAATAGATCAACTCTAAAATTATCTAAACAATAGATCTCTATTAATAATTCGATAAATTTAGAATTTATGAAATTAGAAACAATATTTGAAGTGAACTTTCGATTGTATAGTTCTTCAATAATATTGATAGAGCTCTGTAGAACAAATACCAATAAACGTTTATTGAATACGATACGGGATTGTTTTTTATTAGTTAGACATTTTTCTTATTTGTATACTAGTTGTTATAATATTATACAATAATACAAGTAATAACGGATAAGTGTAAAGTGAATTTCCAATCACATTACACAATTTTCGTTCAACCATGGCTATTACTTAAAAGTCTTTACTAATTATACTTACTTTTTAATGTTATTACAAACCGATGTTTTTTATAAAAAGAAAATAATATGTTATCATTCAATGAAAATCCGTTAAGATTTTTGAATTTTATATATTTTATATCTTGTCCGTATAATTACATATTTTATATTTACATATACAATGTATAAAATACTCATACCGATTTTAAACCCATATGAGTGATAATAGATACTACCTTCGTATATTAAGTTATTAACTTTACCGTTATTAATAGTCACTACTGATAATTATATCAAATAACATTATTAATGTTTTTCTTTATTTTATTTTGGAGAAATATTCATAACCTTCATGTTACAGGTTAAAGAAATGGCGATAGGTAAATGAAATATTGAAGATTTACTCCATATACCTGTACCGTGCGTGTTGCTCATCCACGTGGAATCCCTCACGCTTGGCGATGGAGTCGACGGGTGGAAAATTCTTAATACCGGTAATCTGTTATATTTTCTTATTCATTTCGTCCTTTATAACACATCCTCATACTACAACATACATACCTCATACAACTACATATCCAGGTGGTAGGTCTCTGTTGCCGGAGACTGTCTGGGTGGGTACCACCGCAGCTCCTATTTCAACCGCCAAATAGTAGTGTGCGAACCTTACTGTGTTCGGGTTTGAAGGGCGCTGTAGCTAGTGTAATTACTGGGGTAACGAGACTTAACACCTTATGTCTCAGGCGACGAGCGCAATGTGGTGCAGTGTGTACCATCTTAATTAGCACTGCTTTGTCATGGGCAACCGTATCACTTACCATCAGGTGAACGTCTTGCTCGTCTCGTCGCATAGTAGTATAAAAAAAAACATATGAAGAAAACATTTTATACGTTCACTCTGCATCTGTCTGTCAGCGGTATTACTATGAGAAGGCTTAGTCGATTTTGATATGACCTGATGATGTTCTTTTGATACTGAATTCGCGAATCCATAGTCTGAACTATTAAAAAAATTGAATCCACTTTCGTAAACAGAACAATTATAACTATTCTAGAATTGAAACTAGCAAAGTTTAAACCTTAAACTGGAAAGAAACTATTCTAAATATTTTTGTGTGCTGTTATTTTTTTTTGTATTCTGCTTAGATATATAGATATAACGCGTCCTTCAGTTTATATAAAATTGACTTTATAAAAACTTTTCTTCTTTAACCAAGCGTTTAGTATAAGGCTACATTTTGATTGATTTTTAATCTGTGGTCACAGTTGCTTGAGATTCGGGTTCGCGGTCGGAACGTTTCACTGTATATCGCGATTAAAAACGGTTACAATTAAAATATATCGAACTGTTATTTTAGATTACCGTAAAGACTTTTAAAAAAAGAAACTTTACTTACATCAGTTTAATTGTGAAATATATAACAGAACGAGTTGGATATCAAAAAGTTATCATACACTACACAAAATAAATATAAAGTGCAGCGTGAAGCGGCAGTCGACGGCAGTTACCAAAAGTAGATTTTTTTTAGTATTTATTCCGTCACACCAAGTCAAGTTTTAAGAAGTATTTTTAAACGTATTATAATAACTATACTATTTATTAATTTATAGACATTGAAAAAATTGACAAACACTTAAGTAAATTGAACAGATATAAACGCAAGTGTTATTTATGTCTGTGACATTAACACGATGGCGCAATGGCTAGTTATGCTCGTCCTAACTTTAATTTCGAATTTGATTACTTTAGTTAGTGGTGTATATTATTAACTAGCTTATCTAACATCATCTGACTATGAATCTGTCATCGTGATAACCAACATTGCTAACTTGATGTCAAGTAACATTGAAGGAGATGATAAATCGTGCTAGCTCTGATTAATCTGAAAAAACGTATGACAGCGGAAGCACCAGAATTAGATTACGGCGCTGGATTAATAATTAAATTGCTGTTAAGTGAGTGAGTTAAAATATATCAAAATCTATAATCTTATGAGTTACTGTTTACAGTTGGTAAAAGTTCTAATTAAATAGTATTATATGTAATAGGTAAAATCTGTCATTAATTTCGCTTAGATATTGAAGCGTCTCTTCCTTTCTTACGCTGTAGAGTCTTCAATTAGTACAAAATGATATATTTCAATATATCTTATTTTCACTTAATTGCACCGGCACAAGTTTGCGCCGGAGCAAAGTTGTCAAAGTCCCGCGCAGCTTGTGTACAAAGTTAAAGCTTTTAGTATCTGTAACACGCGAGAAGAAGTTTATTGGCGAACTTGTGACAAGAAACAAAACGTTCTTCCTCAACTGAAATGTATAATGAAATATCATTTATAATTTCACTGTTATTAAAAGGTATATAAGAAATCATTTTAATGTTTGTATACTATACACAATCACGTGTCTTAAAAGGCGACTAAGAAGAACCACTTGTGTTTATCAACTAGAATATCAAACTTTGTATATCAGTAGTGAATATGTTTAGGCTAAAGTAACATTAAAATAAAAAAAAAACAATTTGTAGTAGTTCATTATCTTCTTAGATTCTATAGTTAGTGAATACTGCAGTACTTCTTTTTATCGGCAAGTTTATTTATACAACAACTCCGCTACGTATTAGGATGTCTAACACAATGCAGTGTAAACAACCTAACTAGCGGCTAATTTTAATCGGCTATGATATCATTTAGAGCTACGTCCAATCAAATACGAACATCTTGTTCGTATCACCGTTTAATGTTGGAAAAAATAATGATGGCAGGTCCATTTCGCATTACGGAATGACGTCGCGAAGTGAAACGAAGTGTAAACCGGTTACGATAAGAGATGGTGAATGCAAGAACTAATATTTCGGAGGCCTTAATTAAAGGAGACCTTACACTAATGAAGCCTATGTCTAGCAGTGGACTGCCGCGGCCTGATGATGATGATACATAAAGTTTACAACAGCCAAATATGAAAGTATAAATATGAAAATGTGATGGTAATACAAATGGTAATAATATTTGTTGCCTGTTTTGAATAAAAATGTATCAAGTATTAAATGTCCAACAGGAAAATAGTATTTTGGCAATTAAAGATTACCTTTCTTAAGTTTTTTCTCAGGTCTTTCCAGAGAAAAATGAAAGTTTTGATTAATTTATAAATTAAAATAGTTTTTATTGTGTGATGATATAACAAAGATGTTTCGTTTAATTTGACACATTCGATAGCGAAATATTTAATCGTTAGAAGAATAGAGCAATTAGGAAAGTGATTAAACTATTCGTAGATTGTACAAATGATAATAAAAAGGAATTTCAACAGTGCACAATTTCCCGCCAACGCCGCTTCCACTAATTGAAGTCAAAGCCTTTATAAAAGGATAAAACGAATTAAAACAGGAGTGGTTAACGGTTTCAATCTGGAAACTTACGAATTTGAATGAAATTAAAATTTTATGTTGAAATGAATAGTATACTAATTTTAAAATCACTGTTTGGTTATAACTTAATTTTGAAAACTTAGAGACCTGAACATATGAACAAGATAATACTTTGTGTCTGAAGTTTTGTAGAAGTTGCTTAGTGGTCGATAAGACTTCTAACTTCAAAAACCTGAGAAAGTTCTGATTAACTCTCTCTACTCTTAATTATCTTTTGTGGTGGTAGGTCTTTGTTACAGGAGACCGTCTGGATGGGTACCACCGCAGCTCCTATTTCAACCGCCAAATAGTAAGGGGCAAGGATTACTGTGTTCCGGTTTGAAGGGCGCTGTAGCTAGTGTAATTACTGGGGTAACGAGACTCAACACCTTATGTCTCAAAGCGACGAGCGTAATGTGGTGCAGTGTATACCATCTTAACCGGCACCACGTTGTTATGGGCAAGCGTATCACTTACCATCAGGTGAACGTCTGGCTCGTCTCGTCGCAAAGTAGTTTAAAAAAAAAAGGTACCACCGCAGTTCCCATTTCTGCCACCAAATAGTAAGGGGCAAGGATTACTGTGTTCCGGTTTGAAGGGCGCTGTAGCTAGTGTAATTACTGGGGTAACGAGACTCAACACCTTATGTCTCAAAGCGACGAGCGTAATGTGGTGCAGTGTATACCATCTTAACCAGCACCACATTGTTATGGGTAAGCGCACTCACCATCAGGTGTAAGTTGCTGGTCTCGTCGCTTAATCGAATAAAAAAATTGAAATAGTATAAAGCCCTGTTTAACAGGATCCGAAATTAACGGAACTACGCTGCCGGATAGGAAAAAACGATAACATAATTCAAAGAGACAACTAATATCGAAGCGATGAGTAATTACATTGCCAGATCAAAAGCCTTTGTTTCCGAGCCGTTTGTATTCACTTCAACATTCATACAGGCCATACTGCGATCGGTCTTGTTTATTTCAGTGCGGTATGACATCAAAGCTCTTACACGAACACGTCATCTTGTCTGTGTGACTGATTACGTTCTCATCCCACCCGAGGGTAAGGAAAAAGGAAACTATGAATTAAAAATTCGCTGATAGAATATTATTTAATAGAACATAATCATTTCATATTTTTATTAACAGTAGTATATTTGTAATAGCATTAAATATATTATAACAAAAGTAACATTATTATACAGCTATTAGAAGACAAACTGGGAAATCAATGATATCAGAGTCTCCGAAGAACTATGAGTAAAAACCAAAACGATTGAATTTTAAAGCTAATTTTTAGAGTTCTAAGCAAACTTATTACAGCTTGATAAATTTTAGGTTATACTTATGAATATTCATTAAACAGAAACCATATCGCAGAGCAACTAATTAAATGTTTCGAGGCCCTGTGGTTAAAATTTCAAGAAACTAAACATAGAAGTCTGCTCTATGCATATAAATACAACTTTGTGCTTCTCAAATTAATAAAGACTTTTGAACATTTGTAGATGTCTTACTCTAATAAAGTATAACAGCGATATTGTTGAACTTTGGTCTTTCGCAAAATCTTACAGAATTGTCTAAATAGTTTGAACAAATTAAAGTGAATACGATAACGTGTAGATTTTCAAGTCAATTGCTTGTGAAGTTTTACTATGAAATTGTGAATGAGAAGTCAAAGTTTAAAAAGAACCATTGAAAATTGATTTCAAGATGTTTGCTCTTAGAAATTCGTTCGTGTATTAACAAACACAAAGGCATTGCGTATCCACGCTAGGAATGCAAATATTTAGCGACCCGACCGCGCTGATGTCTCGAAATTTCACTACACGGTATTACCCCTCGTGCGATAAGAATTCCACTACCAGATTTCGGTATAAGGACCCCCTAACGCGAATTCCTGCCATTGCTGCTTGAGCGTAATTCGGACTATTCATTTATGGCGAGGGATTAATGAAAATAGTTATTTCTTAGTAAATATTTTCGAAACTGGATTATGTGCAACGGATCGGCTTTGTACCGCTTTCAAATTTATAAAAACCTTTATTGGTTTTCATTTTCTCTGAAGTCAGTAACAGTTCACAGATGAAATGAGCTATGCGTTCGTATCTTTTTTATGTTATCGGATTCGATGGGAATGGTTCTTCAGATTTTATTAAACACATCGCTTCTTATCGAAAGGTCACTAAAACCTCCTTTCTCTATACCTAAGTATATTTTAATTAAAAGAAAAAGTAAGGTAAAATAAAAATGGTGGTACCAACCGAAACAGTCACCGAAAAGAGCTCGTTCGTAAATTATTCAAAAGAGTCCCTTGTTAATAATTAACTATTTGTGATCATTTACACAGTACTTTTTAAATGAGCATTTGTTGAATATTCAAAGGAGAAGATCAACCCTTTACGCTTATTTATACAATTTTGCTTTGTTCTTTTAAGTAGATGCCACGTTTTTTATTGTTGGATAATTTGTCTTTAAGTTTTTCAACAGAATTTTAAGATAGACTATTTACAATGAAAGCTCATCTTTTATTTAAACTGTATTTGACAAATTACTTTTATCATCAAAAGTGAACTTATGGGAATAATTTAAATAGAAATATTAACGCTAAAATCTTTCTTATATATACATTATCTTAATTTATCGCTTCTAACGTATGCTTCTGTTCCATGTAGGTGGAGTTTCCTTTCTCTATCAATTAACGTCACAATATTCACATATAACAAAAGAGGTAATTAGGTAACATATTCATATACACCGCGCCGAATATCAAAGGCGCTTGTAATTAATTGTTACCCGTCAGTTCGGTCTTAATTTGCATTTAAAACCACCCGTTAATTTAACGACACTTTTTAACTAACAAAAATTAATCGACAACGATAAGAAAGAGTAGAAATTATAATCAGATCCAAAAACTATTTACATCAATTCGGCTCTTTTAGGGTTGAATGTTCTTATTTTTACATGACTTTATTATGATTATTCAGAATATTTTTTATTCTACTATCATCTGAAACCGAAAGTTCTAGTTAAAATCATTAATTAAACAAATATAATGTTTTACTTAGTAATAACTGTAAATCCAAGCTATGTTATTAACGTGAAATCAAAACGTATCAGCAGAGTTAAGTATAGGAAAATAGGTAATGATTGATTTTCTTCTTTAAATTTCTGGTGAGGGTTTACGTTATTTTTCTGTGTATAATATAATCGTATAACGGGATTCGTATGTTATAATAAAATGCCGTTTAACGTAATTTCGTTTAAACGCCCTGAGCGGCTACGAAATGAAAACGGTCTTTTATTTTACTATATCTATTATGATTTTACTGTCTGCAGGGTTCGCTAATGTCAGCATTCTCCTCCGCCATCAAGGAGGATACGAATTCCGTCTGAATACGAAATTGCTTCTTTTCTTTTATATTGCCTACTTATCGTTTACTTGGTTTTAAGAATGTGTACAGGAAGCAATAGTCTTCACACAATCGATACTATCATAAACTATGAATAATTTAATCTATTTTTCTTTATTTATTTAATCTATTATTAAGTTTAGATATCGAAGCTGTTAAACATATATTTTAGTTAGTTCTAATCTTGATAACTTCATCACAAAAAGTTGTACGCTCGTGCAAAATGAAACTGGTTAAAATAGATCTTTTCGTATATATTCTGTAAGGTTTGATATCATCAATAAAACCACTCCTTCACCTCTTTGCCAGTTATCCGTGGATAATGGCCGTTATCATTACGGCCGGTGTAGGCGGTAGTATAAAGTCCGCATCACGTGCCGCCGTCGAGGGTGAGACGCGATCAAACTACCGATAAAGCCGGATCTATCGATCACCGATGAATTGCAATATTACTGTGCACCGTTATGAAATCTTATGTACGTATATAAATCGTTTACTCACAAATATACGGAAACATCGGATTTAAAAGGAATCAATTATAATTTTAATGAAACAGTTTTCTTTTCATCCATTTAATCACAACTCTCATCACAAGTTGTTGTTTGAATATCAAACTAATTCGTTATGAGTAACGCTTGCTAAACGCTCACCTTTAAATGCTGAATTCTCAGGTTCGAATCCGGGTGCACATATTGAGAGCTTTCAGTGTTAGAGTAGCTGTTACCTTCATTATAAATCTACTGCCATAACAGTATATGTTCCGACAGTCAACATGAGAGACGGAGTATTCCGTGCGCTCTTCACTAACCTTGTTTCACTTAAGACCATGTGAAATTAAGGTCAAATGTTTACCTGTTGTCGAAAAATAACTTGTAGTATGATGTAAAAGGATATAGCGGATACTATTTGCGAATGTAAAGTTCCAACGTCATTGAAATGATCGCTGCAAAAAGTTTTATCCATGATGTTCATTACTAGACTGACCTCTTGGAATGTATTCCATAAAAACATCTGCAGTTTAACTTGTCTTAGTATACGGTTAAAGTAGTATGTTAACCGATTTAACGGTTTGTAGTAAATAAACATTTTATTTACTGTCAATTTATTATAATTTTATAAACTGGATATGTGTGTGCGTTGTACAGGCAAAGTTTGTCGTGATCTTGACGGAGTGCCGACATTCCTTTTAGTTTTTATTAACTTTTAACGGGTTCTGCAATGAAATATTAATGTATGAATATTTATTATTAAGGTTAATACGTTTAATGTCGAGAAACTAATAGTTTAATGTGGGAAGGCCACTATTACTGTGAAGAGGCATGACAAGAAGAAGAAGAAGGTCCCTATAGTCGAAGACCGTCTACGTGGGTATACTTCTACTTCCTAACTATACTGTGCAGATTGTAGTTAATCAAATTACTGAGATGAGAATATATTATGTGTTACAGCGATAAACACATGGGATTTTTAGCATATATTCGTTTATAAACCTTACCTGTAATATTAACGAGACCACCACAACCACTCTGCTAAGAGGATGACGAACAAGATTATCCTGGCGCTTAGTTGTTATAGTTAAGAGTATCATTACTGTCGACATATTCAAATATTTCCCTATAGGACATTTGTACGCGGACGTCATATTTGTTAATTGGCCAACAGTCGCAGATATATTAAATTAAAAGTTGACATTCCTCTTCCTAAGCGGTAAAATCTTTAATTAATCTCGTCTTGGAAAAACTGACTGTAACATTTTCTAATAAATACCAAGTTTGTTCGTCAACTTCGGTACATATTTGATCAGACATTATTTCCGGTACATGAGCTCTCGATAAGTTATCTGCTATGTACATTTATTTACCGGGTTCATAAACGACCTTAAAATAATAAAACTGCAATCGAAGCGATGCGTTGTAGACGTGAATCTAATGATTTTTTAAAAAGCGATTCAAGCTACTTGATGAAACCGTTCTAATGCGAAAACGATCGCCAGCAACTATAAACAGCTACTACATAATTAATAACCAACCTACTACTACATATACTACACTTGCCATCAGGTTAACTTTAAGCTCGTGTCTTCGTTTTGAACGAAATTTTGTTAAAATGTTTAGTTATAACTGTTGGAATCGTATTACAAACTAAAAACGAAGCCGAATTGAAAATCGGAAGATGTTTGTAAAAAGTGAACGCCGTAGATACATAAATCATATTTACTAAAGATTTTGAGAAGAATTTGAAAATTACCGTAGTCAAGCCGCCCAATATACGTTTGAACTCTTCTTTGGTCCAATCAGCCATGTCGTTGATATCGAAGACGCCGGGTTGGTCCTCCAAAGAATTCAGATAATTGATGCTCATCAGACTAACAACGAACGCCTCATAGTGTTTCTCCAACTCTTCCTTCGTTCTGTAGTGCTTGTTGTATTTTAATCGATACTTTCTGTACAACTCCTCGGCATCCTTTAGATCGTAGTGCGGCTTCCCATTAAGGTATAGTGCCTGAGCACATATCGCGACCAGTAAGGTTAAGGTGAGGGTGCACCTCAAGAGCGACATTGCTTTTTTAAATACCGGTCTGCGATTGGAACTGCTTTATATAACACATGACAATGGCCACGTCGAATGGCTCATATTGTACGAAACTAATATTCGTGAAATCAATTATAATATAAAACGTATTAGGGTGAATTTCTAATAAGTTTTATCAACCGCTTCAAGGTTTACCTTATCGTAATAATAACGTAATGTTTGTAATTTCGTTTTATGACAGTACGATCGATATACAACTGGAAAGAGAGGCAGTTTCAACAGAAACTATTAACAAGACTAAATTCAATTTTAAACATATGTATTATTAAAGTGCTTCATATATTAGTTGCCGAGAGGTTGTGAATAAAATAATTCTTTTTTTTTTTTATTTAGGATAGACTAGTGCTTGACTACGATCCCGCCTGATGGTAAGCGGCGATGTAATCTAGGTGGTAAAGCGCACTAGTCTAGAAGAAGCCTATTTACTCTTTTTTTGAAGACCCCCACATCATACCTGGACGGAAACACTGACGCCGGCAGACTGTTCCACTCCCTCGCTGTACGCATTATGAAGGACGAAGCGAAACGCTTAGTCCTAATGCGCGGGAGATCGACAACGAAGGGATGAATGCCTGCGGTGTGTCTGTACGTCCGGTGATAAAAGGGCGAGGGCGGTATCAGATCATGCAGTTCTTGAGCACACTCTTTTTTTTTTTTTTTTATCCAATTTAGGCGACAAACAGGCTTGCGGCCCGCCTGGTGTTAAGCGGTGACCGCAGCCTATGACTGCTAGCAGCATCAGAGGTATCACCAGCGTGTTGCCGACCCTGTAGGAACCTTTTCACGCCCTTTTTGAATAACTTCATATTGTAGCTCCTAGGGAAAGCCTCGGCTGGCAAGTCATTCCACAACCTCAGTGTTCTCGGGAGAAAGCACCTTTGGAACCGGACTGTACGCGACCATTGCAGTTCGAGGGTGTGAGGATGAATTCCCTGCCGATGGCGAGAGGTGCGATGATGGAATGTGGCCGTGGGCATCATGTCAAACAATTCGTCTGAACACATCCCGTTGTAGAGGCGGTAGAACACACACAATGAGGCGAAGTCTCTTCTAAAACTAAGGGGTTCAATACCGCCCGATAGCAAAGGGTCATCGATAATTCTCACAGCTCTGTTCTGCACCGAGTCCAAGGGTCCCAGCTGGCATCTAGGTGCTCCCGCCCAAAGATGACAGCAATACTCCATATGCGGCCGAACTTGCGCTTTATATAGAAGCAATCTCTGCTCTGCAGTGAAGTATTGCCTCGCTCTACTTAGTACACCGAGATTTTTAGATGCCAGCTTCACCTTGTCCTCCAAATGTCTCCGGTACTGAACGTCGCTGGAGATTTCGATCCCTAAGATCCCAATGCTTTCCGAGATGGACAAAGATGTGTTTTGGAACTGAGGAGCTACAATAAATGAAGTTTTCTTAGCGGTAAACGCGCAAACTTGTGTCTTGGATGGATTAAAATTAACTAAATTGAGGCGACCCCATTCGGACACATGGGCAAGTGTTACCTCAATTTCTGACACAAGTTTTCTTCTATTTTCCTCTATAGTAGTCCGAGGGGTATTTTTACGGTCCGTGTAGAACGTGTCGCCAGTACTGTCATCCGCATAGCAATGAATGCCGTCAATTGACAGCATGTCATTTACATGCAATAAAACAGCGTCGGCGACAGGACGGAGCCTTGTGGGACACCAGCATTTAGGTCCATGCTCATGGAGCTGCTGCCATCAACGACGGCTCTTATGCTCCTGCTGGACAAAAAGCTGCTTATCCACTGACACAATCCCTCAGGTAGTCCGTACGATGGTAGCTTCGTTAGAAGACCGCGATGCCAGACCCGATCGAATGCCTTAGCCATGTCCAAGCTTACCGCCAAAGCCTCACCTCGACTCTCAAGGGCAAGGGCCCAGCGATGTGTAAGGTACACCAAAAGATCACCAGTGGAGCGACTGTTCCGAAAACCGTACTGGCGGTCGCTTATTAAATTGTGTTCTTCTAGGTAATTGAGGAGCTGCTTGTTGATGACACGCTCCAAGACCTTAGAGAGGAGGGAGGTAATAGCAATCGGCCTATAGTTCGCCGGATCTGATCTATCACCTTTTTTAGGTATTGGGTGGACGTTAGCGGTCTTCCACGAATACGGAACTGTTCTTTTTAGGTAGGAGAGGGAAAATAGGCGCGTTAATATTGGACACAATTCAGGAGCACATTGTTTAAGTACCACTGCTGGAATACCGTCAGGCCCACTCGACTTATGTACGTCCAGAGACATAAGCTCACGCCGGACTTCTTTTTGCGTTATTCGGATGTCCGGCATGGAATAACTGCACCTTGGGATGATAGGAGGTACAGCATCTTTGTCGTTCACAACCGAATAAGCTGCAAACAGAGCGCCCAAAAGATCGGCCTTCTCTGTTGAGCTGTGAGCTAGACTTCCATCAGGTTTCCGCAGTGGTGGTAATGATGACCGACAAAAGTTTCCTTCAGCAGACTTAGCAAGCGACCAGAAGGCACGACTCCCAGAAGGATAACTCACCAGTCGCCTACCAATTCCGCTAACGAATTCAAATTTAGCTCTGGCAATCACTCTCTTGCTGTGCCTTGTGACAGCGTTAAGTGTTCGCTTCACATCAGAGATGTTGGGATCCTGATTTTGACGAGCCATGGTCCAAGCACGGAAGGCAGCTTGTTTTCTGTGTCGAGCTTCTCTGGTAAATTTATTAAACCACGGTTGACTTTTGCCACCCACAGTAACTATCGGGTTGGTAATATAACATTCCATACCCGCCAAGATCGTCTCTGTCACAGCCGCTGTGCATGTATTTGGATCATCTGATGCGAAGCAAAGCTGTTTCCATGGATACGAAGCGTAAAACTCGCGAAGCCCGTCCCAGTCCGCTGATCTGTAGTGCCACACACGACGCTTCCCTCCCGACCGTGACCGCACGGGTGACTTACAAGGGACCTTTGTTCGAACAAGGCTATGGTCAGATGAGCCGAGAGGTGCATCCACCGAAACTGAGTACCCATCTGGACGTGTGGTTAGCAGAAGGTCTAGCAGAGAGCTTTGGTGTTCCTCAATATCCGGTATTCTCGTAGGTGAAGAAACTTGTTGGAAGAAACCGTAGGTCAGAGCAAATTCGTAAGCGGATCTACCCGCGAAGTCAGTGGACCGGGATCCAAGCCATTCAACGTGATGAGCGTTGAAATCCCCTAAAATCACCACCTCCGCTGAAGGATAAAGCTCGATGACTTTGTCGGTCGCTATTTGTAAGCGCTCAAAAAGTCGCAGTGTGTCCATATCACCGCTGTGAGATCTGTATAGGCACGCATAAACGCGGGCGTGGCCACCGTAATCCACGCGCACCCACATCACTGACAGATCTCTGTCTTCTAGGCCGTGAAGACGGCGGAAACAAACATCCTCCCGTACGAATAAGCAAACTCCGGCACGACGCACAAAATTGTGCTCGAGTTTGTACCCAGGGTAATGCAGGTACGAAGTGTCGGCCGGGCAGGATATCTGAGTCTCCGTAAGGAATAGTAAAGTCGGCTGCGCAGTTTCTAGGTGTTGGTGGACTGCGTTAAGATTAGAGTGAAGTCCCCTGATGTTACAGAAGTCCATTTTAATTGTGGATAGGGGTGCCGCTGGTTTACGTTTACTATTATTTTTCTTTTTGGCCATGAAAAGTTTGTGAAGGGTTAAGGGGAGTCATTATGTGGGCAGTTATGTGAACAAAGTGCAGCAAAGGTCTTTCGAAATGCAGCACAGGCTGTGCAATTTGCTGGTACGACGGACGGAAGGGCCCCCGGTCCCCTCCCGTTATAGTGGTCGGGTCCACCCCGGTCTCCTCCTCCGGCACGACCACTACTCAGGGTATTTTTCGCGAAGCTGGCAGGTCAGCCTCCCTGGGCGGAGATTACAGTATTCCCTGGGTTCGGGACCCCGTTCAGCCTGCGGGCGGCCAGCGGACAGCCGTTTCACCGGGTCTCCCTGGCCGCCGTGCCAACACTTTGGACCCACACGTACAATCGACGTCCCATAGTACTGCTGGTCCACTCACTGCCCCCATGCCGACTCCCCCATTGAGCACTGGATGCCTATACTCACCAACAGGAACACAACACTAATAGTGTTATTTGGCTGTGGTATTCTGCAAGGCGGAGGTACTTCCCCAGACGGGATGCTCATTTATGAACGGAAATATCCGTTGTGCCCTACCTCTCATGTAAGTGCATTCGATAAAACACCGAGAGACTAGCTACTCTACGACGGTGACCCAAGCTATCGAGTTTTGCATCCAGAAGCTCTTGGAATTCACTTTCTTTGTAATAGTAAGCTAATATATTAATCATTGTCCTCGTGTGTTTTATGTTAGCTACAGCGCTCTTCAGATGAGGCTGTTGTATCTCGCAAACGGTTAATGATATCGTAAATATCACTAACTGTATATTTGCCGTTTAATAATTACTTCGTAAGCATCAGTTATCAATACTAGAGCTTTAGAATTTTTACCAGGTGGTAGGTCTTTGTTGCCGGAGACCGTCTGGATGGGTACCACCGCAGCTCCTATTTCAACCGCCAAATAGTAGTGTGCGAACATTACTGTGTTCCGGTTTGAAGAGCGCTGTAGCTAGTGTAGTGTAGTCTGTTTCAAAGCCTTTTCCTATTCCATCCAGTTTTCTATTTATGTTCAGCTTTTATTTTATACTGCTATACGACGAGACGAGCAAGACGTTCACCTGATGGTAAGTGATACGCTTGTCCATGACAACGTGGTGCTGGTTAAGATGGTACACACTGCACCACGTTGCGCTCGTCGCCTTGAGACATAAGGTGTTAAGTCTCGTTACCCCAGTAATTACACTAGCTACAGCGCCCTTCAAACCGGAACACAGTAAAGTTTGCACACTACTATTGGTCGGTTGCAATAGGAGCTGCGGTGGTACCCATCCAGACGGTCTCCGGCAACAGAGACCTACCACCTGGGAAAATAGATGTATACTGTTAAGTAGCAGATATAGGAGTTGCGGTAATGACTATACTCTCTTCGAAAGAGATTTACTACTGATCAGTAGTTCGGGGATCTTACTGGCCGGAGACAGTCTAGGTACCACCGCAGTTCCTATTTCAGCCGCCAAACTGTAGTGTGCTAACATTACTGTGTTTCGGTTTGAAAGGTGTTGTAGTTAGTGAAATTACTGGGGTAACGAGACTTAACACCTTATGTGTCAAGGCGAGTATAATGGTGCAGTGTATATCATCCTAACTAGCGCCGCGTTATTATATTTGAGTATCGTCGAATCAAAACTAAATTGTAAAAAGTTAAAGCAAAGAAAATTTTCAAAACATTGAAAATATACTTCGTGTAATATCTCTTTGTATAAATACGTTTTTACTATTGCAGTGTATGTTTGCGACGTGCAGTTGCGAAATTTCTTTTTACACTTCAACGACTCTTCCAGTTGATTACATCGACGTCGTCGCCATTTTGTTTAAAATAATATTAAACGGGATTTTTTTTTGCTTTTTCATGCACTCCTTTGTTGAGGTTATGAAATTAAATATTCATTGTAATATGATATTCGACATTTCTGTTGGATTATTTAATCAAAAGCCGTTTGTTTTCCGGTTTGAAGAGCGCTGTAGATGATGATATTACAGTGGTAATTGAAAATTATTTATTTCGTTTCAAATTTCAATACTTTCAGAAGGCTTATCAAAAACTGTAATTTTTGTTAAGTTTACTGAATTTTTCATGACATAACTTATAACTGAACTTAACGTTTATCTGATGGTAAGTGATATGTAAACAATAACCAATTGAACTCAGTTAGGATCACATAAATAACATTGTGTTAGCTAGTCGCCTCGGGACGTGAAATGTTGTCTCGTTTCCCCAGTATTTTTTGCATATTACTGCAGCGCAGTATGTACCATCAATTCCACCGTCAAGCTGCGTGAATGTTACCGGTGTTGTATGAAGTGTAAATATTTAGCGGTGCCCGCATTGTTAAGACACAATACAAACATAACTTGCGAGCTTCGACTTTTTCTCGTTTGCATGGAGTTGTTTTATTTGTTTTGCTGCGGCCCAAAGCAAATGTAATTATATAAATGTATATTAGCGAAAAGAAAAGTTGACGAAAGCACATGTGTTGTTCGGACAATGTATTTTAACGATAATTCTTTTGATGATGATGATGATGATGATGACGAAGACAACGAAGACGATGATGATTATGACGACGACAAAAATTACGATAATGGGGACGATAATTATAACAAAAAGGACGATGACGATTATGTCAACGCCAATGATAACTGTGATGATGACGATGTCGATGATAACTGTGATGGTTATCACGAAGACAACTATGATGACGATTATGTCAACGCCAATGATAACTGTGATGATGACGATGTCAATGATTACTGTGATGATTATCACAAAGACAACTATGATGACGATTATGTCAACGCCAATGATAACTGTGATGATGACGATGTCAATGATAACTGTGATGGTTGTCACGAAGACAACTATGATGACGATTATATCAACGCCAATGATAACTGTGATGATGACGATGTCAATGATAACTCTGATGGTTATCACGAAGACAACTATGATGACGATTATGTCAACGCCAATGATAACTGTGATGATGACGATGTCAATGATAACTGTGATGGTTGTCACGAAGACAACTATGATGACGATTATATCAACGCCAATGATAACTGTGATGATGACGATGTCAATGATAACTCTGATGGTTATCACGAAGACAACTATGATGACGATTATGTCAACGCCAATGATAACTGTGATGGTTGTCACGAAGACAACTATGATGACGATTATGTCAACGCCAATGATAACTGTGATGATGACGATGTCAATGATAACTGTGATGATGACGATGTCAATGATAACTGTGATGGTTGTCACGAAGACAACTATGATGACGATTATGTCAACGCCAATGATAACTGTGATGATGACGATGTCAATGATAACTGTGATGATTATCACAAAGACGACTATGATGAGGAATACGTCAACGCCAATGATGGCTTTGATGATGAAGACGAAGACGACTATGGCGATGATTTTGACAACGCCAATGATGACTGTAATGACGACGAAGATAATTACGATGACGCTTATGTCGTCGTCGATGATGATGAAAATGACCATGGTGACGAATATTTCAACGCTGATATTAGCGACGGCTCTTGCCATTACGTAGTCTCCACTCAAAAGCCTTTTTACGGCACGTTGATTCACAAGCATATTATATAAAACTACCATTACGAATATATGCATCAAAGCTATTTTCGTATACGTATTATACACTCCCGGACACATCTATCGGCCCACTGTTAGTGTTTAAAGTTTTAACAGTGCCTAGCTAAAAATAAATGTTAGGTGGAGCAATAAGTTTTAATGCAGTTTTGAAGCTGTGTTATTTGTCAACCCTTAGGTATGTAAGTTAAGTATTTTTTTTAATTTGGAATTAATTTGGCCTGCATAAGTGCTACAGCTTGGGCGGCAAATTCAGGCCGGGTATCCTTATTTTTTGGTCAAAACGGGCTCAAAGTTTAGATTAGCCTTTTTATGGAACCAATAATCGGAAACATCAATAAAAAATCAAACTTTTGCGAAATATAAAAAGTTTTCTCCATCCCTGGGTCGTTGAAAACAATGAATACACTCGAAATTTTGTTCTTTTTTCATAATCCTGAATTCGAAATTAAACAAAAAAATCATACCTAAGGGTTGATCAAAAACCAGCTTTAAAACTGCATTAAAATATATTGCTCCACCTAACATTATTTTTTAGCTAGGGACCGTTAAAACTTAAAACACTAGGTGGGCCGATAGATGTGTCCGGAAGTGTATATTCGTAAATGTTTGCGCGTATAAACATAATATTTTTTCTATATATAAAAAAGTTCCGGCGCAAATATCCCTTGCAAAAGTTCTCCCTTAAATCCATATTGGGTTGTATAAGTTCTGACATATGACACAAACACATCACTTCGCGCCTTAATGGATGATATTGATAGCCAGGAGACACGGGTCGAGTTGTTCCTTGTTTTGATACACGCGGCCCCGTGAAATCTGTTTGAGGGGAAAACAAAAGGAAAAAATACTTATTTACACTTAATTCCATCAAAAGTTGAATAGACAGTAACTTAAGTAAAATATTACTAACTAAAACTTGTAAAATCAATTCACTTGCTTGATCGAGTTTTGATTTTAAAAAGTTATGATGATTAATATTATAGATTGAAGATATTACAAACAATTACTACAACACTGTAAATTTTACGTATTACTGTTAACCGATACAGATTTTTGTATTGGTATGGATAATCTCTGAATTTAATTGTTTGTAATTTGGTAATAGGTAAGTTTTCAATCAAGTATTCTGTTAACTTAATTTTTTTTGTAAGTCTAACGCTAAATAATATTCTAACATAAGTTATGTAATGTATAGCTGTACGTAATTATATTACTGTAGTATTGTGACTATCTACTCGTCGCTCAAATAAAAGGGTAGCGAGATTTTTTCCTGCAGTGAAACCTTTTTCTTCTAAGTATACTTTAGTATCGTCTTTGAGAACAATTAGCGAATAGAACAAAAAGCTCGGGTAAGCTAAAAAAAAATCACGAAGAAAAGCTTCATTTCACAATCCGCATCGCCTTGAAAGCTTAAGCAAATTATCAAATAGTCCAGTGGAAAAAAAGATCAAACGTTTTCGAAAACAAAGCAATTTGTAAAAGGTTAAAAGAAACGAAAAAAAATTAACTTTCATATATTTATGTTAATTTATTTAAGTTTTAGTATACATGAACAAATATAAGTTAAGTTACCAGGTGGTAGGTCTCTGTTGCCGGAGACCGTCTGGGTGGGTACCACCGCAGCTCCTATTTCAACAGCCAAGTAGTGACGTGCAAACATTACTGTGTTCCGGTTTGAAAGGCGCTGTAGCTAGTGTAATTACTGGGGTACCGAGACTTAACACCTTATGTCTCAAGGCGACGAGCGCAATGTGGTGCAGTGTGTACCATCTTAACTAGCGCCACGTTGTCATGGGCAAGCGTATCACTTACCCTCAGGGAACGTCTTGCTCGTCTCGTCGCAAAGTAGTATAAAAAAAAATATATTATATATTAATTTTAATTACATAATATACTTATAATAAATAGCTTTACTTAGTAATGTTGATTTATTTATTTTTAACTTGGTTTTGTGTAACAGATAATCTAAAATTAGACTTTTGTTTAGATGAAAGGAACTTCTGTTTTTCATTTATTATAGGCGCAGTTAATTTAAATCATACTCAGACTTTATACATAGAATTAGACAATTAATCAAAATTAATTAATTTAACGTCTGAATACTTGTTTGCGCGGCCATAAAGTTTGCTATTGCTTAGTTTGATGAATTCAAATTAAAAGCTCTCACAGATTGTTTACACGAGTAGAAACGTCACGAAGAAATTTGTTTGGATATAAGGATATTTTTAAATCTAAATCGAGTTGATGTGTTTTGTTACTAACCTTTTTTTGATATCAAAATATATGTTTACTGCTGGTAGGTCTCTGTTGCCGGAGACTGTCTAGATACCACCGCAGTGACTGACTATTTTACCGCCAAACAGTAGTGTGCAAACATTACTGTGTTCCAGTTTCAAGTGTTGTAAACTAGTGAAACTACTGGAGTAACGAGACTTAACACCTTATGTCTCAAGGCGACGAGCGCAATGTGGTGCAGTGTACACCATCTTAACCATTACTTACCATCAGGTGAACGCCTCGCACATCTCGTCGAATAAAAAAATGGACAATCAAATGAAGTTTAATATTTCGAAAGTATTTAAAGTAATTGCATGTTTTTGAACTTGAAGCACGCGAATAATTGAAATAATGTTCAGTAGTTTACTATGTCAATATTCGATTTGAGCAAAACCTATTTCCTTGATGACAAAAGTATCAAAATCCGTTTTCAGCTTTCGTACAGGTTATTTACGTTTTAGGTGTACAAAGAAAAATTAAATAGGAATATGTTAAAAGAAGCGGATCATTCTTAAATTTTTATGTCAACAATTTTCTTTACTCGCCGATCTTATAAAATCTTATATCTGTAATAGATATTACATTTTTTAAACTAGTGGTAGATCCTTTTCTTCGGAGATAGTTTTAGATCTTTTTAGAAATATATTTAGATAAAGTATGAAATAGACGACTAACAAAAAAAGAGGAGTTAAATTTGTAATATTTATACTTCATTTTATAACTGTTAAGTATTAAACTGGTAGGAAACTAATCGTAAAAATAACAAGGAAGTTAGTATCGGCGGTGACTATAACTCAAGTAAGTGCGTGATATCCAGCAGCCGCTGAGATCCTCGGCTTTGCAATGATTTACGGCCGACCAGGGGATCGTGCGGGGTTAGATAGATCTGAAGATATTATCATTTCCTTCGGATGGTCAACTTCTCGAATTGCGCTTCAATGGAAATCAAAATTAATTTATTTTTTAAACGCAGGTAAGTTAAACTTACGCGGAATCATCTATATCAGCTGGTGATCTTTTATTAGGACACTAACGCTATTCTGAAACTATAGCTTCAGTTTTAAAGGAAGCTGTAGCTGATAAAATAATTAATGTGGTGTTGCTTATGATGGCAGTTAAGATATTTAACTACCGCTATAAGTAGATTGTCACTTACCATCGTAGATAACATTCTGGTTGTCTAATCTCTTTGTAGTGTTAAAATGTGTTTTCATAACAAGTTTATTATAAGCGGCTGTCTTAGATTAATTTTAATATTATAAGTTTCAAAAATCTAGGTTATTTCGATTAGTCTCAACAGAACGTTTTCGCTTTTTAAAAGTTACTTGTTTTACTTCTAGTTTCTGTTCGCTGTAATAATCTTATCGCTAATTTCTTATTCTAAAACTATGTTGTTACTGGTGGTAGGTCTTCATAGCTGGAGACTGTACCACCGCAGCTCTTATATCTATCACCAAACATTACCGCGGTCCGTTTTAAAGGGTGTTATAGCTAATGAAATTACTGGGGTAACAAAACTTATCCCATAGCGTCAAGCTCAATGTGAAGCATTATTTATTATGCGACTTACTACCTCTTTATGGTTGATATCAAATAGAATTAAGAGATATTGAAATTAATACTTTTCTTCTACAAATATAAGAAATTAAAAATGTTTATAAAATTACAGTTTAATTTACCAAAGGTAAGATAGTAGTGCGCAGGTCTTTGTAAAGGAATTTTGTAACTTTGAAAGGGGTTCTTACTTCTGGTAGGTCTCTATTTACGATCAGTAATTTTATTAACTAAAGCGACTATTACAGTAAAACTGCCATCATAATATAACAGTTAAATTATAATTGTGTATATATACATTTAGGTTATAATATACTACACAACAGTAAGACAAGTTTTACTCACTCGTTTTACTGCTGGTAGGTCTCTGGAGTCGGAGACCGTTTAGTTACCACCGCGGTGACTGTTTCTACCGCTAAACAGTAGTGTGTAAACATTACTGTGTTCCGGTTTGAAGGTGCTGTAAGTTAGTGAAATTACTGGGGTAACGAGACAACACCATATGTCTCATGGCGATGAGCGCAATGTGGTGAAGTGTATACCATTTTAACCATCACTTACCATCAGGTGAACGTCTCGTTCGTCGCATCGCCAAGTCGAATAAAAAAAAGGAAACTGTAGGAAAGTTTGTTAGAAAATTTCATGTCTGTTCTTATAATATATATATAGCCATGACAGAATCGCTTGTTTATCGTTTCAGCGATGTTATTGAGCGTTTAATTTCTCAAATCGCTTTCAGCATTAATTAATAGTGTTAAGTGAGTTCAGTGGATTGATGTTGGGACGGCGTCGCCGCTCCTATGACGCTTTAATTAAATAATATTTCCACGTCGTCGCGGAGCGAAATGTTCAATATTAATATTGATTGTTTGCTTAATAATTGTGGAGTTTATGCTCAACTATCTTACAGAGACGCTCTTCTATCACTGTTTAATGAAATTGTAAGTGAAAACCAATGATTGTTATGAAAACCTGTTTTATACTTATTTACGAATGAAACGAGTACCATTTTAATAGAGATTATTTTAGATTTTTGAATGATTGTGTGGTATAAAGTTGCTAAGATTTAGTAATGGTATGAATCTGTTGTCTAGGTAAGTGTTGCAACTATTTATTAAACCAAACAGTAACAGTAGATAATATTGCGTTCCAGTTTAAACGGGAGTAGTGAATTTTATAGGGGTTAACAGTCTTAAAATCTTTTATCTCGAGACGAGAATAATGCATTGCAGTGTATATCATTCTAACTTTTTTTATTCTAGGCGACGAGATGAGCAAGACGTTCATCATCATCATAAGAACGACGATATCAAAGAATGGACTATGCTTAAATACAGTCAATTAAAAAGAATAGCCCAAGATCGGAAAAGTTTACTCAATCTGACCGCCAAACTTCAGTTTGAAGAAGACGTTCACCTGATGGTAAGTGATACGCTCGCTCATAACGTGCTGCTAATTAAGATGGTATACACTGCACTATATCACGCTCATCGCTTTGAGGCATAAGTTGTTAAGTCTCGTCGAACGTCGAACCGGAACTCAGTAATGTTTACACACTACTGTTTAGCAGTAGAAATAATCACTGCGGTGGTACCTAAACGGTCTCGCGACACCAGAGACCTACCAGCAGTAAAATGAGTGAGTAAAACTTGTCTTACTGTTGTGTAGTATATAATAACCAAAATGTATATACACACAATTATAATTTAACTGTTATATTATGATGGCAGTTTTACTGTAATAGTCGCTTTAGTTAATAAAATTTCTAATCGTAAACGAAAAATCATAGTTTACGTTGTCGCTTCAAATGATGGCTATAATTTTGAATTTGCGATAAAAAGAAACTAAGTTACAAACAGAAATTGATATGTTTAGAATGAATTTGTAAAGATTGAGAAATAAGTTATTTTTCTTGCTCTTATTTGCTGTGGGTTGGAAGTCAATTTAGTTTTTTATTAAACCATTCAAAATGTTCTCTTTAAAAATCGTACGTTATAAATTACTTTGAAAAAGGTGTGAAAGATAAATGCAAAAAATATTATTAATATAGACTTTTTAGGTATATTCAAATTTAGTTATAAAATACAAGCATTTTCATACTTCAATAGAGATATTTTCGATATTTTGTGGCTTTTAAGTTTAGGCTACGTTGCGAACTTGTTCCGATGCTCTGTTCGCTGCAGTGTAAGGAATGGAACATAAACAGAAAATTTATTCCGATATCTAAGCGTAGCAGCTACAGGACTCGTGTCCCAGTTGCAAGCTGCGGCCAAGTTTGTGGTTGACATACATCAAGTAGACGTACGGCGCTGTCCCCATTTTCTTGGTGGTGTATGCAAAGTAAGGGATTCACTAGACACGGTATAATCTAAGTAATATGCGGTAAATTGCATAAATACATTACAGTGACCTTTTTTGGAAATTTAAAAAATACTGTTAAGTTTTTCTTATTGAGAGCTGTTACTGATTTCAGTAAGCTTTGGATTGTATATAATGTTGAAGATGATTCGATGTTATACGGTAGATGTGTTTCCGATAGATCATTCAGTCATGGACAAGTAACCCATCGCTGCTACATTAGAATTGAGCCAGTGGTGCTAATAAGTTAGTAGTAAGTTGTAATATGCTGCTGATTACAGTTGATGATGATGAATAAGTTAAAAATCTTCTCCTCATCCCGTTGCTTTGTTTTATAAACAATACGCCTTGAAACTATTATTAGCATCAAATGCTTGTAAGCGAACAACTTATAGAAATCCATTTAATAATTAATAACTACTCTAATAGTAAACTATCTATCATTTCAAATGTTCATTAACGTTTAAATTATTTCGTATACGGATTTTTACTACAAACTCACAGCATTATTATTATTAAAACTACCAACGGATCGTATGTACGTAAACGGAAATGCATTTTTGATGTGACAGCGTTGAAAGGAATAAGTAATAAAATGCGAGAGCCCCAATCCCAGAGCCAGTTCCGACCAACACACGTTGTCGTGGCGAGCTGAGAGCGTACTTTCCTATTTATTTGCGTAAACATTTCATGTGGAAACTCGTCTGTCAGCTGACGACAGAAGCTTTTTCTGTGTGTATTTTTTCTGAAAATTAAATTGGAAATTCCAAAACTCTTTTATACAAGCCATTAGCATTAATAATAGAGAGGTCTGCAACAATACCGCTGCAAGTATGTGTTGCTATGATGCTGTGTGTAACTGGAAAAATTTAAATTCGAAAAACTACTACGGCTTGTTCTATGTACACGAGTCATAGTAGTTTCTCGAATATAAATTTTTCCAGTTTGAAAGTTGCGGAAATGTTTAAGATCATTTCAAAGCAGCCCCTGAGAATAAATTTTGCCTGAGATACCGTACATCGCATATGATATTCACAAGTGCATGCTGTTGTGATGCAAATGTTACAAAGAGATGTAATACATGTGTTATATCTTTATTGAGTGTTTCGACTAAAAATATTATTAAAGTACTTCCTATAATTTTATAAGTGATCTTTATTACTTAAGGCGTGATATGTAAAAGTTCGAAATAGATCCATCTAATCAAAAATGAGAAGATTCATAAGAAAAGAAAGGATGTTGTCATAATCAAGTGAATTGGAAATTTAATGGCAATAGGAAGACCAATAAAATCACTAGGAATCCTTTGATAAAGACCACATTTCTCTCTCGTTCTTGCTCTTATTAATTGTAGAGGTCTACATTCAGAAAGCTGCAGTTTTTGTTAATGACTGTTATTAAAGATACATGCAATTAATCGAAATATCGTTTAAATTTTTTCCAAACGTCGATTACAATTAAAACTTCGTTTTCATATCCGATTATAACTTCTCTTTGTTATATTTTGGATACGCGGTGACCAGAGTTATCCGTATTACGAATTCATTTTCAGTTTCTGTGTTGTCAAAACAAAGACCATTCTCCGGCGGCTGCATTGGAGAGCCGGAGTATTTTTTTGAAAAAAAATTCAGGCAATTTTTCACTGTTCAAAAATAACTTGATTATGCGACGGTCATTTTTATCCGCATACATAAAATTTCATGGCGATTTTAAACATTATTTTCTTACTTTGTTTAACCTAATAAATATACAATGTAAGTGTTGATGCAATCAGCGGTGCACTGGAGTAAGTAGAAACTTTATTTTCTTTACCAACCGTATTTGATTAGAGAATACACACCTCACTTACAAAGGTTTATAACACTCAGGCTTTTAATACTACAACGTACAATCACTAATCTCTTAATTAGAGGATAATGACGGTTTTATGGAAATACTAAACGAATATTATTACTTATTACTTATTATTATTGCATGTATCTTCAATAACAGTCATTAACAAAAACTGCAGCTTCCTGAATGTAGATCTCTGCAATCAATAAGAACAAGACCGATAGAGAAATGTGGTCTTACTATATGTAATAATATTTTATTTACCATTACGATACCGCACCCTTAATATATTTCTCTGCTCAACCCTATGGTAGACTGGTAGAGAATGCCTTATGGCATTAAGTTCGCCTTTTTGGACAATTTTATTTTTAAGTGTGCAAATAAAGCTTTAAATAAATAAATAAATAAAAATATTCTTATTAAAAATGCATGGTTGGTATTTTAAAGTTTAAAGTTCTATATTATTTTTTTTGTAATTAATAATAATGGTGTATAAATAACGATAACTTAAAAACCCGGCTAATGTTTTTACTGATTGTAACGTTAAAAGCAACAAAAGTTACTCCACTAAGTTACAAATTGTAGCAGGCAACGGATGTACTTATTTGTAATATCAATATTAGCCTCCATTGATTGTATTAATGTTCTGTATCCGTTGTTATATCAACACGTGTATCGGTTCGCTGAATGGATACACACTTGCAAGTTGGTACGGATATCAATAGCGCGTTGCATTATACCTGTATCCGTCATCTGCAATGCATTAAGGTACCGTCCACTCGACTATAGTGCGTTGTATCCGACTGAGCTTTGAAGGCTGTCTCAAGGGCCACTTTGATCGGATACGAGGGGCTAAGACTAGATGCTATTGTATATCAAGTGGCATGTTATTCGCAACATATAAAACATAATAAACAAAAATTTTAACACAAAAAAGACACATTAAATCTTTAACTAGATTACTTTATATACAATAAGTTAAAATCGGCGCTAATTTTATATGTAAACAATGAGTAAATATGATTATATAGATAAGTCTCTATGATCATCAGGTTTGTCTGATGATGAGCATGTAGAAAATATAACTAACGACTATAGAAGTTGATAAAGAATACTTTCTTGGATTATTTTTGATTGATGTTTTATAACAGAGACTAAAGCTAGAGCTCAATTACGAGGTAGTTAGCTACAAGTGTAAAGAAAGAGAAAAAGAGAAAGTAAACACAGTCACCAAGGTCGCTAGTAAACACCAGAAAGCTTTAAAAAATTGTTGTAATCATTAAACGTGTATGGTTTAAATTATATTAGTTAAGAGTTCAGTTGGCTTCAGATTCATTCAGCTGGAGTGAGACTGAAGAGGAGCCGGTGGCAATCTACCAAAATATTTAAAGGGATGAGCGCTTGGAACTCGTTCAAACGGACTCACTTGTTAAGCCGTGCTTAATTAAGCGATTCTGATGTAATGTATTGTGTAACTGTGGACTGCCAAACTATATATTATATACATACTGTATACTGTTGACACTATATACTCGTACCAACGATACTAGTATTAATGTTTAGAGACACAGTTTAAAGATGACAAAAATTCTATTATAAGTGTCTTGTCTCTCTTTTGAGTATCTGATGGTGAAGTAAGTACAGCAGTGATTTGGATTTCTGAATACAACGCCTTATCGCCATTTCTTAATATTTTAACACATGATAATATTACATATAGTAAGACATCTTTCCTATTAGATGAAGCGACTAGTCGATCGAGACGTTCACTTGATGGTAAGTGATACGCTTGCCCATGACAACGTGGTGCTAGTTAAGATGGTACACACTGCACCACATTGCGCTCGTCGCCTTGAGACATAAGGTGTTAAGTCTCGTTACCCCAGTAATTACACTAGCTACAGCGCCCTTTAAACCGGAACACAGTAATGTTTGCACACTACTATTTGGCGGTTGAAATAGGAGCTGCGGTGGTACCCATCCAGACGGTCTCCGGCAACAGAGACCTACCACCAGGTAAGTGATACGTTTGCCCATAACAACGTGGTAGTTAAGATAGTGTACACTATACCATATTGCGTTCGTCATCTTGAGAAATAAGTTGTTAAATCTCGTTACCGCAGTAATTCCACTAGCTTACTGTGCCATTCAAACCGGAACACAGTATTGTTTGCACATTACTGTTTGGTGGTTTAGATAGCAGCTGCAGTGGTACGTAGACAGTCTCCGGCAGAGACATACCACTAGTGATCATATGCATATCATCATCATCAGCATATAGACAAAGGGCTTCCACAAAGTTCTCCACTCCAAACGGCTTTGCACTATCTGCATCCAGCGCATACGCATAAATAAATATAAAAGAGGCTATTTTAAAAAACTTAGAAAGCTAAGTTTTGATAGCATTTCTAAAATAACAAACACGCCGGAAAATACCGCCGAAGCAAACACACGGCACCAGTCACCAGTGATTGAAATATGACAAATGCGTTTTTGTACCAATATTTTTCGCGTATGGAAACATTTTTAGCCAACATTTCCGGGTGAAATTTAGCTTTCTAATATACGCTGTGTCCCGCTACTGTGAGAGACAAAATGGAAACCATATTTTCAGTTCACACAATCTAAATTTATAGTCGCAATTCCCTTTGCTTTCAAAAACTATTTTGTTTGGATCAAAAGTATTAAATTTTAGGATTACTTAGATTTTAGTCTAACTTACATTATAATACTAAATCACTTATCATTATCATTTATTTCTGAAGTCTTAAACGATCTCGTAGAACCTCTTTTTCAGACGGAGACGATGTATAAAGTTTAGTTTCAGTAGTTTTTTTTAACTAATATAAAAGGTTGTTTTCAGCTGTAATATTGTGATTATAGTCTTTTACTTTTTGAAAATAAATTAAAGCTAACATCGGAATTCGTTAAAAATTTATTATACTTCAAAATTAGATATTGCGAACACAATTAATTTACTGCAAAGACAAACACGCCGAGTCCAAGTTATTCTCCACGCTAAGTGTAGAGATAGTAATGAAACTAAGTGAACAAGTTGCTCCAGGTTGATTCACCCGTGCATTGAACTTAAGCTAAACTTTGTCGGTATTATTAACCTCAATTTTAATATATTGCAGTAATTTGTACTAAGGGATTTCATAAATTTATCTTTTTCTTTTTTTGCTCTTGATTAATTTTGGGACTTTTAATAGAATCATGCCAGTCCCATCATACCATAACATAATTACACACATTCATATACATTACAATCATACAATTTTCAATATACTTTTAAGAATAAACATGAACAGTGCTCTGGCCCTCTCCGAGCCCGGAGAAAACAGAAAACTGTGAAATGGACTAATATTAAATCTATTTATGCCGAGAAGTTCTATTATTTTATTCCTACTTTGCTCGTTCTGTACGCTTTCCTCTAATATGTGATGATAATCGTCTACCTTTTTACATACCTCACAATAAGGTGAGGGTACCTTTTTCATTAAAAATTTTAATTGATTTAGTGGAATGTGTCCAGAACGGACTCTATGAGCTATCTTTATCATTTTCTAGAGGCCGTTTAAAACCAGGTGGTAGGTCTCTGTTGCCGGAGACCGTCTGGATGGGTACCACCGCAGCTCCTATTTCAACCGCCAAATAGTAGTGTGCAAACATTACTGTGTTCCGGTTTAAAGGGCGCTGTAGCTAGTGTAATTACTGGGGTAACGAGACTTAACACCTTATGTCTCAAGGCGACGAGCGCAATGTGGTGCAGTGTGTACCATCTTAACTAGCACCGCGTTGTCATGGGCAAGCGTATCACTTACCATCAGGTGAACGTCTTGCTCGTCTCGTCGCAAAGCAGTATAAAAAAAAAAAAAAAAAACTTTATATATAATAGTTATTTTAGTTTACAGGGCGTCGCAGCAGTTTGTTGTTTCACTTAAAACTAAGCTACTAAGAAGTGTAACATCTTGTGTCGTAAGCTAACGAGCGCGACATGCGATGAATGTTTGTTTTTTTTGCATATAATATTTATGTAATATTCTGTGTGACTAATTAGAGATATATAATATAACGGGTCTATCTATATGTTAGTGAAAATATTCTGCTTGTGATATACTTGATCTATTTCTCTACAATTAACTTGTGACTAAGTTAAATAAAAAAAATACTACAGTTGAGACTGTAACTATGTTCATAATGTTCAACAAAATGAAATTCCGGTACACCAAATACAAATCTTGAATTTAAAAATGAAACGCAAACGTAAAGGAAGTGAATCAATGGAGAATACATTCCTTTGATCTTTGATGGACTTTGTCGATGTGAACTGAAATATTTCGTACTGAAATATTGTTGGGTATTATTGAAAATCCTTTGCCGCGATTTCCGTACATTCTTGACCATAACATAGCAGAGGAGAATAAACTCATAAATGCAGCTATTTTATTTTGTATTATTTATTATTATGATATAATACATCATCAGCATAAATCGTTGAAAATTAATCGTCGATGAAACTAGAGAAAAACTTACAGCTTGAAATGATTAATAAATTTATTGATGACCTTAAGATAATAAATACTAGACAAGAATATCTAGACGGTAAGAAGATTTTTCCTTGATTTTTTAATTAAAAAGAATTCCCAGAGCTTTCATGGAAATAGATAAATCGCAATTACTCTCACCTTGTGAGAAAGAACTGTTAGTTTCCGCATTTTGATAAGAATACGTCTACTAGTAAAATAAATAGCAGAGGTAATATTTTTAACAAACAGCATCGCTATGTATTTGTTCTCACATTCGACATTTCATATTTCGCTTTTCGGCTCTCGCAGTCAGGAAATTCCGTGAGTATTTCCCAACTAGCGTCGGCCACGCCAAAGCCTGTTCGCTATTTGCCAGCGAAGGGAAAACATTATTCATTCCATTTCATCACCTGTCGGCGCTTTAAAATACACGAGACTAAACCAAACAGCGCGTGCGTTTTAGTACATACGAAGCTTTATGCTATATTAAAGTGATACACTTCATCGTTTATTAAACAACTGTATTAAAAATTACTATTATATAGCAGGGTCTTAGCCGTCCGTTCCAACATGATCGCTCGCAGGTTCTCAAAGTGTTCTAGGGATGTTAAAATTCTTCTTTTCAAAACGTTCTGTCAGTGTTTTTATACCTGTCACTTATGGACTAACTTTACAAGAAAGGCTCATAACATCCTAAGAGTACAATATAATGATGCATTTCGTACTCTTTTCCGACTCCCACGTTTCTGTAGTGCCTCTGAGATGTTCATGGAGGCCAGGGTACCCGATTACTTCGCCATCGTGAGAAGTCGCACGGCTACCTTCCGGCAAAGGGTACGATTATCGACAAATGAAATGTTAAAAGCGTGTTCTGAGAACATATACCAGAACAGAATAATAATATACTAGCAGACACTGCACAGAGTCAAAAATAACTAAAAAAAAAAAATAGCGAGCTTCTTTTGAACATATCTAACATTAATTTTCTTTTAATAGACTTCCGTCTAGTAGATCGTTCGCCTGTTGATAAACGATGGTCTATTCTATGCTGGGTTCGGAGCCGATCTTTCCTCTTTACATAAAACCCGTTCGTAATGATATGGTGCTAGTTAATAAGATGTTTACTTAACTAATAAGGTATTAAACCTCACCACCACAATATTTTTTCTAGGTATACTACTCTTAAAAAGGGCCATTTTATACACTTGTTTACTTATGTTTCCGGACGATATGTTAGAATATCCTTAGTCTAATTTTTCCCATGATGTAAAAAGGATATAGTGAAGGAATTCCCACTCGTTATACATCTTGCTTGACGTGTCGCTTTATTGAAATAAATACTATTAATCTTCTTCTTATTAGTCGTATTTCCTCATGATTTAGGAACGTGGTCATCATGTGTCGTGAAACACACGACGACTTACTTGGCAGTTATAATAGAGTGGTGTTGCCATTGCCTTCTCCATATACATTTAATAGGTCTATCAAAAAATAAAAATCATAGATGCTTCAGAATAAGCTCCTAAAGTTAAGGATATAGAAGAAGAGGACGTCTAACGAAAAGATGGGCGACATGTGAGAGGTAGCTGGAAATGATTGAATAGAAAAGGAATAAGCTGGAGGAGGCCGTCGCCAAAAAGGGATTCCTTCACAAAATTGTTATAAAAATGTTAATAAGAGAACTATGTAAGTAAAGTAAAGTTGGTATAAATAAATAGAACCATCATAATTAAATTTTTAAAATATACAGCATTACCTTTATCGGTAGATGAAACATAGGCACAATGGAGAGCAACGTTGGTTGTGTAACTATCTAACAACATTGTCTAACCGACAGGTTAAAGTAGTTCCCTTTTTTTTCTACGCTCACTTTGGCTCATTTCCAGAGCAGGCAAATACAATTTCAATTTATCACTAACGCGCCGAGAAATTCACTGGGTTCGTCTTGAAAATTGGATGCATCTAGAATCTACGAGGCATCAAATATCGGAATTTCTCTTTTTTATACCGGAGTTGATTTTCGTAGCGACATAAGTTTGCCTTTTACAGTAACCGTACATTTGAACTGCAAAAACTTTTCTCACAAAATGAACTAAAAATTAATCTAGTTGTAAATTTTGTGACGTCATCATTTAGTCATAGTTATAACATTGATAAGAATTATAGGTTAATGAGATTATTAGTTGAATAATAGATTAGAACCGGGATCGCTTGTTAATTGAATAACTAACTAATTAGCTAAAGCTCGTTAGTAGTTCGTCGTTATTATATTCATGTTAAACAAATATAAAATTATAAGTTAATACAGTTAATATAAGAAAAAATAAGTAGAGGCTGAAGATAGATAAGGCTGCCCGTAGGAGTAGGAGTATCCGAGCTATATTCAGAATTGTATCTAGTATCTAAACTCTAGATTGAAATGAAGAAGATGGCATCTCAAAAAGAGAAAAATTCAAAAGAAATTGTATACGTCAGTATACAATTTCTATTCCTGCTGCCAAACCATTACTGTGATGCGATTGACCGAGCATTATTACTAGTAAATTACTGAGTTATCGAGACTATTATCCATAAGCGACAAGTATGTTGCAAACTTAAGTAGCTCATTGTTACTACCAAACAATCCTGCTCGTCTTTTTTTGTAGCTTTATATTAAAAAAATTCTTGAAGTGAGCAGTAAAGTTATTTTAATTTATGAAACAATATCCAGAGAGTTCGCCGACAATAAATAACTTCAGAAGAATGTGTACAGCGTAAAACGATACGCAGATTAATATGAGAAGAGCGAAATTTTCATAATAAAATATAAGAGAGCAGTAATGAAATGCTTTATCACATGACTCGCGTGTTTGTTTAATATGATTTTAGTTATTAAAAAGAAACTACAAATTAAAGAGAAGTTTAATATAACAAATTCAAAAAAATTCCATTCTTTTTATCACAAAAATTTTTACTTACACTTACTTTTTATTTATAAACAGTCATAAGTTTCAGTAAAGGACCAACGGCTACTTCTTATTTGCAGTGTTAAGATTTTTTGCATAATTTTTACTGACTACCACTGAAAGAGGTTTCCAAATTTTAGTAACGATAAAATTTTAAATAGTCCTCTAAATGTTTCCACTACTTGCATCAGGGGCTGTCTCTTACAAATGAGAAATTATCCATCACGTTGTCTAAGTGCAGATTGGTGGTTCACTTGTTCTTGGAACACGTCGCTCTCCTGACGAACTTTTACCTCACTCGAAGTAGAAGCTCAGCTGGGATCGAACCGAAGCCTCGTTTAATATTAGATGTACTAGTTTTCATTGTTGGAACAGTTCTTAAAAACCTACTGAGCATAATTTTAAAAAATCTATTGAAACTATTTGTTTGAACAAAAGATACTGTGTGGACCTGTATAGTAAAATGCAGAGATAAGTTAACGAGCCGTGATAGCGTAGTGGTTTGAACGCCGGCCTTCCAATGCGAAGGCACCGGGTTCGAATCCGGCCTGCACCAATGAATTTTTCAATTTATGTGCAATTAGCATAAAACACCAACTAATATCACGTGCTTTGACGGTGAAGGAAAACATCGTGTGGAAACCTGCATATCTATGTCGTGACCATCCGTGCTCGGACTAGTATGTGAAATGGAGAAGGCAATGGCAAACCACTCCATAAGAACTGCCAAGAGAGTCGTCGTGTGTTTCACGAAACATGATGACCAGGACCCTCAGTCACGGGGAAATACGACTAAGAAGAATCAAGGGGTGTTGTCTAAACGGCCTAATTAGCATCAGTCGCTTAAAATAAGTTTCTAATATGAATAGTGGATGATAGTAATAAAGACTGCGGAAATGATCTCGGCGGGAGTGTAAAATTCAAGCAACGCCATTGCGTCACAGCCTTTTAAATAAATATTTCAGCCACGAACGTTTCTAACGGTGCCGTTGACACAATTTATTCAATCTCAGGATCCGCCCGCCGAGTTTCCTGGAGACGCCGCAGTCGTCCTTAAGCCGAGAAATGGTGAATTACATTTGGGCCGAGCGGAAATTCGAAAGTTTACGTTGATTCAGTTTTCCTTCACAATGTGTCTTACACTTTTGTGTAATGAAATGTATATTCATATAATATCACAATGGAACCTTTGAATCGTGCAGCATTTTAATATTTTTTAATTATTTAACTTAATACTATAGATTGATGATTTAAACTTGATCGTTATTAATTGTGTGTTATTTAGCACAGTTGAAGTTATGGAGAAGAGCAAAACGTTAGAATTTATAAACAACTTGTTATAGAGATATTTTATAGGCGAATATAAAACACTAAAAGAATTTAACATTTAAAAAATAAAGGTTAACATATGTAATAGTTTTTGTGATAAAAATACATCATCAGTATCACCAGGTCTTCCTTAAAGATTGACTGTCGGATTGATAAAAAAGTTCCGGTTTTTACTTGTTTTAACTGATAGTAATTATAAACTTCTGATTATTTTTAAGTAGCCAAAAGTTTCTACTTCTAATCTTCTGCGATTTGCACTGAATATACAATAGATAATGTAATGACAAAAGTTTATGGATTACAGGTAATAATAAGAGTCTGTAAGCTTCTGATCCGCCATCAACAATTCATTACCACCACTATTTTAAACTGAAAAGATTTCATATGCAATCGTTTTTAGACAAAATCTGAATTGTATGATTTAAAATAGAATTTCCCAAGCAAACAACTTAAATATATTATGTAAACAAAAGTATAAACATACAAATATCCAAAAGTATTTTCTATGTAAGTGCTCCACGAATTTACTTTAGATAATGTATTTGTATTAGCTTAGATATATTATGACAAAACTACATTACTGTTAGACTTGGTAGCTATGGATTTTGACAGTGACGTGAGATGGGTCGCCGTTCGGCATTTGACATATAAATTTGCAGGAGTAAGTTACCAGAGGATAGATCATATAGCTTAACATCTGGTTTATTTGTATTGAAAATGTATAATATGTGTTACTCTAACTTATTTACTGAGAAATAGGAGAAAATACGATGTTGACTCTCTAGATTTCAAAGTCGTGGTCATCGAGGGTAGAAGCACTCATCACATGGCTTCTCCGTGGGATGTGGTACCAGTGAATTTGTCAGAAGGCTCTCCATTCCTCATAAATGATTATAAGCGTCCACCGAAAAGTTTTAGTTGGTGGGAAACCCAAATAATTCATAGATTTTATTTATTTAATTTTTGTTACAAGTAATTTTAATAAGGTCGTATATACGTGTATTCAGTTCAGTATAAAACTATACATAAATACGTTACTAAAACAAGCTTTTACCTTGTCAAGAGTAATACAAAGCTTGTATAATGTTTTCGTTTAGAGCAGGTGACATTTATATGTTTGTGGCGCTTATAAGGATGTGAAGAGAATGAAGATATGAAGCTGGGAGCGGCTACTGTATCAACTTTAAGCTGTAACGTTTATAAAGACTGTGAGAGAAATATTTTTATTAGAGGGAAAAACTGGAAACTAGAAAATAGTTAAAAATCTTTATATAACTAACAATTCTTTTAATTACAGCTAAGAATGCTTTTATTCATCCATACAGGTGGTAGGTCTCTGTTGCCGGAGACCGTCTGGGTGGGTACCACCACAGCTCCTATTGCAACCGCCAAATAGTAGTGTGCAAACATTACTGTGTTCCGGTTTGAAGGGCGCTGTAGCTAGTGTAATTACTGGGGTAACGAGACCTAACACCTTATGTCTGTGTCATCTTAACTAGCACCGCGTTGTCATGGGCAAGCGTATCACTTAACATCAGGTGAACGTCTTGCTCGTCTCGTCGCAAAGTAGTATAAAAAAATAACTGAATTTTCTTTATAACACGAAGGTCTCTGGTTCGATTCTTGAGCCACAAACAGTCGACAATATACAGCGATGAAGATGTTTGAATAGCTAGCTGAAGCCGTATTGATATAGTAAATTTATTGCAACGGCGATATTGGTTGCGCATAACAATTGTTTTTAACGTAATTTCATTTCATTTATGCGCCTTTGAGAGTGATTTTGTAAGGCGATTTTTGAGGACCCGTGTTAACAAAGCATTTTTCTGGGCCCCATTTTACGCCCCTAACACTGTACAGCCTCGCCTGCCAAAACTGAGGCCGGCGGAGACAATGGAAACAAAAAACAGACAGCTGTGTCCCACTTCGTTGTAATTAAATTTCAAAGAATCAAAACTTGAAAAGAAAACGTATCTATCCAAAGATTAAATTTTTGTAATCATAAGATAATTATTGGTTAGCTGTAAAATATTTGTGACAATATTCCGATTGTTAATGTTAACGGGGAACAGATCAGCGAGCTGGTTTTTTTTTTTTTAAGAGTTTAAAGCCTTGCTATTGGATACGGGGCTGTACAAAACTTGCTTAAAATTTTTCAGGATTAGGGTAAATTAGTCTAGGATTTTATTACATTAGTGGGTTAAATTGGAATAGGGTTTTAACGAGCTTGTGTAATAAAATAACATCAGTTATTATTACCATAAGCTGATTGTATAAAAATAATATAAGTTGTATAAGGTTTGTATAAGTTGTTGTTAAGATGGAGTGAATTGTATACAAATTAAATTAAATTAAATTGTATAAATGTTATGTATATAAGTTATTTGTAAGGCGCATTAGATTGTAAATGATAAAGGTATGATTGTTTGCAGCGAGCTGGTTAGATTTTACTGTAACGAAGATTTTGTAAAACATGAAGTACTGAAGAATTCTAAGAAGGTTGTAGAGATCTTTAGGACATATGTGAATGTGAAGTGTTATGGTTGTTGATGTTGTGATGATGAAAGTTTTTTTTTTATAGAAAAAAGGTTAATGCTTGACCGCGATCCCACCTGATGTTAATCGATCTGAGGTAGTAAAGCGCATTAACCTTGTAACAGCCTATTCACTCTTCTTTTGAAGATAATGATGTACTCGAAGATCTCCCTACCCATGTTTTCGCTTCATAAATTCTGCGTAATATTTCTTCTTCAATTGATTTCATCAACTGTCAACTTGCACTCCACTCTGTTTACACGGCACATTCTCATTCAGAGAATTAATTTCTATTACTTAGATACAGAGACGTTATTATGTCAGCGGTACTAGCACCAGAACATAATTTATGGGATTGTCCAATAATACATAGTTTTGCAGAATTTTCATCTACACTCCCGGACACATCTATCGGCCCACCCAGTGTTTAAAAGTTTTAACGGTGCCTAGCTAAAAGTAAATGTTAGGTGGAGCAATAAGTTTTAATGCAGTTTTAAAGCTGATTTTTTGGTCAACCTTTATGTATGTTTTTTTATAATTTTGAATTCAGGATTATGAAAAAAAAAACGAAAATTCGAGTCTGTTCATTGTTTTCAACGACCCAGGAATGGAGAAAACTTTTTTATTTCGCACAAGTTGGACTTTTTTTTGATGTGTCCGATTATTGGTTCCATAAAAAGGCAAATCTAAACTTAGAGCCAGTTTTGACCAAAAAATATGGATACTCTGCCTGAAATTGTCGCCCAGGCTGTAAAACTTCTGCCGGCCAAATCAATTCGAAATTACAAAAAAAATTAAAAAACCATACATAAAGGTTGACCAATAAATCTGCTTCAAAACTGCGTTAAAACTTATTGCTCCACCTAACATTTATTTTTAACTAGACACCGTCGAAACTTTAAACACTGGGTGGTGGGCCGATAGATGTGTCCGGGAGTATATTTGTTCAATAGCGTAACGATTTGTTAATAGGTCCGTACACTGCGGCGAACGGAGCGCTCCTATTTATACTCGCACAAGAATTACAACATGCTACAGTTTAAGAAATGATTTCTAAATTTAACCTAAAATTGCTATTAATAAAATTTTAACAAACCGATGATATTAGAACGTATTTGATATTGTACTTTTTTTTATTTAACGCGGCGACGGAACAAACGAGAAGTTCACCTGATGGTAAGTGATATTTCCCATAACAAAGCGGCGCTAGTTGAGTTAGTAAACACTTCACCATTTTGCGCTCGTCGCCTTGAGACATACGGTGTTACATAGTTGCCCCCAGTAATTTCACTAGCTTACAGCATCCTTAAAACCGGAACACGATAATGTTTGAACACTAATATATAGCGGCTGAAATAGGAGCTGCGGGAGACCTACCACCAGTAATTACCACAACTAATTCTGACAATCTAATGATTTTGTTACGTAGTCGCGCTGTCATAATTAAACTTATTATTCTTCTTCTTCTTAGTCGTATTTCCTCATGACTGAGGGTCGTGGTCATCATGTGTAAACACACGACGACTTACTTGTCAGTTATAATGGAGTGGTGTTGCCATTGCCTTCTCCATTTCACATACTAGTGCGTGCACGGATGGTCATGACATAGATGTGCAGGTTTCCTCACGATGTTTTCCTTCACCGTCAAAGCGCGTGATATTAGTTGGTGTTATACTAACTGCACATAAATTGAAAAATTCATTGGTGTTAGCCGAATTCGAACCCGGTACCTTCGCATTGGAAGGCGTTCAAACGTTTTCTATAGTGAAAATTAAAATTAATTTAGCTAAAACCGATTTTGTTATAATCAATATTAATTTGTAAACGACACGATACAAATCAGCGCATGATAACAAAATCTAACCGTTTCAAACGATTTCATTAGTCTAATGTGTGCATTTGATATAAGCGATACGCTTTTAAATCTAGACGACTAGCGCTCCAGGCAAATACTTGCGGTCGCTTTGTGAGAAAAGTTGTGGCTAATTACGATTCAGTGTTAAATGGTCAGTTTTGTACCCTTTCAGAATTAATGAATATCGATCGGGGTAAAATAGAAGATGCTACATTATTAAACATTTTGCTGATGTTAAAATATGTGAAAGTATTTGGAGCGGATTTTTTTTTATTTCTATCGATTAACAGTTTGTGAATCTTTATGGCACGATTTGTGATAATCATTTTTGTTTCTACTAAATGACGTGATGGATGTAGTGCTTATAGCATAGCAGCTCTAGTAATTATGTACACTGCATCATACTTTGCTTGTCTCTTTGTTACAATTATGTTCTGTCTCATAACCTTAGTAATTTCATTAGCTTTTACAAACTGGAACACATTAGTGTTTTCATATTACTCTTTGTCATTTAACTTACCTTCTTTAATGTTTCTACTACCGTAAATATTATTGATTGGATATACTTTTCTTAGTCGTATTTCCTCATGACTGAGGGTCGTGGTCATCATGTGTGATGAAACACACGACGACTCTCTTGACAGTTATAATGGAGTGGTTTGCCATTGCCTTCTCCATTTCACATACTAGTCTGACCACTGGTGGTCACGACATAGATTATATATGCAGGTTTCCTCATGATGTTTTCCTTCACCGTCAAAGCACGTGATATTAGTTGGTGTTTAATGCTAACTGCACATAAATTGTAAAATTCATTGGTGCAGGCCGGATTCGAACCCGGTACCTTCGCATTGGAAGGCCGGCGTTCAAACCACTAGGCTATCACGGCTCTTCGATCGAATCGATGATTGGATATACATATTATGATATATTGTCGGATAAATGTATGATTCTGCAAATTTACGTTTCATTCAATAATTGCCAATCCTTAAAACGATGTTGGTGGTACACTCAATACTGACATTGTTATAAAAAAACTTTAGTAGCTATTGCTTTTATATATATGTAAATCATAAAATTTTCCAAAGTATTTAACTTGTAAATTATACGTAATATTCCATAAATGAAAAAATATTTCAAACCGTACAAATCTTACTGAAAAGTTAGGATTATATTAAAAAGCCACATAGAGGTTTTAGCCTCCCTTTTATTCTACTATTACTGCTTCGTTCCGAAAAGTACTTTTTTAAAGCTTCTAAAACTGACATTTATTTTACGACAATGCGTTTTTATTTTTGTTATATAGCAAAAGGGAAACTTATAAAGATATTTTTAATAACAGGCCTTTTGTTTTTGTAAACTTTTTACCTTTAAACCAACATGTTTAATTAAAACAATTTAATTAAAACTGTGATGGAAATGACAGAAAAATATTACGCTTTAACTTATTTCGTTCGAAACGGCAATTTTTTATGGAAAGACCTATTATTTAATGCTAGGATAAAAGCGTGTTTCGGCACGATAGATATCACCTGCTTCAACTTGTAATGATGGGCAAAGTAGAAGGAAGGAGACGTGTTGGACGCCGAAAGAAATCCTGGCTACGGAACATAAGGGAGTGGACTGTGTCACCGACGTGGAGCAGCTGTTCCGGGTGGCACAAAATAGACAGAAATTCGCAGAACTGACGGCCAACCTCCAGTAATGGAGAGGCACTTTAAGAAGAAGAAGGATAAAAGCTTTATGAAATTTTTCGGTTTCCTCAAAATGTTTTCATTCACCGAAATCTCAAGCTCCGAGCTAAATTATAAGAAATATCCAATTGTTATGGGCAAGCGTATAACTTATAACGTAAACACCTCTCCCTCGCTTTATGATATACATAATGATAAAAGGATCTTTCGCAATTCATCTGTCACCGATGATTTCAGCTTTATTGGAAGTTTCATCGCGTCCCCGACCTCAATAGGGCTACGTGACGAGGACTTTATACGATCCACTGATAATATCGCGTCTAATGATAAAAGTCCTTAGCGAGGATATAAGAAAAATATTGAAGGTAACAGCAAATTCAAATTTCTTATACGTTAGTAAAATCCTCAATTTTGTGTGTACGAAGATTTTTGAATTGTTTTAACATTCATCGATACAAACAGATACGATAAATTTTTACTTACTTGTGTCCGAATTTACCAGATGGTAGGTGTCTGTTGCCGGAGACCGTCTGGATGGGTACCACCGCAGCTCCTATTGCAATCGGCAAATAATAGTGTGCAAACATTACTGTGTTCCGGTTTGAAGGGCGCTGTAGCTAGTGTAATTACTGGGGTAACGAGACTTAACACCTTATGTCTCAAGGCGAGCGCAATGTGGTGCAGTGTATACCATCTTAACCACGCGGCGCCGCGTTGTCTTGAGCAAGCGTATCACTTACCATCAGGTGAACGTCTTGCTCGTCTCGTCGCAAAGTAGTATAACAAAAAAGACACTTACAAGCAAATGCCTCTGCTAATCAGTTACTACAATATAATTAATAGAACATCGAGTTACAAATAAATAAAACTTATGAAGCTAAGTAACTGAGACTTCACTGTGAAATAATTACCCGTATTACCGGAATAATTTTGCTGAAATCTTAAGGCAGGATGTCGCGCTGAGAGCGCCATTTATAATCCAAAGTAACGAGCTCGTCTCGCCCCTATTAACCGAAGCTGATACTTTCTCTCCTTTATTCAGTTAATGTAGGGCATACTTTTTAAAACTTTATAACATATAGACAGCCTTCATTTTAAGTTTTCGTTCCTGTTTCACTCTAAACTTATCAAAACTTTGTATATTTCGAAGGCTTTATTAAATATATTTTTTTATACTACTTTGCGACGAGTCGAGCAAGACGTTCACCTGATGGTAAGTGATACGCTTGCCCATGACAACGTGGCGCTAGTTGAGATGGTACACACTGCACCACATTGCGCTCGTCGCCTTGAGACAAGGTGTTAAGTCTCGTTACCCCAGTAATTACACTAGCTACAGCGCGCTTCAAACCGGAACACAGTAATGTTTGCACATTACTATTTAACGGTTGAAACAGGAGCTGCGGTGGTACCCATCCAGACGGTCGCCGGTAACAGAGACCTACCACCTGGCCAATAAGATCCTCACGAGACGGGAGCTGATGGAAAAAGAAAACTTGTATTGCAAAGGATATCTTATATGTAATACGAAGGTCGCCGATTCTATTCCGTGGCCATATTAATAACAGAGTTTAAAAGGCAATAAACAGCACCGAAATTGCGCTTATTGCTTTGTAACATGTACACACATAGTCAGATCACATTCATAAATGTGTCAAATCCCTATGAAATTTTACGTTAAAGAAAAATCAATGATTTAACAAACTTTAATTTTTAATATGTATTATCATTTTCATTTCGCGTAATTTTGTATCCACTTAACGCTGATACAGTCTTGTTAAATTTTCGCGGTAAGCTCGATAGTGAAACAGCTGAGTGTTTCAATTATAACGTTCCATAACGAGCCTCACTCAACTCCCTTTTAACAAAAATATTTAATGGCCGTTATATTTTACGCCGACACCCCATTTTATTATCAAGACAAAATCTGCTTTATGATATTAATTTGCCGAGTCTCTCCTCCTTGTAATATGATGAAAATTATTTAACAATTCTGTTGAGAAAATTTAGTTTTATCTTTAATAATATCTAACGAACATTTTTCTTAAAAATACAACGAGCTCACACCTGACCTCAATTTCAAATGATGTTACATAATGAGGCGATGGTGTAGCTTCTCCTTTATCCAAATTTTAATTTTACGAAACTTCAATTTAAAGATGGTATTCAATGACGATTTGATTTTGATGTGAGAAATAATTTTAAGGTTTACACGATCACTAAACTCAATTAAACGTTAAAGTAAGTTTGAAGCCTTTCGTAAACTTAGATGTAAAAATAACACTCGCACAATCAGAGATCTATCCTATTTAAATATTGTATCGCTTAGTAAAGATTTGATGAGTACATTAAACATAAATTTTCATTAAAGTTATTACTATTTACTATTATTTTGTTAAGTACACCATTTGTTAAATTTTCAGCTGTAATTGTTAAATTATTTTCAAGATTAAGAAGTAATTTTAGAAGGTTTTCTAAAGGATGATAAAAAGATAATGAAAAAGAATGAACATAAATTATTATCGGGAGAGTAATCAGTCATTCTTCTTTAACAGCCTTAAGGTTGATTTTTATTTTTCACTGTACTTCTAAATATGCTCTTCAATGAAACAAAAATGACCAAAATCTGATTGCGAAGACTGGTTTAATGGTGAAGATTTACTATCCAATCTTCAACAGAAGAGAAGAAAGTTCAATCAGTTGTGAAAAGTACAATGAGGTGCCAGTTGGGATATTTACACAATACTCTATCTCTGTAAGATTTTGTGAATTAGTTACCTCAGTAATTTTTTAACTACTGCTAATTTTAAATCGAAAGGTAATCATCGAACTGCTTACCAGTCTCTTGCAACAGATACTACCACCAAAAATTTTACTTGTGGTAGGTCTCTGATGCTGGAGACCGTCTAAGTAGGTACCACCGCATCTCCTATTTCAGCCGAGGAACAGTAGTGTAAAAACATTACTGTATTCCGGCACAGTTAGCTAGTGAAATTAAGACCTTATTTTTTTTTATACTACTTTGCGACGAGACGAGCAAGACGTTCACTTGGTGGTAGGTGATACGCTTCTCCATGAAAATGTGGTGCTAGTTAAGATGGTACACACTGCACCACATTGCGCCCGTCGCCTTGATAGACGGTGAAGGAAAACATCGTGAGGAAACCTGCATATCTATGCCATTACCATCAGTGGTCAGACTAGTATGTGAAATGGAGAAGGCAATGGCAAACCACTCCATTATAACTGCCAAGAGAGTCGTCGTGTGTTTCCATGAAAACATGATGACCACGACCCTCAGTCATGAGGAAATACGACTTAGAAGAAGAATTAAGAGCTATCCTATAACTACACGACTTCTTGTTCTAGTCTTCTTGATTTATTTTTTGGCGACTTTAAACTATAATATTGCTTTAATCTTGCAGCATTCGTTAATGAACCCCTCCCGACGTTCGGCACTGCTCCTGTGTATTCGGAGAAAATTCCGTGACAATTTCACCGGATTACCACCAACCGGCTTTTATTTGGCTGAGCTTTCGAGAGCTTTAACTGTTACACTGAAGTTTGTTAAGCTCCCCTTTTAAAATTTCTTTAGAAGACACTCTTTTAAATCCATAAAATCGTAGCTTACATAACTTAAACAATTCTTTCGGTATAGATATGAAAATAGATATTTATTTTTGGTTCATAAATGAAGTTATTAACTTAGTGGTCGTAGTCTTCTTCTTCTAAGTCGTATTTCCTCATGACTGAGGGTCGTGGTCATCATGTTTTTATTGAAACACACGACGACTCTCTTGGCAGTTATAATGGAGTGGTTTGCCATTGCCTTCTCCATTCCACATACTAGTCTGACCACTGATTGTCATGACATAGATATGCAGGTTTCCTCACGATGTTTTCCTTCACCGTCAAAGCACGTGATATTAGTTGGTGTTTTATGCTAACTGCACATAAATTCAAAAATTCATTGGTGCAGGCCGGATTCGAACCCGGTACCTTCGCATTGGAAGGCCGGCGTTCAAACCAGTAGGCTATCACGGCTTCGTCGCTACTAGTGCTACTAGTGCTACTAGTGGTCGTAGTAGTCGGTGTATTAAACAATGCCTTAGTTAATACTAATTAGGGTTGAAAATAATATTCTCTATTGCCACTTTATTTAGTAAATCTTCACAAAGTCACCTGTCAAGTTCCCGACTTTGATTTATGTTTGTGTGCAGGCTGCAGCGGAGCCTGTAGCCTTCAGTTCAGTTGTTTGATATGTTCGCGTCAATTTGGTGCCGTATTACACTGTCATACAAAAGATATTACACTTTTGCTGCAGTGGATATTAAAGTGGAAGTTTTATTTTGTAAATAGTTCGTTAGTACAGTTTATATTTTAAGAATATAAGTCATGAAGATTTGAAAGTTACATATATAATATAGCTCAGTTAATGCTCCCACTGTTGGGACTTCAGGCAATCTTTGACAATGAAGTGTTGTTTGGTAGCTCAGTGGGAAGCGAACCCGCTTTAAGAGATAAATATTTCTGATATACAAAATTCAATTAAAAATCCAAAGTTATTTATTTATTTTGAATATATCGACCCATAACTCAATTATTTTCTTTTCTTTTATTATTCTCTGTTAAAAAATATTATAATAGTTTCTCATTACTCATCTACAGTAAGGTCTTTTTTAATGTCTATAAAAGTAATGTATGTTTTTTTGAGTATAAGAATCTTCAGAAACAAAGATATATTTTTATTAGAATATCGTCTTTCTTTACGTCGGTGGAAAATTTAAAATGATGATCAAAGTATAAGATGTTAAATGATGTATTTCAAAGTGTAGCTCGCTGTGTACTGCATAATAAAGTTTTGAAATTAATCTTATTAAGAGCAACAAAGTGAAGGAAGCGAGCGCGTTACACGAACGAACGGGTTCATAGTTCACTTTGTACGAGCCACTCCACCGTCTTACAAAAATGTACTCGCGCTTTCAACGGATTAATTCCTCTGCAGGGAATGAAAACTGAAATTATTTTATACTGGAAAACGGCTGATGTTTATATTCATCTCATTTAAATTATTGCTGCTACCAGAGAACACTTGAAGCGAGAATATTATCAATTCAACACTTGACGGTTTCAGAAATGTCAATTGAAAAGAAGTCAAATATTTTAATAAATCAAAGCAAAAATAAATTTAAAGCCTTTTTATAATTACATAAAACATGGCTTGATTACGATTCCACATATCGATAAACAAAGAAGCAGTCTTAGTAATAAAGCACACTGAAAAGAAGCCTATACATTCTTCTCTTAAACGTCATACTAGATAAGATGTACTGTTGCTACTTACTACTATTATCTTTCCTCATAACAAATTAGGACTACTATGACATGTTGAAACGGGGCGTAATAATAATTAAGTCCGCCTTAATCAACTCGAAGGAAAATCCTTCAGATGAATACCGGAGAGTTTAAATTTTCACCGAGATGATCATAATTCAAAATACCGCGTGAAAATTTCGCAACTTAGCAACATGTAAACAGGCTAATAAAGGACGAACTTTTGTAAATTTAGTCGGCAACCTTCAGTCTCTAGAGATCACCGTTTTAACATTTTATCATGCTGCGTTGTGGGCAAAAAGTTATGAATATTCATTCTATGATTAAACATAGTTGTGTAGAAAAATATGATTATTTTTTAGTATTTAAAAAAGACAAGTTATAACAACAATACGCCGCAGAGCCGCGATTGCCTAGTGGTTTGAACGCCGGCCTTCCAATGCGAATGTACCGGGTTCGAATCCGGCCTGCACCAATGAATTTTTCAATTTATGTGCAGTTAGCATAAATCACCAACTAATATCACGCGCTTTGACGGTGAAGGAAAACATCGTGAGGAAACATATCTACGTCATGACCATCAGTGGTCAGACTAGTATGTGAAATGGAGAAGGCAATGGCAAACCACTCCATTATAACTACCAAGAAAGTCGTCGTTTGTTTCAATAAAAACATGATGACCACGACCCTCAGTCATAAGGAAATACGACTTGAAGAATAACAACAATAGTTTAACTCTCTTCGTGCTTATCTGGTTACTACTCGATGTGGTCTACTGGTGGTACGTAAGGTATTGATCTATCGGCGGAAGCTTTAGTACAGTAGATGGTGTCTGTCTGCTGATTATGATGATTCCAAATCTGCCGTTTATACAGCATTGCTGTGTTCCCATTGTGAAAATAAAACAGCTTTTAGTAAACAAGTTAATATTTTGATGTACTGAATATTACATTTTTGTATATTTAAGGTAACTTAAGTTGAGAAAACAATTCTTTTCTCTCGTCAGACGTTACTCAGTCTTTATACAAACGCCATGCTTAATTTAACCCCTGGCCCACGCGCTGACAACTGTTTCGTATACAATTAATATGCCGGCAACATATTAATTAGTCGTTTCACGGGTTGCCGTGGTAACGTCGCTAATTAACCACTAGTTTACCGTGAAAACTCTGAAATTAATTTCACAAATTTCCGAGAATATTTACTAAAATAACAATGTAACGTTTAAAGTAGATATTGACTATAGAAACTTTTGTTATACTTTGTTTGGTTAAAATTTCTGTTATTTCTGCAAACAAATAGTATTTTTTTTTAAAATTACAGAATGATTGGGATTTTAGATTCAATTTAGTTAAATCTTCATAATTTCATTATCCTGTCGTTGTCAAGTCTTGAAGAAGAAAAGGTTTTGCCACTTTATTTTCTTGACGACTTGAACTAACGAAAACATATTATACAGTTACAACACGTATCTACTTTATGTTTATACTTTCGGACGAAATTTAAAATTGCACTCTAAGAGTGAAATAAGGAACGTGGTCCGAATCGTAAAACAATTTTATTACACCACTCAATAGTAGATGCGGCTGTATGAGCATATTCCTTTTTCTTTTACAAACATGATCTCTTTTTACTTCGCACATCGTAACAGTATAATACAAATGAAATATATTGTAACAAAAAAAGAAGAGGCTGTATTTTCTTTATCCAACCGATTTTTCGTTAAAAAAAATCCTCCAAATTGTGTTAAAAATTAACCGTTTTACATCAACAACTAAACTTTTTTATTAATGCAGCTAAGTCTGAGTTGGAGTTAAACAAAGTACCAAATATTTCATTTGATTATTACTCTAAAGCATCAACGTAAATTTTGATAAGTATATTATAGATATAGATCTACAGATCTAGATGATCATAATTGAGATTCACTATAGATCTAGATTTAGTTATCACAGTGGCGTACCTAGAGAGGAGCGGCGGGAGCGGTCCGCACCGGGCGGCACTTACCTTGGGGCGGCATTTTTTATATTTACTTATAGTTGTAAAAAGTAACTTATTCATTTCACATTTATTTTCTTTCTTGAATAATAAATGATTATTATAAGTTTAATATTTGATTTATATAAATTATGATTAACTATATGATTTTGAATAAAATTTTAAAATTTTGCCTAATGGCGAAATACTCTTAAGATCGTGGATGGTATATTCACCATCGAAGAAAAGTATTTATTGTTTCTGCTGCAAACTGTTTGATAATCTTTGTCAAGCAGGTTTTAATACGGAAAATGGTTTTTAACAAGAAATTACAAATAATATAAATTTTGAGAGCATTATACAAGGTTTTTCTAATATGAAAGCTAGAAGAGTAGATATTATATAAATACTAGCTGACCCGACAGACTTCGTTCTGTCAAAAGAATTGGAATGTGGCAGTTTTTTGTTCTTACCTATTTTATAGCCAGCGCAAAAAAATCTGGACTGAACCGTCACTCTGGTGATAGGGCGGTGTGTGGGGTTCAGCTCTATATATGTTCATCTAATAACTAATATTTAAATATTAGTGGGTTCCAGAAGAGTGGCCAAAGTTATAATTATAGTACATAAATTATATTTACTATTATTATTTTATTAGGAACAAATAACTGTCACATTCCAAATCTTTTTGACAGAATGTAGTCTATCAAGTCCGCCAGGTGGTAACGCGGATTGTGCTCGACTGATGTAATGTCGTGAAAACGAATGCATTTTATGTCGCGTGCCGAAACTAAAACAAAAGAAATAATACCGCGAAGCCGACCAAATTGGAAATCAGTAAGAATGATCTTTAGCTCTGACATTTTGTGACTATTTATGTTATTATTTCATTCGTTTTAATTTCGGCTCGCGGCGATCTTCCGACGCGCATACGCACACCATTTTGATAGAATGATTGAATTTGAACTTTGTGCAGCTGTAATAAAGTGCAAATTGACTCTTTAGCGTTACGAACGCACCTACATTGCTTAGACAGCAGTGAAAGCTTGTTATTTAATATGAACTTTTGTTTGTTTTGTTTCTGGTTTCTGGTTTCTGGTTTCCTGGTTTCTGGTTTCTGGTTTACTGGTTTTACTGTTTACTGTTTACTGGTTTACTGGTTTTACTGTTTACTGTTTACTGGTTTACTGGTTTACTGGTTTACTGGTTTCTGGTTTACTGGTTTACTGGTTACTGGTTTACTGGTTTTACTGTTTCTGGTTTACTGTTTACTGGTTTACTGGTTACTGGTTTACTGGTTTACTGGTTTACTGGTTTACTGGTTTACTGGTTACTGGTTTCTGTTTACTGGTTTACTGGTTTACTGGTTTACTGGTTTACTGGTTTACTGGTTTTACTGTTTACTGGTTTACTGGTTACTGGTTTACTGGTTACTGGTTTACGGTTTACTGGTTTCTGGTTTCTGGTTTACTGTTTACTGGTTTTACTGTTTACTGGTTTACGGTTTACTGGTTACTGGTTTACTGGTTTACTGGTTTACTGGTTTACTGGTTACTGGTTTTACTGTTTACTGGTTTACTGGTTATGGTTTACTGGTTACTGGTTTACTGGTTACTGGTTTACTGGTTTACTGGTTTACTGGTTTACTGGTTTTACTGTTTACTGGTTTACTGGTTTACTGGTTTACTGGTTTACTGGTTTACTGGTTTAACTGGTTTACTGGTTTACTGGTTCCTGGTTTCTGGTTTCCTGGTTTCTGGTTTACTGGTTTACTGGTTTCTGGTTTCTGGTTTCTGGTTTCTAGATTTCAGATGTCAGATTTCAATTTTTCATTTTCCATTTTCCCTTTTCCCTTTTCCCTTTTCCCTTTTCCCTTTTCCCTTTTCCCTTTTCCCTTTTCCTTTTCCCTTTTCCTTTTCCCTTTTCCCTTTTCCCTTTTCCTTTTCCCTTTTCCCTTTTCCCTTTTCCCTTTTCCCTTTTCCTTTTCCCTTTTCCCTTTTCCCTTTTCCCTTTTCCCTTTTCCCTTTTCCCTTTTCCCTTTTCCCTTTTCCCTTTTCCCTTTTCCCTTTTCCCTTTTCCCTTTTCCCTTTTCCCTTTTCCCTTTTCCCTTTTCCCTTTTCCTTTTCCCTTTTCCCTTTTCCCTTTTCCCTTTTCTCTTTTCCCTTTTCCCTTTTCCCTTTTCCCTTTTCCCTTTTCCCTTTTCCCTTTTCCATTTTCCATTTTCAATATTCCAACATGCCAACATTCCAACTTCCAACATTCCAACATTCAACATTCCAACATTCAACATTCCAACATTCCAACCTTCCAACATTCCAACATTCCAACATTCCAACATTCCAACATTCCAACTTCCAACATTCCAACTTCCAACATTCCAACATTCCAACATTCCAACATTCCAACATTCCAACATTCCAACATTCAACATTCCAACATTCCAACATTCCAACATCCAACATTCCAACATTCAACATTCCAACATTCCACCATTCCAACATTCCAACATTCCAACTTCCAACATTCCAACTTCCAACATTCCAACATTCCAACATTCCAACATTCAACATTCCAACATTCAACATTCCAACATTCCACATTCCAACATTCCAACATTCCAATATTCCAATATTCCAGTATTCCAATGTTTCAATGTTCCAATATTCCAATATTCCAATATTCCAATAATCCATTTTCCTTTTCCATGTTCCATTTTCCAATAACTGCCTCATTCCAAATCTTTTTAACGGAATGAAGTCTGTTAGGTCCGCCAGACGGTAACGCGGTTTGTGCTGGACTGATGTGATGTCGTGAAAAAGAAACTAAAACAAAATAAATAATACCGCGAAGCCGACCTAATTGAAAATCAGCAGTAATGATCTTTAGCTCTTACATTTTGTGACTATTTATGTTATTATTTCATTCGTTTTAATTTCGGCACGCGGCGTTAGATCCTCCGACGCGCATACGCACACTTTTGAAAGAATGATCTAATTTGAACTTTGAGCAGCTGTAATAAAGTTAAAATTGACTCTTTAGCGTTAGGAACACACCTACATTGCTTAGACAGCAGTGAAAGCTTGTAATTTAATATGAACTTTATGAAATAGCAATAAAGTTCAAATTGACCCTACATTTTAGTTAGAGAACGTTTGTATAGGAAAAAGAAAAGCGCTGTTTTTAGGGGCTTCCCGGCGATTATTCGAATTTTTCTCAAATTGGCCAAATTGGTCCTGGCGTTGTAGAGTGATGCGCTTACCGACACATATTTGTATTATAGATTAATAATAAATTATATTCAATGACATTAGTTATTAATAAATAAATAATAAAGTTGCTTGAGAATATATTTATATGTAGAGGGAGTGACAAAAGGCATAATGTTTGAGAGATAGAGAATTCGTTGTCATCCCCACTCCGTGCTGTGTACTGGTGAGAGGTGACACCGGTACACACGTGGAGGGGATCACTTACCAAGTGATAATATTTTTTTTTTGGAGTTTACAGCCACGCGGTTTGATACGTGGCCATGTACAATTGATGATATCGTGCGAGACAAAAATATTAAAATGTCTATTAAAAAGCAGGGGTTGGTGATAGAAAAGTGAAATTTATGGTTGTATGTAGTTTTTGATGCCACACAATAATAAAATAAAATAGAAAAAAAATCCCAAAAAATAAAAAAAATTTTTTTGGTGTGGACAACCCTGATCACTTAGAGGTTTGAAAAATAGATAGTAACCGATTCTCAGACCTACTGAATATGCACACAAAATTTCATAAGAATCGGTAAAGCCGTTTCGGAGGAGTATGGGAACGAACATTGTGACAAGAGAATTTTATATATTAGATGTTTACGAGTGCATACAAATCTGTCTAAAAAAATTTACTCTATGTATTAATTAATATTGACTAAATAACTTAATAATTTATTTATGTGTGTTAATTTATAAAAACCACTATTTGATTGACTTGTAATAGAAAGGGCGGCAAACTGGAGATCGCCCCGGGCGGCAAAAGTTCTAGGTACGCCACTGAGTTATCATCTTCGGCAGTCCACTGCTGGAGATAAGCCTCTCCCATGGATCATATATATTACTGGTGGAAGGTCTCTGTTGCCGGTACCCATACGGGTAGCATCAGCTTCACCACCCAGCTACCAGCTCCTATTTCTTCCGTCAAACAGTAGTGTGCAAACATTACTAATTCACCAGGTGGTAGGTCTCTGTTGCCGGAGACCGTCTGGGTGGATACCACCGCAGCTCCTATTGCAACCGACAAATAGTGTGCGAACATTACTGTGTTCCGGTTTGAAGGGCGCTGTAGCTAGTGTAATTACTGGGGTAACGAGACTTAATACCTTATGTCTCAAGGCGACGAGCGCAATGTGGTGCAGTGTGTACCATCTTAACTAGCACCACGTTGTCATGGGCAAGCGTATCACTTACCATCAGGTGAACGTCTTGCTCGACTCGTCGCATAGTAGTATAAAAACAAATTACTGTATACTAGGGTAACGAGACAACATCCTTAAGTCTCAATGCGACGAGCGCAATGTGGTGCAGTGTATACCGTCTTAACTAGAGTTAAGTTATGGGCGAGCGTATCACTTACCATCAGGAACGCCTAGAAGAATAAAACAAAATAAAAATATTTATTCTAAAAGAACTTTACATATTAGAAGTATCTTTCATTGTGTAGTGGACGTGTAATTATGATCATAATAAAAAGTAGTGATAAATACAGTAACAACTATATCATAGTAAATTAAACATTCAAAAAAGCTATCTTATGTATTATAGAATAAAATATCTTTTCATTGATAGAAAAGACGCGATTTTTGTTAGAAGATATTATAGTGTAACCGCGAGTGAAATACGTTGTGTAGTGGTATGATTTAGACGGCGATAAACAACAAACACGAGCAAATTGAATTTTCTCGTGTATTCCACTCAGGGTTCTCATCGTAGGCGAAGCTCTCAGATAATTGCGGAGTACTTGATAAAGTACAATGAGCCACGGCGCAGCTTATCGGCGGGCCCGTTTGTTTGATCTTCTCTCTTAGCTCTGCGCGGCAGATTTCACGAGGACATCAGCTAACAGCCGGTTCATTGCTTTAAAATTATCAAATTTAATTATTATAGAACTACCAACCGACCCGGCGAACTTTGTTTTGCCATATAAATTGTTTGTAGTGAATCTTTTGGATGTTAAATGAAAAATAAATAAGTTACTGTAAGTGGGGATGTGGTCTATGACTGTAAAAGGAATTGAGACTTTTTTTTTTATACTACTCTTCGACGAGACGAGCAAGACGTTCACCTGATGGTAAGTGATACGCTTGCCCGTGACAACGTGGTGCTAGTTAAGATGGTACACACTGCGCCACATTGCGCTCGTCGCCTTGAGACATAAGGTGTTAAGTCTCGTTACCCCAGTAATTACTCTAGCTACAGCGCGCTTCAAACCGGAACACAGTAATGTTTACTCACTACTATTTGGAGGTTGAAATAGGAGCTGCAGTGGTACCCACCCAGACGGTCTCCGGCAACAGAGACCTACCACCTGGTAAAGACTATAACGAACTATAAAAATAACACTTACCATTAACTTTTTAAATTCAGTTTACTTTATTAAGTTTGCCTTGGGCTCGTGAGGCTCGTTAAGCACTATTGATTTATATATCTTATCTTAAAGGTTCCAAAACATTCCTCCAAATTTATGGACCAATCATTTTCTGCTGAAGCTGTCCGTCTATGCAATGCCTTACCATTAACAATTAGACAGGCACAGTCACTGCAAGCTTTTAAGTACCTTGTCAGTAAATTCTATCTTTCATTATAAATGTAATAATAAGTTACTTTGAGTATTCATGTATGTGTATATAAGTATATGTTACTACATCTATTCTTATTTATTATATTTCCTAATAAAAACCCGCACCAAATTTACTTCTTACTTTACATATTTTCCATCCAAAGGTTGTCTGGAAGAAATCTCTCATAGTGATAAGACCGCCCATTGTGCATTTATCATATAACAAGCAATGTGATTTGTTAATTTCTGTATCGTTTGGTGTGCAATAAAGTATTTTCTATTCTATTCTATATAACTACTGAGTTAACGATACTAAGGTAATATTAAGTTAACGAGAACTAATCGATTGATAACTGAAAGCTGAATTACATTAATAATATCGATATTAAAAATGGTGGTTGGTGGTAGAAGGTTGAAAATTATAAGGCTTATGTATTATATATATTATGCCAAAACATAAAAAAAATATTGAAAAAGTAAAGTATACGGAGTGGACCACTCTTATTACCAAGGAGTAGGTTTAAAATTAGAGGCTACCCTTATTAGTCAGGGGTTTAAAAAATAGTTTAGGACCTATTCTCAGACTTAACCAATAAATACACATAATAAATTTCATAAAAATTGATACAGCCGTTTCATGAGAGTTTGGTTACAAACACTGTGACACGAGAATTTTATATATATAGATTTAAATATAATCGGAGTAAAATGATATTTTTAAACTATCTGTCTGTTGCATAAATCAAATGGCTTATCTAATTTCTATCTTGTTAGAAACGTCTTATAATAAGCATGTATTTTCTTCTACTGATAGTTTATAACAGTAAAGAAGATTGTGAATAGAGTGGAAGTGGAGATATAGTGCTTTAAAGAGTAGAAACTATTTATCTGAAGGTTTAAGATGAGGCTTTCAGTTAAAAATAAAACGGTCTTCGCTAACCTTTTGTCTAAACTCGGCCGGTTTTAGACAGCTCGAACGTCCCGCGCTAAAGGTTTTATATTGCTCTTAAAACTTCATCCGTACTTCGGAGTGGATGCAACTTTGCCCCCTCTCCTCCCCCTTGCATTAAAGCGGCCGCATTTTACACCGTAACTTAACTTTGTTCTCCATAGTTATCTTATTACAGAAAACTGAAAAATTATTAAAGAATTCCCATACATCATTGTTTATCTTCTATGAACACAAAGAGTAACTGTTTTCATCTACTTCGCTATAGGCGTCTTCTTGACTTCCAGCTAAGAATGAATCTACCTCTTTTTCTTCTACGTTTTTCCATCCATGATGTACTTTATGAAGTCGTAATGTTTTTTTCGGTATCACAACATCTTTCTTTCTTTTTTATTATTTATTCCGCTTGTCTTGGTTACTATTTTACTGGTGGTTGGTCTCTGTTGCCGGAGACCGTCTAAGTACCACCGCAGTGAATATTTCAACCGCCAAACAGTAATGTTTACACATTAGTGTGTTCCGGTTTGAAGGCTGTAAGCTAGTGAAATTACTGGGGTAACGAGACTTAACAACATGTCTAACGACGAGCGCAATGTGGTGTAGTGTATACCATCTTAACTAGTACCACGTTGGTATGGGCAAGCGTATCACTTACCGTCAGGTGAACGTCTCGCACACAAAACGAGTTGTGTAACATTAATGTTACGTTACGGTGTAACTAAAAGCGGACGCGAGCAACGGAATCTCTTTTAGTGCGAAGTTTTTTATCGTTCTTCACTTCTACTCCTAATTCTTACTGAATTTCTTTTATCGAAATAGTTACTGAAACTAAAATTTAGAGGAGTTAAATCTAAGAAATTTAATTAGACAAAGAATGCTGAATAATAGCTGGGATTAATACGATTAAAATTATTTTAAATAATACAAAAGCTCAATATTATTTAATTAAATTTGTTACACTCGTCTTTTTAGTGTAGGTCTCAAGAGAATAACTTTTATTTCGGGAAAAGGAACTGCAGATTCTTTTTTTATAATTTCTTTCTGTTTCCTTCACTGTCTTTTCGTGTGATGGCAGTTCCTAGCAGTGGCAACATAAAGTTATATTAATTGCTTTTAAGTACAGAAAAATATATCAACTTTCTATATATATAACAACTTTAAAACTTTTTTAATGCACCACTGTCTTCTCTTTTTTCTCTTACTATTTATCTCCTATTTTCCAGTGGGTTGTCTGGAAAGATTGCTTTAAGCAATAAGGCCGCCCATTGTACATTGTCATTTTATAAATTTGTATGTTTATTACTTAACTTTGTGTGCAATAAAGAGTATTTATCTTATCTTATTTATCTTAACTTTTTATGTATTAATATATACTTGTTGTCTTTATGATAAAAATGTAGAAGATATCATTGTCATTTAAGACAGTGCCGATACAATTCTTTAACATTATTCTGCCTGTCAGTTTTTTTGTACACTAGGTTTTGGCTTGGTAATGTTTTTTCGTCAGAAAGTTTATATCCAGCTGTGATAAGTTACGAGGTCTACCCAGCCATGAAGATGTCACGGATAAAATTTACAACTGGCCTGCCCGGGCAGAAGTTTTCAACCTCCCCCCCCCCTTCCAAAACAAAACAATCGCTGAATTTGCATGAAAGCCTGTACAAGTCTGGTTATTCAAATTTTTGGAACATTTCCAAGCGGCACCAAATGCAATTTCAATTTAACACCAGCATACCAAGAAATTGATCCATTCATCTTGAAAATTGGATGCGTCGAGCAGTCTGCTAGTGCATCCGGGCATAAATTTCAAACGCGCCATACATACATGCAAACTTTATACATCGGTATAGGTGATGCTGAAATTCAGTGATTTATTAACGCGGGATCATCACCTGATACGCCTGCTCATATGACGATAGAATAATATACATTGTGCTCGACATATTGTTAAATCTTTCGTTGCCCCAATAATGTTACTAGAAGAATTCAGTAATATTGTTAATAAGAATAATATAAAGAAACATACAAACTTTCCTAAACGATTATTATAGAATATTTGCTATTAATCTGTTGATTCAACGTTTATCGAGTGATCTTCACCATCACGACACACATACTTGTAATATAGTTTAACTACATATCCTTTCATGAATGAGTACGCAAAAGATGAAAGGTTCTGTCTTCTTTTTTCGTATTTCGTTTTAAGATGTATGTATTTAATTATTGTATATAGTAGTAAACAAGGAAAAGGATTTTTGGGTATATTCTTTAGTAGTTAGTGAACCTTCTTGACATCAACAAATATGAAATACATCAATGATTTTCCGCTTTTTGTCTATCTCAAAATCAGCAAGGAGAAAAGAGCTAGAATTTACAGATTTAAAAATTTAGGTAATATTAAACATAAGTTGTTATTTAAAAATGATTTTATAATGCTTTTAATATAACAGAGAATGACCTAAGACATTTTCTTTGTACGCCTTTTAGTTTGTTATAAGTTAAGTTTTTGGTTTATATATATAACAAAACGTATAATTACTTTAATGTATTATAGTTATTAACATAATAGTTTATATTGAAATTGTTTAACGTTATAAATATAGACATAACTGAAGTAAGTTATTATTTTATGGCAATGTTCTACTTTACATCTTTGTATTGGTAATAAATTCTTCGTGTGCCAAAATGTATAGACATTTTTATATGTCTGTATGTTTATTGCCTAGGAAGCTATAATACAATATTTTATTACATTACAGACAAATTTAAATATTTCTGAACATACTATATTTGATATTGATTTGTATTAAAGCAAACAACTTTTAAAATAGTGTATTGTAGTCTAGATACGAGACTAGACGTTCACCTGATGGTAAGTAAGCTTGTCTATAACAAGACAGCGCTAGTTAGGATGATATACATTGCCACATTGCTCTCATCGCCTTGAGACATAAGATGTTAAGTCTCGTTACCCCAGTAATTTCACTAGCTTATCCCTTGAAACCGGAACACAGTAATGTTTACACACTACTGTTGTGTACTGTTGTACCAGGTGGTAGGTCTCTGTTGCCGGAGACCGTCTGGATGGGTACCACCGCAGCTCCTATTTCAACCGCCAAATAGTACTGTGCGAACATTATTGTGTTCCGGTTTGAAGCGCGCTGTAGCTAGTGTAATTACTGGGCTAACGAGACTTAACACCTTATGTCTCAAGGCGACGAGCGCAATGTGGTGCAGTGTGTACCATCTTAACTAGCGCCGCGTTGTCATGGGCAAGCGTATCGCTTACCATCAGGTGAACGTCTTGCTCGTCTCGTCGCATAGAACAATAAAAAAAACTACTGTTTGACGGTTGAAATAGGAGCTGCTGTGGTACCTAGATGGTCTCCGGCAACAGAGACTTGACAGAATAGTTCTTGAATTGAGACAGAGATTCAATAGTTTTGTACATACTTCAAGTTAACCATAACCATAAACATAGTACTTGAATGTGAAATATGTAAGTGTAAAATTCCTTATGTTCTATTTAATGTATATAACCATGAACATTTTAATCCGTAGCTTTGAGTATTAATACAGTAAGAGGAGAACGGTTGGATGCATTTCAATGAGACCTTCGATTATATATTCAATTATGTTCGCGAATTAATACTGTGCTGCATGATTAATGTTCGATGGAACAGTTAATTGTAATTCTAGAAACTGATTGATACCTGAAACTTTGTGTTGCCGAGTAACAGTAACACGAATTATTTATGTCAATCAAATAGTATTACAGAACTCATTTCATAGTATATTTCGCAAATTTGATAATTTTGTAAGTCCTGTAACATATGTATGAAAACAATAAATTGATAGTTAAATATTAATAAATATTTATGACCTTACCGTACATTTAAAAAGACAAATACAAATTTCCAGTTGCATCTTCTTTTGGTTCTACACGTCGCCGCTTTAAGACCTGTTTTAAATTGACTAATTATAGTCAAATATTCATAATTACTTTAAATAATGATCATCTGTTAGTAACCTATCTTGTTATATCTGAATCGTTCCGGATAACGGTGGCCATTGGTGCTACAAATAGGTCGTAGCCTCGTCCAATTTGCTACAACGATCTTCTACGGTTTCGTAGCCCTGAAACCTGTTAAAATTGTAGACCTTTTTTCACTGGAGGGGAATCTTCAAAACGTATCCTGGTTCTGAAGGAAAGACTTTACGATGAATATTTCGTTCACCGTACTCAGTATGTTTAATAGGGCGCAGGATCTCCTGCACTATGTTTATGCTCGTCCTTGGGAGGGACACATCCCATCACACTGAATTATGTCATTCACTATGAACTCTCTTGGTGAACTACACTCCCGGACACATCTATCGGCCCACCTAGTGTTTAAAAGTTTTAACGGTGTCTAGCTAAAAATAAATGTTAGGTGGAGCAATAAGTTTCAATGCAGTTTTAAAACTGATTTTTTGATCAACCTTTATGTATGTTTTTTTTTTAATTTTGAATTCAGGATTAAGAAAAGAAAACGAAAATTAGAGTCTGTTTATTGTTTTCAAGGACCCAGGAATGGAGAAAACTTTTTTATTACGCACAAGTTGGATTTTATTTTTTGATGTGTCCGATTATTAGTTCCATAAAAAGGCAAATCTAAACTTAGTGCCAGTTTTGACCAAAAAATATGGATACTCTGCCTGAAATTGCCGCCCAAGCTGTAAAACTTCTCCCGGTCAAATCAATTCGAAATTACAAAAAAAAAAATAAAAAAAAAACATACATAAAGGTTGACCAAAAAATCTGCTTCAAAACTGCATTAAAACTTATTGCTCCACCTGACATTTATATTTAACTAGACACCGTCGAAACTTTAAACACTGGGTGGTGGGCCGATAGATGTGTCCGGGAGTATATTAGGGTCATCACCTTCAAATCACTGTGCTAGGTCTCTGTTGCCGGAGACCGTCTAAGTTGGACCGCTGTTCCTATTTCAGCCGCCAAACAGTAGTATGCAAACATTACTGTGTTCCGGTTTGAAGGATTCTATAAACTAGTTAAATTACAGAGGTAACGAGACTTAACACCTTATGTCTCAAGGCGAGTTATAGTGGGAAAGCGTATCTCTTACCATCAGGTGAACGTCTCCCTTGTCTGAAACTGAAAACTCTATTAGTCACAACAGGAATCGGTTATCCTAGTCCAATACATAATAGTCACCTACATTACCTAAAAAAGTTCATGATTTTTCAAAGATATCAAAGCACATATAAATTTAAACTTAAGTCGTAGTAGCGAGGAAGGCTGGTAAAATTTAAATATCATGTTTAGGTTATAATTGCTCGTAACGAGGTAGAAGCTGCCGTGCTAATGAAATGAAAGGAGACGTACCCTTTATTAGGTTATTAACTACACGCTGAACGACCCCGTTTGTGTTGTTTAATGGCGTAGATGATTTGAATATAGTAATAAATTGTACATTATGTACAAGCATAATATTTACAAGGAACAAAATATATTAAAGAAGAGCTTCAATAGCAATTACTCTTTGACTAATAATTTGTTCGATAAGATAACTGAAAAACGCAACCTTCCTATATAAATATCAAAAGAAAATTGTTACTTGTTGGAAAAATATAAGTTATATTTGAAAATTTATTGATTGACAGTTACATTACTGGTAATATTAAAGTAAGGTCACGATGATTAATATAAACTATTTATCCATACGTATTTCATGCTCTGTTAAATTCTTTGCGTATAATTTTACTGAAAACCTTACTGAAATTTAGTCGAGTGTATTATAAATGTAATTTAATCACAACAGTTTTTTGCGATGTAAATTTTTATGCATTTCAATTGCTTTATATAAAATGCCCTTTTTTGAGACGTCGCGAGGAACTTTGTTGAGGAGCGTTGTTATTCAGAGAAACTTTTCACTCCGAGTAAACAGCAGTCAAGCAACCGTTGATATTATTCACAAGATTGCGCTTTCTATCACTTGAAGCGCTATTGCAGACAAGCACTTCCTGTTTTCACTTAAACTTTAGTATATCAACTTTTAAGCCATTTTCGCTAATCGCTTATGAAATTTATAAATTTGTATCAGATACTATAATAACTAATAGAAATTACTTTAAACTTTTATAAGTATAATAAATAACTTATTAAAGTTCATCTTAAAACTGTACTTTCGTTATAATTTTAACTTTACCTTGACACTCAGACTATTTTTAACTACAATCTTTGCAGTTTTTTATTATTGAAATTTTCTTAACAGTTTTCTTGGGATAAGTTAAATCAAAATACTTTAAATAACAATTTGGTTTATTTATAACAATTATTTTGTTTTTATTCACTCACGTGCGAACATCCGTATGAACATCTTCTTCGACTCCTCCGCCGTTTGATCGGACAAACCATCTATATCGTATACAGTGACGTTTTGTATCGCATTCAAATAATTGATCCACATCAATGTCTGCACGAAGGCTTCGTAATGAGCGAGCCAGTCTTCGTAATTCCTGTAATACTTGTTGTAATCGCGTTCGAATTTCAGAAATAAAGAGCCTGCATCTTTCTCTTCGTATCGCGGCTTCAGTATATACGGATCTATGCGGGCGATGTTTAAATAAACAATAAACAGTGAAAACATTAAAAGGGACATTTCACAGATTAAAATTAGGTTCTTCTAATGCTTTCCTCAATAATTCATCACATGTTAATCGTTTCTAATCACAATTGTAACTGTGGCTTGTGTTGTACCTTTGCACAGTAAAGTCTTGACTACGTTTATTGTTCATTTATTCCGAATGACCTTCCCATTGTTCTTAGCAGCGGAATTTGATTTGTAATTATATAGGAATTTGTTTGCTTGTATCAATAATTCAAATACCTTTTCATTTAATTGATCATTTCTTGTTTTCTATTGAATTTGCAATTACGCCAAAAAAATTGATGATTTATTTTAATCATATAATGGTAAAACAGAATAGATACTGAAACGTAAAATTAGTTAAATAAAACAAGACATAAGTATTGGGTGATGATCAGTTTTGTTAGCACTAAGTGATAAGACGAGCAGGACTTTCACCTGAAATTTACATTTTTGAAATATGCATACTATCTAGAAAATTCTCACCAAGAGATCACTAATAAAATTTGTAAAGTTTCACACTAATAATTAAAATTCCAATCAAATAATTTTTACAATAATCAAAACGTTACCACGTCCTGATGATATTTCTATGTCGGCACCTCACTAATTGACTGGTGTTGTTTCATTGAAGCCATTAAATAATAATCAGATAATCAATTATTCAAGGATGCAGGATAATTGCGCTCATGACAAATGGATTATCGCCGCCTGCGCTGCTGATATTGTGACAATTTATGATCATTTACATTGGTTCGGGCTACATAAACATAAGCATTAGTTATAGAGTCAAATGATCTTATCGGAAGGATTGAATACCGTAAATTTATAATCGATTTAAGAGGATTTTGTGCAGGAAGTTCTTGTGTACTACGAAGCAGTAAAATTAGGAAAGAGGATATCATCATCATCATCCGATAGACACTGCTGGACATATCATTTGAAATGGTTCTGCTCTGCTCGCATCCAGAGACTTCCCGCGAACTTGACCAGATCGTCGGTCTTTCTTCTGTAGGGTCCTTCACACCACATCACAGCCGAGACGAGAATTACTGCCCCATCGGCTGTCCGTCTTTCCAGCAATATGCCATACCCATTGCAACTTGTTAGCTTAGTTACCTTATTTGTTCCAGTTATAAATGTGGAAGTGCAGCAGATTTCCATTCACTGATCAAACCTGGCGTTCTGAGCAGCCTTTGTTCGTCATTGTATATTAAAAGCCATAAATAATGATAGTATAATAACAAAGAGGTTTAAAAGCCAATTACTAAAGAAGGCGTGACAAAGTTTCTATAAGTTTCTCATAATGAATCATTACTTTGTTTCTAATAACATATAAAATTTTTACTGCTATAAGGATTTTCTGTATATTATTTATGTAGGTATTAAGGTATTAATAATATATGAAGGTAGGATACAAGTTAAGTGTGGACTGTGCAGTGCCATCACAAACATTCAATGTTAATTGGCACCAAGTATTGTGTAATTAGAATTAAGAAAAAATTGTAAAAAATTATTACAAATAAAAAAAGGTAACTTACTACAGGCAAAACATATTTTATAGTATTCATTCTCATGCTCCTCAAAATCCTTTTTTCTAAATTAATATCGCAATAAAGTAAAAGGTAATTTCTGACTTTCTCTTCACCATAAAAAGGTATTCACCGGTTAAATGATGAAAAGCAAAAGATTAGTCCCGTGAAGAAAATCCTGTTCATTTCGTTACATAAATGTTGTAGCAAAGATTATTCTAGCTCGAGTGATTTTCCAATTTATCCTCAAAGGTGGATTGTGTGCAAAAGGTAAACTTTACTATCCTTTGTCGGGACATTTCGTTTACGACGTAATTTTAGATCATATACAATTTATTATAATTCAATGTAATAATTTCGTTCTTGATTAAGTTTACAACTTTCTCTCGCAACATACGTATTATAAATGTGTCTGTGAAAGGTTATATTCAAAGTCATTATGTAAGTTATATATAAACAAGTTTAAGTTCACTGTCGAATATGAGCGTGAAATTTTATTTCAATCTTAGCAGATAGCAGCGAGTTTATATCATTACGCTAATTTAATTGGCACGTTACTTAGCAACTACTTATAACGAGATTATTAGCTGTTTGGCTGACTGGACAAATAAGTTATTAGGTAGATAAGAGAGCTAAAAATAGCTTTTGCTTTTAGCTCGTTACAAATAAGTAAGAACATACAATAAGAAACGTAGAAGCGTTTTTTTTGTTTAACACATTAGAAAGCTGTCTTATACGAAAGCGTCTAGAAAACTAGATTTTGTAACAATTCAGCTGTAAGACAATACAATACTGTGTTTCAGTTACACTATACCTAGATATTACTGTAGTAATTTACCATTTTATGCTTGTATCTTATGTCTATCACGCTGCTGTGTAAATATTCTTATAAGAGTTATAAAATCCGCAAATGCGAAACACTTCTTAAACCGATCCCGTTATTGAGGGACCGTGACAAATTTATCACGGGCTAATAAGGTGCTCTTGTTTATTTAAACGATGAAATTCACAAAACTTTCAGCTGATGATAAATAAGACTATAACAAGTTGTTTTATTTACGCAGCATCACTTACACAACTTAATATGCGTAGTCATGTTATCTAAGTAGCTACAACGACATCCAAACAGAATAACAGTGATTATTGTATATTATAGTTTGTAGGCTGATATAGGCGCTGTGGTGGTGATTACTTAGACGACCTCCTGTAACTTGAGAAAATATTGTAAAGTTTGCACCAACTAAAATCTCTTTAGTTAGTTATTCTCAGCGCGTCAGTGGGGCCTCTGGATCTCCTACAAAATGTTGTAGTGGGATTAGTACTACTATACTAATCTATCTCTATAATCTAAATAATCTATCTAATCTATAATCTCTATACTTATCTTCCCCAACACTATTCTTGTGGTACGACTAATAATAAACCACTTCGTGGTAAAAGTTCGAGTTCGCTTAATAAGCAATGAGCCCTACTTTTAAAGTTCACGAATTCTAAAGCCCTTTTAGTTGGCTTCTAAAACAGGCAGAGGTTTAGTCTTTTTCTTAATTGCCTTAGACTAAACAGAAGCTGTTTAGTCTAGTCAGGATAGAGTCTAGGCGATGTGGCGAACACGACGTTCACTTGATGGTAAGTTATGCGCTTGCCCACATCACATTGCCCTCGTAAGTCTCGTTAGCCTGTGCCAACTAGTGAAATTACAGTAATTTCAATAGTTTCGATTTACATTTATGTACGATTTGTATAGTTGATGTACGCTGACTTGACTCGTCATCCAATCACCGCAGACGTCACTGTTTGCTCTCCACTTAAGCAGTTGTATAACGACGCTTTTGATTGGACGCCGTGTTGCCACGCTCTGAATACGTTCCACTGTGACCGGGCTCGGCACGGTGGTGTACACTGAAATTAATTTTATTAGCATCCTCCACACAGTGCATTGTTTAACAGGAACCATCTCTACGAACAAGATTTTAGAGCGATGTTAATTATTCGTTAATTTTCATTGCTAGCGGTAACCATTGAAGGTACATATCTTAGGAAATTATTAAGTTCCTTGTAGATAGACTTTCTTCGAACTCGCCTGAAAAACTATCAACAACTATATTCATAATTCCATTTTTCTTCTAAGTCGTATTTTCTCATTAATGAGGATAGTGGTCATCATGTGTGATGAAACACGCGACGATTTACTTGGCTGTTATAATGGAGCGGTGTTGCCATTGCCTTCTCCATTTCACATACTAGTCCAAGCACAGATGGTTATGACATAGATATGCAGGTTTCCTCACAAATTTTTCCTTCACCGTCAAAGCACGTGATATTAGTTGGTGTTACGAGTATATTAACTGCACATAAATTGAAAAATTCATCAGTGCAGGCCATATTCGAACCCGGAACATCCGGAGTGGAAAGCCGGCGTTCAGACCACTAGGCTATCACGGCTTGTTCCTGCATACGATTGCTGGTATATTTTGGGTTAGAACGCTGTATCATTTAAGGCTTTATTGTTACTGAAGTATTGCAGTTGTTAGCCTGTTGTCAAAAAAATCATCTTTTAGTTTCTTTAATGACCACTGTCTTTAAGGTTCATCGATAGCAATAGTAATAAACATTGAATTTACTGCTAGTAGGTCTCTGTTGTTGGAGACAGTCTAGGTAGGTACCACCGTAGCTCCTATTTTAACCGCCAAACAGTAGTATGCAAACATTACTGTGTTCCGATTTGAAGGGCGGTGTACTTAGTGAAATTACAGGGGTAACGAGACTTAACAACTTATGTCTAACGACGGGCGTAATGTAGTGCAGTGTATACCATCTTAACTAGCGTCATGATATAGGCAAGCATATCACTTAACAGCTGAACGTCTAGATCGTCAGGACAAGTTGGATAATAAAAGAAACTTCTATTTTATTAGCCGGTATAACAACAACCGGAAGTGCTCCATTAGATTGTCGCCAGTGGCAAATGATACGACAGACATGATATATGAAATATTCATATATCATGTCTGTCGTATAACACAATATTCTTTGACACTATTGAGTTAACACCTGTGTGAATTTGCTCTGTAATAAAAAAAATAAAAACAAAAGTCTGTGGCTATTTCTCAATTGTCAGTATTGCGCAAAGTGCTAAGTTATCGATATTGTGTTGATCTACTTCTTCGAATTACAGTAACAGTGAGTGATTGGAGAGGATAAAACTTTTCGTAAATAAAAACCTCAGATCTCATGAGGGTGGGTGAATAACAAGTGTCGTCTCACGCGCTACAAGCGATTATCACAGTTGTGGGGAGTGCGAAAGTGTCAATTCGGCGTGCAACGCTGTCCACTGAGTTACGCATTCACGCCAAAGATAACAAAGCGAAGACGGCGCGTCTCACTGCATCTTTTATGCATCGCCTCTAGGAGGCAGTACGTAAGTACATTTCACAAACATGGACAATAACTCAAACTGGGGGTGTTGCAACAGCGAGAAAGTAAATATTGAAGGTGAAAAAAATCATATAAAATGTGCGGATTGTGGAAAGTCATATCATCACTCTTGTTTGTCACAAAAGTCTTCTCCTAATACAACTGGTAAAAATAAGGCATGGATCTGTCCATCATGCCTTAATGTGCGTGCCTTGCGTAACGTGTCGACACAGAGGGGTAGCAAGAGACCCGCTACTCGGACTTTCTCTCCGACATCATTCTTAAGCAACAAAGACGAGATCCGACATCTAATACAAGAAATTATAAAATCTGAATTTGGCGAGATGTTAACACAGTTTAAAGAGAGCATGACCACTACAATAAACAAAGAATTAGAACCAGTTAGAGAAGAAATAAAAGATATTATTAAATCGATGTCCTTCATTAACGATAAATTCGAGGAATTCGAAATAAAACAACAAAAGTGTGATGAAATTATTTCAAAATTACAGTCAGAAAATATGGAATTAAAAAATGCGATGGGACTTCTCCAAGTGCAAATCAATAAAATAGAGCAGCAGTCGCGATCCAATAATGTAGAAGTGCAATGTATGCCGGAGAATAAAAATGAGAACTTGTATAATATCATTTCACAATTAGCGAGAACAGTGCAGTGTGATCTGATTGAAAAGGATGTACTCTATTGTTCTCGCATTGCTAAATCCAATCCTTCTAACAAACGCCCAAGATCCATAATTGTTCAGTTGGCTTCGCCACGGATACGTGATCAGCTAATTGCATCGGTCACTAAATTTAATCATGAGAACTCCCATAACAAACTCAACACATCACATTTTGGTTTCACTGGACAAAAATCTCCGGTGTACATAGTAGAACACCTTTCGCCTAGTAATAAATCTCTCCATGCAGCGGCCAGGATTAAAGCCAAGGAAATGGAATACAAATATGTATGGGTCAGGAATGGAAGAATATTTGTTAGAAAAACAGATGGAGCAGAGTACAAACTTATTAAAAATATGGACTGCCTCACTAAAATTATTTAGCGTCAATTTTTCACTTCCAATATATTTTTTTTGTACTGGATCATGTTATTGTATTCATTATTATCTTTACAATTCAATAATTTAAAAATCTATTATCAAAATTGCAGAGGTTTGAGAACAAAGACAAATGATTTTTACTGTAATCTTGCATGTGTGGATTATGATGTCATAATATTGACTGAAACTTGGTTAAATAATAATGTACTGAGCAGTGAGCTGTTTGATGACCGATATGTGGTTTACAGGAGAGATAGGGAGACAACTGGGTTCCAGAGCAATAAAGATGGTGGTGGAGTTTTAATCGCTATCTCCTCACGAATTAATTCCAAATGCATTGATTCCTGGCAGAGTAAATGTGAAGACCTATGGGTCACGATCGATACCTCCACCGGAACCTCGTCACCTCAGATAGCTCTCTGTGCAGTTTACCTTCCTCCACCTGTATCTCGCTCAGCAATTAATCATTTTATAAATAACTGTAACATTGTTTTTGAGACATCAGATGTGCCCGTTTGTATTGTAGGTGACTTTAATTTGTCTGTTGTAAATTGGGAGGAAGGAGTGAATTGCAATATCTTACCTCAAACATGTCAAGACTTACTAGATTTTGTTGATGTTAATAAACTTAGCCAACACAATAGTATTAAGAACTGTTCGGGACGCATTTTGGACTTAGTGTTATCAACAACTTCACTATGTACGGTGATTGAATCTAGTTGTTCGTTAATTAATATTGATAAATTGCACCCGCCTTTGGATATCTTCTTTTCGCTGACCGAAGGATCAAATCTTCCCTATAACAAATTTAACTTAAGACCCAATTACTATAAAGCAGATTATGAGCAAATTAAAGAGTATTTAAATGATTTAGATTGGCATCAGCTTTTTAAGGGAAACAGTGATGTGGATGGTATGTTGGATGTGTTCTATGGGGTTTTGAATGCGGCAATTGATAAGAATGTGCCTAGTCGTAAGCCAACAGGGACTCAACAACCTCCATGGTTTAACAAAGAATTAGAACCAGTTAGAGAAGAAATAAAAGATATTATTAAATCGATGTCCTTCATTAACGATAAATTCGAGGAATTCGAAATAAAACAACAAAAGTGTGATGAAATTATTTCAAAATTACAGTCAGAAAATATGGAATTAAAAAATGCGATGGGACTTCTCCAAGTGCAAATCAATAAAATAGAGCAGCAGTCGCGATCCAATAATGTAGAAGTGCAATGTATGCCGGAGAATAAAAATGAGAACTTGTATAATATCATTTCACAATTAGCGAGAACAGTGCAGTGTGATCTGATTGAAAAGGATGTACTCTATTGTTCTCGCATTGCTAAATCCACCGGAACCTCGTCACCTCGGATAGCTCTCTGTGCAGTTTACCTTCCTCCACCTGTATCTCGCTCAGCAATTAATCATTTTATAAATAACTGTAACATTGTTTTTGAGACATCAGATGTGCCCGTTTGTATTGTAGGTGACTTTAATTTGTCTGTTGTAAATTGGGAGGAAGGAGTGAATTGCAATATCTTACCTCAAACATGTCAAGACTTACTAGATTTTGTTGATGTTAATAAACTTAGCCAACACAATAGTATTAAGAACTGTTCGGGACGCATTTTGGACTTAGTGTTATCAACAACTTCACTATGTACGGTGATTGAATCTAGTTGTTCGTTAATTAATATTGATAAATTGCACCCGCCTTTGGATATCTTCTTTTCGCTGACCGAAGGATCAAATCTTCCCTATAACAAATTTAACTTAAGACCCAATTACTATAAAGCAGATTATGAGCAAATTAAAGAGTATTTAAATGATTTAGATTGGCATCAGCTTTTTAAGGGAAACAGTGATGTGGATGGTATGTTGGATGTGTTCTATGGGGTTTTGAATGCGGCAATTGATAAGAATGTGCCTAGTCGTAAGCCAACAGGGACTCAACAACCTCCATGGTTTAACAAAGAATTAAAACGTTGTTTAAAAGAAAAGAATAAGTTGCGTTTGCGCCTAAAAACATACAAAAACCCTAGAGATAAATTGGAACTCAAATTAGTGACAAAACGATGTCAAAGTCTGTCAAGAAGCTTGTACAACACCTACATAGAAAATATACAAAAGAATATAAAAACGAACCCTAAATTGTTTTGGAATTACATAAAAACTAAACGTGGTGGATCAAGCACCTATCCTTTGACTATGACCGATGGAGAAACGGTTTCGTCTGAAGGACAAACAATATGCAATCTCTTTGCGAATCATTTCTCCTCTACTCACAACATTGCCCACAATGAATCGGAAGTCGAGTTTGAATCTGTCTTATTGCACTCTTTATTGGCCAGCAGCCAATATTTGACCGTTCCTGTTTTAGAGGTGGATTGTATACTCAAGAAGCTACAATCCGTGAACATTAATAAGGGAGCTGGTCCCGATGGAATCCCGCCTTTGTTTATTCATGCTTGTGCACCTGCATTGGCGTACCCTCTACAAATTATTTACAACACATCTCTAGCCACAGGAACTTTCCCACAAATGTGGAAAAAAGCTAAAGTAGTTCCAGTGCACAAGTCAGATAAAAAGGACATCATTTCCAATTACAGACCAATATCAATTCTGTCCTCGTTCGCAAAGATCTTCGAATCGCTAATCTGTCCATATATGCAGCGTCACTTAAGTTTGTATCTCAGCGAGCACCAACACGGTTTTGTCGCTTCAAGGTCTACTAGCACAAACTTATTGACCTTCACAGAATCCCTTATTCAAGCAGTTGATGCAGGCGATCAATATGATGTTATATATACAGATTTTAGCAAAGCTTTCGATAGAATCTGTCATTCCATTTTATTAAAAAAACTCGCAGCATGTGGGATCGCCGGGAATTTATTAAGGTGGCTCAAGTCTTACTTAATGGGTCGAGAATTTTATGTTGTGCTAAATGGTCATAAATCCGAAATCAAATGCGTTACATCCGGAGTTCCACAGGGCTCTCACTTAGGTCCAATATTATTTAATTTCTTTATTAATGATCTTCCTCTTTGGTTTAATTTCTCTGAATGCTACTTGTACGCGGACGACTTGAAAATTGCTAGAAGAATTAGATCACCAGAGGATACACAGTACTTGCAAAATGATCTTAATCAACTTGTAGAATGGTGTAAAGTTAATTTAATGGATTTAAATTTTAAAAAATGCTACCACATGAAGTTCTCTAGGAAATTTAAATACGTAATTTCAGACTATTACCTCGACAGCAGTATTATACGCGAGGTGGAAACATTTAAGGACCTGGGAGTAATATTCGATAAAAAAATTACCTTTATTCCACATATTGAATACACTATAAAGAAAGCAAATAAGATGCTAGGGTTCGTATTAAGAAATACCAAGGTATTCAAAAGGTGTGACACGAAGATCATGCTATACAACTGCTTAGTACGGAGCATCGTGGAATACTGTAGTGTAGTTTGGCGGCCACATTTCGCATCACATACACTACGACTAGAACGAGTCCAGAAGCGATTCCTGTGGCATCTGGCATACTCTAAAGGACAAAGCAAGCAACTTACTTCTTACAATAGTCGTCTGCAATACTTTAGGATGCACAGTCTAACAAGTCGTAATAACCTCACTGATGCTCTATTTCTTTATAAATTAATAAGAAACAAAATCGATTGCCCTAATTTATTGGCCCAAATAAAATTTACAGTTCCCTTTCGCTACCCTAGAAATAAAATTTCACCTCTCCGTCCTCCTTTCCGTAGAACTGTCCTAGGCGCAAATTCACCAATACCAAGAATGTGTAGGATTATAAATAATTGTAGTGATGTGGTGGATTTGCACTTCGACAGTGTGGGCAAGTTTTGTAAACAAATTTTAGAAACATTTGTTCCAAAATTAAATTAAGTTCAGGATTTAGCACGTCCCGGCTTTATAGTTTGATTTTTCATTGTTTTTTTTATTTTTAACTTTCATTTTGTTATACTTTCTTTTTTTTTTTTTTTTTATTGTTGTGCATGTGGAACTAGCCTGTAAGAGAGTGTTGCGCCTATGCAATTGGATTTTGCATGTGTATGTTTTAAATTTGTTTTAGGTGTAACAATCGTTGGCTGGTCATATTAAAAAAATAAAATAAAAAAAAATAAAATAGGTCATCGCAGGCTGTATTTGTCGACAATGTGACGCGGCGTCAGAAATATATTGCTCGTGTCTAACAACATCGATAAGTTACGCAGCGTTGATATATGAAACTAATGTAACTTGCCGTGACTTATCTTTTACTATACACTGTACATGCGAGTTTAGTTATCGTATATTACTTTCCTTTAAAGATGTACTTAATCTATTTTTTTTATTCGATCGCTTTTGCGAATATTTCTTAAGTTTAAAGAAAGTGTTTCTGAGCTAATGCGCGTTAAGATCTCTGGACTACAGTAGTTTGCAAGACCATCTTTCCAAGGTTTTTTTATTCTACAAGTGTGATGGTGATGGTAAGTGATTCGCTTGCCCATAACGTGGCGCTGTTTAAGATTGTATACACTGCACCACATTGCGCTCGTCATTAGACATAAGTTGTTAAGTCTCGTTACCCTAGTAATTTCATTAGCTTACAGCGCCCTTCAAACCGGAACACAATAATGTTTACACACAACTGTTTGGCAGTTAAAATAGGAGCTGCGGTGGTACCTACTTAGACTGTCTCCAACAACAGAGACCTACTAGCAGTAAATTCAATGTTTATTACTATTGCTATCGATGAATCTCAAAGACAGTGGTCTTAAATAAAACTAAAAGGTGATTTTTTTGACAATTGGCTAACAACTGCAATATCACTTGTATTTAATTGACAATAAGGCCTTAAATGGTGCAGCGTTAATTACGTTTAACGTAGCGTTTAATTACCAGGTGGTAGGTCTCTGTTGCCGGAGACCGTCTGCATGGGTACCACCGCAGCTCCTATTTCAACCGCCAAATAGTAGTGTGCAAACATTACTGTGTTCCGGTTTGAAGGGCGCTGTAGCTAGTGTAATTACTGGGGTAACGAGACTTAACACCTTATGTCTCAAGGCGACGAGCGCAATGTGGTGCAGTGTGTACCATCTTAACTAGCACCACATTGTCATGGGCAAGCGTATCACTTACCATCAGGTGAACGTCTTGCTCGTCTCGTCGCAAAGAAGTTTAAAAAAAAAAAAAAGCGTTCTGACCCAAAATATTTCAGCAATCGTATGCAGGAATAAGCCGTGATAGCCTAGAGGTTTGACCGCCTGCCTTCCACTCCGGAGGTACCGGGTTCGACTCCGGTCTGCGCCGATGAAATTTTTTCAATTTATAGTACATGATATAACATATTTTTTTTTTTGTAATTTCGAATTGATTTGGCCGGCAGAAGTTTTACAGCTTGGACGACAATTTCAGGCAGAGTATTTATATTTTTTGGTCAAAACTGGCTTTGAGTTTAGATTTGCCTTTTTATGGAACCAATAATCGGAAACATCAAAAAAGAAATCCAACTTGTGCGAAATAAAAAAGTTTTCTCCATTCCTGGATCGTTGAAAACAATGAACAGACTAGAATTTTCGTTTTTTTTTCATAATGCTGAATTCAAAATTAAAAAAAAAAAACATACATAAAGGTTGACCAAAAAATCGGCTTTAAAACTGCATTAAAACTTATTGCTCCACCTAACATTTATTTTTAGCTAGGCACCGTTAAAACTTTCAAACACTAGGTGGGCCGATAGATGTGTCCGGGAGTGTATGTTAACTGGTATATAATTATTTATGGTATTTTTGCTTGGTCGATTAAAAAAGTGGGTTCTGTGCGAAGTTATTTTCGATAACGGTGCGATGCGGCCGTTGTCCGTTAATTTCATTTATCAACGAGACCCCGCACTGTGTGAGTGCGATTGAACGAGCCATTTAACTGGAGTGACCCCTCGGAATGGAGCCCGGACGGTACGTTAGGTTACACCAGTTAGTGCCAGCTGATTGGTCACCACACTCGCCGTTCAACTTAACGGTCAACTTTAAAACAAATATTGTAAATTCAATCTTAGCCACGGGTTATTATACTCGTTTGTAGTAAATGTCATAATAGTTAAGTCAGCAATTTTTTTCTAAATCCAGTTTGGCTCATGCTTTCTTGTAAGTACTTGTAAAAGATATTGTCCTTGTTTCACTACTCTTCCTACGTCAGTTTGTATGTAATAATTGTTATTCTTATTCGAAGAGACGAGCGAGACGTTCACCTGATGGTAAGCGATACGCTTGCCCATAACAACGCGGAGTTAGGATAGACACTGCACCACATTGCGCTCGTATCATTAGACATAAGCTGTTAAGTCTCGTTACACCAGTAATTTCACTAGCTACAGCGCCCTTCAAACCGGAACACAGTAATGTTTACACACAACTGTTTGGCAGTTAAAGTAGGAGCTGCGGTGGTATCTACCTAGACTGTCTCCAACAACAGAGACCTACTAGCAGTAAATTCAATGTTTATTACTATTGCTATCGATGAATCTCAAAGACAGTGGTCTTAAATAAAACTAAAAGGTGATTTTTTTGACAATTGGCTAACAACTGCAATATCACTTGTATTTAATTGACAATAAGGCCTTAAATGGTGCAGCGTTAATTACGTTTAACGTAGCGTTTAATTACCAGGTGGTAGGTCTCTGTTGCCGGAGACCGTCTGCATGGGTACCACCGCAGCTCCTATTTCAACCGCCAAATAGTAGTGTGCAAACATTACTGTGTTCCGGTTTGAAGGGCGCTGTAGCTAGTGTAATTACTGGGGTAACGAGACTTAACACCTTATGTCTCAAGGCGACGAGCGCAATGTGGTGCAGTGTGTACCATCTTAACTAGCACCACATTGTCATGGGCAAGCGTATCACTTACCATCAGGTGAACGTCTTGCTCGTCTCGTCGCAAAGAAGTTTAAAAAAAAAAAAAAGCGTTCTAACCCAAAATATTTCAGCAATCGTATGCAGGAATAAGCCGTGATAGCCTAGAGGTTTGAACGCCCGCCTTCCACTCCGGAGGTACCGGGTTCGACTCCGGTCTGCGCCGATGAATTTTTCAATTTATGTACAGTTAATATAACATATATTTTTTTTATACTACTTTGCGACGAGACGAGCAAGACGTTCACCTGATGGTAAGTGATACGCTTGCCCATAACAACGCGGAGTTAGGATAGACACTGCACCACATTGCGCTCGTCGCCTGAGACATAAGGTGTTAAGTCTCGTTACCCCAGTAATTACACTAGCTACAGCGCCCTTCAAACCGGAACACAGTAATGTTTGCACACTACTATTTGTCGGTTGAAATAGGAGCCGCGGTGGTACCCATCCAGACGGTCTCCGGCAACAGAGACCTACCACCTGGGAAAACATATAGTTATCGCTAGTAATGAAAACTAACGAATAATTCACATTCATCTAAAATCTTGTTCGTAAAAATGGTACCTGTTACAACATCAACAGGCTGATGTGATAACTGTAAAATGTATACACCATCATTTTCTACATGGCGAAACATGGTAACTCATATCGAAAAGTGCTCACTGCAGTATCCGTCGAATCGATTCGTAACCTCATTACATGCTTAAAGGAGCACCTCCAGGCTGGATTCTATTACGGCAGTTAAACGGAATTTTCTTATAAAATACGTTACGGTAATACGACGACGAAATTTTCACTGTAATTTTTACCTACCGACACATTTTCCGATAACGAAACTCTCAGTTTTCATTCTACTAACAGCTTATATCGAGTTACCCTTTAGTAGTCTTCGTGATGATTATTACTGTAGTCGTGTCGTCTAGTAAATTAAATTATTTCTATTTTCACTTTAACTTACATTTTAAAGTGTTGATGTTTCATTAGTTTACATCGCTGTATATTAGGAAAATATAATAGTCTAGTGTCATTTGAAACATTTAAAAACATTGTTCTCTCTATATGTGAGTAGATATAATACTGAAGGTCGTGATACCTTATAATTAATATGTTCTTTATGATGTTCCACCAGTTAATTCTGTTTTTCGCTCTATATATAGGCTTCCTTCAGCTGGTTAGTCCAACATCTCGGGCTACTTTTACGCATCCTTTTACTAATTTTGCCAGTCGAGTGTCTCTAAGTTATTTCCCTGTTTTTTTGACAATATGACCGTAAAGTGTCCGACGAAGATAGACGATTGAAAATAATGTTATGAGTTGACAGTAATTTAAACTGTAATTGACTGCGATGTCCTAATATAGTTATATATTTAAACAGTAATTCAGATTTAATAGCAACAGCATTTGTTCTTCGCACAAAAAATCTGAAATACTTATAAAGCTATAATACAAAATAATTAATTAAAAAAATAAAATGTTTAATTCTTATTTGAAACTTATGTAAATTCCCTAAATAAACAGTAGTGATTTCAAGTCGGCTGGTGTTTCAAGAGTCCATTTACGTTACTTATTTGTGTTGCGGTTACCTAGCAACAATGTGTAAACATTTATAAACTAAGTTTGATAATTAAAACTATTGATTTTGTCTCAATAATGTTGGTTGATGCGGCGAAGTTTGAAAACTTTCACGAGGAGTCCTCCATAAATCCTTGAATTATGCAAAGGAGACCTGCGGCTTTATGCTAATGGATGCGGCTACGTCGGCAATGAGCAATCATTTTTAGTATACCGTGAACTACAGTGTATATATATGTCGGCGAGATCGCTTTGTACAATTATTTATTTGTTAAAATTTCTTTAATTGTGATTTTAAGTTCAATTTGGAGATGACTCGTGTTTTTGTAGTTCTTCCGCGGGTATAAATAGGAAAGTAATTTTTGCGCGGGTATAAACAATAACGCGCCGGCGTTATAAAAACAGTCGCGCTCCGACTGCCGGAGTATACGGACCTGTTAACAAGTCGTTACGTTGTCGGACGTATGTAAAATTAAACAAATATGCGTTTTATTGAATAATGGGGAATCTTAAAAACGTTGTTAGTAGTAGTATCAACGTTAGCACCGTATTATAATTATAATAATGATAATAGAATTTGGAGACTGAATAAAGTATACGTACTTCCTATAGTCCTTTCCACAACAGGTGTTGTTCCACATCATCTCCTCCGCAGCCTCAAGTTGATAGACCTGAAAGAGACTCTCTACATAACCCTCCTAAAAGCCGTAATTTTAAACACCTGCAGAATCGAGAGAAAGTTCATGCAAATAGAAGAACAATAAACACACTCAACACATGCTGGCTTTGGCTCGTAAATGCTAATACCAGCCACTTTGTAATGTTAATACCAGCCAAAAAGCTGAGAAAAGAATACAGAGAAAAAAAATAATAATTAATATTTGAAACATCTTGACTATAACAAAATTATAAAAAAATATCTTAACTATATTCATGTACAGCTTTTTAATCATTTAAAATTACTACTCAACCTGATTATTTCTTATATTACTCCAGTAATATAATACATTCATTTAAACCAAATTTTAAGTATTTTATCGAGTTTGCATTAATTATTTATAATCCTAACAATTCGCGTGCTTTACAACACTCATAGCCACGAGAGTACTGAGGTTATTATATTATAAATAACAATAACAAATGTTTTAGCTATTCCAAATCTCTTTATATAAATAGTAAAATAAATAAAGATTTTAATTGCAAAATAATCGGAATAGAAAACTATACTGTTTAATATTTATTTAAAGTCACCGCAAAGCAGTAAACTCTGGTTGAAGTTTTATTAATGTATAGCTTTTTGACTCGGTCGCTGCAAAGCTTTATTCTTTGTACTTGTACAGCGAAAATCAAATTAATTTCTCTGTTCCATCTAAGAAGGAAGCATTTAAAAAAGAAGTCGACTTTACAGTTTCATTATAACAGTACAATGCAAGTGAATAACAGCGCAGCTTTGAATACAATTTAACGCTTTATGTAATGCGAAAAATGCAATCTCGTGAACAATGTCTTCAGCCTCTTGAATTCAGCGAGTTCGAGGTGAAAAAGTTTTATTCAGCGGAAGAAATTTTTATAGGTGCTTTAAGAAAGTTGTCATCTACTTCCATTTTGATAATATGACTACCTATTCAGAGATGATTGAAGTAAATATAAGCCGGATATTGTTGAAGTTCATATGTTAAAACATTGACCATATAATACGAGAATTCACTATGTACCATCTTTTCATTTATCATGTTAAAAATATTTATTATGTAGTATATGAAACGAAACGATCGGTGACAACGTTTATGTAGGCAACTCCTATTATATTCCGATTTCTTTTTCGCGTAATAAAGAAACCTATACCTTTATGCAAGGATTTTAAAATTGGGTCAACCGATTAATAAATCTAATAGATTTTTCAGTAGATATATCTAATATAATACTATACAAACATCATGAATACTGTCACAATTTTTAGAGGTCCGTTATAGATTAAAATAAAAGTTAAGCTCCTTGAAAGTAGCTAGCTTAGATTTCAGTAGAACTCAAAATATTTTTAAACTTTGCTTCAGTGCGTTAAATTAAAAAATCACAAAATTTTCTACTTTCATAACAAGTACATGCATATTTAAAACTTTCGTATCCCTAACCATTGAGCTGAAACCCTCTTGTTGCTGTAACCCTCTAAATTACACAACAAAATAATGTACATACCTATAATATTTAATATCGGAAGTTTTCGTTAACATCAATGTTTTTCAACTTAATATTTACATTATAAACATTATTTTATTTAAACCTCAGCGTTATAAGTTAAAGTATTAGCCACTCTACAAAAGAGAACTTCCAAGAATTGCGGTACTGTCGAATTATACCATTAGTAACACGATTACTCTTTACACAATTTTGAATATAAAACGGGTTATTATTGTGAAATAATTTAACAATAACAACCCAAAAAAAAAAAAACATTTTTCAATCATATAAACGGATGTGGTGTGGGCCCGGAAAAGCAATTTATCAGGCCTCTCATAATTTGTTACAGTTGCCAGAAATTTTACCAACAAAACGAATATTGTTACTGTCGGTATTTATTTCCGATTATTAATGAACGCGGCCCACCATTACGTTCATAGTCGGCGTTAAAAGATGTAGTGAATATTTTTATTGAAAAAAAAGAAACCCATTTATATCAAGTCACAATTTATTATAAGATGACAAAGCATTCAGATCGTAATATCCATATTCGATGATGAATTCAACTAAACGAGAATAAAAGAATAAAGTTGACGCTAAGTTAAACGTATCACTGACAATCGAAGTACAAAAACTATTATATTTAAAGAAAATGTTTGTTCAATTAATATATCGAAACCTTACATCTTTTAAAAGATGAAACATCGAGACAAACAAATTTATGAGGCTGATATGATCATCATTATCATCAGCCTATAGACGCCCACTGCTGGACAAAAAACCAGTGCCGTCGGAGTGGAGATCTTCAGTAGAGGCCCTTGTCCAACAAATATGATCAAAGTTAATAATTTCATTAGCAACAACACTCAAGAAACTGCAAAGCTCCGACATCAAAGACTTACTACCTGTAAGTAAGCGTCGTTGAAGTAACTCAAATGCGAAATAAGATCTCTTCGCCTAATTATAAATATGGACTTGTAAAAAAAGTAGAAAACTTACAGAAACTCGATTAAAATATGAAGCAAAATGAAATTACAAAAAAAAATGTCTCAAATTTCAAAAGAAAATTCGACGAATGTTTTCGAACTGAAAACCGTTCTCGTGTTACGAACTGAGAAAATTAGGTCAAGAGCTGCTCTTTTTTTGCTGAAAAGTTAATAGTAGCACACTCACTATTGAATTTCAGGGGGTTTGCTAAACAAGCAAGAGTCAAGACTTCTAGAAGTCTATTGGACAGTTCCGCATCGACTTATTTAATGCAAAGAGACACAATAGTCTCTTAACTGGCTCCATGGACACCTTTGCCGCATTATGAAACAGAGTTCCCTGGTTCGATTCTAAACCGAATAATGGTATTTGAATGATGATGACGGTTCCTTTGAAACCTTTACACTATCTCCTATATTAATATTGCAAATAAATCTTCAGAAGTGGTATTGTTTTTCGATCATACATTTCCGAGTCAGAGTATAGGATGTATGTAAATTTTTTTTTTTATACTACTATGCGTCGAGACGAGCAAGACGTTCACCAGATGGTAAGTGATACGCTTGCCCATGACAACGTGCTGCTAGTTAAGATGGTACACACTGCACCACATTGCGCTCGTCGCCTTGAGACATAAGGTGTTATATCTCGTTACCCCAGTAATTACACTAGCTACAGCGCCCTTCAAACCGGAACACAGTAATGTTTGCACACTACTATTTGTCGGTTGAAATAGAAGCTGCGGTGGTACCCATCCAGACGGTCTCCGGCAACAGAGATCTACCACCTGGTACCACCAAAATTCAGGTCCTGTATCTATGTCGTTTATTATTGAACTTGTTTGGAACTACTAAATTTTTAACTAAAGAAATAACTATATACACTTTCTGTTCTCGATTCTATTTCTTGCAATTTTTCCACTTTTAACTTTGGCTAGAAAGACCTTGTATTAACCTTTAAACAATTGGGTATTCTCGCGTTCTCTGTCATACAATATAATACCACTCGTAATATAAGTATAAAATATAAATACTACCATACTATTTACTGCTGGTAGGTCTCTGTTGCCGGAGACCGTCTAGATACCACCGCAGTTAATATTTCAACCGCCAAACAGTAGTGTGTACCTTTACTGTGTTCCGGTTTAAAGTGCGCTGTAAGCTAGTGAAATTACTGCGGTAACGAGACTTTACTTATGTCTGTAGTGACGAGCGCAATGTGGTGCAGTGTATACCATCTTAAGAAGTAGCACGTTGTTATAAGCAAGCGTATCACTTACCATCAGGTGAACATCTCGCTCGTCTCGTCAAATAAATAAATCACTGTTAGTAAGCTTAGCTGTGTTTTTATAAATATTAATGACTATTTTTGATTGATTCTAACTTATCAAGTATAGTAGTGTAGTTCCTACAAACTCAAAGGCGGTTGTGATCGGCAAAAAATGTATACAATATTTTTACGTTACTTTTGGATAGTGTATTCCTTCGTGGAAATCCGAGATTTTCCCCCGGAGATTTCTTTTTGAAGTAATAAAAGTAAAAAGTGTATTACATCAGATGTTATTTAGAGGTCTGCTTGATGTGCCTCCATTTAATTTATCGATCGTTTCCTTTATTTGATAAAGTGTATGTGCGGACTGTATGTAAATAAATCTTTGTACTTTTACAGGGTTGAGATTTAACAACTAATGTCTCAAGGCTACGTGTAAAACGTTGTATACAATCCTAACTAGCGAATAATATAACTCTCAGTTCAATGATCTTGACTTGGCAGCACTTTGTTGTATAAAAAAATCGCACTCCACTTCTAGAGTGATCTATCTCTACGTTCCAGGCATAAATAAGCAAAGCCGTGCATTCTACTCACGCACAAGTCGCTCGTAATTGAAATTCTCCGAAAGATTGTAATCCTATAGAGGAGGATGAGATCAAATAAATAGCATTGTTCGAGCGCCGTTAAAATAATCTATCGCGTTTATGAGTACTGTATTAGATGTTTTATTGCATTTAGTTGGAGATGAAAGGAAATTATTTTAACATTATTTAATAGTAAAAAGACATTTTTACGTTATACCCTGCTTCGTCTGCAGTTATAGAAGGACGCTTCATACTGCATGGACTGCAAAAAAAACAAATATCTCGATCCTAAAGCAACTGCGTGTTAGCACCAGGCTCTCGATTATTTGTAACCAGAAGATTCTTAGTTATTTTGGTGATATTATCACCATCTTAACTAGCACCACGTTGTCATGGGCAAGCTTATCACTTACCATCAGGTGAACGTCTTGCTCGTCTCGACGCTTCATCAAATAAACAAAAGATATAACTTTCATTGAAACTGAAGCGGATCTACAGACATCTATTAGATGCATGGTCATTTAGATTGTAGATTCGAATCCGTTTTCTAACTTATATAATAGAAAATCTTTTTAGATGCAAAATCAGATGTACGTATGTCAGATAAACCGGCAATCTAGTAAAGATCGCAGACAGTTGATAGAAGAGATCTATTACCAGATAAAACTATTTAACACGAGGACGTCACAGATGTTATATTTTGTGTGTAATTGGATAAGGGTTAATATTTTGACTGAAACAAATTCGTTGATAATATTTACCAGTATTTCTTAACATTTAAACACAGTTTAGTAGGCCAATCCTTTATTCACTTATTTAAACTGTTAACAATATATTTTAATGTTTATACACCATATTACTAAATATTCAACTATATTCTACGAAAATCAATGAAATGAAGAGAAAGCAAAGTCGGCTTCTTCAGAAGAAATTATATAAACCAGCGACAGTATTTACATATTCAGATCCGAAACGAATACACATTTCTATTAAGACTATTGTATATTACACACTTCATTTATACTTTCCATTAGCCCATTTTAATAGTTGAGAAAACTACATTTGTGATTAATTACACACTTTTATTATATATCTATATCTCATCATCTCCGTTCATCAAAACCTGGTTTTAGTGTCGGAACGAAAAACAGGTTTCAGTATATCTAAATCAACAACACACTACAGTATATTATCGTCACAATTGCAAAATCAAAGAAAGTATTTTAATATTTAAATACATTTATTTACAACAATCGATGGCTTCATACAATTAATAATCGTAGAATTTAAAGTAATTTTTCATGGCACAAATAGTTTATATAGCTTTCATTTGTTAGATAACGAATTATGAAAATTCATGACGTCTATATCGTAGTTGGTTATCCCTGTTATGTTTCAACAATATTGGACAGGCCGACAATTTGACTGGAACACTGTTTGTGCGCCTGACCCGCTTTCGGCACTAAAACCAGTTGCTCCAGATCACCCTGTTAGAGAAACAAAAGATAATTTAAGATTAATCGACGAAAATCTGTGAAAGAAAAGAATGAGAATATAAAAGTAGATCAGTTTTAGATGTAACTTCCATGCGCTGTAGCTAAGACTTTACATTGTAATTCGGAAATCTTATATTCAAATCTAGATCCACCTGTTGTGAAGTTCAGTTGTTTATTCCGGTTGAAAATCCCTCATTATCCATACCCTCATTATTACTTAAAAACACGTGAATCTAATATTAAGTTAACCCCATTGTAGATAAAAGACATATTCACTTCTTTGAAAAGCTATTAAGTTGTGTTTACTTAGCGAATGCCTTAATAATGGTGGTGTAAGCATCAATGACATAAGTAAACGTAACAGGTGTTTCGTTTCGGATATTTTAAGCTTTTTCAAAGAACATCCAAATGAATTATTAAGGGTCATAACAAACCTGTCCCACCTCGACCGCATGTGTTTTGTGCCGAGGTAGCATTAATGAAAACCCTTTTTGTACCCTCCTAATATATCACATCGTTTTACGACTCTTGTACGATCTTTTTAAATTAAACGTTAAATATTAACAGCTTTTGATTTCGATACAACGACTAGAAAATTATTTATCCAAACACGTTACTTTACATAATCAAACATTTTGTTGAAGCAGAGACAGAATAAAATAATGTTTAACGCCCACGTCTAATACAGACTCGGTGAATTACACGAAATATCTTTTGAATTGGAAAAATTGCAAAGGTTGATCTAAAAATAGTTAGAATATTTTGTCTGTCGATGAAAATTAAACCTGTTCAAAGAAATACAAGTAATAATATCAACCACAAATCGAAACCGCCTCGGCGATCATTCAAGATACTCTTATTATAAAATGTAAATTTTTCCGAAGCAAACTTCACAAAATATATCAGAAAAGCATCAATGATTTTAAATTTCAGAATTTTTAAAAAATATTTCTCCCGATGCCGTAAAATACTGCGCTGCCGAAAAACAGTTCGCCAAGTCTGTGTTAATATTTACGATGTCCCTTTTCGCGCACGGCTTGTGAATTTATTTAATAAAGCCTCCACTTACCGAGAAAAGATAGCCTATAATGAGATCAGCGTCCCTCGGTGTATCCAAGGCGTCCTTCTCAAGGACATCTGTCCTCAGCCAACGGCAGTCGACGTAAACACGAACCGTATTATCGTCATGGACGCTGTTGGATAAAAAATAGGAACCAGATTAAAACTTGATTCTCTCCCATCCATCAAACTAAATTAAGTTACGAAACATTTTAAATGTTCCCAAAATATATAAAATATTGGATTTATATAAGTCTTCGAGATTTGTTTTAACGTTTAGTTAACTTTTTTGTTTCCCAATATTTCGTTATTATATTTTAACCACAACAATACAAGTAATTACAACACAAAAAAAGATAGAAATTCAGATTTACAATACATTGAATTATTCTACTTTGTGGTGTTTCCTCGTTCGTATTAATCGCTATATCACTAGAGGCCATAAAATTTCTGCTACGGTAACAGATCAGTTGATCATCGTGTAGAAAATGTCATTAGGAATTAGATAATATCTTCAAGTTTGCTGAATGAAGGTACCTTATTGCTATGTGGTGCCAGCGAAAATCGTACAACGGCACCGCTAAATAAATTGAGCGCGAGAGACCAGCCCCGGCGTGAACCAATCTAGCCGCACCTCGTCCTGCTAACTCCAACGATAGGAACGAGCCAGACCGACGGCGAGACCTCAGCGAAAATAGTGTACCTTGACCATAACCTCCGCTCTAAAAATGAAACGATAAATTATCAAGTTTAAAAGACTTCAGCCAAAACAAAAAGCTTTTAAAATTCTAACTAGAACATATCTTAAGCAGTTTAACAAAACAAATTGTCGATGATATCGTTTTTAATCAAAAACCATTTCATTTTCCAAATTGCACATGCCAACCAGTCGGTTGCCCAACCCCAAAAATTAAGGGAACTTAATTTTAACAGCTGATATCAATAGGCTAGTATGATGATGAATACAAATAGGTATACTCTACTAATCGTAAAACTGTAACGGAAAACAACAAATGTGCTCTTACATAAGAACTGCTTAAGAATTACGTACTACTTACCTCTGGTCTTAGCCTCAAAGACACAAATAAAGTGAATTCCGTTGGAAAAGTTATTCCGGGAGCGAAGAGTTCCGACGAAGCAATCCAGATGTATGAGTTTGGACGAAGACTGAAGGCGTGGGGACGGTCCGAAACTGATCCCCATCGAGCTTGCGTCGGATGGAAAATTCGTCTAGCATCAGGTGCGAGAGGATTTATTGCTTCTGCAAATTAATTAATCATTTAACTTTATGGGCTTGTTTTAAACACGAAATCAATTTTTCCAAAACCTTAACCTAATCCCTAGTGACAGGCCGTACAATTTTTGTTTTATCTCCAAACAGGTTACCGCCTTTCTTGAATACATTTTTAACTAGCAACTTCATTGCTAAACACTATAAATCGGGCATTCTTTGATGACTAAAATCTGTATTGTTTAATGTGTATGACAGGCTTGTATAACTAGTCATACATACACACATTTTTTCAATGTAATAAAAAACCCGGTTCAATCGACCAAAAATCTGAGGATTGAAACCAAGACCGAGTCAAGTACTCTGTTTATACTTGGAAAAGCAAATATACTGCATCCTCTTTTTGCACTAAGTATTAAAAATATCGGAAGATATAAATTGGAGTTAATTGTAAAACAATTTCCAAGTTTAACATAAAATAAACTTAGCGCTCTAATTACTATGAACGGTACAAGAAAGTAACCGGACACTGGATTGTTAATAATGAGAACTTCTATTTTAGACCCTGGATATTTTACGTACGGTAACAGTTCATTATACAAGTAAATTTAAAAGTAAATATTGGGACTTTCATAACCAAGGCTACAATAAACTATTTTTAGACTTTTTTTACTAAACAACTTAGGAATTGTACAGGTGGTAGATGTGGTAGAAAAATTTAACAATATAAGACATACATGTCTACTATATACCACACTGCTTAAAATATATATTTTAAAATTATCAAATTAAAGGTATTTTATGAAGGAAAGGATAGAAAAAGAAGTCCTCTGTCCCAATTAGTGAGAACAAGTGAACATTCAATGGTAACAGAATATCTAATTTCGTTATTTAGAGGGTAATAATAAAAATGTATGAATAGCAAACATTATATAATGATGCAGATGACTATGTTCATTTTGTCCGTAGAAAGAAAATGAATCTTCTATATAATCCCTTGGATTTGAAAATCATAATTTTTGATAACGACCCTAAACTAACGTTTGATGTTATCAAAACTGATGTCTCTCCTGTTAAATAAATTCAAATACTGAAAGATGAGTGTAATATGAACAGATGACGTAACTACAAGTGTTGTCTAGAAAGAAATTGGTTTTAAAGAATCCGAACGAACGAATGTCGATCTAATTTCAACTTCGGATGATATTTATAATAATGTAATAGAAAATTTTTATTTGATAAACGAACCTGTACAATCAAAAGAGTTACACGAACGTCCTTGCTCGCCGTACCCCTCGCAGGAGGCTTTGGAACAGTATCTCCTTCTAACTTGCCTGCCACCCCCGCAAGTTTTACTACAGACACCCCACTCGCCCCACCCCGCCCAACCTGAAAATTAATAGCGGTATCATTTCTATTTACTTTAAATTCCAAATTGTTCAATAACAATGGGAATATTTCGTTAATGATCATTATATTTCGCTACACTAATTCGTTTTAATCTCATTTGAAATTCTACTGTTGTATGTCTATATCAAAATGTTTCATAAACGCAAATTTTTTGGAAATTTTCCATAATTAATACGGTTTAATAGAAACTGAAAATAAGTTTTTAATATAATATTTATTATAACCACATTACATGGACAACTTTATCTATATATATCTAAACATCATCAGATCGTATCATGGTAAAACATTGTTCTACGTAATTTGACAATAAAACACAATGACACACCGACTGCATTCCATATAGCAATATCGACACCCAAGCTCCATGGAACTGATGCCGACGTGGCTTCCAGCCATGGGCCGTCTGCTGGTGTCGTTTCCAAATCCTCAGCCGGCTCACTGACCCTCGCGAATACCACGAACTCGCTTTGCGATGGAGCCATACTCCAATTGAAGCATCCTTCTAACTGAGGATAGATTTTTAGGTTTACCTGCCTAAAAATCATAAATATAGATTAATTACTTCAACTATATACATAATTTTTATATCACGCCATTTTCAGTTTAGTTGAGTTTTTTATTATTAAAATAGTCGACTATTTAGGTCATAAACTATCTAAAGGGCGTAGCTAGTAAATTTACTTGGTTGAGAGGTCTTTTGTCTCGAAATATTAAAGGCAATTCGATGACATATAAAAAAAATGAAAAATGTTTTTATTTCAGCAAAACTTACAATTTCAGTACAATATGATGACAGTGACTATAAGGTAATTTTAGTTTGCGTACCGGTTTTTAATTAAGTTTTAACTATTGGGTTCTCATTAGGCGATGCCTGTATCGAGGAAACCCGGGATATATACCTACGGGCACATACAGAATTTGATTGGCAGTAACTGTTAGTACTGTAGGCTGGAGTGTTCGCCAATAAAGGCGTTACAGTTTACTATATATACATTAAATATTTATAAATAAATAAAACAGGTTAGCATAAAATTTTTTAACTACAATAGTCTAAAAATTGTCCTCAGTTTCATTTAAGGTTAAGTGAAAATGGTGAAGCGTACTCGCCCAGACAATACAGGTAGTTTAACCACCATCCAATATAGATTGTTAAATAAATAATTTTTTTAACTTAGTAAATAACTTGTAGTTTACACAAGAAAATCATGATAATGCCGAAGCCGCTGAGCATCCGCATCACGCGGCACTATTCCTAAGAAAATTTAATTATACGGATCGCGATCTTGCCGGGAAGTTTGTTTGTTTAATTGAGTTCCACACTAATCTCCAGTCGCTTCCGTTAGTTCGGTCGAGTGTTAGTACACGAGGAGCAGCGGTTGCCGAGCTCATCAATAGTTTAGGAAAATGCCGGCGTATGCTCAGAGCACATAAGATTTTTTAACAAACACTAACTTAATATTAAATTTATAAACACACTTACCGCCTACCGCTAATTAAAAGTATCTTAATTTAACTGTATGCTGAAGCAATATCTTTTAATTTAATAGTTTACTTACCTATCTGTAGTGTTGTATGGTGAGCCGAAATATTGACTCACTGACGCTAACTCCACTCCGCCTCTATAAATCGATACTAGAGCTAAATCTAATACTTTACTCTGAAACAAAACATATTATTACTAATAGATTATATATATTCTTTTTCTGAAGTTTCAGGACGGAATGTGCATGTAATACCGACACACGTCGAGAAAATGGGGCAACCCGTACATAAATATAATATATAGACTATAAAGATAGTAATTAATAATAATATATTCCTACAGTTCCAAAGTTGACGGGATTGAACCTGTGCTTCCTCAATTTTTCATATAATGTATATTTGATAATATTCGGTAAAAATATTGAAACCAAGAACACATTTATGAGATGGTAAATAAAATGGCTAAAGTCTAATAAATAGTTCAAGCAATAATTGTGTTGTAGAATGGACAGGAGGATAGGAAGATCCTGTGGAGAAGGTTACGTAGACCGTCGACCGCGCAATGGAACTGTTGAATGCTGGTGGAAGTGGATACGGTTTCCGTTTTGATGTCATGGGAAAGAAAATCAAAATGTTTTAGATACTATTGTATAATTTCTGAATATCTTGGAATAGGCTATAAAGGTTTCTCCTCATTCTTAAGACTCACGAACTGGAATCTCTTTAGTCGTTTTGAATAAAGGGAAGCGGAAGAAATTTAAATAATAAATGGTATGTAAAACATGAAGTAGGTAATAGAAGAATATAAACAGGAAACCAAGTGGAATTGTAGTTAAGAAAATGTAATAAGCATAAGGAAAATTGTAAAGAAACAAAGAGTATTAAAATAATTGACGCGGTAGATGAAGAAATGTAATTTATAAAATTAACTATGAAAATGGAAAGGAGGGGTAGAGGGAACTAAAATGGAAGATGGTAATAAGAAAAAAGGCTTCGCCCTACTATACGTGAGGACTAGATTTAAAAAACCAAACAATAACAAGAGGAAAGTTTGAAAGATTCTCAGCTTCCAACGATAAGGTAAGTCAGTATTAAGTAGGATTTTTATCACATTCCATAATAGTATGTGTGGAGCCTCGGGATCTCCTATCTCCTTCTCACACAAAACAGTTCATTTATCAATAGCAAATTAGTAGACAATCTTAAGTTAAAGTCCAACTAACAATACGCTAAACCATTATCAAACCATTTAGGTTTAAGTTATGATAATTTGTGAGTAGATATAAAACTGTTGTTGCTTTTATTAATAGATGTAAAACGGTCATTTAACATTTTTCATAACACATTCAGATATTTCATTGTGGGATGAGTAACAATCAGTGATCATTGAGAATAATTTCATGCCGGATTGAACGTGGAGCGTTGATTGCATTTGCATTTAATTTCACGTTATAAATAAAATTTGTTTTCGTGACGGTTTGCGGCGACGTCACTCTACCACCCGCATATCGTATTGCGTTAATCATTGTGTTTGTTTGGTCATTTTAATGGTGGCATTACCGAAAACGGCTTTAACTAATAAATGATCAAAAGAAACATTTACATCACTATCGCTTACACAGCTTTCTAAGATTATACCTAATATTGAGAATCGCGAATAACACAGTTCTCAACAGTCGTGTAACACGCAATTCCCTGCTTAGATAAATGGAGTTTCGACAATGACGAGGGTTTTTCATTCGACCCCAATTTCACATGGCGTTAGAGCCAATGAGGTCGTTTATGGCGTGTTCGTCAGAAAACTCTGACTTTCATATATTGACAGCCTAACCAAGTTATGACGGCAGATTTATTTTAATGGGTCCACTATCCAAACTCTACAATTAACCACGGAATCGAACTGGGGTAGAAAGGTTGTAACAAATCTATACGATTACGGAATCTGTTAATTTAATAAATGCTCGTAAATCACCTGAAAATGAGCCTGGATTACCACAGCCCTGAAGACGATAGAAGCGTCTTGAACTCGGGTCTCCAGGGGCTTTTCGGCGAACTTCGGACACTGGCTGTCACAAACAATTGTCCGACACAAGAACAGAACGATAACCAACAGATCCCTATTAGAAACTCTGCCCGTTATCGGGCATATGGACTGCGACGCCATTTCGACTCTAATACTGTTCAATTTAAGTTATATTTTCGGAAGTATCTCCCATTTCACACTGTACAACTTTATTTTTCTTTTCCTTAGGCGTCTCTTCTTTTGCATCGTTTATCTGTAACAATATTAAAGAAAGTTTTATATTTAGATAATAGCAAACACAGAACTTATATATTCATGTTAAATTTTAAAACTTCTTACTGAAGACGAAGATATATTAGTACAATATTTTTTTAAAGAAACCTCAACATATAATATTTGATGATAAGTTAACACATGGTAAGTGATACGCTTGCCCATAATAACGCGGTTAAGATGGTATACACTGCAACACATTGCGCTCGTCGCCTCGAGACATAAGTTAAGTCCCGTTACCGCATTAATTTCACTAGCTTACAACGCCCTTCTAATCAGAACACAGTAATGTTTACACACTACTGTTTGGCGGTAGAAATAGAAGCTGCGGTGGAATAAATCGGGATCCGAAAATTTCAATACAAATTAGCGACCTCAAGGACTCTTTTCTCAAAAGAATTACAATCTAACAGCAACAGGGGTTAGACTATTATAATAATAATAAAATAAGTACATACATTAAACAGATCTCACAGCCTTACTTATTCAGCTATTAAACAGAACCTACTTAAGACCCGGTTCCTGTTGGTTGAGCCCTTAATCCTTAAACAGACCTCTCCTCTCCCCCTTTCCCACGTTTAAGATAACGTAAAGTTTTGTGCACACATACTGAATGTCTCTTAATGAGTAAAGAACACTTAAACTGCATGAAATGATCGTTAAAACTTCCATTAATAGTTACTCTGTAGTTTTATAAACAAAATTTGGAATTTTCAATATAAAATAAACAAAAAAATTAAGTCTTTGTTAAGTACAGCCACTGGCTTATGAGAAAAGAACTAAAGGAAGCTCTTGCCTGCCGTAAAAGGCGACTAAAAGTCTCTACTTTCTTAATTCTTGAACCCTGAACGAATGTAGTTAATAATATAGAATGTTAGAAAGAGATTCCGGGAATCTTCTAACACATTAAAAGAGACCACTAACAGAGGTTTTATAACATGCTTTTAGCTTCCTCTGACATCCAAATGAAATCAAGTTATTGTCTCGTCTCTTACTTTAATAAAAACTATGATTTTATTTGATAACAACATCAAAAATATCTCATTTTAATATTATCAGACGGATATGCAACGTGCGTTTGTAATTCTTTTTTCAAATGTACGAAAACTGCAATTAACTTGAAGTAACGGGTAAAAAGTTATAAATAAATAAGTGTAAGATAGAGATAAAAATGTAGAATATTCGAGAACATTCTACCGATCACCGGAAGTTATACGTTATTTTGTTACTCTTTAGTATTTTGAGTTCATTATTGCTTAAGTACTTAAAGCCCGGCTTGTGGTGATACCAAGTGATGCCAAGTAGTATATATTACTATTTCAACCGCCAAATAGTAGTGTGCAAACATTACTGTGTTCCGGTTTGAAGGGCGCTGTAGCTAGTTTAATTACTGGGGTAACGAGACTTAACACCTTATGTCTCAAGGCGACGAGCGCAATGTGGTGCAGTGTGTACCATCTTAACTAGCACCACGTTCTCATGGGCAAGCATATCACTTACCATCAGGTGAACGTCTTGCTCGTCTCGTCGCAAAGTAGTATAAAAAAAAAAAGTAAACTAGTTATTGATTAATATGATACAAGTTTAAGATACATAATTACTTTATTATTTACTCTTATAAAGTCGCCTCTTAATAGAAAATTTGTTAACCTATTTCGTGAACTTTGAAACTTTTCCAAAGCGTTGATGAATCATTGAAATTATGACACTTTATAAAGGTTGTATGTGGTAATAAATAAATAAAGACATTCTCTAATTGAGGACTATACATCATGTTATATAACTACAACGAAAATTTATTTGTTAATAGCACTCAATAGCTTTTACAAACCGTTAATGTTTTGTAAGTGGACACATTTTAGTAAAACGTGCTGAAGTTTTAATAAAACCTTCAATATAGATAAATGAGACAGTTAACAATAGGTCTGTACCCTAACAGAGGCAATAAAAGATATTATTATTCTACAACTCGTTGATTCAAATTTATTATATGAAAAGCACTTCGCCCGTCGCCATTGTTCCTGAAGGCGGTTGCGAACAAATCAGCCCTAACGTTCCGTTGAATTGAAATTTTGATAGATAAATGTCTCAACTGACTTATGCTTTCTGTTCAGCGATTTATTTTTGATAAGCCATCAAAGTTGTATTATACGGATTGATGGATTATAAGTAAGATATAATAAATTTAAGCCAATAATCATAAGTATAGATATTATGATAAAAATTCGTTTAAAAATTTCAAGTAAAATCCATCACGATACTGTCTAAATGATTTGTTGAAAAATCGATATTTCTTTTCGGGCCCCGGTTCGACGGAGCCGTAAAAGCCGAAAAGGTTAACGGCACATAATCAGAAAATAGACCTATTTTCCTTCTAGATATGAGCATAACAAACCTTGAAGTTTTTTTTAACATAAAAATCATAGAAACTTTTAATAGAAACTAACTCCTAATGAATGTCTCTTGTTACGTTATCCTTAAAGTTGAGATGTTTAGAATAATCGAAATCACAATAGAACGTTATGAGAATGATAAAGAAGATACGCGTAAAAAGAATAAGCTGCTTGTCCTCAAAAATCAAAGGTAAGTTAATCGCGAAAACATTATTAAACCTTATGATAATTATATATGAACTTCAACTTATAGTACTCGCTGTAACTTATTCGTGAGATTCATTGTGACTTTACAAGACGCTGTTCACCGGTTCGTAAGTTAACTTAGGATGTTTACACAGCACCGTATTCCTCTGTTCGCCTCAATAAGTAACATGTAATATCAATAGTTACAATAACTCTTAGCCTAAATACAAATAAAATAAATATTAACAATATAAATCTATAAACAAAAAGAATATTAGCCCACTTATTGTTCCCACTACTGGGACTCGGAGTTTTCCCTTGCAATGAAATAGTTAAGGTCATTTATGATATTATGTAGTAGTTTAAAAAGCAGACAATTTTCAAAAACATTTAAAAGTTAAAAAAAATATAATTTTTTTCACATAAAATTAAGCCATTTATTACATATTAAATAATAAGTTATAACTTAATACTAATAAAAATTAAACGAGGATACTTACAATAAATAAAAATCCAGTTTATTTGCGGGAAATTAAAAAAAAAAACTTTTCACAGTTACAACACTGAATTCGGACGAATCGAGAATTAAAGTTCATACACGGCTCGTGTTAAGTTACAAATTGTATGTTCACGCGGATAATTCTACGGAAACGGAGACGTGCTGCCAGCACGGCGGCCGGGGAGGGACTGAGGTTGTGTACCGTTGCTTATGTGATGTCCAGGCTGACGAGCCGGCTGAAAAGCCGAGACTCCTCAAATATAGGACTTTAAAGCTCCTTACGATACATAAACACTATTTACTTATGTACTATGGTTCATATTTATCAATACTAAGACTTAATATAACATAGCTACATAAAAATACTTAAAAAGGTACTAACGCCTTTTTTTTTTAAGTTCATTTTAAAAATTTGACCCAGAAATTTATTATCTATTTTAAAACTACAAAAAGCTTTAAAAGTTTGTAAATTCTTTGGTGATTTTCAGCTCCGATACAAATTGATGGGCATTTTTCCAATTTGTCTGATAAAGGTTTTAACAATTTTTTTTCCAAAAATTTCAAACATTGTGAACATTGCTTTTAATAATTAAGCAATCGTGAAATGTGTTTCCGAAAAATGATACGCGTTTTTAATAAAAATAATGATACTCTTGTTCGTTTGATTTATTGTTATATTCCAGTGTTATGATGCGAGGGAAGAATTTAATTAAAACGGCGATATTATATGAAAAACTGGTCGAAAATCGCACAGTTCTTATTAATAACTATTAAATGTAGTAAACGTAAGTATGACCATATCTCCGAATATCGTTCTCAGCTTAATTGGCTTACTATTCGACAAAGGCGCAATTCTAGAATTTTGCCTGTTCTCTTCTCTATTTTGAATACTCCGTCCTCTCCGTCTTTTCTCAAAGATAAATTCAAATATCTCTCCACCGCCCGTGATAGATACCTTCGGTCTTCCACTCGGAATAAGATCTCGATCCCTTGTCACACGTCTGGGTTCTATGGGAACTCATTTACAATTCAGGCTACACTACTCTGGAACTCCTTGTCTGAAGAAACTAGAAATGCTTCAACAAAGCATGTGTTTAAAAAATTGGTTCGTAAACATCTAAATTTATGTAAACGTAGTATTACATAAAGTAGTACTATTTATGTATGTGTATTTATGTAACCCTGTACATGTATCTATAAAATATGTAAGTATGTATGTATATATATGTAAGTGTATGCGTAATTATGTACACATTTCTTTCTTTTATTTCCATACCATACTTTTATGCTGGATTGCCACCTACCACAACATCTCACCTCACCAAAGTTGGCTGGTAGAGAATGCCTTCAGGCATTAAGCCCGCCTTTTGTATTCCTAATGTGGTACAATAAAGAATAAATAAAATAAATAAAATAAATGTAATGTTTTCTGATATTTACATAAATTTTATATATTTAATCATGCAAAATTTTATGGATTCTATCTAATACATTTTACTAGTCATTGCATGACTACCACACGGCGCCGTGTAGTCGGCTTATCATAATGATGTATCTTTGTTTTATGTCTTACAAACCATGGTCATGGACTGATGATAAACTTAAAGTAATTATCATGGAGTATCTTTAGCTGTTAATCATTAAATACTGCTCGATTTATTGCAACAGTAAATAGTTATATATATTTATCAAATACTAAACGATCGTTTAAATAAAACGCGTATTTTTTATAACTTCAAACCATTTGGCCGCTGAATGCTTGATACGCGTTTTACAGTTTTGCTCATATCTTGCAAGATCAACTTCATAATACTTAACCATTTCAAACTTAAATAAAGGAAGACCTGTTCATTTATTTATTATCAAACAAATTAGATCTACTGATCTATTATGAAGCGATTTTATTAACGATGAAAATTACAGAACAATATTTAGCCGTGGAAATATCGCGAAAGAGTTACTCCGACGGTTATTGTTTCTATTTAAAATTTATCACTTAAGTTGTTGTATGCAAATAGTAACGTATTACTCATTGTAGCCAATGAATTTACGAGCCTAATGAGATGTGATATGACGGAGTGTGGGGTGTTGAAGATTATAAATAACGTCGCGTCAACGAAACACATTGTGCATAACCTTATAAGCGTCTTCTTTCCTATATTTACTTACGTTATAATATTTTATAGACATACAAATCAATAGATTCCTGAACATGCAAATAAAGAGCTGAACACAATCTATCTGTAACTACAAAAGCTTGAAAAATTTTTAAGCCAAGAATCGAGTTTAGAACCTTTTGTGACCGCACAAACATCGCGTTGTGTGATCTGGCCATCTTCCAATACTTTTGTAAACATTTGAAAGAAGATGTTTCTGTGAGATGCACCCAGAAATTATTTTACTTGACCAATTTAAAGGAAAGAGATTAATGTTCTTGTTTTGGCAATATCTGTTCGGCGTTCGGATTGTTGCTTATTTTTGAAACTGAAAATGTTGCTTACGTATCTCAATTTATCTGTGAAGTCACCAAATGTTACTGTTTATAGTTGCTTTAGATTTGGCGAGAGCTTTTTAAAATGCTAATATTATTAATGAAGAATACACTACACTATATTTGGCACATTACTTTGATAACTACCAGGTGGTAGGTCTCTGTTGCCGGAGACCGTCTGGTGGGTACCACCGCAGTGACTATTTCAACCGCCAAACAGTAGTGTGCAAATATTACTGTGTTCCGGTTTGTTGGTTAACTAACTAGCTACTAGTTTACTGGTGTAGGTCTCTGTTGCCGGAGACCGTCTGGATGGTACCACCGCAGCTCCTATTTCAACCGCCAAATAGTAGTGTGCAATATTACTGTGTTCCGGTTTGTTGGTTAACTAACTACTAGCTACTAGTTTACTGGTGTAGGTCTCTGTTGCCGGAGACCGTCTGGATGGGTACCACCGCAGCTCCTATTTCAACCGCCAAACAGTAGTGTGCAAATATTACTGTGTTCCGGTTTGTTGGTTAACTAACTAACTAACTAGCTACTAGTTTACTGGTGTAGGTCTCTGTTGCCGGAGACCGTCTGGATGTGTACCACCGCAGCTCCTATTTCAACCGACAAATAGTAGTGTGGCAAATATTACTGTGTTCCGGTTGTTGGTTAACTAACTAACTAACTAGCTACTAGTTACTGGTGTAGGTCTCTGTTGCCGGAGACCGTCTGGGTGGGTACCACCGCAGCTCCTATTTCAACCGACAAATAGTAGTGTGCAAACATTACTGTGTTCCGGTTTGTTGGTTAACTACTAACTAGCTACTAGTTTACTGGTGTAGGTCTCTGTTGCCGGAGACCGTCTGGGTGGGTACCACCGCAGCTCCTATTTCAACCGACAAATAGTAGTGTGCAATATTACTGTGTTCCGTTTGTTGGTTAACTAACTAACTAACTAGCTACTAGTTTACTGGTGTAGGTCTCTGTTGCCGAGACCGTCTGGATGGGTACCACCGCAGCTCCTATTTCAACCGACAATAGTAGTGTGCAAATATTACTGTGTTCCGGTTGTTGGTTAACTAACTAACTAGCTACTAGTTTACTGGTGTAGGTCTCTGTTGCCGGAGACCGTCTGGATGGGTACCACCGCAGCTCCTATTTCAACCGACAATAGTAGTGTGCAATATTACTGTGTTCCGGTTGTTGGTTAACTAACTAACTAACTAGCTACTAGTTTACTGGTGTAGGTCTCTGTTGCCGGAGACCGTCTGGGTGGGTACCACCGCAGCTCCTATTTCAACCGACAATAGTAGTGTGCAAACATTACTGTGTTCCGGTTGTTGGTTAACTAACTAACTAGCTACTATTTACTGGTGTAGGTCTCTGTTGCCGAGACCGTCTGGGTGGGTACCACCGCAGCTCCTATTTCAACGACAAATAGTAGTGTGCAAATATTACTGTGTTCCGGTTTGTTGGTTAACTACTAACTAGCTACTAGTTTACTGGTGTAGGTCTCTGTTGCCGGAGACCGTCTGGATGGGTACCACCGCAGCTCCTATTTCAACCGACAATAGTAGTGTGCAAATATTACTGTGTTCCGGTTTGTTGTTAACTAACTAACTACTAGCTACTAGTTTACTGGTGTAGGTCTCTGTTGCCGGAGACCGTCTGGGTGGTACCACCGCAGCTCCTATTTCAACCGCCAAATAGTAGTGTGCAAACATTACTGTGTTCCGGTTTGTTGTTAACTAACTAACTACTAGCTACTAGTTTACTGGTGTAGTCTCTGTTGCCGGAGACCGTCTGGATGGTACCACCGCAGCTCCTATTTCAACCGACAAATAGTAGTGTGCAAATATTACTGTGTTCCGGTTTGTTGGTTAACTACTAACTAACTAACTAGCTACTAGTTTACTGGTGTAGGTCTCTGTTGCCGGAGACCGTCTGGTGGGTACCACCGCAGCTCCTATTTCAACCGACAAATAGTAGTGTGCAATATTACTGTGTTCCGGTTTGTTGGTTAACTAACTACTAGCTACTAGTTTACTGGTGTAGGTCTCTGTTGCCGGAGACCGTCTGGATGGGTACCACCGCAGCTCCTATTTCAACCGACAATAGTAGTGTGCAAATATTACTGTGTCCGGTTTGTTGGTTAACTAACTACTAGCTACTAGTTTTACTGTGTAGGTCTCTGTTGCCGGAGACCGTCTGGATGGGTACCACCGCAGCTCCTATTTCAACCGACAATAGTAGTGTGCAAATATTACTGGTGTAGTCTCTGTTGCCGGAGACCGTCTGGTGGGTACCACCGCAGCTCCTATTGCAACCGCCAAATAGTAGTGTGCAAACATTACTGTGTTCCGGTTTGTTGGTTAACTACTAACTAGCTACTAGTTTACTGGTGTAGGTCTCTGTTGCCGGAGACCGTCTGGTGGGTACCACCGCAGCTCCTATTTCAACCGCCAAATAGTAGTGTGCAAATATTACTGTGTCCGGTTTGTTGGTTAACTACTAACTAGCTACTAGTTACTGGTGTAGGTCTCTGTGCCGGAGACCGTCTGGATGGGTACCACCGCAGCTCTATTTCAACCGACAAATAGTAGTGGTGCAAATATTACTGTGTTCCGGTTGTTGGTTAACTAACTAACTAGCTACTATTTACTGGTGTAGGTCTCTGTTGCCGGAGACCGTCTGGATGGGTACCACCGCAGCTCCTATTTCAACCGACAAATAGTAGTGTGCAATATTACTGTGTTCCGGTTTGTTGGTTAACTAACTAACTAGCTACTAGTTTTACTGTGTAGGTCTCTGTGCCGGAGACCGTCTGGTGGGTACCACCGCAGCTCCTATTTCAACCGCCAAATAGTAGTGTGCAAACATTACTGTGTTCCGGTTTGTTGTTAACTAACTAACTAACTACTAGCTACTAGTTTACTGGTGTAGGTCTCTGTTGCCTGAGACCGTCTGGGTGGGTACCACCGCAGCTCTATTTCAACCGACAAATAGTAGTGTGCAAATATTACTGTGTTCCGGTTTGTTGGTTAACTAACTAACTAACTAACTAGCTACTAGTTTACTGGTGTAGGTCTCTGTTGCCGGAGACCGTCTGGATGGGTACCACCGCAAGCTCCTATTTCAACCGACAAATAATAGTGTGCAAACATTACTGTGTTCCGGTTTGTTGGTTAACTAACTACTAGCTACTAGTTTACTGGGGTAACGAGACTTAACACCTTGTCTCAAGGCGACGAGCGCAATGTGGTGCAGTGTGTACCATCTTAACTAGCACCACGTTGTCATGGGTAAGCGTATCACTTACCATCAGGTGAACGTCTAGCTCGTCTCGTCGCAAAGTAGTATAAAAAAAAAACTACGACAACAGGTCTATGTAACATGGTATATTAAAGTAATTACTTTAATTCAATCTACATACGGTTATGATCATCACATCAAAATCATATATGGTAGTGCGTAACTGAACGGTCTCTGGTATAATATCTTTGGCCAGTAAATAGCACATTATAAAAACTTACTATCCAACTGTTCAGTAGTAATATATCAATAGAATTTTGTTTATTATCTATTGATAAATGTGGACATAATTGTTATACTTTTTCTATTTATTTTATTACAAATAGTCATTACATGTTTGAACTTATATTAAGTATAGTTTTAACTATTACAGGACAAGTTGTGCCAAACATTACTTAATATGACAAAGACCTGTGAAACAAAAACACAACAATTAAGTTGGAAAAAATAAATAATAAAAAATTAGAAACGATTATTAAAACAGCAATTATTCAGTTTGATATTTTAAAATTTAGATTTTTGGTTTTGAAAGCATTCAAAGAGTTGTATATTTCTCCCATTTATGTGTACTCGTAGTTCACTAAATACGTAGTAATATAAAAAGCCTTAAACAAACCACTAGCTCTTCTAATTGTTTCCAGTTCGCATGAAACGTAAATATTTGGTCAGTGTCTGGACGATAGACTATTGTATTTTGTTTTCGTGGAAGGCTTGCCGTTCACGAAACATAATTAAATCCCCGTACAAATTAATAAAGCGGTCTCATGTTTAAAGTGATTAGATCCTTTAGATCCTGTGTAACTTGATTAAAAAAAAAAAAAAAACAATGTTCATGAATGTTGTAATTTTTTTCGTTGCCAAGTTCAATGCTTTAACAATAGCTAATAAGCTACAACAGCATTTACACAAGTTTTACATTAAAGCCGGAGAAGGTAAAGTAAGAATCGCCTTGTAACGTTGTTACGGCGACAGGTTTAGATTATAAGTAATATATATAGCCTTAGAATAGCACCAAGGATCGCAATGTTCAAATGGTGGTTATGCTAAGCAAATATACTGTGACTAGGGTAAATAATATTTTGTCTAGACAGATGCAAATAAAACTGTTTCCATACAACGTTATTGCGTTATCGCCCCGAACATATTTACGTAAAAGTCTATAAGCGAACTCGTTCATTTATGTAAATATATGTATTGTGCTCAAGTGGCGGAGAAAAATGGAGGAAATATCATTAAGAGCCTTCTTTCGGGATACTGACGTCATCTGAATGTAGGGCACATAGCCGTACATGGAATACTTTTCAATTGAAAATCAATAGATGTGAATGCTTAATTACAAGATGTACTAGATTATCTGCTGCTGGATATAATCTAGATTGATCCGCATCATAATCGATCTTCCCTGTAGATTGATTAGTAGTTTTTAATTACTGTAAAATGTGTAGTTTTTCCTCTCATATAATGTTATACTCATCTGTTTAATTTTTATTCTGTATCACCTGATTTCATCAGCGTAAAGAGACTGATGCGCTGACTTAAATACTCCGTAACGCTTGTAACTTTTAAACCGGCAGAGCTACACCGATACTGTTTCATGTTAAAATGTAGTACAGGATAAGGAGATGAGAAATCCGAAATATAAAGTATGTAGCTCTTCCAGTTAAGGAGATATGAAAGGTCAAAGTTAAAGCTGTGAAAACAAAACTTTGAGAATCGAACTCATAATCTTTGTGTCCAAAGCATGAATATTAGCCCCTAGGCAATTCGGGCACATTCTAATCTTATAAGATAATAGAGACCAGGTTTATAAGACAACGTATGCGTCTTTCGGGTTTTTTATTTCAAGCGATTATTTATTGTCCTTTCCCTGAAACGTTTCTCTTTAGTTCGATTTTACAACACGCCAATATAGTAGTGGTGAAGATAATCTAACTTTTCTCCAACACGGGAAAAAAGGCAATGTATGTACTCACACTTGCACAAGTCGTCAACTTTTTCGTTTCACGATTTTACTTCCCACCAAGAGTTTAACGTTCCGACCCCGCTGTAGAGATATGAATGGAAAATTTACACTTTATATACAATTTACCAAAATTTACAAACTACGTCTGTAGCAACGGTTACATTTTAAAGTCAGCCGTAAAAACGTTTATTTTAGTGTCTATATTTGGCAGTGCTCCAGACTGTGAAATATTCCGAAACTTTGAAATTACAAACTCAAAAGTCGCGGCAAGGTTGTTGTGAACCAACACTGCATGTTGAAATTCCCCGCTGGCAATAAAACTTGGAACAGTCTGTATTGAAGTTTGTATCATTCAATGTTCCTTCTTTATAACATAAGCGAAGCAAGAATGAAGTATTCTCATGGTAAGTGTTTGCTTTATCATCTTACCCTTGAGATCTTGAAACAAAACTAAACCCTCTCTCCTATCTGTGATGTTATAATTCTACATACTTTAATAAAACTTTACAAAACACATTTATAAATATTTTCATAGACTAGTTTTTGATTCTGTTAAACATCAGTAAGTAAATTGATATTTAATCAATTTATTATATAATTCGTATTCAAATAATCTCGACAGCCTTTTTAAATATCTCCACAAAAAGCTTTTTCAGATCTAGTCCACTTGAGGAGCCAAGACATTGTGAAACAGTCATCATTGTGTTTATAAGTTACATACGTCATCGCTGTCAATTATATCTAAATAATAGTGTTAACAAATTGTATAGATATGTAAAAAATATCGTACCTTTGATGATTTATGGTGAGGTAGCTAAGTCAAGTTATAGACCGCGGAGGCTGCAACAAAACTAGCTGAGAGCGTCAACGCTTGTAAGCCTGAAAATCTAAAGACCCAATTAAACTTTTGTAATTTGAAACTTTTCAGATTATAAGTTTTTAAGAGATTTCATTTTATGAAGTTATCCCGCTGCAAAGTTACATTTAGATGTCAAAAAATTCTGAATTATTAATGAAAACGTAAAGAATAAGGCTCTTTTTTTTCGCATATCTCACTAATATGTATTTGAATTTAAGTTTGGAGATACCGTTTGACTTGTTTTATGAATCATATGCATTTTACCATACATAAGGGTAACGGATTATATTTACTAGCCTCATTCTCATGACATTTCTTAAAGTAAACCAGTGTTTTCAGATTACTAATTAAAATTTCAGATATACTATTTTTTTTGTATATTAAAAATTTCAATGTATTATGTAAATTATATCAATGATGTGACACAAATTAAAACATTATTAACAAATTACTAAAACAGTTTGTCCGTCAATTATTTGTTTGTTCGATAAAATAAAAGTACCTTCTGGTGTTGCTGTAAAATTCCATTATCTTTTAAAAGTTTGCCAAGACTATTTAATCAGCACCCGACTACAAATTTCAAACAAAATGCGAAAAGTTTTATAAAAGAGTTTAGACGATTCAATCAACAAACATACTTGTTGCAGGTATTGAAAATGATGAGTATAAATTGAAATGAAGTAATGACATAAAAGATACCAGAATAATTAATAACACTTGGTAGGTCACCAGGTGGTAGGTCTCTGTTGCCGGAGACTGTCTGGGTGGGTACCACCGCAGCTCCTATTGCAACCGCCAAATAGTAGTGTGCAAACATTACTGTGTTCCGGTTTGAAGGGCGCTGTAGCTAGTGTAATTACTGGGGTAACGAGACTTAACACCTTATGTCTCAAGGCGACGAGCGCAATGTGGTGCAGTGTGTACCATCTTAACTAGCAGCACGTTGTCATGGGCAAGCGTATCACTTACCATCAGGTGAACGTCTTGTCTCGTCGCATAGCAGCATAAAAAAAAAGTACAAGATTCAGTTTAAGGTTTTAATGCGGTCATTCCTCTTTATTCCATTTATGGTTCTACTAAGCCCGACCTACATGATAAGACGGTAATCCATTTTGCGAAGGAAATTATTAGGATGACACTGATTTTACCGCGATCTTTCAGAATGTTGAGGATGATCATCATGGGCATTTTAATTTGTTAAATCCTAACACACATCTTATCAATGATATCTATCCTTTACCAAGTAGAAACTCTGACTTTGGTAAACAAGATAAGAACATTACAAGAGCACTTCCAAACATCTAGTCAGATGTTTCTCCAAACGGGAGCATTGTAAATTTGAATTGCAACACGGTGTCCTCCACTTTCAAACTTTTTACTTAAGCTAAAAGATAGACAGTGTTAAAAATACAAGCTTTTAAAATAAAAGCGGAGACGAGTACACTATCTTCAGAAACTCGGAGCGAGTCGCTTAATCAACTAATGCAAAGAACATTCCCTGAAGTATAGTGAAAATTAAATACAAATAGTACAATGAAAAAACGGAATCGAGAATTGTAAATTATTTGATGTTAGAGATAAAAATCTACTGTAAAAAATGTTTACTGAATTTGTAATTTGTATCTTTATACTGCTTTTGATTGTTTTTGAATAGACAAAGATTTTTTTTTTTTTTATACTACTTTGCGACGAGACGAGCAAGACGTTCACCTGATGGTAAGTGATACGCTTGCCCATGACAACGTGGTGCTAGTTAAGATGGTACACAATGTACTACATTGCGCTCGTCGCCTTGAAACATAAGGTGTCCAGTCTCGTTACTCCAGTAATTACACTAGCTACAGCGCCCTTCAAACCGGAACACAGTAATGTTCGCACACTACTAATTGGCGGTTGAAATAGGAGCTGCGGTGGTACCCATCCAGACGGTCTCCGGCAACAGAGACCTACCACCTAGTAATTGTAATGTTTGAAACTTTTTTCACAATAAATCCAACGTTCTGTTAAAACAAACTGTAAAAGCACAAAGTTTCATTGCAAATTAACAAGCGTAGTTCAGTTCAACATTTTTGTGTTTCATTTCGATGTCCGAACTCTTTTTAAAAAAAAAATTGTATGAACTTCATGAGTGCCCGTTCCAACAAAATGCGAGCTATCAAAACTTAACAAGAACTGAAAATCAATATATCGATGAGGTCTTTATTTTTATAAGACTATCTTTGAGAAGGATCAAAATTTTAACACGGTTAACAAGGGCCGCGTGAGTTATAGAGTTTCAAGGGTATATTAAGTAAATTAAACGTAGTATTTATAAAAAACAAAATCTAGATAGTGTGTAATCATATCAGAGAGAAACATATATGAGCAAGAGATGAACAGATGAACATTATATTGTCTTCGTTACGCGATGATCTCCAGCAGCTCACATCTCTCGAAGATGATTGTTTTTGTGCTTCATTACGAAAACAAACTACTATAAAAGATGGGCCTCTTAAAAGTTTAACGGGCATCTTTAACGGACGCTTAACGTCACTCAGCCACTTTGAATTGCTAAAATCTGTCGCAATTTCAGTGCGAACCTGTTAAAGTAAACAGCTTCGGTGACGAACTGAGATAACCCCCCTTTAATAATTGCGACAAAAGCGGAGTTTGCTGTGTAAACTGTTACAATACCCAAAGATCCCATTAAACTTTAACAATCGGAAACTTTGCCCATTAAGAGTAGTAAAGGAATTTTGTTTTAGATACGGAGACATCCTTAATCGTCCGCCACGCGGATACTTAAGCCTTCAACAATTTGTCAGACCATAAGTTCATATATGATAACATAAATATCTTTCTTTAAGCGAAATAACTTTTTAGTGTTTAACATAGTGTTTTTGGCGAAGATAGCACAATCGTTCATAGACGCCCCGCAACTACTTTCCAAAATAAATATATGTGTCTCCACACGGTCACAACGACGCCCCACGCTCTTATGTGTTCCCTATTGTAAGTCAAATTATAGAAAGCATTCGTTTTTCAATAGATCCTCAAAAGTGTTTAATGAATTAGTTGACCTCGCTGGACTTGATCTCTTTACGACAAAAACACACACTTTGAAATCTTTATTAAGCAAGCACTGGTTCGAAAACTAGCTAAATCAATCAAACGACAAAATATACTTCCGGACACATCTATCGGCCCACCACCCAGTGTTTAAAGTTTCGACGGTGTCTAGTTAAAAATAAATGTTAGGTGGAGCAATAAGTTTTAATGCAGTTTTGAAGCAGATTTATTGGTCAACCCCTATGCAAGTTTTTTCTAATTTTTTTTTAATTTCGAATTGATTTGGCCGGCAGAAGTTTTACGGCTTGGGCGACAATTTCGGGCAGAGTATCCATATTTTTTGGTCAAAACTGGCTCCAAGTTTAGATTTGCCTTTTTATGGAACCAATAATCAGAAACATCAAAAAAAAAATCCAACTTGTGCATAATAAAAAAGTTTTCTCCATTCCTGGGTCGTTGAAAACAATGAACAGACTCGAATTTTCGTTTTTTTTTCATAATCCTGAATTCAAAATTAAAAAAAAACATACATAAAGGTTGACCAAAAATCAGCTTTAAGACTGCATTAAAACTTATTGCTCCACCTAACATTTATTTTTAGCCAGGCACCGTTAAAACTTGTAAACACTAGGTGGGCCGATAGATGTGTCCGGGAGTGTATGTTCTTCATTATAGCTAAAAAACTGCAAAGAAACTGAGTAAACAAGCAAGTACTACCAAGAAACTTATATGTGAAAACGTGTAAATTGTGCTAAATTATTATAATTAGAAATTTAATATTGTATGTTCATTGTCACTGTTTGTTTTCCAAATAAATAAAAAAAAAAATGTTTTAATATAATACCTTAAATGAACTTTTTAGTAAACATCGAATCAATTAATGTTAACAACAATTCAATTTAGTCTGAGGGCAGCATAGTAGTCCGAGAACCATTTGCTTTTCTAATTTAAGATTTTTTGTGTATGTTGTTTCTCAATACTTTTTTCAAATCTTGTCAAATCCATAGTAGATCTAGTATGAGACAGTAATATACTTGTTCGTTTTGGTGGTTAATGTGGCTGTCATATTTAGATTAGTACATTTCATATACCCTGTTCTGGATAATGTAAGGAAAAAAGAACTAAACACTAAATTAATTTTCCCATCTGTCTGTATTAAAACTAATAATAAAAATTAATTCAATTCATTAGTAGGTTAATAAAGATTGTTTCTTAAATATATTATTAGAAAATATTAATGCCGTCCCTTTTAATTATGAGAAGGCAGGCTCACAAACTCTTCCATCTACCATAATATCCTTTATTACATCAGTTGGATATTAAAGAAATTTCGCCTTATTATGAAACTGCTTATTAAATTTCATTAACAATATACAATGATAAGTTAATTATATTTTCATCTAAACGAAGAACTCTTCGAACAATCAAAGTAAGAATTTAGTGTGGTAATAATTCCATTCTCATTACGAGTAATGCGTTACAGACGTAACGAACTTTTTTTTATTCCAAACATTGTGTTTCGGTTTCCATACAAGTTTGTTAAGCTTCTTATTAACACTTCGGTGGGGTTATTACGTTAAAATGCAACCAGTAACTCAATCGCTTTTTAATATTTAAGCGAAGTAAGCGATTGATTAGTATTCGTGTGCAAACATTACTGTGTTGCGATAAAGAGGCTTGACTTGTGACTTAATGGGTTTAATATATGTTGTAGTGTAAAACATTTTAACAAACGTGACTTTAATATAGGCAAGCGCATCACATACGATCAGGTCCAATAAATAATAACAGGAAAAATATTTTTTACAGCGATGCCAACAAAAATACTTAATGCTTTATTATCGCTGATATAACACGATTTAGTTTCCTTTAAAAAAAAGTTCGCTACTCGGTCGCAAGTTCAATAATAACCCCGCGGTATCCTCAGCAGCGCCCTCGAAGTGTTTCTGTTAATGAATCTCTCAAGCTTTTTTTTTTGGGATACAAAAACTTTTCCTATTTATAGTTGGATCCCGTTGTTATCGAATCTTAATTATCTTTCGATAAAGAGACACAAACGTAAGCGAACTGTAGCTTTATAGAGTAATTGTTGTTTGTCAATGTAATCACTAACGTAAGCCTATTCGAAAATACCAATGATTTCTGGTGATAATATTCAAAGCGATGTTTTTGTAATTACAACTGACTAGATCTAAAAAAATGTTATTAAACCTCGTTATAGTATTTGTAAATCTGTTTATCAGTACATATGTATGTGTGAGTGAACTGAAGTAAGATTGGGATGGGAATTTAGAAAATGACACCTATAATACTAAAGGAATAATAGTATGCTAAGTCATGAAAAATGATGAAAGTATTGTAAGAAGGAAAGATTTAAATATGAAAATGGGTGAATGTAAAGGTAGAGGAGAACCGAAAGAAAATAATTATTGGTATAACGGATGAGAGGAGGTGAATGTGTCAAAAATAGTCGTTGCTACATCCTCTCCTAGCGAGATAAAAGTAGGAGGAATGATTATTAGTATTCGGAAATTTTACTCATTAGTAATTATTCTGTATGATGAATTTGTTTGCCAGCTCAATATAACTAATGGAAATTCCGCAATATGATATAATAATAAATCAATTTGGTACGTCAATATATTGCGTTACAGAAGTAATGTTACTGGAGCATAGGTTTATTTATGGCAGTAATGAATGTAATGAATTTGGTGCGTCGGTGTATAGTTCGGTAATAATTTGTTCACTAATAACATTAATGTTATCGTTTTTTGGTAACATTATTAGGTTACGAGTTTACCTAGATTTTTTAATTCATTGGTATATTTAACCTTAAGATCAATAGTACCTGCGCAGTCAGCAGCAAACATTAAGATCTATATTTTATGAAGGTAATACTATCTATAGTGTTCTTAGCTGTAACAGCAGATTATTTTTATATTAACCATAAAATTTCTGAAGTATTTATGTGTGTTTTTAATATTTAAAATTTTAGTGCCTCAAGCGAAATAAAAATTTCTGATTTGGATATAGTTTTTTAGATTTTTGTTTATTGTTCAGTCTATACATTAGAAGTAATATGTTTTAAACTTGTAAGAAGCGAAACAAAGTTTTATAACATGAAAGTTTCACGTCTGGTTATACTATTATAACATTTTGATATTTTTTAATTCCGTATACTTTGTTATTAGTTGTCTGGAAGTTATTAAATTATAATTTTGCAAATTTTACGAATTGCAAATTTGCTATTCTTTACGTTAAGCTGAGGCGTGCTAGTGAATTAATTAGTAGTTTCAAAATGAGCAAAACGTCATTACGGAGTTGAGATATAAATAAAAACCATTAATCATTTAAACATTGTATTGTTTTTACTTTGAGTTCAGAAAGGTTAAGGAAATTTGCATAAAAATTATTTAAACTGCGAACATTTCTTCTAAATTCAAGGAAAAAACTTAACCTTACATAACCTTTGCGAAAAATGTTTAATATAATGTCTATAAAGCAAGACAAGCATATCATAGAAAAGAGGCTTCTTTGGTGAGTTCCCGTGGTTGATCCTAAAGTGAAAATTTTGCTGAAAATATGCTTCTGGTAGACAGCGGAAGCAATGACGACATAAAGATGTAAGACAATTTCAGTTTAAAGGAGACACGTCATGATGATAATGAAATAAGAAGGTTAAAAATTATAGTTTTCAAAAATAAGTCTCCAGGAGAAGAGACCTCTAAGTACATAGTATCATACATATAATAAAATACTTGTTTTTTATTTTTACATGTATAAATGCTTTTTTAAATTATACAAATATTTGTATGATTTTTTTTTTTGTTTTCAGTATAAATTTCATTGTCAGTATATAAGTGGATAGGAATCTTTATGATTCTGATGTTTGTATACCCGTGTATTAATTATAAATAGTATAATAAATAATTTATTAACAATTAATTCAGGACCTATTAATTTAACATCACCGGTCATAGTTTTTTAAGTAACGGCACCAAACTCCCCAACGAATCGGCGTAGAAGTCTGGTTTCAAATTTGGATGCGCAGTCATTTCTTCTTTAGTGCTATTTGTTAGCACTAGCAACGTTTTAAAACCTGTTGCTTTGCCTAATCCGACGTCCTGTTCAATCCTAAAATATAACATGAGTTTTATAGCAAATCTTATGATGATGACAGTAAAGATTGATTCAATAGTAGTTAAATGGTGGTAGGTGTCTTTGCCGGAGACCGTCTAGGTACCGTCGCAGGTATTTCAATAGTGTGCAAACATTACTTTGTTCCGGTTTGAAGGGTTGTTAGCTAGTGTAATTACTAGGGTAACGAGTCTGACCATTAATGTCTTACGGCGACGAGCACAATATCGTCCAGTGTATACCAACTTATCCAGCGCCGTTGTCATGGGCAAGCGTATCACTTACCATCAGGTGAACGTCTCGCTCGTCTCGTCGCGTACTCGAATAAACAGAGAAAGCTAAATCAAAGCGATACACGTTAATATTATCAGATATCGATATTGAGGTTAATGATACTCACATGTCGCCGATGAAAAGCACCCTGCTCGGGTCGGTGACGGCAGCTCGCTTCATCGCCAGCTCGCCGAATAATTTCCCGGGCTTGCCGAGCGCTACGGGGGCCCGTTTCGTCTCCTCGCTAACGATCTCGGTAAACACGCCGGTACCTGGAAAATTTGTACGCAATGATAACGTGGTTAATATAAGCCGTACCTGTCGTCTTGGGTGTAGTACATCATTATCGCCATTTCCCCGAAAAAATCTCTGTAAAATTTTCCTAAAATTATCGTTTGTTTTAGAGATCGCTATATCGAAAAAACTTTAAAGTTCTAGTAAGGTAAAAGTACAAAATCTAAATATAATTGTTATACTAATAAACGTTTTAGTCGCCTACAACAGGTTTATGTTAGTTCACCGAGACTACAACTGTCTTTCAACTAATCCAAATAGAAACCTGCTTAGATTCGCAAACCTGTTCTCCTCATACAGCTTAACTGTCTAATTTACCTAAAGACAAACTTCCGGGCTTGAGAGGAACGTAACGATCTGTAGCACCGCTTATGTACACCACTTCCGGTCTGTTCAAGTAAGTGATAGCTTTGTACATCTTCGCCAAATTAATGTTGAAATCGCTGTCGAAAACAACAGCGCCAATTTCCTCGTCGTCGTCTAAGAACTTCAAGTAGTCAGTGTATAACTCCGAACCGACGTCTGGCTGAAAATTTAATTATTCCGGTAATAAAACTAATATTCATATGAATACTAGCCATATAAATCATTTTTCGTCAATATTTTGAATTTCAATTACAAAAAACTATTATTATATATTATAAGTACTATTGATTTACATAAGATACAAAGTCAACGAGAACTGATCGATTGATAACTGAAAGCTGAATATTGTTACATTAATAACAGCGCTATTATAAATGGTGATTAGTGGTGTAAGGATGAAAATTAATGGTTATATGCCAAATCAAAAATAAAAATAAAATAATTTGTATTAAAAACAAGAAAAATATAGAGTGAGCCACTCTTATTACTTAGGGGTGTAAAAAAACAGACTACGTCCTAATCTCAGACCTGGTCAATACATATAAATAATTTAATTAAAATCGGTACAGCCGTTTCAGAGGAGTTTTACAAACACACGAGAATTATATTAGACACTTCTCTTTTCAGCATACATATCTAATTTACACGTTTTTACATATACAATTCACAAGTCACTGAGTTCACACTTCTTACGCTGTCCAAACAGTAATGAGCTCAAGATCCACAGTTGTCCGTCATTTATACAAAAATGACAGCGGCGCCATCTTTACAATAATCAATACAACTATTTAATTATTATCAATTTTGTAAAAGTCATGGATTAATAATAATCCCAATATTTCAATTACACTATAAGAAATGTAAATACAACTATTACATAAATATTAGTATGAAATATAATAGTACAATATGCAGTAATTCATTTTGGATTCATTAACAGTCAATACAACTACTATTTTTCCAACAAAATGTTTATAACCACGATTATTTATCATCAATATCTAACAATTAAATATGTATATAGATATAACTTACGCCATATTTGCAATTGTATCCGTGTAATTTTAATACGTTCATAGTTTCAGGGCATGTAACGCAATATACCGATTTGTTGAAATTTATCGATTTCAAATATTCAACTACGGCGGTCGACGGCACCGTCAGATTATCCTGGAAGGTAATACATAATTATGAAACTATTACATGATATATCTAACACATTGCTTTGAATACATTAATCACTAAAATATAGCAATGCGAGCACTTTCTTTTTTTGATAATAGTTTAATAATTGAACTTAATTTCATGTAGCTAACCGATGGTAAAGTGTCTTGTCTACATTTACAATACTAGATACTTAACAAAACATTAGATTTTATCAGGTTAAAAACTTTACTTACAAAACTAACCATTACCAACTTTTGTACATAACCAAGCACTATTTTAGCTAAGCTGATCTTAATAACTTTTAAGAAAATAGTAATTAAAATTCTAACCCTTAAACTGTGGAATCTATAATGCAATAGATTACTACGCTTAAGTAATTACTATCAATATGGTTATCGAATAATAGATAGTTTCACATCTTACGAGATATCCATAGCAGTGTACTATTTATTTTACATATAATAATACATAGTAATAATATTATCATACAGTATAATAATAGTTACTCAAGACTGTTCACAGAATATATAAGTTATGAACTAAAATTAACATAACCATAGACTACAAAGCGTGATTAATTTTAACAGAAGATATATTATAAAAAACATGATTTTTTTCTTTTTAAGTTCTATGTTGGGGGTAGTTTTACCAGGCGGTAGGTCTCTGTTGCCGGAGACCGTCTGGATGGGTACCACCGCAGTGACTATTTCAACCGCCAAATAGTAGTGTGCAAACATTACTGTGTTCCGGTTTGAAGGGCGCTGTAGCTAGTGCAATTACTGAGGTAACGAGACTTAACACCTTATGTCTCAAGGCGACGAGCGCAATGTGGTGCAGTGTGTAACATCTTAACTAGCGCTGCGTTGTCATGGGCAAGCGTATCACTTACCATCAGGTGAACGTCTTGCTCGTCTCGTCTCATAGTAGTATAAAAATAAAATAGTTAAGAAAACCACCGCCGTCACTTTAACCTAACTACTTACTAAGTAAGCATGGTGAATATGATAAACAAGTCGAAAAGTCGATGCATACGTCGTCTTATTACCCGAGTGTCTATTACCTTATAAGATTAGAATGTGTCGAAATGGTCTAGAGGATAATTTTCATGCTTTAGACACATAGGTCGTGAGTTCGATTCTCAGTGAAATTTAACATTTTTGCCTTTACTCCTTCCACAGTGCTAACTTTGACCTTTAATATCTTCTTTACCGGGAGAGCTATAAACTTATAATTTGAGATATCTCGTCGTTATATCCTGTACTTCATTTTATCCTAAAAGAGTATCAATGGTTCTTCCGGTTTGAAAGTTACAAGCGTTACGGAGTATTTAACTACTGTCTCATACATCATTTGTGAGTAAACTTCAAGGGATCTGAACAACATGTCTTCTTTACCCAATCCGTTCTATTTTTATACAACGAAGCGTCGATACGAGCTAGATGTTCAACTGATGGTAAGTGATACGCTTGCTCATGACAACGCGCCGCCAGTTAAGATAGTACACACTGCGTCACATTACGCTCGTCGCCTTGAGACATAAGTTGTTAAGTCTCGTTATCCCAGTAATTTCACTAGCTGTTTGCCCACTACTGTTTAGCGGTTCAAATAGTCACTGCGGTGGTACGTTGACGGTTTCCGGCAACAGAGACCTACCACGAGTAAGTCTATCAACTCAAAGTCTACTCCTTATACACGTATAACCGCTTTTACACAATCCATCGATCTCTTTTCTTTTCCTCTACTCTTCTCATTCGCTTACATATTTATCATTCTTCTAGTAACATATTATTATTCTTATTATACTCATTTTAAAAGTCAGACCTTTATGCTTTTATTCGTGTTTATTTACGCTAGAACGTTATCTTAATTTCTCATCCATTCACATAAAAGTAACTCGGGGAATCTCGGCGGAGAATTATATGAAAATTTATACTTTATCCATTTAACGCCTTTGTGAAGGTCGTTTATATAATTAAAACGGCATATCATAACTATGAAGCCGAGCGGGTTAATATTTAATTACTACGGTTTGAAGATCGCTGGTAACTAGTAAGATTAATTAATGACTAATGGAACCCAGCAAACGTACAGTATTACCTAGTAATAATGGTTTATTAATAAAATGAATTATTTTTCTTTCTACTAACATTCAGCGATAATACCTAATATAACTTTTGTTTGAATTGTGTTCTTATGAGTTTATTTATGTTATATTCTGATTCCCGTATCAATTTATAGATCAGCTAATAAACTGCTATTGAAATTAGTAAAGTTAGTGAGTTATATTTGAAATATGCTCACAAATCCATCATCAATCTTGGCCGCCGCAAACAGACTTTCATAGTTATCCCTCGGCCGCAAACTATTGTTGGAGACGAAGTGTACACTCTTCCCCAATTGTTTGATTCTGTTGAAAAACTCACCGACACCCGGCAGGGGTACTTTGTTAGTCCAGATCACGCCTAAAATAACAATATTGACATTATATGTATATTACATAAATTCGGCGAGAGATCGCTGTTGACTGAGATTACTAGAGTAACAAAATTTATCATGCTATGTGATCTAGTTAAGATGTTTACATAGTAAAGGCGCCGACAGCGAAGTTGTATCAAGTAAACATCTTAACCACCGTCTCATTGTCTTTGTCCGACTCCATTTAAACCTTCATGATATAATCAAACAAACATAAAGTTAATAAAAGACAAAAACAACGAAATACTTTTCTACTTACATTAGTCGACTAAAATCGTTAACTGTATACAATTTTACTAAAAATAAATATTTTGTATATATGAAACATTATTTATAATCTTACTACAAAACCAGAAGTAATAATTAAGAGGAAATAACAACTACATTTATATAATATTAGTAAAGTATACAAATACTTGTTCGTTGTATTTCATTTGTAAATAACTACGTATGAATATAGAAAACATTATAATGATGTTCTACTAAAAGGAAAGGTATGGATTTATGCCATTAAAGGGTACTGTGAAACACTTCCTCATTTTAAGGAGTTAACTTCTTTAGAAGTAATTAATGTATCCTTGAAAATTATCTTTGATATTACTAAATGTATTTAAACTTTACAGTTATTATTAGTGTTAAACTAATAAATTATAAAGAATAGTATAATATTACTAATAGATCAAACAGTTAAATAGCTATTATAACGGGATTACAGTTGTAATAATAATAAAAAAGCGAATGAAATTTTTTAGTAGCACGTTATCAAACGTATCGATTGCTTGACACTCAACCATATGATGATAGACATGTTTGTACACGCGTGTCGTAATACTGACGCAACTCACCGTCACAGTCGGAAAACACGTGGTCGAATGAATCAATGAATTGCTTGAAGCCGACAGCATCCATAGACTCAAGATTCACCGGCGTCATTTTGTTTACACAATTAAATTTGAACAATTATCATGTAACACGTGCAACACAGCCCTGGTCGCGAGGAGCACTGCGCGCGCGTCATATAAACTCAGTGTTGGTGCTGACGTCACATACTGCCCGGTCGCGTGCTCACCTTGTAACACGGAATCCCCGGGTTCGAATCCCGAGCCATACATGACATTTATTAGACTAGGTTTTTATTTATTTATTTATTTATTTAAAATCTTTACTGTATACGCCAAAACGTTACAGTGGGCGGACTTAATGCCTAGTGGCATTCTCTACCAGTCAACCCCGGGAGAATGTTTGACAGTGGAATAGAAAGGAATGGCGGGTGCTAATTTTAGTTTAAATTAATACTCACATATATACATACATACACAACATCTACATATAAACATATATAATACATATATACATACATGATATTTAATTTGTTTATTGCGAGATGTGCTCGTGTTGCAGTAAATGGCTTTTCAAACGTCTTTTAAAAGATAGCTTACTTGGCACATTCGTGACGTCAGAGGGCAGGGCGTTCCAAAGTCTTATAGCTTATATATATCGGCATGGCGCGAAAACTTATGCAGACGGTCAAAAGTGATGGCCAGTACCAACTGGTAATAGGCAGGAGACGGGAGAAGTCGTGGTTATGTATAAGAGAATGGACCGGCATCACATCCGCTAAGGAACTATTTCACGTTGCACACTTCACTATTTTCATAGTTAACAGCCAACCTTCAGACATGAAAAGGCACAAGAAGATTTTTCTATCTAGCTACAACTTCCAAATTTAGACACTTAACAAATTTGAAAAGACGGATCTACTGCTATGTTACTTTTAAACGAAACGTAATAGGTATATGTAAAGCGCGACATACATATTTATATTTCGTTATATATACTTCCGGACACATCTATCGGCCCACCACCCAGTGTTTAAAGTTTCGACGGTGTTTAGTTAAAAATAAATGTTAGGTCGAGCAATAAGTTTTAATGCAGTTTTGAAGCAGATTTATTGGTCAACCCCTATCTATGTTTTTTTTTTTATTTTTTTTGTAATTTCATATTGATTTGGCCGGCAGAAGTTTTACAACTTGGGCCACAATTTCAAGCAGAGTATCCAGATTTTTTGGTGAAAACTGGCTCAAAGGTTAGATTTGCCTTTTTATGGAACTAGTAATCGGACAGGTAAAAAAAAAAATCCAACTTGTGCGAAATAAAAAAGCTTTCTCCATTCCTGGGTCGTTGAAAACAATGAACAGACTCGAATTTTCGTATTTTTTTTCATAATCCTGAATTCAAAATTAAAAAAAAACATTCATAAAGGTTGACCAAATAATCAACTTTAAAACTGCATTAAAACTTATTGCTCCACCTAACATTTATTTTTAGCTAGGCACCGTTAAAACTTTTAAACACTAGGTGGGCCGATAGATGTGTCCGGGAGTGTATTTTATATGAATAATTGAAAATCTAATTACAATTGTCTATTACATTCATTTGACACTGTATACATAATAAACGAATTCGAGATTCCGATATCTATTTAGGTCGCATACAACAGTTATTTATAATCTATTAAATAATATATGCCATATTATTATAATCTTTAATATAACACAAATACCATCAGACACAACAACATATTTAACATATTATTTCCTTTTTTTTCTAATTTTTCCTGATTATATTGTTCAGGGCTTTCTATCTTACTATTTACTCAATTTACTACTAATGCTATCTTATTATCTATCATTACTAATATGTTTGTGTTATTTCTAATGTTTACAGTATATATATCTAAACAATATTTGACAAATTTATTTCTAATTTATTATCTATTAACTTCTACATTTCTTTTATTTTACTGCTGGTAGGTTTTAACTATTATATATTATATAGTATATACCGCAGCGGCTATTACTGTCGCCAGTAAACAAATATTACTATTACGGATTTAAAGTTTACAACGTAACGAGTAATTTTTGTATGATTTTCTATAAAAACTGATATATTTCAGACGCTACAATATCACTTACACCCTTTTGATTGCTGAATGTAATACGATCGATTCACCTTCCTCCGGCTCCATGGCGACAGCCTTGTACTTTTTGTCTCGCGCGGTAGTTGTTTTAATATAGTCATTAGAACGTAATTATCTAAATAATTAACTATTCGCTCTAGGTCGACCTTATGGAGTGATTATCATGGAACCGTACCTATCAGAAAAAAATCAGTGTTTTAGACGGAAAGAGAGAGGCTGTGGGCGCTTTACTTACTTTCGTGTATCGCTGGTTAAAATTAATTAGTTTCCTGTTTAGTAATTCACTGTTGTTGTATCGCTACATGAGTAATCCGGTAAAATGTTTAAATTAAACTATAGTATTCCGAGAAGCTGTTATCCTGTCGGTGTACATCTATTTTATATTTGTATGTACGTAATTTTTAAAAAGCACTAACAATCATGATGAACATTAAATCATTTAAAGGAAGTTGATATACCGCAGCGTCATCTAGTGATGACACAGCAAAGAAATGAATATAAAACCATTTCTTCAATCAAATACTACGTATAATTAGAAAATTTATAGTTTAATGTAATTTTAAAGTACAAAGTTTAACTTTAAAGTAATCTATTATAAACTTACTTATATTCGTTATTCGCTCGCAAATCCCATTTAGTCCATCCGTTTCAAAGATTACTCTTATCATACAGAGAGTACACAAAAGCTAGTATTAAAACATAATAATAATATAAATTATCGCTCAGCTTAACTTTATACTTAATAGAATATACTTTGTTGATTTACGCGTCCATTATATGTCGACAAAGGCATTTTCCGTTATTGTACGAGAAGTGAATGGAATCCTCGTCGACCTTCTCGATTTGTTTCAATTTTAATTTTCCGTGAACATTTCACGGCTCTAATGAAAAAACAAATTGGTTTTTATAAAACTGTATATACCGGTATTTATCCAGTATTTATAGGTTATTCATGATTGAAATATATATGTATATATAAATTAACAGTATTTGTTGTTCTACAATCTCCGAAAGAAGAGTCGACGATGAAATAAATTGTCTACTCACGTTATACACATTTATAATTTATACAACCGTACAAATATATAACCAATTTGTCTATTTTCAGTTTTAAAAACTACAATGACCTTCAAATTAGATTATAACGTTTGTTTTTTTTTCACATAACGACCTACCATTGCTATCGCTAACAAAAACGCATAACACGTTGAAAGAGAATGGAAATATTTAAACATCGCAGCAATAGTTCTTATTCTTATCACTGCTATTTTATTTTCACAATCGCATTATATTTCCTTTAAGAGAGGATTTGTTTAGTTTTTATAAATTGAAAATGTCAAAGTTTGAGCCAAGAAAGCGTCATTTGCGGGAATCTAGTTTACTTTCTTTACTTTAAAAAAATCTGCTGCTGAGGCGCATCAATTGCTCGTAGAAGCATATGGTGAGGGTGCTTTGAGTGAGAGAACGTGTCGAGAGTGGTTTCAGAAGTTTAAAAACGGTGATTTCGATGTAGAAGACAAAAATAGCAGTGGAAGGCCAAAAATTTACGAGAATGCAGAATTGGAGGAATTATTGGAGGAAGATTCATCTCAAACATAAAAAGAACTTGCTCTAACACTAGAAGTCACTCAGCAAGCAGTCTCACATAGAAAAACGCCCTCAATACTATTCTAGACACGAAAAAATTATTCTTCTGCATGACAATGCTCGTCCACATGTTGCGGCTCCCGTGAAAAAGTACTTGGAAACACTTGATTGGGAAGTGTTTACCCCACCCGCCGTATTCACCAGACATTGCGCCGTCCGATTATCACCTGTTCCGGTCCATGGCACATGCTCTGACGGCGCAGCGGTTCACATCTTATGAGGATACCAAAAATTGGGTGGATTCGTGGATAGCCTCAAAAGACAAGGAGTTCTTCAGACGTGGGATTCGAATGCTGCCTGAGAGATGGGAAAAAGTGGTTCCAAGTGGTGGGCAACATTTTAAATAAATTTATATTACCGTTCTTCTGTAATAAATATTTAATTTGTGTTAAAAAACGGCGGAAACTTATTTGTACTCCTAATACAATGACCTTCAAATTAGATTATAACGTTTGTTTTTTTTTCACATAACGACTTACCATTGCTATCGCTAACAAAAACGCATAACACGTTGAACGAGAATGGAAATATTTAAACATCGCAGCAATAGTTCTTATTCTTATCACTGCTGTTTTATTTTCACAATCGCATTATATTTCTTTTAAGAGAGGTTTTGTTTAGTTTTATGTATTCCTTTCTCGTTTGACTAAAATCTTATAATAATACATCGACACTGCTATTTTTCGACTAATATCTTAATAACATAGTTCTAAATACTTTTAGTAGTTAATTTACTTTCTTCGCGTAAGTAAATAGCGAGAGCTCTGAATATTTTAATACATAATTTTCTTTTGGTTGTTACTTTTTTATCATATGTATTGAATAATTTTCACATGGAAAACACTAGTTCGATTCCATGGCAACACGGTGGAGTTTTGTTGCTGGTACTATTGACCAGCTTCACTTCGTCACAAACGTTGTTGTGTTCTGACTATCAACATATGTGAACTAGAATACTTTAGATAAGGTACTTAATCGTCTTTGACTTCATTATCACTGAACATTATATGAAAGATCAAGTCATCGATGGACTAATATACTTACTGTTTTGTAAGACTTTTTTTCTGTGTTGTATCCTGAAATAAATCATAAAAAATATTTACTTTTATCATCCTTAATATACCGACTGACTGACGGCAGTCTTTTTTCGTTTATAATAATGTTCAGATCTTCGTATAACGCGATATCTGTAGTCATTTGATATCTCTTGATGTCTAAAAGATCTCCGGTGGTGACAGACAGCATTAATCAAAATATACGCAATATAATCTGGGAACGGAAGCAGGCGGCGTATCGATGTTTGTTTTCCTTTTAATATAGCTTTGAGTTATAAAAAAAAAAACATCTAATCATCATCTTAAATATGAATTAGGTCGTATAAAGTGAAGCGGTCTTGTTAACAATACTCTTTTCTTGAGAGTAAATTTAGTAAATGGAATATCTGGAATATCGCTTATACATACCACCTTCTTCTTCTTCATCGTTCCCCCAGTGCTGAGGATCTTAACAACCTGGTAAACAATTTCCATCAATGCCGTTGGTGCTGTTCCTTGATCATGTGTATTTTGATTTCCCTAAAATAATTTGAATCTCCAGACAACCGTTTAAAGAACGCTTGATGTGTCCAAAGACGGTAAGCTCTTTTTGGATTAATCGAGGAGAGTCTAGTAATGCTTTTGAGATACTAACTTCTTATAAATAGCGACTAAGATGAAACAACTCCAGGTAGAGGGCAGCAGTTTTTCTCATGAATTTATTATATAATATCCCTAAAGTAGGAGGTATATTACTGTAACCTTATTATAAGTGGATTAAAATCTGAAATCACTAAATTTACTAATCAAATATTAAGTGATCTTATCACACGGTCACGTACGATTGATAATATATTATCTAATATATAATTATCAGTTAACAGAAAATACTAAAAAATATACTGTGCAGAATCTTAACATGTTTTTTTAAGTTTAATTAGTATTAATCGAACAAAGAGGTTTAATTAACATAACCACGATATTGTTGTTCCGCCAACTCACACTTGACCAGCTTGGGTCCTATCCCAACAGTGGGAATATTAGGAGTTTTGCTAATTTATTTATTTTAGTTTCATTACGTCAAGTCGTAGTATGTAATTATAATTAGTTGTAACTAAGCAAAAATTAGCGGGGTCGTTTGTAGTTTATCAATATACATTATCTTACGAAAGTGAAATATTCGAATCAAGATCGATGCGAAATATATAAGCGGCAAAGTCAATAGTAACATTTGATATACAAATCAATCGAAATGTTGAAGTACGTACTGCCCCTTTTGCTTCTAGCGGCTACTCTTTGTCAAGGTATGTACAGTGAATATGTTCAGTTTATATTTTGTTATTACATTCATAATTTCTAGTCTAACGTTTTAGTGTTCACCGCAATTTCATAAAAGTTGAAAATATTAGAATTTAAATCAATTTATTATCATCGGCATCATTCAATATTGGACCTCCGCAAAACCCCAACCTATAAAATTTTCTTCCGATTTGTATGTAAATATAATTATAATCTAGCTTATTTATTGCTATGGATTTAATTTATTTCTCATAGAAATCAAGAATTAATATGGAAAGAGTTGAAGTAAACAAATTCAATAATTTTTCAATAACTGTATGATAATACACTCCCGGACAAATCTATCGGCCCACCCAGTGTTTAAAAGTTTTAACGGTGCCTAACTAAAAATAAATGTTAGGTGGAGCAATAAGTTTTAATGCAGTTTTAAAGCTGATTTTTTGGTCAACCTTTATGTATGTTTTTTTTTTAATTTTGAATTCACGATTATGAAAAAAAAACGAAAATTCGAGTCTGTTCATTGTTTTCAACGGCCCAGGAATGGAGAAAACTTTTTTATTTCGCACCAGTTGGATTTTTTTTGATGTGTCCGATTATTGGTTCCATAAAAAGGCAAATCTAAACTTGGAGCCAGTTTTGACCAAAAACTATGGATACTCTGCCTGAAATTGTCACCCAAGCTGTAAAACTTCTGCCGGCCAAATCAATTCGAAATTACAAAAAAATAAAAAAAAGCATACATAAAGGTTGACCAATAAATCTGCTTCAAAACTACATTAAAACTTATTGCTCCACCTAACATTTATTTTTAACTAGACACCGTCGAAACTTTAAACACTGGGTGGTGGGCCGATAGATGTGCCCGGGAGTATATTTAGACCAAAATTAAAAGTGAAGTATACGAAGCTAAGAAACACTGAATGAAAAGCAATTGTAAGCTGCTGTAAAATCAATCAATATCATTAAGATTGTATGTTTTTTTGTTTGTGTATTGAGCCATGTAAAAAAATATGCTTGTGGTATCAATAAAATTAAGAATTTTCATTAATACATACATACTTTTCGTTTTTGAAACACTTAAATTATCTTTTTGTTTCAGGTCAAAACGTCAAAGAAATATGGCTGAAGGATCGAGAGTTGCATTACATAAGCCATAAGCACCTTGGAACCTCTATTGGCATTGCTAAATCGTTCTGGGACACATTGATATCTTGCCATGTCATCTTCCCCAATGGTGTTATGTACGAGGTGTATCCGACCAACAACATACCACATGAGAAGGTTATGGCTTCTGGGCCTGATTCAGTATTCAAAGGCTGTGGGGTTGGTTTCAGAGAAGTCGGTGTTGAATTCAGTGGTACTTACGAGCTGATGTCTTTTGTGGAGCATGACGAAGACAAAAGCCGCAGTATGACTAGGCAGAGATTCCACTTGACAGTCACACTACCAGATTTTTAAGTCTTCTAATGTATCAACATCTTCAGCCGGAAGCTATTGGCTCTAGCTTCTACAGCATCATATTGTCTTATTCTTCCTTTCTTAATAAAATTTAATCTATCAGCTACACGTTTTTATCTATTAAATTACAGATCTAAAACCTTTTTATATATTTATCTACAAATCTTTATTATAATCAAATGACTTTTAGTTGCTAATAAAAATCTGGATCTTTATTGCTCTTTACTGCAAGATCAATTATACACTCCCGGACACATCTATCGGCCCACCTAGTGTTTAAAAGTTTTAACGTTGTCTAGCTAAAAATAAATGTTAGGTGGAGCAATAAGTTTTAATGCAGTTTTAAAGCTGATTTTTTGGTCAACCTTTATGTATGTTTTTTTTTTTATTTTGAATTCAGGATTATGAAAAAAAAACGAAAATTCGAGTCTGTTCATAACAGAAAACTTTTTTATTTCGCACAAGTTGGATTGTTTTTTTTTATGTGTTCGATTTTTGGTTCCATAAAAAGGCAAATCTAAACTTGGAGCCAGTTTTGACCAAAAACTATGGATACTCTGCCTGAAATTGTCACCCAAGCTGTAAAACTTCTGCCGGCCAAATCAATTCGAAATTACAAAAAAAAAAAAACCTACATAAGGGTTGACCAATAAATCTGCTGCAAAACTGCATTAAAACTTATTGCTCCACCTAACATTTATTTTTAACTAGTCACCGTCGAAACTTTAAACACTGGGTGGTGGGCCGATAGATGTGTCCGGGAGTATATTTAGACCAAAATTAAAAGTGAAGTATACGAAGCTAAGAAACACTAACTGAAAAGCAATGTAACTGCTGTAAAATTAATCAATGTCATTAAGGTTGTATCTTTTTTGTTTGTGTATTGGGCCATGTAAAAAAATATACTTGTGGTATCAATGAAATTAAGAGTTTTCATTAATACATACATACCTTTCGTTTTTGAAACACTTAAATTATCTTTTTGTTTCAGGTCAAAACGTCAAAGAAATATGGCTGAAGGATCGAGAGTTGCATTACATAAGCCATAAGCACCTTGGAACCTCTATTGGGATAGCTCAATCGTTATGGGACACTTTGATATCTTGCCATGTCATCTTCCCCAATGGTGTTATGTACGAGGTGTATCCGACCAACAACATACCACATGAGAAGGTTATGGGGCCTGATTCAGTATTCAAAGGCTGTGGGGTTGGTTTCAGAGGTGTCGGTGTTGAATTCAGTGGTACTTACGAGCTGATGTCTTTTGTGGAGCATGACGAAGACAAAAGCCGCAGTATGACTAGGCAGAGATTCCACTTGACAGTCACACTACCAGATTTTTAAGTCTTCTAATGTATCAACATCTTCAGCCGGAATCTATTGGCTCCAGCTTCTACAGCATCATATTGTCTTATTCTTCCTTTCTTAATAAAATTTAATCTATCAGCTACACGTTTTTATCTATTATTTTACAGATCTATAACCTTTTTATTTATTTATCTACAAATCTTTATTATAATCAAATTTCTTTTAGTTGCTAATAAAAATCTGGATCTTTATTAATCTTTACTGCAAGATCAATTATATATTAACCAACTGAATATAATAAGTTCTCAATTAATAGTGTAACTACAATTACGGGACCGAATTTGAAGTTTCTTTTAAAATACAACCTTTAGATTTATCTTTTCGAGAATTCAAAAAAAATTCTGGGTTATATGTGCAGGGCACTTATGTATTTTAACGTGACAACGTCTATTAATTATATCACAAAAAATTTTGATAATAACTTTTATTATTCTTGTTTGACATGTTTATCGGGTTACAAATCAAGTTATACTAACTCTCAATTATATTTGTTAGGGATTTTATTTCTAATTATTATTGAGCAATAGAATACATCTTTTACTTTCAACCAATTCGGGCAAACGCATACCGACTTAGCGGTCGGCGTAAGCCACGCCCACTTATGTGCGGGACATTTCTCAGCACGCGCGTCCTATCTTATACCAATTTAATAGACGTTGTCACGTCAAAAATATTTTGAAGAGGAGGTAAATTGGGAAACATTTCTTTTGATCTTCACAATAATTGCTGTTGGTTGTGTTTGGTTTTTACAGTTTCTATTTAATGTTAGGTTTTCATGTCAAAAACTATTATTAATATTAAGGAGTTTTACTAGCTGACTATCTCGGTATAGCATAAAACAAATCTTCATAAACATTTTGCATAAATATCCGTTGTTGTTTCAGTAGTAAAGTATTCTTTATGTGTATAGTAATAAGGCAGCTATTGGTTAAACAATTTCTTGGTTTTTGTTAAAAATGTTTTATCTTAGTTTTGAGAGAATAATGCAAGTATAGGATGCTACCGGATATAAAAGATTATAGTAATAAAATTAAAAATGGCTCCGGCAGCGGAGACCATTTTTTAGAAAGGAATCATCGCAAGTTACGCTTTCGGAGGAAATTCTGATTTAATTGGGACTTCTATCCACTCAAACTTTCTCGGTCTCTTCAAGAGAGGAGCATAGTTATCTCTAGTACTTTTGCTGTGTAGTACATAGAGAGCAAGACCACTTCGAGTCGTCCTTCCCGATCTGGTCTCCCGTCATCCAAAAATTTTATTCGCAAAGTTAGTCCTACTCTTATGTCTGCGATTAAACCGATGGGGTAACGGAACCTACCAAAATAACCATATAATTCCGTGGCTACGATACCATTAATACTTTGTACTTTGAATACTTCTCGTCTCTCACCAAAAAGTCTAAAAGGTTTTACTTCAAACAGCAGACAAACTATCTCTTTGAAAGAATAAATTGAACACAGTTCACGGAGAAGGTGGATCCGAGTAATTTGTTTTATTCCGAAATTGTCGGTTCGCGTCTGTGATGAATAGAGGTCCATTGAATGCAAAAAGAAGAGTTTTCACTAAAACAATATTGCGGTTTACATAACCAATAAGGACAAAGGACATTAAATTACAAAGTTAACAAGGTAGAAATGTAAATGATGTCTTCCATTACACAACAGACGTTTTCAAATTTATGTATTGTCTTTTTTCCTTTGTAAATCGGCGAGGTAGGAATTAAAGTAACCATGGAAACCGGAAAACCGCTACAGCCTTGAGAATTAAGATGGAATAATGATGGAGCCTTTTAAATATGTTTCATTTAATTTCCTTTGTACCTTCAACTGCTTGATTGTTCTTTCTTCAACCCCTGTTTTCATAATATCTTTTATATAAAAAGCAACGAGACTATCACTTGGAATATCTCATGTGCCTAATAAATAATAATTTATATTTAAGATGTTCAATCGCTAAATTTTACTCTTACGTTAAGATCGAGATTAAATGTTTAATATGGATTAGAAGTGTCCGAAATATTTCATCGAGTCCAATATAAATACTTCTTTTTATTAAGACATATTTGAATTAAAAAAAAATTCTTGCGTGATATGTAATTTACACGTTTAAGTGAATACCTTCGATAGCTCAGTTGGTAGAGCGGTGGACTGTAGAGGTAATCGCATTGTTATCCATAGGTCGCTGGTTCAAATCCGGCTCGAAGGATTTTACGTTGTTTTTTAGTTTTTAATCAATTGCTGTATGTGTTAAATATTAGTACTCAAAACTGTTTATATTTACAAAATATTACATTATAATGTAGAAGGTTATGATTGTTTTGTTATATTATAGAATGTGTATAGTTTCCTTGTATTAAGAACTTTGTATTGGATGGAATCATCAATCAGCTTGTAGTTGGCTCCATCCATTTAATACTGTTCTCATGTAGTAAAGTATAAACTTCAGTATAATAGATCACTACTAACTTTATTACAGTTCATATAAACTTACTAGAATTATATACAATACTGTTGTTTTTATTAGTTGAAGAAACGACGAGTCGGGCAGTATGTTCACATGATGGTAAGTGATACGCTTGCCCGTAACAACGCGGCGCTAATTGGGACACTGGTCATTGTACTCTTCGATACATGAGATGTTGCCTCGTTACCCCAGTAATTTCACAAGCTACAACACCTTTCAAACCGGAATATAGTAATGTTAATACATTACTATTTGACGATTGAAATATGAGCAACAGACAGGCAAAACGTAAAACATTTTTCTGTTTCTATTTCAACTATATACTTAATAACAGTATTATAAGTGTTTTTACTTAATTGAATTAGCTTCAGAATTTTGTATTCTCTAATTTTCACATTCATAACTATATTAATATAATTTTTTAAATTGTTATATATACTTTAAACAATCTTCGTGTAACATTACAGTAATATATAAAAACATACAATTATTTAAATTACAACTGCCTGCGTGTACTTCGTATTACAAAGGTTTGATTAGAAGGCATCATATTATAAGTTACAATGATAGAATTCTTCGATTTCACTAAGTTAACATGATGTAACGCTCTTTTATAATTTAGTTAAAGTTTAGTTAATCGTTTAACGCATGAACATAACAATGAAGCCGTTGAAACATTTTTTTTTTCACGCGAAAGGAGAATTTTCAAATGCACTCCTAACTTAATGCAGTAAAAAAAGAGGGGGGTGTCGCATTAAAATTAATTGCAGGGTGCCTTTTCATTTGCCGCACCACGGCGTCAGTAATGACGTCATTACAGTAACATTACCGCAGCGAAACTTAGCGTAAACGTCATAATTCTTGAACGGGATTGTGCATTTTACTGTTTGCATTATTGTTATTAGTAACCTACGGTAATAGAAGTTATATGTAATTTGAAATCTTTGATTACGATATTGTTAGCTACAGCACCCTTCAAAGAGCAACACAGTAATATATTAACGTTAGGATATGTAATCGCCCAGGCTAACCTGCAAAGAAAGCAGTTAGCAACGGAAGAGCTAATGATAGAGTCAGCCAACAGAAACATCGTCCTAGCACTGGTCCAGGAACCCTATGTGGGTGGAATAAGGAGAATGAAGAATTACCGAGGCGCGAGAATCTTCCAGAGCACTGGTATAGAAGACGGGACAGTGAAGGCAGCAATTGTTGTATTTAATGATGACATTGACGTCCTCCAGTGCCCCAATTTCTCTGATAATAACATCGTTGTTATAAAAATCCGAACCAGTGCTTGGGAAATCGCTGTAGTGTCATTTTACTTTGAGCCGGACAAACCCATAGGACCGTACCTGGACCGGCTAAAAGACATCTGCGGTAAAATGGGAAGTACGAGACTACTGATAGGAGGCGATTGTAATGCCAAGAGTACTTGGTGGGGAAGCACTAATGAAGACACCAGGGGTGTTGAGATGTCCGGAGCCTTGGAAGAGTCTGGGCTCCAGGTATTAAACACAGGCGATACACCCACGTACGACACTGTGAGGGGTAATAGGGTGATCACAAGCCACATAGACATAACGGCGTGTACTGACGACCTTGTGGGATTAATAGCAGACTGGACCGTAGACCGATCGGTTACGAGCTCAGATCACAACACCATTCTCTTCCAGCTTAACTTAATAAGGAGTAAGGGTTTTAGAATAGAGAGAACAACTCGGCTTTACAACACCAAAAAAGCTGACTGGGCGCTCTTCGCTAAGGAGTTGACCAACAACAAAGCCGCATACAACATCTGCGCAGCGACAATAAATGAAGTTAACCACAAGGAGCAGTTAGAAAAAATTGCGCGAGATTATACGGAGGCTATAACCCAAGCATGCATAGCAAGTATGCCTACAAAGAGAAGGTCTGAGACCGTAAAAGTCCCATGGTGGAACAAAGATCTCGAACAAAAGAAAAAGAAAATGGTTACTTTTAGGAGAAGGATCCGAAATGCTGCCCCACATAGACGAGCTATGGTCGTCGAAGAATACCTGGAGAAGAAAAGAGATTATGAAGGTCATGCCAAAAAAGCCCGTATAGCAAGTTGGAAAGAGTTTTGTGAAAGACAGGACAGAGAAGGATTGTGGGAAGGAATATACAGGGTTATCAACCGGACCACCAGGAGAGAAGAAGATATGACCCTGAAAACCAATGATGGAAAACACCTGAACCCTAAAGAATCGGCAATCTTACTAGCCGAGACATTTTACCCCGAGGACCTAGCTGAAACAGACAACACAGACCATGGTCGAGTTAGAGAAGCGGCAGAGACAGTAAACGAGCTGGTCCCTAGTGAAATTCATGATCCACCGTTCACCTCATTGGAGTTGAAAACCGCAGCGGAAAGTTTCAATCCCAAAAAGGCTCCGGGAGCGGATGGTTTTACGGCAGATATCTGTAGCAGAGTAATACTCCAGGATCCGGATTCTCTACTTGCCTTTTACAACAAGTGTTTGCAGATTGCACACTTTCCGAACATCTGGAAGCAAGCCACAATAGTGGTGCTTAGGAAGCCAGGCAAGGATGATTACACGAACCCCAAAGCGTACAGACCAATAGGTCTACTGCCAGTGTTGGGGAAGATCCTGGAGAAGATGACGGTAGCGAGAATAAAATGGCACATAACACCGAGGATTAGTACTCGCCAGTTCGGATTTATGCCCCAGAAGAGCACCGAAGACGCCCTCTATAAACTGGTACACCATATCAGGGGTAAGTTGAAGCTCAAAAAGATAATTACCCTAGTGTCTCTGGATATAGAGGGGGCCTTCGACAGCGCCTGGTGGCCGGCAATCAAAGTCAAATTGGCTGAGGAAAGTGTCCCGTAAACATAAGAAGGCTACTAGATAGCTACCTGAGCTGCAGAAGGGTTACAGTAAGATTTGCCGGGGAGGAATGCATGCGCAATACCTCGAAAGGTTGCGTGCAGGGGTCAATTAGTGGTCCTCTTCTATGGAACCTTCTTCTGAACCCGTTACTTGTAGGACTCACTGCAAGAGGTGACTATTGTCAAGCGTTTGCGGACGACGTCACCCTTGTTTTTGACGGGGATACGGCACACGAGATAGAAGGACGAGCCAATGCCTCTCTCGAATATGTTAGGCAATGGGGTGTTAAAAATAAGTTGCGGTTCGCACCGCACAAGACCTGTGCAATGGTGCTGACTAAAAAACTCAAATACGACACCCCTCGGCTGCATATGGGAGGGACTTACATTACTATGTCCAGGGAAGTAAGGATTCTGGGGCTTACCATTGACGATCGCCTAACATTTAATAGTCACGTGGCGAATCAGTGTAAGAAGGCATTAGGCTTGTATAGGCAAATCGCTCGGGTAGCCAAGGTCACTTGGGGTCTTGATCCTGAAATCGTGCGGTCTATATACGTAGCGGCGGTCGAGCCGATAGTGTTATACGCGGCAGCGGCATGGGCACCAGCAGTCAAAAAGCTGGGTATTCAGAAGCAGCTCAACACCGTGCAGAGAGGCTTTGCCCTAAAACTCTGCAGAGCGTACCGCACGGTCTCTCTCCACTCGGCCTTGTTGTTGTCAGGAATACTACCCCTAGATCTTAAAATTCAGGAGCAGTTCGACCTGTATGAGGCTCGGAGAGGATTGTCCCAGGCACTGCTAGGCGATAAGGAGGTGGAGCGAATGACGGTATTTGCAGATACTCCTCACCCTGCTTCACATATGGACCTCAAGTTTACAAGTCTGGTAGACCAAAACTCCGTGGACGAACACAATGTGCAGGCGGTTAAGATATACACCGACGGCAGCAAGCTTGAGGGTAAGGTTGGAGCCTCACTTTCCATATGGAAAGGCGAAGGGGAGGTCCAAAACCGGAAGCTATATCTGTCCGCGTACTGCACAGTCTATCAGGCGGAACTCTTGGCCATATGTGAGGCAACCAAATTAGTCTTGAGAAGGACGGAAGAGAGCTACGGTTTGTACAGTGACTCTAGAGCTGCGCTAGATACTGTTACAAATTATGGCTCGCTCCATCCTCTTGCGGTGTTGGCTAGAGAAAATTTACGTAGGGCCTCTGACCAGAGCAAGAATGTATCCTTATTCTGGGTCAAAGCCCACGCGGGCATACCTGGCAACGAGCGTGCGGATGAACTGGCCAAGCTGGCTGCCCTTAACAGCAGAAGGAAGCCAGACTATGACCAGTGCCCAGTGTCGTATGTTAAGTGTCTACTTCGAAAGGCCTCAGTTGCGAGATGGAGCACCCGATATAACGAGGGTACAACCGCGTCCATCACGAAACTGTTTTTTCCCAGACGCAACTGAGGCGTATAACTTGATAAGAAAGATCCGGCCAACTGGTCACTTAACCCAGATATTTACTGGCCACGGCGGATTCTCCCAATACTTGAACCGTTTCAAGTGTCGGGACAATCCATGGTGCATATGTGATAACGCCACGGAGGAAACGGTTCCTCATTTGCTAACGGAGTGTCCTATCCATATGAACTCGCGGCATGAATTCGAGCAAGAGAAAGGGCTGAAAATAGATAAAGTAGGTTTATGCGAGTTAGTAAAAAATAAGTTAGTTAGAGATACATTTTTTAAATTCTGTATAAATATATGTACAGTAGTTAACAATAGGAATAAGGATAAGTAAATACGATTTTCGTAATGATATTTAAAATATTATTACTAGTAAATTATGTGAATAGGATAAAAAGCCCCTGAATAATAATATCAGGGAAAAGTAGAAAAAATTAAAAAAAAAAAAAAAAAAAAAATATATTAACGTTATTGCGATTTGTATATATCTGTTTCAATCTTCTATGTTCTAAAATCTATTACCTATACTAAGAATCTTAGACCCTGATTCTCAACGATTCAGTGATATTTGCAGACTACTTTTCGATGACTGGATAAAATCAAAATTGATTTCTTTTCATCCGTCCAGACGAGTGAGACGTTCACCTGATGGTAAGTGATAACCTATAACTACGAGAACCTAGTCAAGATGATAACATGACTGATGTCGAATGAGTTGTTCGTTATTATTAAATATTTTCATATTAAACAACGCAGGAATTGCGAATGAATGATTGAACGTTTCAGTTTTTAAATCAAAATCAAGATTTTCCACGACTTCTGATTACTTCTATTCGTATTTAGATACACCACCCACGCAGTCACGTAAAACAATTTCGGTGCCTCTTCATCCGTAGGCCCTGACGTGAATATAATGGGACGTTAACCCAAAGGACAATACAAAAGGTGAAACACTATTCCGGAACTTAATTGAAACTGGATATGTATACTACGTAAGGATGTTTTAGTTAAAGGTGATACGACTTGTTTAAATAATGTTTATGTCACTTAGGTATGTAAAATGTTTTGTAAAGTTAATGATTTCATTAGCAAAAGCAACAAATGTTTAGTTAATATGAATTAGCTGCAGTTATTATGTAGTGATGACTAGGACTTGATCTGATGATGGTAAGTAATATAATCGTCTACATTAATGAGGTATAAGTTCGGATGTCTATACAACATTGCATAACTATACTTAGTTACTGGATAGGTTCGACTCTGGTTCGACGAAACCCGTTCATAGTTATGGTAATTAGTTTTTAAGTAAGTCTACCTGTAAATCTAAAGTCTATCTAAGTCTCTAGTTCTCTCTAGTCTACCAGGTGGTAGGTCTCTGTTGCCGGAGACCGTCTGTATGGGTACCACCGCAGCTCCTATTTCAACCGCCAAATAGTAGTGTGTAAACATTACTGTGTTCCGGTTTGAAGGGCGCTGTAGCTAGTGTAATTACTGGGGTAACGAGACTTAACACCTTGTCTCAAGGCGATGAGCGCAATGTGGTGCAGTGTATACCATCTTAACTAGCACCGCGTTGTCATGGGCAAGCGTATCACTTACCATCAGGTGAACGTCTTGCTCGTCTCGTCGCAAAGTAGTATATAAAAAAAAAAAAAGTTACATTACAGGTCTCAACAGCTTTAAAATTTATCTTTAGAGGTATATTTAGTTTACCATAAACAAAAATTGGATTGTTTGGCTAACATCATACGTAAGATGTCATGTTTTGTTACCTTGGTAATTACAATAGCTACAGCGTCCTAACTACATTGCTGCTTCGTAGAAGAGGCGTTTCAGTAGTACTCAGCAAGACATACTTAAGCAACAAGGACTTATTGTCAAGACCACAGTTGTTTACAATCCCAGTCTACTTAATCGGAATGTGTACAGTTTAGTGGCCACTGGGAACAGTTAAGTTAATGCCGCAAACAAGAGAGCGGGGAAACGTAGTATTAAAACGAGGAAACAACTACGAGCAGCAGGAAGCAATAAAATGTAGATCTCTGGATTAAATTTGAATTTCAAACAAAAGACCAGACTTCATTTCTATAGGCGCACGTGTAATCAAAATTTGACATGCATTTATTCAGAGCAAAGGCCAGATTTATTTGAATATCTAAATACGTACAATCGTTTTGAGAAGTATCAATGTCAAAGTCAACATTTTTGCACAAAATGGGAACAATAGTTCACTTATTAGACGTCAAAATCTTCTACATCAAATTTAAGATTATTACTTTATAAAATTATGGTTTAATAATGTCTAACAAACTCAGTAAACAGTTTTGGTATTGAATTAGATTTATTGCATTAAAATAATATTGAAAAATGGATTATACACAATTTTTGCTTATTTACAATGAGCTAACATTTAAACTTAATTTTGCGTAGTTTCAAGTAACAGTGAAGTAGTAGATAGTCGCATAAGCATGCTTACCCAAAGTTCCCTGGCTCTCCTGTTTTGATTTTCAATATGAGCAGGGTAGTTAACTAGGTGGATTTTTAAAAACCTTGCCACCACCCTAACTCCTCAACATGTGGCTCAGAAATCTAACCTGGCACCTCCGTGTTACAAAGGAAACTTCTAGCCTTTCTAGTTTAATATATAATTACTTAGCAGCGCATATAGTTTACTTTATTTTTGTATGGAGAATATTACCAAAACATGCTGTAACTCTGTAAAGAATTTTGGTTCCGTTTCCACCAGTTAGTTAAGAACCGCTCCAAGATATCTTACTGATCACAACGGAAGGGAACCACGTCCTAGGGAATGGCTTCGTTCATCCCAGCGCCCTAGCCTAGCATAGTAAGCTATGCTACAGTATATATGAAACTACTTAATGTTTGCCCTCACTCTACGGACTTGCTTGTGTAATCTAGTACGGACCCCTAACTTCAAGACCCGCGAAACCGAATACTTTAATCCTATTCCCAATAGTCAGAGACAACACTATAAACTAAGGTTCGGTACAAATATCAAAGGATAATACAAAACCTATCCGTTGTAAGAAAACAGTCGTAAGCACTGTAATATGAGAAGGAAAATAAATATTGTAACTTAATAGCAATTAAGTGAAGGTTTACACAAAAAAACATTTCCTTCCGGTGATCGATTGCTTTGTTTCGCTTGTAACAAATTGGATCATTTTGTCGCCGGGTGGATTCCGTTCGAGTGTATATAAAGATTGATCAATCACTTCCGTTAGCATATATATAGAGGATCATTCTACTTGGATAAAGATTTTTTTGGTGATGGAGGGAGTAACAGACGACCTGCTCGTTAACTTGTTGACGAATTACTTCCATTTTTTTCTACGTGTGTGGTGGTCAATGCCTTTTCTTTACATCTTAAATGATTTTAGAATGCTTCATTGATTTAATCGAAAGATATTACTTAAAAATGTAATATGTTTTTCAGGTATAAATATATGTTTAGAGTATGATAACGGTTATAGTGTACGTGACGTTAAATTTCGTTTTCTTTATGACTTCAGTATATATTATTCGTATTGCCAAGGTATCTACTTAACTGTATATCATCCCTTAATCCATTTACTATCATCTGTGATCTCTCTTGCTGGAATACTATCGCATATCCTATTTCTTGTTTATATTCTGAGACCTCAAGGCGTCGTGCGCGATGTGGTGTATTATAAAAATCCTAACAAGCATCACATAACATGGTTTATTATTTACCACTATTGAGTTATTAAACTCGTGTATTCGTTTGCTTAATAAGTTCATTAAATAATTGTTACACATTTTTATCGACCGTTTCATGATGTTTGATTTTTCGATATTGAGTTGTTAAGTGTTAAAAACTAGAAGAAAGATATGGTGTTTAAGTTACAATTATCATTATCGTAAAACAAGTAGCGCGGTGTCTCCCGCACCTGCGTCTCCGCAGCTTATCGCCTTTTAGCAAATGAGGATTTTAGTCCAGGAAAAAAGTGTAATATCCGGTAAATTTTTAAAAAAAATATTCATGTACTTACATAGATTAAAAACCTGTACAGTAAATACTGTTTCATGAATAAGATAATGTTTTTATCTAATTTTCTTTTATATTTTTTTTTTATCCTCCTATGCGACGAGACGAGCAAGACGTTCACCTGATGGTAAGTGATACGCTTGCCATGACAACGTGCTGCTAGTTGAGATGGTACACACTGCACCACATTGCGCTCGTCGCCTGAGACATAAGGTGTTAAGTCTCGTTACCCCAATAATTACACTAGCTACAGCGCCCTTCAAACCGGAACACAGTAATGTTTGCACACTACTATTTGGCGGTTGCAATAGGAGCTGCGGTGGTACCCACCTAGACGGTCTCCGGCAACAGAGACCTACCACCTGGTAAAATATAACTTATATAATATACCTTAGCTTTGTTTAATGTAGTTACACAAAAATTTTGAATCAATACAAAATAACTTCAAGTCGTCATTTGTTAAAAGACTTTATTAAAGTTTAATAAAAACTTTAGAACAGGAGGTAAAAATGTAATTTTCAAAGCCAGGTATTAAACAAAATTACAGTAAGTATAGAATAATTAACTGTTAAAATCTTCGCGGCATGGGGTCTTGGTGATAAACTGGTTATATCCGAGAGTCACCCAGTTAACCGAAGGGCGCGTCGCGATTAAGTTTAATCTAAACATAATTAACCGGTTAAACCATTTCACTGGTTTTTAGCTTGGATTTCTGTATTAACTTTAACGAATTCATTTTATAGATTGATTGAAACTTTTTATTTAAAATTTAACGTTTCCTTTTTTGAAACATAAAGAAAGATATGTTAAGCAATGAGACGATTGAATACATTGGACCACATTCCAGAAATAATTCACATAATTCGTTAATATTTATTACCATGGTAATTTGTCTGTCCGTAACCACTAAATTATCGTCAGGACGTTACTAAAATTTTTCTGTTCACATTAAATGCTTTAAATTGTAAAAAGAAAACTCACGCGAAGTCATAATCATATAATACTCGTTCACAAACGTTATGATAGTTTTTCAGTTTCAGTAACGTTAGACCCTTACTCATTGGAAGTTGGAAACTTTTAGTTTGGTGCCTCGGGGAAATGCAACGTTCGCTTCTAAATGAACACGCTCCACGGATTGTTCAGTGATAACTTCAGTTATATTTATTAATTGTTATAACTCTATAGACTGAATATATAGGTAAGTTGTTAGTTAGCCATTTTTGTGAACGAATCTTTGTGTACGTACTGAATAACCCGAGACGTACGCAGAAGTTATAATATAAAATTAAAAAGCAATCGTAAGTTCAATTCTGTCTTTAATATTAACATGAAAACCCAGTGGTCCAGGTTTAAAAGGTGGTCTTGTGTAATTACTAAGGTAACGAGACTTTAATCGATTTTTCATTAGCTATTCACTTTCCTAATTAAACAGCTTAGATTTTATGTATACATGATTTTAATTTGGACTTAAAAGTCGTTGTTAAACGTATAATGTATTATTTCGTTGTGTCACCGAGAGATGGCGCCGTATGTAGGCAAATGCGCGGTATGGTTCTATTGCATCCATTTGCTTAAAGGCCTGACCGTGCATTTGTCCCACATGAAGAACAACAAGAAGAATAAAGTGTTACTTAAGCAGTGTAGTTTCAATGTAACAAGAAGAAGTTCCCTCGGATCTTGAGTGTGAAGTCAAATATTGGTATAGTAAGTTATTTAACATCAAGTAAGTTATTAAATGTAATATAACCTTATAAATGTATGTTCATATTAATTAAATAATTGTGAAGGAGTTATTGTGCTAACGATACTTCATCCGTCTCAAGGCAACGAGAACAACGTAAACATCTTAGTATCACTTACGATCAAGTGTAATCCCCGGTCCGTCCCGTCGTTTAGTTCAATTAAAAATACACTAATTATATATAAAAGCAAAGATTCTTTGCTCGGTGTTCTTTAAAAATTCTTCTGAAAATAATTTCAGACAGTTTCGCCTGTGAGCTTCTTCTTTACTCAGCTCCTAATGAGCTCTAGTGCTAATTAGTTTAAAAAAAGGAAATAAAAAACAAGTGTCACTTCAAGCTTAACGTCTACTAAATAAACTATATCTAGACATCCTATAAATACTGGAAACTAACAGTAGAGATTGGTATTATTAGTATTTGATAATAAAGAGAATTAGATCGTTAGAAATGTTCTATACAAGTGGTTATATTTTATAACGCTCCAGAAAAACATTAAGGTCTCTATTTTCAACAGAAGTTTTTGATCTTTTTTTACGATATATTTCTAGAAATACTTGTAATACCTTAAAACTAAATAAGATAGTACTTATAAAATGCCTTAATGACAATAACATAGTGTAACTGTTTGAGTCTATCTCAAATGTTGTGAGAATCAGTAGCAAGTTATATGAATATTAAAAACTAAGTAATTAAATCGGAAATAATAATCATGATATAGCATAGCAGATTGTACGAACAAAAATATATACTTAATCATATATAAGTGTAAACAGTTTATATACACATAAAAATTGTTGTTGATTTAATAGATAATATTCATTCTCATTCTGTCTGTATTGTACTGATGTTATAAAATATGTAAATTGACAGCACAATATATAGTTTTCATTTAAAATATTGTTATAAATATAGAAGTAAAAATCAAAAACAGCTTTAGAGTTCATTCGATAACAGCCAAGTCACATTTAACCACTGCGGGAGAGTGAGGTGTATTATTAGGTGCGGCAACAAAAAACGGTTTGCTTGTGATTACACATATTTCGTTTATCCATAGGTTTGTTGTTAAAAAAACCAAAAATGATAGTTGTCAATTTATTCTTGATGCACCAAATGAAATTATATAATTTTCAATGAGCGATAACAATTTACAGCTCGCATTTATCCGGCGGCGCCATAAAGTAGACGAATGAGCTGCGAACGTCGCGCTGAAACAGGTCGATTGTTCCAAAATGTAATCCAGCTAAATCATTCATTCGGGCTGCGTTATAACGTTTCCGTCGCGAGTGATAAATAACGTTATAAAGCTATTCGGATATTGCGTATCACTTTGATTTGTGACGTACTTCTTTGTTTTTTAAATTTTGCTTTAAACCAGCTGGGTTAATATTGAGTTTTGACGTTAAGAGAGACAGATGTGGAGATGCTAAGTTCTTCTTCTTCTAAGCCGTATTTCCTCATGACTGAGGGTCGTGGTCATCATGTTTTTATTGAAACACACGACGACTCTCTTGGCAGTTATAACGGAGTGGTTTACCATTGCCTTCTCCATTTCCCATACTAGTCTGACCACTGATGGTCATGGCATAGATATGCAGGTTTCCTCGCGATGTTTTCCTTCACCGTCAAAGCACGTGGATATTAGTTGGTGTTTTATGCTAACTGCACATAAATTGAAAAATTCATTGGTGCAGGCCGGATTCGAACCCGGTACCTTCGAACTGGTAGGCCGGCGTTCAAACCACTAATATATCACGGCTGATGATGCTAAGTTGAGATGATGATTTTATGCTTACACTAATATTACACATTTAATAAAAATAAATTCAAAGGGTTTTTTTGTGGAATATCTTACTAGACCTGTCGGCGCGATCGCGTTTTAAAAATTTTGTTATTAATGATTTTAAGTTTAATTTATAGATGTCTCATGTTTTTGTAAATCTTCCGCGGGTATAAATAGAAACGCGCCGGCGGTACAATACGGGGCGATATAATACTTAGGGCATATAATGAGAAACGTAAAGTATGAACTGCTGCAGCTCATCGTGCAGGGGAAGATTCGAGGAAAACGAAGTGTGGGCCGAAGGAGATTATCCTGGCTAAAAAATCTACGCCAGCGGTATGGAAAGAGCACCCGTTTCCTTTTCAGAGCCGCGGTATCCAAAGTTAAGATTGCCTTAATGGTCGCCGACCTTCGAAAGAAGATAGCACTTTAAGAAGAAGAAGGCGGTACAATCCGGTCACGCTCCGTCCGCCGGACTGTACGGACCTGTTAAAAAGATGTTACGTTGTCGGACAAGTGTGAGATTCTTCAAATCTACGTTTTATTAAACTAAGGGCAATCCCAAAATTTATATTAGTGATGACATCATGTTTTAAAAACGATTCAGGAGGTAGTGTTCTTAAAAACACATGTCCAGCGGTGAATGTTTTGGAATGAGATGATGATGATTTAATTATTTATTACCGCAGCGTTTCGAATGCAGCGTCTATTAATGGTTTGGTATTAACAGCATGGGATATCATTACCAAAGGACTACAAGTTACATCGATCTAATTTCTACGTAGATTGGACTGTCAACAATAATGCTGCGGATACACCCCGATGACTGACGTCAGGAGATCTATTACCTCAGTTCATGATCATGATACTACAAAGCTCTTGAAACATGATAGTATAACGCTCGCGACTTGTTACCACCTAACGTACATCATAGATATGCTGTCGATAGTCAAATAACGAGAAACATCAGTAACTATACTTGTAAAGCTGCAATATTTATTTGCAATATAATAATTGTACATTAGAGAGATAGGCCTATTTGTAAAAAAATATCCTTCATACTTTAGTTTGAGTAAAGAAGGGAAAACGAGACCATCTCGATACCCAAATAAACTTTTTTATCCGAAGTGTTCGTTAGAAATGTTCAGGCGGAATGCCTATGTCATGGCCATTAAACTCTATAACAGCTTACCAAGAGAATTTAAAACATTGCCTACATCAAAATTTAAAATTAATTTAACGAATTGGCTCCGAAACAAAATGTATTACGCTGTAACTGATTTTTTAAATGATCCTAATCTATATTAAGTTTGTTTTATGTACGTTGTATTTAGTTGTCTTTCAGTGTGTATATTAAATGTACCGGTAGTGTTAATTAAGTTAATAATTGTAAAGATTTGCATGCTTAGTATTAAGTAGAATGTGCGCTTATTTTTTTATTATAAACCATCATATTTGTTACCACATTCTTGCAAATAAATGATTTGATTTGATTTAAATAAAAACTGTGGAAGTGATCAATTGTTTATGTGCAAAAAAAAACAAATTACATAATTTTAATAGGCTGTTTAATCTCGTTGTATCAAGGACACGATTCTCCTCAGCTGTGATGGATTGTGCGCGGAGATTGATTGATCACTTGTTAGCGTTGAGTTTAATGTTGTTAATTGTGTTATTTATTTTTTTTAGTTAATCTAATACAATGAGTATGAAAGAAATGGTAGTAATTTTGATATCAAATTCATTTATATTACAACCTTAAACATTAGTCCCTTATTTGATTCATAAGTGTACAGATTTAGGTGATAGGATTTTAATAAATATGCCTTGTTAGCTATAACAGCGTTTTCGTGTTGCAAAATCATATACATAAGAACCGAACTTAATCATCTACGCCCTTTGTTACTTAACTTCATGCGAAATTGAGGTAAGTTATGAATTATAACAGTGATTGTTGTTGGAGACTAATTCTGTTAAACTTTACAGACTTTTATCTTGTTTATATTAGTATCATCAATTAAATTATAGAAATATAAGAGATCAGCCATTAGCCGTTATAGTAATACTTTGGTATCATAATATTTATGAAATTTAAGTAAGTTCAACAATCAAGAGAGATGGTAAAGCGCGTTGTATCGAGTAGGTAGATAAATTATAGTGGAACACCATTTATATGCAATGATTGCCTATCTAACGTGAGGCCGGCGCGGGAAATTACCTCCAGCCTGCTGGGAATCGATACTAGTTATTTTATACACTGTGCTATCATCGAGTTTAAATCATATTTTGTAACTATATGATAGCCTGCAGACGTTAACATGTCCGTGTATGTTTGTTTCATCTCTACAAATCTGTGAATTCACGTTTCCATCGCTTTGAAAATTGTTTGTGAAGCTTTAACTTATTCAAGTTGTTACGAAGCATCATCTAGTGGCGAGGTAAAACAGAGTGAGTAATTTGAAAACATAATTTACGCGACCACAGACACATTAAAACATTTATTTGTGTATTTGTTTTATAATAAACAGTACTTATTTAACAGCAATTCTAATTACGGTTAATGTTATTTCTGATTGATAATTCGATATATACTGTTCACAAACAATATTTATTATAAATTAAGTAATAGACTCTTATTTTTCTTTTTCATTTAATACTCGTATACTTCACATGGTACTCGTATTAAGTGACAACGAGCTCGGTAAGACTACTCCAGCTCTTATATGTTGACAGTCGGAACACAACAATTCGATGGCGAAAGTTTTTATATAACAAATAGAAATTCATTGATTTTTATAAATCATATGGTGACTAGTCGTGTCCTGTAAAGATGTTTTTTTTTCACATCGAATGAGGTAAAAGATTCGATTCTGAATTTAGATAAAAAGCGATGCATTTTATTCTTTGAAAGTTACCTCGTCTGTGACTTTATAACTATAATTATGTAAACAACTATTTGATGATTAAAATGTAATTCTAAACTTAGTTCCAAACCAGGGCAACGTTTGTTTTTATCTTTTATATATTATAAGTTACATATGTACTTAGTTGTTAATCTCGTTCAAGTTACATGCGTATAATCGGTGTGCAGTGTTCATAAATATGATAATGCGATCACCGGAGCGGGAAAGTGGCTTCAAAACCAGCGGACATATTTGACGTCGGCACAAATTTAAATTTCAATACATTTTCAACGCTCGCAAGTGCTTCGGTTAAACGCTGTTAATGTTAAACAAATCTATAGCGTAACCGTTAACCTATAGCTTTGTAATGTGTAGGTTTTGTTAATCTATTAGCAACGACGTTACTGTGTTCTCCTGTCTACAAATAAGAACTACAGTATTGTGTAAATACGTTATAAGATCTTTAATTCTACTCAAATTTAAAAGAAATGAAAGAATGAAGTGCTGCGGAACATAGATAAAAAATATTTATAATGGCCAGGATTAACAATATAATTGACTGCTAATAAATAAAACGTTAAAGGAGTTTATTGCCTCAAGTTGCTATTTCTACAAAGTCCATCAGATTTGTAAATTTCTTATAAATGCTACCGATCGTATAATAATGGAGAAGGCAATGGTAAACCACTCCATTATAACTGCCAAGAAAGTCGTCGTCCTCACGACCCTCAGTCATGAGAAAATACGATTTAGAAGAGCAATAATAATATAGAAACCGTAACTACACAAAGCTTCAGAAAAACACATCCTAAATTATTTTTAACGTTTAGAAGACATTACTATGTTTACTATGATACTCTCTCAAATAAAACAATAGTATTGTCGTAATTCGGACCACGTTCATGAAATTACGTCGCTTAAATCTTCAAGTTATAGTGCAATGTAATTTCAGGTTGTAATTAATGTAAGTTCCCAGTTTTAGCCTCTACTCGACTACTATTGAGAAACATCTATGATGATCATGAAAATTATTATCGTCGGTTAAAGCATTCATGCTTTACGCTTCTTCTTAATAACAATAAGAATCTTTGGCTAACTATCTCTTAGCACCAACGAAAGTTTATTAAAAAATCACTTTCCGCTTACGCGAAATAGATTTGTTTGTAACGACAAATCCAATTGATGCAACATTTCAACATTTCAGTCAATAAACTTTACCAATTACGAAAATATCAAGTATTCTTAACAAAACTTTCAAATGGACTTCTAAGGACTCCGTCCAAGTTTCTTTAAATGGACTTACGTAATTAGATTTGTTTTAAAGGTCGATAGCAGGGATAATCGTTATAAACTGTACAAACATATATAATTTAGTTGTGCATTGATAATATTTAAATAACCCGTTTTTAGTTTAAATTACATTCAAGAGAGCGTTACGATAATGTCTCTATAAACGGAAATTCTTTCCACTTCAAGTTTTAGAGTCGTAGCAATTAAAGAACAAACTTAAGATACCTCGCTAAGTTATTCAAACGACGATTTGAATGTTGAGATGAACTGATGACGTTAATGTTGCGGAACCTAAGTTAAAAGTTTATAAACCTCTGTGACTAGAATTTATTACACCTCAATTTCAAAACGAATTCAAGGGTTTGGCGTTGTTATTAAATTTCAGGTTATACAGAAGGAATAGAGAGAGCTGCTGTAACACCAAGTTATTAATAAATGTAATTACTTATTGTTGGTACATAAGTTTGCACTAATAAAAAAACTTTGTGTTCTGGTTAATTTATTGAGGCTATAAACATACAGTAAGATATATATGTAAATTGTAGCATTAAAACTATCGTTTTGGTAAAACTTTAAATTAATTATTTAATATATATTATTTTGACATATATCTGTGGTTCTTCTGTCCGTGTACAAGCATATATACATGGCACAATAAGAAGAAATAGGTTAGGGAAACTATATAGAAACGCGTTTTATCTCATTCTCTGTGTCTGAAACCCCAAAGTTATAATTATTGTTGTCTGTGTTTCGTTACAATTTTTCGTTTCATAAAATCTAATTCACACGGTCCAAAAAGAAGTTTCACTTTAAAAAATACTTCACATTCGTTACTTTTCTTAGAAATACCAAACTTAATAATGTACTATTCGAGTAAAGCGTCCGATTTGCGGATCTCTTACTTGTCTTTGGTTAATATACCAACATTCAATGTAACGTGTACCTCAACATCGGAATACGAACGGATGTTAAATTTAATATTCCGAGGGCAAACTTGGATGTTGAACTTCGGCTACGTCTCTGCACTGAGAATGCGGAAGCTTTTAAATCCAATTCTGTACATCCTCATTAATATAATTTTCAGCGAGCGTCGGGCTAAGTTGTTACAAATTATTGAAGCGAAGTTACTGGGAAACAAAGCGTACGGGGAACTATGAGTTTCAAGTTAACTTTGCTGATTTAACGGCAACTTTTGTTTGTAGTTTTCATTGCATCTTGTATAAGTTTTGCCTTCTATTTTAAGCATGGCAATAATTTTAACTTGAGGATGTCTCTTGCTGAGGATAGGCGTCCTTGAAGCATTATTGGTATACCCCGCAATTGGGGTGTTCAGTATACTGGTGTCGGTCACTTTGAAAGCTGCTGCTCTTTCCACAATTTAATTTCTATTTAATCGCCATTTTAGACTCGCCGAGGGCAGAGTTTAATAAACCTAGAATTCAAGCGAAAGCTTTTTATTTAAATATCCTAATATACGTAGTGTCAAACTTTCGCAGAAAGGAAAGTCTTCCGTTCTTCTTACGCTTCGTATAGTTCTTCGTTTACCAGTGACGTGTAAACACGTAGACAATTTACTTAATTTTTTATGAATCTGAACTTAATCAGATCCAATTTGTGTTAATGTATAGAAAGAATACTGATTGTAAGAAAATACAAGGAAAAATCTAGATCTAAAGTGGTTAAGGTTTTCACTAGCTTTTCAAGCATCAAGCTGCTTCGCCTCGATTTGGATTAGGGATTAATAAGTAAGAATAAAATCATATTGATATACAACTTAAACTTATATCATGTTTCGTTGAATGCGGACACTATTGTCCGGTATTTAAATAAGTTACATAAACAAGTCACTTTGTAAGCAGCGGCGGAATCTCGCGTCATCTCGCCTTTTGTCAACTTGACGCAGGTTTAACGAGCTGTTTCACAATAGGACTGAAAGTTTTGTAATAAATTACCCTCGAAGGAATTCATCGGGAAATATTTCGTTACAATTATATCAATTAGGAATTTGTAATTTGCTTAACTTTCTATTGGCGAATGTTGAAATTTAATTTCTTGTTATATCTTAAGTTATCTTTCCTAACACCTTTTTTTATTCCTCGTTCGTGCAAGGCTTTAATTGATAAGCAAAAGTAATTAATCAAATGCATTTAATATTCAAATTTCTTTACATTCATCTTATTGTTTCTTGATATGAATATTCAAAACCTTTTTCTAAGGAGCTTCCAATCTGATACAAAGTATTACGTATGCCTTTAAAAATAAAGTTTCTCTCTTTTATTTCGTTTTAAGGTAACCCTTTCGCGGTGCTGTATGATTGAGAGAAATGAAAAGAAGAGAAGAACATCACGTGTGTCAAATATTATCTGTTGCTACATCGTCTTTAAAACCAGAATATAACTAAGACTTATATTTTTATTGATTTACCTTAATCATTAGTCCGATACCGATCTGTAAAGCGTCTTCAAGTTGTCGTTACAAATAAAAACTTTCGATGGGAAAGTGAACTGCAAAATCAATCGCCTTGTCTGATTGACGATTTAATTTTACAAATAAACGAATGTTTATAACTGGGACATTATTAAGAAGTTTCAACGAAATTTCTAATTTATGTTAAGCATTCCACCAACGTTTCAACAAACGTACTTAGTAAACAAACTCAATAAGTATTAAACTTGGCCGTAACCCCCAGAAGAGTCTTCGTCCTGTGTTAGGGAAATGAATTCGACAAGGGTCATTGATCGTAATTTTATTAGTAGAGTTAATAGCGAGCCGGAGTGAAAGATATTACTTTACACAAAAATAAAACTACTGTACGATTACCTTGATTTTATTATAAGTTAAATACTGTTTCATTTTCTAGTAATGTCTAGCTTTAGTCCGCATGATGGCGAGGATAGAACAATATTTTGGTTTTAAAATTTTCAGTCTAAGTATAATTTTGAGTTTCTTGTTATTTACAAAAAGTTATCTCTGTCAACGATAAAGGGAACTACATTGATATGTTAATTCAAACTATTAAATTTAGTTATATCTTGTTGTAATACCTTTCGTAGTAATTTATAGCGAAAGTTCCTATCCATTGTAAATTGCTTGTTAGACCTCCGTCAGCTTTGACAAAAGACGAGGTGCTAGGAGATTTTACTGTTACACCATACAAAGGAAGGGCCTTATTTATATGCGTACAAAGTTATTCAAATTTTATACAATGGCGGGCACTTCATGTAAAATACGGCTTACGGTAAAATTTTGTAACTTAGAGGTTACAACTTGGCAATTTTTTAATTGATTTTTCTCTAAGAACCCAAAATTATACAGACCTGCTTTTTTTATAATTCTCATTTGTGTAGTTCATACGCATTTGATTACACTAACTACGCTCATCGTGGTAAAGTATCATAGTATTTTTGTTTTTTCTATTACATTTATAATCTTTTCATAGTCTAAGATAACATCAAATTAGACCTATCAAAGATATTAATAATCATTATTTTATATAACAAATATCATATCGCGGCTGCAGTTTTCTTCCATCAAACGCCATATTTCGTTTAACGTCGGTAGAAATAGTTATTAAGTTATAATTTAGTTCACAAGTAGTAAAAGTTGATGATTGAATTCCCGATGCCTTTTCCAAAAGATCGAATAAGTTTTGATAGCGATGTTATATATAGCTGAAGGTAGAAATGATTTTGAGTTACATGTAAGTTTAAAAATGTAACCTTTTTTGTGATTGGTGCCGAATTGAAATAGTGAGGTTAACTAGAAAAGTAACTGAAGAAAATACTAAAAAGAAGATACAATTTCTTTTGTAATAGGTTCATTGTTTTTCTTTTATAGTTACCTTTATATTACACATCCAACCCACTTGCCAAGCGTGGAAAGTACGGAAATTACACCTTATTAAGAAGGTCTGTATTCAGCAGTAGATATCAATAGATTAAAATTAATAAATGAAAATAACATTTACAATCTAATCATTTTAAATCCTATTAACTGATGCAACAGAAATTCCAGATCTCGCGACAGGAATTTAATTTCTACGTAATTCATTTCACAGCTGCCGTGCTTTGGTCTTTGATATAAACTTCGAGAAATTCCTATTTTATTTCGGTGAATGTAGTTCGCTTTTACTGTTTTTCACCGAGCATATGAAAGAGGTTGTTAATTCTAGATGTAAGCTCCTTTTCGTGTAATATAATTGCATAACTTTTTAACAGAATAAAGCTGATTTTAAGGATTTTTTATATGTTGAATGAAAAATGTTAACAATCCTTTTGAAGTTTTGTTTAAAATCGTTTCTTTTTCATTTCTTTAGCCTATTTCCCGTGCATTCGTTTTCTGTATGTAAGAAAAAAAAACGAAATTGTTAGTTGTATTAACTACAACATTTTGTTTAAAGTAACTTCATCGTTGGACATAACAAGTTCAGGTCACAAACTAAGTTCCTTTGCGTAATAAACTTTTTGTTTGACATCATTGCAGTCAGAGTTACTAGAGCATTAATGGTCTCCAAACGTATTAATCATACCAAAAGTACAAGCTCGGGGGAAATTAACAAAGTGCGCTTCCAGAATTTTCCCTTCGCACAGTGACATCTGTGACGATCGAATAATTTTGTGTGTTTTCGATGTGACGAAAAAAACTGATTCACTTTCTAGGATGTTTAAGTTCATATTTTTAACAGAAACAAAGCCAAGCCAGCCAAGTGTCTGTCTAAAGATCTGACAGCCCTTTCCGAAAGCTGCGGAAAACAGTCAGCGCCTTTAGTTGGTTGTGCAACTACAGTCCAGGTGGACAATCAGATGTCCTCCAAAGTCGCTGTTATTGATAATAACCGTTATAACCCACCCTGAAGAAAGAAATACCTTATCTAATGGTCTACCTTCCTGTTTTACTATTAATAGAAGCAACAATGCAAAATTTACTAAAGTTTGCACAACGCTGATTCATACTATTGTAGTAATAAAAAAAAATTTGGTATCTATTTCAACAATTAGAAAGTGATAAGTATAACATAAAAATTCGTTTTTAACATCAACTTAAAACGAAGTTGTTTAAAATATATTTTTGGAAGATACAAACCGAGTAGTTTCATGAAACGTCCTTAGATTAGTTTACATTGTATAGCAATCCCAAATCTGACGAGGGTTCGTGGTTGTGCACTTTGCTGACTTTACGTATCCTTTTATGTCTTTGTAAGAGTTGTTTTCTTCTCGGAATTTCGCTTAAACTCGTTATGGAACTTTAAGTGTTTTATTTAGTTAATAACTTGATGAAATATAGAAATTATTTAATGGGAAGCGATCAATCTCTGTTTGTCATTGACTGATCGATATTAGTTTCGGATGGTGTTTAATTCTGGGTTCGCGGGAAACTCTGAAATTATCTTAAATAATATTTAATAAAATATATTAAGCTATTAAAGTTATAGTTAATATAATACTTGTGTTACAATCCTACTAATTATGAACTGAAGTAATCCAAATCAAACAGTCCATTGAAAGTTATAGTTGAAGTGGATACGTAAAGTTTGACCTCAATATAGATATTTACTATATTACATACGAGTATATATCAAATAAATAATTCTGAGGAAACGGTACATTCGTGACCTAATGCTAAAGTCTCGAATTACTTGACTGAAAACACACGTTTCAGGCTAAGGTGGGATTTCCTAAAGAGGTGCTTTGGTTGGATTTTGAATTTTAAGAATCTTTAACGCGGACTATAAAAATCCTGAAGTTTTTAAATTTTTGGTAGCTTAATACAGATTAAGACTGGCTTGATGTTAATAGCCTTTCCCATTGTTCCTTTGCCTAAAAGCCTGTTTAAAAAAGCAGGAAAATAATGTTACATTCTAATCTTCTTTTTAAGGATAGAAGAACAACAGATCTGAAACTTAAAGATTTATAGTATTCATATAAGTATGAAAAGCATGTCATGATTTAACTGGCTCTGTGGTGTAGTTGCGTATCGCTTACCTTGTAACACGGTCCCTGGTTCGATTCCGGCGCATTAAGTTGTGCAGTTTGGAAAGTGATAGGGTTTTTTTTGGAACTCGTCTGGCTAGCTAGAACGATAACAACATTACTGTGTTTCGGCTGCTTACATGAGTACCAGAGTATTCTGAACCTTCATCCTCATTGACACTTACCACCATGACAATTAAGCTCAAGAGGAAGAGGAAGGAATGATGTGATGTGTTTCGCCCAGTGATAGATCAAGATGATAAACACTGGTGACCAGTAAGTAAATCGATGTGATTGATACCTTCACATTTCATTTATTTAATATCACTACTGCTTATTTTTGTTATGATAACTTTCACTTCTGTATCTTGAACTAAGTTTTATAAGAGCACTTTTTAATGAATGAAATTAATTGAATATATAATTTCAATGAAGTTGAAAATCTTCAAGTGCACTTGAGTGTTGCATCTCATTCGTTAGGATTTCATGAATAGTGCGAGTTCTCTAAGGAGATTCGTCGAGTTGAATTTTTTTTTTCAAAAAGAAGCAATTCAACGCGGACAGTCTACTGTGAGATATTTGCTGTATTTTCACTTAACTGAAAACCTAATTAAAAAAGCTAGATAGTGTTAAATTCTGGGAAGAAGAGTGAGAAGATGTATTTGGAGTTTGATTAATATTCGAAAGACATTGGAAAAATAGGTTGTTATGGATCTCTGCCCATATCCAACACATATGATAATGATTTCTGTTAGCTAAGACTTAACAGGTGGATAATAATACTACACAACAGTATATAAATATTACTATATTCGAGTTGAAAGGCGTTGTAGCTATTAAAATTGCTGATGTAACGAATAAACGATTAGCACAATGTGGTGCAGTGCATGTCATTCCAACTTGTTACAGTTTTATGGACAGGCATTTATCATCAGGTTAATGTTCTTCTCGTCTCGTACCTTTGTCGAATAAAAAACATATTTTTGCTTTAATAAAGAACGTATTGCATGACTATAACAATTCTACAAACATTCTAAACCTACGTTGGTCATTATTATCAACTACATCTAAATCCTTTGTTATCCAACCATCGAGAAACTTTTATAACGATCCACTCGTGTTCAAATAATAAAAGATATATTCAAAGAATAAACTGCAGAGGAGAATAGAAAGTTTAAAATATATATGGATATGGTTTTTCAAAGTGTATTCTCGTTAAAATATATTTTTGAATAGAGTTCTAAGTTATATTCAATTGATAGCGAGAAGTTCACCTGATGGTAAGTGATACACTTACCCATAACAACGCGCCGCTAGTTAAGATAGTATACACTGCACCATTTTGTGCTAATCGCTTTGAGACACAAGGTGTTAAGTCTCGTTACCCCAGTAATTTTACTAGCTAGAACAAAAACAGAACACAGTAATGTTTGCACAATACTGTTTGGCAGTTGAAATAGGAGCTGCGGTTGTACTTACCTAGACGATCTCCGGCGACAGAGACCTATCAACAGTAAAGTCTATTTTCTAAAACTATACTTGACCAGCAACTGGTGGTAGGTCTCTGTTGAAGGAGACCGTCTGGATGGGTACCACCGCAGCTCCTATTCCAACCGCCAAATAGTAGTGTGCAAACATTACCGAATTTCGCAGGAAATAAGCTAGTGAAATTACTGGGGTAACGAGACTTAACACCTTGTGTCTGAAGGCGACGAGCGCAATGTGGTGCAGTGTACCATCTTAACTACCACCGCGTTGTCATGGGCAACCGTATCACTTAGTTGCGTAGTAGCGTGTCACACAGTAGTTTAAAAAAAAAACAAGTATTCATAAATTTTGGATCATACAATAAATTTACATCCGGGGTACAATAAAGTATAAATAAGTTATACAATACGATAAGAGTTCACGGTGCTAATTCAGCTGAATCAAATTACACGTAAACATAAAACAACTTCATATTAAAACTTATCTTTACAACCCCGTTGCGAGGTAGATACGATAATAAATACGAACTTGATTAACATAAAGGTCGTTTTATTGTAAACGTTATTAAGCAATGAAACTTGGCCCATTGCGGGCCCCGGATAAACAGATAACGCATTTAACCTACCGTAAGGGGTCAGGGCTCAATTCATTCTAAATTAACTCGAAACTAAACCCCTATTTAGGAAGTGTACAATAAAGCGATTGTTTTCTAGTAATCTACACTTACAGGGCACTCGTTAGTTATGATTATCGTGTCTTAAGTAAAGCTCGATTACTTTTTTAACAAACCCCAATTATTTCTGTATTATATCACTACAATTATATTATATATGAAGTGCAACAAATTTAAGACGTTTTGAAACATTTGAAAATTTCCCACAAACTGCAATTATGTAACTTCATACTAAAGATGCATTGGATGATGAATATATTAAGTTACAACTTAGTATAAACAACGATTATTATTTCAAAGTATATTTGAATAATATCGTGAACGTTTTACATCATTCTCATGTTTTTTTTGTTCATTTTCAAACTAATATTGAAAGTCGGCGGTGGGAACAGATGGTGTTTCCGGTTAACGTATATCGTTTGACAATTTACCATTTTTCTCTTAGATTTACTTCAATATTTTATCATTGATATCTAAAAGAAAATATCTGTTCGATATTCATTAATTGTGCTCTGAAATTCGCTTGATGATGTATTGAAATAAGTATCTAAGTTGAGCTTGAATAGATGACCGTTTGTTAAAATATGTCGGAAATACTTTAGTTGCTCAATTGGAGTTATAAAATCAATTAAATTTATTACATGATTCAAATGTTACTTAAATTATTAAGCAATGGCTTGTTTATAAGGTCAGTTGTTATACTCAAGAGCAGGCTCAATCCAATAAGGCATAACAGGACACAGGCTCTAACACATTGTTAAGCCATCCTGATTGGATCGCTTATTCCATTACTCCTTATATCGAATACGGGCCAAGCGTGTGCCTTTGAAGCTAATGGCTCCATGCGGTTTCCTACAATATTCTCCGCAGTGCAGTCTCTGGTGATTAACGAAAGATTGAGTTGCGGTTTAATTTGGTCAATCAGTAATACTCCGTGGTATTTGCCATTTTATGACAATTCTCGCAAAATTCATAATTTTGTTAACATTATACCTGTGTATGCTTTGGCTCCCGTCTGGACCTGTATTGATCTACATGTTTTTGACGTGACAACGTCTATTAAATTGGTATAAGATAGGACGCGCGTGCTGAGAAATGTCCCGCACATAAGTGGGCGTGGCTTACGCCGACCGCTAAGTCGGTATGCGTTTGCCCGAATTGGTTGAAAGTAAAAGATGTATTCTATTGCTCAATAATAATTAGAAATAAAATCCCTAACAAATATAATTGAGAGTTAGTATAACTTGATTTGTAACCCGATAAACATGTCAAACAAGAATAATAAAATTTATTATCAAAATTTTTTGTGATATAATTAATAGACGTTGTCACGTTAAAATACATAAGTGCCCTGCACATATAACCCAGAATTTTTTGTGATTCCACGTCTAGTTATCCCAATGATTATTATAGTTCGTTAAAACTTTGTGATCAGATTACCCTCATAAATCTACAATCACATTGCGCAATTCCATAAATCGGCAACATTCGGAAGTACCAGCTTATTCTACAAACAAGTTTTCGTGCCAAATACGTCTGGACGGAAAGAGAGGTTGATATAAATCTCATTTTCGATGGAAACGTTCGACACTTTCCGATTTATCGCGTGCTAAAGACGAGATAATCGAGAAAAAATTACTTCGCGTACGAAGTACGTACATTTAAGTGATAATTAAGTAATTTATGTTACCCCCAAATCTTTAACAACACTAAGGTATTTTATAATATCATCGAATAACTTAATGAAAAAACAACTTAACCGAAATAGAAAAAAATTTATTTAGCTATTGATATTCAGATTTTTTGGTGACCAATTAACAGTAATCTTTAAACCAAACCTGACGAATACGGTAATTATCCCAAATGGAGCCTGATATTAAGTTATGGACTTCAATAATGCTTACAACTTAATTACAATAAACCTTGTTAGTGCTGCTAAACGTGCTAGTCCTTTAATAATTTTTTCTGCGGAATCTTTCGTCCGCTATTAGGGAATCGATTAGTGACGAGACCCTGTGAAATCATTTTCTTTTTAGACAACTTTAAGCGAGACATTTTCAATTAAAATTCTTCTTGGGATTATAGTAACCTTAACTTATTATCAAAAATATTAAATATTAGCAAAATTTTTGGTAAAGATTATCAGAATTTTCAATAACTTCGTTAGCCAGGGATGTTGCGATTTAATCTTTATTTAAAGAAAACCTGAGTTGGATCCTTTACCTTGTTTTAATTGTATAATACTTGTATTTTTATAATTGTAATATTATTATTATTATAACATAATTTTTTCTTTGGTGAATTAGATTCGTAATGAACAGAGTCAAGGCCTCCAAGACATAAATTCATAAAAGAGGAGTGTTATAAGTTCATCATCATCTAAACTGATGGACGTCCGCCGCTGGACAAAAGTCTATTGTAAGCTATTTCACAAAACACGGACTAGCGTTGTTTGAGTCCACTGGCTTTCTGTGATTCTTTAGATGTTGTCTGTCTTTGATATTATAACTTATGTTATAAAAATCAGGTTGATCATCATCATCATTAATATAAACGTTCACTGCTATTTATATATGGTAATGAATTCAATTAAACACAGTTCGGTTCAGCCATTTAAACTTAACTATATAGTTTCTATTGCTGAGCTTCCAAATTTTACTTAAAATTTTTTGCTGCGATATGGGTTTGAGATTTTCGTTAAAAAAATTTGAGTAGTTCCGAATATTTTGATTTAAAAGTTACAAAATTCGCTACATTTTAGATTACTGATTATCTCTAAGTGGTTTTTGACCCGATGCCGAATTTTACTTTTATAACGAACGAGCATAAAAGTCGGTAGAGTGCTTAACCGCTAATATAACCCTTGTCAGATTTGGGTCTACTGACTCCCAATCCGCAAGTAATCTTTGGGCAACATGACGTTTCGACGCTGTTGGAAAGTGGGTTACGTTTTTATATTTACCTCTATTCGATTTTTTCATATTTTATCAACAAAGCGATACCATTAGAGTGGTTGCGGCGCATTTTTAATATTTTTTTTATCGAAAGAAATATTGCATACACGATCGCTTAAATAGAAAAGCAGTCCAACAACGACTTAGAAGAAAGAAAATAATTAAGTCACTTTAATTTGTTTCTGAGAAAATTTCTTTCTTCGTATTTGTATCAAGATATAATTATTAATTCAAATACATTCTTTATCACTTACCAGCTGAAGTGCGAGACTTGCTGTAAAAAAAGACACCTATGACGTCACAGTTAATATTTTATTTCTTAAATTCATTTTAAATCATTCACACTACTAAAACACAATTCTTTTCATTATTGTTTTCATACGTTTCTTTTTCTCTCTGACAGCTGTATGCCGTTCTTATATTTCTTCTTTTTATATACCAAAACGGTCTTGCATCCGATATATATACATACATTATTTGCAACGTCTTGTTAGTATTTACTTTCAAAGAAAAGTTCTAAACGTTTTCTTATAAAAGATGCTCATAAATCCTAACTTTCACTGAAACAAGAAAAAACAGTACAATTCACAATTGATGATCGTCGAAGAGTTTTTAAGCTTTCAAATCCTATTATATACTATCTACTTTCTTTCGCTGGAAAAATATGAAAATATTCAAAATCACCTTAACTATTGCATGGTAAACTTAAAGCTTGATCTAAATATTACCTTCCACTATCCGCCGCTTTTTATTTCTTTAAATAATTGAAGTATATAAAGCGACTGTCTAAATCAATCTGATATCAACCACTAATATAATGATGGACATAGCATAAATATGACTGAAGTTCTTATACTAGATAATAAATCTCTGGCTTCCTTTTGATGTGTCCGATTATTGGTTCCATAAAAAGGCAAATCTAAACTTAAAGCCAGTTTTGACCAAAAAATATGGATACTCTGCCTGAAATTGTCGCTCAAGTCGTAAAACTTCTGCCGGCTAAATCAATTCGAAATTAAAAAAAAAAACATACATAAAGGTTGACCAATAAATCTGCTTCAAAACTGCATTAAAACTTATTGCTCCACCTAACATTTATTTTAAACTAGACACCGTCGAAAGTTTAAACACTGGGTGGTGGGCCGATAGATGTGTCCGGAAGTATATATTTAATCTGCCACAGTTTCTATATCCACATTTAATAAGTCACTGAGTTGATACTTTTATACCAAATTGCGGGATCTTTGCAACAAACAGATAACTACTTAATTATTATTAATTTTGTAAAAGCTATAGATTAATTATACTCTAAACTTGAATTACACTTGAAGTTAAATAGATACAATTATTGTATAAACGTTAGTGTAAATGTAATAGTAAGGAGATTTTTATTCTCAACTAATTTCAGTTACGAGTCAGTAGAATTACTATTTATCTAACAAAATGTTTGAAACCACGATTATTTTCCTCAATATTTAACACAATGAATATTTTGACTATTGTAGTAATAATGTTTTAGTTAAATTTTTGCTTTGTATCTATCTAAATATATGTTAATACAACTGTAGAATGTAGATTTAGTTTATCATATGATGTTAGTAATCTTTTATATACAAATTGGCATGATTATAAACAGTATTTTTTCTTTATAACATGTATATATATTCAAAGTATGAATAGCAATAGACTAAAAATACGAGAGTAGTCCAAGCGAGTTCACAAGCTAGTGCTAAGGATTTGAACCAGTCACCTCCGTGTTACAAGGTAAGCCCAGCCGCTGTACTGTAGCGTTATTTGTAATGTTTTGCGCATATAATTTATTCACCGGTGAGCCCGTATTTAGCACACAATAAATCCATCAAGCCGTCGAACAGAACGAATGAAAATAAGATTTATATTGACTTCAGCCGTCGTGTGGACTTACGTGTGTTTGCAGTGGAAACTTGTTTGTGGAGTAAGCCGACGCTTGCCGGCGTGGAGGATTTATTGGTTTGCTTATGTTGATTGTTGATTTATAGTAAACCCCTAACTGGATATAGGTAAAGCCTCCGTTTATTGAAGCCTGGTCCCTCTTGGCGGAGATCGTCTGAAGGTGTAGTCCTATTATCTCTGCACTCTGACCAAACACGTCTCAAGAGTCAAACTCCCTTAGCAACACCATTATCGCGTTTGCTGTCCCATCCTCAGGACCTATTAAACCTTTTAAATCCGTAGATCCTTTAGTCGCCTTCTATAACTGGCAGAGCTTACCTTAGTCTGATTCTTGCTAACCTTTACTAGTGGTAGGTCTCTGTTGCCGGAGACCGTCTAGGTACCACCGCAGCTCCTATTTCAGCCGCTAAATAGTTGTATGCAAATATTACTGTGTTCCAGTTTGAAGGGGCTGTAAGCTAGTAAATTTACTGAGGTAACGAGACATAACATCTTATGTCTCTAACGACGGGCGTAATGTGGTGTGGTCTATACCATTATAACTAGAGCCACGTGGTCGTATCACTTACCATCATATGAACGTTACACTTTACCCATCGCTATATAGTAAATAAAAGAACATAATTAATATTCTATAGTAGCTAAATATAGATATTACACCAGAGCACGGATTATTAAATCGCATATAACCTAGATTCATGTTTACATTGAATTTTAAAAGCGTTTAAGCATGATAAACTTGAAACACATTACCTAACACAATTTCTCCGTTCATTTCATAGCAGTTAGTGTTGTAATTATGTTAAATCCCTTCGCAGTTAAATCTAACGCAGTTAAATAACGTTCAATAGCCACTTTACATTGCGGGATTGCAATACGGTTTAACCAAGCGTTAATTGCTGTTTGATGCATGTTATAAACCTCAAAGATAGATGCTCGGGGGAAATTAACTTTACTAAACTTGGATATGATCTATTCAACGTGTATATCGTAAGTTAATGGTTAACGGATATGTTTTATGGTATATCACTTTTACTTGTTAATATTGTTATTTTATGACTCATAATAGCTAACGTGTTGTTCCTGCTTCTGAGTTCCGGGGCTTTCTTTCTCGACATTCAGTGAACTCGATTTATGATCAAATGGCCAACTTCTTAGAGCTTTATTTATGATACGATTCTCTAACTATATTTTCATTCACCGAAAGCTAATTTTCAGACATAAAACACAAAGGAATTTTTGTATGTTCATATAGCAGATACATCTCCACTTTAAGATCTTACTGCTTCAAGCTATGTGATGAGTATGAAAAACCTAACTAGAATGTAGTTATTCGTCTTGTCTTGTGTATTGTTACTAAATGAGAACTGACCAGTCTTGATACTTTTTGTGGATACAATTAATCATATAGATGAGTAAATAAATATAGCCGATTCTTATCTATCTGCTTCACCCAATTGGTGGAATGCCGAAGTTGGTCATTCGAACTTTTTGCCTTTCCCTTATAATTACGTTACAGGAAGCTTCGTGCGCTAATGAATTTGGTTATACGTTTGGGGTATTCGTCCATTATTAGTGTGTAGTGGAGAGGATATCTTCACACATAGACTAATTTCTTCCTTACATTGTACTGTTAAATTATCTCCTTTTTTTCATTTATCCCAAAGCCGAATAGTGCTTTCATTAGATGATAAGATACAATGATTCCGAAAGGATGTTGTAATCAGCACCAGTTTGCTCTTTGTTTTACTAGACGTAAATATGTCGTTGCACAGTACTTTTAGCGAACTAATTAATTAGTTAATCAGTGAACTGTTCCGATCTTCGAACTGAACCAGAGCTATAGATATACCGATCAGTAAACATTGAAAGCAGTACAAAATAGCAATAGTAAGTACCTGTTGAAGTGAACTGCAGCTAATTAAATTACTAGAGTAATGAAACTTAACTTCTTAAGTCAGCGACGAGCATATGTGGCTTATTAATATATATTATCTAATATAATTAAGAAAAGTATTAAAACATTTAATTGAAAAACTATGAAACATATCTTTTTACTGGTGATAGGTCTCTGTTATAGGAGAACGTTTAAGTACCACAGAAGTTGATATTTCAGCCGCCAAACAGCAGTGTGTGAAAATTACTGTGTTCCGGTTTGAAGGGTACTGTAAACTGGGGTAACGAGATTTAACACCTTATATATCAATGCGACGAGCGCAATGTGGTGCAGTGTGTACCATCTTAACTAGCGTGACGTTCTTAAAGGCAAGCGTATGCCTTACCATCAGGTGAACGTCCCGTTCGTCCAGTCGCTATGTTGATTAAAAAATTATTCTCCTTGTGGTAGCTACAACAGGAGTGGTAGCCAAAAATATTAAAACTTACTGTGATACATCAACGCACAAATAAATATTAATATTCTACAGAAGCTCGCAGGTATACAGCGATAATAATTAGGAAAGATTCTTAAAAACAAAATATGTAATACTAATAACGAATAATATTCTACACCATACGTTTAATTAGGGGACATATATAGTATATGTATTTATTTAGGACAATTAATCTAATGGTATGTATTCTTAGCCATATTTTCTCATGACTGAGGGTCGTGGTCATCATGTGTGATGAAACACACAACGACTTACTTGACAGTTGTAATGGAGTGGTGTTGCCATTGCCTTCTCCACTTCACATACTAGTGCGAGCACGGATGATCATGACATAAATATGCAGATTTCCTCACAATGTTTTCCTTCACCGTCAAAGCACGTGATATTAGTTGGTGTAATATTAACTACACATAAATTGAAAAATTCATTGATGCAGGCTGGATTCGTACCCGGTACCTTCGGGGTGGGAGGTCGGCGTTCAAACCACTAGGCTTTGACGGGTATGTATATATATATACTGGTATCCAATCTTCATTAGTTGGAGAGGCACATTAAGAATAAGAATATATATATACATATATTGATAATATTGGGTAGTTTCATTCTTTAGTAAAGTTTGAAAACGGTCAGTGTACTATAATACCAACACATGCCGAAAAAAAAGGGGTAACCCAATATATATATTATCTTAACTAAAACATTTTATGTATATCTTCTAACTTCTGTAAATATTTTCACTTTTACCATTACTCTAACCATCTGTATTGGATTATGATTATGCAGAAAAACATTCCGATTCATTACCCGGTGTGGAATTATAACGAAATGTTAAATCGCCCGGTAAATGGAGTGATTATACTGCAACAAAATTTCTCTTGTAACGCGAATAAATCAGAGTAATGGTGCTCGTCAGTCAGTATAAAGGAGAGAATGAGATCTCATTACTCGTCGAATATACGGGTACGGGGATCGTTTATATAATCTATTATTCCACGTACCGGTACAAGTGTAGATAAACACTCTATTTGTTGAAGAGAATCGCTTTTAATTTGGCTTAACCTTCATTCATTGTACCACCGAACTTTTTTTTCTATTCTATGCTTGTTTTACTAGTATCGATAGATTTTTTTATTTGATGTGAGCTAACACTGCCACACAAAGCCGTGATAGCCTAGTGGTTTGAACGCCGGCCTTCCACTCCGGAGGTACCAGGTTCTAATCCGGCCTGCATCAATGAAGTTTTCAATTTATGTGCAGTTAATATAACACCAACTAATATCATGTGCTTTGACGGTGAAGAAAAACACCGTGAGGAAACCTTCATATCTATGTCATAACCATCCGTGCTCGCACTAGTATGTGAAATGGAGAAGGCAATGGCAACACCACTCCATTATAACTGACAAATAAGTCGTCGTGTGTTTCATTTCACGTGATGACCACGACCCTCAGTCACGAGGAAATATGATTTAGAAGAAGAATACTGTTATAATGATTGTGTACACTTGCTATCTCTTCATCATCGTCATTAATATCAGCTGATAGACATACGTTTCTTCCAAAGATGTCCACTCCAATCTTTCATGAGCAATTTAAACTATTTCTAAAGATAACTGTAATAGAACTTCATTAGAGTTAAGCTCGTTTTTATACGTACTCTTTAAAATAACTCTATTGTATATACTGTGTACACTAATTCACTTGGTTTTTATAGATAATGTAGCCGTGGATTTTAAAATACTCCGGTTTGTAGTTAGTTAATAAAACAATACTGTTATGGTGGCAGTTTTACAATGTTAAGCAAAAAACCGGAATCGAACCTGTGATCTGCATATTATAAGGCAAGCGTTTAGCTATTGCATGATGGAGGTAATTAAAAGGATACCAAAGGAAACTTACAAACACTTTTCGAAAATGCGAAAATCAAAAGCAAATTTTTTTTTGTAAAATATTTTTTTTGCGGATTCTGTTTTTCTTTCTAAATAAAAATCAATGAAAACTACCTTCCGGCACTTAATGTTAAGAAGTACCGTTGAAATCGATCCAAACCTTTCAAAGGTTTTTCAAAATGAACAACAGAGAGACGAAAATGGGTTTTTTATTTAAATAACTTGAATTTCTTATTTGCACGTAAACGTTTTAGGTTTATACGAAATTGTTAGACATAAATTGTCTCGTTTACAACTTCAAAGGTTAGTCTTATATTGCAGCGTGGAAAAGAAAAATGTCTTCGAACGCGTCTCCGCTAATTGGATCTGTAATAACGGCCTGGAGCTGAAGTTATTACACTGTTAGAAGTAGCAAATAGATAAACGCTACGTATAGCACAGATGTAGCCGTTAGCTACGTCAGTTTAAAGGAACCAATTCTATTTTTACCGACACTCAATATAACGATATTGCCTCCGGTGTAGAATGAAAAGAACAAAAGGAATTCTTTTTTGTTCTGTTATTAAATAAACCCATAGCTAACTTAGTTTATATGTTGACAGGAGTTTTGTTGATTAAAAAAATCTATCGGGCCTTTAAATTTTCAACTTTTGTATGGCTTTAAGTTTTAGATATTTTTGTGGTATTTGTTGCTGGAAATAATTATGTGTAAATATTTTTTAGTTTCGGTCTTAAGGGTGTTAGAGTTACTAAAATCTAAACATATATCAAAGTAGCAAAATGCGTTAATGTTTCGCTCAGCGAGGTTGCTAAGAATGGCCAGGCCATTGCTTAGGTCATGCTAACCCAAAATGTAGATGGGTCCCAGTGCGTTCCCTGAGAGACACCGAGTGCTCTTCTGATGTAATAAGCTACAGCCCATGTATTAATGGGTTAAAAATCTCACATAACTTTCTCCCAGAATAAAATTATCTTCAGAATATCCTAATCAGATATCAAATACAAGTTAGTACTGTATAAATATATTAAAGTCAGTATCTGTTAGCAGACGTAATTACTAACAGTGAGCCGTGATAGCCTAGTGGTTTGAACGCCGGCCTTCCAATGCGAAGGTACCGGGTTCGAATCCGGCCTGCACCAATGAATTTTTCAATTTATGTGCAGTTATCATAAAAAACACCAACTGATATCACGTACTTTGACGGTGAAGGAAAACATCGTGAGGAAACCTGCATATCTACGTCATGATCATCCGTGGTCGGACTAGTGTGTGAAATGGAGAAGGCAATGGCAAACCACTCCATTATAACTGCCAAGAGAGTCGTCGTGTGTTTCAATAAAAACATGATGACCACGACCCTCAGTCATGAGGAAATACGACTTAGAAGAAGAAGAAAATTTTTATCTTAAAATTGTAACTTAATGCTTTTTTTCGAAATTTCGGTGAGTAATAACCGATCTGAATACGTTAAGTAAGTTAAACGTTGAAAATGTATTCTGCCATGTTCAATACGTTGCGTATCCCGGGATCATTATAACGTGACCTGACTCCACCATCGCTGTATTTTCATTTCAGTCACGAGGTCGGACGCCGGGTCTTCAGGTCGGTCACGTTTTACTATGTGGAAAGTATTACTGCAACTTTGATACAGTTAGGTTTGTAAAGTATACTTGTGGTTATACTAAGTGAATACATTTCGCCATTTTAATATCAATATGTATTATCTAAATAATTTTCTTCTGATGTTCATTTATAGTTTGTATAATCATAAAATACTTAGTTATCAAGCTTTCTTCTTGGAACATTTAGAAGTAACAGCTAAAGCTTTTTTTAAAGCAGCCTATCAAAAATAGCGTCGACCGGTTATAGTTATTTATAATTAGAGACAGTCTAGGTAAATTGAAAGGTGTTGTAGGTAGAGAAATTATTAGGACAACTAGACTTAAGATCTTGTACTTCAAGGCGTCTGGCACCCCTTTTTATAAGCTGGTATCACTTACTACCAGGTGATCATCCAATCTCGTCGCTTCGTAGAATATTTTTCTAGAAATCATACTTTATCAGTTTTAATTTGAAAAACGCTGTAGTGAAACACAAGCTATTGTGAAATAGTTAAATAGATCAATCATCTAAATACGAAGCTTGCTCTACTCTTTTTTTTTTGTATACTACTATGCGACGAGACGAGCAAGGCGTTCACCTGATGGTAAGTAATACGCTTGCCCATGACAACGCGGTGCTAGTTAAGATGGTACACACTGCACCACATTGCGCTCGTCGCCTTGAGACATGGTGTTAAGTCTCGTTACCCCAGTAATTACACTAGCTAACGCCCTTCAAACCGGAACACAGTAATGTTTGCACACTACTATTTGACGGTTGAAACAGGAGCTGCGGTAGTACCCATCCAGACGGTCTCCGGCAACAGAGATCTACCACCTGGTAACTCTCTCTCCTGGTACTCTTCTTTTTCCTTCCCAGTCCTGTAGAAGAAACGCGATCAGTGGAAAGTAAATAGAAATAAAGAGTATTTACCCTAAAAGTTATATTTGACGAACAATAATATTTATGTAATTTAAATCCTAAAATAGTCTTCAAAAGAATTTATCCATCACTAAGCCGGTTAACATGCGATAAAATTAAACTGGCGAATGGAGGAGAGAACAGTTTATTCTTCTCCCAATACTTCTCCGCCGCACAGACGTATTTGGCACGATAACATGTTTGCAGAATAAGCTACTACTTCCGGTGTGTGAAAGATTTATTGTTACGAGCTGGTTGATTGATGATTTACCGGAATCTGAAGCTGCGCTACGATTTAAGTTAGTTATGCGATGACTCACTCTATTATATAGAATATACGGAGAAACTTGACGAAACTAAATACGACTTTAAAAAAGTTTGATATGGTTAAACCAGATAAAGTTCAAATAAAAAGTATACAATTTTCGTAAATAAGTTGTAATAACTTCAATATTTAATATCGTTTATAAAACGCTTATCAAACTTTTTCTTTTGATAGTTAAAAGTAACACAGTTCAAATAAGTTATTAAGTTAACTACGATCGTAAAGACGCGGCTGAGTATCTCCCGACTTTATTTTGTAACTTATATTTAGTCTATTTTCTTTCTTTTGGAATAAGTTATTAAATATCTTAGCATAATTAATATTATTTTTTATTAATTCAAATCATTACAAAATTAATTTAGTATGAATATAGTTGTTAATGAAAAAGGAAGTTCTAACATACATCTAAGATACAGACAACTTTGAAAGCTTCCCGGAATTAGTTTAATATCTAAATGTGAGAGGGCGTTAAAAAAGTTCATTTGAATGCATTTAATTTCATTTATAAAGCTCCGGTGCCGCAACACGGAGGAAGATATATTGTCTTCGAGCAAAGTACAGGCGTACTTAGAACTTCTCACTGCTTAAGTTACAGCGAGAATAAGAGTATTACTTAAAGAAGTTTCAGCGGGATAAAGTGATTTTTTTCTGTGATTAACATTGATTATATTGTGCTATAAACAAATTGTATAATTTATCAAATGTGAAAAATGGTCGACATTTCTTTTTATACTATATGCGACGAGACGAGCAAGACGTTCACCTGATGGTAAGTGATACGCTTGCCCATGACAACGCGGTGCTAGTTAAGATGGTACACACTGCACCACATTGCGCTCGTCGCCTTGAGACAAGGTGTTAAGTCTCGTTACCCCAGTAATTACACTAGCTACAGCGCCCTTCAAACCGGAACACAGTAATGTTTGCACACTACTATTTGGCGGTTGAAATAGGAGCTGCGGTGGTACCCATCCAGACGGTCTCCGGCAACAGAGACCTACCACCAGTAAACTAGTAGCTAGTTAGTTAGTTAGTTAACCAACAAACCGGAACACAGTAATATTTGCACACTACTATTTGGCGGTTGAAATAGGTGCTGCGGTGGTACCCATCCAGACAGTCTCCGGCAACAGAGACCTACCACCGGTAAACTAGTAGCTAGTTAGTTAACCAACAAACCGGAACACAGTAATATTTGCACACTACTATTTGGCGGTTGAAATAGTAGCTGCGATGGTACCCACCCAGACGGTCTCCGGCAATAGGGACCTACCACCGGTAAACTAGTAGCTAGTTAGTCAGTTAACCAACAAACCGGAACACAGTAATATTTGCACACTACTATTTGGCGGTTGAAATAGTAGCTGCGATGGTACCCATCCAGACGGTCTCCGGCAACAGAGACCTACACCAGTAAACTAGTAGCTAGTTAGTTAGTTAGTTAGTTAGTTAGTTAACCAACAAACCGGAACACAGTAATATTTGCACACTACTATTTGGCGGTTGAAATAGGTGCTGCGGTGGTACCCATCCAGACAGTCTCCGGCAACAGAGACCTACACCAGTAAACTAGTAGCTAGTTAGTTAGTTAGTTAGTTAACCAACAAACCGGAACACAGTAATATTTGCACACTACTATTTGGCGGTTGAAATAGGTGCTGCGGTGGTACCCATCCAGACAGTCTCCGGCAACAGAGACCTACACCAGTAAACTAGTAGCTAGTTAGTTAGTTAGTTAACCAACAACCGGAACACAGTAATATTTGCACACTACTATTTGGCGGTTGAAATAGGTGCTGCGGTGGTACCCATCCAGACAGTCTCCGGCAACAGAGACCTACACCAGTAAACTAGTAGCTAGTTAGTTAGTTAGTTAACCAACAAACCGGAACACAGTAATATTTGCACACTACTATTTGTCGGTTGAAATAGGAGCTGCGGTGGGGGGGGGTGGGGGGGATACCCATCCAGACAGTCTCCGGCAACAGAGACCTACACCAGTAAACTAGTAGCTAGTTAGTTAGTTAGTTAACCAACAAACCGGAACACAGTAATATTTGCACACTACTATTTGTCGGTTGAAATAGGAGCTGCGGTGGTACCCATCCAGACAGTCTCCGGCAACAGAGACCTACACCAGTAACTAGTAGCTAGTTAGTTAGTTAGTTAGTTAACCAACAAACCGGAACACAGTAATATTTGCACACTACTATTTGGCGGTTGAAATAGGTGCTGCGGTGGTACCCATCCAGACAGTCTCCGGCAACAGAGACCTACACCAGTAAACTAGTAGCTAGTTAGTTAGTTAGTTAACCAACAAACCGGAACACAGTAATATTTGCACACTACTGTTTGGCGGTTGAAATAGGAGCTGCGGTGGTACACATCCAGACGGTCTCCGGCAACAGAGACCTACACCAGTAAACTAGTAGCTAGTTAGTTAGTTAGTTAACCAACAAACCGGAACACAGTAATATTTGCACACTACTGTTTGGCGGTTGAAATAGGAGCTGCGGTGGTACCCATCCAGACGGTCTCCGGCAACAGAGACCTACACCAGTAAACTAGTAGCTAGTTAGTTAGTTAGTTAACCAACAAACCGGAACACAGTAATATTTGCACACTACTATTTGGCGGTTGAAATAGGTGCTGCGGTGGTACCCATCCAGACAGTCTCCGGCAACAGAGACCTACACCAGTAAACTAGTAGCTAGTTAGTTAGTTAGTTAACCAACAACCGGAACACAGTAATATTTGCACACTACTATTTGGCGGTTGAAATAGGTGCTGCGGTGGTACCCATCCAGACAGTCTCCGGCAACAGAGACCTACACCAGTAAACTAGTAGCTAGTTAGTTAGTTAGTTAACCAACAAACCGGAACACAGTAATATTTGCACACTACTATTTGGCGGTTGAAATAGGTGCTGCGGTGGTACCCATCCAGACAGTCTCCGGCAACAGAGACCTACACCAGTAAACTAGTAGCTAGTTAGTTAGTTAGTTAGTTAACCAACAAACCGGAACACAGTAATATTTGCACACTACTATTTGGCGGTTGAAATAGGTGCTGCGGTGGTACCCATCCAGACAGTCTCCGGCAACAGAGACCTACACCAGTAAACTAGTAGCTAGTTAGTTAGTTAGTTAGTTAGTTAGTTAACCAACAAACCGGAACACAGTAATATTTGCACACTACTATTTGGCGGTTGAAATAGGTGCTGCGGTGGTACCCATCCAGACAGTCTCCGGCAACAGAGACCTACACCAGTAAACTAGTAGCTAGTTAGTTAGTTAGTTAGTTAGTTAGTTAGTTAGTTAGTTAGTTAACCAACAAACCGGAACACAGTAATATTTGCACACTACTATTTGGCGGTTGAAATAGGTGCTGCGGTGGTACCCATCCAGACAGTCTCCGGCAACAGAGACCTACACCAGTAAACTAGTAGCTAGTTAGTTAGTTAGTTAGTTAACCAACAAACCGGAACACAGTAATATTTGCACACTACTATTTGGCGGTTGAAATAGGTGCTGCGGTGGTACCCATCCAGACAGTCTCCGGCAACAGAGACCTACACCAGTAAACTAGTAGCTAGTTAGTTAGTTAGTTAACCAACAAACCGGAACACAGTAATATTTGCACACTACTATTTGGCGGTTGAAATAGGTGCTGCGGTGGTACCCATCCAGACAGTCTCCGGCAACAGAGACCTACACCAGTAAACTAGTAGCTAGTTAGTTAGTTAGTTAGTTAGTTAGTTAGTTAACCAACAAACCGGAACACAGTAATATTTGCACACTACTATTTGGCGGTTGAAATAGGTGCTGCGGTGGTACCCATCCAGACAGTCTCCGGCAACAGAGACCTACACCAGTAAACTAGTAGCTAGTTAGTTAGTTAACCAACAAACCGGAACACAGTAATATTTGCACACTACTATTTGGCGGTTGAAATAGGTGCTGCGGTGGTACCCATCCAGACAGTCTCCGGCAACAGAGACCTACACCAGTAAACTAGTAGCTAGTTAGTTAGTTAGTTAGTTAGTTAGTTAACCAACAAACCGGAACACAGTAATATTTGCACACTACTATTTGGCGGTTGAAATAGGTGCTGCGGTGGTACCCATCCAGACAGTCTCCGGCAACAGAGACCTACACCAGTAAACTAGTAGCTAGTTAGTTAGTTAGTTAGTTAGTTAGTTAGTTAGTTAGTTAGTTAGTTAGTTAGTTAGTTAGTTAGTTAACCAACAAACCGGAACACAGTAATATTTGCACACTACTATTTGGCGGTTGAAATAGGTGCTGCGGTGGTACCCATCCAGACAGTCTCCGGCAACAGAGACCTACACCAGTAAACTAGTAGCTAGTTAGTTAGTTAGTTAGTTAGTTAGTTAGTTAACCAACAAACCGGAACACAGTAATATTTGCACACTACTATTTGGCGGTTGAAATAGGTGCTGCGGTGGTACCCATCCAGACAGTCTCCGGCAACAGAGACCTACACCAGTAAACTAGTAGCTAGTTAGTTAGTTAGTTAGTTAACCAACAAACCGGAACACAGTAATATTTGCACACTACTATTTGGCGGTTGAAATAGGTGCTGCGGTGGTACCCATCCAGACAGTCTCCGGCAACAGAGACCTACACCAGTAAACTAGTAGCTAGTTAGTTAGTTAACCAACAAACCGGAACACAGTAATATTTGCACACTACTATTTGGCGGTTGAAATAGGTGCTGCGGTGGTACCCATCCAGACAGTCTCCGGCAACAGAGACCTACACCAGTAAACTAGTAGCTAGTTAGTTAGTTAGTTAACCAACAAACCGGAACACAGTAATATTTGCACACTACTATTTGGCGGTTGAAATAGGTGCTGCGGTGGTACCCATCCAGACAGTCTCCGGCAACAGAGACCTACACCAGTAAACTAGTAGCTAGTTAGTTAGTTAGTTAGTTAGTTAACCAACAAACCGGAACACAGTAATATTTGCACACTACTATTTGGCGGTTGAAATAGGTGCTGCGGTGGTACCCATCCAGACAGTCTCCGGCAACAGAGACCTACACCAGTAAACTAGTAGCTAGTTAGTTAGTTAGTTAGTTAGTTAGTTAGTTAGTTAACCAACAAACCGGAACACAGTAATATTTGCACACTACTATTTGGCGGTTGAAATAGGTGCTGCGGTGGTACCCATCCAGACAGTCTCCGGCAACAGAGACCTACACCAGTAAACTAGTAGCTAGTTAGTTAGTTAGTTAGTTAGTTAACCAACAAACCGGAACACAGTAATATTTGCACACTACTATTTGGCGGTTGAAATAGGTGCTGCGGTGGTACCCATCCAGACAGTCTCCGGCAACAGAGACCTACACCAGTAAACTAGTAGCTAGTTAGTTAGTTAGTTAGTTAGTTAGTTAGTTAGTTAGTTAGTTAGTTAGTTAGTTAGTTAGTTAGTTAGTTAGTTAGTTAGTTAGTTAACCAACAAACCGGAACACAGTAATATTTGCACACTACTATTTGGCGGTTGAAATAGGTGCTGCGGTGGTACCCATCCAGACAGTCTCCGGCAACAGAGACCTACACCAGTAAACTAGTAGCTAGTTAGTTAGTTAACCAACAAACCGGAACACAGTAATATTTGCACACTACTATTTGGCGGTTGAAATAGGTGCTGCGGTGGTACCCATCCAGACAGTCTCCGGCAACAGAGACCTACACCAGTAAACTAGTAGCTAGTTAGTTAGTTAACCAACAAACCGGAACACAGTAATATTTGCACACTACTATTTGGCGGTTGAAATAGGTGCTGCGGTGGTACCCATCCAGACAGTCTCCGGCAACAGAGACCTACACCAGTAAACAAAAAGTAAGTAATCGCATTTTTGTTTCAATTACAACCTTACATATATGAAATTTAAATTAGCTCAGATTTTAACCTTTCTATTTTAGTAACAATAGCATAGTTAAATTCTTCATTTCCTCATATATTACTTATACTACTATTACTATTACTTACCAGGTGGTAGGTCTCTGTTGCCGGAGACCGTCTGGATGGGTACCACCGCAGCTCCTATTTCAACCGCCAAATAGTAGTGTGCAAACATTACTGTGTTCCGGTTTGAAGGGCGCTGTAGCTAGTGTAATTACTGGGATAACGAGACTTAACACCTTATGTCTCAAGGCGACGAGCGCAATGTGGTGCAGTGTGTACCATCTTAACTAGCAGCACGTGTCAATGGGCATAGGGTCGTAATCGATTACTTCACAGGCAGGGACGTTTTGTCCCGTCTCGTCGCATAGAAGTATAAAAAAAAAAAAATTAAAAAAAAATATATATATATTCTTACGTATGAATTAAGAAACACATATCGATTAAAAATCGATTTTCTAACAGATTTTTTTTTTATGTTTCTCGTATTTCCTAAAACAATATTTCAAAAAGAACGAAAGCTTTGTTTGATTTATTTTATAACTACTCAACTTATATTTAGCTTAGTTTTTTTCTAATACCAATAGTTAAAGCAATTGTTGGAAATGTTACTTCGCTAAAGTTGTAGGAAGTTGTCAAGAATTTAACATTTTTTGGGGACTGTAAAAAGCTGCTACGGTGATTAAACCTCTCGTAGTCTCCCCACGTGTACTTAGTACATACGTACCATATCCCAAATTGGTGCTTCAAGTTATACTTTCGGATCTTCTTAACGTCTTATTTCCCGAAATGTCTCTCTCGTGAGTTTCCAACGTCTTCCGATGCTATTGAATACAAAAGGAAATCGTTACAAAAGGTTCCACGATCCGCGAAAATAAATTGATGTGGCAATTTTAAATAACCCTTTTTTATAATAAAAGACGTTCTTTAATAATTGCTTTATAGCTTCTTTTTTTTTGTCTAAGACAGTATAGGTCCGAATTATAATAATACCAATTTCTGAAACCAAACAAACGTCTAGTGTCTATTTGACGAAACGACGAGATTAGACGTTCACTTGTCGGTAAGTGACTCACAACAGCGTGGCGCTAGTTAGGATATACACAGCACCACATTATGCTCGCCACCTTCAGACACCAGCTCTTTCGTTACCCCAGTAATTTCACTACCTCCTCCCTTCAAACTGGATCACAGTAAAATTTACACAATACTGTTAAGCGACGGAAATAGGAGCTGCGGACCCACTTAGATGGAATATAAGACATGACACCATTACAAACTTAACGTCGAATTATGAATACTAGGGTGTATTACTAATGAGTAGTCTAGTTATCAGTAAATAGCTATATTTTATACGTAATATTTTGAATTAAAGCGAGAACTGTAGTTTAGTTGTAGATTATGTACTTATCTGGTAAATAATGCACTGATAGATTGTCTTTATTATGCACTACTAAAACTAAGATATGAGTTGTAATTATTAGTAGAGGAAATGATAAATATTTCAAATGACTATACTAATAATATTTAACCTCAGAGTATTCTTCGGACATCTGTGCCGCTGCTTAATGTCCTGTGAAATGCAGCACTGTATCTTCTACTTAGACAACTTCTCAACATTGTACAGGTGTTGTTTCTGTAATCCAATTCAGCAGTTAGACAAAGGGAAATGTTACAATAAAGACGTGTATCTTCTAGAAATTTAACACGGGTATACATCGAACGCGATATAAACCAACGAAATTGGATAGGTCCGTCGATGTGAAGATGATAACCATTTTGTAGGTAACTCTATAGTTGGACGTTTAATACTGAAACGATAACTAACTGATAAATACCTTGGTGATTGTGAAGTGGCTAATTTTTAAATATATCAAAATCATGAACTATAATAAAATACTCTAATAGATTATATAATAAAAATTCGTATCAAATTTCTGTTTCAAAATACATTCTATAGAACACTCGCCTTATCTATAGAAAATATTTTACTCTAAGATCTGTACAAGCGCGAAATTCGGTAACGCGTTTGTAACCTCAAATATACAGCAAATGTAAATTGACTATTAAAACTACATTCAATGAAACAATTGTTTTGTTTAGAATGTTAATATTTTATTTCATCATCGATACTGTTAATTTATTAGCATCCGATTTAACTATACGTAAATATGTTTTAGCTAAAACCGTGATAGAGAATCTAAATGTCAGATAGCGTATCGAAATGTTTCAAACGAAACATGTGATAAATATATTAAACTTCGAGAGGTTTTTAAAAGAGATTTTGTGCTTTTTCTCTTAATAGAATTAAATTAATGATTTCTAATGTTTACTTAAACATTACACATTTAACCAAATAAAATTTTACGGATCCGATCTACATAAAATAAACTCACTGTATTTTAAAGTCCTGTAATGGTATGCTTGGTATTTTATTAGTAATGGAATCCCAAGCTGTATTACCATCTTCTGTATTGAATTTAGGTTGTATTGCAATTTCAACAACCTCACGAATTATCCTTAGTAGGAATCTGTGTTCGTTTGCAAAACAATCACAGTTTTGTAGACTTAATAGAACGTTGATGCTCCACCTTTTCCAAATTTTTAACTGTTCCACCATTCAGCCTGTTTTGTAATCCTATGTAGATTATTGAAGTTAAAAATGGAAATTAATTATTCTCGTATATGTAACATTCTGTTTGTTACAACACGCGCACACCCTTCAAACACATCAAAGCTGTCGAAACAGCTAAACGAGCGTTACCACCGCGAACATTCCCCCTTTCCCACGCACGGTAATGAATTCCTAAAACTTACCTCCAATCAAACTTTTCTAATTTCCCGTGATGAAATACACGGTGGGAATTAACATTTTGATAACATGAACCCTTATGTTTTAAGTTACAAGGTTTTTTCGGAGCTTTGACTTGGAGGTCATTTTTTTTTATAATTACTTTTGTATTCTTCTTTACACTGTTGGCAAATCTGAAATTGTATTAGTAAACATTCAAGTATACATTTAATAAATGTTTATACTACTGACCTCACAATTAGCTTGGACCTTTGGAGAATTCACGAGCGTGTTGCTGACCTCCAAACCCAATTTAAATATTAGTATATAATAAGATAAATAAGTAAGCAAATATCCATAACCTTAAATCTATAACATAGCTTTCTATAAATATCTGCATAAAACAATATTTTCTTGTAACTTGACTGAAGTAACTTAAATCAAAATTTGCGAATAACTATTTCAAAACTTTCGGTCAATTTTACAAAAAACTACTTTAAGAAGTATTGATGATAAGATTCTTTGTAGAACTTTCGGTAATATTTTATACTTAGATGTATTTTAGATTCGTGAAACAATGTCTCGTCTAAATCACAGTTGTCTAAATGGTGGGGTCGAGTGTCGTGTTAATTATGAAAGTTCATTAATTCAAGCTCCTAACAGACCGGACCGCAAGACACGTGTAGCTTTGACGTGGCCATCTCCGACATTTGCATTTCTATTTGCATGCAAATTGCTTCATATTGAACATCGTCATTAAGTCAAAAAGGACCATAGTCCCTTGTATATATCTTCTAAATATTCTGTATTAACTATTGGAAATTAAACTCAAATTATTATGACTACAATAGAAAACTACCTACCATTAATTTTTAATACACAAATGATTTTTTTCTTGTACGGTACCTATCAATTATTAAAAAAAAATAGTTTTAAAAAAAAATCATGGTCTATGTAATATCGCATAATGTATAATAAATAGTTAAACCATTTTAAATAAATTAACGAGTGGTGTTTTACAATTGTGTCAACAGATGGCGTTTTTATTAAAAATAATTTATTTACATTTTAAATGTTTTTGAGCAGCGATTTTTAACCTGTGGCACGTATACCCTTGGGGTATACGCGGGGTCACATTGAAGGTACTTGAAAATTATATTGGTAATTGCGGAAATACTGAAAAGTTAAAACAGTTTACTTCTCTAAACATTATTATAATATTTTGTGTCTACAATTAATAACTTATTAAAGTGCTAGAGATTAATAATACAGAAAGAGAATATATTTCAAAGTTAAGATTGACATTAAACAGATCTTAAGAGAAAGACACTTTAATGAGTAAGTATAGAGTTATTAGAGGAGACGTATTTAATTATGAAAAGTTTTATTACAGTTTACTGGAATAGTGTAAAGAAGCACAGCCTTTACTATATACATAAGTTTTTTAAGACTGATTGTAATGAAGTTAATCACGGTAAACTTCTATGCAACATTTTTAATAGTTTCGTTGCAAATATGTTATGTTTTAACCACAATTTAATTTTACTTTTACTAAATGTTACTCTAGTAATTTAACTAGCTACAGCGCCCTTCACACTGAAACACAGTAATGTTTGCTCACTACTGTTTGGCGGTAGAAATAGGAGCTGCGGTGATACCTAGATATTTAATTATGCCTAATCTTGATGTTTCACAGCAAAGTTTATGAACGTCATTTTTATCCATTAAGGCTTTACTGTGGTGACAACTAATTTGAGGTGATCATTATTAATGAATTTAATTGTTCTTTCTCTTAGTCATCGTCTATTTAATGAATAATAATTTGTGGTAGAATTATTTAAGTGAAATGAATGTTGGAAAGAGAAGATATACGATATAGAATTAAATTAGAAATGCGATGTTTATGTTATAGAATATTTGTCATGTCACCTCAGTAATTTGATAGCTCCAGTGTCCTTCACGCTGTATCTAATATTTGTCTATTAATATGTAATTGAGGAAGTACAAGGTGTTATTGTAACCACCTGGTGTGTAGGAGTAAGAGAAAATGACCACTTTAATTCGAGTGTTTTAATTATAGGACAACATTGGCATCCTCTTTAGTAACTTTGGTATGTATCTGTAAGAGATATAATTTTTATTGGTTCTAAATTTCTTTCTATGCCTAAAAAGGTTGAGCCGCAGCTACTGGAGGTAGGTATCTATAGCCGAAGACGATTATGACGCTAATTTCGGTTACTAAGGAGTAGTCTGCTGTGTTCCGGGTTAAAAGATACTGTACCTAAATCTTAAGAACTTAAGATTATTAATTAGGTACCATCGTGGTGGTAAATCTCTGTTATCGGAGATCGTTAAGGTACCACCGCAGCTAGTATGCTAACATTACTGTGTTCCAGTTTGAAGGGCTCTGTAGCTAGTGAAATTACTGTGTTAAGGAGACAACACCTAATGTCTACCATCTTAACAAGAGTATCACTTACCGTCAGATAAATATCTTGTCGTCATATAAAAGAAAGTGTGATGTGCCGTATAAAACATTATTGCATGCGTTTCAGCACTTTAGCGTGCAGAACAACTCTACTTCTCATCGCTCCGTCGTATAAAGAAGCGGGAACATGTTTCCCCTCTCCAGCTCTATTTCCAACAATTAGGTCATAACGGTCTTGTTATTATTAAGAAAAATTGCACATATATTTTCCAACAAAGCGCCATTTCAACGATATCGCTCCGCAGTTCGCAGCTCACGGCTCCGGTCGCGTTATGTGGGAACTACGAATTGGGTCATGAGTTCGCCAGTTTAAAGCTTTTCCCGTACAAACAATTGCGGAGGCCTCTTGCTTGTCGCTTGACAAAATAATGAGCTGAATAACAAAAAGAAATTCTCTTCTGTTCAGCTTACAAAAATCATTAATGGATCAAAGGGAATCAATCATCAATAAATTACTTCGATCTATTTCTGCTGCCAAACAGTTGTGTGCAAACATTACTGTGTTCCAGTTTGAAGTGTATTGTAGCTAGTGAAATTATTCAAGTAACTAGATTTGAAATCGTGTGTATGAAAACAACACAATAGTAAGTTAAATTAAGATAAGCCGTAAAGGCGCGTCGTCTTAATAAGTATTTGAACACAAAGGTAATGAGTTCGATTCTCAGTAAAATTTTTGTCTTTTGCTTATTTATCCTTTTCGCAATGCTAACTTTAACCTTTCATTTCTCCTTAACCGCTAGAGCTATAGACTTTATATTTCGAATTCCTCATCTCCTTATCCTGTACTTCATTTTATTCTGAAACAGTATTTATGTAGCTTCCTCGGTTTCAATGTTACCAGCGTTACGGAATGTTACGGCGCATCGGTCTCTTTACGTATCGGGTAATAGAAACTAAAAATCTAAATATTTTCGACTTAACTGTTATGTATTACTTTACAATAGAACTCACAATTAACAATAGAACTGTATTTTGTTACTGAAATGCGACTCGCTACTGTTACAGAGTAATTATGAACTGCGCTGAAACAATAGAAGCCGTAACTGGATAGACGTATATGAAGTTGTCTTCAAAGCGTTTGTTAGTCTCTATCCGTTTTATAAAGACTGGATCTGTGAAAATCGGCTTAACCGATTTCAATTTAATTTTCATCAATCCGTTATTTGGTTTTCATATTTATTATAATACTTTTACGAAGGGAAATTTACGTATTGTATCTATTACTAGAGACCATATAGGTACAGCCAGTTAATTATTGCCGCTGAATACTTGTCTGTAAATATTATTGTGTTCCAGTTGTAAGGAAGAAGTAAGTAATAAAATTACTGACGAAACAAGACTTAAATACTACTGTTTAAAAGCAGCGACCTTGATGTTATGTTGTATAAACTTTTTAATTATTGTCTGTAGTTACTATACATATAACTTACTAACAGGTTAAGGAGGTCCTTTGTGTCTTATTTTCGTTGTAAGTAAAGCGACTTATCTATTCACAATAATAGCATTTTAAAACATAATTTTCCTGTGATTTATTTGACGTATACAGAAAGCTCAAAGCTGAACAGAAATTTTAAGTAAAAGCTGTAATTACGGAAACTGTTATACTTGATATGTGAGAAGTGTAGACGAGAGTCCTTTTTTTAATTGTAAAAAACTGTTTACAATTGTATCGTATGAAGACAAAATAGTTTGTAACTTTAAGTATAACATAAACAACTATATGTTAGTATCGGATTTTAACTGTGTATTGGCGAGGGATCATCAAATATTTCGAGATAAAGCTCGTAAGATCAAACTGCCCTTATCTCGTAACGGTTATTCAATAGCTATCGAGTGGCCATTTCTCAAGCCGTGGGTACGATAATGTCTTTGAAATTCTGTACTTGAATAATAAACTTTATATAAGATTTAACGACATTACCTATAGTTACCGATACAAGTAATAGTAATAAAGAGATTGCTACCAAGTTATATGTAAGTTATCGCCATATTTACCTGATTGCGAGTTAAAAGATGTATAAAATAATCAGATAACGGACTTTCAGTAATTCATACTTAAGTTAATAAATACATCGTTAAATCAATATTTCATACAGTACATTTGGAAGATATTGTAACTAAATAAATTACTCGAATAATGAAATGAATCATCTTGAAGAGTAGACGATCTAACAATCATTTCATCGACTCAAAAAGTTATTTACCATCAGACATACACACAAACACGTGTATGAAATAGACCTCAAACTGGGAACGTAAATTACTGTGCAAGGTGGAATTAGAAAAGTTAGATTTGGACTTAAACCCGTTGGGTAATGGTATTCTGTCTTACGAATTTTTATACATGTCTGTAGAATGGATTCGCTTATTTCATTTATTCAACGCATTACAAGTATGTCGACAAGGAATTTGAACCAGGCCCCTTTCGTCTAATGTCCCCAAAATAAACTATTTTAATCAAGACCTTTGTATGTATCGTAAACAATTTGAATTCCTTAACAAATTATGCTTTTAGTTAAACTATCAAGTTTAAGCATCAAAAGTGTGTTATGTTTTTTTGAGTACGACAAATAAATAAACGAATCGAAGTTGTGGCAAATAACTAGCTAGAAAATAATTTCCAAACACCGAAGGCAGTATAAATGTTTAGCTTTGCTCAACTTAGCAGAAATCCGATAAAAGATTCCTTAGTGAATTTCACGCACCGAAACACTGAGTACCTACGTTTTGATCTCGACAATAGAAAATTCCTTCAGCAAAAACCGCACTAAATTTCTCCTTTCTCACAATAATACGATCGAAAACAGAAGTAGGAATTTCGTAATACATTTTCATTGCTTCGAAGAAATTTTAAGCTGTATTTTCTGAAATCGAAAATACCTATAGAAAGTACCAATTTCATTATAACCCAAATATATATTCTGTTATCTAATTAAGTTTTACTGCTGGTAGGTCTCTGTTGCCGGAGACCGTCTAGGTACCACCGCAGCGACTATTTCATCCGCCAAACAGTTATATGTAAACATAACTGTGTTCCAGTTTGAAGGGGGTCTATAAGCTAGTGAAATTACTGGGGTAACGTAACACCTTATGTCTAAAGGCTACGAGCGCAATGTGGTGCAGTGTATACCATCTTAACTACGCACGGTTTTATGGACAAGCGTATCACTTACCATCAGGTGAACGTCTTGCTAGTCCCTTTAAATAAAAAAATAAAGTAACGTTAATTTGATTCTTGTTAATATTGTATACTTTAAGTTAAAATTATCTTTAGAACAGTGTGTCTTGATAGGACTTACCGCCAACTTAACACCAGGATCAGCCTCGTTTATGTTCACGTGCGAATGAGATTTCCCAGGCGACGTTTTCAAATTGCAATATTCAGATCGTGTACTTAATAATGGTTTGATTAACCTTGTCAATTGTTACTTGTTCAACTTAATTTTGGTACCCGAATATGCCACTTGTTTTATACTACCACATAATCGACAGGTGAACATGTTTTATTATTCGATTAAATGCATAAATAACAAATTACTGAGGATACGATTTGTAAAAAAAAAAAACGATTCTTTCAAATAAGTCTTTAATTTTATTTTTATAACTATCCATTTAGCATTTATTTATTAGGAGATTTATTAATAGTTGATAAAGAATGCCAAACTGTATTAAGTAAGCCATCATAACTTAAATTATTTTAAATAGTCCATAAAACCTTACATATATTTAAAAATGAAAAACCTATCGATTAGGAACTCACAAAAATATTATTAAAAAAAGTTCCTAAAGACTTCACATAGAAAGTAAATAAATTAGAAGATGAGTACTTACAATCGTGGTAAATTAATGACACCTCTCTTTGCAAAAGATGTTAAATTACATCAGGATAATTTTTTATCTTGCGTTTGTTACCAATTAAACTTTTAACATTTGATTAAAATACTCCATTGCTTTAAAGAGGTCAATTGAAAATAAATGTGGAAATACCGTTTCGCTTATTAAAATGATCGTTAACATTTTACTAATGTTTTTATTAATCATTACAAAGCAGGGGTTGGAAACCTTGTTTAGACAAGGGTCAAAATCAACCAAAATGTGGTTATAAAAAAATTAATCAAAGAATTTTTCGTTATATTTCATTTAACTCTATTTTAGTACTAAAGAAGATCAATAGAAATTATTAAATAGGTTCTATCTATCCCTGGGTGACCTGTAAGTTCCTTAACAACCTTCTTTCTTGACTTTTTCTAGAATTTGCTTTGGCTTCGAAGCTCAAACACAAGAGAGCGTCAACGTCGCCTGTGTTACAATATATCGAATCAATTGAATTGACCTCGCGCAGGTCAAGTCGCACATTGTCTTCCCAAGAACCCTGGACAACACCAGGTACTAACTTCTAACTCTTCAATAACTCCAGAATAATACATTCAAATAGTACATTACATTTATTTATTGTTATAACAATTGATGTACCAGTTTACGGGTTTGTGTCGTCGTAAATATTTTATTACACGGAGCGACGCAGTTACAGTCGGACTCGTAAACTATTTTAATGACCAATAATAACTGTAATGCATCGAAACTTGCAGTCTCAGCCAATAAATAAACCAGTCACTGTCTATTCATATAAAAATGAGAAGCGGAACTTTTATTGGTATCATAAATTTATTATACACATCATTGTAACTAGATCCTACAGAAGTTTAGTGATGAAAATAAGGTTTTAGTTAGAATTCTAAAACTACACAACGCTGAGATTTGGCATAAGAATGTCTCGTTACTCCAGTAATTTAATTGATTACAAATCTATAAGCTTCTGTTAGTAGTGTGCAAATTTTACTATGGCCCAGTTTGTTGGTTAACTAACTAACTAACTAGCTACTAGTTTACCGGTGGTAGGTCCCTGTTGCCGGAGACCGTCTGGGTGGGTACCATCGCAGCTACTATTTCAACCGCCAAATAGTAGTGTGCAAATATACTGTGTTCCGGTTTGTTGTTAACTAACTAACTAACAGCTACTAGTTTACCGGTGGTAGGTCTCTGTGCCGGAGACTGTCTGGATGGGTACCACCGCAGCACCTATTTCAACCGCCAATAGTAGTGTGCAAATATTACTGTGTTCCGGTTTGTTGTTAACTAACTAACTAACTAACTAACTAGCTACTAGTTTACCGGTGGTAGGTCTCTGTTGCCGGAGACTGTCTGGATGGGTACCACCGCAGCAACCTATTTCAACCGCCAATAGTAGTGTGCAAATATTACTGTGTTCCGGTTTGTTGGTTAACTAACTACTAACTAACTAGCTACTAGTTTACTGGTGTAGGTCTCTGTTGCCGGAGACTGTCTGGATGGGTACCACCGCAGCACCTATTTCAACCGCCAAATAGTAGTGTGCAAATATTACTGTGTTCCGGTTTGTTGGTTAACTAACTAACTAACTAGCTACTAGTTTACCGGTGGTAGGTCTCTGTTGCCGGAGACTGTCCTGGATGGGTACCACCGCAGCACCTATTTCAACCGCCAAATAGTAGTGTGCAAATATTACTGTGTTCCGGTTTGTTGGTTAACTAACTAACTAACTACTAGCTACTAGTTTACCGGTGGTAGGTCTCTGTTGCGGAGACTGTCTTGATGGGTACCACCGCAGCACCTATTTCAACCGCCAAATAGTAGTGTGCAAATTTTACTATGTCCCAGTTTGTTGGTTAACTAACTAACTACTAGCTACTAGTTTACCGTGGTAGGTCTCTGTTGCCGGAGACTGTCTGGATGGGTACCACGCAGCACCTATTTCAACGCCAAATAGTAGTGTGCAAATATTACTGTGTTCCGTTTGTTGGTTAACTAACTACTAACTAGCTACTAGTTTACCGGTGGTAGGTCTCTGTTGCCGGAGACTGTCTGGATGGTACCACCGCAGCACCTATTTCAACCGCCAATAGTAGTGTGCAAATATTACTGTGTTCCGGTTTGTTGGTTAACTAACTAACTACTAACTAGCTACTAGTTACCGGTGGTAGGTCTCTGTTGCCGGAGACTGTCCTGGATGGGTACCACCGCAGCACTATTTCAACCGCCAAATAGTAGTGTTGCAAATATTACTGTGTTCCGGTTTGTTGTTAACTAACTAACTAACTAGCTACTAGTTTACCGGTGGTAGGTCTCTGTTGCCGGAGACTGTCTGGATGGGTACCACCGCAAGCACCTATTTCAACCGCCAAATAGTAGTGTGCAAAATATTACTGTGTTCCGGTTTGTTGGTTAACTAACTAACTAACTAGCTACTAGTTTACCGGTGGTAGGTCCTCTGTTGCCGGAGACTGTCTGGATGGGTACCACGCAGCACCTATTTCAACCGCCAAATAGTAGTGTGCAATATTACTGTGTTCCGGTTTGTTGGTTAACTAACTAACTAACTAGCTACTAGTTTACTGGTGGTAGGTCTCTGTTGCCGGAGGACTGTCTGGATGGGTACCACCGCAGCACCTATTTCAACCGCCAAATAGTAGTGGCAAATATTACTGTGTTCGGTTTGTTGGTAACTAACTAACTAACTAGCTACTAGTTTACCGGTGGTAGGTCTCTGTTGCCGGAGACTGTCTGGATGGGTACACCGCAGCACCTATTCAACCGCCAAATAGTAGTGTGCAAATATTACTGTTGTTCCGGTTTGTTGGTTAACTAACTAACTAATAGCTACTAGTTTACTGGTGGTAGGTCTCTGTGCCGGAGACTGTCTGGATGGGTACACCGCAGCACCTATTCAACCGCCAAATAGTAGTGTGCAAATATTACTGTGTTCCGGTTTGTTGGTTAACTACTAACTAACTAGCTACTAGTTTACCGGTGGTAGGTCTCTGTTGCCGGAGACTGTTCTGGATGGGTACACCGCAGCACCTATTTCAACCGCCAAATAGTAGTGGCAAATATTACTGTTGTTCCGGTTTGTTGGTTAACTAACTAACTAACTAACTAGCTACTATTTACCGGTGGTAGGTCTCTGTTGCCGGAGACTGTCTTGATGGGTACCACCGCAGCAACCTATTTCAACCGCCAAATAGTAGTGTGCAAATATTACTGTGTTCGGTTTGTTGGTTAACTAACTAACTAACTAGCTACTAGTTTACCGGTGGTAGGTCTCTGTTGCCGAGACTGTCTGGATGGGTACCACCGCAGCACCTATTTCAATTTCAACCGCCAATAGTAGTGTGCAAATATTACTGTGTTCCGGTTTGTTGGTTAACTAACAACTAACTAGCTACTATTTACCGGTGGTAGGTCTCTGTTGCCGGAGACTGTCTTGATGGGTACCACCGCAGCAACCTATTTCAACCGCCAAATAGTAGTGTGCAAATATTACTGTGTTCCGGTTTGTTGGTAACTAACTAACTAACTAGCTACTAGTTTACGGTGGTAGGTCTCTGTTGCCGGAGGACTGTCTGGATGGGTACCACCGCAGCACCTATTTCAACCGCCAATAGTAGTGTGGCAAATATTACTGTGTTCCGGTTTGTTGGTTAACTAACTAACTAACTAGCTACTAGTTACCGGTGGTAGGTCTCTGTGCCGGAGACTGTCTGATGGGTACCACCGCAGCACCTATTCAACCGCCAAATAGTAGTGTGCAAATATTACTGTGTTCCGGTTTGTTGGTTAACTAACTAACTAACTAGCTACTAGTTACCGGTGGTAGGTCTCTGTTGCCGGAGGACTGTCTGGATGGGTACCACCGCAGCACCTATTTCAACCGCCAAATAGTAGTGTTGCAAATATTACTGTGTTCGGTTTGTTGGTAACTAACTAACTAACTAGCTACTAGTTTACGGTGGTAGGTCTCTGTTGCCGGAGACTGTCTTGATGGTACCACCGCAGCACTATTTCAACCGCCAAATAGTAGTGTGCAAATATTACTGTGTTCCGGTTTGTTGGTTAACTAACTAACTAACAGCTACTAGTTTACCGGTGGTAGGTCTCTGTTGCCGGAGACTGTCTGGATGGGTACCACCGCAGCACTATTTCAACCGCCAAATAGTAGTGTGCAAATATTACTGTGTTCCGGTTTGTTGGTTAACTAACTAACTAACTAGCTACTATTTTACCGGTGGTAGGTCTCTGTTGCGGAGACTGTCTTGATGGTACCACCGCAGCACCTATTTCAACCGCCAAAATAGTGTGTGCAAATATTACTGTGTTCCGGTTTGTGGTTAACTAACTAACTAACTAGCTACTAGTTTACCGGTGGTAGGTTCTCTGTTGCCGGAGACTGTCTGGATGGGTACCACCGCAGCACCTATTTCACCGCCAAATAGTAGTGTGCAAATATTACTGTGTTCCGGTTTGTTGGTTAACTAACTAACTAACTAGCTACTAGTTTACCGGTGGTAGGTCTCTGTTGCCGGAGACTGTCTTGATGGGTACCACCGCAGCACCTATTTCAACCGCAAATAGTAGTGTGCAAATATTACTGTGTTCGGTTTGTTGGTTACTAACTAACTAACTAGCTACTAGTTACCGGTGGTAGGTCTCTGTGCCGGAGACTGTCTGGATGGGTACCACCGCAGCACCTATTCAACCGCCAAATAGTAGTGTCCAAATATTACTGTGTTCCGGTTTGTGGTTAACTAACTAACTACTAACTAGCTACTAGTTTACCGGTGGTAGGTCTCTGTTGCCGGAGACTGTCCTGGATGGGTACCACCGCAGCTCCTATTTCAACCGCCAAATAGTAGTGTGCAAATATTACTGTGTTCCGGTTTGAAGGGCGCTGTAGCTAGTGTAATTACTGGGGTAACGAGATTAACACCATATGTCTCAAGGTGACGAGCGCAATGTGGTGCAGTGTATACCATCTTAACTAGCACCACGTTGTCATGGGCAAGCGTATCACTTACCATAAGGTGAACGTCTTGCTCGTCTCGTCACACAATAGTATAATAATAAAAAAAAAATACTGGGGCAACGAGACTTAAATATCTCATGTCTCAAGACGAACGTAATGTGGTACTCTATCTCTACCTACAAGTAAATTTAAGTTGAACTTTGCTCAAAAAGCGGATGCGTCTGAAAATCTAATTTCAAAATTCGAATGCAAAATCGAACTAGGAAGCGCCGGAAATATCTAGGTCGTGACTAATTTCATTGTACATACAGCAGCGACAAATGGGCAAATGTGGGCCGTAATTAGTCCGATATAATGAGGGGGGCGAAAAGGGGGGTATTTACGTTTCGTGATGGTAGAGTTAGTAGTTTTCGTAGTAAATTATGTTTAAAAATAGATATTAATATCCACCAATACTCCCTTCGATGGCATAGTGGAGTTGATTATTTTCAGTACAACATTCTTAATCCCAGCGGTGGAAACACAATTATGATAACTATTTATTATCTGTATCCTTATTAATTTAATTAGAATATGGTGTAGTTACTCCAATCTCACATGGTGTGGAAGGGACTACGGCTTCCGTCACGCGGGTGTTCTTCCCGGACGTCAAGTCAGCCTATAAGATTATCAGACAGATGGAGTTGGACCCGCCTATGGTCCAGATGCTGACGGGGCACGGGGGATTCTCCGCTTACCTCCACAGGTTCAAGCTGAAGGAGAGTCCCTCGTGCACCTGTGACCCCAGCAAGAACCAGTCCGTGCAGCACCTGTTAGACGACTGCCCCAGATTTGGGGCGATAAGAGTCGACGCAGAGTAGGAAAATTGAAAATATGATATTAGAATGTAGTGAAATGTAAACTGTAAAAGAAATTGTGATATTAGATAGTAAGGACATGGAAACTGTAATAGAATAGTGATATTAGATAGTAAGGAAATGGAAATGTATTGTGAAACAGAAATAAGAATAGAATAAGGAAAATGTAAATAGAATAAGGAATAGTGTAAAATTAATAAAGAAAGAATGGTGGTCAATTCATTAAGCGCGAAGTATGGAAGGGAAGGAATGGAATGAAATGGGAAGGTAGAGTTAAAAGGGTACAAGAGATGATGAGTGACAAAGAGAATTATAATGATAAAGAGAACAGGAATGGAAGAAGTATGAAAGGTAGTAAAATTAGATGAAAAATATTGTAAACGAATCCTTGGCCCAAACGCACCAAGAGGGAAATAGATTAAAAAAAAAAACAAAAAAAAATTCTCACATAACATTAAGTGACAATGAAGTGTGCTCATCAAGGATACTAAAGCTACATAAGTGACAGCTCAGATAGACAGTGGATGGTTAGGCTGGTGGAAATTACCACCAACTGACCACATTTATTTTTAATTTCATCTTCTTGTTCTCTTCTCTAGAACTGACAGGCGGAGTTCATCAACTCGTAAGTAATTTTCAGCATAGTTCTTTATGAAAATAACTTCTTTTTTATTTAATAATTATTTTGTTTTGAAACCAACAAATAAAATGACAAAGATTAGTTTTTCTTTATAATGCTTTATAGGTTTTACTAGTACAAACATATTAGTATATTTCTGAGAATTATATCGCCGGCTTATAAAACTATATTACTATTTCACAAAGCAATGAACCTTCCAGGAATTCTGTAACAAAACCTATTATCGCTAATTAATCCCGCGATCTATCAATAGCCACGGGCCCCGGGGCCCGGTTTCTCGGGGACCTGTTCTTACAAGAAGCCAGGTAGACTGGCCCTTCGCGTTGAGTCATTCACCTCACCCCCTTCAAACTCATTAAATAACACTAACAATTAACACAACGGAATAAAGTCGAAGTTCGTTTAAACTTAACTAAGCGAGCGGTAAAGATGAATTGTTTTGTGAAATGGTACAGAACAAATGGGGTCTTTGCGAGTCGTCAATTTATTATTGTCACTTAAAGCATCAGTGTGTATCCGAACATCGGCTGTGAAGGTGTTCTTGTGATGTGAATTGGAACTGACGAATGTGACGTACCGCCAGTGGAACAGCTGAATGTGGTCTTTGTCTAGAGGATCATTCTAAACAGGTAATAATTGATTAATCAGCTTTTATAACAATTTAAAAATATACTAACAGATTTGATTATGTTATTAAATTTGATTTTGAATCAACACCTAATAGCTGCTGTATCGATTTATAAAGTTTTATACACTTATTAAAGAAAACATACATTATATAACTTGATAATATTTCAGTTCAAATTAACGCTAATTGTTAACTTTAGTATAATAGTTTTTCATGTACTAATTGGATAAGTAAGGTACAGTATTAATATTTTGTATAAAAAAGACTAAAGCCTAAGTCTAAGCAGTATTAAAATAAGTTGTTTTTTTTGGTATCTTCCGAATAATATTATTACCAATGATCGCCGCAATAAAATCTCAATCATACTTTCAACTTATTATTTTAAAACACGTTATATTTCATTATTGAACCCAGTTATATATGATAAGCAGCGTTTTAAAACGTTATGTCTGAATCTTTTTTAGCAATTGTATTAAATAACGTAGTAAATTTTGTAATAATCAGCAAAATATATTACACAGCAGAAGTAGAACATTATAATAAAACAACCGTGTTAATTCTTTTTGGAAATTGAACAAAAGATACATGATTTATCACTAACAAGTAATAATTTTTAAGAGGCTTTAAGTAATTAAGAGTGTTGAAGTCATAAACATTTACAGCTAAATTTCAATTGATTTCACAACAGCAGGTGCTTTTGCTTATAAGTGATTAGGCACAGTAATGGATACCCGGAAAAGGTTACTTTCTAATAATAATTAAAATGCCAAATCACGGGAATGTGCACCTTATTTTCTTTAAAATAGATTTTTTTTTTAATTATATCAATATTCAAAGCAAGTCTTTCTAGTTAATAATTCAGATACAATACAGTTTTGTACTTAATACATATCTTGGATATTTTAAAGAATCTCTTGAAACTTTATTATAAATATAGTTAACAAAATATATATATTAATATAAATTATTTTCTTCACAATGATATAAGTGATTGATTAAATTAATAATTACATTATAATACACTTAAAATTAATAGTTTGTGAAGGAGTTACGTATAGAATATTTTGTAGTTATTTGAGCGTTGTTTACTGGTGATAGGTTTTAATACTCGTAGTATATACAACTGAAGCTTCTTTATCAGTAGGCAAACAGTAGTGTGCAGATTTTACTGTGTTTTTAAGGACATTGTAGCGCTGAAATTACTGAATGAATGTGATTATCAAACAAGGTCTCTAAGAGTTGAACCGTTACATTTTCAACGGCAGACGTGTCACTTACAACCAAGGGAACCTGCTCGTCGAATTATCGACCCACGGAGTAAAAAAATATCAAACGGTTAAAGTTGTTTATATAACTTGATCAACAGCTGATAATAGTCTTTTAATGTTAACATTCATTGCACTAAACAGGTTCTTCGGAATTCCGCCCAACTCGACAGCTTCTCAACGAAGATCTTTCATTCAAGATCTATAAAGCTATGGTCTTTTTTTTTAGATTCTTTTGTGTAATTTTAAAAATAACTATTTTAGACAACCGATCGATGTAATAAACTTATCGTTATAACAGTTTTAATATAAATATTTATAGCGCTTCATTTTATACTTTTAGTATTAGGTACAGACAAAGGTTCTGTTTTACCTAAAAAAAATCATTCAAATATAGGTTATTGATTATTAAATAAATAGGTAAGCAGTCTCGTTTTAAAAATTATTGGATTCCGATTCTGTAGTGAAGTGTGTTAGACATTTTTAATTTGTGCAAATTATTTCGTTATCTTCCTTGCTATTGTATCCTTGGGCGGTCAAAGAAAGCCACTAAAGAAGAAAGAAATAATTCTTTAGAAATAGCAGCAGTTTTCGCTTTATCTACCCGCCAAAGTTTAAGTACAGCAAAGAGAAGACTAGTTCAGAGTTAGGGAGTACACAATAATGGGTTGAAATTATGACGAACATTTCTACAAAATGTTTAATTGTACATTCAAATAAATTTAATAAAAAATAACATTATTAGATCTGTTTAGGATTACTACTTATGGTATTATGTTAAGTTGTGCACGACCATTAAGAATTCTTAATAAAAAATATACTCACGGACACATCTATCGGCCCACCACCCAGTGTTTAAAGTTTCGACGGTGTCTAGTTAAAAATAAATGTTAGGTGGAGCAATAAGTTTTAATGCAGTTTTGAAGCAGATTTATTGGTCAACCCCTATGTATGTTTTTTTGTAATTTCGAATTGATTTGGCCGGCAGAAGTATTACAGCTTGGGCGACAATTTCAGGCAGAGTATCCATATTTTCAAAGTCAGTCATATATCTAAGTTTAGATTTGCCGTTTTATAAAACCAATAATCGGAAACATCAAAAAAAAATTCAACTTGTGCGAAATAAAGAAAGTTTTCTCCATTTATGGGTCGTTGAAAACAATGAACAGACTCGAATTTTCGTTTTTTTTGTCATAATCCTGAATTCAAAATTTAAAAAAAACATACATAAAGGTTGACCAAAAAATCAGCTTTAAAACTGCATTAAAACTTATTGCTCCACCGTACATTTATTTTTATCTAGGCACCGTTAAAACTTTAAACACTAGGTGGGCCGATAGATGTGTCCGGGAGTGTATATACTCGTTGAACAAAAGAAACTTTAGTCCACGGACTATAAGTTACAGTTAAATTTAAATACGTTGAAAAAAAAAATATAACCGGCCAAAAGAAGCGACTGTTTACTCTTGAAAAGGTCATTTGTGTCGAAGACAATGCGACATTGTTTTTATACTGCGGCGGTCGGAGTCGGACTATATGTATAAACAGGCTGCCGAGGTATGTGGGAAATAAGATAGGATGCGGAACGGTATGTGGAAAGCGGTCATGTCACTTACCTAACGTACACTTGATACTTAAGATTACGTTAAGATCAATTCGCTGCGCCGCGATCAGCGGATATTCGATACCTGGGAAACGTTTCACGTATATAAATGCAGCGATATACGCAATCACTCTCCGTCGAATATTTTATAAATCGTAATCGTTTACTAGTTCCGCGATCATTGTAAATTTAAACATTTAAATATTTGCAATCTTGTTATAATGATTTATCTAAATAATGAGAATGAATAACTAGTAAAACCGTTACGAGGATTTATGAACATCGTCGATAATCTCGTTTGCTAATATTCCTCAAGACATTTATAATTAAGCATGTAACCTTAGCTCTGTAGCTACAAAACTCTTCAAACCCTCTTCAAGTACGATTTTATAATAAAAGAATTGCTGGTTTATATATTAAAATTAATTTGATTTTAGCTTTGCTGCTGTCTTGCTGTAATATCCGGAAATATGTTACTACTGCTATGTTTATATTTTTACAGCAATCATTTTAGTTTATTCTTTTTGTCCTGTTTATTTACTTGATTTTTTGTTGTAACGTGATCATGTTTACATTGAATAAATTAAATAAAATTATTTCCTTATTACAGATCCTATAAACAAAGATGGCGACGGCCGATAACAAAGAAAACATAACACAGCCGAAAACTCTACATGAAGCACTCAATGTTATTAAATTTTTGGAAACAACACACAAACAAGAGATAATTAAAATGAAAGAGGCGTATCTAAAACAATCGGAAGTAATTAAAAAGTTAGAGATGAATAGAAAGAAAGAGCTTGAATTTTTATCGAGTGAACTTCAGAAATATGAAATTAATTTAGCTATAAGAATGGAGGCAGTCACCGTACAGCTCTCGCAGAAAGATGAAATTATTCGCAAACAAGCCGAGATAATTGAAGACCTGAACAAGAAGTTAAGCCATAAATTTTCTGTTCCCGATATAACCGTAGCCGATTCCAATTCCGATTCAGGTATAGCTTTAGAGCATGATGATACGATTAATAATAAAAACGAAACTAAAACTGACGTTAAAGCGACGAGAAAATGCAGCCGAAAATTTACAGATCCCATTGGTTTTCTAAGAAGAGTTGATTTCTCCCCTATGAAATATAAACCGTGTAATAGAGAAGTTAATAAAAAGAAAGAAGACAAAAAGAAGCATCACGATGTTTCTGTAGACAAAAGAATTCTAGTTCCGCAATTTAGTAATGAGAAAGTTACGAGTGACGACGACAGAAACGTTCTAGAGGACGCAGTTTTGTCTGACAGTTTAATTGAACCTGTTATTATAAAACCGAAGAAGTTAAACGACAGCATGAACAATCACTTCTCGGATGATGGTAGCGAGGACACCAGTGAGGAAATTTTCGACCGGGTAATGACGAGGAGCAGCATCAGAAGATCGGTGAAAGCAAATCCGAAATATAAAAAAATCAACAGGACTAAATCAAAATTACTTGAACAGATGAAAGTTAACATAGTCGACTAAATACGTAATAATATTATTAATTAAAACTGTGCAATCTACTCCAACTATCTAATGATTAAACTTATGTAACTGATAATCTACTGTAGTTTTTATTTTAATGTTTATCTTTACAAAAGGAAATATTATTATCCAGATTATATACAAAAGTCCAGCGGAACTTATTTTAATTAGAAAACTAATTAGCTAACGATTATGAAGGTTTCAACGAAATGTAAAATTTTAATTAACCTGCACTAATTGAATTTTGCATAACGACGGCACAAAATTTTGAATCGTAAACGAAACATTTCTGCTTAATCATTACGATTATATTACATTTGAAACAAAAAGATTAATGTACGTAGGATAAAACTCTATTTTTCTTGGTAAGTTATAAGTACGGTTACCGAGAATGGAGGTTTTAGTGCTTTCAACAACTTCATCGTCCGGAGAAAAGCGCAATATATTCTCTACAATCCCACACATCTCCGCAAAGCAAATAAGAAGTTCTCCTTATGTGGAGATGGTCTGATTGATGAGGGTATATTGATAAAGTTCAGGCAAACATTTTTTTTTGACCTGAGTTACTTAAGGCATTGCTCTGATTTTTGAGGAACCATTTTTTATTATAATCCTTTCACGTATCATGACAGCTGTTAACTTAAACACTGTATTGAGCAATTCAAAAACAAGCGCAATGCTATTTAACAATCACCCAAATGGGCGCAATTAGTCCCAAGTGGTCCTGATAACAACGAAAGCAAGCTTTCTTTCTGATTATTTTTTTATTCTAATTAGTTCTGTGTCGTTTAGTGTAAAGTGGAAAAGTTAACAGCGCGACTCCACGAACTAGTCACTGCTAGGAGTTGTCTCGCATTTTTACGTAGTTCGTCGCGAATCTATTTTTAATGAGTCTCTGTGTTTTATTGCTGTTACTTAAGATTTTCATTTTTTAGAGCCTTAAAGTTGTCTAAGTAAGGATAAAAAAAATATAAGACTAGAGGATAGTTATTAATCCGTAAACACGACATTAATATAACGTGGGTGCTTTACAAATGATTTTGTGTAAACCAAACTCAAACGCAGCACGAGATATTTTTGACATGTTTATGGATTGAGAACTCCCTTAGCATTATTACAATCTTTTCTAGCAGTTTCTACTTTTCACTTTTTTATTTATAATTTAATTAAGAGAAGTGTAGTTTCTTTTCTGTTTTCCGTTTATTGTTAAATTTTGTGTCAATTGGGCTGACATGTCCCTGAGAGACAAAAGCCCCAAAAAAGTAAGATAAAGAAAAAACTCTTAGGATGACAAAATACATTTCTTTAGTAAGATTAGCCATGCTTTTTGACTTGTATGATAATACCGTCATTGCTAGATGTGGTAGGCAACCTGACCTTTTGTATAATGGGCGCGACCTACGACCTTTCACAACAATGTGGCGCTAATTACGCTTGCATCTCTCCTCTTCGCACTAATCATGACGCAGGATAAAATCACTATTTTTAACTGCAAGCGAAGAATAGTAGTGGGGATATTATAACCAGTAATGACGTAACGTAAAGTAACGTTATCGCATAACTTGTAATGATCAAATGGGTACAGACGATGAAGTAACAGAATATTAAAAAAGGATTATGAAAAGTTTATGAATGAAATTAAGCTCACGTTTGCCGGAAGAAAACTATAATAAAGAACTACTTAGTCCAAGTTTTTCAATGATTTCAGTTTATGTGTTAGCAGAATTAAATATGGGAGTAAAAGGCCGATAACACGTAAAGTGGGAAATTACGAGGCGCGGCTGGAGCGTGGGAAAATTCGTTTACCGACACCGCCGCCGCTAATGGCCGTGGGAATTTAGCGAATGCTTAACATTGGTCCGAATGCGTTCATACATTTTTATGTACACGACACAGGTATATACGTTATAAATGAAAACTTAAACTTTAATAATGATTTCAGCTTTTACCATTATGTAACAGTTAACACTTAATTTCAATATTAAGTGTAGTTACAAACCAAATTTAAAAATAAATATTTAAATAGAACAGCATTTCTAATCACAATATTCCTAGGACAACATTTAATCAAAACTTCTTAACAAAAGAATGATATAATTTCCTTAATCTTTTAAAGATGACAACTTCAGCTGAGACGTCTATAATAAATCTGCCCGCGTAACAAGTGCTCGACGTCTTCAGATTTGATATTGGATATGTTTTCGTGTTTAATGTCGACGGAAACATTGCCGAATTGTTTCGTATGAAAATAATTTTGCGGGCTTAATAAATAAACAATCAAGTCACTGCGGGTATTATTATGTATCTTGCGAACGATTTGCTACAGCGATAATCGAGCAGTTATCGCTTGTTAAATTATCGGTAATTCAGCTATTTAATAGCCACTGTTAAACAGTTTTTCCCCAACAGAGATGATTTTGTACAAGTTACAGTCTTATGGAGAAGACAGAGTTGTCTGAGGTTTGTACCAACTAAAACCCGTGGCCGTTGTCAATGCGTCGTGTAAAATTACGGAATTTACTGAAAGTACCGGTACCGGTAATATAGGGATATATAATATATAGGGATATATATAATATAATACCGGTATCCCTAGTGGCCAATGACGACTCCACCTTCAAAGCCAATGAATCCGAATAGTCTTTCAATCATCTTCAGCCACAGGCTGGGCTTCCTTAATAGCCTGAACGAAAGAACCCACATGTGACTAAAAATGAATCAAGGACCTCCGTGTTGCCAAAAATTTAAAATGTTATTGTAATTAAGGGCTACATTGACGTATTGAGTTTGTAGTGACGGCACGTAGTTGGCCGAGTTGACTACATCTTTTTGTCGCTGATTAGCGCAAACATTTACCTTTCACTTGTTAGGGGAAGGGTTCGTTCAATGATTGAGTTACGAATTTGAATTAATTGCGGTGAAAGTTTTTCAAGCGTTAACAAATACCTATTTTATATATATATTTGAAAGATATCTGTGATAGTAAATAAATATGTTTTTGCTCTCTTAATCTATTTAGTATATGGGTCAATATTTTAATAAAACTACAATATGCTACATTAACAACGCATCGATACATTTGCTCCTTATGTATATAATGTGAAAGTTTATTAGATATCCAATATATCACATGTTAATAGAATGTGTACAAATAGTAAATGAAAGTGTAATTTTTAATAATTTTCAACATCTTCAAATTTATATCGAATTTTTTTAGTTTTCTTAAGGGTTCGGAGATGAATATATCAAACTACACCATCATATATATTATTAATGATTTAAAATAACGAGTTTCAATATATAACAATTACCCGGATCGCATGATCACTAAGTGACAAAATCATATGTCACATAATTAACTTTAAATTTATGAACAGTATTTTAAGTAGTTTTCAAAATGATATCTGAAAACTAACTGTCACCGTTGTTTTGAGCTTATACACATATTAATCTTTCTTTATTTATTATCTTTAATTATCTTTCTTAATTTCTAAATACGCAACCTTGAAATGTACGAGACAAGATGTTTACAAGTTGTTTGACGTTATCTCTGATTATATAATTTCACTTTTTCAACACATCCAATGCAGGACTCAAGGCCATAAAGCTAATTTTCCTTCCACAAATTTTAGTAATGTAGTCATCCGTCTTTTACTTTTGAAACATTGATTCGTTAAAAGGTACATTAATTCAAATTGAAACTAGTTTCGGATCAGTATACGTTCAGTTGTTTTCTATTAGACACCGGCAGAACGTTGTCGTCGACAGAAAAAGTTTACCAAACTGCTTTCTAGATTCTTGACACGAGCCGGTCCGTGTTTTCGTTGAGAATTCAATTGGAAAAATCACTTTGCAAAAACATATATCAATGAATTCATTTACGGACCTATTTAAACAAGAAACTTTATTACTGTTTACTGTTTGTTGCAAATGTGATAGATTTATTTAGATTTCGTTATTTCTACTTTTGTAAAATTAAATAATGTCGAAAAATCTTATTTAATTCGATTGAAATAGAGTACTCCCTCTGTCTAGCTTTCTACTGCAGTGACGCCCAAAGCTGTCCACACCGACACCCTAAAGGTTGAAGACGACATGCAAAAGGTCCATGAGGTATAAAAAAATACACAATAATGGATTTCATTTAGACAAGTCAACTCTTACTTCGGCTAAACATGTATGATTAACCTGAAAACATTACACAAGTATAAGGTCTATCCAAAACTGAGAAACATTTCAAGTGGTTGATAACAATAAAAAGTTTGAAGGCAGAGGTCTTGCTGGATTTTGTGAACAGAAAGTCCAGTAATGTAGAGGTCAAATTGGTTAGAAATGATGCGAATGGTGAAACGGTCGAATGGAAATTAATTACAGTAGATTGCAGCCCATCAGATCCGACAAAGGAAGTTCGCCACTTGAATTTCAATTAGGCAGCACCGAGCTTCGGCTGTGTTGACGCCGTTGTAAAGGTTACACAAAATTAGATCCGACAAATCGTAGTCCATTAAAACTAGTCGATTATTTAATGGGAATCAACTGAGAGTTCAAATCCGGATACACGTCGGGTCCGTTCCGAAAATAATGGGAAAGCGTGTAGACTGAAATTTATCACAAACATTTTAAAGTCTCTAAAATTTCTGGAAAACCTAAAGTGACATCAGTAATTGTTGACAGTTTTAAAATCAGTCTTGTTGTTTACCTGCCTCGATGGTTGTCCTTTGGAGCCAAAAATAGAATCACCATCACGCCTCATAGGAGTGATGACAATGTTGTAGAATTCAATGTCGTCGTACCTTTGTCTCGCATAAAAGATTCCATTCACCTTGACTCTCATTTGCCAGTCCGTTTGTTATGATAATTTATAAATTTCACTTCTTCCAACTCGTATTTCCTCATGACTGAGGGTCGTGGTCATCATGTGTAATGAAACACACGACGACTTACTTGTCAGTTATAATGGAGTGGTGTTGCCATTGCCTTCTCCATTTCACGTACTAGTGCGAGCACGGATGGTCATGACATAGATATGCAGGTTTCCTCACGATGTTTTCCTTCACCGTCAAAGCGCGTGATATTAGTTGGCGTTATACTTACTGCAGATAAATTGAAAAATTCATTGGCGCAGGCCGGATTAGAACCCGGTACCTCCAGAGTGGAAGGCGGGCGTACAAACCACTAGGCTATCACGGCTTTATTAAACTTAGTACGTTTAAATAAAATCACTGACCTGTACCAAATAAAATTTAAAATCATTCATGATATGTATGTAATGATATTTAAATCTTTTCAGTAATATAAGAAAGAATCCTGTAGCTTCAATCGGAATATATTTAACTCTTTGACATTGTATAATATATCAGTTAATTATGATACAAGTTCTAAACGATCATAAGTTTATTAAATAATGCAAACATTATGAGAGTTAAAATTTTAGTAATACATTAAAACTAATAAATCTTTTTTGTAACATTTGAATAAACAAAATACTTTTCGACCCATTAAAATAATGTCGATACTCGGGATGTACATATATGTGTACACAGAGAGTGATGGTGTGCTATTAAAATGAAAAATTCCTGTAATAGCTACGGATCTAGCAATCTGGATCAATTTTGGATCTATATTTTTTATGACTTCTTATATCAAAGGTTAAAAATTTTTTTGGAGGTCTTAAGAAAAAAAATGAGTGAAAACAAAACTCACTAACTCCTAAATCTAACGTCTTTATCTCTTCTTAAACCCTATTTTATCTCTAAAGTACGAATGTCTCAATTTTAGTCGACTTTGTGAAACATCGTGTTTACATAAGTCGTCCCCCGTGTATTCGTGATGTCCTTTGAACACTGTTTAATGCAATGCACCTCAGACTTATTCAAGATGTACGAACATAAATAAATTTGATAAGATACCATTTAATCATTCATATTATATAAATAATCTGTTACATATACGAAAGTTAGTTGCAGAATTAAGTTCAACGTAATGACTTTGTCTTAAGCTATCCACAACGATAGCCGAATACAGTAATTCTAAGTCAAGACAGGATATAAGAATCGAAAGATCCTTCGCGAAAATGCTTCACTATATTCAACTTCGATGTTACAAAAATCTTTTAAAGTTAGATCTTAAGTGTTAAGTTCAAAAATAGTCGTTAAATTAATTAAATACAACAATAATATTATGTTAATTTAAAACTAGAGTTAAATCTTTACTATGATCAGTCACTTTAATTTCAGTCATTGCTGAACATAAAATAATTAATATTTAAATGCCATATCCGAATGTAATACATTATTAGTATTTCAATGTACCCGACCAACGTTCCGTGTAATGCATGAAACTTCAGCTATCTACACAGCTCGCTCGCCTGAAACGAACTTGTATTTATTTAACAGTCTTTCCGTCACTTCCGTCACGTACATTGACGTTTACCAAACATCAGCTGATATAAGTTATTTAAAGATCAACTCTCATAATTAAGTTATTATGTTATCTCTTTTAAGTTCAACTCTTTGTCCCGGCGAAACAAATATTCATGATATCATTTCACTGTAATTTAAAGCTATACGAAATTACACTAAAATATTAACTGTTTATTTAAATATATAGATTCTTTCTAACGAGACGCTATTATTCAATTCAAACTAAAAACACAAATATAATAAATTATTATCATATGATTGATCATTTATTCTTTCATACGTATATTCATTCAATCAATCAGACCTTCGATTCTTCTCATACTATTTCGTTCAGTAATTCGTTCACCTAATCATTCCTTAATTCATTCGTTTACATTAAATTAACTATATGAAACTAAAATTGGTATTTCAATATTATTAAACTTTTTAATAATTGGAGAAGTGATAGGCAAGTGGTTTGAACGCCCGCCTTCCACTCCGGAGGTACCGGGTTCGAATCCGGGCTGCACCAATAAACTCTTTAAATTTTTCTGCAGTTAGTATAACACCAATTAATATCACGTGCTTAGACGGTGAAGGAAAACATCGTGAGGAAACCTGCATATCTATGTGATGACCATCCGTGCTCGCACTAGTATGTGAAATGGAGAAGGCAATGGCAACACAACTCCATTATAACTGACAAGTAAGTCGTCGTGTTTGTGCGTTCATTACACATGATGACCACGACCCTCAGTCATGAGGAAATACGACTTAGAAGAAGAAAATATTGTTGAAAGTATTATTACTATAAACGTATAATAAACTGTTTTTAAATTTTTTCAATCATATTGTTGAGTATTCGTGATAGTGATAAAACCTCATGTTGCTTTGTATGCGACATGTTGTACACGTGTTCGTTACTTAACGCCCGGAGTCATGTTTAAACAAGCCCACCCACTAACAGGTGTATTGTGTAAGTACAATTAGATTACACATTCGTTTAAATATCCATCGCTGGGAATGTCGTAAATTTCGATGATGACTTTTAAGAAATGATTAAGTTCAACTCTCGAACGTTTCCAAAATAACTAATCTACTAACTAAAAATAGTGAAAACTAATCGACTATTAAAATTTATTTTTGATCTAAAATAAGGAATACTGCGTTTAATACACACGATGGTAACAGGTAGTACCATCTTTCACAATTATTAAACTTTAGAGATCTCATTTTTACTACACGAGTTAAAAAGAAAAACCGATCATATTTTTATAATACCCATCCTGTTATAACCTTATAAAAATAACGTTTTCATTACATTGATCTTTCAGACTTTCCCTATTTTTAGTCGACTAAACAAGACAAAGATTAAATTATGTGTGATATTTTTCCACATAACAATATAGTAACGATGTTATCATTGTCCTTTGAGCCGGATGGTAACTCCGTCCTAGTAATTTCACTAACCAAAGCCCTCTTCAAATCGAATCTCGGAAGTTTTTAAACGCTTATATAAGAAAAACATCTAAAAACCATTATGCTAACGTTAACTGCATAGCAGCACGAAGCTACCAATTAAGTGAAACCAATTTAACTATTTCAAATGACTACTGCGGTATTACTACAGCAAGTTCAAATTAGTTAACAAGTTTAACTTGCGAAGTGGATACTAAAAGTGATCATGAAATGACAAAATAGTTTACAAATTGTGTATAAACGAATTATCATCATCGCAGTGTCTTGAGTAGTTATAGACATATATTTAAAGTTATAAGTTAATGTTTTTAAACATCACTTGCTTTAATATTCCCTCTATTTTGTAAAGGTAAATTTAGTTAAACAGTTAAGATTATTTAACTTTTATTATCCGAGAGAGACGTTATTTCATACGAGCGTAGCAGTACACAAACGAGCTTATCTTTAATTTGAAACGCAATACAATCCAACGATTCAAATGAGAATGAGATTGTATCGCTGAATTTATTCAACTTTTATACAAACCTCCCAAAGAGCAGACGTTCATAATATCCAGTTTTATATTCCTTAAGATGATATCTTGTTTGATAATAAAAAAAGTATATAACGCTGTTAGAACTTGGGTTATCGACTTATGATAATTTTACAGGATTGATAGCTTTAATCCTAACAAAGTGTAAAAGATCTATATTTTAACAGTGTTTTCATATCTTTATTATTTTAAATATTTGTCATTACTTTCACATTATACAGATTCGCTAATGATATAAAATAATAACACATTTTCTTTTCTATTTGTGTACTCAGAAATATGAAGTTGAGGTTCTTTAAGTGAATTCCCTATGTTATATAGTCGTATTGAATTATTTAGTTAATTTAGTTGTAACTACAATTTCATAACGAAATTTACGTATACATTAAAGAATTTAAAAACTTTAGACGTTAAATAACATGCTGTTTAAGTAATCATATTCGAAAACTAATAAAAACATTATGGAGTTGCATATTACGTAAAATTTTATGTTTTTTTTTAATCTACTTGCGACGAGACGAGCAAGACGTTCACCTGATGGTAAGTGATACGCTTGCCCATGACAACGTGGTGCTAGTTAAGATGGTACACACTGCACCACATTGCGCTCGTCGCCTTGAGACATAAGGTGTTAAGTCTCGTTACCCCAGTAATTACACTAGCTACAGCGCCCTTCAAACCGGAACACAGTAATGTTCGCACACTACTATTTGTCGGTTGAAATAGGAGCTGCGGTGGTACCCACCCAGACGGTCTCCGGTAACAGAGACCTACTACCTGGTGATATTTGTGTCAATGTGAAAATCTAGATCATACAATTAAAGTTTTTTTGGATATTTTTGTTTTGTTAACAATACCATTCTTTTCTATCCTCTTTCTATAACATAGTTATGAAAATAGTTTAGAAGTTGACTTTAAATCTTTTTTCTCATTTCTTGATAGTTACAATTAGACCAATCGCTGCTAATCCAATTTATATTAGAAGACAGTTTTATAAATATTATAAATCATCTATAAGGAGTCACTTTAAGAAGAAATAAAATAAAGATCGTTGAGTTATAAAAATATAAATAAATTTTTGATAACTAATAAAAAAAAATGTTAATATTACCAAATGACTCTTTATAAAAGTGATTAAAGAAATCATATCAAAAGTTGATACATAGATGAGATCATTATATTACAATGATTTTGATGCGATGTTTACACAGCATCACTCTTAAAGTTCTACCCATAAAATAGCATTTCGTTACCTTAGTAATTTTACTAGCTACACTACCCTTCAGGCTGGAACTTAGTAATGTCTGCACACTACTTTTTAGAGGTTGAAATATCTAACAGAAAAGCCTCAGGCACTATCTTAGTCGCATTTCCTCATGATTGAGGGTCGTGGTCATCATGTGTCGTGAAACACACGAAGACTATCTTGGCAGTTATAATGGAGTGGTGTTGCCATTGCCTTCTCCATTTCACATACTAGTCCGACCACGGATGGTCATGACATATATATGCAGGTTTCCTCACGATGTTTCCTTCACCGTCAAAGCACGTGATATTAGTTGGTGTTTTATGCTAACTGTACATAAATTGAAAATTCATTGGTGCAGGCCGGATTCGAACCCGGGACCTTCGCATTGGAAGGCCGGCGTTCAAAGCACTAGGCTATCACTTCTCCAATATAGACACTTCCAATAATTACGGCTCATAGGCAACTATCAGTAGTTTCGAAAATCTATTCCGGTATATGTTCAGAGATCGAGATCTATTCTCTGAATGATGATAAATTAATATTGTTTTAAAGTATTAAAATCATTTAGCAGTTTTCATTTCAAAATTATATTTTTTTTAATGATGTATAAACAGTATGAAATATTTCCGATAAAGCTGTAACCGAGTACAGATAAATCTCAGCTTTAAAATGTTGCTTTAAATATTGTCGAATGAAAATTGCGATACGGTGACAGTGAGCCAGACGTCTGGATATGTTGTCGTTTGAATTATTAAAATTGATAGGTTGCCTTTTAACCGACGATAAATATTATCGTCAAACAGTAATGTATGTTTACTGTATGTTAGGAGAAAGTTTTGCGCCAGTACATGCTTACATTGACCTATTATATCTATGCTGGCTAGCTCTCTAGCTTCTCATAAACATCTACGTTAGAAAACTCTGGATTAATCTTTAGATGCACAATTTTTTGCACTTGAACTTAGTTTATTATTTTTGATGAATGTATGTCCGCCTGTTTCTATTTGTTAATATTTGTATGACAGTGTGGCTTTCGATTATTTTTGCTACTACACTTTATCAAACTACAACATTAATGTTACTGCACTATCAATAATACTGTACATAAATTTTGAACATGTTTTAATACATATATTGTATGATATGTATGTATTATATACATATGTATATATAAAAATATTGTTATCGTATTATTCCTCAATTTTCTAATGCCATTACACCGGAAAGGTTAGTCGTTTCACTTTTGCACAATCGATATATTATAGTTGTTTACATGAATCATCGAATTATTTTTTAATCGATTTAGTATCGAGACCAGTACAATGGTGGGTTTTTTCACAAACTTACAACTCTTACTACACTTTTCGTCATGACTTTAATGTGATTTTAAGTGACAATGGCATAGAAGTGGGACTTGAAACATGGCGGACGAACTGACCACGCAGACAATTTTTTAAGAATTTGTATCCTTTTATTTTATACGTCTATATATCTCTCGCCATCAATTGCGAAGATGGAAAGATGAGAACATGAACGATTGACCACGCAGACAATTTTTAATGGATTTGTATTCTTTTACTTTGGACGTCTACACGTGACATTGGCTTACGCACAAACCGTGCTCATGCCATCAATTGGGAAGAAGAGGAAGAAGAATAAAATGACATAGGAAATTGCGTTGCCTGTGTCTAGATTACTCTAGATTTCATATGTTGATTGCCAAAGCACTTGTGTTTTATTTTAATCTACTTATGATAACATGTTTAGAATATAACGATCAGGCTTCGAATATGTTATCGCTGGGCAGTCCTAGTGTCGGATCTACTTCCGCGTTATAAACAGTTGGCCATGGAGAAAGTTGACAGCATTTACAGTGGTGACCGAAGTTCTCTTAGATACGCAAGTACTCAACTTTGCCAACCTGGGCGCAATACTTGGAATTACTTCAATTTTCTCAAGTTGCCGACGAACAAACGTTAAGAGCACGTGAGCTTGGAGTAATACGAATTCGCGTATGAACATCGGGCGGGGTGCGACTGTGAGCGAGACGCTTATTACCTTATCAGTTATACACTACAGTAATTTTTTAGCGATAAATAACACCTTATCCCAGCACTGGGAATATTAAGACGACTATTTATTTAGTATGACAATTATACTTAAATCTTTACTTGTATTTTCTTATTGTTTAGTCTGAGGTCCGAAAATACAATCAGCTGTGTAACTATTATCATGATCACTTAATGAAATGTTCACACAGCGAAGTGACGAGATGAACAATACATTCACCTGATAAGGCTGCACTAGTTAGAATGATACTCAGCACCATAAATACCAGTAATTCCACTAGCTGCAACGCTCTTTAAACTGAAGAACTTCAATGTTCACCTGTTTGGCGATTGAAATAGGAGCTGCGGTGGAACCCAGACCGTCTCCTTCAAAAGAGACTTAAAAGTGTTGATGATGATTATCAAATATTAGTAAGTCGCTGTCACAGGTGACACGTACTAACCCACTCTTCAGGAATTCCCTCATGACGTCGCCCGTCCATACTCCGCAAGGACATTGTTATGATATGCAAATTAATGTCGTTTTCACTGTTATATGTTTACATTATACATACAACACATTTTTGACCCAAATTTTTTGATATTTAAAAAAAATCTACATGGTAAATTATATAGAAAATTATTTAGTTTCAACGGTAGATTTCGATAATAATAAAATTTATGATTTTCTTGTAGAAGAAATCTGATTTTATTTTGAGGTTATAATTATTAAATCTAAAACTACCTGCAGATGTATCTACCTATTAATACGGTTTAATGTTAAGTTGACGAAATTTACAAATTCTTTAATTTTCTTGACTGAAATATTATATAATATATTATACGTAAAACATTAAATTAAATTAAAAGAGGCAATAATGTGAACTGTAAATTCCAATGTTAATCTAGCAACACTATATTTGTTTAAGAGTTTTTAAAGTTAAACAGCAATGCTAGAGGTAAGAAACTTTGCCTTTACTAACTTGCAGGGGATTTTTTATGTATGCACTTGATCTTATTTCGTTTTAAAATAGAAAAATTTATTCTAGATGAAAAATTTAAAAGAGGCAAACGAACAGTTTTCGCACAATAGATGTCGTTAAGAGCGACGCGAGTTAGAGGAAGCAATTTGCAACGACACAGTCTTTTAAAAATGTTTTTAATGGGAAGTGGAATAAAGATGTAATATAAATTCCCTCTTAGCTGAAATTTTAAGTAAAAATTGTTTTAGATCATAAACATTTTGATAGAATGTACTGAAATTATCATAATTGATTTTGCAAACATCTAGTTTAATATATAATAATAATAATTCATAATAAAGATGGTGTTATATCAATTCTTAGAATAATCAGTAAACTTATAAAACGTTAAACCCTTTGTAAATAGATTGGGCCTTCATTTTTCGTCTACCCCTCACAATCATTTAATTTACAAAACATTCGTTCTGACAGTCGTTATTGTATATCTCAATTTTTGAAGTACATAACGATAGTAATTTTACTTGATCACAGTAAATCGTATTCCAAGTTATTAAAAGTTGTTTTTGATTGTTATAAAGTTTTAAAGGAATGAGTGGAAGTTATACATTGTGAATAAATACAAACTATAAAAACAGGAAGAAGTGCTTAAAGTCTGTTAAGTAACAATTAAAGAACCTCAGGAAAATTATTAATGAATTATCGAAGTGAAATGGAGGAAAGTGAAAAACTCAAGTTTGAATATAGTGAGAAATGCTAATGATTGTTTTGGTCTAATGTAAATAAGTTTTAGGGATCAAAATTAAATCTATTTGAAGCACTTATAGGGAATAGTAACATTGTTTATTCAGTATCAGCTAACAATTCAACCAAAATGGCGACATACTGTACACGGTACGTACCAATACCGAATTGCAACCTTCCAATGTTCAACAATGATTGGAATCATATAATACCGACAGTACAGATGCCATTTTATACGCCGAATGTACCACAAATGCCTTTTATTGTGATTAAACCGACAGCGATGCCCGCGCAGCTATACCCACGCGTGGGCAACAACATTACAGAGTATACAACTCAAACCACTCAACCTCTATCAATTGCCAATTATTGCGAACCTGTGCCAAGTTATTCACCAGAACTTCCCACAAACGTCGCCATATATAAAGGTATTCCTCACGAGGTTGATGTACCAACAGATAATACGTTAGCGAGGAAAGAAGTAAACAGCACAGATTATGTAGAAAACGGATATGATATATATTTCAGTTTGCCGTCGGAGTTGTTTCCGTCGGCAAGTATGTTCCCAATCGATCCGAATCCTATAATAGATGAATTTTGCAAGCAACCCAACATGGTGGAACATGCTGCTTGGATTATGGACCTGGAGTTGGGTATACCCAGAGCACCGACCACCAGGCTCATCCCTGCCTACAACGTCAAGTACAACAGCATCCAATGCAAGAACACCCCCACAGCAGTACACCCTGGCTTCGAGATCTGCAGCGAGGGTTTCAAACGGGTTTTGCTGTTCTACTACGACTGTATCATATCCACATGGTACAGGGGTTACGTGATCATGAAGAACGACATGTCAGTGGAGAACTTTCAGGAGTGGCTGCTGAATCCGATGCAGCTGTACGGTATGTGCTGGCCGAAGCATATACCGTCGGTGTTGTAAATATGTGAATTGTAAATATGATCTTTCGTTATAATTATTTTTAGTAGTATTTTATTAATTTGTGTGAATGAATTTTATTTTAGTTAAAGTATATTTAATTGCTTGTAATTATGCTGTAATAAACTGTGAATGCATTTTTATTTATATTTTTCTTTTAACCAACACAATTGAACTATTTGAATCAGTTTATAGGAGTGCTAGTTAAACTATTTTGAAAAGACCTTACTTAAATCATAACAGTAACTCAAAAATGTTTCTGTTTTTTTTAAATATTACAACTGAAACCTTAATCATAAGGAAATTTTATTGGGTGTTTGAAATATTACTGTGTTACCATTATCGTTTTACAATCTTTAGGTTAAATAACTTACCATCAAGTGAACGTTCTGCTAGTCAAGTAACATTTAGTTTTTCAACACAACAAATATGATATGTAGCTTTAAAAGTAATATTTTTGCAACTTTAAAAAAGCTTTGGTAATTTTGTGTTATATAAATTACTGTTTGTTTATTACTGCACTGAATAATAATAGGGAAACACCGTACACACCAAAACACACACAACTGTTACTTTCCGTGAATAAAAAGTGCTTAATGTGTAATACCAACCCATGAGCTTATACTGAATTCCTGAAACTGAAAATCCGGTAATGCATTTTGATTAAATACTCGCACCGTAATAATGGGCTTTGAAATTTGGTTCGACAATTTAAATACGGATGTACTTTGAATTGGATACTTCGGACGCTATTAAGCGTTTCAAACTGAAGAATAGAAAGTTAACAAATTTAACGTTTGGTGAATTAGTTGCCAATCGCTTATATGGCTATAACAGACCCAATCCCGGAAACGTAAAAACCAATTTAATAATATACTTGATTGAAATTGTATCATCTATTTAAAGATTGTATTCCTCAAGGATGATGGAAGTTAGTAGTCGTTAGTCTCTAACACTCAAAACTTAAATAATAACTGAAATATAAAACTTTTTGTAGAAGTCGTATCGCTCTTTAATTATTTAACAATACATTTATGTGCAAACGAACAAAAATATAATCAACATTATAATAAACTATTCAATCAAACAAAATTATTATATAATATACATAAAATCACTCCGTCATATAAATATTAATTATTTACTTAACGCTCGTTATATATCAACAACGTGAGATTTGGTAAACGATTTCACATTATTGTTAAACTCATAACTTAGATCTAACTTAACTCTCACAATACACAAGCACACATAACTACCAGCAAAGTTTAATTATAGTTAAACTTACAACTAATTCATAAGGTCCCTATTTATTAGTGTGATGTTGAGAGATAGTTTTTAAATATACATTAAGTAAGAGTTAACGTAGACCATAGAATTTAGTATCGACAACGTTAAAAAACAGGCGAAAACATCGTCTTTAACTATTTATTACTGGATGTTTTATGTAAATATAATTTATAAAAGTTGTAGGTGGCTCTGTGATAACTATCACACCAGGATATGTCATCTAAGTCCTTATGAATACTCAAAAAATCGGAGTAATAAATAGTTAAAAAAACGATGAAATACGTACAATTTGATTTTATAAAGTTAAAAAGGGGTTCTAGGCGGTTTTAATCCTTTAGAATTAAAACAATAATTTTATTTACAACGTATTGAAGTTCACCATGAACCAAGTAATGAATAATACTGCGGAAGAATATATATTCTAACATAAAAAAAAACGGCAAGAATTATTGCAATTCACAAATATTTACAAACTTAAATGCACTGGTCATTTAACCAAAACAATTTCAGTTAAACGTTTTAATATTTCTATTGTTTAGTAATTACAGAGAAAGGTAACCGATTTATAAAGTACCTAATTTATTTACAAAAACGAAACTTGCGAATGTGCTAAACAACTTACGTTAGCGTGTAACGAAAAAAAAAAGCTGGGATTGTAAGGGCGTTTATTATAGGTACAAGCCGTATAATATCACCGCTCCGAAGCTTTTACAAGGCTTTCAGGCAGAATCTCGCATTGACGAGCTCTGTCCAGCTTCCCGGCAGACTGTTCCGTTAATAAAACGCCTCAGAAAACGTTGAGCGACATCAACATTTTTGAAGGTAACTTGCACTACAATCACTGATCATGAGTTTTCATTTGTTGTGACAAATTTGGAAAGACCGTCTACAAGTCCACGGTCAATTTAAATGTCAAAAACACAAACAAATCACGAGTTCACTGTTTGCAAAATCCACGGTACGAATTTGGATATCCTTGTGCAGACGCCGGGCAAGTTCGCTTCGCCGCAGCCTATGCCCCAGCTTATGATGCCTGCTAAGAAGTATCTCTGATCTTTTCCTTTCACCTGTAATATTAACAATCACATTTTAAACATCGTCGACAATCAACATTTCTCTAAAAAGTTGTAGCAAAGAAATCCTTGACTATGTCACATTTTAAACAAAGACTAGAGCTACCTTTTATAAAACAAAACATACACGCACAAAATTTACATTATTTTTGTGATCAGGTATTAACAAGAATTAAACCTTGGAAAATTAGATGCAGTTATGTCTAAATTTACAAAATTACCTCTAAAACTAAAGTGAAATGGGAAGGTAAAATTAGATGCCACATATGAGTCGGTCCGTGAACGACATCATTTGGCAAGAGAGGAGCTCACCAGGCACCGGATGTAATAGGCAGCGGTAATAACACGCCATCTAATGATTGTGGCTTGCGGCCAAATTGAATATTGAAATGATAAGGATTCGAGGTCCGCAAAACCTGAGAACATTTTCTGTAACGTTGAGAAAGACCATAACATCTTACAGCCAAGTAGCGTACATCTATATAATGTAGCTGCAACCAACACCAACGTCGTCACCATAAGGAAATCGACATCAATAAATTCAATGTATATTGTTCAGCAACTTACTTGCAAAGGACCTCCTGAATCACCTTGACAGGAGTCGTGCCCTCCTCTCTCATGTCCGGCGCAGAGGAATATGTCCGGGATGAACTCGTGACGGCCCGCTCGCAAAAACATCGACTTACAGCGCTCGTTTGACACGATCGGAACTTGAACCTGGGAATATAAATAATCTTCAGTTAAATAATTTTCAATCCACCTCAAAAGTTTGATACATAAAAGAAAATACTAAATACCAAGTGATTATCTTAAAAAAGCAGTGTCACAGTTTCTACCAGCACCAAGTTAGCTCGACTGAAATTATTTGTAGCTATAATGTAAAAATTTGTTGCCTCATTTCTAAATATCTTTTGGAATATTTAATTCTCAAATCTGTAATATTTTTGTTGTATACGAATTGAAATCCAAAATCGGCTATATTCATAACGTAACCTTTAGATCAGTCTCACTCACAATAAAACCTAGAAGTATAATTGCAAAGTTATTGAAACATGGATATAATTTTTTTTAACTATGATATTCTTTTTAAAATTATTCCGATGAGGGAATCCAAATTAAACATTGATTTTTAATCAACACACTCTAGATTATTCTGGGCGTACACGTTTCTATGGCCTGAACATGTTGTAAAATCAAGCCTTGGCAATAGACCGTTGTTAATAAAAAAGATCAATAGATGTAGACACAAACGTACTTCTTGCAAGACTGAAGGCAGTACGCCGCCCTCTGATAGTCTACCCCACCCAGTGACGGTGGCATTCTCGCCAACAAGGAGATCGTCAGTCGCCGGCAAGCATATGGGGGATATGTGCGGCGCGAACTGGACCGATGAATCCAACTTCACCAGCGCCAGGTCGTATTCGTAGGTGAAGAAGTTGTACTTGGGATGTACAGCCTTCCTCGCTACGCCGCGTTCCACGAACGGATATTGCTCCGATACTGATGAGAAGTCATATTCGCCAACTCGTATCCTTATCTGTGACGTCAGGAGACTGAAACAGAAGAATAAGATTCGGAATCATTATTTAATAAGCGCCACAAGCTTTATATGTTTACACTTACAAAGTGCCAGAAATTATTATTGAATACGTTAATGAAATAGTTTCTTAATAGTAACTATAGTAAAAGTTAACATTTTATAGTGAACATTTAATTTTCCTTTTTTAAACACCAGTCGTTTCGTTAAATATTTGTCCAAATAAAACGAACTCTAGTACGACTTAAAATCCCGAGACTCAATTTAATGATTGAAAATTTGCTAGGATAGAACTATGACCTCCTTCATAAATCTTAAGACATGACAAAGTATAACATAACATAGAAGCTACACATTGAACGATAACAGAATATGGTGGTATCATACAGTAATATATTTTAAGAGAAAACTTTGACTCTAAAACGACGGTATTATACTAATTGCATGGATATTAAACTTGAATAAGATCCAAACAATTCATCTTTAATTTAATAGCGCCAGCATGTAGCCAACAAAAGTGGACGAGCCTGTAGATGCATCACATAGATTAAAATTTTGAAATATGTTCCACCCGGACGGAAAGTACGGGACAATACAAACTTTGGCAATAATACGTCGAACGAATTGTCTTCGTCTGTTTGTTTGTAAATTTTATGTGTATTACTTTCTTAAGCGTATATCGTAATTTATTTTTGCAATGCATCATAGTTATGAGCATCGCTTGTTTTCACTATCGACATTTATAACTTGTCATTATTTTGTTTAAGAAATATTAATGGTTGCTTACTCGTCGACACAGTGTCCAGCTGTCGCTATCCAACCTTCGTTGATGATCGCACCACCGCATCGGTGAGTGGATGAGAAACCAAAGAACGAGTTCCGCCGTACGGAGACTTGCCAAGGCCAGCGCCCGAAGCTTGAGTCCTTGCCGCCCATAATTCTGGTCTCCGGTCGCGGCCACATCGCAGTGACTCCACATTCTGTAAAACACATAAACATTTTTTACTAACGTATTCTGAGTTAAATATGCCTCCTTGCTCTAGTTAAAGCTTATATTCTCTGCTGGTGGTAAATGCTGCATTATTGTTATAACAATAAAGAATTAGTTCATCGATCCAAATTGAGATCCTCTTAAATAATATGAATATTGGCCTGTGTATTTTACTAGCTACATTTTTCTTTATACTTAAATTATCTAAGTTTACACAATTACCAATAGTTAACGAAGAAATTCTTACTGAGGGGGTATCTACTTTGACAATTTTCGGAACGAACCATCGGTAGGAAATCAAAAAAACATCAAAGTAAAAAAAATATAAACACTCTTTTGAATAAATTGAATACACGTCCGTGTAAATCCTTATATATGTAAAAAGCACTTCTCGCAAAGAGGTCATCGCAAACTTTTTTGGCGTTAAGACTTGGCCGGAGAAATGGGATGAATCAGAAGGGATTTGATAAACTGTCAATTTTGTGTCCGAAATAAATGTAACGAGAAATGATTTGGGTATATTTTTTTATAATATTTATAGGGAAAGCTTTATATATAATGCATTGGAGGTAATAGCGGTTTTTGATATAATAAGTGGATTAAATAGTTTTTTTCATTATAATACATCGAATTATACAATTAACTTAGATTTAATATCAACTTTGATAAGCAGAGAATAGCCATCATGAAAACATCTAGCGGAGACAGCCTCGCTTTCATATTTATAGGTAGACAGCAAAGTTATCGTGGTGATAAACAAAATAAAATAGTAGCTATGCAGGTTCGAAAAAACCGTACCATAATCTAGACTCTAGTTATGCTATAAATTTTGGTTCAATTTAGACTAAGGAGCACCAAGTTGCAGTGGCTCAGCCGCTGCACCACTAAATTAAAAATGTTAATCTAAATAAAGAGTGTCACATACCCACGCTATTAGTCGCGGCCGTGGTCTGAATGGCCGGGGCCGACGGTTCATCGGTCTTTTCGATCGCGTTCAGCGACGGGTCCTTCGGCTTTACATAGTTCTTGTGCGGCTTGCCAGTGGTCGTCGTGAACTTCTTCGTCGGCTTCGGCTTGCCCGCCGGCTTCTCCCAGTTCGACGGTCGCGTCTTCGTGATGAATGTTGGTTCAGTCGTCGCCTGCCAGTGTATCGTGTTTACGTTGCTAGGTCTCGACATTAGGTGCGCTGGAATATTAGAATAGTAACAATATACATTTTTGTCTATGAACTTAACAAGTGTCAACCGATCTCTGTGTAGATATTTCGAACGAGAATGTGTTTTTTGATTACGTTTAAATGTTCAAAAAAATTTAAGTATTATCATATTTGTTAATAAAATTCAAGACTTTCTTAAGTTTTAAAAGACGCATTAAACTAGAAAACTAAATAAAAATGTTTGTCCGTCTCCTAACACGTATGTAGCTGAAGATGTAAAGCATAACATTTATGAAAAACAGTGTTAGAATTTGTGGGTAGCACTTTAGATTTTCTTTCTTTTAATATAAACAAATATAATATACGGCGAGATGAAATAGTATAGAATAAGTTTAACAAGGTGTATCAGATAATTATACTAAAATAACTCACCTGTATTAATGCTATTGTCGGCGTGTTGTTCAGACACGGCCATGGGCCTCGCGCCAGATATTATGCTAAGACTAGACGAAATTTTGTTATGGGGACTAGTTTCCATTTCGCCGCTCGGCCTATTTACATTTTGGTACTTATTTACACTGTTATAAGGTATTTTATTAACTATATCACTATTTTGTTCGCTACTTGATTCTATGCTTAATGAGGGTAAATTGATTTCCGGCGGCCGGTAGTTGTATGATGAGGGCGCGCCATCTATTGGCTTCGTCATGAACGACGGCCGCTGTGTCTGCGATGTTGGTCGCGTGGTAGCTTGCGTTGCCTCGGTAGGTGGCGTTGTACTGGAGGTAACGCTTGGTAGTATCGAATACGGTCGATCGGTAATTGTAACAGGACTTTGTGTTTCTGAAATTAGAAAATAGCCGTTCTGTCGATAGAAGTCACTCTAAAAACATTTATAGTTTTCATCACATTTCAAAAGATGGCGCTGAACAGATGTTCCAATAATAAATATTTTAATTTTGTACCTTCGATTATTATAGGCCGGTCTGGTAGTCGGCAGCAGGATCCGAACATAAACCCATCGACGCATACTCCCGCGTGGATACCACCCATACGGTTGCACTCCTGCACCCACATGCACGCCCCTCGCGCTCCGCCCACTGAGCACGATTTGCGGGACATTTGATAACCTGAAAAAAAGAACATTACTTAATTATCGTTATCATTACATAACATTTTACTGGTGCTATATATCCTCTGCCGGAGATAGTCTGAATGGGTATCCCTGCAGCGCCTATTTCTGCTGCAAAATGGTAGTAGGCAAACATTACTGTATTCTGGCTGGGACATTGTAGACAGTGAGTGTAGGATAACATGACCTAAAATCGTATGTTATCGTAACGCTACGTCAAAGAAAATAGTTTTAACTTTTAACAATTTTATACATACGTTTAATTATAGCGCCATCTAGTACATAGCTGAAGAAAGTTGTAACACATCTTTATTCATAAAAATATGTCGACAACTTTCTTTAGTTTTTAAAAGACACATTCAGATGGCAACAGGCGTTAAAAGAGACAACCATTTAACCAATACATTCAATAGTTAATTATTTTCTAGAGACTACTATTGGATATCATTACACATGAAACGCTTGAAAAACCTAATAAAAATTGCGGGTAATTTTATTCTAAAATCATTACTAACGTCGCAAAACATTTCTATGCCTTTTCCAATAAAGCCTATTTATTTGAAAGATAGAATGGTTAATATTAATTATCAGAGTTCTATATACTATCTCAACTATCTGTTCATATTCATTAAGTAGTAATAGTGAAGTGACCTATATATTAAACAGTGAAAAAAATAGTCTGAAATAATTTTGGTGTATTAACAGTTAAAGCAATAAATAGCAAATTTATTCTTGGACACTTTTATTATTGTAATACTGTCTTTGGCTATTTTCCTATGTACTAACGTACCATAATTTATATAATTATTTATAAACATTTTTCTTATAATCATTATGGTAGTTCATACAAAGTTTATCTCCTACTAAGGTTAACTGATAGAGAACTTAAGTTATTAAGCTCGACTACACCATTTACAATTTCCTTTCATCATTTATATGTTTCCTTAAAGATGGAAAAAGAAATCTGTAATCGAATCTATAGTATATAATTTAATACTGCGAAATTTGTTAATGAATATGTAAAATGACAAAAGTGGTTATTCAACATAAAAGAGGCCTGTTCGTTGTGAATGAATAATAACGCCGTCATCACATCAACGCCTTTTGTGCTGCTTTTTAATTAGGTCGGCTTAATGAAGCGCCAATTCATGTAAAAAAAATGGCTCCACAGGTAATTTGTAATATTTATACACAGATCCGTTTAGTTTCGTAACCACGATGAAAGAAATAGTCACAATATATACCATTTAGAGACTTACCGGTCGTTGTTACCGGAGACCGTCTAGGTACCAACGCAGTTCTGAATTCTACCGCCAAACAGTAGTTTGCGAACATTACTGTGTTCCGGTTTGAGAGGTGTTGTAGCTAGTGAAATTACTGGGGTAACGAGACAACATCTTACGTCTTAAATCGATGAGCGCAATGTGGTGCAGTGTATACCATCTTAACTAGCAGCACGTTGTTATGGGTGAGCGTATCACTTACCATCAGGTGAACGTCTCGCTCATCTCGTCAAATAAAAAAATGCTTTTCGGGTGAGCCAATGCAAATCCAATTTTTTACTAAAGCCATATCAACACAATAATAAATCCAATTTTTACTAATGTTTATACTTATAAATATACATGTTCGGCAATTAAAGTGTTATAAAACATGTGTAAGTAATAGCTTGGAGTGTGTGTTAAATAAATGTTCATCACCTTTATCAACTAATATCTAACTTAGTTCAGGGAATCCTCCAATAAATCCCAATCTATTGCTAAATTCCTTGCGGGCCCGTACACTACAATATCAACGAGGTACAAAATATCTCTTCGTTATATGCTGAAATGGACTCTAACGTCACTGGATCAAAGCACAAATTTAGTTTCCATTGATTTTTCCTTGTGTCTTTTTCTAATAAAAAAACATGGAAGCTGTTAGATGGATGAGAAATGTTCTCTTTCGGAGGCAATAGCACAAAATGTTCGTATTTTTTTGTTCTATTAATATTTGCCTTGTACATTTGTTCTAACATACAAACAATACACTGTTCAAAATTTTACTTTGCAATGGTTACTACTTTGATAGATACTAACAAATGAAATCATCGCGATATTATGTATCAAGAATATAAAAAAAACACTGTAATAGCATTTAAAAATGTTGTTAAGATTATTATTTTTGCTGCACAGGTAAATTTCTAGGTTATATAGTTTAGTTAAAAACACTTTGTTTTAAACAGAGCAGCTATTTTACAACTACCTTCTCTTTCCTACATGTTCTGTATTATACAACTTTTTGTATAATAACTAAAAGTTATATGTTTATGGAAATTAATACTACTAATACTCAATTTGGGAGACAGATTATAGTAACCTTATTGCCATTTGAACCACAGTGTACCTAAAAAAGAGAGTAAGAAGAAACAATTTCTAAAAGAAACGGGAACAACTTGTTCAGTGATCCCGGCAGCTGGTGTTCAGAAATCTCTAGATTTAAACAATGAAATGTTAAACAACATAAAACTAATATTTGACAAAACGCACTAGCGCAATCTTAATTAACGAAACGTCTGTTTGAAGCGAACGGAAAACAAAAACTCCGTTCCCGACTCTGTGAATTTACGATCTCATTAAAAATGGCTTAACCTACTTTCAGTAAACGAAATTCGCACTCCAACTTAGATTTAACTACTAATGAGAGAACTTTGCACCAATTAAAAGCACTTGTGCTTAAGCTTAATTCTTTTTTTCGACTTGAAACGTATAAGATAAAGAATTATGGCATCTTAAATCAAAGTGAATTTTTGAAGAACAAATTGAGTGTAAATAGAAACTCGGTCCGGTTCCAACGGAAATCGTTAGAAGAGGTTCACCAGTGGATGACGATGATGATGAAATAGCAACTTTTAACATTGTAGTAGCAAACAAGCCCATTTGTAATACAATGATTAGCACATGTTCGATTTCCAGAGATTAACACATCCTTTTTGAAAAGTCCTTCAAACATGTTGGTACCATCGGCGGAGAGACCACCACAACTCGTTGGTTCTTGTGAGGGAGAACTGTCTGGAGCTGGACCATAAATTACATTTTCGGTACGACACAATTTCCATATCTAAACATTTGCTTCTTTATCATCGTTTCAGATTAACATTCTTCTTTATTGGGTTTATTTGTAGTTATAGAATATTCTATCATTAGTATAATTAGATGTAGACAAGCAATTAAAAGATTTTCATCGAGGGATAACGTAGTGTAGCGATAAATTGTTTCAGATATCGTCCGCTGGATAACGAGTTAGCTACCGGTTTATTGAAGACCCAGTCCAATTTGCAAGAGTAAATAAGAATTGCTATAACTGAAAACTTAATAGTAAAAGCCAGGGTTGTCAGCTTTAGAAATTATACCGGGAATAATATAACAAATTCCAAATTTACGACAAATTACTTAAAATGCTGACTTAAAGTTTAGGTTTTGTGTATAAGTCAACAAGAACTTGGTGATGATCCATTTCCCTAGCCATGAGTATGAATAGGTTTTGTTTCCAAAACAGAGCATGGTAAGGTTAATCCGAGGTTATCGATGCACTTTTGTTGCCACTACCACAGCGACCATCTTCGTCTGCCCGATAACAAATCCGGTTCCAACATTTACACAAACAACCGAGTAATCAACTCGTATGTATATTTGAGTATGAAACTATTTTCAGTAACAAGCCTCCGTCTCGCGGGAATACAATCTCCTGAATAATTAAATTCCCATCCGGCGTGAATGCTCTCGAGGAACTCGCGCCATCGAATGGGAAATGGAAAATTTCTAACGAATGTTATTGTCTTGAAGTTGATGAATGCGGAAATGAATCCATTTATAATGTTTCCCGAGGAAATCTAGTTTAATGCAAATGATTATTTCTGTACAAGAGAATTTCTTTTATTTTACAGTTGGCAACTACCTCTTCAACATGGTGTAAAACAACACTGAAGCAGAGGATCTAGAATACTCGCTGCGAATAATCCAGCTCTCATGTGTTGACAGTGGAGGCTATTAGCCAGGCAAATTACTGGTGGCCTTGGTAATTAAATAGGGACTTCCATGTTACAATGCAGTTACTGCAACATGGAAGCAGACAAACCAAGATCTTTAATATTTCTACATTCGAAGTCTTTCAAGATTGAAAGAGAAAATTAATGATTACGATTAAATGTACATCATGCTCTCAGCTTTTCGTTTTTACATTGAATGATTGAAACATTTCACATTTACCCAAAAAACATTGTTTCTTTTATTCAAATATCACCTTGTCATATACAATGGTGATTTATGAATGAACCGCTTGCATGAGGGGAATACTATTTGTATTCCCATGCCAAACTTTCGCTTTCAACTCGACCACTTACAATGATACGACACTTGAATATTGATTAACTTCTACTACGGTGTACAGTGCTTCTTATGTTGTATACTGGTAGAAGCCAATCACAGAGGAAAACGCATTGGATATAATAATCGAATATTTTGCCTAATGATCGACACCAACATTATAATTAAAGGTCACGTCCTCACGAGCTTACATGTTATATTACTCTTAAAGTTGTGTGCTATCGGAATATATATTGTTAAATGTATAATCTGTCTGTAGTTTTTCAAAATACATTTCTTATGAGTTCTTGTAGAAATTAAAAAATTCATAAGATTGTCACACATTGGACATATTGATTGTGTACCCTACCTTATTAATCTCACATAAAACCTGCTTGACACTATATATATATATATATATATATATATATATATATATATATATATATATATATATATATATATATATATATATATATATATATATATATATATATATATATATATATATATATATATATATATATATATATATATATATATATATATATATATATATATATATATATATATATATATATATATATATATATATATATATATATATATATATATATATATATATATATATATATATATATATATATATATATATATATATATATATATATATATATATATATATATATATATATATATATATATATATATATATATATATATATATATATATATATATATATATATATATATATATATATATATATATATATATATATATATATATATATATATATATATATATATATATATATATATATATATATATATATATATATATATATATATATATATATATATATATATATATATATATATATATATATATATATATATATATATATATATATATATATATATATATATATATATATATATATATATATATATATATATATATATATATATATATATATATATATATATATATATATATATATATATATATATATATATATATATATATATATATATATATATATATATATATATATATATATATATATATATATATATATATATATATATATATATATATATATATATATATATATATATATATATATATATATATATATATATATATATATATATATATATATATATATATATATATATATATATATATATATATATATATATATATATATATATATATATATATATATATATATATATATATATATATATATATATATATATATATATATATATATATATATATATATATATATATATATATATATATATATATATATATATATATATATATATATATATATATATATATATATATATATATATATATATATATATATATATATATATATATATATATATATATATATATATATATATATATATATATATATATATATATATATATATATATATATATATATATATATATATATATATATATATATATATATATATATATATATATATATATATATATATATATATATATATATATATATATATATATATATATATATATATATATATATATATATATATATATATATATATATATATATATATATATATATATATATATATATATATATATATATATATATATATATATATATATATATATATATATATATATATATATATATATATATATATATATAGAAAGGAGAAACAAACAAAACAACTCATCAAATATTACTTCGTTTTGTGTGGTGTTCAAGTTGTAGCATACACGATGTAAACAGTACATTACCTGTGGGAAAGGCTTACTGTCAAATGCGTCTACTTTACTACGCTCCAGTTCTACATTCGCGCTGAAATATTACTTTATCCTCACTGTATATATCTTAAGATAAGTGTAATGCGACAGCTGACTGAAGTTCATATCTCCTGAGAGGGTTTTGACATTAGAATGAAATTACAAGTGTTGATGTTTTTCTTACTTTCTCATAAATTTATCATTACGAAGAAAAAAGCAAAGCTATGGGTTGATAGATTTTAGATTCTCGATGCCAACAACTGAACATGGGCCTGTTTAATTAGAACTGTTTGCCATAATCGCCACACCTGTCGTGCGGGTTGGCTAATGTTGGAAAGGGTTAGAAAAAGTTGCTACATTTTTTTCTTTAAGTTGTTTCATCTTACTCGCCTTCGATACCAGTATAAAACAAGAGGATATTCCAACATATTTTCTCCTTCTTTAGTGTGTATTTGAATGTAATTGTTTTTGATACTGTAACAAAGCACTAAAGAAAATGGAGGTGATTAATGCGAGCTGGGAATAAAGTACAGGAACTCTTTACCCATTAAAAGTTTAGCATATATTTCTTCTTAATAACCTAACGAGAAATTGTTTAAATACTAAAGATACTTTCTTAATACAGCTTAAATAGATCACCTAATTAGGCTGTAATATTAAGAAATATATTTAAAAACGTTACTTAAAAAAACATGTCATCCATTGTATGAAAATAATGAACGACGCAACAAACAAAAAGACCGTTTCAAAACGAAAATAATATTCGTTTTGTAACAAAGACGAAATCCGAACAAGAGGACGTAACTTATTAAGGTCAGAGCGGAATGCTTTATGCCCTGAAAATTCTTATAATTTACGTATCTCGGTAACAGACGCACAGATTGTAATGTAACCACAATAGGAGTTGTGTAATTTGTATGTTGTTTTGATCCGTCGACAACATCTACATTAGGCTTCAATCTCATCTCTGAAAAACAGTTTATAGACTAAAATAATTCTGTAATATTATAACCATTATCTTTTATTGGCAATAAGCTAACTTTAATCATACTTGAAGTTAAACAACAATCAGTAGACGAAGACGAAGCAAGGTTTAGGTTAATAGATCTTTCATATGTGATTACAACAAATTTAAAGCTTTTCGCGGATCAACAATATTGGATCGCCAAGGATCCAGATCCTCGTACTCTAAATGGAATCAAGGTTAACTAAGAGAAAAGGATACATATACGATTTTGAACCTATGGCATATTTAAACGTAACATGATCTTTAAGCTTTCCAAGTTTTTGTTTAATAAATGTTTGAAGCCTGCAGTCTTTATAAAGCTGATATGAACCGACGAACTTAAATTAATAATCTGCAAAACTCAATTTGTGCTTTGTATGTTGCGTATCAATCATTTAGAAGGTTACGAGTCTCTATAATGATTCTGTTATTTCCTTTCATTATTTACTATCAACACTTTACCGTTTTCAGTTAATTTCATTAGCGAAAATGCTCGTAAAACTCGCGGAAGGTGAAGCTTCAACCGCAGCTGCCCGTTAAGACTCTTTTACAAGATTACTTGAAATCGTTTTCTTTGTTTTGCGGATTTATCATTTATTTAACGACGTCGTTTACAGTATTGTGAACAAATTGTTTGCGGTGATTTATTATTTACTAAGTTCTCTTTTGTATTTCATTCTTATTGCGATGAAAACTCCATTAGACTGTGAGGCGTAGAAGCCTACCGCTTGTTTGATTTTACCTAGATGACTACCTTTTATTATAAATCTACTGCCATAACAGCATCTTTGTTTTAGCTGTCAAGATATTATATCGAGAGTATTCCGAACGAGAAAACTTAACCGTCTACAACACCGTAGTCGCTTACCACAATTTTAAAATGTCGTCAAGAATTAGTACTAAATCTACAATCTCTCTAATTTATAACGAACTGAAAGTATATTTAATAACAATAAAAAACTAACAAATACTAATTCGTGACTAACCGATTGACAGAACTAAAATGGTGGCTTTAGTGGCTTGGGTTCTAAAACAAATAAACGGATGGAAGGGATCCCCTCAATTTAAATGCTAAATCGCTTTGTACAAATAATACTTCCGTTCGTTTGAATGGTACAATAGCTAAAGTTAATGATAAAACTTTAGCGACCAAGTAATTTCATAGCAAACTGATAAGGACAGCTTGAGCTGTAATAAAGTCGAAGAGAAGAATGGATTCATCCAGATAAAGAAATATTTTTTGAAAACACATTCAAGGAAGTGTTACTAACAAATCTTTTATATTATTACACATTTAAGTTCATGATTTTTTACTTATCATTAAGTGTAGTTCAAATCAGAGATATATCATAAAAAATATAATGGAAGGTCTAATTAGTTTAATGAGTCAACTGAAGTATTCCGAATCTTCATACAGACAGCATCAAAGAACTCTACGATCATTGAACTGTCCGATAGTAATAGTAGTTGGGTATTTCCCACATAAAGACTTTATTATATTATACTTTTGAACAGTACAGTTTTGCGGCAGTTTGTCAGCATTGTACAGTTCATTATTAAAAACTCTTGTATTGTATATTATAATAATTCATGCATTTTATATTTTATTAAATTGCATAAACTTCAGCAATCTTCTTACCGTTCTTTTATATGTAAAATTAGAACATGTGTAGTTTGAAATGGATAAGGTGGATAGCGCATCATCTTTATAAACATCCATTATACTAACATACGTTTAATTCTTCGTTCTTGATAAGAACAGCAATGGAGTAGAACCTATCAGCGTCAGTGTTTCAGTTCAAATACGGTGTGGTAATCTTCAAGAAGAGAGTGAATAGGCTGTTGCTAAGTTAATGCAAATGACAATAGCAGGTTACATCACAAAATCAAGCGAGTTTGTAGTCGAACAAAAACCTATTAGAAAACATACTGAACGAAATATGTAGGAGCACTCGCTCATAAACTATTTTTAAACACATGTCAGCGGTGTCGGGACCACAAACATCATTTTATCGATTGCCCTATAAAAGGAAGTGTTGCAGAATCTTTCCACATTTGTCCAACAGCGTAACGAATTCTTGAGAGGTGTGTGACGTCCAACGCGCGCCTATTATATATATTCCAGGTGGTAAGTCTCTGTTGCCGGAGACCATATGGATGGGTACCACTGCAGCTCCTATTTCAACCGCCAAATAGTAGTGTGCAAACATTACTGTGTTTGAAGGGCGCTGTAGCTAGTGTAATTACTGGGGTAACGAGACTTAACACCTTATGTCTCAAGGCGATGAGCGCAATGTGGTGCAGTGTGTACCATCTTAACTAGCGCCGCGTTGCCGTGGGCAAGCGTATCACTTATCATCAGGTGAACGTCTTGATCGTCTCGTCGCATAGTAGTATAAAAAAAAAATTATACCCGCGCGAAAATTACAAAATCACGCTTAAATTTAAGGAATTCTCTCTAAATTGAACTTAAAGTTATAACTATTGTATATTTGACGTACAGATGATTTTAAAACGTATTTACGCTGATATTTAACTAATTATAACGATTAAATGATTAACGCGATCGCTGCGATAAATATGAATGCAAATTCGTTAAGTTTACAAACAGTTACGAATGTATTATTTTAAAATGATGGACGTCGGTGCGGCGGAAGTTCGTAAGTGAATCAGAAAACTTCCCCCCATTGTTCCGGGAGGGTAATGGCGGGACGCTCCACAATTCTTTTGTCCGAACAATGAACGTTACGAGCGGCCTCTCTTACATAACAGTAGATTTTCCTCATGATTATTCTCTTTCACGACGTTATTTCATCTAAGTAAACGGACGTTGTTTTCGATAAGATTTTTTTTTAGCTACCGCCGAAAAATTATTTGTTATATTATATATATAACTTAATAGAAATAGTATTAGTCTTATTTCTTGCTTCTTTCTTAGTTTCTTTAGTTTTTTTTTTATACTACTTTGCGACGAGACGACGTTCACCTGATGGTGTGATACCCTCGCCCATAACAACGCGGCGCTAGTTAAGATGGTACACACTGCACCACATTGTGTTCGTCGCCTTGGGACATAAGGTGTTGAGTCTCGTTACCCCAGTAATTACACTAGCTACAGCGCCCTTCAAACCGGAACACAGTAATGTTCGCACACTACTATTTGGCGGTTGCAATAGGAGCTGCGGTGGTACCCATCCAGACGGTCTCCGGCAACAGAGACCTACCACCTGGTATAGTCATAGGTGCGGTCAAACTACTCGAGTAGACATGGGTTCGGTTCCCTCTGAACTTAAAGAAAACATCACGAAGAAACCTTAATGTTCTACATTCGCCAACTCACGCTTGACTAGCTAAATACCTATAGAGGAAAAAGAAACTAATGTGATTTTGGTTAGCACTTAGTCAAAATTCTCTTCATAAACGATTCATTCTTAAATGTGAAAGTCTTTTAATAACTTCACACGAGGAACAAAGAGAAGGCGATGCGCAATAATTATGGTCTGAAATCAAAATGGCTAAGAGCTAAATTACTTTATTGGTTACATCGCTGATTACGAAAATGTCCATTTTGTCCATAAACACAAACCCGTCTTCCATCTTTGGACGAAGCTGTACCCTATTAATTGCACGCTGTTATCGAATCTTCAATGCTGCTCATAAAATACCTCCGTCCCTTAACTTATTAACAGAATAAATTATTAACCTTTATTTCCACAATCATGACAAATTTAAATAGAAAACATTACATTTTTATATATTTTTGATGTCATCATTATAAAGTAAATACTTTTTTAGATTCGACAAAATAAAGATGATAAAAATAATACAGCTACAGACGCCTAGAAAAGAGACGCAGAACATTTTAATAAAGTCTTATTAGAAGGATTCATTTACATAATAGTTTTATCGTATTCTTTTGCTGCTGCTCATGATTCATTATCTATTGAGAGCGTAATTAGAAGTTAAACAGACCAAAAGTTTAATTAAAGATGGCGACAGCACAAAGCAAGGCAAGTGATGAGGCGATGGTTTTCAATCACGTTACACAATGCCGAAATGCAAGAACAAAACAAAATGGCGGGATTTACGTATTGATAATACATTAAATATATTAACGACGTGCGAGTCGTAATTCTTTATATCCCCCAGACGTATATACTTTTGTTTGTACATCGTTTAGTTTATATGCAATCTATCAGGAAATTATTACGTATTCTTCTTGAAGTGAGTCAAGTCTGAGAATGTCTATCTTGAGTTTTTCTATATTCTAAATTTGGTTCCGTCAGGACATGTGATAAAGTTTGGATGGTGGTAAGATTTTGTTTTAAAGACGTAGACAAAAAGTTTACCTGTTATCTCTTTTGGGTGTTTAATTATCAAATTTAAAATTTAAAAATATCGGTTTATGTCCGCAGACTTGGTAGCGTCTGTAGTGATAGAGCGATGCTATTACGACATTAACCGGAGCCGGAAGCGTGTAACTACGTCGCAGTAGATCTGCGAGATGCTCGCATGCCGCCGTTGTAATAATGGATGTGTATGTACGGAGATGGACTTTTTTTTACAAACTCTTCACATTATTACATGTATATATAACCACTGTTTTATTTGCGGATATAACTTGTTATAACGGTCCACTTGATTGCAGTCTTCAGTAATACAGTTATGTACAAAAATCAATTACTATCCAATTTCCAAATCCTATTCTTTTTGTTTTCTTAGCTTCTCTTGACAAGTTTAACTGTTTAAATCATATGTAGACAGAAAGCGTCTGATGTTATTAATATCATCACTACAATAGATACGTCAGATATTAATTGGAGCTTTCTATAAGTTCTGTTACAGTGGAATAAAACAAAGAGAGGATTAATTTAATAGAGAATGAGTTAAGAATGTAAAATGTGATTACAAAACAGCCGTCTCCATGTTTATAAGTCGAGACAGTAAGTAATGAGTGCGGTTGAAGCCGCTGTATCACCGCGGTGGACGACCTTACGACCTCCTCACAATTTACATCACCAGCTTAAAATTAACAGCCTGTCAAGTTGTTAAACAAAAAAACACGTTTGACGGATGCGCGGCTATTTTAACCTTTGAATCTCTGTTTAGTTTTATAGCAGAATAACCAATTTCTATTAGTAAAGTTAAAGCAATGGGTCACAGTAATAAAATTGTTAATCAGTAACATTAATACATTTGAATAAAGCACAACGTATCTCGCCTAAAAGCCTCGCCCGCGCGGGATTACGCCCACCCATCCATATACAGCGGCCCATTTGCATGTATAAAGAATAATACGAAAGGAAAACACATTATTTCAGTCCTGTTTTCATATGCATGAAAATTATTTCAACTTACTAAAGTAAGGTAAGTGGGTTTTTAATCTGTAACACCTGATTGCATCAGCGTAAAAGAAACTGATGCGGAGACTTAAATATTCCGTAACGCTTGTAACGTTTAAACTGGAAAAGCTACATGGATATTCTTTCAGGATAAAATGAAGAACAGGATAAGGAGACGAGGAATCCGAAACAAAAATTCTATAGCTCTTCAGGTTAAGGAGATATGAAAGTTAGCACTGTGGTAGAGAGGAAAAAGAAAAATTTCACTGAGAATCGAACCCATGACCTTTATTTCCAAAGCATGAAAATTTGCGGCTGGAGAATTCCAGAGCATTCTAATCTTATAAGGTAATAGAGACTTGGATAATAAGATGTCTTACCGGCTTGTTAGATTTTATAACAAACTACCATCATAAACATATTTGTATGCACTGCTGATGGTAAGTGAGCTCATATGTACGATAAGACTTGGGTTCAACCCTCACTGGACTTAAGCTTCTTGAGAACAGAACCTAAACCTATACTCCACAACCATTGGACATCAGCCTATAGTTGAGCCTAGTAGGCTAGATCATTAACTGTCTGCTAGTAAGGGAAGGCTACAAATCCCAGCAGTGGTAACTTTCAGTTAGCTTTTTATAATTAGAATTGGTTGTAGCACCTATATGTTTGCAAAGGAAACGATGCTAATCATCGACTTGAAGATAACTTAGTTTGTTATAAATAGTTCAGATATGATGCTGTTAAAGATTCTTCTTCCCAAGCTTCGTCTTTTAAGTCCTTAGTTCTAGTTTAAGAAATCTGGATTGCGATAAGATTGAAATTTTCTCTTTTTAACTTTTCTTTTTATATCTAGCGTTAATTAGCTTTTAATTCAAGTTAGAGTATTTATATAACAACAATTAGTGTTGAGACAATATGTTAATTATCAGAGGTTATTCACTATACAAGACGAAAAGCACAGCATTCCTTATGAAAGTAAACTTTATTTAAGTATTTGTCTTTCGCCGCTTTGTGTTATCGTATCAACAGATACACAAACTTTCTTTCGTTAAGTTAAATACACAGAAAAATTTACTACAAAGCAATCAATCAACACTTTCATAAAAAAAAATCACTTTCTAAAAGCATTGAGTTTAAAGTTATTTGTTTTATGACTTAAACGCGGCCGATTGTTGTTTTCGAAAGCTTTTACTCTTTCGCGATGATTAAAGCAACATTTAGTTTTGAATTATTAAAGTTCCCGATAAAAGTGTAAATTTTGAGACAGATCATAACGGTGAAAAGCTTAGATCATATCGACCCGAAGATTATTATGAATTCACATTTTTTGCTCACCGACTCTAGGACTATACGCTGGTCATTATTTAAAACATGAAACAGTTAAGATCAGTGCTTAATGGTGGCCGGGGAGCGTTAAATCATTTCGTATAACAGTACATAATGCAAAGCCTTCATAGAAACGTTGTGTTTGTATCAGAATAAATCCAATATCAATAAAATCTATACGAATCCATCAATTAAATTCGACTTGCGAGATTAACGGCATTCAGTCCGCGGCGATTGATTGGTTTTTGCAGCGTTTTTTTTTCTATTCGCGAACCATCATCACCATGTTACTGCTATTGTATTACAAAATCATTACGTCAAATGATACAAACTGCGAACGATATTGAACCTTATTATTAAAACGTTAAAGTACTGTATAAATCACGAGCCGCAAATGCAAAGTTTGTCTAGCATTTAAATTAGTTATGATGACTTGCGAACGGCCGCGCGGAAAAACAGAAAATGAGTGTAACACTACAAAATTGAATGCCGCGTTACTCACAATGCGAATTGCGTCATTGTGTGTGACGTTTAGTTTTGTTGGGGTTTTTTTTTGTTATCACAGATTTAAAATAGACGCGGGAGATTATCGGACCGTTAGGCTAACGATCTTAACTCCAGAAGCGGTAGCGGCTTCCGTATGGTTTTTTTTCGCGCGGTCCGTGTGGGTCAACAACATCGGATGGTTCAATGAAATGTCTTAGAACAAAGAGTGATGACATTTCATTTTGTATAGGATATTAATCACCGGCTAGCTCATCCTGTTCGTCTACAATCTTGATCGTATCTAAACAATTTTCTTGAGAATTGAATTCATTATAATTTTATAATACTATAAGAATGTTACGATAATTTGACCACATTATGCTTGATGGCTTGTGACATACGATTTAAAATCTCGTTGGCTAAGTGATTTTACTAACTGACCTCTATCTCTAGCACATGTTTAGCAGTGAAGACAGAAGTGAAAGATTGGAGAAAAGGTAGGAATATGAAGAACCCAAATCAAATAGAGAGGAGCTTGTAAAATTACCGTATAATACTAATAAAGTGTACACATTTTGTGCATTTATGTGATTGCATTGCAACTGTCAGGTCAGTTAGGTCAAAATTATTAACTCTATTAACAAATAATACTGTAATTACACGTAATCAACTTATTAAAGGCCGTTTAATTTTAATTTTCGAGGCGAGCCGTGTATATGTTTAGTGCCGAACCAATGTGAGTATCGCGTTGCGGTTTCCGGGAACTATTCCCGAGCAATTGCGAGTTAATTTCGCCGCAATAAACCGGAGGCAGTATGAGCAATGCCAATGATATAAAACTTTATTATCCCTTCCATGGCAATAAGGCCGGCCAATCATTTTCCAGATAAAATTCTTCATCGTTCAATCATCACTTGTAAATTAGCGTCGCTGTAACGGCCGGCAAAACACTGTGTTTGCAATCTTAATTATCTATTTGATTGACGTTCATTTTTATAACGACTTTTGACAGTTTGAATTTACTTTTAACAAACACTTGGTAAAAATTGAAAATGTCTATTTCCGGTTCGTGTAAACGCGAAGTATATTTACAAAGTTATTGCCATCTCAATAATTGATTCCACAATCTTACTTATTTAAATAGTATAACATATTATAAGTAACCTTATCGAATGTACATTTGTTTGTATATCCAAATGGAAATAAACCAAATCAGAAATCGCGAATCAACAAATAAACACAAATCGCGTTTGCGGGAAATCGCTTCTAAGCCATTGCCTTCATTCCGGTAATTGAAAGTATAAGCAATTGAAAAGGTTTTATTCAATTATCTATATAACTTACGAAAGTAGATAAAAAGTATATCTCTTTAGTAAATTTTATGAAATATTATAAGTGTAGTAACGATTTATATAATAAAGTAGCTAAACGTCATGAGTATTTCTCCTTGCTAAAAAAGGATATATTCTATAATAATAATCGCTTATAATATAACAAATATATAGAATATAAAGACTGGGGCTTTCTCTTTTATCTGTATGCCTTTTGATAAATTTCTAACAAACGCACACACCGACAAAATTAATTGAATCTCTCACAGATAACAAATAGTGTCCATTGAAATCGTTATCATCTAATCATATCCAATTACATCTTAATTTTATAGAAATCCTATCCATACTTTATGTGTGGGCAGTAAGGTGTATAATCGTTTCACATCATGATAGATCTCAGATCGAGAATCCGAGAACATCTCGTAATTTAGTAGTAAATGTAACGTTTGTTTGTTCGTGACAGAGTAATTAATCTATAAAAGACTTTACCGTCTTGATTTTATTTTACTGATTACAGTCGAATCGCATATCAAAAGTAATTCAATATAATTGTCTTAGTAATAGTTAATGCGAGTTCAGTGAATAGAAAAATGTATTATTCATCAAAGTAAATAAATATTATCCAATCAAACTTTTTCTTATATTTAATCAAGATAAAAAGATGTAAACATAATTATCTAATTAGATTCAATGTCAGTAAAGTATTATAAGACGTACTAGAGTATTTTAAGCTATGAGACTTCTGTCTAAGTTAACTATAGAAATAAATATTAGCAAATGTGATATATTTGCTTTATATTTCTACTATATTTGATTTCTATAGATAAACAGTTAAGTTTGATAATTATTATACAAAGCACTATATTTTGAGGTTGATTGTTATTTTATAAAATTTAAAACATCTATCATTGTAAACTTAAGATATGTTTGTGATGATTAAAAATTCTTATATTATCATTTCATATTTATATAGAATGTATTTATTATTATATGTCCTGTTAAATAGTGTATAGTTACTCTCCTCAATCTGAAGATAGATTGCGAAAGAGCCGTTTGGTATTAAGTCCTTTTATTCATTTGTGTGTTTGCAAATAGTAGTATAATATAAAAATACTTGTTAATATAGTTATTAGGAAGTTGCTACTCTGTAAGCAACGTGAAGATTTACACCGCGCCGTGCTTCAAGTTTACGGTTTTCTTTCTAAACTTTCGTGATATGGCGATTTTATTGTGAGTTAAAATATCTTATCAATGGATATTTCGACACGACTGCATGCCCGGCTTGCACGAACTGAATGGAAATCGGCAGCGAGCTTTGTGTAATGCGGAACTCTAATTTTATTTTATTGTACAGCACTAGCTAGATTTAGTTTCACCTTGGTAACATGTATGGCAAACATATACAAGCTTTTTTATTTTTTGAGAGTTGACATCGTTCAGTGAATCTCAACGAAAAATTTCTTACTTAGTCAACTTATCGTTGAAAACTTTAGAAATCTTTTTTGTCAATAAATGATTCGAATTCATAATGAAATTAAGGAGAAAAATTATTTTAAGAATTTTTGTTGTCATACGAAAAATACTTAAAATTATAGCGTTTTACTTCTGCTCTGCTTAATTTTTCTCATATTGTTTGGTAATACTAAAATCTCTGGTTCCTTTCTGGAGCTACTGTGGTGGAGTTTGAAAATTTCTCATATTTTTGAATGAAATAAGTTTAGTTATAGTTGGGAGGCCCTACACAACGTGAATCGAGGATCTCGCGAATGAAGCGGGTAGCCGTTGGATGACATCTACCTGATGATGAACTCATATTGTAAATCTGCGCTATTACTACGTTAGTGTGCTTCGTCTGTGCTTATGAAAACCGATCAAACAATTTACGTCTGACTGTTGATTTTGCAAAATTGAAACTGAATATTAGCTTATAACACAATTTTGATTTTACTGAAATAATACATCACCCAAGTAACAAAGTTTCGTGATAAAAACATTACAGGAAATAAGGTAAGTATCGTAGTTGCCTTGGATCTTCAGTCTCTAATCACGATCTATCGGTTAATTTAAAACCTAATTGGGTGATTGAAAAACTTATCATTCTTAATGTGATAACGATGATGAATGAACGAGCGCCGTGATCGAATCTAAACAGCACAGTTTCTAAGCGAGCATCGCGTGTTGTTATATTGTTAGAAGAGATAATATCCGATGTGCGTGAAGATGCACATCCGCTGTATCCCTTCTCGGTTGAGAAAGCAGACGAATGTGCCCGCTCTATATATGGAACTCTTAATCATTAAAAACTACGATACTATTTAGAAGAGCATCGTAAATATTGAACTTCTATTTTAAGAAAAACTCTCAGTAACAAAGAGAGAACCAATTGTTCCGCTTCGCAAGAAACAGTATGAAACTTCATAAATTGACAGTCAACCTCCACTAGTAACACTTTAAGATGTTGAGTAATAACCTATGTTAGAGACAGGTTAAAATATTCCCGTTGATTACCCCTGGCGGGTCGTAAAATTCGATTAAGATAAATATACAAAATGTAATGTACAAGTTATACGTGATAGGTTTTTTTATTAGATGACTTGTAAAATAGGAAGTCTCAAGTTTGATTCGTTTTGATGGTGCTTTCGCATATCTTGCCATAATGGCAATGTTGTTTTCCAGTTGTACTAAAGCTAGGGTATTATAGCGAAGTTTGACAATTAGGTATTGAAGTAAAGAAAAACACATAGTGTAAAGAAGTAGATACAAAAGTATGTTGTCCCTTTTAATATCGTCATGACTTTTATGTTTGTAGAGAAAGTCCGCACCATTTGAGTTACGAAAGCATTTAATCAGACGTTCTTCTGATAGTATATGTATACAAATTTAATACATAATTGTAACATGAACACTGTTAAGCAGTGAGGCAAATGCTATGACGTGAATACGCAAGAATGCCACAGAAATCGACACGCTGTGTTGTTTCCACAGCGCAATCATTCCGCTGCATTTGATATATGGATTGTAATCTTACACTGTTTACATCTAATGATCTTCGTTTTCGGATGTGACAAGTAAAAGTAGTTAGAGATAGTTATTACACTTCATTATCTAGATTAGATGAAAATTTAAACGAAACATGTTAAAGTTTTCAATAAAAAACGTTCATCAACACGACGCTGGTTGAGATGGTATACACTGCACCACATTGCGCTCATCGCCTTGAAACATAAGGCGTTAAATCTCATTACCTCGGTAATTTGACTAGCTATAGCTCTGTTTAAACCGGAACACTATGATGTTTGCACATTACTGCTTGGCGGCGGAAATACGAGCAGCGGTAGTACCTAGACGTCTAGACTACCTGTAAACTCCTGACGCCGCACAGTTGCAGAAAATAAAACATGAAGCTCAAGATCGAACAAGATAGAGAGACACTGTGTCTCATCTAAAAGACATACTACATTGCGTTAAGTCTTAGTACCTCTATAATTGTTTAATTTATCAATATTAGTCTTAGCCTCTATCACCTGATTGCATCAGCGTAAAAGAAACTGATGAGGTGATTAAAATACTCCGTAACGCTTGTAACTCTTAAACCGGAAGAGCTACGAAGGTAATATTTAATGATACTGAAGTATAGGATAAGGAGACGAGAAATCCATAATAACAAGTCTATAGCTCTTCCGGTTAAGGAGACATAAATGGTCAAAGTTAGCTCTGTGGAATTGGATAAAATCAAAAAAGATATTTCACTGATAATTGAACTCATGACCTTTGTGTCCAAAGCTTGAAAATTTGCCACTAGGCCATTTCGGCACATTCTAATCTTATAAGGTGATAGAGACCCGGATAATAAGACTATCCATGCGTCGTATCTTCAATTTGATTTAGTAGTAATAGATTCTTTATAAAGTGAGACAGTCTAGAAATAGTTTGCTAACTTTACCTTATTCTAGTTTGAAGGGTCGGTACTGAAATAATTGCTTGAACGAGATGTTTTACATCTAATAGTGCACAATGACATCACAATGAGGTTAAGATCCAGCTGGTCATTATGTTGTATATAAAAATATTACTAATAGCTGTTACTGCTAAAATTTTTACTTTTAATATTATGAATTTCTAATTGCTTTTAATATAATTTGTTTTCGGGATAGTTTGTCTAAAATCCGTTATAAAAGAACTCGTATTAGTTTCCGTGTATAAAATAAAACAAGTTTAATTAATTGTAAGTAGTAAAGTTTTTATTATTATCTTCATAACTAACGATAATGTTTCAACATTAATAAAAAGCTTATCGTACATACGGTACACTTATTTACGACCAGCACTAGCATAAAATCGGCTTAATCCATTGCATAATGACTTAAGTATGACAAGAAATTTGAATAAGTTATCTCTTTACGAAGTGCAATCGTTTATCGTCAACTTAGATTGATCGCTGGTGAGTAAAAGCTTTATATCTTGTTTCACTCGTCGTTTTAAGATATGTATATCAAATATTCTTTACTAAGTTAACGAGCATAAATTTTTGTATCAAAATTCCAATTTCATATGCGTTTTGTTAAAAAAACTGTTGCAGCAGTAATTTGTTCACTCATGTAAAATTCATGAAAACCCTTTTTGCATATCGAGTAGTAACAAATTCCTCTTTATTAATTGAAACTCCATTTCGTGAATAAAATGCACAGTATACACTAGTGAAGTGTTACTGTATAGTTATTTATAAATTAACTAATAGTAATAACATATTAAAAGCTCTGATTAAAGGTCAGATCATGATTTCAGTACAAATTTAAATATCTTTATTCCATACGAACGTAAACACGTTATATATACTCGTAGTTATTGATTTTTGAAAATAGATAGAAGTTTTAAAGATTTTACGATTCCACACATAACGTTAAGCATTTTAATGTATCTATAAAAATACCAAACACTTTAACGTTGCATAAATCAATCGCTGTTAAAATGTTTTAATTAACAAACTATTAAAGTTAAGTGTAAATACAACGAAGAAAAGCCATCACAGGGATTGAGCTTTCAAATTCAATTATGAAATTAATCTCCATTACGTACGTACAGCTCGGGTTTAATTCCGTGGGAACATATGATCTATTACCTAAAGCTATTTCACGATATCGGAAAGCCATTAAGTGGAACTTACGGATGCCTTTCCTCTAATAGAACCATTCGGTTCTCGCACGTTTCTGACGTGAAACTCAGCCACCGCAATCACGAATGGAGCTGGGAGTAATTCTATGACTATCTTATATTCACGGTGTTGCTATATCAAAAAATGCATTATTAATAAATTCTCCAACTACTGTTTAGTTAAGTATCACCCCAGCGCATTCTCCAATTCTAATTCCTCTAGATAAGATCCGAGAACATCATTCATCTTAGTAGTTCAAATAATAATAATTAGATGTCGATAAGGATAATAATGACCTTAAGGACACATTAACATTCCTTTTTATATTTTTCTTTCAAAATATTATTGAACAATTGTCTGCAGACTTTATTAACGCTCCTACGTTAAGAAAAATTTTGTTCGATTTAAAAACTTTTCCAAATTAACTTTAGCAAATTTGTTTCGGTGCCGTTTCGTAAAGCTAGAAGTTTCTCCAAAGCAAGTTTTACACAAGTTGAAAATTTCAATTTATTACATTAAAAAAAAATTAAGAAGTTTCTTATACAATATTCAGATTTTTTGTGTTTTGATTTCGATCTCGGTTTATTTTTAAAGTTAATGTGAACTGTGTGCCAAAACTATGCTTTTATATTTGTCTCTTACGCAAAAGATAAAAATATTGAAAACTGTTCATGAAATATGTAAGCGTACTTAAAACGATACGGTTCTTGATAATATCATTGAAGGAAGGAAAAAAGGGAAAGATCAAGGAAAATGTCATCATCATTATCATCTCAACCGATGGATGTTCACTGATGAGCTTAAGCTTGTAATATATTCTAAAATTTATAACCTTATAGTGTTTGAGTTCAGTAGCACCTAAAGACTTTTTAGAAGTCATCTATTCATCTAGCGGATATATGTTAATGTTGCGCAGAAAAAGTTATATTGACCAAATAAAGAAGAACATAGCCGGTGTGTTGCATCAAGAAATTATGTAGACGGATGTGTAGAAGTGCTCCGACAAAAGGGAAACTTGAACAGTATAGATATGTATTGCAAATGATATAAAATCAGAATACGCAGCTTTACGCACAAAGGCGCATTCCGATGCAACGTCGATTATTCAAAAAGCCGTTACGTCAACCGCAGCTTCAAGCAGATGCAATGGTCGATAGCAAGAAATCTGATAGCGAAGAAAAAACTACTTTACATCTATCTACCTGTATTAAACAAGACTTAAAAGCTAGTTAAGCAAGATCTAAATCTTCAGAAAATACTTTATAACAGAGAAGTTATACTAACGTAGTAAACTGATTCCAGAAATGCTTGCATCTAAATGACACAATACTTTTGTATATTTACAATAAAACAAAAAAAACTTATATATAATGTATTATCGTTTTAAATAAAGGTTTATATAAGAGCTTCGTTATAAGAAAAACATTGACTAATTCAATTCCCACTCGACAGAGTGGATGAATTTATTTGAGTGTTTGCTTTGATAACGTTGGAATTATCTCCGTTTTTACTTTAAGGAAAATACGGCTTTTATGCCTGTAACGAAGTGGAAAGCGAATTTTCAATTACTGTTTTATACGTAACATGTTTACTTTACTACATGAGTATTAGTGGTTAATAATAAATAATTCTGTATGGAAAAAGGGAGACATATAGATGAAAAACACAGGGATCACTAGGGTATAACTTACGAGTTTAAATTTATTTGTCTTAGAGACTTAAGAAACATACCATCACTCACATAAGTATGGTCACAGCTGATTCAAAACTCTAATTAAGAAACCTTTTTTTTTTTGAGTTTTAATTATTTTCTAATATTACTATCAAGGTCCTTATAATAAAAGATATTTTTCGTATCTGTCCTTGCACTAACTTATCTCTGCTAGTATATTTATCATTATTACATTTCATCTAGCAATTTTAGCCTTTCATATTTTTACTTCTATTATATATTTTTTTTGTTGAGTTTACTATTATTTTAATTTTTTTCTTATCTCCAATATATCTATCTACTTTTTATACTGTTAAGTTTTTTTGTAGGGATTTTTGCCTCGAAGTCTTAATCAGTCCAATAGTATTCATGTTATATTAACACATTAAACTATAAATTAAAATTTAAGTAAAAGTGATAAATAATATATCAAATGTTGATTTAACAGAAACTTATCATTGAAATGTGGTCAAACAGTGAAAGTACACGATAGGTAATCCGATAGGTAAATACGGTAGGAGCAGCGCCCGCCGCGCCCTGCGACAAGTGTCGCCCAACGAAAGTGACTTTTGACACGCTTTCCGACATCACAACGATAAGATTACACTGCCTTAGACCTTATTTATTAAAGTAAAGACGTGAAAATGTAAAAAGAAACATGATTAAATAAAAAAGCAGCGTAGTAGACATTACCAATTACGATAAAGAAAAATAAGACTTTTGTGTAACAATATAAAAATTCATGTAAAAATCAAATTACAGTAAGCATGATAAAAAGTAGAATAGATTGACTTTGCTTATGAAATTAGTATAAGGAGGCACCGCGGCGAAAAGTTTTTATTTGAAGAATGTTGTAGCTTTGAAGAATATAATGTGGTGGAAAGCTACATCGTTGTATCAAGACGTATCACTGATGTAAATACTCATCTTCGACGTTAAATTGAAAAAATTCTAAAAGTTATAAACCGGAAACTACTTATGAAATCCAATAATAATTCTATGAAAGCTCATTTTTTAAGCTCCAGGTCATGCGAGCGTTCTAAAAAGCATCGGACTAGATTGCAGGTGAAATCACGCGCAACAGACTGTTCGTCTCCTAAGTGCATAGGGCCGTAAAGATAATGGAAACGACCATCAAATAACGATAACAATAATCTGTAATGATATTTTATTATTTTTACTTACGGATGAGCTCCAAATTAATAAAACTAAAGCATAAAATTTTTTATCAGCGGGTAAAAACCGTCATTTTCTCAAGATTAGCTACAATGTCGCTAAAGATGGAGGGAGTGCTTGCTCATAATCCGATTTTTATGACTTGACAATCAAAGCTTAAAAGTCCAATGGCCATTTGAAATAGGACATCAGTAGCAATAATGTTTTAAACTCCTTAGTAAAGTCTTAATTTCACAGTGGGTGTAAAACAACTATGCTGACGAGATTTAAAGTCCCAAAGGTACGAACATGTATGATACATCTTATAATCAGGAGATGATCACGCTCGTCGCTAAATCTAATAAAGAGCGATTGAAACTTTTTGTAGTAACTGAATAAGTTGTAGACGTATCTAGTAGTTCATAGATCGTCAGTAGCAACGTTCACGGCTGTAGGGCGTAATTGTAGGATTTCCGCAATGCGTGGAGCGTTTCACCAGCACACGTGGAAAGTCGGCGAGCGGCCCGAGACCTACCCAATGATCGATGCGGCTCCGCGACGTTTCTGTGATTGATATAGATTCTTGATACTTGAAATTTATTCATACTTATACCGTGAAGGTTCTGTCGGCGCTATAGATCTTAAACTAAAGCACCGAATAAGGTATTAAAAGTAAATTAAACGTAGAACTGCCGATGTAAAGATCTTCGGAGTATGTTATATCCAGCAATGTTTAGGCTAATGATTTAAAATGTTCATTGATATCTACGAAAAGAAATGCTTTAGTAGATATTTAAAGTTATTCTCTATTACTTAAAAAGTTATTGGTAAAAGAACCACCAAGTTATAATAAAAAAATACTTTATAGTTTAAAAGAATGCGATATCTTTGTTTAGGAGGAAAATGTTGGACGTTTCCTCTAAAGATTAGTTTATACTTCGTTTAGACTAATACTTAGTTAAGTTTATAAGCTGGCAAGTATCACCACAGTGTGTGGTCTGTGGCCAAGTAAAATTACACGCTTCCAGTTTGAACGATGCTGTATCTAGTAGGCAACGAAACGAGCGAGATATTCACCTGATAGTAAGTGATACGATTAACACAAATATTTTCGCCTTTACTCCATTAATTGTGAAAGTCAAAGTAAACTAAGACGAATGCCTTGGAGATCTATATTAGACTAACAAACTTACTTATAAGACCAACTTTTTAGACGTTAATAATTTTCAACTGTTATACAGTAAATCGAATTTAAAAATTAAACATTCTTATATTTTCTTTTGTTGTCACTTTTCTGAACAGACTTACTTTGTTATTTTATGTTACTATGTTGTATGCTACTAAACAGCATCAACAAATAATGTATGTGTGTCAAAGTTACGGTCGCTCACATACTTAGCAGTTTTAAACAGTATTTTCATTCAGCTCACGTTTCAACAATAATATTATTCAACGTACGTCAAATGTGTCATAAGAGTTGTCATAGTGAACTCGTGTAACTATCGGTAACAGGTGTTATGTAATAATACGTAGATGTATACATTTAAATTAAATTACTTAGTTACTATAATGTAGCGTTAGTAGGATGATTAATATCGCAAAATATGTTACCATCTTAACTAGCGCCGCGTTATGGGCAAGCGAATCACTTACCATGAGGTCGCATTGTCGAATAAAAAATACAGAATATTATAATATATATTGTATACTCTTTTATTATTGTAGCCTAGTGATAGCCTAGTGGTTTGAACGCCGACCTTCCACTCCGGAGGTACCGGATTCGAATCCAGCCTGCACCAATGAATTTTTCAATTTATTTGCAGTTAGTATAACACCAACTAATATCACGCGCTTTGACGGTGAAGGAAAACATCGTGAGGAAACCTGCATATCTATGTCATGACCATCCGTGCTCGCACTAGTATGTGAAATGGAGAACGCAATGGCAACACCACTCCATTATAACTGCCAAGTAGTTGTGTGTTTCATTACACATGATGACCACGACCCTCAGTTATGAGGAAATACGACTTAGAATAAGAAATTACTGTTTTCAATGCGAGACGGCGTGAAGGCTTTTACGTCGGAGGTCAATACTATAATACTGCGACAAGGGAGTAACTTTTTACGTATTGATGGGGTACCTGTTGTTTTTCCCATTGGCACCTGTCTACTTAACACGTCTCTCACGGTTCAGATCTCCAAAGTTGAACTCGGCTTTCCCGGACACGACCCGAATAAATCATACGGCCGCTTGCGATTATTACATTTTAATTACTTAATTGTGCGGATTACGAGCCGGTGTAACGACTAAATGATGAGGGGGGTCAAACGAAAGTGATGAGTGAACAAGTAAAGTGACAATAAACTTAACAGTAAATAATTTTTTCCTAACGCTACAGTTACAACTGAAAAACAAACTTAGAAATTAGCAGATGCATTATCAATTATTATTGTATATCGTTATTTCTATTGGAAAAACAACGAAGTTTATATATATAAAGAACCCTCTATTGCAGAATATAGATTAATAATAGAATATTTAATATATGCATGCTAACGTACATCCTTAGTGATTTTAATAGAAATATTTACATAAATTAAGAAAAAGTAAAGACTGTATGAAAACATCGAATTGTTTTATAAAACAAATTCAACAACAAAAGTATTTCTTGAATAATAAGAGATAATAGTCCAAGCTATATCTAAGAGTGAGTTCCTATAAAAATCATATTAAATTTGTAATAATTATATTAATATTTTAATCAGAAGAAATTATCACATAATAAAAAAAAATGGTAATTACGCGAAAACATCAAAATCTCAGCCGGTTGAACTTAATACGCTGACCGGATATAAAACGAGCAATAAAACAATCGTTTACGGCAAAGTGCCTCGTTAAATTTTAAACATATTTGAACCGTAAACAACGCACACTTAACAAACAGTGAGAGTCGCTTTTGAACATTTTTTTTTGAAGCGGGGCCGTAGTAAAATGTTTATAAGTTACAAAAGGAGTATTTATATTTGAAGCCGTTGAAAATTTCACAAGCGTTTCTATAAGAGAGAGTGGTGATAATTCACGGTAGCCATTATCGCTTGAATGCTTAATAAAATTAACTATAAATTAGTAGAACTCAATACACAAGAGACTTATGGTTAGCGATAAGATGATGGAGATGACAGAAAAGCAAACCTTATTAGTTTATAAATAACAAGAACTTTTAAAATAACTTAAGCAGAAACTATAAAAGATCTACATTATGAATGGCTAAGCCAATATTGCAATATAATAAACCAAACGAAACTCGATTTTAAAGCTCCAAAGACTGAGACGAAACTCATTATAACTAAACTCTTTTTGTTGGCGGTTAAAGACTTCTACTTCATATTAGTTGTTGCAATAAAATTTCGTAATAGTTTCATTCATTTATAACGTACATTTAATATTAATAAATTGTGTTATTTTTATACATACATATATCAAGTAAATCTTTATGTTACATAGTCCATCAGTCGAAGGCAGTTCATCATGTCCACGTGGAGCATGGTGACCCTAAACGTCAAAGGGCTTCGAATCATACAAAAGCGTAAAGAGGGCCGAGAAAGTGAAACCTTTACACTTTTCACCGACACGCGTTTTATCGTTTATATAAATAACTGTAATTAATTAGAGAAACCGTCTGTTAGTAAGTTTTATGTTATCGGTTGTTGTCAACATTTCAGACAAATAATGAACAAAGACATAAACTTTTAAGGCATTATACTCGCCAAGCTAGTCGAAAGATCTGCTGCCTTTTTCTTGAGTTTTTTAAGCTTTGTAACACCGCGAACTGAGTGACGACTGCATCAAATGGACTCCGTATTTATAACCGTTATAACAATCGTTCCAGATCATTCTAGATTTAACCAAAACACCTCTCAGATCCTCAAACCTCTGTAAAGTATGAAAAACATAACAGATGTTTTTCACCAAGTTACCGCATAAGTCTTCTGAATTTCTTTTGCTACTTAAGGATTTCGTTTCGTTCCTTTGCCATTCATAAGTATCAGACACAAAGGGAATTTTACATTTTCGTTTTACATCAGGCGTCGTCAATTATTCAGAGTAAACTCCAAGTGCCCTCATACGTTACAGCGATACATTACTGTTGCCCCTAGATAAATAACATTAATTCAAATTGGACGGACCTTTATCCCAAATGGTCTTCACATACTTCTAACAAAGCCCTATCGATGTACAAATTTTTATAAGTAAAAGATCGTTGTTCTTTTTTTTTCTTTGTGTAAGGGTGTGAAAAAGTTTTACTAAAGTACGAAAAAATATATAATTTTTAGCTTCTCACAAGATATTGATTGAAGGTCATTTGTAAAAACGAGACAACAAACATGAACCGTGTTCCGATTTGTTCCAACCCTTGTAATAAAAAACGAAGAGTGCAATGAGTTGTTGACAAGTTGTGGATTACTATCAGACTACACACGAACATTCATCTTTACTATTTTTATTACAGTAACATAAAAGTTAACCATTATTAATTATATATGCAAAGATCGAAACAGCTAGAATTAATTAAAATGTATTCAACATATGTACTCAAATAACACGTATTTCTACCGTTCTTCTTCTTTACTACGTTTCGATTTAAATCTTCTTCTTCTTAAGTGCCTCTCCATTACTGGAGGTTGGCCGTCAGTTCTGCGAATTTCTGCCTATTTTGAGCCACACGGAACAGTTGCTCTACGTTGGTGATACCAGTCCACTCTCTTATGTACCGTAGCCAGGATTTTTTTCGGCGTCCAACACGTCTTTTTCCTTCTACTTTGCCCATCATTATAAGGTGAAGCAAGTGATATATATCGTGCCGAAACACGTGGCCAAGATATTCGATTAGATTATTCGATTTAAATAGTGCAACATTACTACTGTAACTAGGTGTGATATCAACTGTCGCCACATTGTTATCATTATTTTTACTCAACGAGGCAACGATACGAGTAAAAAGTTCACCTGATTGTAAGTGATACGCTTGCCTATAACAACGTGTAGTTAAGATGGTACACACTGCACCACATTGCGCTCACCATCTTGAGATATAAGATGTTAAGTCTCGTTTCCCCAGTAATTTCACTAGCTTATTCCTTTTAAACCGGAACACATGTTTGCACTCTACTGTTTGGCGGTTGTATTGATTAGTACCTGTGGTGGTACCTAGACGGTCTCCGGCAACAGAGACCTACCAGCAGTAAACGTCGCCGCATAAAAAAGATTTAGCTGCATTAAAACAACGCGTTGATCCGAAGTGTCGGTGTGCAAGTGTTAAAAGGCCATCAAATTCTTTGAAATATCATCCCCGCTCCGAGCAGTAAACAGCGTTAAACTTAATTCCACTTTTACGGGCCCCCGAGATAAGGGGGAGTGAAAGATTGAAACTGTAAAACGGTATCTTTGTTGCGAATGTCAGGGGGCGATGTACGTTGGGGTTCGAGATCACATTTTACAGGAAAGTTACACAGTTCAGGTACACAGTAAATGTTATATGCACTAAATAATGTTGATACTATGTTTTCATAAATACATTGAAGAAATTTCTAACTTAGTCTTACAAAGTATTGATTGGTGAACACGTCTCTCAATCAGAACTAAATCTTCTAGAAATTAATATACAAGAGAGCTTTTTACCAGGTGGTAGGTCTCTGTTGCTGGAGACCGTCTGGGTGGGTACCACCGCAGCTCCTATTGCAACCGCCAAATAGTAGTGTGCGAACATTACTGTGTTCCGGTTTGAAGGGCGCTGTAGCTAGTGTAATTACTGGGGTAACGAGACTTAACACTTTATGTCTCAAGGCGACGAGCGCAATGTGGTGCAGTGTGTACCATCTTAACTAGCACCACGTTGTCATGGGCAAGCGTATCACTTACCATCAGGTGAACGTCTTGCTCGTCTCGTCGCAAAGTAGTATAAAAAAAAAGCTTTTCACTTAATGAAAGCATTTCAGATTAATTTCATGAATAGAAAAAGTTGTGTCTAGACTTCTTTGGAAAAGTACATGTCTTAATATTTGTTTCAGAGCTAATATTTCTGTAACTCACTTGTGAAAGGAAGCCCCAAGTCCCAGTCCTAGTAGTGGGAAAATTAAGATTCTGTTAACATTTCTATAAAGTTATCATACATTATCATCTAAGATGAACAAATTTTAATTATGCTTATGTCAAGTTTATAGCGGATTGAGTTAGACTAAATGAATATATAACTTGACTTGCAATGAAAGAAACTTCGTACAAATTAAGCATTGAAGGGGAACGTGAGAAAAAATAAGTAATAAGTGTATGCTTAAGCTGCTTATGCAAAACTTAAGGCGGTGTTAACGTACGTGAACGGTGACCCGAAGTAGTAAGAAAACAATTCGCAGCCGAGACGACGTCGCCACATTTGCCATTCTGAATCGATTACCGAGCATTTTGACTAACTTTTCCCCACCGTTTTACTCACATTAAAAGTAATTAAATTTTATTGTAAAGCGATAGTTTTACTAATTATCATTGGCTTTGTAGCCAGGTTACTTAGCTAACCTGCAAGATTATGATTAACAAAATCCTTAAAAGTTTGTCATCACATTTAACTCACACTAGTTCTTTCTTAACTCAGTCCCTGTCATTCTTAACTTAATTCTTAAGTTATTTATAACATACATACTCGACAATTCTACAAATGAATTGAGTTATCATTTAAGTATTAAGCTTTCGTATCACGTTCTACTCACACGATAAATCCAATTCAAATTATCCTATATTACTTTCGCCTGTTGTATATTGCGCTCAAGTAACGCAATTGAATTATTCAAATTAATTCCATGTATCCTCGTACTTAATTCCGGAGACGTACTCATTATGTATTTAATTTCCTTTTAACCTCTAATGCGAAAAGATGTTATAAGTTTAATTTATATCTCTTTCTTAACTTTCCCTCAGTAGCTTTGAAGTACTAGTTTCTATAGTTAAACTAATTATGATTCTGTTATATCATAACTCTATAGATTTTTTTAGTGAATTGTTATGTTAATGTTTTTGTATATAAAAATATAACTCGGCTGCGATTTGATGCGTTTACATTGTTCGGGTTTAGGAAGTAATGTGCAAAGTAGAATGCTTACTGTAAAATTGCTCACCGATGCCCGCCCTTGGCGCGGGGCGAACTGGCGCCGCCAGCGCTAGCAGCGCCACCGTCCACCACCATGTCATCACAACCACACCTGCCGACAAACAGAAATATTTAATTGTGTTTTAACAAAATGAATTCTTAGACTACTTATTTTTTACATCAATAGTATATAAATATTACCGTGTTCTGCTTTAAAGAGAGCTGCGCGTACTTTACTAGCATGTTTACTGGTGGTAGGTCTCTGTTGCCGGAAACCGTCTAGATTGGTACCACCGCAGCTAGTAGCTAGTATGCTAATGAAATTACTGGAGTAACAAGACTTAACACCTTATGTTCAAGGCGCAATGTGGTGCAGTGTACACCATCTCAACTAGCTCAACGTTGTTATGGGCGAGGGTATCACTTACCATCAGGTGAACGCCTAGCTCGTCTTGTCGATTCCTCGAATTAAAAATCTTATTAAGGGATTGCGTATCTCTTACTTAGGCAATTTGTATTATTATATAGAAAATGGCTGAAAACAAAATCTGGGCGTTACCGGAGAAAACTTATACAATCAGTCTTAACAACTGAGTAAAAGAAACAATACTTATTTAGCTAAAATAGAGTAGATGTTTTAGCGTCTCTTATAGTTATAATTATAATAAAAAAATATAAGCTCATCATAAAATGAAAGCCTAAGATCTCGTTCGAAGAGTGTTTTCTTTGGTTTTGGCAAATGAAAACTATATATATTTGTATATAATTTCCTTCAATGACGTTAGAACTAAATTCAATTACATCAAAGAGGTTATAATCAATTGAGAAATCATTGCGAGAGAAAAAGGAGGTTAGCAAATATTTTTATTCGGCAAATTATTTACATATACAAAATTATATACCTTTCTTTATCCTGCAAAGATTTACAGAGGACGTGATTGATAATTGAAAAAGACGAGCCTTGATGCGATATTGCTTATTCACGACTAAGTCTGAGTTGAATAATAAACACTATTCGATATCATTGCAACTCTATTAATTTACTCCAAATCGTATTGAAGATTAACGCCAACAAAAAGCTGTGTCAATTTACAAATCTTGTGTACCAAATAGTCATTACACATATTTATAATATAAAAAAGCTTCTTTTTTTAATTTAACACTAAACCCTAATATCAAAACAGATAATGAGGCCATGAATGGTCGTCTAGAATATTGACAGCTGGAACAACGAAGCTGTTATGGCGGAAGATTTGGATTATTATGATTTTGTATTAGATGATTACGAAAAACTCTACCACCAACCAAACTAAATAAAAAATTACATAGGAATATAATCAGGGATCCTTTTATAAATCAAACGATTACCAACTGCGCCAGAAATTGTATTATGAAGAGACTAAAAATTTTGATAATTTCTTCAACGCTTATGAACTACACGCGCATAATGTATTATTTATATTTATGTGATAAGCTATAGATTTTTATATATTTGGTGATAGACAGATTAAAAGAAAGCATGGAAATTAAGTATCAACGCAAATAATACAACATTCAAGAAACGAGCGAGTCGACTTTATCGTATTGGCACGGTTTAGTTCGAACCAGTTATTAAGGTTTATGTTGATGACTGCAATCGTAAATAGCTTGAGCATTTACACCTTATCACTTAACTGTCCATTATACGCATATTACGGATGATTCATGATCGCGACGCGAATGTGATCTTGATAAAATCAATGTAGATCAAAGTGCATTAAGGATCTGAATGGCCGTTTGAAATATTTACACGAACGCTAAAATGGCTCTATTATCATTAACAGGGAACGGAAAGTTAAGAGAAACGCGACGAATTATTTCTAGATTAGTAAGTACTGTAGTCACTAACCTATTCCTAATTACTATAATCAAGTTACATTCATATTACAAGATATATTTACGAAGTTTCATTTAATTGAATTATAAAGAACTATATCATCATCATCAATATGGAACAGTAGAAAGCTATTTATGTATAGCCTAGAAATTTCGAAGTGGTTACTGTAAATTTAATTTCATAAATTTGATTAACATTAGAGTAGATAGATGTTTTACATAAAATTTGTTCTTATCTGTTTTCCTAACAAACATTACTAAATCCTAGTTAACTTTTACATATATCTCAAGACAAATTCTCAAATCTGATAACCAAGCTTCAGCAAAGCAGAACTTTTAAATGAGAACTGCTTAATCAAATTACTGAGTGATAATTTTTAGAAAGATTAACAATACATTTCTCTGTTTCTATCACATGAACTAAAGCGAAGAGCGTAATGCGGTGCTCCACCAAATTGTTCAATATCAGGCGAATAATTTACATATCCCATCGCTCTGTTGTCTAATGACTTAAAGAAGAAAAGATGATAGAAGAACACCAGTGAATAGAGACTGCCCTAAGTGATTAAAATTTAAAATCATTCAGATTTATTCCCGCCGATAAGCGAAACATTTTTGCTGCCCCCGTTTCCCCTATCAGATTGCATTGTTACAGCGGCTCGCCGATAACTCCGAAACAGCTTGTGTTCTAACGTTTCACCTACATATTTTCAACACGGTTATGGTTATAAATATTTAACATTCAATTGTTGACTAAATTGTTGAGCCGGAGCTTACATTTAAAAATGTTTCACCACTTATTCTACATGAGAAACAAGTTAATCATAAATTACTCTCCACACCTGGTAAAAGAATTACTTTTCAGTTTGGCTGGTTTTCAATAATATTGTCCGGTAAATCATTTCTATATTCATCAAATTATTGGAATTCATTTAAAGCAATAAAAATATGTACAAAGTTCTCCATCATCTTATTTATTAGTCCACGCCAGTTTAAAACCAACCGCAACGTTGCATTTATCTTTGCTACTAAAGAATCGTGAACGTTTTCAATCAGCTACAACAGTATTCTTATTATCATAATACAAACGTCGTCTCTGGTAGATTGCGTTGGAAAATTGTTTTCCGTGTCAATCCCGAGAGCACTCCAGCTTCGTACCTTAACGGACGGGTTACCCGACGCCGACGGGAAATTGAACGAGTTTTAAAACTTCAACTCTCACTTCCATCTATCAACTTCGCTCCCGTATTTTGCTATATTTGAACGCTTCCTGCGTTAAACGAAGAGTTTTATGCAATAGCTGTTGATTTCCGCTCCGCCCCGGATTACACAGTTTAAAAAGTTAATACGGACATCGAATCAAATTTTAAACAAATAAATGAGTGACGAAACTAACTACATTTTTTTAGAAACTCAAGAGAAGAGATTAAAGATCTCATTCGTTTTCCTTTGAATGTTTAGTCTACTGTATTTCATTTATAATTATACTAAAAAAATTGTAGAAATATTACGTTTTTATTTATAAAAAAAGGTTAAAGCTTTACCGCGTTCCTACCTGATGATAAATAGTGATGTGATCTATGAACAGCTTATACACTTTATTTTTGAAGAAAACTGAGAAGATAAATTCGTTCACATGAAGTTAATAGTATATCTCATATTTCTAACCTAAAAAGAGTCTTCAATAAATCTAACAACATTAAAGTCGTTCCAAAAAAAAATCGCTTTAGATAAGTAATCTAAAACTAAAGCTATATTTTAAATAGTGTTATAAGTTTAAGTGGTTAAAACAATATTAAAATAAATTAACGCCGATCTTCCAACAGTTTCGAGGCGTTGGTTTTATTTAAATGAACGTGGTCATCCTGTCTTAAAGGTTACCCTAAATTTAAAGGGAACCATTACACGGTGTCGACCCTTATCAAAACTCTCAGACCTTGCGAAGGTGCACGCTAAAATATTAATACAAAGCCAGCGTTAATAATTAAGACCGAATGTTTGATGTATATTAATACAAGCAACTCGATTATCCGGATTAATGGAGAAAGATGGCCGTGATAATCGAAAAACAAGTTTAACAAGAAATTAAATTATATAATACAACACAGTATACAATTTTAATAAACATGTTTCTGTTATAGACGAGTCATATTAAAAAGGTTTAGAAGAACTTTTTACTAGTTAGGTACTTTGTTTTGAATTTTAATAAAACATAAATCAGTAAAATCTTACTTCTGAATTGAGAATGAGAAGTCGCCTAATAGGTTGAAAAGTAACTGAAATTCGAAATGTTGGGTATCAGAATAGTTAAATATATCTTTTCAAGAACGAAACGATGTACAGTTTTATATTTTTTTAAGTGATACTATTTACGCAATCATTATTAATTCACACTGCTGGTATGTTTCCGTTTAGATGATGTGGAAATATTTATGAGCATTGTGAATAAGTTTCTTCTAGACTAGATCCAAGCTTACCATGAGTTTGGAATGAAGTCAATAGCTAGTCTATACAATGAAAAAAATCAATTAGCAAAAATTTTTTTAATTGGTAAACATAAAGGTTTTGAAAGCTGTATGTTGTTTAGGTTATTATTCTACTCATCAGTCATTTAGCAGGTGAGAAGGACAGATGTGTGAAGTAATCAGAAGCTGACTGCTCCATAATCGTATCGTTCATTAACTACTCGTGTAATAATAAATTTATTACTTCACGGTCATATAAATGTCGGTTAAAAAGTCTGTGATGAATCAGTTTGTAAGCTGCTATACGTATCGAAGAGGCGCGCGTTTGATTTCCATCAAGCTTGGCTTGGTGAAGTTTAAGTCAAGTTCCAAAAACTACAAGTTTTCGACAATAAGTAACATCCACCAGCTCGCACTTGGTGGATAAATGATCTTAACTCTTTCATTGTAAGAGAAGGCCCTAGTGTAGTAGTAATGTTTAAGAAAAACACAAACTTATTTAACCTTAGTTTAAAAAACAGCAGCGAGCGTTGACAATATATTATTCAAAGCAATTGATTTAAATTTACGACGACATAACTGTAAGTAGTATACCAACAGCAATATAATTGGATTAATAGTAATTATTCAAAGCGAGAACTTGTTTGAGCGGGATTTCCAATTCACTATACAAAACCAGACCAGTTATTCAGCGAAGCAACTAACAAGATAATAACGAGTGATAACAAAATAAGTAGAAAGTGATGAAAATTCGCACATTCACATGCCCCGCGCTTCGGGCGCGCTAAACCGATTAACACCACGAACAAAACCACAAACAACCAGTCTTATTACAATCGTTTGACGGACGGGAAATATATCTGCGTGTCGGGCCACGAGTGGTCACGATACAGCTTTGCATGAGTTAATTGCCCATCATGGACCCCATTATTATCTCACGTCAACATCTATCAAGTGAAAACTTTCGTTTACTTCAAATAAGCTGAAAACGGAAACGCACACCTGAGTTATCAAAGGACAAGTGTTTATGCATTATCTAATTTTTTTAGGTTATTCTATAATCACGATAACTTTCATTTAATTGTTTATTTTATTCGTTCGTGTTCTCCAAAAAAGATAACACAATACTTAAATACTATTTAACATCAAATAAAACATCTTAAGACTAAAGAGACACAACATGCATTACTTATAAAAAAAAAATAGTGAAACGAAAATTTTAACTGATTATATAATATATAACTTCTTAAACGATCAAAAAGTATATATATTCTTTTAATTTCATCACACTTTGTTAAAGTAATTACTTGGGCGATGAGTCTTAACATATTTCAAGTGGCTCTTCTTTGCTCTTCATACTCCTCTCACCGCTTTAAAAGAAAACAACAAACCCAACAGGATATTCGGTATAAACTCAAAGAAAACTACAGATTATAATAGTAACGCTTAAGTTTTTTTATACTGTTGCTAATAGATCTATTAATCGATAGATCATTGAAGAAGAAATAAATCTTTTAACGTCATATGGAAACGGAAGTTTTTATTATCGCAAATCTTTGGAAAAACGGTGCCGAAGATTGTCGCCTTGAGCGATAAGAGATCGAAAGTAAAACTTTTAACCAGATTTAATTCGCTCGTAAAAAACTGCTATTACATATTGGAAAGTTAATTGCGGCATGCGGTCCACTTGGTCTTTATAAGGGTCGATACTTCTGCTCGATTCAATAAGGTATACGTTACAATGTTGTATTGGGTAGATGGCGATATATTTTTATTGACCATATTACTTTAAAAAGGCAAAGCCTTACATTGTAAGTGTATATCTTATTTATGTTAAAGATAATCTAAATCGCTTTTAAACCTGATCAAACTGAACCTTCTTTACAGTTTTATGAGTTTACCTTTTTTAGCACAACACTAATATCTTTTTAATGAAAATTACTCATGTTATGTTTGAATGCTTCATTTATCGTCTAATATAAGTTGCTTTAAAACAATTCTACCGTTTTGGAGATTAACTGTAACAAACAGAAAAACTGAAAGTTTGAAAATCGGTTTTATAGCATTAGTATATTCAAACGAGTATACAAAAAATTCTGGGTTATATGTGCAGGGCACTTATGTATTTTAACGTGACAACGTCTATTAATTATATCACAAAAAATTTTGATAATAAATTTTATTATTCTTGTTTGACATGTTTATCGGGTTACAAATCAAGTTATACTAACTCTCAATTATATTTGTTAGGGATTTTATTTCTAATTATTATTGAGCAATAGAATACATCTTTTACTTTCAACCAATTCGGGCAAACGCATACCGACTTAGCGGTCGGCGTAAGCCACGCCCACTTATGTGCGGGACATTTCTCAGCACGCGCGTCCTATCTTATACCAATTTAATAGACGTTGTCACGTCAAAAATCAAATAAATTTTATATCTATAACAAAATTAAAGAGCATAAACGTTTTATGTAGAATTATTAGTATTATATACAAATCACTGATTTCTATATTTCTTTTCAAATAAGTTCGTAAAAATGCAGATTATAAAAAAGTTACCTAAGATAACGAAATAGCAGTTCGGAAATTTCCTACTTATTCTTATTTTCACAAAATTTGCATGAATTATACATTTATTTTACACTAATGTAGGACATGTAAATCGCGCAAACCTCGTACGTATAGTAACGATACTGACACTAATATATTAATATATTTCTTTTGCGATATTATGAAACAATCTTTTAGTACCTACATTAATATAATAGAAGTAAAGTTAATAATTCATTTGCAATTAACAATATATGTAAGCATCAACAAATAGTTAGCAATTTAACAATTTTAGGAAATTCAGTAAATGTTTTGATCGTACTATATATACTATATAGTAATATTTAACACTTTATTATCTCTAATTGTCTCGGTTTCTTTTCTTTCTCATCTAATCTGGTTCTTTTTGTATATCGTCTATCTTTTCTGTTCTAGCCTTTTCCTATTTTTTCTATATATTCTGATCTAACCTACACATATGACCTGTTAATTTCTGTTACAATATAGGCATTAACTGAATTACATACATTGGAGAGTTTTATAATTTTGTTATTGGTTCTCAACTTTTGTTATTTTACATAGATAAATGTTTAACTACGATTCCACCTGATGGTAAGCGGCAATGTAATATTGGTGGTAAAGCGCACTAATCTAGAAGATTCACTCTTCTCTTGAAGACCCCCGCATCATACTTTGACGGACTTTTTTTTGGAGGCGATATTAAATGTAGATGTTACACGAAACACTCATACAATTTATTATAATCATCAAACTGAAAGTTTAGATAACTAATCCAGACTTGTTATTCGATGAGAAGACTTATATAATAAATGAATAGTGGTGGTAAAAGAAAGGTTGAAGACTAGATTCTAGCATCAACCACACGTGTAGCATGTCACGGGCGTAACTGAGCTGTCGTCGCAGCATTGTTACCCCGATGACTTTCTGCAAATTCGTCATAATATTTTGACGGGTACATAGAGCACGCCACTTTCACATCTCGGATGATTGACGGCAATGTTTCGATGTGGTTTACTTTCCCCCATGTTGACAAACCTACAGTTGTATGTATTGTCTCACAATGCGTAATACGCGAGTCGGCATCAACGTACAAGGTGACCCAAGAGAAGTCATCCGATGTTGTTTGGCTCTAATATTTTTTTCTAAATGAAAAATTTGATTATGTCTTTTTATTATGTTTATTTGAATATTTAGAATTTTATTGGTCAAGTCGAGAAGATGATATCGGCCAAATGGCCGCTGCCACAACTTGTTGATTAAATTTGGACTTCCAATATGATTTTCTTTGGCCTACCTTGTATTACGAGCCAGCTGTATATTAATACCTGTAATTATTCGTGTAATTATAATTCCTGTAATTATAATAGACAATCAAATATAAGTAACGAATTAATTAAGATTATACTAGTGGTAAGTATCTAGTGTTGGAGATCGTATAGGTAATACCGCAGCTTGTGTTACCGCCTCTTAACAATAGTGTTCAAACATTACTGTGTTCCAGTTTGAACGGTGATGCAGCTAGTGAAATTACTGCGGTAACTAGACTTAACATCTCATGTCTCGAAGATTCGACGACAATGTGGCACAGAGTTTATTATCCTGACCAAACAAAAATTAGACAAAAATTATAGGGTAAAGTTTTCGTCTACTATATATGTTCGATAAAAAGTTTTTCCTTGTCGCAGTGAGTAGTTTATTTTGAAGTATGGAGGAGCCTGGTTCGATTCCGATGACACATGAGTAGATTGAGATTTACAATTTTTGTAGGATTTATCATACATGGCATTGCTTTAATCCAATATTTTTTTTTTGTTTTTTTTTTTATACTACTATGCGACGAAACGAGCATGACGTTCACCTGATGCTAAGTGATACGCTTGCCCATGACAACGTGGTGCTAGTTAAGATGGTACACACTGCACCACATTGCGCTCGTCGCCTTGAGACATAAGGTGTTAAGTCTCGTTACCCCAGTAATTACACCAGCTACAGCGCCCTTCAAATCGGAACACAGTAATGTTTGCACACTACTATTTGGCGGTTGAAATAGGAGCTGCGGTGGTACCCACCCAGACGGTCTCCGGCAACAGAGACCTACCACCTGGAATATATACACATGTGGCTCAAAGAGTTCCAGGCGAACCTTTCCAGTTTCATTGTCACTTGAAATATCGCGACATTTATTTAAAGTAATACCACAGTGTAAATAAAATACATTTTTATAATAGTATTATTTTGAAATTACTTACAAAACGAGAATCGGTCGCTTAACGCGAAGTGCCCATTTAAAACGTTTGTAGAAAAACTGAATCGATACAAAAATGGGTCAATAGTCCGATACCCGATAAGGTGCATTTCCAATAAACGCGTAATGTATAATACATAGTAGTAAGCCATTTAAGTATAAACAAGTTTAATCTCTACTACGGAAGTGGAGAACGCTCCGTGGAATTGTAATTGTGATCAATAGTATTTATGACGGAGAGATCACTTGTTTAAACAAACAAGAAAGACGATACATGCGTAGTCTTATTATCCGGGTCTATATTACCTTATAAGATTAGAATGTGCCGGAATGGCCAAGGGGCTACATTTCATGTTTTAGACATAAAGTCCATGAGTTCGATTCTCAGTGAATTTTTTCATTTTTACTTTTCCCTTTTCCACAGTGTTATGACATTTCATATCTCCTTAACCGGGTTTTTAACCGAACTTTTTATTTCGGATCTCTCGTCTCTATAACCTGAACTTCAATATCCTGAAAGAGTATCCATGTAGCTCTTCCAGTTTAAAAGTTACAAGCGTTACGGAGTATTTAAGTTGGCGCATCAGTATCTTTTGCGCTGATGCAATCAGTTAAAAGACTTGATCATAGTCTAACAGATTTTTTTAAATCCACTAACCGGATGTTCTGATGATGAGTGTATACTCATAATAAAGTGACCTGTTAGGGTACACACTACACTAAATTATGGTTGTTATCTTAGTAATATCACTATCAAAAGCACATTTCAAACGTGAACGTATTGTGTAAAATTAATGTGTATATTAACATTTACTGGCAAAATTAGGCTGATGTTGTAATTAGATGGTCACCAACAACATACACCTACCACCATGATAATACGTGTTGACACAGGCTTAAAAAAACATTTTCAAATACAAAAAAATAGAAAACCTGTCTATCTAGAGCGTTGCCAAAATTAGCAGGTATGCGTGGGCGTTTCTACTATTAGAAATAGTTTCTAGATATTCTTTAGCACCTAATTTGCATGCATTATAATAAAATTAAAGTGATACAGATAATCGATTTGTTTAATAATCAAATATTTATCGAATCAATAAAGTAGATTCATTCATGATATTATAATAAAGATATTTTTAACACCGAACCAGTTCATCTGTGAGCTCCGTTTAAGTGTTTCTTTATTAAAATATACAAAATTTCTTTTTCAATTCCGGCATTTTATTGCTATTTATAATCTTGTAAAAAATACCTTTGCGACTATTTGTTTCGCCAAACAATATTAGGTAGAAAATATATATAATTTAATTCTGTTTACAACTGGAACGCAGTAATGCTGTTGCGATACATTTATAAAGATGACATTCATCTCCAGATAGTTAAAAAAAATCATACTACCAAGTAGTGTCAGAGGAATCGAACCTGGGACATCTATAAATATATCCTGTAAATAAATCCAACTTTTATTTCTATCTTATAAAGAATCCGAACAACTCAGTAAGTTGCAAACTAATAAAAGCTCCCGAAGCACTTACAAAGCTTCTGCCTTATTTAGTCTGAAATCTTCTCTATTGAAGCTTTGCAGAATGAAATTACTGCCGGGCAGATTGATGTCTGCTTGAATGGAAGTGATTATAGGTGTTCCGAGTACCGTAACTAATGATGTGGATAAGTGACTATTTAACCTTTTTCTTCACTGTAATTGTAATTCGATGAACGTCGAGCTACGTAAATATATAATGCATCTAATAGAAGATACCTAGAACTTCGCAGAACATTATTAAGAAACAGCATTACACTGTTTCCTTTTAACTATATCGGAACTTTAATATCCAGATGATTTATAATATATTTTATTGAGGTAACGTCGCAAGTTCGAAACCTTCGTTCGTATGAAAACTTAATAAATCTGTTTTGTTTTCTTTTCCTTTCATTAAAAACACTTATAAGATTACATATTGATAAATGTCATAAAGTCTTAAAAGCCATAAACAGATATATCTTTTTTTGTAATAGTAACTTTGCCTAAATTTAATGTTTTTAATTACGCCGATTTCTGTGAGTGAGAGAAAACTTATGTTGAAGTCCAAAACGCACATAAGGAAGTAGCACTATCAAGTAAATAAGCAGTAATGTATTAACATTACTGCATTTCGGTTTAGACGGTGTTGTAGTAATTACTGTGCCAATAAAGGTTACTGTATCAATATTTAAGGCAAATTTCGTTGAAATTGAATAAAACTCGCCGCAGAAAAATCTAAATCATATTAGTAAAAGTATGTTTAAAACGAAAGTTGGTGTTATGAAAAAAAATATATTCATAACCGCACCGCCAGATTCAATTATAAAAGTGAAAACAAATAACATTACACTTAATTCAACTCTCAACAAAGGGGATAATTAAATGTGAGCGCATCATGATTATAAATGCAAGTTTTTTTTTTATGTAATCACTTTCTATAGAAAGTTGAAATTAAACGGAACAACCATCGAGAGGTTTTACAGCCTTTGAAACTTTTAAAAGGACCACACAAAAAGCGTCCAAAGCAAAAGTGTTTTTATTTCAACTTACAATTAATTAACTCCTTTATTCATTGTCATAAAGTTGGAAAGTGTTTCTAAATTAAGTAATTATCTAAACAAGTCACCTATAAATCAATACGTTCATTTACCATCACATTGTTTAATACATTGTTAAGTGTAAAAATCGATTTAAATAAATATTATTTGGTTGAAATCTTTTATTATTTCAAATCGAATTTCAACAATATTTACATTAGTTTATCCTGACAGCGTTTAAATTAAATATTCATACAAGAATTACATGAATATTTAATTTAAATACATCGTAAAAAAATTAAAATAAGAATATGTTATACGCCAACTGACACTTGGCCAACATGGTGGATAAATAACTTTACTACCACCTAGAGAGGTATTAAGAATTTCTCTTTATATCTTTACATATAAAAGTTACTAAAATGTTTGAATGTGATTTAGAAATACCTAACCTACATTATTAAGCTGGAATAATACAAGATTTATCGTACATTCCGATCTCGTCTCCATTGTCAACATTTCCTTAACACTATTAGGTCATTCTTCGACCCAAGAGTTTATTTATGAGGTATTTTACAATAGGTTCAGTTTATCGTCTAGACATCTTTTGCACTAAATACTATATTCGGAGAAACATAATTAGATCCTGCTAATGTTATCTAGTTCAAATAAATGAGGAACTATCAAAATATATAGAATTCTAGTTTCGCTCGTCTCCGGTCTTGGTATGAAGTTTAAAATTGTGTTACATTACTATAGATATCAAAAATTTATTTATATTTTTATAACTGAACGATCTCTTTAAATTCTTCTTAAAGTGACTTCTTCTAGATGATTTATAATATATATAAAACTATATTCTAATATAAATTGGATTAGCAGCGATTGGTCTAATCGTAACTATCAACAGATGAGAAAAAAGATTTAAAGTCAACTTCTAAACTATTTTCATAACTTTGTTATAGAAAGAAAATGGAAAAGCATGGTATTGTTAAAAAAACAAAAATATACAAAAAATCTTTAAATGTATGATCTAGATTTTCACATTGACAATAATATCACCAGGTGGTAGGTCTCTGTTGCCGGAGACCGTCTGGGTGGGTACCACCGCAGCTCCTATTTCAACCGCCAAATAGTAGTGTGCAAACATTACTGTGTTCCGGTTTGAAGGGCGCTGTAGCTAGTGTAATTACTGGGGTAACGAGACTTAACACCTTATTTCTCAGGCGACGAGCGCAATGTGGTGCAGTGTGTACCATCTTAACTATCACCACGTTGTCATGGGCAAGCGTATCACTTACCATCAGGTGAATGTCTTGCACGTCTCGTCGCAAAATTGTATAAAAAAAAAAAAATAACGTGTTAAAAACAAGTAAACAAGATGGCGCTGCTCAAGACGTAATACTAGTTAGTATATGTTCATAGAAATATTAGTTTGTAAAAACACCATCATGTCTCAGAACTGGTACGAGCTGACAAATAGAGAACGACTCCCTAGTTCTTTAGTTATACCCGATTTGCATTTAGAGTGGAATATAAGAGTAAATGGCCGTTGAATTAATTCATTTTCACAGAGCACCGCCTTCGAATAACGCGGGTAAGCCTTACTCTAATAAATAGTGACGTGCCGTAGATATGAATTAGATTTTACTATTACTACAATCATATTGTTACAGATCAGTTGATCATCATGTTTCTTTCATTGATTTTTAAACTAAGAAAAATGATTGCTTTTGTTATTAATAATTATTTTCAGATAAGACAGTTCTAGTTTGAACGACGATGTTGCTGCTGAAGTTATTAAGGTAAAGTTGCTTAAACTTATTTTGATTCAAGGCATCTACTTTGCAACCAGTATAATTTATACTTTTGAAATATAACTATTAAGAACTTTACTCCAATATTTATAACGGAAAAGCGTTTAACTAATTCTCTGTCCAGAACATCACTAGTGTCACAGGTAAAATTTACGAGGATAATAACCTTTGTGGAAATATTAAGTTTAATATGAATCGACGAACGGCGGAAAACAGTATTAAGTGATTGCTTACGTGTAGGACCATTTTTTTTTTTTTTTTTTTTTTTTTTTTTTTTTTCTCTACTTTTCCCTGATATTATTATTCAGGGGTTTTTTATCCTATTTACGTAATTTGCTAGTAATAATATTTTATATATCATTACGAAAATCGTATTTACTTATCCTTATTCCTATTGTTAACTATTGTACATTATTTATACAGAATTTGAAAATTTATCTCTAACTAACTTATTTTTTACTAACTCGCATAAACCTACTTTATCTATTTTGAGCCCTTTCTCTTGCTCGAATTCATGCCGCGAGTTCATATGGATAGGACACTCCGTTAGCAAATGAGGAACCGTTTCCTCCGTGGCGTTATCACATATGCACCATGGATTGTCCCGACACTTGAAACGGTTCAAGTATTGGGAGAATCCGCCGTGGCCAGTAAATATCTGTGTTAAGTGACCAGTTGGCCGGATCTTTCTTATCAAGTTATACGCCTCAGTTGCGTCTGGGAAAAACAGTTTCGTGATGGACGCCGTTGTACCCTCGATATATCGGGTGCTCCATCTCGCAACTGAGGCCTTTCGAAGTAGACACTTAACATACGACACTGGGCACTGGTCATAGTCTGGCTTCCTTCTGCTGTTAAGGGCAGCCAGCTTGGCCAGTTCATCCGCACGCTCGTTGCCAGGTATGCCGGCGTGGGCTTTGACCCAGAATAAGGATACATTCTTGCTCTGGTCAGAGGCCCTACGTAAATTTTCTCTAGCCAACACCGCAAGAGGATGGAGCGAGCCATAATTTGTAACAGTATCTAGCGCGGCTCTCGAGTCACTGTACAAACCGTAGCTCTCTTCCGTCCTTCTCAAGACTAATTTGGTTGCCTCACATATGGCCAAGAGTTCCGCCTGATAGACTGTGCAGTACGCGGACAGATATAGCTTCCGGTTTTGGACCTCCCCTTCGCCTTTCCATATGGAAAGTGAGGCTCCAACCTTACCCTCAAGCTTACTGCCGTCGGTGTATATCTTAACCGCCTGCACATTGTGTTCGTCCACGGAGTTTTGGTCTACCAGACTTGTAAACTTGAGGTCCATATGTGAAGCAGGGTGAGGAGTATCTGCAAATACCGTCATTCGCTCCACCTCCTTATCGCCTAGCAGTGCCTGGGACAATCCTCTCCGAGCCTCATACAGGTCGAACTGCTCCTGAATTTTAAGATCTAGTGGTAGTATTCCTGACAACAACAAGGCCGAGTGGAGAGAGACCGTGCGGTACGCTCTGCAGAGTTTTAGTGCAAAGCCTCTCTGCACGGTGTTGAGCTGCTTCTGAATACCCAGCTTTTTGACTGCTGGTGCCCATGCCGCAGCCGCGTATAACACTATCGGCTCGACCGCAGCTACGTATATAGACCGCACGATTTCAGGATCAAGACCCCAAGTGACCTTGGCTACCCGAGCGATTTGCCTATACAAGCCTAATGCCTTCTTACACTGATTCGCCACGTGACTATTAAATGTTAGGCGATCGTCAATGGTAAGCCCCAGAATCCTTACTTCCCTGGACATAGTAATGTAAGTCCCTCCCATATGCAGCCGTGGGGTGTCGTATTTGAGTTTTTTAGTCAGCACCATTGCACAGGTCTTGTGCGGTGCGAACCGCAACTTATTTTGAACACCCCATTGCCTAACATATTCGAGAGAGGCATTGGCGCGTCCTTCTATCTCGTGTGCCGTATCCCCGTCAAAAACAAGGGTGACGTCGTCCGCAAACGCTTGACAATAGTCACCTCTTGCAGTGAGTCCTACAAGTAACGGGTTCAGAAGAAGGTTCCATAGAAGAGGACCGCTAATTGACCCCTGCACGCAACCTTTCGAGGTATTGCGCATGCATTCCTCCCCGGCAAATCTTACTGTAACCCTTCTGCAGCTCAGGTAGCTATCTAGTAGCCTTCTTATGTTTACGGGACACTTTTCCTCAGCCAATTTGACTTTGATTGCCGGCCACCAGGCGCTGTCGAAGGCCCCCTCTATATCCAGAGACACTAGGGTAACTATCTTTTTGAGCTTCAACTTACCCCTGATATGGTGTACCAGTTTATAGAGGGCGTCTTCGGTGCTCTTCTGGGGCATAAATCCAAACTGGTGAGTACTAATCCTCGGTATTATGTGCCATTTTATTCTCGCTACCGTCATCTTCTCCAGGATCTTCCCCAACACTGGCAGTAGACCTATTGGTCTGTACGCTTTGGGGTTCGTGTAATCATCCTTGCCTGGCTTCCTAAGCACCACTATTGTGGCTTGCTTCCAGATTTTCGGAAAGTGTGCAATCTGCAAACACTTGTTGTAAAAGGCAAGTAGAGAATCCAGATCCTGGAGCATTACCCTGCTACAGATATCTGCCGTAAAACCATCCGCTCCCGGAGCCTTTTTGGGATTGAAACTTTCCGCTGCGGTTTTCAACTCCAATGAGGTGAACGGTGGATCATGAATTTCACTAGGGACCAGCTCGTTTACTGTCTCTGCCGCTTTTCTAACTCGACTATGATCTGTGTTGTCTGTTTCAGCTAGGTCCTCGGGGTAAAATGTCTCGGCTAGTAAGATTGCCGATTCTTTAGGGTTCAGGTGTTTTCCATCATTGGTTTTCAGGGTCATATCTTCTTCTCTCCTGGTGGTCCGGTTGATAACCCTGTATATTCCTTCCCACAAGCCTTCTCTGTCCTGTCTTTCACAAAACTCTTTCCAACTTGCTATACGGGCTTTTTTGGCATGGCCTTCATAACCTGCTTTCTTCTCCAGGTATTCTTCGACGCCCATAGCTCGTCTATGTGGGGCAGCATTTCGGATCCTTCTCCTAAAAGTAACCATTTTCTTTTTCTTTTGTTCGAGCTCTCTGTTCCACCATGGGACTTTTACGGTCTCAGATCTTCTCTTTGTAGGCATACTTGCTATGCATGCTTGGGTTATAGCCTCCGTATAATCTCACGCAATTTTTTCTAACTGCTCCTTGTGGTTAACTTCATTTATTGTCGCTGCGCAGATGTTGTATGCGGCTTTGTTGTTGGTCAACTCCTTAGCGAAGAGCGCCCAGTCAGCTTTTTTGGTGTTGTAAAGCCGAGTTGTTCTCTCTATTCTAAAACCCTTACTCCTTATTAAGTTAAGCTGGAAGAGAATGGTGTTGTGATCTGAGCTCGTAACCGATCGGTCTACGGTCCAGTCGGCTATTAATCACACCAGGTCGTCAATACACGCCGTTATGTCTATGTGGCTTGTGATCACCCTATTACCCCTCACAGTGTCGTACGTGGGTGTATCGCCTGTGTTTAATACCTGAAGCCCAGACTCTTCCAAGGCTCCGGACATCTCAACACCCCTGGTGTCTTCTATAGTGCTTCCCCACCAAGTACTCTTGGCATTACAATCGCCTCCTATCAGTAGTCTCGTACTTCCCATTTTACCGCAGATGTCCTTTAGCCGGTCCAGGTACGGTCCTATGGGTTTGTCCGGCTCAAAGTAAAATGACACTACAGCGATTTCCCAAGCACTGGTTCGGATTTTTATAACAACGATGTTATTATCAGAGAGATTGGGGCACTTTAGGACGTCAATGTCATCATTAAATACAACAATTGCTGCCTTCACTGTCCCGTCTGCTATACCAGTGCTCTGGAAGATTCTCGCGCCTCGGTAATTCTTCATTCTCCTTATTCCACCCACATAGGGTTCCTGGACCAGTGCTAGGACGATGTTTCTGTTGGCTGACTCTATCATTAGCTCTTCCGTTGCTAACTGCTTTCTTTGCAGGTTAGCCTGGGCGATAACATATCCTCCAGTGGGTATCCGTGGGCCGTTATCAACCGTATCAACAATACGCTATCTTGGCTCTGGCTAATGCCTCCCACTTTCTGCGCACTGCACACTCAGCGCTAAATGCGTTATGATCCATTTGTCCGAGTTTCGCCGCACTACAGTTGCAGCATTTGGGAACCTCTCCTGCCATCCAGCCTCCACAATCTTTCTTTAGATGAGGGCCACCGCAGTGACTGCATTTCGATTCAGTCTCCTTGCAGAATTTGCGTGCATGTCCATATCCCAAGCAAGTTGAGCACTGGATAAGCGGTGTTTGGTCCTCTACCCTAATACGCTGCATGTCGATGTATACATGCCCCTTTTTCATAAGATTGCGGTACACTTGTGATGACACTCTAAGGACCACATGTGCGCAGTGATGGTTTCGTGCTTTCCTCCTGTACCGTACTTCTATTTTGGCCTTGTCCTGATCTAGACCTCGGTAAACATCTCCATTTTGGTTCCTAAAGGCCGTAAGAATGTCTTCGTCGGTGTTGTACGATAAGACGTCTTTAAGAACTACCATGGGATCTTGGTTTTTAATGTCCTCGACGTTAAGATGATCTGCTGCACCTTTCAGTCTCTCCTTGATTTTTTGTCGAGCTTCTTCAGTTTTGCACCCGACTACTATTTTTCTGTTCTTGATTTTGCGTACTCGGTCAACAGTGACCCAGCCGTCTTTGGCATTCACTGCCTCGCGAACTCTCGCCAGCACCTGTTCACCCGTATCCTGATCGTTCTTTGATAAAATGACGACCGAGTGCATTACTTCTTTTTCAAGACTTTGTCTGTGGTTCAGGCTAGCTGCCTCCGCGTACGATGCTGGTGAAGGTGTCGATCTATGCTGTTCCATCACCCGCTTTAGCCTTTCCATTTCGATATAAGTGTTCTCTATCTTTTCCCCCTGTACTTTCAGAATCTCTAGTATTTCTTTTGTACCCTGTCCCCTTCTTTCCTCCTTGCTTTGTTCTTCGTCTTCTCCTATATCATCTGTATTAACCCCTTTGCTTTCTTTTTCTGGTACTATAACTTTCGTGGCTACCGTTCTTTTCCGCATCAGCTCGTCCGCTCCCTCCTTTATCAGACGGAACAAATTGTCAACCGCTAATATGGCAGCGTTTTTTAGTCCCGTCCTCATGTTGCGAGACTTATTAATATTGTTCCTTGCGTACTCATGCCATTCCTTCGCCTATCCTACCACTTGGTGCTCTCTTTCTTGGCTCGGGCAGGTGCGCATCCTCAGCTATTTCCGCTGAAGGTATCTGCGTCGTTTCTTGAGGGTCCAGGATGGTTCCGTTCTGCTGTTTCGATATGTGTGAAGGCTCCGCTATACCTGTTTGCGTCACATGCTCTGGCGAGTTCAATCGTGAATCATCTTTACCAGTTTCTGTTTCTCCAATAATGCGTTGAACAATAGCGCTCGTTGAAGAGGTCTCGGGTGTTAATACTAAATCTGTAGTTTTTTTGGAACTGACATCGCAGTTTGCCTTCTTCGATGGAGTACGCATAGTAGCCATTTGGGAGAAACAATGTTAAAATCACTAAATCCTGTTTAAGAAAAGTAATTAAATGCTTATTTTAATTAGTAGGGTCAAAGCTGCACCTGTTAATGACAGGATCTATTCCTCCTGCAGTCAGGAAATTTATAATGTATATAATATGTATAATATATGTCTGAAATCAATGTGTAACTATAACTTTGACATAAATTTAAAATGCGTAAGCTTCCTGAAATAATTGATAAACCTGGAAATTATTTATTTTATCTATTGTCAAAACCAATGAAAAGAGATTTTGAATGTATACAAACGTTTTAAGATTTTTGAGAACAAATGAGGAAAAAGAATTTTGGATTTTTGATTATCAGTTATTTCAGAACTTATCAGACGGATAAAATCGCAATTTTTATTGAATAATTTTTATAAATAAAAATAAAAATAAAACGAAACCGAAAGAAAAAAAAAAAAAAAAATATATGTTACGAAATCCTGCCCGCGATTGTTCCTTTCCGGTTTACGGCCCCAGTTATTCATCCAAACAACAGTCGCACTTAAAATAACACTAAACAATAAGCTTAACACAATGATAATCTAAATTTAATATTATTAAATGAAAAGTGAACTAATTTATTGACACCAATTATGTGGCGGTGTTTATTGTGTAAGAGACACCTGCAGGCAAGTTAGGCGTCTAACAATTAAGTGTGATTCCGAGAATCTAGGGTAATAAAACACCTGCAGAAGTCTTTTCACAAAACCACTTTTGTCACTTATAGCGAACTTTATGACCACGGAGTACCGAGAGAGCGTGCGTTCAGGACGGCGGTTCGATAAGGACTGACGTGTAGGACCATTTACCTTCAAGAGGTATATGACACACTATCAACCCTCATTAAGTAACTGTTGACTATTTTTAGGTAAAAGTAGGTAACAATTTAACTGGAAAGCAATAAGTTTTATTTTGAAAGGAAACCGGATACTCAGTTTTTGTTATATACAAAGAAGTGACATTTTAGGTTAATTTCACAACATATTAAGTGTTAATGAGGCCGATAGTAAAGCGCTGCTGTTAAAGATATTGTTGTGGATAGACCCAAATACCTTTATTTTTAGAAACATAACCAGGAAGAGAAAAGAAACTAACAGTCTAGAAGCTATAAAAGATGGCAACAACATACAGTCATTGTAAGTAATTTCAAAAATACATTTGCATAATACATTCATGTGAAAAGTAAAATTTGTTGGAAAGTTAACATTCAATATTAGAAACTCTCGTATCTTTTATAACCTAGAAATCTTTTTGTCGAAACTGTTTTAAGTTTATAAACTCAAAAAGTTATTTTTTATCGGAAACCGATACACGTTTTCATTCTCTTGAAGTTCGACTTCGTGGCAATGTTTGAGGTGTGCCTGAATTTTTACGGCATCGCCTTGGCCGAAGCTTTCGGCAGCCTTTATCGATTGTTGGGACGTCGTAATAACGAAATCGAACCTTCCGAGAACCTTTCGCCTTGGTTTATTATACTTACGCGCCGAATTTCACGTAATACGCTACTTTCTGCTGCTAAAGCGTTTTCGCATAAACGTGACTTAAATCCGCTACCATAAGCTCACGGAATAATTTAAATTATTTTCTACTACAGTAAAAATCACTAACAAAAGGGACTAACTAGAAACCGTTACATAAAACCTTATAAGAGAGTATTCAAAGATGTATCTAATGATGTTAATAATGTAAGCAAACATGTTACAAAAACATGTTTTGTCAAATAATAATAAGTTAGTAGAACTAATCCCATTTAATGATTTCTAATTCTTCTTAGTCGTATTTCCTCATGACTGAGGGTCGAGGTCATCATGTGTAATGAAACACGACGAGTTACTTGGCAGTTATAATGGAGTGGTGTTGCCATTGCCTTCTCCATTACACATACTAGTGCGAGCACGGATGATCACGATATAGATATGCAGGTTTCCTCACGATGTTTTCCTTCACCGCCAAAGCACGTGATGTTAGTTGGTGTGATAATGCACATAAATTGAAAAATTCATTGGTGCAGGCCGGATTCGAACCCGGTACCTTCGCATTGGAAGGCAGGCGTTCAAACCACTAGGCTATCACGGCTCTTATGTTATGATTTCTAATATATACACGAATATTATACATCCAATGAAAACTATTTCGTCTTTAACTAGTCAGTAGCTCGTCATTAAAGGAATAAGCATTTGTATTATAAAATATTGGTATTTAAAAGAAGATAATATTGTTATTATATCATATATAAAGAACATGTTATATTAGTATAACATATATAAGTAAATATGTTCCAAGTTCGAGAAACCGTGGCAGTGGTTACTTAAGATGTGCAGCGGCGGTTCCGAGGGAAAAATTTACGACACGACTCGTTTACATACAAACTATAAAATTTCGATGTCGCTTACAAATCAGTTGCGGTTTACGATCGCTGCCTTCTCTCCACACACCATTCAATATATTAATTATTACAATACATCATCATGATTAATGTCGACGTTTATTTCCATAATTTCACAAGAAAACTGTGAAAGGGATTTTTTTTAACTACTATGCGATATTTTCTTAACGCACAAAGAAAGTTAAGTTTATAATAATAATACTTAACATCTCCTCATCTTCAAATAATAAATCAAATACTAGTTCGATTAAGATGTTAGTAAAATTTCAATAGATACAGTTAAGTGTAAAGTTACGATTTAAATTCTAGATTCTGGCTTAGTATATCAGAGCGCCGAAAGTTGTTTCTAAGAAAAATTACATAAACTGTAGTTGCCGAAACGAGCCATTAAATAGCTGACACTTCAAATCACTTCCTGTTTAGAAAACCGGAGTCGGATCCAACTCCTCAGTATCAGATTGACGTGCATCAAACCTGATAGCTAACACTACAAATTTCACTTGCATTACAATAAAGTGTATACACCGCACCTTTCTATAGTTGATGTTATGACAAGATATCATCTCAATCCGTCGTCTCGGATGTCTTGTACGAAGTTATCATTGCTCTCGACTGGTCAATGAACACTTTCACTTTCAAATTTGATAGACCTGTCCGTCTGTATGAGTGAATGTTTGCACAAACACAATACCGACACTTTGGTTCGCTCGACGTTTGCCATTCGAGTTGTAATTAAAACCAATTGTGTTCATTTCAACCGGCCATTTTATGCTTTGACGTTTTTTTCAACAACACAAAACGATTTTTGATTTTATATCAACAACTATAAAAAAAGTCTTCAATATAGATACGAATTTTGTTATATAATTTTATACTATAATAGTATGACAGATATAAAAGAAAAATATCTAAAATTCTTGTCTAGCTTTGCGAATGGCGACGTATAATAGAATCATAGACCGTATCTGATGACTTATGCCATTGAAAATTTAAACAAATCGAGCATAAATGAAAAAAATAAAAACTTTTTACCGCTCGCAAAAAGTTATTCTCGGTCTTCGTCAAGCGTGTTATTGTGGAGGACCTAAAAATCAATTTCGGCGTTCAAATCGCACATAACGAGAACCTTCCCTGTGGCGTCCTCTGTGAATGTACGAAAAAAAAATAACAAATTCGATTCGATTCGGATTAGCCGCTCCAGATCCTCCATTTTAACAGACACCATACTAACAGCTTGCGCACTTTACTTTAAACACTCACAAAGATAAATATTGAACTACCGCTTCTAGGTCTCTGTTGCCAGAGACCGTCTAGGTACCACCGCAACCCCTATTTCTGTCGCCAAACAGTACTGAGCATACATTACTGTGTTCCAGTTCAAAGAGGGCTGTAGCTAGTGAAACTACTGGAGTAACGAGACTTAACACCTTATGTCTCAATGAGATGAGCATTTTATTATACAATATTATGCTACAGCTATCTTAATCACCATTACATGAACGTCCTGCTCTTCTCGCCGCTTATACGAATAATAAATTTTATTTTTGGATCTTAACTTCTTTCTTTTACAGTCTAGTAACACCCTGGTGCGGGTCAAGAGCTACGTCTAGTGGAAGATGGTGGTTGGGGTTCTATGAACGATTTTAACTAGCTTGTTAATCGATCCCCGTGGCTGTCAACAATATTAGATCCACTGTATTTAGGACGTAATAGCATATACGGTATTAATAAACATTATCAATATTATATTGAGGACAGGTGTAAAAAGATCAGGTGAAACAAGAGAAGTCTTGTTCAAGACTTTGTGAAGATATTCAACTATGGTTTATTGTTTTATGACGAAACATTTTTTTTGGAATTTCACATACCACACATTGATTACCATAAACCACGTTGACCACATCATCATGGTGCGTGTGTGAGTATACTGCAATTAGAAATGGAGTATAATTATTATGAGTAGCCATTGAATAAACAGTTTAATCTGCACTAAGCAGTTTATTAATACGACCGCACGTTTCTCGGAGCGTTTAGCAGCGAAACTCGAAGAATTCATTGAAACCGAGTGAGGAATGATGATCGGTGCTGATATCACGGTTGGTAGAAATTTATCTAATTTCACCGCAGCAACGAAAACAACGTGTCACGCTACAGCTTGAGACGAGATTTAGTACGTTACACCGTTTTTTTTTTTAGAAAATACAATGTTAGTAATGTTTACAACGTTACTGCAATTTCCTTTACCCACATCAAGCGTTTAACTTTTATTAAATGTATCTCAACACTGTTCTTTCCTATTGAATTTATATGAACCCAAATCAGTGGTGATTGGGGTTAAACTTATTTCACTTACTGAACTCGCAGAAGGTTTAACGGTGATGATGTACAGTAATCGGAAGCAACTACAAACTTGATATTGACAATTTAAGATTATTCAACCATCTAACTTACTCTTTTGTTAATTAAAAATGTCACTATTCAATTAATAAGTGCAGCTGATTAAAAAGAAAATACTAAAATATTTCTATTAGTACAGAACAAATACATCTTAATTATTAAGATAGGTGTCAGTGAAATCTACGGTTCACACTGGCGTTCGCTAATAGCTTTTATCAATATAAATAATTAGTATTGGAAGACTTAATTAATACTAGTAGTATAAAATTTCGTATATAAAAACTATGAAAAATGTGTCCAAATAATTTAATCTCACTTTTGCCTTTTGAATATTTCTTAATCAACTCTAAAGTATGATGTAGATGTTAATAAAAAAATTTGATTTTCAAATATACTGTTGTATGTCTTTGAGACAAGAACTAATAGAGAAGAAAGATTTTTAAGTTATTAATTTTACATAAAATCTCCAAATAAAATATTATGTAACATAGCATAAGGTTACTATGTTAAAATCGCGAGAAATCTCTGGAAGCAGCATCGGATCAATGTAGATCTTTGATCCACGGCGATGTCCAGTATCCGATGATTGTTTTAACGGGCATTACATATTGTTCGATGGACTTAAGGTCCTAAAAAAGTAAAATCGTCAAATTGTGAATGCGGTAGATAAAGTATAGGTAAATACCAAAAACATACAATCTGATTAAGGTCGCGAGAACGGCGAGATACATCCATCGCAAGATTAGTCAATGTAATATAGAAAAATTAATTAATTTTTTAAGGTTTTCTGTTATTTAAAAAACTGGAGATTTTAGCTTATATCAATTCATATGACAATCCACTTCCGACTGTCATATAACAAACAACTGAAAGTTATGACGTAGTAGTACGAAGCGGACGGTACTAGGTGTTCCACTTCGAAGCTCCGTATGGAAAATTTAGTTCGACGTTGTCAAGATAAAAGTGGACAGCTTTGTTGAGTTGATATTCCTGTCGCTATTCGAGCGAGATTAACAGAAACAATCATTTATTACACCCTTCCCTGGACTATCCTACTTAGACCTTAACCAACACATAACCAGCGTTAGAGGAGCAAAAATATTAAAAGATTTTCATGCTGATTTAGAGGATGCATGAAATTGGTTATTGAAGTGGAGGTACACTATGAAAGACAGAAAGTAAAAAAGAGAGGAAGAGACAAGGCGACTTAGATGGGAAGAGTTATAGACAAAGGACAGTAATTATCCATGCAGATGTTACCAACATTAATGCTGCAAATCCTCATCTCCATATTGTGAAAGTTTATCTATCTGTAACAACTTGAGCTTATCATCAAGTAAACTTATTGTTCATCTCAACGCAATATATGTGAGAATACAGAATACGACGGAAATTGTAAGGGTAGTCACATCATAAAGTTGTATTACATACGGAGTAATACTGTTGATCAATTCAGTAGCGTAATAAAGAAGAAAAGTTTAAATGCTATGGAGTATAGCTATAGAGCTTCGAATGATGATGAGCCTAATTAAAGTTTGTTTTGAGGGTGAGCGGTCTTGGAACAGGAACTCGGAGCAGTAGACTATCAGGGCGTTTTCCAGCTAAGTAACACATTATTCAAGTGGCTAGTGAGTCATGAAGCGTCGCGATAGTTATCTTAAGCCGGCGAGCACAGTAACCTCCGCATAGCTCTGCTGAAGCTTGTAGCGCGTTATCTGATGCGCAAGGCTCGTCAGATGACGCCGATGGCGTTTCTACACACCGTCCTGAACATTCTGAAACAGCAGCAAACACTAGATTATTTGCTTCATATGAAAATACCGACACGATGACTTGATGTTAATTTGCTATAAAGTTTATGTCAGCCTAAACAACAACCTTATTTATAGATAAACCTTTCTAAAAGCATGTTTATAAGAACCGCTGTTTTAAAAAAAATCTTTTGTGTTTGTAAACATATTTTAAGATTGATAATTTTTGTATTGATCAAAAAAGTTTGGACGTTAATGTACTTGACAAAAACAACAACTTCGTTAAAAACATTAGATAGCAATTTTTTTTATAAATTAGAAACCATAGAGAGAAAAAAGGACCAAAAGTCTAAATATGTGTGGGGAGAAAAACTTTTTTCTTTATTGAACAAGAGGTATAGTAGTATTGTGGTGGTAATTAAGATGTTTACACTGCAAAACTGCCACGTCGCTTTCGAGAACTGACCTATATTTTATTTTTTGAAATCTTTATTGCATACAACATTTAATAGGGCGGATTTAATGTTGAGAACACGTCATTTGCACACACCTTAATGCTCTCCTTGACCTTAATTCTCAGTTGTTTAGAGTCAGCCTTCCTTCTCTCAAGCCTTCAAGAAGCACGATATGCGGTGGAGACCCTTATCAAGATCTTACTCTTTTAAGTCCCTAGAATACTTTTAGGCTAAATGTCGGTGTCGGTCGCATTTACGCTTCACCGTTGGCAAGTTTAAGATTTGATAACATGGTCTTCCGGTCGACTTTGGACATGGCTGTACTATACATATAATAAATAATCTCTTTAGGTTGTTGTATGTGTATCTTGTTTGTCTGTATGTATCGACAGCTGTTAGCAACGCGAAATGCAAGCGGGCCGGTCGCGCCGGCATATTTGCTTACTTACCCTGTCGCCTACTGACAGGGTTGTCTGCGCGGACGCGATAACAATTCAACTGCCGCAGCTAATAAAGCATTTTAAACCGCTTCAAAGCACCAAGTTCCGTATTCCGCCATTAGGAATATAATTATCACGGCGTTAAATTAACGTTTTGTATTAAAGAAACCTAACGTTTGCGACATTCCCGTTTTAATGAAGCGAAACTCTTGTCTCGATAGAAATTGCAATTAGAAATTGTGTTCATCGCCATTATTATTACCACCAAAGAAATAGTGAGAAAATGATTATGTTCAGGTTTCAAGGAAGCAATGGCTACTGAAAGTAATAGTATGACACATTTGTGCCTCAGGGTTACGAGCACAGGCTTGTGCTTTTTTAAAGATAAATGTATATAAAAAATGTTATGTATGTAAAATATTATAGTAATTGACAATACTCATAAGATTTTTTCTTTCCAAATACAAGAACTGCTGCAGAAACTACAAAATCTATACACTTTCGAATTGATTATTTATTTAATCACATGTATGAGTTTCTGAATTGTAAACATTTTCAATATTTCAGTCCCATACACGGATGTCATTGAAAATCTGTCTGTGGCGCGAATTCTCGTTTCGCATAAATAATATTCAGAAAAATCGCTATTTCAGTTTGAACTGCGACTGACATTTTCGTATTGTTATTGAATTTCAAATTATTTATTTTTCAAATACATAAAAGCATCCTAACATTACGAATATAGAATAAATAATTAATAACCATTTCAATAACATAAATGAAAAAGAAGAGAACAATCGGATTAAGATCTTCTCCATATATGCTGTAACGTATATATCAAGGATTTATTTAAACTATACACATCTTACTATATTATTATTCAAATCATGATTTATTATTTAGGTAGGAAAAGAATAGTTCAATATACAACCGGATGCGGAGATCAATATTTGAAGTTTGTATAGAACCGAGGCTGGTTGGTATTAGGCGAGGTTGGAGTGCGTTAAAGCGCTTGACGGCAAGTGAAGTGTCCTCGGAGGCTTTGTAAAGCACTTAAGTCGATTAGATGTCGAGGGTTCAGATACATCGCGGAATATGATGTTTAGATGGTTACCGACAAACACACAGATAATAGTATTAACCTGCTTATATGAGTTTTAAATGTTTATAAGATGCCTTTGCCATACGCGGAACATTACAGATGATAGTAGAGTTTTTACTAACCAACCTAAGCAGTTTCTCTAATATAACAGCGATAATAATATAGTGGTTTTCAGAATATAAGAAGTATTATTGGCGAGCATGCTTAACGATTCTTACTTATCATCATGCAAAATAGAAGTCAAGTGTAGTCCGTAAAATATAAGCAGATTTCAAGTGCTATAAAGTTATTTTATATTTACTCACTCTATAAGTTTAATTTTTGATCAACTATGAGGTGTGTACCTCCAGTAAGAAATCAGACCGTTTTAAAAAGATAAAGTAGAACAGAATAGTTTTTACCGAGAACTTTCCCCTTTTTGTAGGATTAGAGTATTAAGTTTTGATTCGATATATTTTTTCGTTATGTAACTATAAATTTTGTATGTAATTGATGATTTAAAAAAATGTATATTTATCTTCCAATGTTTGTATATCGATCACTGAGAATTTGTAGCGAACAAAATGCTTTCAAAGTATTTACCAACCATTTAATTAAATTTATTCAAAAGTAAGATCATAAACACATACATATTCAACTAAGTTTTACCTGTTTTGTGAGCTTATGAGGTTTTAGCAAATGTGTTAATGTTTTGTAAAAAAGAAATCATTGCATTTTTATTATATTACACGATATTCTTCGTAACAAAAATATTTATAGGTATACCTAATCATGTTACTACTTGTTTACTAGGTCTTAATTGCCGGAGACCGTCTAGCTAGGTACCACCGCAGCTCCTATTCCAGTAGTGGGCAAATATTACTGTGTACCAGTTTGAGGGGTGCTGTAAACTAGTGAAATTACTGGGGTAACGAGACTTAACATGTCTCAAGGCGACGAGCGCAATGTGGTGCAGTGTATACCATCTTAACCAGCGCTGCGTTGTTATGGGCAAGCGTATCAGTTACCATCAGGTGAACGTCTCGCTCGTCTTGCAATATAAAAATAATGTTTAAGAAATACGTTGATCATCAGTTCAACATCAGTAATATTTTGTAAAAGTTGATCACGTATAAAAAATTTTGACATTTGCTGTTATAATCAAAATTTTGATAAGTTGTATATAAATTCAGATCAACTCAATATGTCGCAGGTGGAGTGAAATTTAAAATTTAAATTTGGTACAAAATTAGTCTATTTAAATTAAGATCGGACTCTGTATACATATTAAAAGCTCTGTAATATATAGTTATTTGATTTTGCTCTGATTAATGATTTATCAGAATAAATTACTTAAAATTTTTCTTCCTTCCATATTCTATTAACTTTCATATAATTACAACAAAAGATTTTAAAGCTCTTCATCTCTTGTCTTATCCAAGTAAACGAAACATTAAGTAATTTTGACAGACATCAATGGTTAAACTTTATCATTTTGCTGACAGGAGCAAGAAAATCACTTGATTATAAATGATGCTAGTTAGGTAAACACTAGACCAAATTGTGCTCGTAGCTTTAAGTTAGAAAAAGACTTCCTCACCTAAGTCATTTTGCTAGCTCACCTCTTATAAAACTGGTTGATAGTAAAGTTTTTATGATACTTTTTTAAAGCAGAAATAAGCGGAGACTCATCACAGTTCTAGTTTCCATAAGTTGGCTAGATCAAGTATAAGTAAAAGTTCTTCTTTCATGAAATTGCGTTAGAGCATCGAGATTCCATCAAGTCTCGTATCAAGATTTTATCGGGTCTAATGTAATTCTTCGGATTAACCCAATTAGCAGTCATCCGGAGACTTGAAAGTGAATGGATAATTGCTCTATTCATAGGTAAATGTCATTTGCCCACGGTGGGATCTGGCCCACTTAGATAATGGAAGAAAGTAACATACACAGCACCCGCAACAATGAGAAGCATCAATAATAGTTAATTGTTATGAATCACGCAACACGAAGCCACATCTAGAGTTACACTAAAAAAAATTGCTCCCACATCGTCTGTCCCAACTGGGGTATTAGAGCACACGCTTAGCTTTTATTTATTTATTATTATATTCGTTTTTTTTTAATAACCTTTCCTAGAAACTTCATGTAAACAAAAGTACAATGGCGCTTTCATACCGTCGATGCCATTAATACAATTACAACAATAATTAAACCTATAATTAATTGATGTATAAATACTTAAGCTTTTATATAGAGTGTATCCCATTTTAGTATTATAAGTAATTTTAATTTTACGTTAGTGTTTATGTATACAAATCCGCTTAATCTTGAAAAGGAAATTTGAAACATTCGCGTTATATAGATATGGAAATCAATTACTAGTAACAGTAGCTTTAGGCCCACTGCAACATACACATCTTACTTATTGTATTCATATATATATATATACATAAATAAAAGACTCAGTATTATTTCCTTCGTATTTAAAGTAAAGTAAACGCGTTGATCCTGTACAAACAAGCTTAGCAATCAAATCGGTTTTCCCCAAAGGATCCGGCATTAATAAAATCGGAATCCGGCCCCGACAGCTCCTAACTATCAAAGGATCCTTTCAATGATTCATCTTGAGGATAATGTATTTGCATACTTTCCATTTAACCGTTGAATCAACATTAGTGACTCAATTTACGCGGAATACGAAATGAACGAACATCAAATATACAACGAAAGCAACAGAATTAACAAATAACGAATATATTAATACGTAAAGAAATAACTTTTATGTATTTTTTTATATTGTGACCGGTTCTTTTCTGTATTCTAGTCGATTACGCTTCACTATCTTCTTTATTATTACTTACCATGTAAAAAAAATATTTTTTAGACACTCTTACTATCATTAACACAAATATATACTTATTTACAACTTAACAACATTCACAAGGACACTTGAAACCAGAATAAATAAAAATATCAACATATACATTTTATAGCATATTTTTGATATTATCACTATTTGTAGCAAACTTTTTAGCTTTATAAAGTTTTATACATATATATTATAAACAGTATCAAAGGTAATGATTTCTAAAACGAAGGGAGCAAATGTTTATATAAAAGTATATATGTATAGACCTAATCCAATAGGATAAACAAAAACTGATGATGGTCCTTAACAACCATCATAACAAAGGGTCATTCTTCTTCTTCTTCTTCTATAAGTCCATTCAACGTACGTAAGATTTGTTCAAGTCCGACTTCTGCAATGAAATCGGTATCACACTTTTTTTATTAAAATGTTTTTACAGCGTAGCAACATTGACAAAAACTTCAACTGAACCAATACTATCTGCGGACATTGTCAGATTAGTTACGGGCACAATCGCTACATTATACAATCAAGCAGTGGGCGAGAGGTATATTAAAAAAAATATAATTTGACCACATTTGGACCATTGCTGTCTCTAACTCGAAGCTAGAATATATCCTAGAAGCTAGATTATATATATAGAATATATCATGCTATAATATATTTGCACCAGGTGGTAGGTCTCTGTTGCCGGAGACCGTCTGGGTGGGTACCACCGCAGCTCCTATTTCAACCGCCAAATAGTAGTGTGCGAACATTACTGTGTTCCGGTTTGAAGCGCGCTGTAGCCAGTGTAATTACTGGTGTAACGAGACTTAACACCTTATGTCTCCATGCGACGAGCGCAATGTGGTGCAGTGTGTACCATCTTAACTAGCAGCACGTTGTCATGGGCAAGCGTATCACTTACCATCAGGTGAACGTCTTGCTCGTCTCGTCGCATAGTAGTATAAAAAAAAAATCATAACGAAGTTATAAGTCCATTCAACGTACGTAAGATTTGTTCAAGTCCGACTTCTGCAATGAAATCGGTATCACACTTTTTTTATTTTAGTAATCTCTCTTGCAAAGAATAACGATTATATGAAAATATGATATGTTAAACTTATTTTTTTATATTCTCCTACTCCATGATTATTCAGGGATATCTCTTCTCGCTCTTTATTCATACATTAAACACTTTTGTATTTATTAAGATATATAAAAATTAATACGATCACGTTGACTATTTGAATGCTGTACTATAAATTCTTATTTGTATCAAAAGCTACAACAATGACGCAAATATACCAGACTGTAATACTGTATTAATTAGACGTCCATTTAATTATTTATAACACCATCATAACTAATAACGTAATTTCTTTTAATATCAGCGAGCCGCCTCGACAAATTGGTAACAGACGCCGTGACGCACCCACGCTAATGAAAATGGCTTCTAATGTTGTGTCCATTTTTGCCATCGTTTCATTAAGATAAAAGATACACCGACCGCGAGGTCACTTGTGAAAGCCTTATTTATTAACACAAACTAGTGTTTGGGTGTATTTTAGATTTTTTCAAGTGAACTAGTTTTTTCAAGTAGTTCATTTGAATAAATCCGTGCGAGAAGAGCAATATCCGGTTCAACGGAAGTCTGTCGTCGACGTGAATGTATTGCAGTTTTGTTTTTGAGCATTTTTACGAACGAACACAAATGACTGATAGCAAATATGTATGTATAATATATGTATAATACTTAACTAAATGTAAATTAATATAAACATACAAGCAGTAATATTTATACAGTAAACATTACTATGTTTTATCATATAATCAATTGATGTTTATCAGAAATGAGGAGGTCTGTAGAATGACATAATATGTACATGATGTATGAGTATTATATTGATCGGAAGATTGTCGATGAGATGGTAAGTTAGTAAAGATGTAGGGGACCACAAGATGGACAGACGATCTGGTGCTGGCGGTGTAGTTAGTGAAATTACTGAGGTAATGAGACAACATATATGTTCTCTAGCATCGAGCGCAATGTGGTGCAGTACCATCTTAACTAGCACCACGTTGTCATGGGCAAGCGTATCACTTACCATCAGGTGAACATCTCGCTCGTCTAATCGCATAGTAGAATAAAAGTATTACTTTTTACCAACCAAGTCTGGCTTTTAAATTATTGTGAATTCTTACTCGTTCAACTCTGATTAGTAAAATAGTCTAATCTCTCTATAATTAATATCAGGATTAATGTCTTAGATAATACTTAAGTTGCAGCTCTCGATTCTTAAAATATGTTAATAAAGGTTATCAAAGACATTATTAATAATACAGCGGCCTTTTCAGCGAAGACCGCAATAATACATTAATAATTCTCTTATACTGTCTTAAATGCTAATACCCTAATATTTTAGGTTACGGCTTGCTAATACGCGGTCGCAATTTCCAATCCGTATTTTAACTTCTGACTGTAGTCATTAATGAACTTTTAGCACAAAAGAAAAGTTTAGGTTATGGTTTAAAAGTGGTTTTAGTATTTTCGTATGATAAACTGAAGATCCGGATTATAACTTATATTTAACTGCAGCCGGCTGATCATGTTAGTATTTTAACCTTTAATACAATTGAGTAGATTTTAAACTGTGTAAGTTAATTTTTTAATAGATTTCACGCTATTTTCTACAAAATGGTTCAATTTTAACAATTCTTTATTGTTGTAATATGTAAAGGTTTAACTAATCTTTATATCTAATGAAATGTGGTATTGTAGTTTTAACATAATGTAGTCGTTTCAATTTGATGAAGCTAGCAGACAAACGGAGAGTTCGTGAGAAGTAATTTTCGTAGCCAATTTTATTCATTCCCTTGCAGTAGACATAAGTAGTAATTGAGACGTTACAATGTTGAATAAGCGAAAGTACGTAAGCAGCTTTTCACGTGGCGGCGGAACAAGTAGGTAACACGGTAGCCGCCGACAATGTATCGACAATCGTCCATTCTACTTACTGATTATTATCTGTTCACAGCGACGCGAGGATTTATCGATAAATCCATGTGAATAGATCCAATGATAATATTCAATCACTGAACGTATTAAGCACATCGCATTAATAATTCTCTTGTGCTTTTTTGTCGGCAGCTCCATTGTTAGTGACCACTCGCGAGCCTCAATGGGAGAGCGTCCAGTTTCTTAACAATGCCGACAGAACTACTTACTAGTAATACACAAAACATTTTTAAACTCAATGTAAGGGTAAATCAAACATCTAACAAACACAACTCAATATAATGTACCGTTTTTTTGAATCACTGTACAGTCGCGTGCGGTGCTTTAAAAGATTTGTTTATAAAAATGTAACATTCTTCTAAGACGTATTTCCTCATGACTGAGGGTCGTGGTCATCATGTGTGATGAAACACGACGACATTCTTGGCAGTGATAATGGAGTGGTTTGCCATTACCTTCTCCATTTCACATACCAGTCTGACCACAAATGGTCATGAAATAGATATGCAGGTTTCCTCACGATGTTTTCCTTCACCGCCAAAGCACGTGATATTAGTTGGTGTTATACTAACTGCACATAAATTGAAAAATTCATTGGTGCAGGCCGGATTCGAACCCGGTACCATCGCAGTGGAAGGCCGGCGTTTAAACCACTAGGCTATCACGGCTATCATAAAAATATAAAAGTTAACCAAAAATGGAAGAATTTTAATCCATTTAAGGTAATGTAAATTGTAAGTAATATAATTGAAGTCACAGAATCGAAACAGTTTTCTCAGATTCAATGATAAATATAATTGACATGAATTATTAAGTTTTTACTTTATTGTTATTTAATTTAATTTGTACAAAAACTATTCTATAATATGTTAAATAGGCAAGACTAAAAATTAAATTATTAAGTTTAGTGTTCGAGTATTATTATTACCAGGTGGTAGGTCTCTGTAGCCGGAGACCGTGTGGGTGGGTACCACCGCAGCTCCTATTTCAACCGACAAATAGTAGTGTGCGAACATTACTGTGTTCCGGTTTGAAGGGCGCTGTAGTTAGTGTAATTACTGGGGTAACGAGACTTAACACCTTATGTCTCAACGCGACGAGCGCAATGTGGTGCAGTGTGTACCATCTTAACTAGCACCACGTTGTCACGGGCAAGCGTATCACTTACCATCAGGTGAACGTTTTGCTCGTCTTGTCGCACAGTAGCACAAAAAAAAATTATAGCGCGGTTAAGAATATTTCAGTCTGATATTATATTTCCCAACTATAAGATTTATTTCAGCGCATTGATACGGTCAAGTGTATATCTTACTACCAGGTAAACTTCAAATTGATTTAAGCAAAGCTGTATAAACAAAAACGTGAACTATCTTCGAGGTCCAACGACTAAACGCTTGCCGTAAGACGGAGGTCTCTGGTTCGATTCCGGAGCCACATTTATAGTTTTGGTGTTAGATAAGTTTTCAAACTAACCTCGTTAGCTATTAGGTCTCTATTTTAAATCTGACATCATTATAGCTTTTAAAATATTCATCGTCCTTAAAGTAATTTTCCATCGCATGAAATTAAATTCCGTTTTCTTCAATAATTATTATAATGATCCTGTATGTATATAGACATATATGTATGAAGATAGTATAATAAGATTGAATGTTAGTGTAGTATTGTAGCGGTTTCTCGCCGGTCTGTACGTACGACCGCAAAACGGACGAAAGTGAAAACGACCTTAAAACTTGTACAAACAGTGGAGCGTCTGGGTTCCAGTTGACAAAAACAAACACGGGCCTCACGTCCAGGGACAATAAGATAACCGCTGTAGAAAGTCGCCGAACCGATGAACACCTTTTCCCATCTTTAGTATAATTATCGACGTCTTGTAAAAAATCAGTCCGAAAGACCGCCATTTAAAAGACCGGTAATAAACTGACGAAGACCTTAATAAAAATAACATACTCGCTTGTTCGTATCACGGTAACAAGAATTAGAATGTTTACAGAAATATATATTCAACTGAAATATAATTAAAGTTTCCAATACTTGACAGCGGTAAAACAAAATTTATGAAAAAAATCACTAAAAAATACTCCTTTTTATTGTCAATGGTAAGTCTCGTTACCCCAGTTCACAAGCTACAACATCCTTTAAATAAACAGTATTATTTGTATAATAATATTCCTCAGCTGAAATTTGCACGGCGGTACTTATAGCAGCAGTGACCAGTAATAAGTTTAAGTAATTACATAATCTACGAACACTTAAGGGTACGCGTTTGTAATTCGGCGCGACGCAACGAATTAACACTTTTAATTTCACTAACTGTCAAGTGACGCAATGAAATAAAAAACTGCTCACGGAATTCGTACCCGGGTCACGAGCCGGGCTACTCCGTCGAATTAATTCGCTCATTGCTAACTCTGAGGAAGACTGGTAGAGAGGGGAGGGAAGGAGGAGAGGATGGGGAGGGGACGACAGTTGCGTAATTTGCGACAATTTACACGGCGTAAAAGCAGTTTCCCTGGAGGAAAAAAATTTGACAAATTTCCACTTTCACCTCATTCTAAATAATTGCCCTCACTATGGTAATTTAGCGATGAATGGTCTTACCGCGTGACCTGATGTTATTTCACCAATTTCGTAACATTCCCATGTATACATACTCCTGTATAACGTATTATCTTGATACTGGTAATTAGAACAGACTTATCTAGAGCAGTTCTCATCTAATCACTGATGCAAAAAAATAAGCATTGATAGATTGTTCTTATAGCCGTGATAGCCTAGTGGTTTGATCGCCCGCCTTCCACTCTGGAGGCACCAGGTTCGAAACCGGCTAACACCAATGAATTTTTCTATTTATAATATGTATGTATGTTTCATAAATTAATATAATATGAAAACATCGTGAGGAAACCTACATATCTATGTCATGACCATCCGTGCTCGCACTAGTATGTGAAATGGAGAAGGCAATGGCAACACCACTCCATTATAACTGACAAGTAAGTCGCCGTGTGTTTCATCACACATGATGACCACGACCCTCAGTCATGAGGAAATACGACTTAGAAGAAAACTGTTCTTATTACTGGAATTAAAGGATCTTCAATATAAGAGTAAGACGTAATTTTTTAAGCAGATATTAATTAGTAATATGTTAATAGGAAATAAAACGTTATAGTAGTTAAATAGTAAACATGAATGTGCAATGTCTATAAAATACCTAATTTTTTTTTTTACCTGATGGTATCCCACAACAATGCGGCTAGTACTCTTAAAACTTAAAATAAGTCTCATTATCGCAGTAATTTCATTAGCTATAACGCCCTTAAAACAGGAACAGTTCTGTTTGCAACTATTCAGCCTCTCTTCTCAATCATAAACTGATCTTCAAATCCCGATCCAACATCAACCGAGTAAGAATCGCTCATGCCCGAAGTGAAAGGTAAATAATTCAAAACATTGCCAATTATAAAATCATGAGCTAATCACTAACCGTGTAATCAAAATACGTGAAAAAAAAAATGAGGAAAACCATAGACGCCGGAGATTGTTTCAACACAGCTTTCACTTCAGCGCCATCTAAAATATGATAAGAGAATTAAAATACGTAATTAGAAAATAACTTTCATGTCACGCGAAGTTGTGTGCACTTTTGTTTTTGTATATTCATTTTCATTCTAATTGATCACAGCTATCTAAACTGGTGAACAGTAAGATCGTATGAGTTAGTTTATTACGTATTGAAATTAAACGAAATGATATTAGCGAATCTGAAATCACGAATTCAAATTCTCAATATAACGAAATCTGAAACTAAATTTTTTATCGTTGAATTGGATTTAAAAAGAAGAATACATACAAAAGATATAATAATCGTTTTGTTAAAAAGATTTGGGAAACATTTAGCAATAAAACTAGGTTAAGTTTTCTTGATAGCGAAAACGAAAATATTAAAGTTACATATATGATCTTAAGAGATCAACGATTAATATGATGATTGGAATTTTGATGAAACAGAAACAAATATCGTTCTTTCTAATGTTAAGCGACGAGACTACTTTCTGATAATGATAGTAGACCCTAAAAATGACAACAAAGCGTTGTTAGGCATAGTAGTAACTAACTACATGAGCTACAGAAGAATGAAAATGTTTCAGAAAATCTAATGGGATTGGGAAAATATATAGTACTAGTTAAATATTCTTCAATAACGATATGATCGATGAGATATATAGGCCACTTATATCCAGCGGAATATTGACTGACAATAATAAAATTGTATCAAACCAAAAATCCAAAACTAAACGAAATGTTATTAGATTTTAAGTCGACTTTATGAGAATCAATTCAGAATCAAGGCATACTCGCTGCGGTACAGCGGTTCGGAATAGAAAACCGAAGCCCAAGTTTCAATAGACCGTCATTAAACTTCGCCTGGTGCCAATTAAAAAGTTCCGTTTGATAATTACAAATTCGTAAAGTTATTTGAGGCCGTTAGCGAAATAATATTTTCATTATGAACTCGGAACTGAAATGCGACAAAGCGGAAATTATACTCTCGATGTAACTTTGTGTTTGTGGAGCGCAACGATTTATTAAATATCATAGCTGCCAATATTTTGAGTTGACTACACTCCACAATCATCATCATCGTTTTATGATATACCTACATCAAATGATTATCTGAAATCTTCACCAGATCGTCGGTCTACCTGACAGGCGGTTGTCCAACGGTGCGATGACGATACTGTGGAACTGATGATCACAGAGAGAGATACAGATAGCGTCAGTAATTCCTTAAACCGGTAATACTTAGGATGTAAGAGTGATCACAAAAATCACATCTACTCGATTCTTAAACCTAATTTTTTTTATTAAATTAAATTTTCATACAAATAAATAAAATAGAATTGTCCATTTGTAACATCAAACTAAAAACTATTAATTTCTAATAATCTTCTAAACTGCTGTACACATAATGAAGTCTTTAGCTAAACATTTAATACATAACATTAGCTTTATTACAATAAAATACTTTATTTTCTGCTTTATATTTAAAGCAGGTAGACAAAAATATCCGCAAATGAATCTAATAAAGGTAGTGTGGAGCGAATTAGACACGGCAGCGTAAATCGGGCAAGTAACAAGCATCTTGTGTATCAACCTACATACGCGCGTTTGTTTCGCAACGCGCCGAAACACTTGCGCGTGTTGTTTTCACTTTTTATTAGGGCTACTTTAGTCGGCTATTACCGTCGCGGTGTATTATATAGACCGGTTGTCATGATGATGGGCGCGTTCCGTTTTCGCTCCGATACACCTGTCCACGATAGCGGTGTACTCTCGTCTTCGATCAGCACACACCTCGCCTGATGGTAACAAACGGACTGATTCAAATCACATTGGACACGCGTCTACATAAATTATTCCTCGCGTCGCTCGATTCCTCACTTTGCTGCACTTTCATTGTATAAAGACTAGGCTAACACAAAACAGAGGTAACTTGTCGCTTTATGCAAATTCCTTATCAACGATTTTTGCTACGTTTGTGCTCAGCTTTTTAAAGGTCAAGGTATTTCCCTTCGGAACACAAACGCATAGAGTAGCCTATCCCAAGAGTTGCTTAAAACAATCCCAGTAGAGAGGATCACTTCAAGTCATCGTTCCTAATCCTAATTGCCCACGATCCTAAAAAATGGCTGACTTCTAAGAAAGCGGTCTGTCATCTCTCAGTCGAGTTGGTTCCTAGATGGTCTCTGACCAGAAGGTTCTACTATTAAGTTTTTGGCACTTGAAATATTAAGATTATTTACCACACATAATGTTATTGTAATATAATACATTTCATTGTCTATTAGAGTTTCTATAAAACCTATTTAGTGTGTAGTTATTAGAATAAAAAGACTTGCGACAAGCAAATTCGCTTTTTTTTTCCATCGCTTCCTCTTATTCGCGATCGTATCAAAATGGTAACCGTAACACGGCCTGTGGAGGTTTGAAAAGGGGGTTATTAATAATTCCGGCACGATTTTTTCACGGCAACACTTATTTTTCAGCGGTTTTCAATCAGGCCGTTCGATCGCGACAATGAGAATATAATATTATATCGCGGGCACAATGCCGAACAAAACAAACCGGCGCACAATGGCCGAGCGGGCGAAAGCGAATCGCCCACAATCGGATGACAAAGTAAATGCAAGCCGGCCCCACTTGTCACCTGTCACTCGCATCCATTTTACTCTCGTTAACGGTAACTCTCCAATATATTTCATCGGACACACTTTGTCATTTTATAAATGTCAAAATAAGTGCATTTTTTGCTAAGCTATTAGGTATGCCTTCATGCGTGTATAAAACAAAAACAAACGGAGTAACAACTGTGTAATACGTTAAAAGCTACATTTTCATGAAGGAAAGTCAAAAAAATTTTAGAATTTAAAAGTTAATATGTTATTAATATTACGAATTACACTCTGCGCTGAAAAGAAGAAGATAAGAAAGAAGTGGAGTTATATAAAACGAGAATTTCTAAATCCATCTAGATAAAGGTAATTAATAACAAAATAATAGATTATTAATGTGGTGTGAAATGTAAAAAGTTCAGATAAAAGATAGATAGATACGCCTGAACATAATAAAGAAGCACTACTTGAGATGTACACAACATAAATACAAATGTACACACATTTCTTAAACTGGAATTCTTGTTTCAACAAACCAAGCGCTGGATTCTCCCTGATCGTAGACGAAATTTCTTAGGAAAAGCTCATCATATCTAGAATTAAGAAGTCATCCCATATTGTATGTGTTGTATATGTTAATGGAGATTTCTTTTGGCCCACCTTGTATAAACCCTTCCCAAAGCTAACAGCAAAGGATAAAAAAAGACCAACGGCGTCAGTCTTCCGTCCAAACATAAAGGAATTTTTAAAAGAAGTGAGAATAATCTTCTAGACTAATTCGTTTTACAATAAAAGACTACACCGTCGCTTACCGTCAGTCTTATAACTATAGAAGACATATTGGGTTGATGGTGATAGAGCTCCAAATAAGAAACAAGCTTTATGATTTATTTTTTGGTTATCTGATAATATTGCAGTGATAATTTGGCATCAGTAGAAGCATATGAGCATCTATTTTGTTATACACATTCAAGCGAAAGGAATGTACGTCACTGGGGAAGGTATTTAAGAAATGCGACGCGCCTCGAGCTGGAACTACTCCGAGGCAATTTACTCGAAGCATCCAACGGTTTCCGAGCAGGATGTGAGACGAAGTATAGAAATAACTTAGGGATGTCTTTAAGCTTATCTTAGATCATAACATCAGTAAAAAGCGTATCGAAATCAATACAAGCAAAATAAAAAAAAAATGGATGCGTTTGCCTATAATTAAAATTAAGATGTTTACACTGCACCACATTTAACTTGACGTTTGGAGACAGATGTTAGGATTCGTTATCTAATTAATATCACTAGTTATAACACCCTTCAAACTTTAAACTAAATTTTGTTTAGTAGAAAAACCAGTGTTCGAGTCCGAAAATCGGTGCAGCGGTTATAGTGTTGATTACAGGCACTCGTAATTTGTTATCACGTAACTTAAACTGAAGAATTTAAATAGAATAAGAAAGAAGATGAGATTTAGCTTACCGTCAAACAGATATCTAATCTATATCATCTCCATCTTTAACAATATTTCCGAAAAAATTGTTTCTCTTTTATGTTATAAACGCTTTCATTGCAGATGTTTTTGTTTGTATCAGTAAATTCTCTTAAACTTACTTGTACATTTAGAAGGAGCCAATTTACATTAGAACAAAAAACCTGAAAACATTTATTTTGCATTCAGTCGTAGATTTAAAGTATGCCGAGAAGAAGAAAGTCATATTTAAAACCAAGCATCTCTGCTACTAGATCGAAAAAGTTTTCTCATTCTGACCGCCAAACTACAATTTGAAAGCACCTCGTGATGTTGATGATCTCCGTTACTGAATAAGCAATCGTTCTCGTAATCAATTCATCTCATCAACAGTTCCTGAAGTATTAATAACTAACTGCCTGCATTAATACAAAGAGAGGTTCAATGGTGTCGTTATGACGTCACAATCGTCGAGTTGATCGTTGCCCCTTCATTTGTGAACTCATTTAGATATTAACGGCTCTGAACGCTTTACGCAGTTCACTCTTCCTCTGTCAACCGCCAATTACTAATGACGGAATGAATTGTATAAAATTATGCGAAACATTCATGGCTAACTATATTTATTAATAATCTTAATTGAACCAACTAAAATTGGGTCAACCAGTCAAGCTAGGAAATGGGGAGATAAAGTGGTAAGACTTAAATTTAATATAGCAAAAAACAAAGTTTTGTATAAATATACGCTTGTTAAGAAATTGATAACGGTTTAAAAAAGATACCCATGAAAACTTCATAGTTTATTTATTTCCTTAATAACAGTCGTCTACTTTGTAACATAATTTTATATTTTAAATGTTATACTTTTTTAACATAGAAGATCTTTGTTTGATTCCTAATCCACATAAACAGTTCAGTTATGATGATAGGGTTCTTTCGAACCCAACTAGGAAAAAGAGAATAGTATAGAAAAAACTTTATTGCAAACCAAAAAAAAATGTGAAAAAAGTACTTAAAATTAAAAAAGTATATATTAAACAAAAGATGTAAATAATGTAGAAACAGTAAGAAATCTATAAAATAAAATACTCAACCGAAACAAGAATAAAATGTAAAAGTAAGAAATTAAATGAAATTATCTCATTAAAAAAAGGACATAAAAATTAACTTAAAATAAAAAATGAGAAAACTACTAAGAAATAAGTTAATAAATGTAATAACTAAAAAAAAAGAAGCTAAAAATATAAATGGGATATATAAACCGATCAGGAAATTTTCGAATACCCATCGCCGTTCCAGTTTTCGATATTCGTTTCATAATTATACGAGTCTAGATATATCTAGATAGAGAGCGAAGTGAAGCCTAAACAATTTCCGTTCAAAACAACAGCGCCACGCTCCCGCCGTATATCTGTTATATTGCGCAGTAAAATGCAAAACTTCACACGTAAACCTCATGCTCCCGCTTTGAATTACTTCAGCTGAAATTATTTTATGACTTACGAGAGCGAATAACTTAGAATACTTAATCGGAACATATTCACAACGTTATGTTATCTATCGCACCGGGTTCACAACTTTACTGGTGGTAGGTCTCTAGGTCTGACGACTGTTTAGGTACCACCTCATCTAATTCTACCGCCAAACAGTAGTGTGTAAACATTACTGTGGTCCAGTTTGAAAGGTGTTGTAGCTAGTGAAATTACTGCGGTAACGAGAGTTAACACCTCATGTCTCAAGGCGACGAGAGCAATGTGGTGCAGTGTGTATCATTTTAACTGGCGACGTGTTATAAGCAAGCGTATCACTTACCATGAAGTAGTAACCTGATGGTAAGTAGTGCCAGACAGTAGTCTAACCAATCTCGTGGTATCGTCGATTAAAAAAAAACCAATTGCAGCAGAAGTAAGCAATTAATTTTACGAATAATTTTCTTTCAACTGTTAGAAATAGAAAGTAGTTGTACCTGAAACTCGAAGACGGAACAAAATGCAAGAACATGTGAAAAGTGCTCCATTGATAGAACTATACTCTGATAGATCTTTTTAATGTTTCACGATATTTCAGTGCGAATATCTTATTAAAAATATTTAAACCCCTTATTACTAAGTTTCCTGCTACTACAAATAAATAAATGTTTTCTACTTACCTCCATAACATATATTAAAGATTTTTACTTGCAGACTTACGTCGTTATGGTGACATTGGTTAAGCACGTTCGTAACATAACATAATCCCATTTGTCTAAGTTAAACGAGTCAAGTATAAAGTGTAAATACTTGTATATACGAGTCATTCGCAACAGATACTACTCAGCTTTATTATCAAAGTACTAAAGTTATCTCGGGGCCTGTATTCAAACTTAAGTCTTAAAACTTCTAACTTAAACTAAAACTAAACAGTCTCACTGTGAACACTACCTCTTTCGACCTCAATATCATGTAAATTGAGGTCTTAACTTATTAAAAAAAAGTATTTTTGTTAATATTAGCTTTGGAAGTGTTTTAAGTCTTACTTTAGATAATACGTTTTGTTTTCTACAACCTGCTCCGTTTTATTTACTTTTTGTGTACATAATTTGATTGTCTATATTTTATATTCTATTATTAATAAAAAAAATATTGACTTTGATTATATTACATACAACAAATTGAATCGGTATTTTTTTTCTCAACTGAAATCTATAGTAGACAGACCTTTTGGCGTCTTTGTTAATTATTTTAAATGTATAAAGTTTAATATAAAAATAATAATCATGGGACGTACCCAAATATATCGTTTACCATTGTATCATATTTTAAGTTTGTATATAATGGTCACCCTAAAGCAAGAGGCTAAGCAAGTTACATCTGATTTACCGTCGATTAATGAGTAGACAGTATCAGAAAGCTCATATAAATTGCTATTAAACCCACCATTACCGATACCGGCGGTGGTAAATACCAATGTACAGTACACGTAAACTGTTCAACAGTAATTTTAATGGTAAGCTAATTATCAGATAAACTATTTATAGGCAGTTTTAGAAACCACTTGCAATTTCAGCGCAATTAAATCGAACATCACCCGACGTTTAAACTTGTAATGAGCTCTCATCAAATTTCTTCACTCCAATAAGATTTATTCAACGATATACAAGACGATGAACTTTTAAAATGTAGTAACCACACAGAAGAATTAATGAGGACAAATATTTCATTGCAAAAATAATAACTTCAACTATTTCAACGGCTAAGTTTTTAACTTATCACACGGATCTCACTAGTAAGTAATGGCTATAAATTAATTGAATTATAATAATAGCAGGATTATCTTAATCTTCCTGGTTAGTTAATCCATTAGACATAATGTTGACAACGCATCTCACTTAAATTAACACTTACTTATCTACTTTTAACTATACAATCAAGATTTGTACGCAATGACCTACCGGTTTTATAACCGCCAATCAACAACTATATTCATATATAGATTCCTATATATTAGTCACTCAATTAATTATTTATAATAATATGTATTGTTTGTAAATTTACTAAGATTACTTAAATATATAATTCAAGTCAAAGTTGCTAGCAATTATTAAGAATCCGTTAATATTCAGCTCAAACGGCAATGTTTCCCTTTGACCTTCATAATGCGAAGAATTTCAATGATCTTCTGCCATCAGCATTTCCGTTTAGAAATTGGGAATATTTAAGACAGTCTACATAACTAAATCATCGCTAACTATAAATTGGTATTGTAGTGTATCGCTAGTGTATAATTGACAAAACAGTTTCTACAGTCTACAGCATCGATGTATTCCAGAGTATTTTAAGCAAGCATGCTGCTTCTTCGACCTCATTATCACTTGACAACACGTGAAATTGAGGTCGAGTGTCCGCCGACAAAAAACTAACACGCACTAAAATAATCGCAAGCAGTTTGACCGCATCGTTAACTTAACTAAATAAATATTAATTCTATATGTTAAAAGCGTTTGCGTGTAAATGTTATATTAGAGCTATGCATCATCTTTATTCTTCGTGTTATTGTTTGGACTAAAGATTTCGATAAAAAAAAAACATTGAAACTGTAAATTACAAATGATCTATAGTCATATGAATTTATCAAGTGAATCAAGCAAACTATTCAATTGTTAATTAAGATATTTACACAGCACCATATTGAGTTCATCACCTTGGTGAATGGAGCTTGGTGTCAACGTATTCAAGACGAGCCTGTTACACAACTTTCAGTTTCAATGTCATTTGAATATATAAAACTAAGGTCATAACTACAAAGTACTAGTAATCATTAATGTGAAACATTTGATTAATCGGACCTAATATATGATGCTATGTATATATCCTATGTAGTTACAGCGTTTGCGTGTAAATTATCACCAGATGAACAACTAGCTAGTAGTTTCATAGCTTTGGTTGATTATATGGAAATCAAGTGAGTGCGTTACATAATAATTAGACCATTACAGCAGACTGAAATTATTTGCGCACAAAGCTCATGAAATATGCATTTTGGTACCATGCAAGTGGAAATCTCAGATACATTTTACTCATTGCTCGTTTAACATTTAACCTGCATATAGATGAGTATTTAATTGTGTTATTCGTATATAAAAAATTTTGTTGCTACATCAGTCAAAACCAAAGTCAAATTTATGGTAAAATAAACCATATTACAGTCTTTGAAGTTTACTTTTCAAGATACAACTCGTATTATGAAACTTCACTATTCTGTATTAATACATATGTATCTACATAAATACATTCAATATATTAAATAGTACATATCTTTTTATGACAAGTAACATATAATGGTTTTAAATATTTAAGATGTAAGTTAAAGTTTAAACTATACTTTATATAATGAGCATATAAATATATTCGAGTGTAAATTAAAAAACTACATTTTGCTGATTGATGACATACTTTAAATCGTCCCTCCTTTTTATTTCTTCTTCTACACTCGCGATAATCTCTAACATTGATTTAAGAATTACCAGTACTATTTTTACATAATGATTACTTAGTATTAACGCGAATATGACACAATTATTAAAACTAAATTTTAAGATTTGCATTGCGTTAATTTTAATTATTTATCACTGTCTACCTAGTGCGATACCCCTAGATTATACCTTAGGTAATAACCACCAACTGGGGTCCAGTTATTAGTAAAACTAATTCAAAACCAAACGTACTAACAAAGACTTCATAACAGTCAGCTCATTTTGCGTGGACTGTAGACAGTGATTAATAGCTTTAGGGTCCGTGACTTCAGGACATCTGTCACCCCAGTCCTCCCGTGACCATGGGTGTTTTAAAGCATTTAAAATTTCGTAATAATAAATTACTTCCATTAAACACAACTTCAGCAATGGGAGCGCGTTTTTATTACTTGAACTCGTGACCTTAGCCGAAGCGGCAAACATTTTAAACTTTGATATAAACGGTCGTATGCTCTTGATAAATATAACACGAGAATTGTATAAAAAAAAACACACCGCTTATACTGTGTTATTACTGTAAAAAATATATTAGACGTAAAGTCACGCGATTATAACGAATGGCGTAACGTTACTGTAAGTGATCGTTAATTATTCATACAATAATATTTTATATAACTTTTATGAAACAACACTCTGTTCTGTAAATTTACCAATTACAAAAAAAAATCATTGAATACAAATAAGTAATAGCTTTATTTTTTTAGCTTCACTAGATAATCTGTATAGAAGTACTATTTCACTGGTGGTAGGTCTCTATTGCCGGTGACCGTCTAGGTACCACCGCAGCTCCTGTTTCAGCCGACAAACAGTAGTGTACAAACGTTACCGTGTTCCAGTTTGAAGGTCGCTGTCAGCTAGTGAAATTACTGAGGTAACGAGACTTAATACCTTATGTCTTAAAGCGACGAGCGCAATGTGGTGCAGTGTGTACCATCTTAACTAGCACCACGTTGTTATGGCAAGCGTATCACTTACCATCAGGCGACCGTCTCGCTCGTCTCGTCGCTTCATAGAATAAAAAAAATATACACAACCAACCTACCACCAGAACGATTGGAGTTATACTACAGTTATATTTACTTTTACTTAAAGTTTAACTTTCTGTAAGATTTAACTAATTATATAACGATATTTGGTATTGCGCATATCCGAAGACCGGGCTAAGTGCGTTCCTTGGGAGAGGCCTATGTCCAGCAGTGGACGGGCTGTTGATGATGATGATAACGATTTGGTATTTCATAAACCTTCATTTAAGACGTACAGTTCATACAATGTGTATCTAAATGGTTAAGTTATAGTCGATTGTCACCCATAACAAAACTTTTTTACCGATTACTATTTATTTCGATATCACATAACAGCAGTATCTCGGTTTGTTTTTAAATAGTAAAATTATCATTATAATTAAATAATAGTATATGTATATTCTTTTAACTATATCAGTTCATCTGATTTTATAGTTCATCTTAACAAATATGTGTCTCTCTCAAAACTTTGAAATGAAATTAATGCTATTGAAGTAAATTCGCAACATGAGAATGGTAAGCAGTCGTAAAGGATTAAAAATGCTACCACTATAGTTGCACATACTTAGAAAGGCGACTAGTTTCAGTCGGAGGCAGTTAGCGATAAAGTTAAGAAACATTTTAATAACTACAGTGGGATATGTGCGAAAGTAAACTGGGGCACTTACAGTACCGCAGTGCTTTGCCAGCAGGATTCGGCTGCACATTACGCTTGTCATGCTGCAGCGCGAGATGGTAACGTCCCGTTACCGCAGTAATCTCGGCAGTTAACGCGCTATAAAGTCCGGAATACTGTTTGACTATATGCGTGATGATAATTGTGAAAACTTAAAGAAAATACCGAATTCTTGCTTATAAGTGACTACTTAAGTTACGTTTTCACTTAAGCTTATACTATATCAATAGATGAATAAACAATTTGTTGAAACAAAACAAATTTAATATACAACTTTCTGTGTATGTATTTGGTTTAAAGTTGACCGGGTTTAAATACCATCGTTTAAAAGGAAGAAAGAACCTCATAATCATGCATATATTCTTATCAATATTTATATACAAATTGTTACAATTATTTTCCTTTGATAGAAGTAATAAAATTTACTGTGTCATAGTTAAGTACAGAATCAATCATTTGTATTGTAAGTTAAGTTAAAATAATTCTAAAGACATTCGTATTGTTTTGAAATAAGTAACTAATGTAACTAAATATGTAACTAATGGCGGTATGCTTATTTTCAGTGTAATACAAAAACAAACGAGTTTAAGCTTTTGTTGTGTTAACAGAAGAATTAAGGCGGATTTTTACTCCCTAAAACTTTTTAGTGGTCATACTAAACATTGCGATGGGTCCCTGTATCCCTTAAAGAAAACATCGATTATGCACTAGCGCAGTAAGCGCGATCCAGGGGTATTAACCTATTCGGCTTCTTCTCTATTTCCAGCTTTTAATTACTGATGATCTGTATGACCTTTAATAACGTAGAACTCCGTTTAGATAAGTAGTGTTGAACACAGGATAGAGCCGACTTACCTGTCGCGCGGACGGCATGCATGTGTCGACCCCGGGCGCTCGCGGCGCATCACCGCACTGGCAGCGCCTACAGCACACACCCTGGAACAATAACATGTTATGATCTACATCATCATCTTTATCACCTTACGGCAGTCCTCTAATAAACCTAACCATCAATCACGAAAAGCCATGCTGCGACAAATGTAAAAAAATCTGTCAATTACTTCTAATCCGTACTGATCTAATCCATCGATTATATTTATAATTACAATGATAAATGATGTATAATTTTTGTTTCTCTTTATTGATTTTGGAACTTTTAATAAAAAATCATGCCAGTCCCATGATACCATAACACAAATACATTCATATAATTACAATCATACAATTTTTGATATAAATAAACAGTGCTCTGGCCCTCCGAGCCCGGAGAAGACAGAACACTGTGAAATGGACTGACATTAAATCTGTTTATGTTGAGAAATTCCATTATTTTCTTTCTGCTTTCTTCGTTCTGGACACATTCCTGTAATATGTGGTATACATCGTCTACTTTTTTACATACCTCTACAAGGTGAGAGTACGTTTTTAATCAAAAATTTTAATTTATTTAGAGGAATGTGTCAAGAACGGACTCCGAGCTGTCTTAATTAGGCTTCGAGAAAATTGCTCAAACTATGGTATGTGTGGCGGTTCATTGACGTATAAATTAAAATGTATAATTATACAAAGATTAAATTATTATTATTGCAAAATATTTTTAGTTCATTTACACAGTTATGCTTAGTATTGTGACCGCAATGCAGCGCGTGCGCAGCTCGGGTAACAGTACGCGACACTAACAGCCGGCGCGCCGCCTCGTCAAGGGTTCACTGGAATTTGCTGGAAATTTATGTATCATAGGGTAAATTCATGCGGAAATCGCCAGCTGGAAAACATAACCTCAATATCATTATCTTTTCTTACTAAATGACTACAGCGTTCTACTGAAAGAACTTAAAGATTATCAAGCTAAGGATATAGTATAAATCAGTTGTTGTTACCTGATCCGCAATATTTATTATAGTAAAAAATTTTATGATAGTAAACGAAAATTTGTGTTTTTATGTGTCCATTATAGAACTTACTTCTAATTTTATTTCTTCAGCTGAGATTTTGACCTTCTCTTAGAATCAAAGTAATTTTTCACGGCACTGGCAAAAGCGAGATTGTCAATAGCATTTATTATAACCTAAAAGCAAAGCAATTTTCCTTTGCCTCTTATCAACCCTTAGTTGTAAATCTATTGCCATACGAGAATTACACTTTATCACCCAAGACCTAAACTTAAATTAACAACCAAGTAAATTTAGGCCAAGTTACAAATTTCATTTCTATTCACTTTTTAATTCGGAAAGTAATTTTTCAAAGCGCCGAATGGGACGAAGTTTAAAAGAAATTGATTAATTAAACATGAACGTTTACAAATCTAGACCTTTTTACTTGACTTTATAAATTTAATTGCTTAAACCCCCGCAAGGTAAGACATTGCCCCGGTTTCACGGAACCTCTTTAGGGTACCTTAAAAGAAGCAGTGTTACAATTTGTCATTGAAACTTTTTCTCTTACATTAATAAATACTTTTTTTTTTTTATTCTACGAAGCGACGAGACGAGCGAGACGTTCAGCTGATGATAAGTGATACACTTGCCTATAAGAACTTTGCGTATATGTAGATGAATAGACTGAAATCGCACATTCGTTATAAAAATCGAAAAATACTTCATTGGAATAAATACCTACAGTACCTCCGCATCGGTTAATTGTGACCCTAAAGACAAGAACAAAATAGTTAACGAAGACTTGCACTGTCGTAATTACTTCTACGTAGTGTTCAAATTATATACATTCTTCTATTTAATATGTCTCTGCCTCTAGAAGTTGTAAATAATATATTTAATAAGCCTTTACCATTTTACATTTTTTGCCGTTTTTGCTGGTGGTAGGTGTCTGTTGCCGGAGACCGTCTAGGTAGCAGCTCTTATTTAAGTAGTGTGAAAACATTACTGTGTTCCGGTTTGAAAGGCGCTGTAAACCAGTGAAGTAGTATACCTCAAGGCGACGAGCGCAATGTGGTGCGGTGTATACCAAATAAATCACATATGTCCAAGTAAATGTCTCGCTGGTCCCGTCACCCCGTCGAACAAAATAAATTATATTGTATGAAGTTAAGCATCGTCGCACAGAAAAGAAGAAAGAAAAATGTAAAAATCGTTAATAGAAACGTTAGCTTAGAGCGTAATTTAATAAAGACTTAAAAAAATTAGAAATGATATTTTATAAATGAATCTCTTGTTATGTTCCGCACCCTATTCCTCCCCCACCGCAGCTCCTATTTCAACGGCCAAATAGTAGTGTGCAAACATTACTGTGTTCCGGTTTGAAGGGCGCTGTAGCTAGTGTAATTACTGGGGTAACGAGACTTAACACCTTATGTCTCAAGGCGACGAGCGCAATGTGGTGCAGTGTGTACCATCTTAACTAGCACCACGTTGTCATGGGCAAGCGTATCACTTACCATCAAGTGAACGTTTAATTTCCTTTCGACTTAAACACATTACATTTCACCTCAACAAAAGTTGGCTGATAGAGAATGCCCACAGGAATTAAGCTTCCTTTAAGGTTTTACAATAAAGAGTATAAAAAAAATTAAAACTAAGTTTGTGTTTAATACATATCCTGTAAGTCAGTGTTTATTGAATATAATTGTAAACGTGGCGGTAGTGTCGCGATGAGTCGACAGACACACCGACATCGCGGTTACAACACAATCATTAAAATTTAAGCTATAAGGCCGATGTATCATATTTCAGTGCGACTAATAACGGCCGCATTGGTATCATAATTACACTGAAAGCAATTCGCGTAAGTGATTTCTTTTTCATGCACTCGGTACACTTGCGGTTTGCACTTTCCGTTGAGGCGATTTCGGTGGTCTTTTTGTTCTTTATAATTTATCTGATGGCCGGACCGCAAAGTGTGATTCTCCGTACCTGTTCATAAAAAGGCGAAAGTAAATTTCTCAACTGTTTATAAACCAGACGCTCCAATTGCGAACGACCTCAATATGGTCAAGTTTCAGTTTTCAAAACGGTTCAGCGGCATATCGTATCATGAAGTTGAATGTAGTAAATTTTTTTTTCAGGTTAGGTCATGTTCTTTGATAACTAAAAATCGAGACGTGATGAGCAGAATAGTGACGTAACATCACTACAGTTAATAATAAATTTGAAACTTAGTTATGCTTGTATTGTTCACGTGATAAACTCGAATAACATTAATTCATCTCAAAATGAGATTCATACCGCAAGAACTATAAATGTTATTATCGATAATTACATCTACGATCTATCTCGCTACCGCACCATACTTTTACTTCAGTTAAAAAGTATCATTAAAAGTAAGTATTTTAGGTAAAGTAACAAAAAAACGCAATATCGCGGAAATACTGTAACGTGTTGCAAAAAATATGCGCACCGTTGCAAAGATTTACGTTCAAAATTCATTCGTTTCTCGGCTTACTGTTTCCGTTATGAATGTATCGATAATGCATCCGTCTAACTGAACCACTGTTGGATCCAACGTTGGTGCAAATGTTTGCTCCAATATCGATTCCTGATCTTTTTTATATAATTTTTGTTTTATATTTAACGACCTATTTCTACGGACACGGGTTAAAGTTTTTATTTAGACACTTATTGACTATTTTTTAAACTAATTCAAATATACAATATTTTGAAATACAAAATATTATAAAGAATGTTTTCTATTTAATTCAACTTTACTAAAAGGTTATTAAAGTTGCTGCTAATTAGATAATCATTTACTTATATCTACTTTTAAATCTGTCTATTTTTAATTCCATTCTCTCCCTTCCGAGTACTTTGCTACCTCTTTACACTTTGAAGATTGTATCAGTTTAACCTTTTGACTTTCAGGATACTTTGTTTATTAATGATTTATTTTATATCAAAGGAAAAAATTAAATCGAATGACAAAAGAGGGATTTAATGAAAGACTGTATTTCGAGCAAACACGCTTCAACATCTTTTGTAATTGATCAATCATAACTAAAACTTTCCGTAGGTAACTTTATCAAAATCAAAAATGTTTCTGACTTTAACATGATATGCGTGAAAAGATATAAACATTAAAAGGTACTTTTACCCTAAAAAATGTTTTTCCAAAGATTCTCGTATTATAACATTAACATATATAATACATCAGCTGTAATATCACGAAGAGTAATATCCACAGGGATGGCGTGTGTTGGTAATGTATCATTCGACGTGAGCTGAATATTAGGTTCCAGATAATCTTAAGTCATAAAGGTTTGAGAATGAAATAATGTGCGGGCAGCACGCCGACAGATTTATTCCATTCTATAGCCTTTTCATATTTTCTATTTAGGATATATGAAAAGGCATGTCTATTGATTTTTCTAATATCAGTTACAATTTAAATAATATATCGTCTTCATATAAGTCTATATTACATGAACAAAATTTTCTACCGAGATATATTTTATACAAAATATTTTCTAAAAGACGATAAATTAAGACTTTGAATGCTAGTAATGATAGAAGGAGTTTTATAAAAGAAAACTACTCTCGTTTATATTTCACTGTCTAATAGACTAAGCACTCTTAAGAAGAACGCAAGAAACTCAGAAGTAGTATAACAATTATCTGATAATTTAGAATATTTACAATGTTAATAACCTTTCTACAGTCGTCGAAAGACTGTCGACACAAAAAGCAAAAGAACTCTATAGTTAAACAGTGCTGCCATCTATCTAAAGTTTTTCCAGTTTCGTACATTATTGATAAGTTTAAACTCTTTATTAATACAAGTAATCCTTCGTTAGTTATTTAACTATAAAACTAGAGACGTATATATTTATTCTACTAAGAGATGAGCGTGTCGTTCACCTGATGGTAATCGTGGCTAGTTAAGATGGTATACACTGCACTAAACTGCGCTCGTCGCTTTAAGACACAAGATGTTAAGTCTCGTTACCTCAGTATTTCACTAGCTTACCATTCAAACTGGAACACAGTAATGTTTGCACACTACTGTTTGACGGTTGAAGTAGTCACTGCCGTCCTAGAAGGTCTCCGGCAACAGACGTACCAACGTATTCAATGTTGCTATATTAAAATAACAAGTAGTGTAAATAATAAACAGACGTATATCTAAAATTGCAATTGCTGTCTTATAAATAAATTTCAATACAAAATTTATACTTTAATTAAGAGTACAATGACTTAGTAAGTTATTGTTAATATAATAATTAAAATAAGTAATTTTACTTTATGTGTAAGTTCAATTAAAAAAAATGGTTCGATGACACTCAACGTGACCCGTATTACGTATACCAAAAAAATATATATACGTTAGCTGTTCTCACGGTCAAACAATCGCTGTTATCTTGTATTACGTTTACAGTTATTACTAGAGTCTTTTGTTACATTTTTTTAACCTCTACACCAAGAAAAGAACTTATTAGTTTAACATCTGTTGTCGATGGAACTTTAACTGCCGAAAATCGAAGTCTTTGACTATGACTTTAGTTATGATCTGTTTCTAAATCTCTTTACCACAGGATCCTCTAGACGCCGTTGTTCCAGTTTTAACGATGATGTAGCTTATTAATTTACTGGGGTAACGAGACTTCTCACGTTTCAAAACGACTTCAATGTGATACAGTGTATATCATCCTAACTAGCGCTACGGTACTATAGTCAAATATATTATTTAACGTAAGACATACTTTATGCTAGTCTCATCGCTTCTAGTAACAAGTAAAGTTAGTTTTAGTTTTACTAAACTTACGGTGTGTGACTCAATTAATATATTTTTTTTAGTTTTCTTGTTATAATATACTATTTTAGTAATTTTAGATAAACGGCAATACGTAAATTAGATATAAAGCTGAAGTTTTAATGTAAATTTGCCATAAATTCAATTAAAAAAAATGGTTCGATGACACTCAACATGACCCGTATTACGTATACCAAAAAAATATATATACGTTAGCTGTTCTCACGGTCAAACAATCGCTGTTATCTTGTATTACGTTTACAGTTATTACTAGAGTCTTTTGTTACATTTTTTTAACCGCTACACCAAAAAAAGAACTTATTAGTTTAACATCTGTTGTCGATGGTACCTTAACTGCCGAAAATCGAAGTCTTTGACTATAGTTTGATTTGCTTCACAATTTCTTTAAATATACAACTATGAGTTAATTTCGCGTTGACGTGCAACCAACCGGCTTCGAACCCCGGCCCGTCGACACAATCGTTCCACTGTTTACTTATGTATCGCTCTGTGCCAGGGCATTGAGTTTTTGCTGGCGAGGTATCTCCAGTGACATGTCCGAACAGGTGGCGAGAGTCGATTACATGTGACGTCGGATATCAGTTCCCCGGCCGACCGGATACGGCGGCTGCTCGACGGAAACTCGTTCCAATGTCATTTTTATAAAATCCACACCACAACAGATCTGTGTTTCTGTTGTTATTTAAATCTTATATAAATAAACTTTATTTGTGTTTACTTTACTTATTGCATGATTGTACCTCTCAGTAGTTTTCTTAACGTTTTTTTTTTTATACCACTGCGACGAGATGAGCAAGACGTTCACCTGATGGTAAGTGATACGCTTGCCCATAACAACGCGGCGCTAGTTAAGATGGTATACACTGCACTACATTGCGCTCGTCGCCTTGAGGCATAAGGTGTTAAGTTACGTTACCCCAGTAATTACACTAGCTACAGCGCCCTTCAAACCGGAACACAGAAATGTTTGCACATCTCTATTTGTCGGTTGAAATTGGAGCTGCGGTGGTACCCACCCAGACGGTCTCCGGCAACAGAGACCTACCACCTGGTAAACGTACGTAGTGTTATAATGTTCCCGTTTTAAATATTGAGGCTTAAACAACAGATTGTTGTATATTTAATTATTGTGAATTTGGTCGACATAAACGTGTTTGTTTAATTATTTATGAAACATCGTTTCGAGCTTTACTTCGAGATGGAGTCTGTTACCATAGTCGTACAGTTATATTAATAAAAACTATTTAGGTGTAATGCTATGTATAAATCCTAACATTATTATTGTGTATTACTTTCTGTCGATACTCGGTTAAGATTTGTTGTATAAAATAAAACAGTTTAAAAAAACGATTAATGGAAGATTTTCATGTAAATATATCTTTGATTTATCTGTCTGTTGGAATATTAATGGGTATAGTAAAGTTTAATGCGACGAAGTGATAGCCCGCTTACGGAATCGTATATATACAACATAAATAAAATATGAAGCGTAATTTCTAACTTTCCGCCCGTCAATAAATTATGTCTGAACGTCAGTCAATTAAACTTGGTCGTCTTTGATGTGTCACATCGGCTTTGACGTCTCCAACTGGGTAATGGACGGATAAATCAATCCCGAATGAAAGGGACAGGAAAAGTTTCGACGACTGTACATCGACATCTTTTCCATTCGAATATTACAAAAATTATAATAACAATTAATGTACGATCTAAGTACAAACGTTTCGTAAATATAACGAAAGAAAATAAAACCCGTTATTTATGTGCACAGGCAATTGTAATCCTTAAAGTTTAAACATTAGTACCGTTTTAGGACACATAAAATATTTATTCACGTAATAAATTCTCGCAATATATCAATGCCCGGGTAAGTGTAGGTTTTAATTGTATTTTAATTACCATGGGGTCTCTGACCCGCGTATCTTTAATACGGGATCGGGGGGTCGAGAGTTCATTACGGTTGCTTTGTTCTTTCGTAATCATAGGTAACAGTGATCGAGAATTTATTAATCTAGAACTGTTAGTTAGGTCTCTGTTCCTGGAGACTGTTGGTTACCACTACAGTCATATAGTAATGTGTTAATATTACTGTGTTGCTGTTTAATGGACACTGGTAAGACCTAACTTCAAATATCTCATAGCGACGAAGCAACAAATAGTTTATCATCCTATCTAGAGAAATTGTTATGAGCATCACTTATCATCAAGTGAACACCATTCTCGTCTCGTTACTTGGTCGTGTAAATGATAATGTTTCGGTTAAGTCATTTTAAAAGTATTTTATAAATCAGCTATTAAATATTGAATTAGCGAAATTACTAAAAATTTACTTTAATAAGCAACAAAGTATAGTGTTTCTTTATAATTTTATAACTCTTAAATAGCACTTTTAATGAAAGACAATAACTTATACAATAAATATGTTCGTAAATTTTCTTTCTGTTCCTTGTTTGAGTTTCATTAAGCATAACTAAGTTTGCACATATATTTGTTGGCTATTATTACTAAAGGTTTGGATCCATTTGTCTTAATTTATAATGTGGGATGAACAAAAAAGAAAACTATATAAAGATTCTATTACTCATGAGTATAGTTTTATGATACATAGCATCAAATTGTAATGATTAATCCAATACAAGGTTTTATTATAGCGCAGTTAGTTAAGTGATTGCTATCCTTAATATCGCATTATTTTAATAACCACCAATTATCTCTTAAAAGTTAAAACAGGCAATGATGAGGTGAAAGCTTATATTGGGTAGAGCTGGCCTGGGTGGGCCAAACCAGCCGGGGTTCGTTATCGGCCACTCGCAGCTTAACAACAACGCCCATCCATTACGTTCCCAACGACCATCCCATCAACCTCACCATCTGTATTAACTTTTTTGCTGATCATTTCCCACCGATGGCATATCTTTATAATACCTCAAGGTTATTTTTTTATTCGAAAAAGCTACGAGACGTTCACCTGATGGTAAGTGATACGGTCGCCCATAACAACACGGTGCTAGTTAAGATGGTATACACTGCACCACATTGCGCTCGTCGCTGAGACATAAGATGTTAAGTTTCGTTACCCCAGTAATTTCACTACCTTACCTTTCAAATTGGAACACAGTAATGTTTGCACGCCGTAAAGCCGTGATAGCCTAGTGGTTTGAACGCCGGCCTTCGAATGCGAAGGTACCGGGTTCGAATCCGGCCTGCACCAATAAATTTTTCAATTTATGTGCAGTTAGCATAAAACACCAACTAATATCACGTGCTTTGACGGTGAAGGAAAACATTGTGAGGAAACCTGCATATCTATGCCATGACCATCAGTGGTCAGACTAGTATGTGAAATGGAGAAGGCAATGGCAAACCACTCCATTATAACTGACAAGAGAGTCGTCGTGTGTTTCAATGAAAACATGATGACCACGACCCTCAGTCATGAGGAAATACGACTTAGAAGAAAAAGAAGAATGTTTGCACACTACTATTTGACGGCTGAAATATGAACTGCGGTGGTTCCTAACAAGATGGTCTTCAACAACACAGACCTACCAGTAATCCCACAGCAGCAACGATTACTGTTGACAAGAATTAATGTGTAAACGACACTATGTTCCTGTTTGAAGCTGAACGAAGCTAAGTTAAGCTAAGATGCGGTTTGAAGCCGAGGAAGTTCGTAAATTAGTTTACCTTATAATCTCCCACGCGATGTGGTCTTCAGTAAATATTATTTAGCACCACGTTTATAAGCAGCACATACAGTAACATTACTCAGTACTTTGTAAACGTTCAACATAACCTTATTAAAATAAGCAAGATCAGAATGTAATATTGCGAAGTGTTAATAGTTAAGTAATACTCTTTATATTTCAGTCTTCTTCATCTTAAATAGTATTGATACGATACAACTACAATTTTAGAGCAAAAAAATATCTCTTTCAAGACAGAAGTTTTTAGACAATTAATAGTTACTCTAATCTGAAAGATATATTTTTTTCTAATTTGAAAGAAAGCACTAACTAAACCTCTTCATATTCTAAGCAAAACTTGAATTATTTTCCACTTTGATTATACCAATATTCTTATATAGGACTGTCTATATAATAACTTATTTAGTTTTTAGAAATAAAATATTTGATACACCATTTTTCTTAAACTGTTTCTTAATTCAGGCAAAGAAGTATTAAAATAAAAAAAATTCTTAACATAAATCTTTACAGAAACAATTTTCTGAAAGCAAATTGAATGTAGTGTTTTTTACAATGAATCTTAAACGTACTGTTATTGTTAATTAATACGTATATATTTTAACAATCATAAAGGTATAGACAGTTAACTTAGTCTAAGTCATATTTCCTAATAATAATTTAATGGCTAAGTTTAGTAATTACTGTCTATAACTTACCTAGAACTAGCGAATCACTATTCATAAATATAAACACCTATTTATTTAATAATTCATAATTTGTTTTACTACACATTGTCACTGCGACGTAGTTATAAAATCGTAGCGCGAATAGTCGACATGAAATTTGTATGGAGATTATTAAAAAGCACATTTCAATATATCTCATAGTTTATTAACGTAGCAAAAATAAACCGATACCGCATAAAGAATAGTGCGATGGAATATATTTATTGGCTAATGCCACTTATGATGCGGTTAAAATGATTCCAGTTGCATGGGTATCGCAAAAAGAAGTAACACGAGTGGGGTCTTTAAGCGTTTTTATTAGGTCCCCGAGCGGGTTGCAGTGTGCACTGTTCTGTGCTGTGCTGTATCTTATCTGGACGTAGATTTACAACCGCCGGCTACGTATCTACCACACATTTGCATGTTATACCCCGTCCAAGTAATGGTGTCCGAGATAAACATGTTACGAGTCGAATTATTTGCACCGATGCGATTTATTGCAACCATTCCAATGCGGTGGCTACTTATGATTTACAACGCAATAAACGAACAACCTAGAAGTCTAGGCCGGATAACTATTTATCCTACTTTTTTAATGACGTCTTCTCACCAACATTGTTTAGTTATAAAAAAAATTGTTAAATGTCAGAAGTGACGAGCAGAAAGTTCCCGATGGGAAATGATACGATTTTAAAAACAATTTGACGCTAGAGGGGAAAATAGAAATTGTAACATATCATGCTCGTCGCTTTACAACACGAAATTTACTACTTTCAATATCCTATAAACTTGAACATAGTAAAATTTACACAGTATTATTTGACAGCAGAAATAGCAGCTGCGGTGGTACCTATCTAGACGGTCTCCGGTGGCAGAGACCTACCACAATTAAGTGGTTGAGCACAATGGAGTAAAACATCACATCATTCACACTAAACTCTATAATCTATTCACCACAACAACAATATAAATGATTTTTAATAAATTCACTTTATAAAACTTATTTGTTTATCGTTATGTAACAGTTTATATAAAGTAATATGTCTTTAAACTTCATTTGTAATAACTTAATTCAAGACTCGCATTCTTATCCTATTTCCCGAAATTACAACTTCCTTGCAGCTATTCCTAGTCTAGCCATCATTACTGTTAATGAATGTCTACTCATTAAAATATTTCATCTAACAGTTTTTAAATATAACTTGACTATTTCTAAATATACATTTTATAAGCAGATGCAGGTACACCAGTAGTTAACTCATCTATCAAGGTATTGGAGAATTTATAAATTATACGTAAGGCAAGGCGAAGCCGTGACGCGAACGAGTCTTAAACACAACTTACGGTACGATATCGATCGAAAGTAAAATACCTTCACTAACAGGTTAAAGATACGGTAATAAATTAGGGACGTTTCATAAGAAATTTCCGTGTCACCATATAAGAGTTTAATAACTTTAAAAATATGATGTTAAAGTGACAAGGAGACGAAACATAGAGGAGAAAACTCTAGCTCTGGGTAAAAGCGAGAAATCAAAAATATCGTTATGGCGGTAGATTTACATTATGAGAATGATACTCGTAACTTACTGGGGATTCGAAAAACCCTGTTTCTATCCATACTATAATGTGCTTCGGATTTGAATTAGGTATTAGAAATATACCAAATCTTAAAAATTGTTACGTCTAATCTAAATATATTTTCAGTTTTACCTGACAACGGGCAAATATAAAAGAAACGGCAATTTCGAAATGTCTTCGAAGCGTTCTTAACGTCGCGTGATGAGAACCAATGAGCTTACGAGCAGAACGTAAATAACAGCACCCGAGCCAACGGGTCCGAGTCCACAAATTGGGTCGCACCTACTCTTAGACATTTTGACATCCGGAATCGGAGATGCGAAATATCAATTAAGTCTGATGCAGCGAGTTAGAGAATTCTTCGACTTTACATTCTCCGCGTCGGACCGTAATTTAACGGTCATTTCTAAACGCGAAATCACCAAAGTTCTGTTAAACTAATTGCAAATAATACCGGATGCTGACGTAATTTTTCTTTGCTTAATTTTTTGCTCACCGCTCAACAATATTTATTGTTCTAAACACAGTAAAGTGACGAACTTAGTTGATGTAAAAAGTTTTGAATATATAGTGTTCTATAAATATCCTGTCATTTAGACAGAATGGTAACTTATTCGTGTTGTTACCCCAGTAATTGTATATACCGTTCAAACAGATTTTTTTGATGGCAGTATAGACTTTGTATTGCTTGCAAAATGGCCGCCGGTATCAAAGTAGAATGAATAGTAAAAATAATAACTAATATTAAGACTAAAGTAGGATGTAAATGTTAGTTTAATAAATAAAAATATACAGACTTGTTAGAAATTTTTGGTATCATATACATAGTACAATAATTAATCGTAAGTAAATAGAAGTAAGAAACTGTATTATGGATGCAGTATGAGCGGAAAAAGAACGCGAAGACCAGAGAAGGAAGAAGACAGAAACTAGCAAAGAAACTGATTGTTGTGTAATATTATAAACTACTTTACTTAGAAAAGTATATAAAAAATAGTAGAAATTAGAAGAATTATCTATTTATAACTAAAGTTGTACTTTTATAAAACTGATCACAGATAAAAAAAAAGGTTTTGTTGTAGGCGTGGTTTAAATTGGTTCTGAAAGCAGTTGCCAAGTAGTTCTCGTGTTACTAATGCCTGGCTAAACACGGCCGAGTGTGGACACTTGGTTTATTGCTTCTGTGTAATGTAATATCTTAATATATGGTCTATGGTGCTTACATAATTTACGATGACTAAGCGACGTAATCGATATCGAAAGCTTCCGGGCTTTTACTCGGCTGCTTCGAATGATGATCGATTGCAGATTTCTATAGTTAAACTGAACTCGATGTGTAGAATACACTAATGAAACTGATAACTACAACAACATGATGACCACTACCGATCTATCAACACTTGCGATTGAGTAGAAGAATGTATTATAGAAGTGTTGATGAGAAATTTAGTGAAATCCTATACCTAGTATGGAAAAGAGGAGTAGACATTTTTAATATATTCCTATCACAATTACCTTAAATTTTGTAGATTGAATGTAGGCCAGGCCAAGTTTGGGCCACGGTCGCATTCTGTGTAGAGATGAGAGCTACAATTAAAGTTTATTTGTTTTGTTTTCGCAAATCTGAACCAGACAGCATAATTAAAGCAAAGTAGACGCTCCAGCGCAGTTTGTGATTAAGAGAATGAAACACTTTGTGGTTCGTGCGGTTCTCGTGATAATAATTATCAAATAAGTGTATGCATTTATACTGCCTTTGTTACGTTTTTGTTGCTTTCCTTTGCTATTCCTAATGCTTTCAAGATAATAACAACTTTGATAAGTTATTACCAAAATTATTTCTATAATCATTTTGATAACAATCTGATAACATAAATATTCAATGGATTTGTTTTACAACAAAGACATCCTAGGTTTGGTTCCGTCTCATATATGTATTATTGGCCTTTCCTTACACATTGAGGAGATAGATAAAACCTGTATACAATAAATATAATCACATCAGATCCAAAACAACGAAACAGAACTAAGGCCAATTGACCTCATGGTCTAAATCAAACGATGGGAATCAACGAAATCGATAATAATTACTTTAATCATAGGTAATCGAGCAGATGATATGAAAACTTATAATTCTCATTTTAATGCTATGATTTGCAAACGTTTTCTTTTGCGAAAAAAAGTACTGAATCTTAATTTATCACTTTTGACACATCTAAGTTGAAATGTTTAACATAGATTCACGATGTTATCTTTTAAAGATGGTGGTGATCAATAATAATAATAAAACAGACACAACTTTGTTTCGGTTTCTGTCGCTATTAAAATTACTAAAAAGACATTATATCATATGTCGAAGCGACGTTTTTACTGCTGGCAGGTCTGTTTTCTATATCTAGTTAGCTATCACCGCATCTCCTATTTCTGCCTCCGAACAGTATACAAATATTACTGCTAATAAAGTTACTGGGGTACGAGACTTAACACCTTATGTCTCGGTATCTGAACTATCGCCACGTCGTTATTGGCAAGCGTAACACTTATCTTCAGGTAAACGCCTCGCTCGTCTCGTAGGATAAAAGGTCGAGTACAATGGTGCAGTGTATGCCATTCTAACCAGAGTTACTTATAAGTTTTCTATTAAATGAACGTTGTGCTCGTAAAGAAAATTAGTCGACGGACCTAAATAGCTCGGCAGCGTTATTACGTCCCAGTGTAAACAATTGGGGCTAGTGTTCGGACACGCGACAGCGCCAGTTGGAAATTATTAAAATGCGTATTAATTCTCTTTACGGCGGCTAATTCGTGGCAATGTATTACAGGTCGCCGCTACACATTCTAACTCTCACTGCCCGTGCACCACTAACACACTCAAACGCGCGCCGCGACCATCTCCGACTAACGTTAATGTCCACATCAGTTCCAACTTCGAGCAGACTTTCCTAAAAAAAAAAACCGGAAATTTAAACACACGCAACACTATCTTTTTTTATTATAACGGACTGCAAACGATAATTGAAAAAGTTATATGTACTTCATGATGACAGCACATCTATATCCTCGAAACCATGGCGGTTGTAGAGATGTCGCAACGTCGGGATAGTGAAATAATTAAATTAATATCAATTCGTATATGTGACTAAGAGCATAACATTTAACTAGTAAACAACACAAGGAAATTTTAGTTAAAATACAGTACCAATATGCTAGTTTTAAGACGAGTTAGTCTATAAACGTAATGGATGTTGCAAGTAGCAATAGGAGACCCAACATGCAAATTCACCAATTAGATCATAACTTATCGTTATTTATAAATATTTAAAAAGTGCGATAGAATTAATATTCTTTATTTGGAACAAATTTTAAAAAGAGCAGAAAAAAATGATAACTATCCCAGTAATATTTGTAACAAAGCAGTAATCTTGTATGTTACTCATTGGCAGCAAAGATTGGTTTTATGATACTAAAGCGGTCTCCGGCAGTAAACAATTTTCACAAGCGTTTATTTGTTACGTTTTAAATTATTTAGATGAACTTTAGTGCAGATTTAAATATAAATTGGGTATAATACGAGTATATATACGCTAGTTTATTGATACAAATAACAGTTGTTGTTAAGAACCAATATACATCATGCTACGGATATAAATATTCAACGTTCCTTTATATTTTTAGTAAGCACTAACGCCTTTTCATTTTCAACATAGAGATAACATATTTAATTTATGTAAATCAAGTTAAGAAATCTAATATTAGTAATGCAGACAACTTTAACAGCTTTCTCACTAATGACTAACGAAACGTTCACTTCACTCCTCGGCGTATAGGGAATTCAAAAATCATTTCATAAGCCAAGAGATTTATGACGTGCAAATCAAAAATAATAAATATTATTTTAAGCAGAACTCCATTTTGCTCGAATTAAAAATAATAGGCACTATCTAGTATTTAGAATCACCAAGTCCGAGACTATGCTGGAAAGCTGGTCGCCTCAGCGTTGTCCAGTGGATTCGTTGCATTTTGCATGAGCATTAGATATCGTTTGAATATATAGCGTTGCTCTATTATACTGGATTCATCATGCTCTTGATAAGTATAGATATCACGATTTTTTATAACAAATTTAACAACAAAAAAAAACTATTAAACTCGTTTTTATACTAATATTAAGCCTTAAGCCCTTAGATCCTAAGCCTAGTTTTAGTCAATTTTCCTTTTTGTGTTATGTGTGCAAAAAAGAATTTATCTATCTAATATATGTGTAATTGTGTTTTGCTATTTTATCTGTCGCGTTTGTAAGTAACAAGAAGAAGGCGGTAACGTGTGATAAAATGTGTTACAGCTGAAACTAGTGATGGTTAAGCCAACACCATCGCGTTGTGGTAAAGCCGGTGCGGTGCGCGGCAGCTCGCGTACCGCTCCAGCGATTTCGTGCATTTTTTGCAAATGACGACTTGGATTTCTAAATAATTTAAATACGCTCACGTTACGAACGGCGATATATAACGAATCGGTATTCATATGAGTTTCTGCGTCTGTGCTCGCGTGCACGCCCGCCGTGCTTTACATCGATTTTTCTAACGATAATTTTTATTTAAATTTGTTTTAGAGCAAACCGTCACTCGTATCATCGTTTGCTAATTTCGCGTTCGCGGATTCGTATTTACCGCTTGTTAACCACTAGTGACACTTACGTTTTCAATGACACCGTAACTAAATCCGTTCAGAGCACAGAACCATGTCACTGTCACAGATGTTCGTGAGTTTTTCAGTAGCACTAGTTGCGCGGTGCGGCGGTGCGGCGCGTGCGGGCCCCCTGTATGCGCAGGCGCGACTGAGCTCTGCGCACGCGCACCGGTGAAACGATCCGTGGGGATGGGAGCCGCGGAACGAAATCGCACAACTAGAACCTCATGCCGTTGTAAAACGTAAAAGTGGTCCCGCTTCTAATCGCTGGCGATTTGTTTATCGTATTTTCCGGTGCGTCGACTGAAAGTTTCACATTTTTTTTTGTTTCATCTCCACCAAACTTAAAACGACATCAATTAATGATTTCTTATATTTTCGCGGATGTCACACATTTATTAATACCACCGGCTTGGGATCCCATTGTTAATAAAATTATATGTACTGATGGTAAGGGCATGTCAAAACAAGACCACCTGATTACATAGGCAATAAAGCACTTGGCTTCAGCATACCCGGCAAACGGCGGAAAGGAAGACCGAAGTTACGATGGCTCATTGTGGTTAAAAAGGACATGGAAAACTGCGATCTCGAAGAAAGTGACGTCCGGGATAGAGCGAAGTGGAGGGCAAGAAGTAGGAAAGCAGACCCCGTCAATATACGGGAAAAATGCTAAGGAGAAGAAGAAGAAGATGGTAGGTCTCTGTTGCCGGAGACCGTCTGGATGGGTACCACCGCAGCTCCTATTTCAACCGACAAATAGTAGTGTGCAAACATTACTGTGTTCCGGTTTGAAGGGCGCTGTAGCTAGTGTAGTTACTGGGGTAACGAGACTTAACACCTTATGTCTCAAGGCGACGGGTGCAATATGGTGCAGTGTGTACCATCTTAACTAGCACCACGTTGTAATGGGCAGGCGTATCACTTACCATCAGGTGAACGTCTTGCTCGTCTAGTCGCATAGAAGTATAAAAAAAACTGACAAAACTCCATAACAGATGACCCCGAAATCAAACCTGGGATCTCTGATCTAAGTCAAACGTTTAACCACTGCGCCACGTATGTAGTTAAATATTCATTGTGCTCGATCATAGGGGCGCTTGATTTATGCAACTGGTTACTGGCACTTATGATAACAAAATTCGGCAAAATGAATTTTTTGAGCTTCATTTATGTCACAAACATTTCTATCTGTTAACAGAAATATCACATACATGAAAAAATGCTATTTGACTTTAATTTCACATGTTAAACACAAAACTGAAAATTAAGCTTGTTCAATCAGATTATCTTGACTGACGTTATACTGCAATTCAGTTATTCGTAATAGCAGATTAAAACTGAGTATGGTAACTAAACAACAATCGAACCAGGACCCCCGTGATATCCCAAACTGGCAGCCAATGCACCACAAGGTAGTAAATAGTTTTAGTACTTTCACATATATCAACATAATTCATGGTGATACGATACAACATTGTATCGAACAGGAAACATAAAATTTGATGTCTTTACTTTCATTCTAATTTCTACTTCACGTTAAACTCGTAAGTGAAGCTTAATTGGCAAGAAAGTGATTGCGTTTGATTTGATGTAATTAGTATAGTTACCAGTAATACCAGTTACCGATACCGTGTTTCATAAATCGTGCATAATAAAACACTTAATAAATAAGAAAACTTAATCACACTTGTTTTATTAGTATAAAGGTCTGTTGTTGAAATGTTTGTCAAATCTAAAAGATGCCTTTCTTTGTAAACTTGATACCATAAATTGGACAAGCAGTAAATCAAAATAGTTATTTAGTACTTGTAAAATAGTTTTCTATTGGTATTTTTGTTAAACTTATCCATTGACGTACTGAGTAATCATGTTGGTTAAAGTTTCATATAAAAGACTTCAACGTGTGCAGAGAGACAAAATGTGTTACTTGCATAACTTATGTATAGTTAATCAAATCTAGCTTTTTTAAATTATATTATATATTATATTAAATTTTTTTTAATAGTTTAACACAAATCTAAATTATCACATCTTCTATGATAATTTAGAGACAACATCGGCTTTTGTTACACTAAGACCATATTTTAAAAATATAATTCTGCAGTAATAAATATTTCTTATTGTAATAATCTATCTAGTGATTAACGGCGATAAGTCTTAATATTTCATACAATGATAAACTAGATTACTGTACTACTTACATTACTTTAGTTTAGTAAAACTTCTTAATTGCTATAGAAAGTTACTAATTATTTGCAATAACTCACAGTCTATTACATTTAATTACCTATGAATACGTTTACAATTTATATTGTAATAAACAAAACATATGTATTAAATTAAACAAAGTAATTATTGAAATTATCCCTAAATAGACAAAAGTGCAGTTACATTCCAAGAGCTAAAGCAAAAATTAATTATATGTAAATCAAACTTGTTCTATTATGTTTGACTACCCCGGTGGTGCTGTGGCTAAACGTTTGCCTTGTAATACGGAGCTTCCTGGATTGTAGGATTACATTAAAGGTTAGGTTTTTTCAAACTTAACTAATTAGCTAACAACGTAATATAAATTTATCGCCATAATCATAATTGCAGTGATTCTGCAGCCAACTTATGAAAACCGGAGTATTCTGGGCTTTAGCATCCATTAATTATTACTTTTACCATATAAAGAATAGGTCACGTGTTAATTTGTTGTAGAAAAATTCGTTTATAATTTCATGAAGATTAGCTTCATGGAAATATAACATCGAAATACTAGATTTTATATTGAGATATATTAAATACCAGCCAGTGGTTACGTGTCTGTTAAAGGAATTTCAATAATGGAGTACAGGTGTTTTGCTCTTGTAATACAAACAGACAATGCGAAATCTTTTTGAACTATTAAGCGATAACAAAACTTTGTTAAAGTTACAAATCGCACCATCGTTAGGTGAAAGTGACGCGGAACAATATCAGCGGACGTATCTCGCTTGTTTCCCAGGCGCGCGGCGAGAAAACCCGCCAGTCAAAACTAACTCAAACGCGTAATGATAAACTATCACACTAGTAAATCTTAACCGGTAACATTGTGAAATTATTTCAATTTTGGTTTTGATGTGAAAAAGTATATTTTTTATTATTTAAACTAGCCGACAGAAAATGTTCCGCCAGCGTATATTTAATTTATATGTCATTATGTAAGTATTGTATAGCCGTGATAGCCTAGTCGTTTGAACGCCGGCCTTCCAATGCGATGGTACCGGGTTCGAATCCGGCCTGCACCAATGAATTTTTCAATTTATGTGCAGTTAGCATAAAACACCAACTAATATCACGTGCTTTGACGGTGAAGGAAAACATCGTGAGGAAACCTGCATATCTACGTCATGACCATCCGTGGTCAGACTAGTATGTGAAATGGAGAAGGCAATGGCAAACCACTCCGTTATAACTGCCAAGAGAGTCGTCGTGTGTTTCAATAAAAACATGATGACCACGACCCTCAGTCATGAGGAAATACGACTTAGAAGAAGAATGTAAGTATTAATTATCGCCATAAAATTGGTTAAACGGCAAATACTACGGTTGTATATTAATTGTATGTTACGACATTATCTAGCAGTCAGTTATGAACATATAGAAAAAAATATTCCTAAATAGCATATACAAATACAATATACCGGCGCGACCACATCAGAAAATCATCTAAAGTTTGTTAAATATCATGAAAAATTCGTTTTAAAATCTTGTGCTAGTTAAAATTTTATTAATTGTAATTTTAAGTTCAATTTAGAAATGATTCTTTAAATTCAAGCGAGTTTTTGTAATACTTTTTACGGTATAAATAGGAATGCCGTAATAGTCGCGCTCCGTCTGCCGGAGTATGCGGATCTCTTAATGAATTGTTACTCTATTTGACAAATATAAGAATAGTCTGCTAAACTTTATTGTATTTGCACAATGGGGCAGTCCCCAAAATGATGTTAGTAGTCCCAGTACCGCTGACATACGTAAAGAACCCAGTGTGATGCTGTATGGACATCCTCACTATCACTATTGATAAATGGTGTATCACATAGCACTAACGAATTTAGATGTAACTTATAATGTCAGGGACTTATGCAATAAGTTATTCAATTGATCAGCAGCATTATTCATCATCAGAGAATACACAAACGAATTAAATTCGTAAATCTCTTCATTATCTACCGAGAGTTGTTTTAACTTACCTAAACTGAAATAAAGATGATAAATCCTGAAATCTTAGTTACTGAATTGTCAAAGAATCAACGATAACTAATCGCATGTGTGTATAAAAATTTACATATCACTGTCAATAGAATGAAAACTGTTATTTTTTATAACACTACAACAAACCTAATTGGCGAGTGTTGCAACGATATCGTAAACGTGTATCAGGTTCGTCACCAACAAAAGCTGGTACCAAATAGCGGTAAAACTACTTCCGCAATATATGAAATACGAATTTTGTTCACCTGCAACCTAATTTGAATACGAGCGTAAGTAGAAACTTATTTCTTTGTTTTACATATATATGAAAAAGACAAATGTTTTCATACGTACAAAAATGTTTAGTTTAGAATCTGAATATTTCTAGATTAATTACAATGGTTTTTCGGTTAAATATTTAGTAGTAGACAGCAAAATTTGATAGTTGTTTCGCGATACAAAATAGACAAATCAAATAACTCACTAAAAGTATAATAAAATAAATAACGTAATTTTAAATTTCACAACTTAATTTTCTAGTTGCGTTTATAAGTAAATTGAAGTTTTGTTATTGTTTGAGATTCCAAACCTTTGTATTTTTTAAGTTTCTTCTTATTTTAAATCGTATTTCCTCATGACTGGTCATCATGTGTAATGAAACATATGAGGACTTTCTTGGCAGTTATAATGGAGTGGTGTTGCCATTGCTTTCTCCATTTCACATACTAGTGCGAGCACGGATGGTCATGACATAGATATGCAGGTTTCCTCACGATGTTTTCCTTCACCGTCGAAACGCTTGATATTAGTTGATGTTATACTAACTGCACATAAATTAAAAAATTCATTGGTGCAGGCCGAATTCGAACCCGGTACCATCGCAGTGGAAGGCCGGCGTTCAAACCACTTGGCTATCTCGGCTCTAAGTAAGTTAAGTTTCTATTACTAACAAAAAAGATTAAATACTATTCGATGGATTTCTTTTAGTTGCTTCAATAACAAAAGCGCGAGATACATCTTTATAACATTTGTCCAAGTAATAATTTAAATAAATTTTTATTTGTTGAATAAACAGTCATGTTAATATTCCCACTATTGGGACTCGGGGCTTAATCTCACAAGGGAAGAGTCTACGATATTTCAACATCTTACCAAATACGTCCCATATCCATAAATGATGTTTGGAACATGTCGGTTTTCTCTTAATGTTCTTCAACGGAAACTCAAGCTCAACGGGAATCGAACCCGGGCTTATTAGAAACTTGCAGAACGTTCGACTGTTTTACAAACTGAATGTATTACGGCTTGAACATTAAGTAGGACTACACATTCATCATAATTTCAAACAACTAAAGCGATTATTTTTATGTCTGAACACTTTATGGAAGGTCTAAACACATAATAACTATATTTTAACTGTGTTTCTCACACATTTATTTGTTGCTTTCAATTTAATACAGAAATATACAGATTGTAATCGAATGCCTCGTTATCTACCTTACTATATATAATCTGCAGCTGTGACATTTTCTCTAACCTCGACATTCTTGTCATGTGTGGAGATGGCATTACAAGCACCAGCCGGCTACAATAAAAGCCTCGTTGTGCTGACGAGTGAAATTGAATTATACACCCGCCACGTTGATTGATGCGCATTTCGTTTTGCGGCGTTGTTTTCAGATTTATCAAAGTCTCGTTATCATCGATACAACTGATGTTTATAATGAGCGAATGGAAACACTACGTTTTATAATAACAAAGCGTTTGTGGAATTTCAAACGATATTGTTAAAAGATAACAAATATGAGCGTTATATTTCTCATTTTAAGAATTCTTATTAACAACCTCTAATAAACTGTTTACACGGTTCAAATTTAAAGGTTTTTTTTATATTGCATAGACTAGTGCTAGACTGCAATCCCACCTGATGGTAAGCGGCGATGTAATCCAGGTTGTAAAGCGCACTAGTCAAGAAGAAGCCTGTTAAAGAAAAAACCAAGTTTTTAATAAATTAACCATTGATCAATGTCTCAATTTTTGTTGATACCATCAATTAAGAAGTTAAATTAAATTATTGAAGTAACGAGACTTAACATCAAATGTCCAAAAACGACGAGCACAATATTTATTTCATTCTAACTAGCGTCAGTGTTAACGGCAGTCGTATCACTTATCATCAAGTGAACGTCTCACTCGTCTCGTCTGTTCACCAAATAAAAGAAATAATAATTTTAAGCTTCAAGTCATTTAAAAGAATCCATCAAATTATACTTAGGATATTCGTACAACAACTTATTGCAATCACTGTCTTTTTATATAGTCATATCCATTGCCATCAGCTTATATAGTAAATATAAGTTGATAGATAATTAATCTAATCTTAATCTAATTTAGTCTATAAATAACCTGTCCATAGAAATTAAAAATAAAATGACACAAACAAACAATAAACGAATACTTAAATCACATTTCTTGAATAGTTATAAAAAAATATTAAACAAAATGTATTTAAAAAAGACGTTTACATATATTATTTAGTTATTACATACATATATTATTTAGTTATTACATACATATATTATTAATATATTATATATGTTATAATGTAAGAGTCTTAATGAATCCAGTAAGGGTTTTAAGACATGATCCATGTACATGTTTATCCGAACCCTTTCTAACATATACTTTACTTATCAAGCAGCTCTCAGCCATGCTCACCATTAGATACATTAAGTAATTAACTTCATCACTCTTCAATTCGTCATCAAGAGCGTTATCTAGCACTAAACTCTATTCACATACTCGTACAATTTACATCCACGACCTGAAACTTAGTGCTCAAATTTAACAACGCAAAACATTTAAAACACGTCGTAAAAAAAGGTGATTTTAAACGGTGAAGAGTTGCCAATTCCGACGGGTCGGCGCATTTAAAACTGCATAAAAGCAGCTTTACAGCGCAATATTAAAATTTTCACCGCAAACGAAATTGCCCACTGTCTGATAGAGCACATTCGCTTAACCCACTATCCTCAAAACTTTATGAATGATAATGAAATTGACATAAATAAGTTACTAATAAGTATACCATTAATCTGGATACTATATCTCATAATATCTATTTGTATATGAATACATATAGATATATATACACTCCCGGACACATCTATCGGCCCACCTAGTGTTTAAAAGTTTTAACGGTGCCTAGCTAAAAATAAATTTTAGGTGGAGCAATAAGTTTTAATGCAGTTTTAAAGCTGATTTTTTGGTCAACCCTTATGTATGGTTTTTTTTTATTTTGAATTCAGGATTATGTAAAACAAAAGAAAATTCGAGTCTGTTCATTGTTTTCAACGACCCAGGAATGGGGAAAACTTTTTTATTTCGCACAAGTTGGATTTTTTTTAGATGTGTCCGATTATTGGTTCCATAAAAATCTAAACTTAGCCAAATCAATTCGATTTTATATTCTTCTCTTTCACACCTACATTAAAATTTTACTTCTTCCTCTGAGTTGACTGGCAGAAAATGCCTTAAGGCATTAAGTCTGCCCTTGTACTCTTAGCATAAGTTGTTACGTAAAGCTTAAATAAATACCAAATTATTGTTAAAGAAATGCTTATAGGTGCAAGATTTATCTTTAGTGTTTATGGGTTGCTTAAAGCCCTAACTTTTTGTAACATAAAACACGATACCGGTGTTTATACACATTTACTGTACACCGCAGCTCCTATTTCTATAGCTAAACGATAATGTGCAAATATTACTGCGTTTCGATTAAAAGGGTGTTGTAGCTAGTGAAATTACTGGGGTAACGAGACTTAACACCTTATGCTTAAAATGACGTGCGCAATGTGGTGCTGTTTCGTTCTAACTAACGCCACGTGATTATAGACAGACGTATCACCTACCATCAGTGTCACTTCCAATTTACACTAAACAAATAATGATGATGAATCGAGGGTAGGTAAAAAAAAAATGCAGTTTAAAAACTATCCAGAGTTTCACTTTGATGATCGAGTTTAAAATTCTTAAGACACTTAAAACAAAACTATTTGGCTTACTATCTGGAAGCCATTTTGTTACGTAAACACTAAGTTTACTTTGTAAAAGTAACTACCAGGTGGTAGGTCTCTGTTGCCGGAGACCGTCTGGGTGGGTACCACCGCAGCTCCTATTGCAACCGCCAAATAGTAGTGTGCAAACATTACTGTGTTCCGGTTTGAAGGGCGCTGAAGCTAGTGTAATTACTGGGGTAACGAGACTTAACACCTTATGTCTTAGGCGACGAGCGCAATGTGGTGCAGTGTGTAACATCTTAACTAGCGCCGCGTTGTCATGGGCAAGCGTATCACTTACCACCAGGTGAACGTCTTGCTCGTCTCGTCGCAAAGTAGCATAAAAAAAAAACTAAACTTAACCAATATAAACTGTAAACTTAAATACTGATAATAAGATAGAATATCTTTTTTATCCAGCGGTAATTCTTCGCGGAGTGTCAATTTCTGAAAGCCCGTAATTAGTTTAAATAGTTGTTCAGTTCATGGTGCTGCGGAACCCGGCTCCGGTTGTTGGGCATCATGACATGCGGTGACGTACTTACACTAATTATCTTGCGGTTTAATTACCGGTTCCGAGTAAGGCAATACGTTACGAGTCAACCCAGCAAGCGCTCCTTTTATTTTTAAACCGCGATTAATTAGAGTTAAAATTATTAAAGAACCTTAGATTTTGAACTGCTTATAGAGCAGCTGGACATCGCTTATCATTATATATCGGATCATAAATAATTGTAGGGATGTGGTGGATTTGCACTTTGACAGTGTGGGCAAGTTTTATAAACAAATTTTAGAGACATTTGTACCAAAATTAAATTAAGTTCAGGATTTAGCACGTCCCTTTGGCTTTATAATTTAATTTTTCATTGTTTTTTTTTTATTTTTAATTTGCATTTTGTTGTAGTTTCTTTTTTTTATTGTTGTGCATGTGGAACTAGCCTGTAAGAGAGTGTTACGCCTATGCAATTGGATTTTACATGTGTATATTTTAAGTTTGTTTTAAGTGTAACAGGCATTGGCTGGTCATATTATTAAATAAATAAATATCTTAACATTGTCCATGGTTTGATCCCGATGCCAATTGTTGAGTTTGTGTGGTAGTTGGATTTCTCACTATCAATACAACAACTGTTCCGAATGAAATAAATAAATTTCTTTAGCACTTATTATTTAGATGGTATTAAGAAATTTTTGAAATTTGCTTATAGATATAAATTTAAGTAATAATAATGAATAAGTTTACTGTTGGTAGGTCTCTGTTGCCGGAGATCGTCTAGGTACTACCGCAGTTCCTATTTCAGTCACCGAATAGTAGTGTGCAAACATTACTGTGTTCCGGTTAGAAGGGTGCTCAAGCTAGTGAAATTACTGGGGTAACGAGACTTAACACCTTATGTCCCAAGGCGATGAGCACAATGTGGTGCAGTGTGTACCATCTTAACTAGGGCCTTGTTGTTATGGGCGAGCGTATCACTTACCATCAGGAGAAAGACTTTTTATTGTAATTCAATGAAAAAAAAATACAAATCTGTCGAGAAAATTCTTATGCTTCGCATAAAAGTATTTCAACGATTTAACACAGATATATAGGTAACAATTTCAAAGCGTCAAAAGTTTACAGGCGGGTTTATTTCATACTCGAATACATTACTCGGCTTCGTAGCAACTTGGCGAGGTTATTCAGTGTATTTGAGGAATGCGCTTCGTTTCATAGTCGCCGACTGAAGCTGGTAATTTAACTATTCCCTCCGTCAGATGCTACAAATTGTTTTAAATCAACGAACGTTTATAAACTATATTTTTTTTTTTTGACGTGACAACGTCTATTAAATTGGTATAAGATAGGACGCGCGTGCTGAGAAATGTCCCGCACATAAGTGGGCGTGGCTTACGCCGACCGCTAAGTCGGTATGCGTTTGCCCGAATTGGTTGAAAGTAAAAGATGTATTCTATTGCTCAATAATAATTAGAAATAAAATCCCTAACAAATATAATTGAGAGTTAGTATAACTTGATTTGTAACCCGATAAACATGTCAAACAAGAATAATAAAATTTATTATCAAAATTTTTTGTGATATAATTAATAGACGTTGTCACGTTAAAATACATAAGTGCCCTGCACATATAACCCAGAATTTTTTTATATGCTACTGTGCGTCGAGACGAGCAAGACGTTCACCTGATGGTAAGTGATACGCTTGCCCATGACAACGCGGTGCTAGTTAAGATGGTATACACTGCACCACATTGCGCTCGTCGCCTTGAGTCATAAGGTGTTAAGTCTCGTTACCCCAGTAATTACACTAGCTACAGCGCCCTTAAAACCGGAACACAGTAATGTTTGCACACTACTATTTGGCGGTTGCAATAGGAGCTGCAGTGGTACCCACCCAGACGGTCTCCGGCAACAGAGACCTACCACCTGGTAAAAAACTAAACAAATGTCACAAATATTTAAGTCCTAAGTTGACTTTACGCTTTCTCAAATTGATTTTAAATAACTCATGCATTGAACTGAAATATAAAGTCCAGTTCGAAGTTAAATTATCAGCTATTGAAAATCAGATTTTAACTTAAGAAATACAGTAGTATAGGAAACGCTTAGTTTAAATTGTTTTAAAAATCATACCAGATAAAAAATTGCAACTGAAATGTCAATAAATCAAAATAATTTCGTTTCTCCAATCATAAGAATTAAATAATCGTTTGTTTACTTTTTTAAAGGACTAGCTTTCATATATGATACAATCTTTCCAACAAATGAAAAATCTGAAAACGCCATCGGAGTATGAGTTATTATAATTACTTTAAATCTGAAGACAATCATAAAAAAACATGCACTTCATAATTTAATATTAAAATATCCAATGTTTTTCAAAAGTAGCATTCGCAAGATTATATCAATATTACTTGTGTCTTTGAAATATTACTGCAAGTTATATTTATTAAAGATTTCATTTAATTAAGTTGTCAATTTAAAAAGTTTCATTTAAAAACTCATACGAGATAAGAATAATATTATTTTATCGGTTCGTTTAGATTTAACTGAATAAGAGCATCTCGTCGACAGAGGACGATGAATGTGACTTGTTCACCCTCGTCTGAGTGCCTGAGTGCGGCGCGCTCTTCTCAATGCCATTGGTTTCATGATTAGATGAAAAAATCCATAATGGAAAATAATGTAGCCTTTTAACTTAATATTGGCTTCTCAGAATATCTAATTTTGTTAATACCGTTTGTTAAGATGTTTGAACAGCTCTATAAAACGCAAAATTTATATACATAAAATATGAGTAATGTATTTTAACAAAACACTATTTAAGTCTAAGCGTATAAAATATTAAGTTAAATGAAATGCAAGTTTAAAACACAGAGAAATAAAGGCGAAATCAATGTCTTCATTTCATTATAAATAAACAAAATAAAAACGGATTCGCGTACAGATTAAGAACTACGTTTTTGTCGTCGGTTAAAATAAATGATTATAAAAATACAAAACTGTTATGAACTTGACCTCCTTCTTCGTACGTCTTCAACGATGTTTACGTACTCCGCTTGTCGTAGCAACCCTTTGTTTCTCTTCTGTCCAACTTTCTTTCTCATTCAAAACAGTTTCACAAAACTTATCCTTGACCCGAAAAAATGTAACGCGCAGTATGACATTCTGAAGGATAACTATTTTTCAAACAACGAAGCAACTAGTAATGATTTGTATTTGTTTTAATGCATTTCGCTACTCAAGCAACCTTTTAGATTTTGTTTAAAGATTTTAAGTAACAATGATATTGAAGATGCTGAAAATATTGAAGGTGCTAAATCAGATTATTCTTTACTCATATCTAAGTCGGTGTTGGAAAAAAATATCTAGCAACACTAGACACAGTAAACAAGCCAAGATCTTTTTACTTTACTCATCATCCCTTTTTTGTTTTCTCAGTTTGCGAATAAAGAGGTTAAGCTGCACGTTCTTGATAACAGCAAAGAAGTAGAACAAGTTTCCATATAAATAAGAGGGAGGGTGTTTTCAAAAAGTGAGAATATATTGTTACTAGATCAGTGCGCTTTGCCAATATTAGCTGGTATCATGATCAAGCACAAACCTTTTTGAAGCAGATTATATGTTTAGTACATTACATTAGATATAAATTTATAATAAACAATGTAAAAATGATTTAATATTATACAGTAACAAATATTTGCCTCTGAAGAGTGAAAGGCGTTTTCAAAATGATAGTTATAAAATTGTGTCCCGATATACTTAAGTACAGAAACGATATATTACTAAATATATTTATTTTAGTATAGTCGTGTCTCTCTTGTTGTTGATCATCAGTCACCGATTTCTCTAATTCTGTCTGAAATATGTTTTTTTTATTTTACTTAGCCACAAGACGAGCGAGACGTTCACCTGATGGTAAGTGATAAACTTGCCCATAACAACATGGCGCTAGTTAAGATGGCATACACTGCACCACATTGCGCTCGTCGCCTTGAGATATAAGGTGTTAAGTCTCGTTACCCCAGTAATTTCACTAGCTTATTCCTTTCCAACCGAAACACAGTAATGTTTGCACACTACCGTTTGGCGGTTAAAATAGTCACTGCGGGGGTACCTAGACGGTCTCCGGCAACAGAGATCTACCACCAGTAAACAAAGTTCAGATCTCATGTAAACTGTAGCCACAGTTCGACGAAAACAATAAAATAAGTTATTTGTTTATTTATTTACACACTCAAAGTCTACAGGTTGACTTAATGCCTTTGGCATTATCTGCCAGTCTACCTTGGGTTGTGCAGAGAACTTATGAGGTAGGTGCGTTACTGTTTCTAAACGAAAATGGTTAGAGAGAGAAGGACGTCATGGATTATATTATAAAGCAAAAAACGAACAAGCAAATTAATAGGCTCATTATTATATTATAATTAAATTTTTAACAAACTCCCCCACCCCCGTCCTACAACGATTTAGTTCAATCGTGACGTCACTTTCCACCAGGTGACATTATGCCCGTCTCGTAACACATAAGGTGAAATAAAAAACTGTTTTCTCATACAACTTTTCCGCATGCGACATATGCTTGTTAGTGTATAATGTAACATGGGGAGGGTAACGGGCGGCCTAATTATCTTGCGGCCTAATTAAACCTCTCCCCCACATCCCCCCTATCCCGCAGCGACCGCAAGCGCGTCGCCCATAGTCTGGATGCTTCACTGGAAAAAAAAACAATAGCAATTTCCGTGTACCAAAATAGATGTAACGACTAAACAGTGTCATTATATTTCTATTTCTTTGGATTAATGTAACCTGAAAAAAATACTCTTAAAATGGATACCCAAAGCTTGTTATCTGCTTTTTTCAGCGTAAAAAAGACTGATGCGATTACTTAAATATTCCGTAACGCTTGTAACTTTTAAACCGGAAGAGCTACATGGATACTCTTTCAGAATAAAATGAAATACAGAATCAGTAGACGAAAAATCCGAAATAAAACGTCTATAGCTCAGCTAAGGGGATATGATAGGTCAAACTTAGCATTGTGAAAGAGAGAGTAAAGCAAAAAAGAAGAAGTTCACAGAAAATCGAACTCGTGACCTTTGTGTCCAAAGCATGAGAGTTTATAATATAACAGAGTCTTTCCGTCTTGGTTTGTGTTGTAACTAACTAGACCACTACATTGTAATATTTAACATAATAAAAAGACCTAATAAATTAGCCGTTTATAGTTATGAGACAAGAACATACAAATACTTCGAGTTTTCAGCACCCCTGCATTTCCGTTGGATATGCTATTGGATAATTAAGTAGTGAAGTTCGAACCGGTGCCTCTTCGAGACATATATCATTTACGAATACCTTAAAAATTTGCCTGTGATCATACTCTCAATGATCTAATAAAACAGAATGAATAATTAATGACGAGTAATCCATTTCTGAACGTTATCATCTATGAGTTCATAAATATCATAGATCATTAAGATAATAAAACTTAAATTTCTCTCTCTTTGTCTTTCTCTCTTTAAATCGTTTCCTTAATGTTGAGTGTCGTTACGAGAGCTCTTGACAATAAAATATATAAGTAGCATTAAGTTATAGAGTACATAAGGAGTACTTACACCGAAGGAGATATTTTTTTGTTACATTTAGACAAAGTATTCCTTTTAAAGTAAATTCTCAGGCGGCCAAGCTTACAGACGGTCCGTCCTTTCGTCCTCCTTTGAAAGAGCTTTTTATAAAAGTCCCCCGTCACATTCAGCGCAATTACTCCAACACGTTTAATGGTGCGGGAAATTACTTAATGTTTTCAGCGTTTCGTTGCTTACGTCAACTTGAATGGAACGGACACGTTTTATTGAAAGGCTCTCGCGTGAAAGTATTATAAACATCAAAGTCCAAATATAATTTTACACACATAAATAATTATTACTATATTTAAAAATAGATAATTTACTTGTCTTCTATGTCTGCGTTAATATAAACATTTCAACTTATACTTATTTCTTAGCGGAGATGTATATTTATAATAATTGTTTAATAAATCATATTAATATAGGGACGGTAAATATATATGTGGATGAATTGAAGAGTAGAGGAATACTGAAGAGATGGATTGCGTGAAAGAGATGGAAGTAATGTCAAATTTTTATTATCAAGTTTATAGAAACTCGCCACTAGATGGAGCTGAACCATACGACGCAAATCATTACAAATTGATATTGGTGTATAGATATTTGCACTATTCACTAGTCTACTTCCCAACAAATAGCTCAACTGCTTTTCAACATTTATATCATATAACCAATATTTATGCATTGTTAGAATAGTTAGTACTATTGATTATTTACTGCTGAAAAACAACATAATAGTTGATGTGGTATTCATTTGGAAAACAATCTACAACATGAGCTTGAAAAAAGAAAAGATTGATTTCCTTTTAATAACATCTCATACGACTTTTTGAATTTTTTTCTTATTTTCTATTTATGATTGTAACGAGATGTCATGTGATGATCACTTCGTTACTTATTGATGATATATTTTTGTTTTTATTCATAGGTAAAGTGATATACCTTTATTATAACACATTCCAAGCGTATGGTAACGCATCTTGAATTACGGGTGGAAACACTTGGCATCAATCCTTCTTATCTCACTAACGAGTTGGTACCTAGGCGCAATCTGTCAAGCCGATATGATCGCCGGATACACCTGCTGTAACTCGACTCGAATTTAATTATATTTTCTAAGTTTTACATGTACAGTCTAACAAAGAGATAGCCTATATATCTGAATAAGATTTTAAATAGATATCCTCATCGTCCGCCGGAAGAGGTTCAATTGAATATACTCCACCTAAAAAGAATCTCATTTTTCTTACTCTTGTTTATTCATTTTATATCTTCTCTAAGTACATTTTATGCGTATTCCTATTATTCGGTTCATGCTGGCCACAAAGGTCATGGGTTCGATTCTCAGTGAAATTTTTCTTATTTGCTTTTTCCTCTCTTCCACAGTGCTGACTTTGATATTTCCTGTCTCCTTAACCAGAAGAGCTATAGACTTGTTATTCCAGATTCCTCGGCTCCTTATCCTGTACTTCATTTATCCTGAAAGTGCATCCATGCAGCTTATCCAGTTTAAAAGTTACAAGCGTTACGGAGTATTTAAGTCAGAGCATCAGTCAGCTGTGATAAGGAGACAATTTTTCAATTTGATCTTTACCTATGTACTAAACTATTATAGTTGTAAAACTCAATAAAACTAGCTGCTCTAATGTTTCCTCTGCTAATATATGAGTGGTGCAATCTTCTGGGCTGGCGTCAATGTCACTTACTACCAAGTGATTGTGTGGTTGTTGTAGATTTAAAAAAAACATGAGAACAGCAGTAGTGGTTACCAAAGCACGCGTTTCAAAGTCCCACCGCGTCACGCGCCCGCAGCCAGCCGAACGCTAAGTTTTAATTGCCACTAATAGACTACACTATCTAGATTCTTTCACCGCTCGTTAGTGTTAGGACGCGCGAGATAGCGTCTAGATTTATTTAATAAGCTAACAGTAGTAAGGCCGCGGCGCCGCCGACTGCGAAAGGCCGGCTTCGCGGAATCGAATGCGAATAAATGAATTCATTACACCAATTAAACCGTTTAATTCGCGTTAAACGATATTCAGTTGTCATTACAGCTCAATTAAAGGGTTAATTGGTACGAGGCAATTTGCAAGGAATTAGTACGTAAACCGAAAGTTCAAAGTTATAATTAGCCAGCGCAATTGCGCGCGTTCATTCGTTCGCGTTTAAATATTCACTTAAGTTGAATTTTCATCTAGATTTTTAGTTTCCCGTCCGTCTCTCTCTTTCTTTCTGCATATGGCATTTATATATGATATAGCCATGGTGTTTTTTTATTTTCCTCCTCCACTTCACTGTGTTTTCAACATCAACAGCTTCTTATATAACATTTTTAATATAAAACGAAAAGACAAAAAAATTCTGTTACAGGCCTAAGTAGTATTCTCTTTTAAAGATGGGTTGTTATGCTAGATATGTACATTTTAATATGAAGAAGTTAAATAAAACTAATGAAACCAACAAAGTAAATCCAGATATAAATGTAACGGTTGTCTTAAACAAACTAAAAAAACAGTAAATATATTTCGAACTTTAGCGTGAACGCAATAAAGCACTAATTGCGAGTAACTTAATTAAGAAACTCGCTGCCAGAGGTAAATTCATCAGCGCACTCCTGACGTACTCGTATCTTCACAGGCTGTTAATTTGGGATCACGCTTTCTTACCGCTGACACGAAGACGAAAGTGGACGGTTTTCTCCCCTCGTGATCATCGGCCCCGAGCATTTCAAGTTATAAAGTTGATTTTCCTCAATACAATTAAGTAAAGCGAAAATGTAACGTTTTGTTTTGGCCCGCCATTTTGTCGATTCATTTACGTATTATGATTTCTATCGCGTTATGCGAAAGTGAATTATAAAAGTTTTTAGTAATTAGTGAGAAGAGAAAGTAATTTAGTAAAGTTATGTTATTATTAAGTAACCACGGAATTTTCTTATGCATTTATAAATTTTAAACGAAATATTAGAAATTAAAGACAATGTCGATAAAATATTTATCTAAAGGTACTAATTGATTGAGGTCTATAAATTCGTAAGTTCTTATTAGAAGTAGTGTGAAAGGGCGATACAGAAGATAAGTTAACGAAACTTAATATCTTAGTCCCATATAGCGACGAGCTAACTTCAATATCTTTTACGGATAAGAACGACAGTGAACTTCAACATTAAGAAATTTAAACTAACATTACAATCCAGATTTGCTTCTGTTTAATGGAAAGACGTGTAGCGACGTCAGGTATAATATTCCGCGAAATTTCAATTAGTACGCGCCTCTCACATAACACAAAACATTCCGGGAACGTAAGAAAGTTCCAAGTGTAATGTAAAGTTTAACGGATCTCGAGTAAAGGACCCTCGCGCCGGCTTAATTAAATAAAACGATGTTTGACGTCAAACAAAACCTCTCTGTCTTAACTTAACATTCGCCCTCATATTTGAGCTACTTTTATATGTTGTAATGAAACTGCTTTTATTAAGCATACACGAGAATATAACGCTCGAAAGTATGCTCTGTTTCATCATCATAATTTCTGCTTACTGTCATCCACTAATGAATACAACCCTCAATCTCTGCGAACTTCACCAAGTCGTTGCTCTAATTAAAATAGCATTAATAACTTATAATAAATCATTACATTGATAAAGTGACGATATGAATGAGACGTTCACCTGATGGTAAGTGATAGGTCTTTAACAACGTAACGCTAATTAGGATGATATACACAGCACCACATTACCAACGTCGCCTTAAGACATAAGTCTCGTTACCGCAGAAATTTTACTAGCTTACAGCGCCCTTCAAACCGGAACACAGTAATGTTTGCACACTACTGTTTGGGCGATAAATAGTAGCTGCGGTGGTACCTAATCGGTCTCTGGCAACAAAGACCTACCACCAGTTAAATTATTAAGTATTTAGAAATTTACTTAATGCTACCTTAAAGATGGATACTATTCATAAATCAACTGTACTTATAACTTTAAATAAGAGCGCGATGTACACGAACTAGATAATTGGGTGATATATTAAGATGGAGTACGTTGTTGTTATCAGAAATCTTTCAGCAGAGAAACAATGAAAGTTCAAGTTTCGAATTGCTAATTGGCCATGATTGCTTAGATGCGGCGATATCAGTTTTACTGGATGGTGCACAGATTAATAAAATTCTTAATCCACTATAGACTATTCATAAAACATAAGCTATGTATTGCCAGCTGAAACACAACAGTGCTATTACAGCTGCAGATTTACATTCATTTCTTAATAACTACTTAGGCGGGATCGAACTGTACCAATAACCATATTGCCCTGGAAACGGAAACCATCTTTACTACAGCTTTAAATCCACAGCCCAATATAAAGAAAATTTAAATAATTTTATATCAGCACAGTGATATATGACCATCGCCAATATGTATTGGCAAACTCTAAAAATATGTTATTCTGATCATAAACAGCGTATAAGTTATATCTCCGTTTTATTGATACAGCACAAGCTATAGTAAGTCTAGGCTATAAACTTTATTCTATCGTAAACTACGAACCGGTACTGTGAGTCTGTTTTATACGTAAAATGAAAATGTTACGCCACTAGTATAGTCTAGAAAATTCTATTGTTCATAATATCAAATGAAACAAATAGAGTTCAAATAAGTAATCAATTGATATAAATATAATTTCTCTGAATCGTTTTGATAATAAAATTTTCAGCTGTTCGAAGATCACGGATTATAAAAGATTTTGACTTGCATAACTTATATTATATAATCATATAACTTATATTTAGGTACGTATTTCATTATTTGTCTCTTTTGTTTGTTACTTTTTATGTTTGCGTATTTTAATTTCTATATTTATCAAAAACTTTCTTTGATCGATGTTATCATTGATATATAATCTATATTTTTATGTAATATACTATGTAGTAGTGATTCCTCAAGCTTCTCTCTTTTACAAATCATGTTTCCTTTTATTGTATTCAACAACCTGCTTTATACTTTTCATTAATTTACTTTCTTCATAGGTCTGTTGGAAGAAAACTTTTTAAGGGTTAAGCTCGCTTATGTACTTTTCTCTTACCTGTTTATTTGTATTTTGTTTTGTGTGTACAATAAAGAATATATTGAAGTTTTTATTTGATATTACACTAAAGGAATTGTTTTGATTATTATAGCACATATGGCTTTTTCAGTATTGTAATATTGTTTCTAGATCAACGTAAGTTTGCAGAGCTAAACGGCGCGTGGTCGCTATCGGCTGCATCGGCCATGACTCCGCCGCGCCTGCGCAGCGGTGATACCGTCTCCGTTCCACAGCATATCACCACTTTATGCTTTCCATTACCATTTCTGGGCTCTGCTCACTTAACCCGCACCGTTTTCCACTGTTTCTAAATTCACCGAAACCGAAAAGATTACCTTCCAAAACAAAATTAAAGTTTCTTATAATATCTTTGTATATATTTATAAATGGGCATACGGGCGCATGTTGTCAATAAGCTGGACTCATAAAGTATCCAACGTGGAGGTCTTACGACGTGTGAACCAAAAGCGCGAACTTTTACAGACCGTCAAGATGAGGAAAGTATCTTACCTCGGTCACGTGCTTAGGCACGATAGGTACGAACTTCTCCAATTCATCTTGATGGGCATAGTCGCAGGTAAAAGGAGTGTTGGTCGTAGGAAACAGTCATGGCTGCGTAACATTAGGGAGTGGATAGGAATTGCGAGTGCCGCCCAACTGTTCCGCCTCGCAAGAGACAGAGCGAAGTGTGTTGGACTGACCGCCAACCTCCGCTAGTCGGAGAGGCACGATAAGAAAGAAAGAAAGATAATATCTTTCGAACACACACACCAAACTTCTTCCTTTTGGAACATCAGATATTATTATTTTTTCTAATTTTAAATTAAAAATGTTAAAACCTATTACTATAGATATAATAATTAGAATACCAGTATTAAGCAATTCGCTTATAAGATCATTTTAGGTCATCTAGTCATTAGCTTCGTGAGAGTCGTGTATATGCAAAATTGATCATTTTCAAAATGTAAACAGCATCACGTGCAAATAATTTGTATACACAAATCACCCAAAAGGCAACATTATGAGGACCCAAAGGTAATAAATGATTTCGGCCCCACATGAAACCCTTGAGGGATACCAGATGTTATCGGCAGCAATTTCGTGTCCAATGTATTACTTTAAACTACGTACGAAAAGGTTATAACACAAACATGAATTATTATTAAAACATAGTAATGAATAATAAAAACTGACGCAATTCTTATATATACAAAAAACTTGGTACCAAAATTAAGTCGATAATTTCTTAAAAGCTTTTTTAATAGTTCTCGGACACAAATTACAGCCGTAATAGAGTGATAAATATTATCTTTTATTTAATATAAAATATTACCATTACAATTATGAAGATGTGCCAGGTATGTATGAGAGCCTCACCATCTTAGACATTTATAACTTAACATCGTTTGAAATACAAATCTTGAAAACCCATACCTTAAGAATTAAAACGAGCAAATTTTACAAATGTTTACTTTTTGATAAAAAAAAAATCTTCAATGTTTTACTACTAAGTCTATACTAGTAGTATTTTCAGATTAATCTATAGAATAGTATTGCCGCCAAGACTTTACTGCTTATACATTTTTTTAATCTACGAAGACGAGCAAGACGTTCACCTGATAGAGATACTGTTTCCCTATAACAATGTGGCGGTGGTATGATGGTATACATTGCACCATATTACGCTCGTCGCCTTGAGACATAAGATGTTAAGCTAATAATTTTAAAGTAATCAAAATAATATCTATATATCATCATTTCATTGGATCGTCGTCTATAATAGCCCTCACCAGCCGATTACCAGCACGACCAGTCGGATATGCGATCTTCACCAGGTCATCATTCCACCTAGCAACCGGTCGTCCCTTTCTGCGTTATATCTATATACATTAAATATATCTAGATAACTATAAAGTCGAAACGGGATGCCTAGAGAGCGTGTAACTCCTCGCCGCAATTATGTCCGGATTACATAACTGATTATAACTACACCGCATTAAAGCGACAGGTTTGACAGCTCCGGTAGCGTTGAGTAGACTCTCAGCGTATGAATTATTCAGTTTTTGCTAACGGAAACTTACTAATTATTATCAAACATGTATACAAATAAATAAAATTGGAGTTTCTGTTTGTAATATTATAATATATTGTAATTATAATTAAAAATATTGTATCCATCTTATCTTAAACAACGCTTTCAATTTCTACATAACTCCCACTCTCAATGTCTGAGATCAACTGAAAATCTTATCTTAAAGGTTCCAAAACATTCCTCCAAATTCATGGACCAATCATTTTCTGTTGAAGCTGTCCGTCTATGGAATGCCTTACCATTAACAATTAGACAGGCTCAGTCACTGCAAGCTTTTAAGAACCTTGTCAGTAAATTCTATCTTTCATTATAAATGTAATAATAAGTTACTTTGACTATTCATGTATATGTATATAAGTATATTTTACTATATCTAGTCTTATTTATTATATTTCCTAATAAAAACCCACACCAAATTTACTTATTACTTCACATATTTTCCATCCAAAGGTTGTCTGGAAGAAATCGCTCATAGTGATAAGACCGCCCGTTGTGCATTTATCATATAACAAGCAATGTGATTTGTTAATTTCTGTATCTTTTGGAGTGCAATAAAGTATTTTTTATTCTATTCTATTCTATTCTATAATAATCGTTTTTTACTATGTGCATTTGGATGTATAAATATACCAAAACAAAATTTTTAAAAATTCTTGTCTGCGTTTCTGTTTGTTCCTGCTAATCTCTGAAATGGCTGGTCCGATTTTGATAGGTCTTTCACTGACATATAGCTGATATAACAAGAAGTAACTTAGGCTGCTTATATTTTAGAAAAACTATAGGATCTCACAAAAAATTAAAACCATGGAAATGTAATAATATTCAATTCAAGTAGTGAAGATGTATACATACATAATATATTATATAATTTTCTATATTTCTTTTATTTAAAAACCACGCGGACGAAGTTGCGGGTAACGGCTAGATTATTAAGATTACTTTAATCATTTCATCGAGAAATCAATAAGAACAACTATCCATTACATTTTATAGTACTAAGCTATAGTTTTTATCTAATATTGATAAGTATTAATATCATACTATTGCCATGGATTGTTGGTCTTCTTACTCCGGTAATTTTACCAGCACCATCATCTTTTAAACAGTAATGTTTGCAGAACAGTCCAGCAGTAGAAACAGAAGTTGCAGTGGTACCTACTTAAACGGTATTTAACAACTTAGACCTATTTAGATTACTGCTTTCGGGAAGCCACATGCAACATGTTTGTCTGATTGTATCTTAACATCCAGTTATACCATTGAATATAAAAAAATGCAAATCTTTAATTTTATAAATTCAAAACCATAGCACAGTTGTGCTTCTTCGATGAAATAAAGAAAAGGAAATCATCACATTTAATAGTAATAGTATTGGTAGGTAAGCCAGGAATATCTCTTATACTCGTTTGAGTGTGCTTAAAAAGGGTCTAAATAAACCAGTTAAAACTTTTGGGTCCGTAGTGTACAAAAAGTTTTTCCTCCAATAATTCAAAAAGCCTTTTATTATAAAAGTGTATTTCATGTAGACCGACCATTTTCGGATGAAACTTATCATAATGTATATATATAAAATCAAAACGAATAAGAGATAAGAAGATTTGTATACATTTTTTATAAACAAAGTTAAAGTTGTTAATGAATATAGTCTGAGTAAAGTCTAACACTATCACAGTAATAGTTTTCATCATTAATTAAATTTTTATAGTTACTAATCTACCAGTGATAGCTGAGGACATAACTATTGCACTTTATCTTAAACAAGTTTCTATGTAAATGAAAATCCTAGTTCAAACTTCAAAAAATCAATGCTAAGTTTTCCATCTATACGACCGCAGATAAATGGTGTTTTGAAAACACTAAATTAATTCGCCAACTGTATCGTTTATCCCATTCCCATTACACTGGAAATCTTTTGGTGACGACTATGTCCTCTGCTGGACTATCCCCACGCCGAACGAACCAGTGTCGCTCGCATCAGATTCCGTGATCTTAATCAATTAGTTCTTCACATCATTCTTTAATAACGTTCAAGAGGAAAAAGATAGTAAATGTTCTTCTGGAATACTTATATAAATCTCTTCTTCTCTCTCTTCTGGAAGACTTCATCTCTTCTTCTAGAAGACTTCACGAATAACATAAATTATAAAAGACAGAGCCGAGAGACTTAGTTTTATCCCAGCTATCTAGGTGTGCGGTGGGTATTGAAATTAGGTTGAATAATTATCTACAACTAAAAGAAATGTTCGCTAGAATTCGTAACGAAATAAATCTATTAAAAAAAACGAAACGTAATATAAAAAATGGACGGAAATGAAAATATATTTAATCTACTCTCTTCCTGTAATGGTGCAATAACTTTGACTTATGCGACATTTTCATAACGAATTATGATTGCGCTTTATACGATTTAATATAGCGACAATATAGAGAAATCATTTATTTTATATGTTTTCATTTAAGTAGACTTATAAGTATCAAATACTTAATTTTACATAATAAATTGATTATGAAAAAAGGTACGTATCTCACTGAATATTTTTTTCGCTGATTAATAGTGAAACCATATTACTATAAACTAAGTCAAAGGATACTGTAGCTAGTAAAGTTATTACAGTTAACTTCACGTCTTATAGCTTTTTGTTATAAGCCGTATCACTTACCACCAGGTTATAATCCTTCATAATTCTGGATTGGATTCAGGCTACCTAATTCAATATAAACCCTTTCCTGTTCTGGTTTATGTAAATATTAAACAGTAATATTATAACAGAGTTAATTTTTACTATAAAACTAAAAAAAACAACAATAACGCGCAGGCGAGGAAAGTTCTGCGCCTAATGGGGTCCATTAATTTATTATTCGGTAATTCTCTGAAGAGAGATATCGTCGGTAAAGGATAATGTATTGTACGTTTCGCATGAATTTAATATAACGTGTATTACTTTAAGTATGTCGAAACTCGCATAACTCCCTTTTTCACAAACGATACTCGTTCGAGATTCTAATAACTTTATAAACTGAAATCTGAAAGTTCATTGCAAATTCAAACTCTTGTATAAATTTTCTAACAACATTTTTCGGGAAACGATCCCATAAATAGTAAATGAAGAAATCTGAATGATCCTTACGAAGTTTGTAATAATTATTAATACTTACTACACTACCTTCATATTTAAACATAGATATCGCATATACAATCAAACTCATGCGTACATATTAATAATAGTAATGGCGACTGATTTACAATATTAGATTTGATATTAAACAAGCACATTTTAAAATATCACATCGTACAAACTTCACAAATTTAAGCACCGGAATCGAACCGGGGACCTAATATTATTATCAATATTGGATAAGGTGCAGTAATAATAAAATGTATGGTTTGCTTATTATAATTTGGCCTTGCCTTTTTATAACTTTCTAACTATAACTAATGATACTGTTTACGCCAAAAAAAAAACACAGAATTTTGTATTTGGAAAAATGAAAACCTTTCAACGTATACAATATAAAATGGAAGTAAATAAGCTTCAAACTGAATAAATAAAAGCATCCCAAAGGTTTGAGTTGGATAGAATATATTAGAGCCGGTCTATTCACCTAGGTTACCTATTCTAATTCCTCAGGCATTGACGGGAAGCTGCTCATGAATATATTCAGCGCGACACACCCGCCTCGCATTTATACTGAATTCAGCAAATAGTTTAACACTTACAGAATGTTCAAATGCAATATTCTGAAAGTATTTTCTGTACGAAATTTATGCTGATATAAATTTATATATTTCTTCTTTATGTACCAAAATGAAATAACGTAGAGTCAATATTTAGGTGTGGTGGTTGTTGAAAAGGTTAAATATAAAGACAATTTTAAAAGATTATCTTTATTATTTCTCATATTTCCGCGAATATTACACATTTATTAAAAATAAATTTTACAGATTCTATCGCGTTTATTTAACTCATAAATAATTATACAAACCAATTTCAATAGAGAAGATGGTTGGGTAATAGCTCTGGCTTAGGATCCCATTGTAAAGAAAATTTGTTAAATGAACGCAATAAAATCCGTAAAATTTAGTTTTAATAAAAATTGATCACTATATATTCAATAATTGAAGATATATGATCAACTTTAAACAATGAAATGATTTTATTACTAATTAATACTTTCGATATAATCAAAGATTACTTAAACTTGGATAACATAAATTACTAAAGTGATTTCTTTGAAATCTTTAAACTCTAGTCCGAATTACAGGATCCGAAGTTATTGCTGAAATACTTTTTCACAAAAATTCGAAGCGATCGTGACATGAAACTTCAACAGAATTTCAAAAGTAAATCAACTTTCATATTTTTACTGCTTTAGTTTTTTTCAACTTTTTCAAGCTCTTACTTTGGGTTATAGTTTTCTAACGCCCTTTGTATTTTTTTTATTCAACACGTCACCGACAGCAGTAAGACGTTCATCTGATGGTAAGTGATACGCTTGCCCATAACAACGTGGCGCTAGTTAAGATGGTACACACTGCACCACATTGCGCTCGTCGCCTTGAGACATAAGGTGTTAAATCTCGTTACCCCAGTATTTTCACTAGCTTATTCCCTTCGAACCGAAACACAGTAATGTTTCCACACTACTGTTTGGCGGCTAAAATAGTAACTGCGATGTTAGCTGCCTGGACGGTCTCCGGCAACAGAGACCTACCAGCAGTGCTTTATCTCTATAACCTAAAAAACCATTAAATAGTTTATTAAAAATTACTTGATTTTTTCACCTTGCTTAATCTAACTAAAAGGCATCATCTATTCATATCTCGTGGAATTCTTTTCAGCTCACACTCGGTGCTCTCCATGAATTTCTGAGTGAAATGGAAATGGCCGCCCATTCTCATTATACCTAAATACTCCGTGCAAAGAAAGCGTCGAGAACGCCGAAGGCAATTTTTTTAAAATTCGCGGAATATTCTCAATGGCAAACCTCTGCTCGGCTATTTCAGTTACATTCTTATTTCTTATCAAACTTTACTCTGTATTGTCATATAAAAGCAGCCGCCAGTTTTGTTCAGCGCCAACATTTACCCGTCGAAAAGCGACGGGTTTATTTCGATCTAAACACTGTTCTTTTGCCTATTTCTTATAAGCATATTTTTGTACTATGATATTTTTTTAAAAACTACACAAAAAACTTAAAAAAATACTGTACAACCTTATCAGTATAATAATGTATCATAACGATTTTAGATATTTTTTATTCTAATATTTTGGTTCTCAAAATCAGACAGAGAACATACTTAAAAATATTACGAATTGGAAACTACATTTATGACACCTCATTTTACCACTTTAATCTTCACAGAGACCAACAGAACTTGCCTGGTAAGTGATAACAATGTGATCCTAATTAGAATGTTTATAAAAGGCGGACCAAAAGAAGTCATCCGACGTAGTACGAGTAGTAGTAGTAGACGAGTAAGATTTTACTCTCATTTTTTCTAAATGAAAAACTTTGATTCTGTTCTTTGATTATGTTTATTTGAATCTTTAGAATTTTATTGCTCAAGTCGAAAAGATATCGGCCAAATGGGCGCCGCCATAATTTGTTGATTCAATTTGGGCTTCCTATAAGGTTATTTCTTTTGGCCCACCTTCTACCACACATTGCTCTCGACACATTGAGAAATATGATGATAAGACCAGTTATTGCATTACTGCGTTTTTAGAACATAAAGACATGACATCAGAGAAGAAATTATTCACTCTGCTATTTAGTAATGTTACGTAAGTAACGCTATATATTACGTAGTTTTGTTAAAATATATACAACAGGTCAGCGGTAAGACATCAATCAAACTCCAGTCAGTAAGCTATTCAATATTAGTCGTTCGCTGCCCTTTGTGCGAAGAAAATGAGACGTGATTTCCTTTTCCACCCTTTTTCTTTTGTTCCATCAATCAAACTAATACCAAAGTTTGAACAAAAGAGGATTTATAATAATTTTTATAAAAATAAAAGAAGCTACATCTTTTTATACAAAAGAAGTTATAACAAAGATCCCAAGTGGTATGTTTATTAAATACATGAAGTTATTGTCAAAAAATTGTTTGATGAATACGAGATGATTCTTTCTATAGTAACATGAGTTACTAGTAACAAAAAACTCATGTGCGACTAAATTGCCAAGATACGTCTGCCCAATGTGTTGTAATTAAGATGTTTACAAACATTCGCATTGGTCCCCACGAGCCATACAATGTTATAACCACTGCTGGTAGGTCTCTGTTGAAGGAGACCGCCTAAGTAGGTACCACCGCAGTGACTATTTTAACCGACATACAGTAGTGTGCAAACATTACTGTGTTTCGGTTCGAAGGGAATAAGCTAGTGAAATTACTAAGGTAACGAGACTCAACACCTTATGTCTCAAGGCGATGAGCGCAATGTTTGGTATACATACCATCTTAACCGGCACCACGTTGTTATGGGCAGGCGTATCACTTACCATCAGGTAAATGTTTTACTCGTCTCGTAACACAATAAAGTTTACTCTCAACTTAATGGTAGTTTAAATAGACGCAATGGTGGCTCAAACTGTTATATACTCTCTAGGTAATAAACAAAAAATTACATCTGTATTTTAGTAGGATAAATAAGTATTTTTGGTTTCTAAAGCAATACAACCACAAATAATTACTTAGAACTTGGTTTGGTGTGAAGAGGTCATCTTCAAGATACCAAGCTTCTGTTTACTGTTATATGGGATTTTCTATACACTAAATCCCATCAGTAGTTATCTTTAGTGCATTAGGAGGGATCGCTACAAAACGTACCAGTTCTAGCGAAGATTTACCACTAGTAATTTTTTATTACTAGATTCATAACTCCCGTCATCTTACATCAAACGTTGTGATAAATGGACTGGGTAGCGATCGACTGTCACATTCAAAGAGTTTCACCAACGCTTTGTGCTACATGAAAAAGTATATTCTAATATAACTAAAGTAAACTTTAATAGGTGAATAAATAACAGTAAACTTATCAAAACAATAACCGGCTATTGAATAACGTCAACCGCGAATTTCTTCGATGGTACCATTATTGCGGTCTTGCCTAATGCCGTGCAAATGTAACGGACAGCAGAATTGGCCCGCTCTGACGCCGCGTCGCCGGAAGGTGATAAAATTGTTACCTGCCGCTGAGAGACAATTTGATAACGTCGAAATCGCTAACAGATGAAGTGATTTATATCAGCGTCGGCCAGTTTTCACCTTTGCGGTGAGGCTGTCGATTTCCATTGTTCATTCCGCTACTGTATTTGCAAATAGATCTTGACGTGTTCATCGACCGGACAACAAATGTTAAGTAAACCATTAAATAAATAGTATACTTTTATAAAGAAAATTATCCACTATTCAAATACTAATTAGAGTATAACAAGTCGACTAAATCAGTTGTTAGAACGTAGTGAATTCCTCACTGGAATCAGCTGGATGCGAACAGCGCGCAGCCGTCTGGAGTGGATATCTTTGGTGGAGGCATTTGATGATTGATTGAATTCCTCACGATATTTTACTTTATCTAAATCACAATCAAAGTGGGAAACGAACCTGTGTCACTTTAAAACGAATAGCGCGTCCGTCCGCCTCACAAACTGAGCTATTGCGGCTTCACTATTATAATAAAACCCTAATGCTTCAAATGGATAAAATACTTTTACAGAATCATGAACACCATTCGTATTTTCATTACTTTTTAATATAAATAAAAGTGATCACTATTTTTCATTATTTTAATAGATATTTTTTTTGTTTTACCTATTACAAAATACTCCATCATCATCAAGCTATAGACGCCCACTGCTGGACAAAGGCCTCTCAAAGATCTCCACTCCAAACGGCTTTTCGCGGTCCATATATTGTGGTTTCCCGCGACCTTCGTCAGATCGTCAGTCCATCTTCAGAATACCTTCCAGAATTACGTCTACCGGTACGATCTATACTGTTATGGCATATGGAAAGGCGGAAAACCTTTACGTAAACTCCACCACCTAAGGCACCGGAATCTGCGACTGCATGACGAAGGTAATAAAATTTTTATTAACTCCTATACATTTACACAAAGTAGTCTTACAAATATTTAACTTTGCTATTATTTCCTCGTAGGTATAGAATTCTTAAATAATCAACTCTTTCTAATTCATTCTCCATTGAAAAAGAAAAAAAATGTAATATGGCATCACTGAATCGTTGGTCTTTTTTTAATTATAAGATAGTTGATTGAAAATGTATTAGCAGTTAAGCAACTGTTAAGTATATGCTGTTAGACGAAATTATTTATCTTTAACTAATTTAAGTTTCAATAATTCTGTAGAACTTCATTATGAAATTATTTGTAGAAAATCTTTAATAGTATTATTTTATGAAATATTACTATAGTTAGTTGATGAGTTGTAATAATAAAATTACCAGTAAATATCGTAATAGTTAAATATTAATTTTCTATTTATTATTTGTTTTACTATTTTCATTATATTAATCGAAATTTAGGTGACTCATTAAAAGCCAAGTCGACAGTAACCTCTGGTTGAGCCCTCGACATATATTTTCGCGTAAGAAAACAATAACGTGAAATCGTCGACTATGAGGCAAGGTCAAAAAGGCGAAAATAAGTCTCCGTTTATAAGTTACAAAGTGGTTATAATTAACGAAATCACTACCGAACCTATATTTTAGGAGGTACACGTAAAGAAGCTTATAAATAACGAAGCATGGAAGCGTTCATGTTATGGTTATTGGTATATCTGCCGCAATATGATTTAGGCTCATCACCTGAAGTTATTAGATGGATTAGCTAATACATAGTTCAATTTTATAAACCAATGTTTGCATACTGTTATCTACTAGTAAGAGCAGAGATATTATGCTGTGGGAACTATTCAGGCGTTTCTAGTATCATAAACCTTCCACTAATAAAAGATCCATTAATTTATCTATACCGTATTAAATTGCTTCTTTGCAATTATGTAAAAAATAATTACAAGTAATCCACTGCAGCTTGACCTGCTACTGTTGCCAGCTTACTTGGCTAGCCAATAAGACAAATAAGAGTTAAACTTATGTTACTTGATGAGAACTACATATAGCAATGAATATTAATAGTCTGAAATGATGATGACAATATAAATCATACCTATACTGAACAAAGCAACTTTTTTGTTAAAAGATTAAAATATTGTTGCCACTGCAATAAAAGAGTTTTTAAATATTTTTAGGTGTTACCACTTGTAATTAAACGGATTTTTTTTATTTTGTTATGTTTTAAATTGGAAACGTACTAAAAATTAAAATTCTAAAATTTCTTTAAAACTATTGCTATTTATAAAACCTATTTAAGAAAGTTTTGTTGTCATACTTTCTTTTAAACGCGCCTAAACAATCTGACGATTTAAAAAGGAACGTGATTTTTGCTCCGCTTTGACTTTCTAATTGAAATATCGTAAAGGTAATATTTTAGTATTTTATAATACCAGAGTTGGTCTGGCGTTTGGCAGGCAGATGATACCTAGTCTGGATAAAGATTTTTCAATCTTTCTGAGCGGTGGTAATAAGATTCCAGAAGACATATTTCAAATAAACTTCAATAGTAAAACGTGTCACCTATACCGACTTGCGCAAGAAGCACGCCCCACTGCCGGCTCCAATGAACTGGAAAGCAAGGTCTCTGACCGGCACATTGTATTTTAGGAGTTACGTTTTCATTTCAATTAGAAAAGACAATAACACAGGAAGCGAACAACCCCGCGTCGGACAGTCGCGCCGCGAAAACTATCACAGATCTGATTCGCGTAAACAAAATACTTAGTTCCACCTTATTTGAGTTTAGTATAAATAATCGATGCGGTTCCGAAATCGTCATCAGTCGGATTGTGTTGTTAAAGTATCGACACGATGTTGTTAACAGTGTTCACCCTAACTATCAGCGCGGTAACGTGTGCGCACGCGCAAAAAATTGAGCTCGCCGATGAGAAGACTCCGTATGATTACGTGAAAGATCGATTAAATGGAATGAGAACAGATGCTCTAACCGGTTTACCGATATCGAGCTCGTACGAAGTCGAGGAGAGTGAGGACTACCCTGAATCTATTAAAGGAGCTGCATCTAACGTTTTAAATACAGTTACTGGAGTGGGCGGTTTCGGTTTAGGCCAAGGCTTTGGTTATGGTAGTTTGGGAGGATTAGGGGGTGTAGGGGCTGGACAAGCATTGGGAATCGGTCTAGGTGGTGTAGGAGGCCTTGGCCTTGGTGGTATTGGAGGTGGAGGAATTGGGATCGGGAATGGAGGGATTGGAGCTGGAGGTCTCAACGGAGCTGGAATTGGGGCAAATGGCGTGGGATTAGCCAACGGTGTTGGGTTAATAAATCCCGGTCTCGCTGGACTCGGTGGTTTCGGTGGCATCGGCGTCGGAAATGGTTTATTATACCATCCCATTCTCGGAGCTGTCGGAGGCGGGTATGTTGACAAGAAAGCATACGACGCGGCGCAAAAAAAGGGAGCAGATGAAAATTTAGAAAAAATTGAAAAGAAAGTAGAGGAAGAAGCGAAACATGGTCAAGAAGGTTTTCAACAGGCTGCAGCGGCAGCGAAGTCGGAAAAGGGAGAATCTGGTTTCTATAAAGGTGAAGAAGCGAAAAAGAAGGCTGCTGGTGACGAGAAGTTTTATGAAGGTGGTCAAAAATTTGATAACAAAGGTAATTAAATATTTTATATTAAGGTATTTAAACCCGTAAAAGTGATTTGTTTAAATATTTTATTTTAAATTTAACTAAAAATTATGCATAAGTTATATTATAACTGCTTATTAACCGGCATATTATCTTAATATTTAGCAATTTTTATCACAAAATCAAGAACATTGTAAATAATATTAATACTCAATAAACAGGAATACAATCTAAATGTCGTTAGAATCGACAAAGCATATAATTCATGTTGTAATGTTTAGGTGCTAACGAAGAACAAATCAAAAAAGCAAAGAGCCACAAGAAAGGACATGTAAGCAAGGGATTCAAATCTTCTAGTAGTAAAAATGAAGAAGAGAAATCTGAAAGCTTCTACGACGAAGCTCATGATGAAGCTGACCACAAGGTAGCAGGTCAGAACGCGGGCTCTTTCGGGGAACAGTCGCAACAAGGCTTCAAGGGTGCTCACGAAGAAAAAGTCCTGGACGCCAATTCGCAAGGGAAGGAAGGACATCATGTATCTGAGCATAAGGTTGATAATGCCAACGCTAACAAGGTAAGACTTAACCGTTTCATAAAAAAAACTATTGCTAGATAAAGCTTATCTATGTCAAATAGAAAACTGATTAAAAAAAAACAGGGAAAAATAGTAAGAACTACATGAACTGGTCGTAAATTTTGAAGTTAAATACAAATAGTGCACCATTTTAATACTAAAAAACATAGATAAAGTAAAAAAATAAGTATTAGCAAGCAAACAGTTGAAGGAATAAAGAAATTATATCAACACCAATAATTTTTGCTTTTCAGGGTGAATTCCTTAAGAAGGGTTACAAAGGGGGCGCTGAGCAAGTGGAGAAATTCAATAATCTGGGTGCTCATTCAGTCCATGGACATCAAGAAGCGACTGGAGGATTTCAAGAAAACAAAGGAATCCTGCCCATCCACAGTTAAAGTACGAAACACTACGAAATGCAATCGAACACCACTGACCGAATAAATGTAATGATTCAAATTTATATTGATTTTTAATATAATAATTCTAACAAGAATCTTCAAAAAAGGGGTAGTCAATTTAAATAAATGGCGGAAAGGTAATAAAGGTTAAATCTTGCTATTACATTAATCAGCTAATTTAATAAAATGATATCGTTAAATACATGTTACATTTTTAATAGGCGGGGGGTCATTAAGGAAAGTAGATTATTAAAGGTTGCCAATTTACGATTTTTTTGTCACCATATTTTCGATATAGTATATATTTTGTCAGACGTAATTTTAGTCCTTTTTTTTACAATATGTTAAGTAACAATGAGGCTGAAACTACACTAGCACTCATTCGTTTACAGCCTTTTTGCGAAAGCTTAGCCACTACGCCAGTTACAGTTACCTTTGGTAATTAAAAACGTTAGTACGTACAATTAGCAGTTATCTAACTTTTACTAGCTTCGTTATCCTTATGGCAGGGATGGTCATCGTTGCCAGAACGAGGCCGTTAAGCCGCCCGCCTAATTGACAATTCAAAACTATAACAGCCCGGTGAATACTTTAGATTGCTTAATTATGCTAGATAATATTTTTTTTCGAAAAACCTGATAGTAAAACCTTCCCAAAAAGCGTGTAGTTAATCAAGGTAGTATACATTGCACCACAATGTGCACGTCGTCTTGAAACAACATGATTAGTGTCATTACCCTAGTAGTTTCACTAGCTCCAAAGCTAGTGACCTCGTAATCTAACCAGAGTTTACCACCACGCAGATAGTTATAATAAAAAAAATCACTGGTTAGTAATTTAAAAAGAAATAAACATAAAAGGTAACGTTTTATTCAACTGTGAGAATTAAAACATGCAAATCAATTAGAAACAAAATCTTAAACTTAGACTAAATTAGAAATCGGAGCGATAATTAAAAATGATTTCGATTGGAGAAACTTCCTCCATTTCCTTGCAGAATGCAGCATCCAGTTGGTTTTTTATACGTAATGCTACACCCGGAGCTGTAGCCAGATTCATTGCTTACTAATCTGAAACACACAAGACAGGAGAAAGTTTTTAAAGACATCCATGTAGTAATATAGCGTCGGTGTGACCAGAACTTTCATCTGAAGGTATATACCTCCATTAAAATATCCAGTTGCGATGATATGCACTGCACTACATTGTGCGAGAGCGATGTGATTACATATCTCGTTACCTCATTTATTTCACAAGGTACAAGGTCTATATAACTGGAACACAGTAGGTAGTAGTAGACGGCAAAAAACACCTACAAGAACGATCTCAGCCTACACATCCTTTACCACCATTAAATGCATCTCGAACAGCTCGGGTTCGATCCTCACTCATTAGACTTCCTCTAAAGAAAAACTTAGTGAGAAATTTACCCTTTGACATCCACCAATGTGCATTCTTGTGAGAGAAAGCACCGAGTCCAAGCAGTCGAAATATTAAGAGGAATTTATTACTATTACTAATATTTAACTATATCGCAGCTTTCCCTTTATAATCAAAGATGTTTAGGCAGACCCAAACCAAGGTGGAAAAATTTAGTGTCAAGAGTCATGCGAAACTACCAAGTGACCGACGACAGGGCGAAATGGAGAAGAAAAAGCAAGCCGACCCTTCCACCAAATGGACCAATGGCTAGGAAGAGAGAGAGATTTGCATTTAACTAAAAATTACAAAAAACGGTAAACGCTCAACCTGCAGAAAATATATTTAATCTACCATTTCATAACTGACTTATAAAACAACAGCCTTTCTCTCTCTTTTTAGTCAATCTATCTTCTTTACAATTAAGCAAATACAGATCACAGGTCGAGAAGTTTACAAGGAAAAAGGAACTAGGCAAACAGCTATATTATTAAATGGCACTTACAATCTTTTAGTGAAGAATGTTACCAAGAAATAAATGATAATTCTAAAGTGTGAAGTGAAATGCTTTATCACAAGACACCACGTCAAGTACACTCAAAATAAAGTGCAACATGAAGCTGACAGAGATGTACCACAACGCGGAAGACGGTTTTGAATATCTCCCCCTCACTCTACCTTCGGTATGCAAAAGACTAATAAGAAGGAAAAATTCCAAGGTAAGAGCAGCAGCTTTCCCTGTGGCCATCACCACACTGCACCCACCAACACAGATGCCAAGATTCTCTGTTGGAATTGAACTCGACCCTGAATCTTCGCACAGTACATTCGCATTAGCATCGCGAGCGACCTTTTAATTGTTTTTCAATACCGTTAAAGATGCTTTAAAAAATTGGTGTACCCGCCCGACTCTGGCGTTGGTGGTGTGAACACCGTCGACGATATCTTGTTGGAAGTGTTCGATTTCTGGAAAAGAGAGAATTTGAAAAAAAAAACCCTGCACAACTAATTCTAATATCCTTTACCACTATATAAACAAATATATCACAACTTTTTAGGCATAGTGTTTGTTATGTAACACGGAGGTCCCTGGTTCGATTCTGGAGTCATACGTTGAACCTTATATTCCGATCGTCTATTAAGTCTGCCATCAATGCATTTCCAGAGCTGGACATCCCCACACTAAGTCACCAACTTATATCGGTTTCAACGTTTCGCCCTGCACTTTGAAATAAAATAACAATTTTATATGAATAACGTACAAACCCGCGGAGCTAGACAGAGATAAATCCAAGTTCATCTTCTAGCGTAAACAACAACAAAAAACATAAATCTGTTTGCGTAAACTCTTTTAAAACATTTTCACAAAAACGTCGCCGGCGCGTGTATTATGAAATTCAAATAAACTTTTTATATTCCCGGTGTAAACGTTAAGCCTCTCCTCCCCCTCCTCTCTCGGCTCTCTGCCCACCGTTTTTATGCTCCAAAATGGAAATTTTAGAAGGAAGAATAATTTTTAGATACAAAATGCACAAGTCGTAAATAATTTCGATTTAAAACTCGTAACTTAGAAGACACACTTCAGTGATAGTATATTATATTATAACAGACGAGGGCACAAGATGGATAATGTAACTCTGCGGAAGACTTGTATACCATTTCGTCATCAACCAGCGACTAAAAAGAATAGTACCAAAAACATGGCACCGGCTTTTTCTATGACATTAACACACTGCGCTGGACAAAACTAAGAGGTTTTTAGATCTAGACATAAATAGATTTAAATCAGGAAGTTGTATTGTTAATCTTTTTGCTTAGTAACAGATTACGCTCAGCATTAATTTGCAGAAATAGAAGTAGACGCTAAGTTGTTATAAACTTGAACAGCTGTAGGTAAGACTGAACATAGAAATAATTTAAATATTAAGAAATAACGGAAATAAATAAAAATATGAAACAAAGCAGATCTTACTACAGTATTAATACAGGTCCAAGTTTTTTTTCATCTTACTATGGATCGTTGTTAAGTTACACAATTACTTACTAAGGCGATGCAAGACAATTTGAATGTAAAATAAATTCAATTATTATCTCTTGTATATGTAAATAGAAACGAATGGTCTATAACCATTTAAAACCACTTGCCCTTTATCGGACTCGAGTTTCCGATCAATGGTTTATAACATTTGAACCGTACTCAACACCCGTGAAGATCTCGGATGTGTGACCACATAAGGTCATTTAGATTAGTGCAGCGTGAAGGTTGAAAGCCATGACGAGAACTTACTTTGAATAATGATACTGATAAATATGGATCATGTTACCGGTATAAATTTTTTTTAATTTAGTAATACATTTCTACTGATAATATTTAAATGTTTAAAACCTACAGATCGATAGTAAACTATGTCTAGACTATTATGATTAACATAACGATGATAATATGATAATTATGCAAATACCGAAACTGTCCAATGTTGCAATATATAAATGCATAACGATAACATTCAGAAATTAAATATTGGCTTGATCTTTGAGGTTTGATTGCAAATGAGAAAAAACTATTTAAAAAGTAACTTAGGCGCTGCAATTGAATATGAGTAAGCAAAGTGACGTCACTTACTTTAATTACTTGTGACAATGAGATAACTATAGTTTAAGTGTCATTTAACAAAGCTGGTCGGGTTATAAATCTCAACTCCGCCAAACATCAACCTACAGACTATGTTCTGTCGATGTTGTAATAACAGGCTCGTTATCACATCAGTAAGTTTTATTACTACTATTTATCACAAACTATCATTGGATAAACAAACACTAATTAAAGTGATTACCTGGCTATGAGCGCTGATGCTGCCGGAGCGGTTCTTGCTTATCCTGGCCGGGGTCACCAGGTTCGAATGATAAGTTTGCTGTCGAAACATCAACGGTTGTTACTACACGCCCACATACAAACATAAATTGGGAATACCCTAATGTTATTTATCATTGAACTAAATAAAAACATTGTTCATCTAGATATGGCTCTGTTGAGTTTTTTTCAAATTAGATAATAAAAATTTACTACATTTTATATTATAATAAAACAAAATTAACATAACAAGGTGACTTTAGATTATCCTTGTGATAGCCTCTTACTTTAGTCCTTCATCAACAATTACTTGAAGTTCGTTACTACGATTAATTATTTCTCGTAATTCTTCACTTACGATCGTAACAAATTCTTTATAATTCTAAAAGCTACCTTTGAACTATGATAAATTTCATGATTATGATTACAATGAAATAATATTATTCAAATAAAACCCTAAGGAACCGTAATCTCTATACAAACAAAGAAAGATTAAGTAAAAAAAGCTTCACAAGCACAATTGTAGCAATTTTCCAAAGTCCGCCATTTTTTTTAATTCAGTAGCTGCAAGTAGTTGGCAAGTGGGACGTGCAATTCCGTCTTAAGGCTATATTTAAAGCTTATAAACAGCTTACTGCGGAAATTCAACGGAGCTTAAATAGCGCGATAGCTGCAAAGACACCGCTTGCGAACCAACTTTAGCCTACTTCGGGCAACTAATACGAACGCTGCACAACTTCGCTAAGTTATTACGTAATAAATAACGACGGAAACATATATTAAAGAAAATATAAAATTAGTATAGCTATGACGATTTAACGACACTCTTTTTTTTATACAACTTTGCGCCGGGGCGAGCAAGACGTTCACCTGATGGTAAGTGATACGCTTGCCCATAACAACCTGGTGCTAGTTATGATGGTACACACTGCACCACATTGCGCTCGTCGCCTTGAGACATAAGGTGTTAAGTGTCGTTACCCCAGTAATTACACTAGCTACAGCGCCCTTCAAACCGGAAAACAGTAATGTTTGCACACTACTATTTGTCGGTTGCAATAGGAGCTGCGGTGTTACCCATCCAGACGGTCTCCGGCAACAGAAACCTACCACCTGGTAAGATATATATATAGACCTCTTATAAATTTGTAAGCGTTAATGGTAAATCTCTTAGCGGAAACGGTTTAGATAATACGAGTATATATGTAACGACAAACATGTCAACATGTTTAAAAGGTCTGTAAATATATCGATAGGAAAAAGTAACTGCCTCAATGGCACAGCTAATAAACGATCAACACGGATGTTTCCAGTTCGATTTCACTGTACGTATGTTAGATTTTCGTTGATGTTAAATTCAAAATACTCTTCTAACTATATTGTTTACATCCAAATATCATAAATACAAGAGTACTCTGGGCAAGCACAATACACTATATATGTGTTTTATATAAAATTTTATGTTCCTACTAAAATAAACTTACTATACTTTAAGATTAATTTCCTTAAAATAGAAATTTTATTTATACCTTAGTTCTGAGGCTACTGCATAATTCTGTGGGTAAATTTAAAAAGGATCTATGTAAGGGTCTTGTTGGAGATAAGGGTGACTACATCAGCGTATTTTCTGAACACTGAGTAAAGAGTTTGAAAAAATTATCTTTTGTATATATTTTACGGGATAAAATCAATATCACATGGTGTTTAGTGACGATGAGACGTTGAATAATGAGACGTACTAGTTCAGGATACTCTAGCTTAAATGTTTTATGAGCTAGTCAGCCATGTTCAAGAAAACTCTGGCACCAACCAAACTCCACTATACATGACATCGAATTCGAACCAAAAATCGATAGCAAATGGGTTCAAGCTGTTAAATTTTATGATACTATTAAATGCACATTTTTGTTATCCCACTCATTTTCTATTCGTTGTTAACAAACAACAACGCCTGTTACATTTTTATACAATTGAAGATAATGATGGAAGTATTCTGGTGCAGTCTTCTGCGGTTTGAACAGTGTTAAAACTAATTAAATTACTGGGGTAAGGATATTTAACATTTTATATCTCAAAGCGACGAGCATTATATGCTGTATACTCTCTCTCTGTAGTCGTTCCCTCATATTTGAGGATCGTGGTCAGGATCAGGGTTGCCGTCTGTAGCGGACGATCTGCCTCCACTCCTCTCCTCACCACCGTGTAAAATTTAGAGGACGACGAGTCCTTTACTTGATCCGTCCATCTTGTTGGTAAACGACCGCGCGATCTTTTGCCTTCGGTGTTACCAACCACAATCAGTTTCTCCAAACTGTCGTCGCCTCTGCGCATTGTGTGGCCGAAATACGAAAGAATGCGTTGTTGGCATATGGTGGACAAACGAGTCTTAACACGTAGTTGAGTCAGGATTGATGCATTAGTGCGTTTCATAGTCCAAGGTATCCTTAGCATACGTCTCCAGCACCACATCTCGAATGTGCTGTATACTAATTAACTCTAAATTGTTACTCGTATGGGCGAGCACTTGCCGACAGGTGAATGACCTAGAGCCGTGATAACCTAGTGGCTTGAACGCCGGCCTTCCATTCCGAAGGTACCGGGTACGAATCCTGCACCAAACAATTTTTCAATTTATGTGCAGTTAGCATAAAACACCAATTAATATCACGTGCTTTGACGGTGAAGGAAAACATCGTGAGGAAACCTGCATATCCATTTCATGACCATCCGTACTCGTACTAGTATGTGAAATGGAGTAGGCAATGGCAAACCATTATAACAGCCAAGAAAGTCGTGTGTTTCATTACACATAATAACCACGACCCTCAGTCATGAGGAAATACGCGTTATAAGAAGAATGACCTACTTCCCTAGTGGCTTTCGTTCGAATTGGTCTTTTTATATATACATAGAATCTTTTGTACGCGACCCTCTCTAATACACAAGTATTGATACTCACACTGTAAGGGGTGCTCTTTGCCGTCCGTTTGTACGACGGCGTGCTCTGTATGAAGCTGGGAGATAGATTGCTGCCCGGCGAGATGGGAGTGTTGAATGGCGAAACTTGCTCTGAAATATTCCACGATTTTATTAAACTGGCTTTTATGTCGAATCTTCTCAAAGATTAATAGTCGGTTAGTGAAGTATTTAAATGATATTCGCTTTTAATGTTTTAAAGCCATTGTAATGTATGATTGCTATAACTAAATATTACTATGTAAGAATTTAGTCTAAATCGAACATATTTAAAAAAATTGCAATAATGAAAAATATTAAAGATATTCTCAAGAAGAATTTACGACAACTAAGACCTCACTGAGTTTAAATAAAGTTATCAATAAGGTTATAAAGAATTGTAATAAAAATATTAAAAATTTCCAAACATCGCATCGTTATAGGTACAAGTAGCGACCGGCGGGTTTCAGTTTGCCCCACTTTCATAAGAGGTCACTGTGCACCTGCCGGATTATCCCGACTGAAAACAGATCAGCCTATATATTACAGCTTAAGTTTCGGCCTGATAGTAGAAAATTTCATATTTCAAATCGATATTATAAAAATCTCACTTTTATTGAACGAAAAGATGCTTTTGACGAAAAGATTAACGATGTCTTTTTTATTGATTGGGCTTGCGAACAATTGTGACGATTAGAATCATAGTCAGTTAAATCCAAAAGCGATACAATAAGAAATATTTTTAACAGTAATAGATTTTCATTGAAGTCTTTGATTATTGATTGGGCTTGCGAACAATTGTGACGATTAGAATCATAGTCAGTTAAATCCAAAAGCGATACAATAAGAAATATTTTTAACAGTAATAAAATCAAAATTAAAGACTTTTTTTGTGGAAACAAAAAAAAGGTTCCACAATCTGTTTTAGATTTGCCACTTCATAAATTATTCATAATAAAATTAAAAATGTTTTGATAAGTAAATCATATTAAAGTGTTAACGATTATTTAAATGATAAAGATGTGTGGAAATAAATGGCGCTGATTCTCAAGCAGTATGTGTCAGTACGTGTAAGACATTTAAAAACGAAGAAGACAAAAAAAAAATTTATATATATATGTATGTACATATGTATGGCTGTATAGCCCGCTGAGTTTCTTGCCCATTCTTCTCAGGTCCGTGGCATTTGTTTTGCGAGTGGCTGGTAGATTTTGACGTTCAATAAGTGAACTATTGTTCCCATGTTGAATAAAAATTTTGACTAAAGAAATATTTAAAAATAAACAAATACGTATTAGTATGAAGAAAAGATAAATCGAGAAGAGCATCGATTTTAGATTATCATCATCTCTTCTATACCTAACGATCTTCAAACCGAACGACCTAACTTACTTAAGTTAGGTCGTAACTATTAGAAATGAACGACTATAAATCAATTATACTAACTTGATTGCGCCGAGAGCTGCGCCTCTAGATGCTTTATAACTCTTTGACAGTCCTTCAGCTGCTTGTGCTGCTTCTGGCAGAGCTCTGACATACGCTTCAGTTCGTTCCGCGCCGTGTAAAACTTCTTCGTCTATAGAAGTACATTAAACTTTATTTTATTAATTCTTTATTATTATCTTCACTCTTTGACGTTGCCCACTCTAACACGAGTGATGAAAAGGAATGAAGGCAGTGCACATTTAAAGAATAAAAGGAAGTTATGTGTTATTTTTTATAAGACGAGAGGAGCGCGAATTTCACCGGCAATAAGTGATACACCTGAACATAACAACGTGGTACTATTTAGAACAATAAACACAGCATTACATTGTGCACGTCATTGAGAATTATGTATGTTAATATATTATAAGTCATTATTTTAAAAAGAATTAAAATCTAAAAAAGGACGTATACGGCTTTTCTTCTTTATATTTTAAGAAGTTTTACAAATCCTGTAAAATTAATTGTGACCTAATTTCGTTATTAAGATTGTTTTAAAGAAACATCCTTTACTATTACTAAATAACCAGATAAAGATGTAGTCAAATGACGATGTAATAGACGGCATTAGAGACATTAATTAGTAATGAAGCCACTATGGCCAATCTCGTTAACTCTGAACTCGATCTAACGCCATAGGTAGAATGTCAAACTAAAATTATAATAATTTAATTGTTGGTTAAGATATCGAAAAAAACTAAAAAAAAATAAGTTATAAATACTCACAGATTGCAACAAATACGATAATAATCGTCTCCTATGCTGCCTTTGAAATTGAAGTACTTCTACAGACTTTTTAATTAATTCTTCTGGATCAGTAAAATAGTCTTGTACATCCGAATTCATCTGAAGTAATATTTTGATGTTAGTGTCATACATAACGACGCAATCGAAACTTTGAGGTGAAGTATACTTACTTCTGGAGCAAGTTTCATAGTAGAGCATGGTGCTCGGCACACAAAACAAGTACTTTGTTGCGGTCCTAAAATAAAATTACGAAATAAATTACATCAGCATTAAGAAATTACAACAAATTAAAAACCATTCTAACCGCTGTCCAAGCATGTGTTGCAAAACATATGGCCACATGATGTTAAATGTAAAATAATCCCTTTTTCTAATTGCACGAAACATTTATTGCAGTGTATCCAGTCCATTTTAATTATATCTTCACATTGATTTCTTATAAATAATTTGAAAATACTTTTAATTTATTATTTCACTATTCACCGTTTTTTTATTGATGACGTTGACAAGCAACCATAATTACTATTGAGTTTTTTATAAAAATTAAATCAAAGAAAAAAGTACATTGAACATAAATAAATGCAATTAATAATTTAGAAACATTTATTTTTTCTAAATTATTAATAATAATTATTTATAATTTTTGATAATTCACATAAAAACAATAATGTAAAAGTTGAGAAAGAAACAATTACGTGAAATATATATTATGAGTAAAATTCATTAACACAGATTAAATCAAAATCTTTATGCATAACAAAGGCGTGTGAACACAAAAGAGTTTTTATTCCGCCCGCCAATATTTGATTTAATACTGGCAGTAAATATTTATTGTTATTGTTATACAAATTGATATTCTGCATCATTTTGTTGCGGTATTTTTTAAGTAATATTAATACTGTTTAACATAATCCAATTAATTAAAATAATGCTTTGTGGCATGTTTCAAGTAAATTAAAATAAAATTATTACTTTAATAAACATACGTCACTTATCTTTTTTTTTTATATTTTCATAAAAAATGTATGTAGGATATTTTTCATGAAATACTATAATAGAATTGGCGGACTGGAGTCAACTAAAATATACTTTTCCGATATATATTATTATTTGTTTGTTTTTCATTTAGAAATTCGTTTCTAGAAGTAACGCTGGAGCATTAAAAACCACTGAATTTTTTACATAAAGAATGTAAATTTATAATGATAATGGATTTAGTAAGTCTTCTATTGTAGTCTGGATAAAAAAATCGTTGTAACCCACAACTAAATAGTAATATTTTTCTATTTTAATATGTAATGTTAATAATAAAATGGTCAAGTCATAAACTAAGTTTAATCCTATACTTTAAATATGAAAAAATATTAACTTGAACAACTATGACCATTATTATCTTGTATTCTTCAAAACATGAGAACAATAGATAACAGGCAGTCGTTTATTGTTACGAACAAATTAAAAATGTTTTTGCTAGTCACTACGATAACGTTAGGGACATTACTTACGCGTATTACCCACTTGGTGCGAGTTTAGTAACAAATTATTCTATTGATCCCAATGACACTTCCGCCTATTATCTTCTATTAACAAGAGTCCCATTTTTAAGGAAAACGTTAAGAAAAATATCCGAGAGTAGTTATATAAGAAAATATACTCATTAAAATGCTCCGATTTTTTAAAATGGCGGTATGTCTGCTGTGGAAGCAAGAACTGTTCAAATCAGATTTGCTCTGACTAAAACCAACAATGTCCATTTCGCCGCTTTACAATTTCATAGAACGCTTGGATAGAATTTAATAAATAATACTGCTTCTTCAAAGACGGCAAGAACTACTGGATAAACGACAATAATTACTTTTATGTAAAAACAATACTTCGAATAGAAAAACAAAAACCGTCTGTAACCAGAAACTAAAAATTATCGTTGCAAAAGTTATTAACATCAAAAGCAAAATTATTTTTTTCTTTTAATATCAATTATTAATGTAATTTTTCAGCCATAAGAACAATTAGTAGTGTTCATACATAAAGAGAGTGGTAACGCAGGTCCAGAATATGACTTATGTCGACTTATAACAATAATGATGATGTTGATGAGAACCTTCTACATGTTGCCGAAAAAATATGTAAACCTTTAACAAGATCTTGTCATAACTTAAACTCACTTTACAAATGTCCAATGTTTCTTAAATTTTATATAGCCGAAGACTTATTTTTGTCTTTCTGACACAGCAATGATGCATCTGAAAATGTAATCATAAAGATAACATGAATATATAAAAGTAGTTGCTGTGTCGTCGGCCGGTTCAGTGTTGGTCCGGTCGCGGGTGGTCACTATGGCCATGACTTTGAAATATCTCCTGGCGCTCGTCGCTTTAATCTGTGTTAACGTCAACGCCAAATCTTCATGTATGTTTGTTCACTTTGTTTAATTTATTATTGTTTTTTTAATGCTACTACTGCCTTTGTGTCCTGGTTCGTTTTCTGGCCCACGGAATTTTCGTTGGCGGTGATTATTTATATATGCTTATTTAACTCACACCTGAAATAAATTTGCTGGAATAACAGCATCGCTGTATTCCGGCTGTCATATAAGATCCGAAGTAGTCTTATAATAGTTTACAGAGCGTTATTTCTTATTTTTATCGCGTATACTTTTTTATAATTTAAAATTGGTTTGGCATTAAACAAAGTAATTACGTAAACTGAACAGGTTCGGTTTGTTTATACTCGTATACGTATGGACGCGGAGTTTCGCACGTTACCTTGAATAAGCTGGTTTCTTTGGCAACATTATTAAACACTTGATGTACATGCATTAATACAAAGTACAAATGTAATAAATCCATTATATTAAATCGGCTGCAGTATCACTATTAAAAATAAACCTTATATCCCCTGACCTTTCAACTAAGATAACATTAATTTTGTTTTGTTGATGTAACTCAGTTATCATTGGTATGTTTATTTTTTTAACAAACATTAAACTATTCATAACAATATTATTAATTCCATTTAAAACATACATTGTAGGATTTTTTGTTAAAGTCTTAACTAATGAACTGATTTCGATAGTTAAACCCCAAAGAATCATAGACATTTACAATTTTTAAAAACATATTGAAAATCATTGTCGTTTTTAAACGAACTATAAGTAAAAGACAACCTCAACCTTCGTTAAAAAATCACTTCAATTAATGTAAAATTTTAATATTAAAAGGGTATTGATACTTCTTTGTCTCAATACAAAAAGAGTTAAGCATCTTTTTATTCGAGTATTGGATAAAGCAAGACCAGATGAAAAATGCTTATGTTGTATGTATGATGATAATATTTCTTGCAGATAAAATATGTGTCCCGTCACAGTTTCTGAAGTCGTGCGAGGAAATGTTGGAGGTGCCAACGAAGAGCAAGGTATCCCTGGAATGTGTCCCCGCTAGAGATAGGTGAGTAATGTTTCTTTTTTTATCGACTGCAAATTTCGCGAGTGTTTGACGGACGCCATTTTGAATTTTTTAAACGTTAATTTGGATGTAAGTGAGACGCGTGCCAAAAATAATGATACGCTAGAAACGATGTCGAAATTACTTTAAATCACATCTATAAAGCCTTTTGTGTTCTGAATGTTCGCTGTATAAAACCCGATTATTTTACAATAATAAAATAAACGCCTAACTGTGTCAAATAACTAAAACAATTTATATCTATAAACTATTACTTAACTTAGCGCTTTAAATCATACGTAAACATATTTGCACCTTGTTTCTGTCAATGTATAATATTAAATTTCGAGAATATTTTCTTTAAAGAGAAACATCAAAATAGAAGCCCTATATAAAGTCATGCGTTGTCATACAATAGTACAAGGAAACGATAAACGAACCTTTTCATCGGATAAAATCAAACTGTTTTCCGTGTTTAAAAAAAAATTATATACAGAAAATCCATGTTGATTATCATCAATCAGAGTATTCAAGTATGCAGTTGCGATTTTTCTACGTGATCAGACTTATACGAGACACATATTTAACGTCCCACTAGGATCGGTCCGAAGAAGGAAAAAAATCATGTACTGAAGTTTTCCTTGTACTATTTTTAGACTAGATGTTTGATTTTGAATAAAAACATACATATAATACATAAATGTATAATAAAGTACGTACATACGTCTTTTACTATTAATTGTTGGAATTTTAAAATATTAGTTTATCATTTGTTACCAAAGAAAAGTAATAGATCATGCCGCTTTTAAAATTATTTCGTCGAATTCTGAATATTTATAATTATATTACATTGTATAATTTACCATTAAAAAACTATTAAATTTATTACTTATTAATTTTAAAAGAAACTTATAATGCGAATTTGTTGCTTATTAACAATTAAAACTACAAAATTTAAATAACATTATTACCGATATTCATCAATATTTGTTTTTATTTAACATCAAGGTCGAAAGACGGACGGACACTATTTGTTAATTCTCTCATATAAACCGAAACGTTTAAAATAATGCAAATAATCGCTACTGTAATTTAAAATTTATTTCTTAATGTCTTGAGCTTTCTATACTAAAAACTTATTTTTTAATTATGAACAAAGTAACAAATTTTAAACCTACGCACGTTATATTGACTAAGAATGAATGTTTATAACATGAATGATTCAGATTTGTATGCTTCTACACATAAATACTTTAAATTTAAACTTAAAATACGAATAAGTTGCCTTTATGTAAAATCGATGTACCAACTTATTAATTATTTCTCTGTACTATTAAATTTTAATAACATAATTACTTAACAAAAATAAAACAATATACATAATGTTATCTTAACCATTATATCTTTTTAAAGCAATAGCTGTTATACTTCAATGACTTAGGACAGCAACGAGTTTATTTTTTTTATTCTAGACCGGACGGGCCAGCTAATTTAATCATAATAATAAAAATCAACTTTCAAACATCTCAACCAGTTTTTCAATTTAAGATTAAGCGAATTTACATAACTTTAATGAGTTTTTGTTGACCATTCAGGGTGCAATGTCTCGGCTTCGTACAGCAGAGGCAAGCGGATCTCGTTCCCACGGATCCTGAGGATATGTACGTAGCGTCCAAACTCCCCAACCAGGACTTCGTGGTGTTCCAGGAGTACAGAACTGACGAGGAACCTGATGGTAAGATCTATTTTAAAAGAATCTAATCGTTATCATTACAGATAACAATTTACCTCAAAGGGAATACAAGAACTTTGTTTAACGTCAGCCAAATCACCTACGTGATCTACGGTTACATTGTCACTTAACATCATGTGGAATTGAGGTCAAATAGACTATAATAAAAGAAAAATAATAATCAAATATCTATTCTTATCCAATTCAACAATTATTACTAACTAATATCTAGAACAAATCGTGTTTAAATCTTAACATGAACACGAACACTTTCTAATGTTACATATGCACTTAATATTGGTGAAAGTAATGAGCATGAGATCGCAGTTTTCAGTTATTTTAGATCATATTATACCTTTCGATTACTTTAGTGATTATATAAAATAAACACATTAATATATGTAAATTTACGTTCAGCATGTTATTAATATTAAAGGATATCTTTTTGAAAAGTAATATATAAATTGTGTAACATGTCTGAACAGTTTTTGGTTGTTCAAGGGTAGACCGCAATAAAGCCCGAGGGAATTTCTTAGCTGTCGTACTATAACCTCCATCCTTTTAACCCTACCCCTGGGTCTCCTTGATACATTTAAATAATAAAATATATGTCACAAGTAATTAACATTTATATATAGTAATAACTACAAACAATATTAGTGAAAAGAGTGATTTTTTAAAAATGATGTCTATAGTGAATTTCATAAATGACAGGTCTCTGTTGTCGGAGACTAAGTTCGCTCCTATTTCTGCTGCTAACAATAGTGAGTAAATATTACTGTGTTCCAGTTTGAAAAGCGTTGTATCTAGTAATATTACTGGAGTAACGAGAACTAACATCTTATGTCTCAATGCGACGTGGGCAATGTGTTTTTCTTTTTATTTCCCGCTGGTCCCTGATATTATTTTTCAAGGCTTTTAATTATCCTTCTATTTACATCATTTACGAGTATCTATCATTACTTAAAAAACACACATATTTATTGTTCTTATTTCTGTTGTTAACTATAGTACATATCTTTAAACAATATTTGAGAAACTTATTTATAACAGTTTTTTTTTCTATTAACACGTAAATTTATTTATTCTTAGTCCTTGCGCAATGTGGTGTAGTGCAACTAGCAACACATTGTTATGTTCTGGCAACACGTTCTACTCATCACGTCGCTTAGTATTTTTATAGATTATTCAAATAGAACTATATGTGATGATCACAGAAGTGATCTGAATTTAGGTGTTAATGCAAAAATTTGTTAGCCATGTCCAACTCCTAACTATTTTATGAATACAAAACCTCTATTTCTTTGAATTCCAATTATATAGAAATCTTCAATATTCCCCGCTGACGAGATTTAAATAATTTACTTAATTAATTACGGCTACTTTCTTCAAGATCTGAATTAATTACTTAAAATTATATCCAACGCCAATTACAATTAAATTTGTAATGTGCTATAAAATGTTAAGTAAATAATTATTAAAAATTGTTATAGCTGAATTCAGGTACGAAGCAGTCATAGTGGTGCACAAAGACCTGCCAATTAACAGCCTGGACGAGCTGAAAGGCCTGAAATCGTGCCACACCGGGGTCAACAGGAACGTTGGTTACAAAGTAAGTTTATACAACAATTTTAATACGCCCGATATTTGACATAAACGCTGTAGATTTTGAGAGGGTTTAAATAGGAGACATTATATCGCTACTTCGCTTTTAGTATCAACGTCCGTATTATATAGATCTTTTCATTTTACATTTAGATCCTGTTTAGTTTTAATTTGAAATTGAAATGCTTACTCAAACCGTATACGACTGCTGACTATTCAGATGTATAAAAGTATTTCTGTACTATACAATGAAAGTTATATATTACTATTTCCATCGGACTCGACACAATCAGAGAAAGAATTTCATTTTATAAAAACTAAATCTCGCATTCTTCACAATGCTTCTTTTGTTCAAGTTCAATATGAGAGCATGAAAGAGGATCGACAACAGTATTAAATTTTCCGAAGGACGACATTGACAATCGACTCCGGTACGTCGCAAAGACCCGTCTTGTGAATTTTTTACGTACCCGAGCTACAACTATAAATAATTCTCGACAATAAAATGGAACATTCTTGGTTATATAAAATACATAATGAGATCATATTTTTCATTTTATTACGTGGACACAAATATTAATACGAAAAGCGACCGTTCTAGAAACTTCGCTCCTTAATTTTTTCGGAATCGGATAGCTATAGTTTTGTTTATATAATATTTAGATTATATCTTATCGATTGCATAACTAAAACTCTTTTTTACTACACAGTCACCATTCCTCTCGTCTGATGACCATAACATAGTGTGTTACATTTTTGTTATGCCTGAATATAGTTTTAATAACCAAAAATTTAAACGCGAGTTGAGAACTGCCTTAAGTAATGTCTGTTAAAAATGTGTAGTTTTTAGATTATTAGATATGAAACCGAATGACACCATGTTCTGTGTGTTATTACGTATGCAGTAGGTGAGGCAGATATTGCGCGACACCAAATATACAGAAAATGGAGCTAATAAAAGTAACACATGAACTCGATAAAATGCCAATACGAAAAACTTATTCAGCAGCAAAGTTTCAATCGAAATTGGTTAACTTAAATCCTTGTATTTACTATTAATATTTGCACGATCTTTGAAACTGTTTAGGTTTTCATCGCGAAATTTGTTAATGTTAACTAACTACTATTATTAGTCTTACAACAATTGTTAGACTTATTTTACTAATGATATAGCTTTTTGCTGTCTTGCCGCCACAGCGCCTAATTCTACTACTAAGCAATTGCGTGCAAACAATACCGAGGTTCAGTTTAAAAAGCACTAACATATTGTGATCGTTCTTCACGACTAGGATCTTTGTCAAATAAACAAACACTACTTAAATTATCATTTTTGTTATGAATTTATTACGAATAGACCCTTTAAAATGCCTGGAAAATATATTCCGAGTTTAAAAAATTAAGCAAAATCTCTTTTTTAAAAGACTCCATTATAAACCTAAAACACATTGAGCGCAGATAACTTATAAAGAAGTTTGTACAAAGGAGAATCAACTTGTGAAATTATTCGCGGGCACTCAGCTAGAATACCTTCAATAACGTATTGTTAGAGGAACAAGTCTGCAAAGTTTCAAAATGAACTTATTCAATTATCTCGCACTTTGAGATAAGTTTTCCCAACTCTCTTAAACTATATAAAAATCTGCTGAAATTAAATTAGATACATTTCTTCAAAAATGTTAGGCTCTTGATGTCAATTTATGTATCGCACCTATTTGCCGCCAAACATAGTGTGCAAACATTACTGTGTTCCGGTTTGAAGAGTGCTGTAAGCTAGTGAAATTACTGGGGTAACGAAACATAATATCTGGTGTCTCAAGGTGGTAAGTGCAATGTGATGCAGTGTATACCGTCTTAACTAGCGCCTCGTTGTAATGAGCAAGCGTCTTACCATCAGGTGAACGTCTTGTTTGTATCGTCGCCACAAAATGTCAAACGAGAATGTTTATTATAAATTGAAAACAAATTAAATTTTACGTTTTTCATCAGATACCGCTAACGATGCTGATGAAGAGGTCAATATTCCCCAAGATGAACGACCACAGCATTTCGCCGAAAGAGAACGAGTTGAAGGCGCTGTCTACGTTCTTTAAACAGTCGTGTATTGTCGGTCAATGGTCACCTGATCCGAAGACGAACGCTGCTTGGAGTAAGTCTTAATGTAACATCTAATAAATATATATTTGAGTTAAAAGTATATTACTCATAACAATTTTAGTAAACTATTTCACAGTAATGATATATTCTCACCCATTCTTGCTATACAATGTCAAGTGTCAACTAATCGAAATCAATTATTTTTGAATCATCATGATCAGATTGTGGAGTATATACAAATTAAATATAAATAAATATAGTATTTACAGTTTATAGCATATTTTTAGTATCGGAGGCAGAGTTTTAAATAAATAAATAAAAATTTAAATACTGCGTAATATTTTTATTGAATACAGGCTTTTGATTCGAAAACAACACTGGAAACTCACTTTAGATACTGTTAGATATTGAGGAAAATAATTGTGATTACAACCATTTTGTTAGTAAAATAGTAGGTGTATGACTTTAAAAGACTAAAATGAATAAGGGTAGGGTATGACATAACATCGTATCGCAATAAAATACAGATGACTACGTCTGGCGACATTCGTGTTTGGGCAGTGTATGAAGTGTGAGATCTATGACTGTGACGGTGAATTTGGGAACTATGGCTGATTGGATTTATATTTGCGTAGATGTTTCTAATATTATGTATTGCTCTTCAAAATCAATGAGGTTTTTGTATGTTCTAAAAAGCATCTAAATCATTCGCCCGACACCTTTTAACATAAAAGTTAAGTAAAATTGATTAATTTTTAGAGTCTCAATACAAGCAATTGTGCTCGTTGTGTGAACATCCGGATAAATGCGATTACCCGGATAACTACAGCGGATACACAGGAGCTTTGAGATGCTTGGCACATAACAACGGCCAAGTGGCCTTCACCAAAGTTATCTTCGTACGGAAGTTCTTCGGGGTAAGTTGAAACGAAAAGTTTTAGCTCGCTTAAAGTTTGGGCGCACATATATAATTAACTTGTCTATTAAATCTATATGTATATTCAATTATATAACATCGGTTTATTTATTCAAACAAAGACAATTTTCTGTCACAAATTAACAAATTATATAATAACAAAACTCTCGATTTCTTAGCTCCCCGTTGGTACTACTCCAGCATCTGAATCCCCGGAAAACCCAGACGAGTATGCGTACCTTTGCGTCGACGGGTCTAAAGTACCGATTCGCGGCAAACCGTGCACATGGGCGGCTAGACCTTGGCAAGGACTGTTAGGACACTACGACGTCCTAGCTAAGCTTTCGCCATTGAGGGAGAAGATAAAACAGCTCGCTGATGCCGGTAAGTTGTAGAATGCGAATAATTTGATTTTTAATGTAAGTCGATCAGTCTTTGTTCCTGTAAATGGAAGCCTACCAACATTTTGTTTTTAGACCGTGAATACAAATACAATAACTAAACGTTACACAAATTAAATAAAAATACATGAAAAGAGGAACTACCTGCAGTAGACATTACCTACTACCACAGCATAAATATAGATTTTTAATAAGCAACTCTGTTACTGCAAAAATAATACAGTTAAGTAGGCCCGACGGCATTCATTTGATTAAAAAACTATTATTAATAATGAATTGCTTTAAAAAATATATGTTAAACTACTTTTATTGTTCCCACTAGGACTCAAGGCCCTCAAGAAGAGAGACATGGCCTCATCTGCAACTTATGATAATAAATATTCTGATTTTACGTCACATACGGCATATGCGATTAGTTTTTAGATTTACCATAACCCAGGAGAGAGTTTGAATATTTTTTTTAGAAATGAGTGCGTTTATGGTCGATTTGTTATCGATAACTTCATCGAGCACAGTAGTATTTATGTATTATAAAGTTAAAGAAATTGGAACAGCTAATCGTCACCATCTTTCCTTTTGTCATAAACAATAAACTTTCATTTTGTATTCAAAGATTTAATACTCTTATAACAAACCATTATTCGTTTAACTAAATCTTAACATACAACTACGTTCACGCTCTATTGTCTGTTTAGTATTACAGTAACTCTGCTATTATAAAGTACGACCTATTTTCAAAGAGCAATTTGTATTCAGAATAGTAGAGATCTCGTACAATCCCCTTAATATCTCATAATTACTTATCTTACTGTAATAACTAAAATAATATTTCAAAGATTTTCTTTACGCAGATTGCCTAGCACTCTTGCGATAGATCTGTCCCCAGTTCCACTAAGTACATATCATCACAGAGTCTATTTCTGCAACCAAACAACGATGTGCATATATTAATGTCTTCAGCCCTTACTTCTACTGGTACTGAAAATACAAGGATATGTCCCAACATAACGAACGCAATGCAAATCTTCTAAAAGTCATAATCTTTGTTGAGCCCTGTTTGTTATGAACACCGGGGAAACATTCTGCTACTCTCGTCAATTTTTTGAATTTAAATGATAATACATCGCAAAAACGTTTCCATTATTATAACGTAACTACAAATTTAATTATTCATAAAACTGTTAAGGTGCAAGTAGCAAACCGGACTGGTTCCTCAACGTACTGGGCTTATCGGAAAAAATCCATCACGTAGCAGACAACATCCCCATCAAACCCGCCGACTACCTTAAGAAAGCTAACTACACTGAAGTTATAGAGAGAGGACACGGCCCACCAGAACACGTCGTCAGGTATTAATGATATATGATAATATTTATTTTAACAAATGCGGAATTTATTAACCTAATATGCGGCATATAACTTTATATCAATCTTTATGACCAAAAGGTTCTTTAATGGTGGATAACTTTCCATGAATGGCTTCATCCAAACGTCTCAAAGGGCTTATCCAAAATGGCCTAGTTAAGTACCTCTTCTTCTTCTTCTCAAAGTGCCTCTCCATTACTGGAGGTTGGCCGTCAGTTCTGCGAATTTCTGTCTATTTTGTGCCATTTATTTTGTCATTTTTGTGTCTATTTGTGTCTATTTTTAAGTAACTCTATTATATTATAAATCTACGCTAACAACAGTTATTATGTTCCTTTTAACGTATGGAAGCCAAATCATTCTGAATCATCCATTTATCCGTTTTCGGCATCTTCGCGACATCGTGAAAAGTTAAGGTCAAGTCTTCTATGAAAAAAGGAGAACCAAGAGTTGGTAAGGTTAATAGGTTGATTGGTACTTAAATTTCGCCATATTTTATTTGTTCGCAGACTGTGCGTGACGTCATACCTGGCACTAGAAAAGTGCCGGCTGATGTCGGTGTTCGCATTCAGCAGGGACATCAGGCCTAAGATTGATTGCGTACAGGAAGAATCGGAAAGTGCTTGCCTAAAGAGCGTAAGTTCATCTGATAAGTATCTGATGGAAAGTCTCTTAACTAAACCTCTTTTTCACCAAGGAGCTTGTAAGTTAGGTTTTTCTTTATATATGTAGGTACGTTTTGTCTGTTTTATAATGGTACTCATCATAAGATAAATGGTTTACAAATAAATAATGTATCCATGTATGATTGTATTTAGTAGTTCTTATACAACGTATTTCATGTGTAAAATCAATCTCATAGGTCCAAGACAATGGGTCAGATTTAGCCGCTGTCGATGATATGAGAGTCGCGTCAGCCTCCAAAGAGTATAATCTTCACCCCGTGTTCCACGAAGTGTATGGAGATGCGAAAACACCGAACTACGCCGTTGCAGTCGTCAAGAAGGGTTCAAGCATTAATAATATAGAAGACTTGAGAGGGAAACGGTAAGTGAATTTTTAGTATTTTTTTTCAGATATAAATCAAATCAGGTAGAGATTTTCTTGTCTCCCACACTTTTTTCTAAGATTAATTCGCTTTAAATATGTAAACTTAACAAAGCAACTGAATACCGGAATAGGTATAAACATCAAGTATTTTTATTATACTTTTAACCACAGTTTTTTTTTAATCAGAACACAATGTTTTATGCGTCGTAAGTCGAAAGACTAGAACTGTTATAAACTTTAAAATGTAAGTACAGTTTCTACGAGATCTAGTTCAAAATTGGGATAAAAAGAAAATAAAAATATAGTTATAATAATAAAGAGGGCCGTTGCAAGTAAATTTATTAAGCTATCTCAAGGTAATGAAGAAAAATTACACTATTTATCTGTCTTAATATCAGTTAGTTTTTTGTGTTTTTGTAAAGGGATAGGTAAATACGAGTCGGATTGCGGTGTTTTCACATGCAAATGCAACCCAACTACTACTTCCTGCGACGTTCGCTTTAATTTGCATGTTCACCCTATTACGGGTAGGATAGTGACTGCGGAGTGCGCGCCGCTTGTCTTTGAAACGTGTTTCTAGCAATTTAACAATTGTTAGCAAATGTTTTTACACAGTACCTATTCCAAATCATTTGTATTCTATTTTAAAATCAAATATATATTTAAAATATCAAATATACGTTACTTTTTTCATTGTTCATGACATTAAATTTTTTATTAACTTCGCTCACTAGCGCCACCGTAGTGTTGCCAATAATATAAAATACAATATAGTTTACTATACTTTTTTTCATTGCTTTTTCTATTCTTTGTATACGCTAACATGCTCAAGGCTGTCTTCGTGGCTAAACGTTTAAATTTGTAACACTGACCTCATTAATTCGTTTCCGGGGCCGTGAAGTTAATGGAAGAATTTCTTCGAATCCGGCTGGTTAGTTACCACCCACGTCTTATACTACCACCACCGTAACAGGGTTGCGATATTCCGGCTGCTAACATGCGACCGCGGTTTCACTTTTCGCAGCTACTTTGTTACTTAACACAATGTCAAAAAAAAACTTAAAATTTATGCCGGCATAGAAAATATAAATTGTAAGATAAGCTCGTACCATTTGCAATAATAAAACTGCATCGGCACGTTTACAAATGTTTATTTTTAAACGTTTTACTTATATTTTATTCATAAATTGCTAATCTGGAAGTCTTTTCCTTTTCGCATCTGGGCAACAAATGCCTCCCTCCACTTTTTTCGATACGAAATCCACTTCCAACTCGGTCCGATATTTTGTTGGCTGTGTTACCAGTAAAATATGATATTTAAATTAATAATTATAATATGGTAATAACGATTAGAGTGTAAGTTTATAAAAATAATTATAATAATTTTTAAATATCTGTATCGAATTATTTTTAAACCTCACAATATCTACACGTAAAATTGAGAACCTGGAATTGTAATTAATGTTATTTAAAGCAATATAGAATTTATATCATAGCTTGTAAATATTAACGTGTATAACAAATTCAAATTACTCTCCATATGAAATTGACTTGGCCGCAGCGGCGAGGCATACTTTACGAACATTTGCATAGCAGAAGCATTTTGAATGGCATAACATAACCATTTGAGATAAATTCGGCGGTTTACCTTATACAAAGTGCTTTTAAGTATGTTACAATATTTGTATAACATATTCATAATTTTGCGTGTTTTATTATTCATTGCTGTATACTTTTTAACAAACATAGTATTATTTTAATGAAGATACGTTTGCTTCTGTGTTAATCTCTATGAAATGAGTAAAAGTAAAAATGGGGACATAACTTTTTTTACACATTTTATCTATTTGTTGTTTTTTATCTTTCATGTACACCGGCATCCTTAAAGATTGTCTAGAAAATTTCATCCTTCCCATACCTTCGTATCATTATAAATTTCTATACCTGATTATTTTAATGCACATTCTCATATTCGCGTAAATATAAGAAATCGTTACACCTTTGAGTCCAAAACACTGATCGAACGACCTTTTAAAAACACCACCGGAAGTAAACCCATTTGTTCAAATATCAGTTTTAAAATTTTCAATGTTTTTTCATTTTCGTTTTCTCTTAACAACAGATCCTGTCACAACTCCTTCGGCAGCTTCAGTGGTTTAGCGGCGCCGCTTTACTACTTAATCAACAAGAAGCTTATTAACTCGGATCAGGCGAGTAAAGTTTGATTATAAAATTAAATATGAAAATAACAGTCGAACTAAACCCAAGTTGTTAAGAAAAGCGATATTTTTTCGTTATTGCAATTAAACAGCTTAAAAGAGGATTATGAAATTACTTCGGCTATACAAAACAATTTTCACAATGTAAAAATTTCTTTTAGTGCGTAAAGAATATGGGAGACTTCTTCTCTGGCGGCTCTTGCTTGCCGGGTGTAGACAAACCAGAAAATAATCCAAGAGGTGAGTGAAAGCAAGACTTATAGGATTTAAAATAGTGAATAGCTCGAGTATTGTATAGACAATTAATTTATATGAGAATTAACCTTCACTAAGATCTCAAACTTGTTTCAAATACAAAATAACAAACAATAGCTCAGTTTGTTCGAAACTACCAGGACGTAAAGACCTTTCACAAGGAGATAGTCAAGGCACAACTACTCAGGTGAAGTGTGAAGTCGGTGAACATTTGAAAATTTATTACACAAAAGTATATATAAAATATTTAATGTACTAAAAACTTTATAATACATAAATTCATAAACTTTTATTGTCTATAAAATTCGTGTTTAATCTCCGCATTATAACAAGTTAGTTTTAAAATAGAGTATAATATTAATGCGTATTATTTCAAAACTTCAGGTGAAGACGTGTCCAATATGAAGAAGAGATGTGCCGGCGACGGAAGCGCGGCCCAATGCCTACAAAACAACGGAGACGTCGCATTTGTGTCTAGTAAGTATTATATATAATTAAAATATCAGGTTCATAAGGTCTTTATCCAGAAGCTTACTGGTGGTAGTTTTGTTGTCGGAGACTGTCTTGGTATCACCGCAGCTGTTATTTTTGTCGCCGAACTGTTTTCGGCAAATTTTATTGTTCTGTTTATAGGGCGGGTATAGCCAGTGAAATTAAAATGGTAAAGAGATTTAACATCTTAATTCCCAAGGCGATGAGCGCAATGTGGTGAAGTATTTGTACTAACTAGCGCCGCGTTATCTTTTACCACCAGGGTTAAAGTACTGCTCGCTACATCGCTCGAAAGAATTAAAGAAAACCGTCTCCTTTGAGAACATAACTCAAACAGCTAAACAAATTTTATTTCAGTTTTTTTTTTTATAGAATTGTAGTCAAAACTTATAAAGAGATCCTATTTTAATTAACCGTTTTTGATTTTTTATTTGAAATGTTTTAAAATTTTATTTCATTATCGCAGGCGCGGATTTATCTAAGTTCGACGCATCGCAATATGAGTTGCTCTGCTTGAACCGCGAGTCCGGAGGCCGCGACGGCCTGACGAGCTTCACCACGTGCAACGTGGCCATGGCTCCCTCCCGCACTTGGCTCTCCGCGAAGGACTTCCTCTCCGACGTGTCGATTGCGCACGCGCCGCTCAGCTTGGCGCAGCTGCTCGACAAGAGGAGCGACCTCTTTAACATCTACGGAGAGTTCTACAAGAACAACAATGTTCTGTTCAACGTAAGTTTGTTCCACATACAATTTCTTTATAATCTTGATAATTTATTTTGTGGTCCTTTTATTTAACCACTACATTAAATTTTATCACCTGTTTTACGTAATCATTATCTTATTAGCACGTGGTATTCGTATGCGGAAAAGAATTGAACGTCAATGGAAAACAGTTTTGTTACCTTTACTTCAGAACCTATATATCAATAACAAAAATATTTAGTTTATTCGTTCATTATAATAATATACCTTAACAGTTGTCAATTCGTCAGGATCATGTAATTTTTTTGGGTTTTCCAGAATGCCGCAAGAGGGCTAGCAACAACAGAGAAATTGGATTTCGAGAAATTCAAATCTATCCACGACGTTCTTAACACTTGCGGTGTTGCTTGAATTAATTAAAAAATTGTCTTCAACTATTTTATTACTTTAAACTATGAATACTTGGTACAAAATAAAACAAAGTCTGATTTGTTAATTTTTAACACTTATATTGAAAACAAATAAATAACATCCAAATTATTTTTATATTTTCACTTACTACCCTAACATATCTGTGTATTTTACAATGCAGCAAGGAATAATGTAATAGCCGTAGCTGTAGCTAACATAGCGTATCCGGTAGAGTACACTTCCTTGATTGACAATCCTTTGGCCGTATCCCAGTATAAATGCCTAAGACCGTTAGCAAAATGGTAACCAAATGGTGCAGCAATCAGAAATTTTGCCAAGAAAAGTGTAGCAGGAGAAAGATTCAAACCCTCAACCATTGTAATGTAGTGGGAGATATCATTCGGCAAAACCAAAGCCCCAATTCCTAATGCGCTGACGTATCCAGTGAGTATCATACCTTTAAGCAAAATCCAATATTTAGTATAAAATAATTTCTTGGACTAATTGTATTTGTGAAACCAAATCATTGTAATAACAAAAATTAATATAATAGCTATTAAGTTAATTACATTTTACATTCATTTTAACTTTTACTGCAGTAAATTAGAAATACAATTAGTTATAATATTGTTACTGTACATTTGGTTTGGTAAAGTTTTTGTGTGGTCTTCCAATTCATGAATAACAAATATATGACTTTTATGTCTACTGATCAAAACATTTTTTGCTTGACTTGATACTTAATTTTTTTTAAAAACAGTCAAAATTATCTTCTTCACAAAGTCAATTGAGAAAACATTAAATATCAATTATAATAAACTATTAAAGGACAATATTGGAGATTGAAGTTATGTTATTATTAGAAAAAAAATAGTTACAGTTATTATATTTGATGAAGAGAACATGTTTAATACAACAAAGTGATGACTCCAGTGTAGAATTCTGATGTAAATAATACACGTTTTCATTCATGTAATGAGTTCCTATGCCAAACAATTTTCTCGCTGCATATAGAGTCCACAAACTAGAGCGAGAACTAAGATGTTTAGTCATATTAATCTGAACTCTGTTTAATTAATCAATGTATTTACTTGTTAAAAGGAATTTTGTCTGATTCATCTTATTACAACAAAGACATTACACAAGTCATACTAAGTATTAAGAGACATTTGTAAAAAATAACAAAAAAGTGCAATGTAAAAACTTTAGATTATTTTTACATCTTTGATTATGGTAATATATGCCATAAAGACAATAAACCGGTTTTATAAATCAATAGTGGGTTCCATTAAACAATAGAACCTCAACAATACCCTAATAATCTTAATTACATAAATCTACAAATATGAGAAAAAATAACATACCTGCAGCTCGATGCGTGATGGACAACATACTTGTCAGCTGGGGTGAATAAATGGTAAGATGTGGTGACAATGGTCGCTTCAGCCGAGCATTCTTATCATCATAATGTTCCGGTTTTGGAGGTTCATACTTTTTGATCGTCAATTTCGGCACAGCAGCGGCTTGTGCATATTGAGCAGTATTCAAAGCAAGGGGTAATCTTCCTAAGCTTGCAAGAACTGGCTTGGCATTTAGTCTATAAAAATGTATGACGTTAGTAAACAAGTTGGCCTACTATATTATTACATAACCAAGCTGTAACCTACCTGCCAATACAGTAGAAAGCCATGTTTCCAAGATATTTGAATTATATGGTAATATGGATATAAAAGCCAATTAATTTATACGTATTTTGATTTGAACCTCTCCTAATTCTACCCTTTTATGAAAGACCTAGAATGACAGCTGTCGACTTTCAGTTGCCAACATATTTTTAGGAAACCGAGAAAGCACAAAATTAAACCTCCAAACTATTGAACATTTATGAAGTAAGGTATGTACAATTTTTAAAACACGTTGGTATTTTAAGGAAATAATAAAATTATTTAGCAATGAAGGCTGGTTCATATAAATATGCAAAACATAATTTTTCAATAATTTTTTCCGATTTTTGTACCTTGTCTAAAGTAATTCTTAACAGAAGTTTTATGCAAGCTAACTTCGTAAACGTTTGACATATAATTCAAATACATTTTCGTCTGTTTTCAGTATTGAAAAATATTATCTAAGCGCGAGTTTAAAATTCTTAACATTAAATGCTTCGATTATTAATATTAACAACAGTTACATCTTCTCTTAAAAAATATTCTATTACGACTGCTGCAACTATGGCTATGCGAAGTGTGGACTTCGAAGTTTTTGGCCATGTCCAAGGGGTATTCTTCCGCAAGGTAATTCTTTTCTCTATTAAAAAAATATAGTTTTTTTTAAATATAATAACGCAGAGTTTTCTTGTATCATATAGGGAAAAATCATATAAGGACATTAAGAAACTAACTAAGGATAGATTAAAATTTGTTACAGCATACTAAATTACAAGCTGATAAATTAGGTATTAAAGGGTGGTGTATGAATACCACCGACGGAACAGTATGTGGACAGCTTGAAGGTCCATTAGATAATTTGCAATCTATGTAAGTCTTTTTTTATTTTGAGATAACATTATCAATAAATGTAGTTATATTTTCTGAAACATATTTAATTTTTATTAAAAAGTTATACAAAGAATTTTAATTATTGTTACTGTAATGGTTTTTCAATAGAAATATTGTTCATATTGTGTGTATCAGCTACTACTAATCTAGTGCAAATGAAAATGATAGAATGTCTTAAGTTAATTTAATAAAAGCTTACTTTAATAATCAAAATAATTCTCATAATTTATTCAGAAGAGGACTTCAGTTTATTAAGAACAGGGCTCCCACAATTAATACAACTCTCTGTATTAGTTTTAAGTTAGTGGAGTCCAATCTCTTATTAATTCCTAATTATTGCAAAAAAAAAAAGTTGCAATCTAAAAATCCTGAATCAAAACAAAATATATAATCAATATACATTTTGCAGGATGCAATGGTTAAGATCCACAGGAAGTCCTACTAGCAAAATACAAGAGGCCACATTTAAGAATGAGAAAGAAATATCCAATTTCACATTCAAAGAATTCAGTATCCGTAAGGATTAGTATTACTTGTTAATATATTTTATATGTTTTATTGTAACATCTAAACTTTAATTTTAGCTTAGGGCCTAGCTTTTATTTAATCTTTGGATATAATAGTGGCAATAAATTCTCTTTTAATTAAATATTAAAATTTAAAGTATTATATAGCAATTTTCCTCACATAAACTCTCTGCTCACTGGCAATAAAATGAAAGCATTGAGGTGCTATTTAGGTAATACATTAATTTATGGAAAATATGATTGTTTAATTTACCATACATCTTTATTTTCTCAGTACTTTACATAAAGAACTATTTAAAAAATAAATTAAAATGGAGGTGTGGTTATTTTCATAATTTCTTTTATTTATCAGAGATAAATATGTCCATGTAATCTGCCGACATGCAATGTAACTGAGTATAGCAGCCGTTGTTAGGGAGATCTATGTTCAGCAGTGCAGTAGCTGAAATGAATGTGACTGGTGAGTGTTTTGACTCAGAGTACTCCACTCTCATGTGTTGTTTTCAAATACTGTTTCGCCGACAGATGAGCAGTGTGACGAAGGTAGCTAACTCAAAATTAAAAAAATCCTACCACCATCTGATCACCACATGCAGCTCGGGAATTGAACCAAGGACCCCTCTGTATTACAATTCATGCGCTTAGCCACTGCACCTCGCTATGCTACGAATGCATTTTATTTAATACATCATTACTCACATAAGAAAGGGTGATTTTTACTTGATTAAAGAAAATTATAGTGCCTTACCGTGACCTTGTACTATTTTTTACAGTTAATATTTTGACTAAACTTCAATGTCATATGCCAAAGCCAAATCGTCATAAAGTATCAATTTTGTTTAACGGTAGTATAATCTGTTCTATTTCTGCATTCATACAGTAGTGTGCCAACTTTACTGTGTTCTGATTTGAAGGGTAACGTAGCTAGAGTAAGTAGTTAAAATCCTTGGGTATCAATGTGACTAGCTTAATATAGTGCAGTGTATATCATCCTATCCACAATGTTATGGTCAACCGTAACGAACGTCTCTCATGTTTCATAGTTTCATTGAATTAAAATAAAGGTGTTGACTAAAATAAATTACAGATTTTCTACACGTTTAAAAGTAAACGCGTTCTCTCTAAAAATATATTAAAAACTAATATTTTAGCAAAGAAACCGTAAACTGTTTTAGTAGTTGAAAATTATATATACGTTTTTTATATCCGTTATGTTAAAATTTAGGAATATAACGACCAGGATAATTACTTAAAAAAATTTAAAACAAGCCGGATAGACGACGTATGGATAGTCTTATTATCCGGGACTTTTTTACTTTTTATGATAAGAATTTGCGGGAATGGTCATGAGTTCGATTTTTAGTGAAAATATTCTTTTTTGCTTTACTCTCCCTTCTACAGTGCTAAATTTGACGTTATATATCTCCTTAACCGGATAAGCTATAGGCTTTTTATTTCGGATTTCTTGTCTCCTCATTCTGTAAGTTTTATCCTGAAAGAATATCCATGTAGCTCTTCAGGTTTAAAAGTTACAAGCGTTACCGAGTATTTAAGTCAACGGATCAGTTTCTTTTACGCTGATGCAATCAGGTAAAGGTTTAAACTAAATTTAACTATTAATTTTCCTTAAAGCAACGTATAACTAATTTGTTATTGAAATGAAGCTAATATTTCATAGCTCAATTTGCCTATCTACAGGCTAGTCGCGTATTCGCAGTGAATGCGAGCCGAGCATTAACATATTCATAGTCTAAAATTCAGCTTTAGTTTCAATTTTAGTTACATTATATAGTTAGCGGTGAAGTTTATACACGAATACATTATAATAGTTTCGTTCCTTTAATATCTTGTTATATTATCTGTAGCTGGTTGATAGACACAGCACCCACAATAAAGATCTAAACATTATTAATAATTTATAAAAAGTAAAACTGGAAAGGGTGTTTATGAAAACTATGAAAGTATTTTTCAATAATAAAAAAAATAAAAACATTGAATACCGTAGAAAGACACACAGTTCACCATTATCATTATTGTGAACTAACGGTGGATAGGTTTTCTAAATCTTTGCATGTTTTAAATTAAAATTTGGTATAATATTATTGTATCCATAGACATATTTTCTCTGCACAAATGTTCTTTAAAATTTCTCCAACCGAATATTTCATTTCGCAAACAAAGCCGACGCGAACAAATTACTATCCCGAATGCGATTTGTTAACTCGAATTGCCCTCATTTCAGTACATTTTACTATGCAATGAGGAAAATAAAAAAAAACCCGCTACGTGATTATTAAAATTATCACACATAGTTAGTATCTAATTAAATTATAAAAAAGCTTTCAAGTTTTTATTCAAATCTCTGTTATTAATGGGATCGGTGCTATAAAAAAGTCTTTTAAAAGTTTCTTCATAATCTCGAAGTGAAGTAAATATCGATTTAGTACAGATCGCCGAGAATAGTGTTTTTAGTATTTAAATCAGTTCTTGTTAAAAATAAACTAATAACACAACAAAATAAAACGCTGTCTATCTGTATCTGTATTTCAAAAGGTAACTGGGTGTTAGTTAAATTTATACTGAACAGAAATATTAGCAAATTAATAAGTTACCTCACTTAGTGTTCTCACTGCTCTCAGGGATCATGCTGGCCAAATGCGAGTTAAAAAATCACATGTTCACGAAAGCTGTTGTTGAATATGTCATAACGAAGTCTTCGCCAGTAATTCACGCTCAGTGGGGATCGAAGCTGCACCACTTTGAGACAAATAACACCTTACTACCACCAGCAGATTTAGGTTTAAGGTATGCCTTTTTATATTCATTATACAGACTAATGGGGTGATAGTCGTTTAAATGTCAAAGCTCTATAAATTTGAAAAAAACATTACTAAAGCCTGTTAGTTTATATTCTGTTCTATCATAATATCGTTTAAATAATTAGCATTTTATTATTAACTTAAACTTTACTGAAAATAATATAGAAAAGACTAAGTAATTCATCCAATGCTCCGCAAAATGAACGCATTTTTTTTATCATTATGAAGGTTATCCTTTAATAAAATTTTTGGATTACAAACCATTTCTCCAGAACCAATATTTATTTATTTATTTGTTTGGTCTGTCTACAAAAAAACATGTATCAGTTATATTGTATACATTTCTTAACTTAGGCAATAAGCGACATGTACTCTCAATTACAGACAAACACTGCGTACATTGAGTATGGGTGCATAAACCGTATCAAGACAGGTGCTATAAACTTATATACATAGAAGAATGCTAGATGTCTGCGTCTGGGAGGGGGATTTAATACCCTGACAATTTTTGATATAAATACTGGCAATCTATCGTGAAATATATCAATAGAGTTGTCTTTTTTTATAAAATAGTTAAAATAGAACAACTAACAAAGTGTAAACTAATTTATTGAACAATAATAGGCTGTATAAAGTTGTAAGGTTAAATTATACCAATATTCCCTCAACGCGAACGTCAAGGATTAACTGAACGTAGACGGCTTCACTAAATGTATGTCTCCTTAGAGATTTCGCGGAGACTCAATGCCGTTGCGACAAACTGCTTTAGATTTTGCTCCGTACACAGCACAGGATCTGATGAAGAATTAAGATTTAATATATTTAGCATTACGTAATGTCAACTAATAGTGTTTTAGTTCATTAAATGACCATTTAAATTTTGTGAAACCATAATACTTGATATCTAATACACGTATGAACGCGACCTATAATCTCTTAATATCAGATATATGAAGTTAAAGCATTTTGCATGTTATATATCGCATCACTGTAATTATATTTGCTAGAACAACTTTCCAGCAAGAAACTACAAAATTATCTGTTGAACTACCGGTATAGGATACATGTTAACGGGTAGCGAAAAGAGTTATTTCCATTTTTTTCATTTACCTAAATATCGAGAGCCACTAGAAAGACTTAGACAAATTTATCCTCTGTTTGTAATTAATTACAAATAAAAGTATTAAATTTATCTGTAATAATAAGAGCCTTTATAGCCTAGTGTTTGAGTTGGTTTAAACGACGGCCTTCCACTCCGAAGGTACCAACTTCGAATTCAGCCTGCACCTATACATTTTTAAATTTATGTGCTGTTAGTATAACACCAACTAATATCACGCGCTTTGACGGTGAAGGAAAACATCATGAGGAAACCTGCATATCTATGTCATGAGCATCCGTAGTCGGACTAGTATGTGAAGTGGAGAAGACAATGGCAAACCACTCCATTATAACTGCCAAGTAAGTCGTCGTGTGTTTCATTACACATGATGACCACGACCCTCAGTCATGAGGAAGTACGACTTAAAAGATAACAGTAGTTATTTTTAATTAACATAATACGAAAAATGTTTTTAATAAGAGCTTACTTCGCGAAGTTTACTCCGTGCAAAGAACGGAGGTCTCGGATCCAGACAATATATTTACAGCGTCGTTGTTACTTGACCTCCTCGGTAAGAAATACGAAGACAATGGCTTCATTGAAAAATATAACTTGTGCTATTGCTTCAGGCAGACTATTTTATAGACCACATTTAAACCAATTACAAAGAAAAACCTCTGGATTACTTTACCTGTGTCTTATTTATACAAACGTTTTTAATAAAGCTTTTCCGACAGACAATTTTTCTCATGTTTATAATGATCAATGAAAGCTTTTTCACGTGTGATTCACACATCAAAAATATACTTACGGACACACCTATCGGCCCACCACCCAGTGTTTAAAGTTTCGACGGTGTCTAGTTAAAAATAAATGTTAGGTGGAGCAATAAGTTTTAATGCAGTTTTGAAGCAAATTTATTGGTCAACCCTTATGTAGGTTTTTTTTATTTTTTTTGTAATTTCGAATTGATTTGGCCGGCAGAAGTGCTATAGCTTGGGCGACAACTTCAGGCAGAGTATCCACATTTTTTGGTCAAAACTGGCTCTAAGTTGATATTTGCCTTTTTATCGAACCAATAATCGAAAACATCAAAAAAAAAATCCAACTTGTGCGAAATAAAAAAAGTTTTCTCCATTCCTGGGTCGTTGAAAACAATGAACAGACTCGAATTTTCGTTTTTTTTTATAATCCTGGATTCAAATAAAATGAAAAAAAACATACATAAAGGTTGACCAAAAAATCAGCTTTAAAACTGCATTAAAACTTATTGCTCCACCTAACATTTATTTTTAACTAGGCACCGTTAAAACTTTTAAACACTAGGTGGGCTGAAAGATATGTCCGGGAGTGTATTTCTCAATGATAATTATACAACTGTTGTGTATGACTGTAATTTCATGTAATGTTATGTACAAATAGGCGGAACACGGTGAAGTGAGCCAGCTGTTAACTCGGAATCTCTAGTTCGCTATTATTAATTCAGAAGCATTGATTACGAGGACGTTAGTTCACGTCAACGGAAATTATGAACATAATTTGTGGTGATTAAAAGTAGCGGCGGTAGCTCTATTTGTAAGTGATCGTACTGTAGTAAACGAAGAGGAGCGGGTTCTAAGCTTCGAAGTAGAGCCTGAGCTTCTAAGAACAAGTAAAGGATAATGTTATTGCTCTCCTAATGTTGACATAAACTCGTAACAAAGAGCCATCGCCGCCGAGCTGTAGTATACAAAGTTTACTTTGTCTCAGTTATGAAATTTGCTCTTCCTAAAATATTTGTAGAAATGTGTCATCTTAAATGTAGTGCTGTCTGTTATTTTATTTCGGTAGTTTTAGTTACATATCAAAGTCGTATGTACGACTTGGTTATCCTTATCTACAGGCAGTGTAGAATTCGATTATTTATTTAAAACTAAATTCAGAAAGTTTAATGAAACTGATAGCTGTATATAATAGCGAGAAAGTACAATTTTGGATGCTATTGATAGATAAACTCATCTTCTACTCTAACCGGATATGGATGTTTTGAAATATATAATAAATATGTAATCTCTAATGATTGAAGAAAAATGCAAATGTTATTAATAATGAAATGTACTGGTGGTAGGTCACATGCCGGAGACCGTCTAGGTAGGTACCACCGCAGCTCCTATATTTACCGCCAAACAGTAGTGTGCGCACATTACTGTGTTTCGATATGAAGGGTGTTGTTGCTAATGAAATAGTAGTATAATGAGACTTAACACCTTATGTCTCAAGGCGACCAGCGCAATGTGGTTCTGTGTATATCATCCTGACGACACACGACAGGTGTTTCACGTACCATCAGGTGATCGTCACACATCTCGTCGCTTTACTGAATGAAGAAAAGTCATTACTAAAAGATGCAATGTCAATCTTTCCTATGTCCCTTCGTTTGTGATCTAATTTTTTTTTTTTAAACTACTAAGCGACGAGTCGAGCAAGGCGTTCACCTGATGGTAAGTGATACGCTTGCCCATGACAACGTGCTGCTAGTTAAGATGGTACACACTGCACCACATTGCGCTCGTCGCCTTCAGAAATAAGGTGTTAAGTCTCGTTATCCCAGTAATTACACTAGCTACAGCGCCCTTCAAACCGGAACACAGTAATGTTCGCACACTACTATTTGGCGGTTGAAGGTTTAGGCGGTTTAGACATTATAGACTCTACCGAATATATTTACTAACAAATTTCCTCTGTATAGCAATCAAACGTCGCATGCGCAATCGATCGCGATCTAACAGCCTCTCATAGACTATGTCGCAAGTATAAACAATACTATACTATCAATACGGATTATTATTATTTATTGTATACAAATACCACTCCGAGAATCTAGAACATGAAAAAACATCCACAATTACATCATTTCACTTATCGTACGTCTTCATGAAAATAGTCGTAGAACGTGAAAATATATACATTATTTCACAATAACCATTTATATTACTTTATTCTATTCGATACTAAATCCTTTATGGACCTCAAAATCTACATCAAATATAAAGTCTTGACAAATCTTCGCAGAACTCATGAGTAACAGTTTGATCCAATTTATCGGATAATACCACGCCGTGTTAGGTTGTTACGTGAGGCGTTCCCTTAACGAAAACGTCAACATGTGAGAAAACATTATGGATGAAGCTTTTTTTTTTGTTCTACTTTCGGTGACCCGAGATGTGTATTACGGTTGGACTATAATAATAGAGATTTATATCTATATTTGCGTACAGACAAATTTTACATGATGGATGACAATGAGGCCTTAAATAGTGAACTCATTGATAAACAACGCTACTGAAGTAATTTTCACTCAAAAAGCCTTCATCAATTATCGATATTGTTGTGTGAAAATGTAACTATTTAATAGTCGCTTCCTGTCGGAATAACTACTTATGAGTAATTAATGATTAAACGACAAGTATTGTGCGATTTTTGTTATTATACCTCTGCAAGAACAAACTCCTAACTCCGTCGTACTAAATGCTTTAGTATCCCGATTGCAGTTTGCTCTATAAGAACGTATAAAATACTAAATCGTTGTATATTACTTGTGTTAGTATGTACGATTTTTTGTTGTTGGGAAACATATTTATTTTTTCAACTTCGTAAAATATATTACCATGCAACATGAGATTCAGCAAAGGGTCGTCCCTTGAGATAACATTACATGAATGTACTGGGGAAAACCTAATTTCCCTAGACCGCAATAAAAAGTCTTCCCTGGCAACATTTGTAATGTAAAAATGTAGTTCCTCTTTAGAGTTAAATGCAGGTATAATGTATACTATAACGCATATAAATAATTAGTATTGCATAATGATTACAGAAAAGTAATTACACTTTCGATAATCGTTGCAACTTTTTTTCTTATATTTAAAAAAATTAGACGTTAGTTTGTAAAGTAACATTACCGACTCTTGCATACTCCAAGCAAAAAAGATTTAAAAATACTTTTTTTGCACCTTGCGGTAAAAATTCGACTGATTCAGACCCTGGCTTCTAGGAAAAGTCACGGTTATGTGAAGAGTTTTATCCTGATCTTCCTCAGAGTTTACAGAGATCACAGGATATCCATTCGGAACATAATCGCGGAAGACACACACTAGAACTAAATTAGACATGCTTTTTTTTCCTATTATATTACAATCCAATCTTCTCTATGCAATCATAGGCAAGAGCTCAAATAGGCCACATTTGAATCCGCCAATATACAATACTAGTTTTATACCTATAAGATAATATACCTGCTCTGAAATATCTTTTGGATAGCGTACATGAGTAGAAGAGATCTCTTTTCGATTTTCCAAAACTGGATCTCGAAGGAAGAAGGAGAAGATCATCGGGAAGACATTGAAGAAAGTGGTTTAATGACATAAGAGAGTGGACACATTATGATTATACTACACTCGTAAAAGTTTTCTCCAACTGACTGCCGAATTTTACTTTGATGATGACACTCAATGATGAGATGAGTACATCAGTTATACCTTCCAAAATTTACTACATGTAATATCAAAGCTGTAATGAACAAAGTACCAAATATCTGTAAATAAATTCGACACGGGCTTCGCGCATGTCACTAAGGTCCATTTACCTTGACACTAAAGTACTTGAATAACAGAATCTCGTTTCGTTCACAAACCCTCGCCCTACAGGTGTATTTACATTTTACTTTCACAGATTGCAGCTTTTATTCTGGGCTGTATTTTAATGTATGCGAATGCGAACAAAGAGTTTCAGATCCAGTTGGAATTATTTAATTAATTACTCGAGTTATTTAATATCTTGAGAGAATATTAAACTTAATGATAATCTTGCTGTCTCCGATGCAAGTAATGTTTATACACCTTCCTGTATTTTTTTTATTAAAGCAAGTGCTTATTTTACCAGCTAGAGACAATAAGTGATTTTTTTAAACAAAACTTTGTTATAACTCTCTTACGGTTAGAACGAGAATGGCTCAACTGAAAGATTCCAATTTTGTGAGGAATTGCAAAAAGCAAAACGTTATCTTTATGAAAAGCTATTTGATGAAACAATACACAATACGGTATGTAAAGTTGAGGAGATCAATACGGTTAAATGAAAAACGATGTTCTCCTGAAATTTTAAAGCTGCATACAATAAAAAGAGGCTAGTTTTAGAAGCCAAGGTATGAGATATTTACAAATGAACACTTTCTTGGTTATCTTCCTTAATGTTAGATGAGGTTATAGGATCACCATTTCTTTATACAATACGATTTCGGCAGATTACACATTATTATTTGCGTTCAAGGACATACAGTAAAAATGTATAAAGAGATTCGAGATTTGTTCATGATTTTATTTTTGCAGAGAAATCAAAACTTGTTTATCTTTAATATCGGCAAATTAAATTGATCAAGTGTTTAAAAAGAAGTCTTTATCACCAATTAATTAATTATCACCAGCTTTAAGACTCAGTAACGTATCGCTGTCAGCACTTATAAATAAAACAAAAACAAACAGCCTTGTTAAAGTTCCCGCGGATATCAGACTAAATAAAAGATATTTGTGAAAAGCACTTCTACTAACTATATGCTTCTTAAGGGTATTGAAGCTGAAGTAAAATTGTTTGGACGAACCAGAAGATCTAACTATAGACTTATTACTTTTTAAAATTTCATCCAATGAATTCTGGATGTGGAAGTACACACAACCTCGAGCTTTAACTTATTAAAATTGTTTCTTGCTTTAATAAAAATATGTGCCTTAAATTTAAACACACGTGTGAAAAGCACGATTAAAGTTAATGCATAAAGATACTTTGAAATGAAATTTTTAAGCCCGACCTGATACGTATTACCGGTCATACAGTGACAAAGTAACGTCTATACGAAATGGACAAACATAGTACGGATTAAAAGTTTGAGAGCTCCGGTACAACTTCTACGTGTGAACTAAGCGAAACTTTAGTTCCGTGTAACTTCAAGACAATATACACAATAAGCGCTATTCCTTCACAAAATTCGCTCACTCGCGATCCGTATACAATAAAGTTAATAATAGAGAAGTGAAGTTCAACTCACATCGCATGTTACATCGCCGGTGCTTATCCATAGCAAACTCACCTAAGTAGATACATAAAGGTAACGTAGTGTTAAAACTTTGGCTGAGGAATAATGAACCATCTGTTAGCTGACAATGGACGATGACCTTGAAGGCTTTCGCGGAGGAGTCTTGAAAGGGTAGGAAATGATTACGCTGAAGTCAGTCACCCGCGCGCGCGTTATTGATGGGGAGCGGGGGCACGGCGCGGTGGCGCGAGGGGCGCGGGGTAAGTGGGTCAGCGGGCCGGGGGACGGGAGCGGGCGGTGGGGGCGGGGGCGCGCAGTCGCGAGGTTCGCGGCACTCTGCCCTCAACCTCCGACCATGGCGGACGCGCCGCCCGATGTCCTCGAGCTGAACGTCGGCGGCGTGCACTACGCGACGACGCGCGAGACGCTGCTCCGCGAGCCGGAGTCGCTGCCGGCGGCCGCGCTCGCGGACGCGGAGCACCCGCGGGACGCGCGCGGCCGCGTCTTCTTCGACCGCGACGGCGTGCTGTTCCGCTACGTCCTCGACTACCTGCGCGACGGCGGGCTCGTGCTGCCGGAGTGCTTCCGCGAGCACAAGCGGCTCGCGCGGGAAGCGAAACACTACCGGCTGGCGGGCTTGGAGAGCGCGGTGAGGGACGCGGACCCGCGGCCGCCGAACAGGGAGAAGGGCTGCATCACCGTCGGCTACCGCGGCAGCTTCGCCTTCGGCCGCGACGGCCTCGCCGACGTCAAGTTCAGGAAGCTGTCGCGTATCCTCGTCTGCGGGAAGGTGACGCTGTGCCGCGACGTGTTCGGGGAGACGCTCAACGAGTCCCGCGACCCGGACCACGGCCTGGCGGACAGGTACACCTCGCGGTTTTTCCTCAAGCACTCGTTCATCGAGCAGGCGTTCGACATGCTGCAAGAGCAAGGGTTCAAGTTGACGGCCAGCTGCGGGAGCGGCACGGCGGGCGGAGCCGCGGAGCTGAAGCCCGGCGTGGACTCGGAGGAGAACCGCTGGAATCACTACAACGAATTCGTGTTCGTGCGCGAGTAGCCCCGCGGCCCGTCTGCCTCTGACAGAGGAGCTGATCAGCTGACGCACGAGGGCGGGCGCGGGGCACGCGGCGGCACGCGGGACGCACTCGCTTTTCTCGCGTACAACACATTTTAAATCCCTATATATCGTTAATCAAAATACATCTTGTAACTTAAATTATCTATGTTTTAATCTTGTTGTTTACGCTGCATTTTTCTAACGTGACTATAGAAATCGATGCAATAAGCTTATCGCGTACGACTTCTCACGCATTTCTTTCACCGCCGATTACGAAAAACGGTAAAAAAAGAACTAAATCAAATTTTACGCATAGACATGTAGATAACGAAAAATTAAATATAAACCTATATTTAATGTGTAGATAAAAAAATACTAGTTGTGTAAAATTAAACGGTAGATTTAAAAATAAATATTTAACTCTTCTAGAACTTTTACCGGGTAGAATAAAATTTTCTATGTTTTAAAATATTTAAACAGTGAAATGAAATGATTTTATGTAATAAATGTTTACGTAACAATATATGTAAAAAAAAATCAACAAATTATTGTTAATAAAAAATATTTAAACAAAACTTTTAATAGAAAGATAGAATCTTTTCGAGCGCATTTCAAACGTACCTTAACTAACCTTTTTATAGTTTAGATCACTAAGTCTCACTGTAACTAAAGCTACGTGGTAAGTTAAATTGTTACTTAGTAAATGTTATATGAAGGCGAATATTAAAGATCGTCGATGACTAAAGTTTAATAAAACGTAACTTGGAAACTGTTCGTTATCATAATTTTCCTCGAGGGCTTATCGATAAATATCTTCATATTTCCACCCCCCACAGTAAAGCGATCTTCTAGTAATTAGGGGTCGGGATTTACAACAACCGCTTCGATATTACTAGATTATCTGAACACAAGATAATTCTACGCCTATCTTACTTAAAAGCTGGATACCTCGTAAAGTTGAAGTTCGTAAGCTTTGAATGCGTTCCTATCAAATATTTGCTTTAGTGTTATCTCATAATATTTATATGTTAATAGTTTAAATGTAAAGTGAAATAGATGTTGATGTATTTAAATAATATTTAACTCTTCTAGAACTTTTACCGGGTAGAATAAAATTTTCTATGTTTTAAAATATTTAAACAGAGAAATGAAATGATTCTATATAATAAATGTTTACGTAACAATATATGTAAAAAAAATCAACAAGTTATTGTAATAAAAAAATTCACAGATTTAGTCGCGTTCATTTAAATTTTTATTACTCCGTCGTTTCGAGTATATTTTAACATATTTGATCAAAGGACGTGTAAAGTGACAATCATGATTTCATAATAATTGCGAAGAGCCGTTTACTTAATATTTACATCCAAATTCGTGCAAATATAAAAAAATATTATAGCATTAAATATTTGCTATAAAATAATAAAACGCTATAATAACTTTTTAGTATTATATACCTAATCCTGAAAGCTAGAGGATGAGAACAAATAAAGCTCGGACGTGTACATTGGAAAAGTTTCAGTGCGGGTCGGCTTTTATGATTATTTGAATGAAACTTTCACTCTGCGCCTCTCGCGGTGCTTTTCAACGTAAGGAAATAACAATTTCTTTCTATGTATAACGTTATGTGATTGGCCGACGTATACTTCGGATTTTTATAACAGACGTAAGTATTCCTTTTTAACCGACGTAAATGTTTATTTCAACTGTAATTTCTTTTGTTCTCTCTTTTATGTGCAATTTGTGAAGAAGATCGATTTTGATGGGGTTATAAAAGAACATAACCTCTAAAGGTATTATAAAATTCTAATAGGAAAGTTGGTATTGTACTAAAATATATAAACATACGTAGTTAACAAAGATTATTCAGAAATTAGATAAAAAGTGCAGGTGGTGCATTCCGCAGTGATAACTACAAAGATAACATAGCATCAAGATTTTTATTTAGAAAAAATACAGGTTTTTTAATTGATTGATCCATGTAATAAAAATGTATTGTGTATGACTATTTCTTTAATAAATCCTTCGTTATTAAGTAATTCGCAAAATTTGCGAGGTCTGTCTTCGGGGATTACATCCATATAACCCAGGCTTATAATCCATCTAATCATGTTCACTTGTCCTATGTATCTCAATGTAATAAAAGATTTCACAGATATAGATGCGTTCATTTAAATTTTTATAACTCCGTCCTTTCGAGTATATTTTAACATATTTGATCAAAGGACGTTTAAAGTGACAATCATGATTTCATAGTAATTGCGAAGAGCCGTTTACTTAATATTTACATCCAAATTCGTGCAAATATAAAAAAATATTATAGCATTAAATATTTGCCATAAAATAATAAAACGCTATAATAACTTTTTAGTATTATATACCTAATCCTGAAAGCTAGAGGATGAGAACAAATAAAGCTCGGACGTGTACATTGGAAAAGTTTCAGTGCGGGTCGGCTTTTATGATTATTTGAATGAAACTTTCACTCTGCGCCTCTCGCGGTGCTTTTCAACGTAAGGAAATAACAATTTCTTTCTATGTATAACGTTATGTGATTGGCCGACGTATACTTAGGATTTTTATAACAGACGTAAGTATTCCTTTTTAACCGACGTAAATGTTTATTTCAACTGTAATTTCTTTTGTTCTCTCTTTTATGTGCAATTTGTGAAGAAGATCGATTTTGATGGGGTTATAAAAGAACATAACCTCTAAAGGTATTATAAAATTCTAATAGGAAAGTTGATAATGTACTAAAATATATAAACATGCGTAGTTTAACAAAGCTCATTCAGAAATTAGATAAAAAGTGCAGGTGGTGCATTCCGCAGTGATAACTACAAAGATAACATAGCATCAAGATTTTTATTTAAAAAAATACAGGTTTTTTAATTGATTGATCCATGTAATAAAAATGTATTGTGTATGACTATTTCTTTAATAAATCCTTCGTTATTAAGTAATTCGCAAAATTTGCGAGATCTGTTTTCGGAGATTACATCCATATAACCCAGGCTTATAATCCATCTAATCATGTTCACTTGTCCTATGTATCAATGTAATAAAAAATTCACAGATTTAGTCGCGTTCATTTAAATTTTTATAACTATATCTTCTAGACTAGTGCGTTTTACCACCTAGACTATATCGCCGCTTACCATCAGGTGGGATCGTAGACAAGCACTGGTCTATCCTAAACAAAAAAAAAATAACTCCGTCCTTTCGAGTATATTTTAACATATTTGATCAAAGGACGTTTAAAGTGATAATCATGATTTCATAGTAATTGCGAAGAGCCGTTTACTTAATATTTACATCCAAATTCGTGCAAATATAAAAAAATATTATAGCATTAAATATTTGCCATAAAATAATAAAACGCTATAATAACTTTTTAGTATTATATACCTAATCCTGAAAGCTAGAGGATGAGAACAAATAAAGCTCGGACGTGTACATTGGAAAAGTTTCAGTGCGGGTCGGCTTTTATGATTATTTGAATGAAACTTTCACTCTGCGCCTCTCGCGGTGCTTTTCAACGTAAGGAAATAACAATTTCTTTCTATGTATAACGTTATGTGATTGGCCGACGTATACTTAGGATTTTTATAACAGACGTAAGTATTCCTTTTTAACCGACGTAAATGTTTATTTCAACTGTAATTTCTTTTGTTCTCTCTTTTATGTGCAATTTGTGAAGAAGATCGATTTTGATGGGGTTATAAAAGAACATAACCTCTAAAGGTATTATAAAATTCTAATAGGAAAGTTGATAATGTACTAAAATATATAAACATGCGTAGTTTAACAAAGCTCATTCAGAAATTAGATAAAAAGTGCAGGTGGTGCATTCCGCAGTGATAACTACAAAGATAACATAGCATCAAGATTTTTATTTAAAAAATACATCTATGAATTTTGTAGAAAAATGTTTCCGAGCAGTATGCAACATTTTCACGTTTTAATTTAAACTAAACCATTTGTAATCAAGTTTTGAGAATTGTAACTTAGAATGTTTGGAACTTTATTTCTCTTACCAGAGACTAGTTAGATACAACTGCAACCGAGTAATCAAACTAATTACCATCTCATTGTTTTGTTGAAACGTATCACTTACCGCAACGTGAACTCGTCTCATCGGATCTTTAGCTTATTTTTTCAATGCAACTTGAACTGCTAGATTGCTGCTTCTTCTTCTTCTAAGTCGTATTTCCTCATGACTGAGGGTCGTAGTCATCATGTTTTATTGAAACACACGACGACTCTCTTGGCAGTTATAATGGAGTGGTGTTGCCATTGCCTTCTCCATTTCACATACTAGTCTGCCCACTGATGGTCATGACATAGATATGCAGGTTTCCTCACGATGTTTTCCTTCACCGTCAGATTGCTGCTAGATTTTCGTTTTTTAGCTCTTCATTCTAGTAACAATGTTTACACATCACAATACTAAGGATGTCTAAAAAAATAACATTAATTATCGTGACCCTGAGTATTTCACTTTCGCTACCCAAAAATTTTCATTCAATAAAAGAAAAGAAAGAATAACAAAATTGTTCTATATTTTTTTTTGTATTATAATCGTCATTTACTGTAATAATATATAGATACAAACATAAACACGGATGGCTAATGAACTAAGAAATTTTAAACTGTTGATAAGGTGAAATGATGAAAAGAAAACAAAATAGTTTCTCGCTGCGGAAATACTGAAAACATATTTCCGTTATTCATCAAGCGAAAATGATATTGAATTGCGTCATTAGCAACGAGTGAGGTAAATAACTCACTCCTAAAGTCAAAAGATCTGTTTGTTTTTAATTAACAATCCATTAACAGCTGTTTGCAGTCGAATCAGTCAACCAAATGACCTCTTTCGATTTAATGAACAGACTGCATGTGCTTGGAAAAGTAACTAATTTATGAACAGTAGTGTGCAAACATTACTGTGTTCAGGTTTGAATGGCGCTGTAAGCTAGTGAAATTACTGAGGTAACGAGACTTAACAACTTATGTCTCAAAGCGAGGAGCGCAATGTGGTGCAGTGTACCATCTTAACTAGTGGCGCGTTGTTATGTGCAAGCGTATCACTTACCATCAGGTGAACGTCTAGCTAGTCTTATAGCCTCGTCAAATTTAAAAAATATCCAAACCAATTTTATAAACAATATCGTCCAGAGACAGCCTAGGTACTACGTCTGCCTCCAAATAGTACTGTCTACTAAAATTATTAGTGATATGTATATTACCGGAGACTATCTTAGTAGGTTCTACCGCAGCTTCTATTTTTACCGCCAAACGATGATTTGCAAAGATTTCTACGTTCCAGTTTGAAGGGCGCTGTAAGCTAATGAATTACTGGGGTAACGAGACTTCCAGGTGGTAGGTCTCTGTTGCCGGAGACCGTCTGGATGGGTACACCGCAGCTTCTATTTCAACCGCCAAATAGTAGTGTGCAAACATTACTGTGTTCCGGTTTGAAGGGCGCTGTAGCTAGTGTAGTTACTGGGGTAACGAGACTTAACATCTTATGTCTCAAGGCGACGAGCGCAATGTGGTGCAGTGTGTACCATCTTAACTAGCGCCACGTTGTCATGGGCAAGCGTATAACTTACCATCAGGTGATCGTCTTGCTCGTCTCGTCGCATAGTAGTATAAAAAAAAAAAGTACGTCTAATGTATAATATAACAACGAGCACAATGTTGTGCAGTGTATTTAATTAACTAGCGCCCAGTTATGGGCTGTCGTATCGTTTCGTTGCTTCATCGAACGAAGAGTTTCTATCAAACGATCATCTATTTTCAATTGTTATAATTCTAGTTAAATAACGTAAAGTCATATAAATTTTAATGTATTATAAAACGAACTAATTGAATTCGACAAAGCTGAAAAACTCTACGAGCCGTTAACACTTAAAAACATTAACAGTTTGTTGTGGAATTACGGTCGACGTCCAACAGGTCCCAAATCTTAACTGAAATGTACTTAACTTGACACGCGATCGCGTTCACTTTTCGTTACATTATCTTAAAATACAAAAAAGACTTACTTTACCTTTAAGTAATATTCAGTCGAACTTTTATCACGAAAACGAGAAAGCGAAATCGTAGTCATGGTATAATGATTATCATTCTATTTTCAGTCTTCTGAGTCATTTTTTTTATACAACTAAACGATGATGTCGAGCATAACATTCACCTGATGGTAAGTGATACGCTTGCCCATAACAACGCGGCGTTGATTAGGATGATGTACACTGCAATATACTTGTCGCTTTAGGAGATAACATGTTAAATCTCGTTATTCTTGTGATTTCACTAGCTACAACATATTTTAAACTGAAACATGGTAATGTTTGACGGAAGGAATAGGAGTTGTGATTGGTACACGGCTTCCGACAAGATACCAACCATCAGTAAATAACATACGTTATACATTACATATTTCTAAAAACGGTTTTAGAATATTTCGTTATTTTACCTTTATGTTATAATTTTTCTGCAGTTTTTTTTATCAACTACGATTTTGTTGCTTTTTCTTTTAATATTTACGTTCTGTTTTTCTTATTTCATTGTGTATATTGTTATATGTTAAATGTTATGTGTATCTGGTATAGGTTTACGTGTTAGAATGAATTAGCTATAGAATTTTTTTTATATTAAAATTGTATGAATATAATTGTATTATGGTAAAAGCCGCAAAGTCAATAAAGAGAAAAAAAATATTTGTTGAAATTTTTTAATACACATATGTATGATGTTATAAATAAATATAAATCCTTGTATATTTTTACTTGACATTTATCTATATATTCGTATAAAAATACACTACAGCGGCGTCGCGCTCCCTCTTCTCTTTTTAGTCTAAATCAATATTTCTAAAGTTCACTGATCCTTATTAATCCTTTGATCATTCTTCTATGCTTGATTAATATTTGTAGCCGACTGCCCTTTTAAGTGTAAACTTTGAACTATATTCACCACTACTCTATGCAGCTTGAAATATGCATAACATTTTTATTTTTTATTATTACAATACCTTTAAGAATTTAATGGTTGTACATAATACTTAAGCTTGTATGGACCTCTGCAACAATAAGAAGTATTAGGTTAACTTTATGATTTTCTTATTATTACACGATGCCAACACGAGCAGCTGTTCACCTGATAGTAAGTGAAACGCCTGCTCATAACAACGGAACGCTAGTTATGATGGTATGCACTGCACAGTATTATGCTCATGGCTTGCATACACATGGTATAAGATCCAGTTCACCAGCTACAACAGCTTTCAAATCGGAACGTGGTAATGTTTGATTACTACTCTGTGACTGCAGAAATAACGGATGTAACAACCTAGGTAGTCACCGCCCATAGAGTCCAACCACCAGTAGAAAACTATACAAATTGTTTTATTGATAACTATTATTAGTTCATTCTTGCAAGATACCATCTCAATAAGTATCACCGTAGTTTCCGGTTGTAAAAAATACTACGATAAAAATACAGACTTTGCCTTAAAAAGAAGAACAAAACAGTGCTCACTTAACAAACCAAACCTATACAAAGGTCTTAGTTTTATCAAGTTAAAAAGTAATAAAATTAGTATAATTCGTGCTTTGTCTACATTCAAAAATATTACTTAAGCATTGAATGAACTTATGATACCGATTTGCTACTACTACCGACATCTAGTACACAAGCCATCAAAACTGTTCAGATTGACTATCTACATAATGTTTACATTTCCATTAATTAAAACTATTAAACTTGTCAACAAAGCGAGATAGTTTAATATGTTTATTAATTTACGAAAATACATAAGAAACGTAAAGCATTCTTACTTTTTACTTGAACGCCATCTATCTTCATTTTAATACAATCGTATTACTAAAATTTTTGGTCATTAAAATATCGATTTTTGTTTAATAAATTCAGAGGAAAATAGTGTAAAAATATAGAGGTATCGTTTTCTTTTTAGTATTGTTAAGTCATCGCTGTAAAACTACTCCACGTTTAAGAAAACTAAATAAAACCCGGAAGTTAAAAAATATTTTTTTATTAAGAAAACATTTTAATAAGCAAACAAGTGGTACAGATTAAAAATTTTACTGCCTTTATTTGAAAAAAGTTTAAATTGAAAGTTGATTTACAGATTTATACTTGAATGTTAGTAGACAGTCACTGATACAAATATGGATTTAATGCTTTCTTCTGACTTCCAACTAATAAAAAACAGTGTTCACTACAAGCATTCAGCAGGTTTGATTATCACTTAACATTAAGTGAAATTAAGGTAGTGTTAGCCCATTGTAGATAATAAAGATGGTGGCCAAAAATAAAAAATGGTGGGCCAAAAGAAGTCATCTGATGTTTTGGCTTTAATGTTTTTTTTAAATGACGAACTTTGATTCTGTTTATTTGAACCTTTAGAATTTTATTGGTCAAGTCGAGAAGATGATATCGGCCAAATAGGCACCACCTCAATTTGAGCTTCCAATAGGCTGATTTCATTTGGCCCACCTCATAGTTAATGTTATGTTCAGGTTATAACTTTAATTGTAACCTCAAGTTTTACTTAATATTTATTTAAAAAGATTTTCCTTAAAATATTTCAATTCCATAACACTCTCCATAATGTCACTCATACACCTGTGTAGGAATTTCTTTTGTGGCATTCTAGAGTACTCCTGTGGATACCAACGCTTTCCCAACTCTTTGATTGTACTAACATCAATTATTCTATAGTGCAAATATGAATTTAGTCTAGGCATGAACTTTTGTATAAACAACCTGTCCATATAGACACTGTTGCCAGCTAGCGGACTTTTATTCTCATGAACATGCTGCATAACAAATTTTAAAATTTGACTCTCTGCTTCTTTCACAGATATTTTTGAACAGCGGCTAGCCTCCGTTAGTCCGCTCTGTAAAGAAATTTATGTATTTATTAAATGACTACAAAGAACACACATACTGAAAGTTAAGTTTAAACTACAAGGAGAACTCTGGACTAATAATATTTCTTTAATTGCAGAACTTTAGACATTCTTTACCAACCAATCTTGGAAGTTGAAATAAATGTGTAGATTATAAATGTTTTCAACTATTTCCCAACCTATTTCCTGAAATCAAAATATTCCTAAAACTTTTTATACAAAAACATATTAATGAGAATTTACCATCCTTATATACCTACATAAAGAAAAAGGTACTTTGTCAACAATTAAAACAATTTAACTATTCTTTAAAAATGTAGTAGTATTTAGTTTATGAGATCTAAATCTGGAAGGTGATACAAAAATCTTGATAGAAATTATGTTAATAGTTTTTGTGGAAACAAATTCTATTCTAATATTCCACTTATTATCTTTCTTAGTCTCTATTTGAAATAAAATTACATATATGCTTCAGTATATCTCAATACCTCACCATGTTGAGCAACACACCATGGCCCCATCTTGTTCAATATATCATCAGGCTGGTGTATAATGAGGTTAGGTCCAGTAGCAATTATGTCAAGATCAGCACTAGTCACCAGACATGCTACCTCCAGAATATGATCCTTTTCTATATCCAATCCTGTCATTTCCAAATCCATCCAAACTATTCTTCTTTCTATTTTGCGATGTGTCATATCTGTAAACATAATTATTTTTTATTAAGTCCCAGCAAACCTTTTTTTACAATTTGGTCAAAACACTTTCAGTAAATGTTTGTTACAATGCAGTACATATTCTGCCACCAAACAGTATCAGTGAGGGAAATTAATAAGTTAACAAAACATAACATTATGTCTCAAAGGTGCAAAGAGTATGATATGGATGCATGTGAATGTTTTGGTCATCTCATTGATTCATCCATTAAAACACTTATTAAAGAAATAAGTGAAATTAAGAAAAAAATTACTTTTTATATACCATTGTACTGAAAAATGGCAAGTGCAATAAAGCTTTTTTTTTGGTATATTTGATGTATATGACTATATATAAACCACTTAACCTTTTATGTTTAGTACGTGGGTTTAGAATTTTAAGCGATTAATTTGACAAATAATTTTACAAAACAAAAGTCTATTAAAATTCTATGTAATAAATCGTATTTAGCACTTCTGATAAACTACAAACACGTTTTAATAAACACATTTTAGGTTATTATTTTATTTACATAACTGTTAAACTCTTACCGCTAGAACATAATCTGCTTAATCGAAACTTATAGTTGTTAATATTAGATAGTAAACACTGAAAAAATATGCCCATAACTCTTAAAATTATTTATTTCTTGACTTAATAAACCATTAAACATAACCATAAAAACCATTGATAACATTTCACAAAACATTTATTGTCATTTCTGATATCGTGCGTTCAAGATTAAAATTACAGTTAAATTTTTTTTTCCTTTTAAATGTTTTTACTGCTCTGGATACGAGAATAGTTAAATTATTTTATTTTTTTTTTGAAATAATAGTTAAATTAATACACATTGTGTCGCCATTATTAAGAAGTGCAAATGGTAATTAATATTAAACTTACAAAATTACTGACATATCGAGCTTTTGCTGGCACCCAGGTTACTGGGAAATACACTAATCTTCATTATTTTATCATAATAAATTTTTCTTAATGTTATTATTCTTTATTAGTAATCCCTTATAGATTACACCTGTAATTAGATTTTAAAACCAGGAAAATTATTATTTTACTTTAATTATTTTTAAAATATTACAGGACGCCACACAAAAATACTTGCCTTTAAGCATTCTCTATCACTCAAGCTAGTATGTGAATGCAGTAGTAGCTGCAGTAGAAAGAAGTATATAAGAAAAGGATCTAAAATTTCATAAAAAATTTATACATTAAAAGTAAATATACACTTTTTTTATTTTACATAGATTAGTGCTTGATTACGATTCCACCTGATGGTAAGCGGCAATGTAATCTTGGTGATAAAGCGTACTAGATTAGAAAAAGCCTGTTCACTCTTTTCTTACCGACCCCCACATCATACCTGGACTGGACGGAAACACTGACGCCGGCAGACTATTCCAATCCCACGCTGTTCGCATTATGAAGATCGAGGCGAAACGCTTTGTCCTAATGCGCGGGATATCGACAACGAAGGTATGGATGTCTGCGATGTGTCTACGTCCGATGGTACAACGTTACTGATTATCATACAAGTATATAATTTTAAATAAATCACGTTTGTCAGGATTACAAAAGTACCTAGCAATATTTCTTATTTCTAAACAGGACTGAGCGGTTCTATAATATCCGAATAAATTAATAAAACTTGTTTAAAATAAGAAATTGATTGGCCTTCGTTTTAACTTATTATTTACATATACTACTATTACTCTAGCGCAGCGACCCAAAGTACATCTTGGCCTCCGACGCATGAGAACGCCAACGTTGCCCATCTCGCCAGACCATTACCGAGAGGTCACGGAGGTCGTGCTGTACGGCATCCTTCCAGCGATACCTGGGCCAGCCGACAGGTCGGCGGCCAATCGAGGTTCCAAGGTTTTTTTTTATACTACTATGCGACGAGACGAGCAAGACGTTCACCTGGTGGTAAGTGATACGCTTTCCCATGACAACGTGGTGCTAGTTAAGATGGTATACTCTGCACCACATTGCGCTCGTCGCCTTGAGGCACAAGGTGTTAAGTCTCGTTACCTCAGTAATTACACTAGCTACAGCGCCCTTCAAACCGGAACACAGTAATGTTTGCACACTACTATTTGGCGGTTGAAATAGGAGCTGCGGTGGTACCTACCCAGACGGTCTTCGGCAACAGAGACCTACCACCTGGTACGCTTTTTGACGCTACGATCGTCTTCCATCCTTAGCATATCATAGGATAGCCCATCTAGCATAGTCTGTGGGCTTTGGCTTCTACCATGATATTTGGCTTGCCCACTAGTATCTTGATTTCCCTATTGTATCGAACTCGCCAACTACTGTCTTCTCTCTGGGCCGGGCCCAAAATCGTGAGCATGAGTTTTTTCTCCGTAACCAGGAGCCGCTCCTCCTCTTTAAGAGTTAGCGTCCATGACTCATTACCGTAAATTTAAGTCGGTCTGATTACCATCTTGTAAATGCCAATGTTGGTCTTTCTGTTAAAACCTTGGACACTAACACCTTGTGCAGAGCAGTACTACAACGTGCGGCTACAACGGGCATTGTGCATCGGATATCGATTTCCCCTTCATTTATGTTTGTATTCGTTACAGTGCATCCTAAGTATTTATATTCCAGATATATATTATCTACATATAGTAACATTGATTGTACTGTTATCTGTGTTACCCTTGATTGTCATGGTGCATTAAGTTGATTTTGTTTTTAATTTTATGAAGAGTGCAATTTTTTAAGACAAATAAAAGTTCAAAATGAACAGGATAATATTAAATCGCTACCGGTGTTTAAAACGATCGAGTAAGTACAATTATGTAATGTCCTAACTCAGGTTAAATGTTTTATTCAGATAACCTAATAAATATAACGAAAACTACGTACTTGATTGATTATCCCATGACTTCATTGATATCGGAACCCTAGGAAATAATTTCCATGTATAAAACAACATATTATTTTACAAACACAAATAATTAACTTGGGTATATTCCAAGAAAAGGCCTTCAAATAAACAATGTTTGTACTTTATAGTTTATATTCGCAGTATCGCATAAATATTGATTAACACATTTTAAATATTGGGTATGTAAAAATATTGGCTAGTTTAATATAAAGCAATAAATGTTCAGGATGTTTTAAATTTGGAAGTAAATATGTTGTGATTTTATTTGATTTTTATTAAAAAATTTAATCAGTGATAAGAACTTATTTAGTCTTTTATTACTTTACAGGTTTTTTATGGGATAACAAACAGTATCAGAATATTCCATACATTACACTTTCAAGGTCACTTTCATATTACACAACTCATCCACTAAGATTGCAGCATGACATCACCCAAAAGCCTCTTAACACTCAAAATATTGGCTATTCGCCATATCTCAGATTTATATCTACCACAAGCCACTGCTATGAGAAAGAACCCCTTAAACCTTCATCTAAAGTTGAAGCAACAGTTGTAACAATAAAGAAAGGTATTGAAGAAAAAGAGAAACTGCCTAAAAAGGAACAAGTGAAGAAGAGTCTAAAAGAGCGTGTAATGGATGAACTCAGACATTACTATCATGGTTTTAGGCTGCTCTTTATAGAAATAAGAATCTCCATGTCTTTGTTCTTCCAAATATTGAAGGGCAAATCACTTACACGACGAGAACATAGATTGTTGGTGACCACCATTGGAGATCTATTTAGAATGGTACCTTTTATTGTATTCATTGTTGTACCATTTCTGGAGTTTACATTGCCTTTGTTTATTAAACTGTTCCCCAATATGTTACCCTCAACATTTGAAAGCAGTAGTCAAAAAGAGGCAAAACTAAAGCAACATTTAAAAGTAAAACTTGAGATGGCTAAATTCTTTCAGGAAACTTTAGACCAAATGGCACCACAAGCTAGTAATAGACATTCAGAACTCGCGAAAGAGTTTTCAATTTTCTTTAACAGAGTCCGCACATCTGGTGATGTTGCAACTAGTGAAGAAATAATGAAATTCTCTAAGTTGTTTGAGGATGAAATTACATTGGACTCTCTCCAAAGGCCACATTTGGTAGCTTTGTGCAAAGTTTTGAATGTGTCAACCATTGGGACAAGTGCAATGTTACGTTTTAGCCTAAAAATGAAGCTACGTTCTTTAGCAGCTGATGATAAAGTGATTGCCAAGGAAGGTGTTGATAGTTTGAACTTCAGTGAGCTACAACAGGCTTGTAGAGCAAGGGGTATGAGGGCTTATGGTGTGTCTGAAGAGAGGTTAAGAAAAGAGTTAAGGAATTGGCTAGATTTGTCATTAAATGAAAAAGTACCACCATCACTGCTCTTATTATCACGAGCTCTTATGGTGCCAGAGCATGTTCCTACAACATATAAACTAAAAGCGACAATTTCTGCATTGCCTGAACATGTAGTAACCCAAACTAAAGCAGCTATTGGTGAAAAGGAAGGCAAGGTTGACTTCAAGGTAAATAAAAATCAGCAATTAATAATAATTGGTCATTTACTTCTATTTATTTCGCTATTAAGAGTAGTTTCCACAATTATAATAATTATTTTTAACTAAATGGAACTAAATTTTAGGTGTAATATTGCACTTATTAAATGACGTTGTTGTTGTCTTGAGAGAGGAGACTCGTTAGTTCTTTAAATGTTGAATTTTCGCATAATCACGAGAAATCATGATATGTTTTAGTAACAGTGTTTTTATAGAAAAAGTTAGGTATAACTAACAATTGCTGTTTGAGTAAAATTAATTACTTTTATTCATTGTGTACAGACTAAAGCTGAGGCAATTAAATTAGAAGAACAAAGAATCAAAGAAGAAATGAAAGAGATGCAAGAAGCGGAAAGAGAGAAACAGATTCTTGAAGCTAAGAAAAGAGAAAAGGAAGAGCTTAAAGATAAAGCACCAGTTATTGACTTGGAAGCGGAAACTGTAGCTGTTGACCCAGCACCCGTCCTAGCGGTGGATGCACCAAAACAAAAGACTGAAGAAGGTTTATCTGGCAAAGACATTGAAGTAATTGAAGATGCTTTAGAGAAATTAGGTAAGAGCAATGTTTTAATATTTCACCTATAGTAAATAGTGAAAACATGACTATCTATTTATATACACATATAACTAAGGTAGGTTGTCAGTATATGCTATGATGCATACATATAAGTATATGGAAAACAGTAATCATTATTTTAAATATGGCTGTTTAGTCTTTGTACTAAAATTTTCCTTACCAACATTTACTTTACTAAATATTGATTTTTTTTTAACTACAATGAACTAACACTTGACCACAATTTTATATGGCGTTAAATGAAAATGAGGCTGTAGATAAAGAAGTATGCTTCTACAGGATACTCTGGCTCTCAAATGTTGATAGGTGGAACTCAGCAATGTTCTTATGGCGATAAATTTATAAAGTCTGGCATTGGCGGACTTAAAACAAAACCCGGTATCGAACCAAGGACTTCCGTCTAAGCAAGCTTTAAAATTTGACCATTGATAAACAGTAGGCGGTAAAATTTTGCTAATTAGAATCATGACCAAATACCATACATTTTGGATAATTGCCAACTATTATATACCAAGCTTCGCAAGAAGTTTACGTTTGAAAACAAATATAAATTTAGAATAATGACAAAAGCTTTCTTTAGATTTGGTTTTGTTTTGTTTTGGTCATTGTTATTTATGGATCAGATGTAACCTCTTCTTAAATATTTGATAGACAAATGTACAACTTCATTCTCTCTGATTAATTGTATGTGATGCTCTTATTCTGCGTATAACTTCCGTTTTTTGTTTAATAATTTATTTACTTTTTATTAGTTTTATATTTTTTAAAGGTGCGATACAATTTAATATCCTATTTATGTGGAAAAACTAGAAACTAAAAAAAATATATATGTTTACACTGAAGCCGCGATAGTTTCGTTTGTAAACGTTATAAGTCTCGTAGTTACGTGAATTCCATCCCTTTCTAAACTTGAATGTTGGAGAAGTAAAATATAGTGACGAAACCTTCATATCCTAATAACAACAGCTGTGGTGGCCACCCAGTGACATTCTCCAATCCACATTTAGTCAGTATGGTGGATAAATTACATAGGATCACTTATTATGAGTTAAGGCTCCATATCCAAACTTGTCTATAGTAAATATAAAATATAACATATGTTTACAGTTTGTGTTTTATCTTATGATGACTCATCGGCTTTGTGATCAAAGTACAAATACATAGTATAGTTCTTGTTGACAATTTTGCGTGGTTTATAAATAAAATTTGTTCTGCATATGTTACATACTGTGAAAATATTCTGCAGTTTTGAATAAGACATTAAATTTTTAAAAATAAAAATTTTAAAATTAAAATTATTAAATTCAAAGCTACAGTTTCAAATTTAGTAAGTTTCTGTAAAAAACCTGGACTACGATATTATATTTGATAACCATCGATAAAAAAAGTTAATTCTCACAATAAATTTTTAACTTCTTTCTGGCTTATTTAACTTAAATTGAAATCCGTAACATAATAAATAAATAAGTGTGTAGTAACAAAGGTCACCGGTTTTATTTCCGCCACTTGCATAGTGCGTTTACTGATAATCCAGGTTAGTGTGTGGTATGGTTCATTCGCCAAACTTCAGCTTGAAGAAAGCACCTCATGATGATGGTTCATTCGACCACGTCTGATTTACAACCACCTCATGTTATAAATATACCGGCATTACAGCATAATCAAGACCATTATTGACACTAAAAACCGAGTGAATTAAAAAAAATGTATATCATAATGGTTTCCAAAGTTTTATAGTTTCATTGGAAAAAGAAGTAACTCCTAAAAAAATTATGATAACACACTAAGATAGACATAACAAAAAAGATAAAAGTATACGAATATAAAAAGTTTTATGTTTTGTTTGTGTGAAGGTCAAGTTTGATGTAGGTGACATTGGTATGGAAATTGTCTTAATATAGAAATTTTAACCGATTATTTTGGATTGTCTTTATGCTTTGGTTAATCTCTGAATCCATTTCTACAGGACTATTGTTAGCAGATAGACCGGATTTAAGTATCGGACTTAATAGGCAGTTACAGACCTGAAATGTCTTCTGGATCTAACCGACAAACTTTATTTTTAAATAAACAAATGATGATGATCAGGTCCCTTTTTCTTGCAAGTTTCCTGCTTTGTAATCATGTGTAATTCTTTTTAATGTATCAAAGCGCTATGCTGTAATTTCAGCTGAACAGAAGAAGTCTCTGCTGCTTGAAAAAGAGAGTATCCAGGGATTGAAGACTGAGCTCCTGGACTACAGCGAGGATGTCGAAGAGATGCAAGAGATTGTTAAGAATAAGCAAGCAGACATCAAACTAACAAAAGGAGCCAGAAGGTATATCATTGTTTTTATATTTCCATGCGTAATTAAAGATTTACTACTTTTAATGTTACTTGAATATTGTTTGTGTACAAACAAAGAAGAAGTTCTCAATTCTCCGTCGGTCAATGGTTTCATTTTGATAGTCATTTTGTGTTAAATAAATACATCTCCGAGTTGATATGCCATGACCCATAAATATGATATAATTGCATTAATTAATGGTAAGTCTCTGTTGCTCGAACCTTATATATAGGTGGCATCGCAGCTAGATTTGAAGCGCGCTGTAGCTAGTAAATTAACTAGAGTAAGTACATTTAATATCTTTTCTCAAGGCGGCGTGCACTATGTAGTTCTGTGTATATCATCCTAACTAGAGCCACATTATTATCGGCAAGCGTGGTGGACACTTACCATAAGTCGACTTCGTGTTCGTATTATCGCTCCGCGGGATAAAACAACATTATTTCTATTGAAATTATTCATTTCTATTTTGGATAATAAAAAATCTCAATGAAATCTCAAAGGTCGTGCGCGTGCACAATAGCCTTGGACTGACTAGTTACAGAGTAATATTATTACCATGCTACCCTGGCGGCGTTATCTCGATTTATTATCAATTGTTACGGGAAGTAAATTATTCATGTCTTTGTAACTTTCCGCGCATAAATTTAATTTAATAACATATAGTGTTTGTAAGTGTTAACGAAATTTAAATTAATTTTCCATTTTACGTTATATTTTTTGCTTAATTTATTACTTAGTTGCAAGCAGGACACAGCGGATTTAATGCCTCTAAACGCCATCTATTGGTCATTCGCACATTAAACACGAAATGATCAATTGAAAAAAATATCAATGTGCATGTTATCAAGTACTAAATTTATAACTCGGAGAACTTATCGTTATTCAATTGTATTCAGTTGTAATACGCTCCATTGTTATAATAATAGGAAACGGTTCTACAAAGTCTTGAAAAGATAATTAAATTGTTTGTGAGCTTAAGTACATACTAGAGTAAACAGGATGACACGTAGTTAGTAGTACGTTGAACATATAACATCCGTCTTAGGTTCGAGGGTTTAAAAATATCTACACATACATAAGCTTAGCTAACGATCTCTAAAATGGTTAGAGATTCCTATAATTTATTCTTCTTTAATACATATAATTTTATTTATTCTTAATATTAAAATCAGATGCAATAACAGTGCCACGTAATGTACCACACTGGCATCGTAGATCCCATGTCACTGTCCCAATTTTGATCTCTTTTTTTTATTTTAATCAAGACACAACCGATTCAAACTAACAATAACTTGTACAGATTATACCGTGCCGTCAACAACATGATAAGCAAACTCGACGCGGCGCTTGTCGAGCTGGAGGATAAGGAGAAAGCGCTGAAGACGACGCTGGAGCAAACCAAGACCGAGCCGCAAAAGGCCAAGGAGCAGCTAATCCAAATCGACGAACTCATGCATTCCATAAAGAGCCTGCAGAAAGTACCGGACGAGGCTAAACTAAAACTCATACAGGACGTACTGGGCAGATTGGATGACGACTTTGACGGGCAGTTGAAGATCGACGATGTTTTGAAGGTATATATATAAAGTGTTTGCGTATTAATAGACTAGCTTAATCATTGTGCATACCATTTTTACCAGCGCCGCGTTGTTATGGGCAAGCGTATCACTTATCATCAGGTGAACGTTTTGCTCGCCTCGACAACTCGTAAAATAAAAAAAACTCAAAGAGGCGCAGATTTGATCCCCAAGGAGCTTCATCTTTCTCTGAAAAAGATCAAGTAGAAACCAACATGTTAAAAAACAACAGGTTTCAAGTACATGTGACTTACGCCAATGTGCGCTTTGCACTCTCGTTCTCGTGAGAATAAGACTATTCCCAGCTGTAGGAAAATTAAGAGGGCTGTTATTGTATAAACGGTGCATTTTGTAATTAATTACGGAAAACAGCAATTTACAATATACGTTTAAAAATAGCTGTGGCATATTTAGTGTTATTAAAGATACATTTTTCGATTTTAGATGTTGGAAATCATAGGCAACGAAAATGTTAATCTGTCAGAGAAACAGATCAACGAACTAATCGAGTTGCTCGACAAAGAGGAGATACTGGAGGTGGAGAGCAAGATCCAGAAAGCTATAGATAAGGCGGCCGCGGCTGCTAAGGAACAAGACAAGTCAAATGAATCGGAGGGCAAGGTAAGTGTCTCTTAAAGAAAAAACACTGGACCTAATTTCTTCAACTGCCACATTTTCGCTGTAGCTAAACGCTTCTCTTGTATTATGTATTTTTTTAAAAAAAGTATTTTATTCATCCAAAATTAACATTTGATATACATTATAATTAGATGAACATCGACTATACTCAGTACACATGTGGGCATGCTCCCACAAAAATTGATTTTCAGCGTTGACATTTGATTGTTCCCATTCATAATATCATAACTCAGCATACTACTTAACTATATAATAGGAACTTTATTACTGAAAGTAAAACAAAGTAATAAAAAAGACTTTAAAAGAACACTACAAAAAAATCATATAAACATAATAAACACAAATAAACTAGTACAGTTACGAAGTGCCGGAACGCGCATTGAGGTACTATAACAGCTGGAATTAATAATTTTTTTGTAGAATCATTAGCCTTGATGTACATCTAATTTTATAACTTAGCTTTTTGTATTGGGTATATTATAAATCTGCTGCCATAACAACATCGCTGTATTCTGGCTGTCTCAACATATGAGAGTTAGACTATTCTGAACGAGCACTTTACATTACATGGCCTCATTGTCACTTGGTAAACTTGAGGATAAGATTTAGTCTATTGTGAATTTTCCCAAAGATTTGATACTTCTTATTTAAACTCGCCTTTGGTGTTTGTGATATTGTATCTTCCAAGAAGCTTGTCTAAATTGTATTCTAGTTTTAAAACGATTTTCATAGATTTTTTTTTTAATAATTTCAGAGTCTATTTGACATAATTCGTGAAGCGCAAAAGCGGCGGGAAATGAAGAAAGCGGTCGAAAAATACGGCGAACAGAGGCCGATGCCCAAGAGCGAAGAGATCGTCGCGAAAACTCCAGAGGAGAGCAGTAAACGTCCACAGAGCCATTGAGTTAATTTGTAAATACAGTCTGACAAAAGCTGTAATAATAAATCGCTCTCGTGTCTCTTTAACCTACGTTTCGAAGTTTAAGATAGGAACGCTATCTTTTTTATTTATATTTGTAGCATGCCTGTAATATAAAAAGTATGAATGGTAGATTTTGAAAAAGTATTTATATGTTATGTTTACTTCTGAACTGTGCATACTTTTTTTTTTCGGGGCTTAAAGTATGTGGTCAGTTCCATATAATGTCATCATTTATATGAGCATATATAATCATTTCATATGATGAGACAGTATTCACTAGTTTTAAATTTCGATCAGCACACCGATGAATTAAATCATTTGGTTGTAATGAATAGATTTATTTATTGAGAGCGGGTTCATTAATACGGGTGTAAGTTTGGTACGTTGTTGGGTTTACTACACGCTGTCCTGTTAATTTGTTTCGGAAATTATAAGCGTGGAAGTCTGTGCTTCGGTAGGATTATGCCCTATCCACACTAGATTAACAATACAATCTCTAATTTTTAACAATCAAAAAGGAAGGTTCATCCCTATAAAGTGATAAATAAATATGATAATAGCCCGGTAAGGAAAATTCGTGTTGGTGCTGAAATAATCGAAATTTTAAGAATATCAAATCTATTAAATATTTCACAAAGCATATAAATCTATTGTATTATGTATATGTACTTCTCTCTGAATAAAGCTATTTGTATGAATTAAAAACAATATTTATATATATATATATTCCTAATCTTCTGTTTGTAGGTGGCAGATTATTCTAGACTTGGGCAATTTGTGGATAGGTTCATTGCAAGGACGGTAATGCATATATGAATGTTACCTTATGACAATAAGACATTTTTAAATATATGTAATTTTAATCAAATCACTTAAATAAATATGTAAATAATACTTTCCACTTTCGTACAAATTTGTATAACTCTATGTTGTGTTCTTTACATGTAAATGATTTGTTTTTTGTTTATTGTTTCGGAGGTTTATCGTTGTTTTTTTTTTTTGCATTTCTGTGATCGCTTCAGTCATGGGGGATGGTTCATAGTCTAGCCTACAGTTAAACATTAGCCCAGCAAGAAAGTCGTGCATCTTGCAAAAAAGGGTTCAGTTTGGTATTATTAATAGTTAACAATGGTACATTGATAAATAGTATTATCGAAGATCATAAATACTGCCATTTTATATAAAACTTAACTGGCGAATTCTTAATAACCGGTGCTGCAGTTTTCTTTTATAATTAGTTTTATATGTACAATAAGAACTATTCTTCTAGTAAGCTTTCTACTTACTTATTGTCTTATTTTTTTCAATTTATGAAAAAAAACTTATTACTTAGGATTAAAACATTTTTTTCTACATTAATAATGTAAACATTATGATTTTGTTTAAAAGCGGCTATGTTTCAAAAACAAAACAGAACAAGTTCTGATTCTATCATAAACATTCCGTTTTAGCAAATACCTTGCCTTTGTTATTTTTCTCCTACTGGCAACATTTTTTAAAAAAGTACTGTGCTGTTTGACTATTTGTAACTATTTGGAAATATTTTCGATACCGGTTCTATAAGTAATTGGCCGGTTAGGTTTACCTTACTTCCAAACATTTAAAATATATATATTATAAACACTTATAAAGTTCTCTTAGATTATTTGTATGATATAGAAAATAAAGTTTGCATATAATGCATGAGAAATTATTTATTTTTATTTCCAATTAAACCGTGTCTATTATGTTTATATAAATCTGTTGAGCTGGGTTTTAATGTAATATGAAGTATATCTTGTAATTTAATATCAATATGAACATAACAAAAAGCTTTTAGATGTGCTGAAGAGTTTAAAGTTTTAGGAGAATAAAAATGTCATAAGATTAACATTATTTGGAGTTTTATTTCTTTACAAATACACAAATGATTAAAACTATGAACGAAAACATTGTGACGAAACCGATATTTAGTCTAAGAACAGCTGACTTCCACCGACTCGCACTTGGCCAGCATGATGGATAAATGGCCTTGACTTTCTCCTTGTTACAGAATGGTCCTTGCATTGTAGTCACAACAGTGGCAACTTTAACGGGGACTGTTTATGTGCTAAGGCAATAATATTTATGTGTTGTAGATGAAAAACTATAAAGCCAACGATGTTTTCGATTATACATTTAAATGGACTACGAAATATTTTATTACTGTTATGTGTGATTAAACATAAAGCATTTTTTAGGTTTGCAAATATTTTGTCAAAGTTTAAAACGGATCACATAGTGTGTATATATTATATAGTCTAATTTATATTACCTATAGTAAAATTAATATTGTTGTTAAGAGCAACAAAATGTTGCACATGCAAATTTTTTTTAGTCAACAAAAAAATTAGGTGACCGTCGCGTCGCTTTGGAGAATGAGAAAAGTTTCAAAGTACAACTTTAAATTTTTTCTTGTGTCCACATTTAAATTTAAAAAGACGCGGTATAACCTGGCGCGAAATTTTAACAAATATCCGGCTTAAAAGGATTTGTCATTGGTTATCGACATTATCTGTTAGCCAATAATTTTCTAGACATACATTTCGACCAATTAGAAACGTCGAAAGATATAATCACGAAATCACGGGCTCGGTGACGGCCATCTTTGATAAATTTAAAAATCGAACGAACGTGATTGGTCCTCGAAGAGACGTCATTTCAATCTTTTACGGCGTTGCGCAAATAATAATTTTTAACTCTCACTTATTGCGGCTGCCATGTTTTTTTTCATGTGGGGTGTGTGTGTATAGATTTATCATGATAATTTCCACACATAAACTATTACAGGTGAGTTTACAATATTTTCCTTAAGTTTTTGATTGCTCACGCGGAAGTACATCGAGTATCCTTAGTGAAAGTGTATCATGTAATACTGTGTCATTCTTGTGAAATTGCATCGTTTGGTTTGCATTTCTCAAGTGTGTATTGATATAACGCAAAATGGCTTAAATGAGTAATGAGTCCAAAGTGTATATTGGTCCTTTATCTTGATGAACGATCTTTATATTAGCAATAAGAGGCAGTGTTTGTTCGATATGTAACCCTCTAGCAAGTGACGTTTATTTGGCGCCATCGACCCATTTAGCGCGGCGGGGCGGGTAGGAGTTTCCATGAAATTCTTTGTGCCCTTGCAAGTCATAGTGTTCTGTGCAACAAAACAACACGTGATAACATTATAAATAAATAAATTTCACTTTACAGAAATAAGGGGTGCACGAAGTGCGTCACATTCGTAGTAAACTAGTGACAATGCGATTGCATACAATCAACTAAACTTGACGATCGCTGCCTTATACGAGATTGGAAATTAGCAAAGAATAGGCCAAAGAAATTAAGAATGTATTATTAGTACGGACGCATCCCGAAGGATCGATAAATCACACGGCCCAAGGCAAATGAAAAATGGATACACGATTAATTAACATGATGTCGGTGTTTGGTAACGTTAGATATTATAGCGGGCAGGATGCGTAAGCATAAAAGAGGGAGCCAGGCGTACGCCTGCTGGCCTGCCACGTCGAGAGAACAGCACCGTACTCCGTGTTTCAACATCTGATACCCGCGCTCTAAGGACAGGTAAACTGATTTCTTTAACGCCCACAAACATTACAAGAAATTCTTCTGCAGCATTGAAACAAATTAATATTTTAAATATATTTGTGTTTATTTACTTCTCATTGAAATATTTTTATTGTACACCCTGTTTTTAGTTTTCACAAGCAGAAGAGTTTCATGTATTTATATATTGGTATAATTTTTATGGAATAAACAATAATTTATGTATCTATTATACACAAGGTTTATATGATTACAAATATATTAGGATGATTGTATTTTTATATAGAAAACAATGAATAAAATCAATACTGCCCTGTCTAGGTAACCTTAACATTGTTTTTGTTTAGCCATGTCAGAAAATATAATGCACTATAGTATTTTATTGTTTTCAAACAATGGGAAGACAAAAGCAATATGACCAGTAGAATTGTAATCAATTTTCTAGTTCTGTAAATGATATAAGCAAACATCATTTTCTACTTATGGAGTAAATGACAAAACCTGTTTGTTTACCAAACAACTGATAAAGAACATAAGTGGTGTACGAACATTAATAAATTGCAAAATAATTATTATGAAGTTAATTAGTAATGGTCGTTGATACTAATGAAATGTTTTGTCTCCTATCAAGAGGATATGCAGTGCTCAGTTATTCTGGAAAGTGACCATAACAGTGGAAATGTTAAAATGAAGACTATAGACAATCTAAAGAACCCTTACGGAAAGGTCGGTCTTACATAACTTTTAAATGCACTGTAAAATAATTTTTGTATACAAATATATATTTAAAATTGTATGTGTGCAGTGCAATGTAAATTGATAATAATTGTATTGTGTTGCCTGAAAAATACTGCATTTCTATTATTTGCTGGCCCCATCTATTCTACTGCACAGTAAATGCCTACCTCTATTTTGTTCTATTGTTTCAACCTGCATTATATACATGACCATACTTATTATTTTGCATTGTGTTGTTATTAATTTCATTTTAGTATATAGAACCTTTGTATGATATAAAAGAACATATTTTTATGCCATATATCTCTACATGAATTAAAATTTTAAGTATCTTCTTTGCGGTAGTCAGTTGATTACAGTGTTTATTAACCTATTTCCATAATTAGTTTTCTTAATCTTGTTGCTCTGACAATTTTTTTTTCTTTCAGGAAACGAATCTGGACAACATCGTCGATCAGCTGTGTACTCGACTACAAGACATCAAAGATAAAGAAGGCACTGCAATAGTAGGTATGCCCACGAGTTCCTTAGAACAAAGTGAAGCAGTACGAAGATATTACGCTGCTTTTCCGGCTCTTAAAAAAGGTCAAGAGTCTCCTTTGCAATATTACTTGCCGCCTCCTGCGTGGTGTCGTAAACCAACCATCGACACAAACGCCAAGATGCAAAGTGAACTCTCAATTTCAAAAGATTGGAATTCGAAAAATAAGAGATACTCATCGGGTAAAGAACGTCGTAACTCTTACCACGGGCAAAAGAAGAATAATAAAAAGCGTTGGAACAGTTACAGCAAGTCATTTGAAAACAAAGAAAGCCTCCCTGAGTGGGTGACGCACGAAGGAGTTTGGGACATGGAGGCACAAGATCCAGTTAAAGAGTTTATACGAGCTATTGCTTTGGATGAAGGTTATGGTACTTGCGAAAATACTGTAACTGATGAAATTAAAGGGATTACAGAGGTAAAGCTGCGAATGAAAGAAAACATGGTGCCAGATTGGGATGACAACCTGGATTTGGATGCAGCATGGGTTATAACTGAAGATCTAAACCCTAGAGTGCGATCACCTATGGAAGAAGAACTATACGCAAAGTTCGAAGCTAAATTTGATAGAAGCATTGAAGCATTATGGTCAAAAGATCAAAATACACCAGATGATGAATATCAAGACTTGCCTATTGATTTCCAGGATTTGTTGTCATCACCCTCCGATCATCTTTTCGCCAACCCGTCTGCTGAGAAGTGCAGTCTGATTTCTCTGACAGAGAGTATCTGGTCGACTGACGCCGCTGAAAATCCTTTCGTCCGTGCCGACTCTCCTTCGAAAATAGCAGACGCTCTTCACGATCGTTTCAAGCCATTGAACTTGAGCGATAATGTTGATCCCTTGCCGCAAAACGAGCTAGATTCCTTCACTTTGTACGACAGCGAGGAGCTGTACGACGCATTGTCAACCGTCGCGCAAACGATTCGTTCTTACACTACAATTAATCATAGCCGGATACGCAGTGGTTTCGTGGAAGTCCCACCACGAAGACGCAATCGCGAGACTAAAATACCTGTCGTAGCGCCACCGGTCGAAGAACGGCCGCGGTCTCCTTCGCCCGATCGTGAAGACCTGCTCACCTCCTCTCGCACCCACTTCCGGCCGATTCGCCGTGAATCCGAGTTGGACGTAACGCGCTACGCGGACGGTGACACGTTCGACATACGTGGAGACCTCGATACCATTGAAGAGCGGCGCAGCGAATCCGGCAGCCTGTACATCGGCAGCTCGCTTGACCCTTATCTCGAATATCGGTCGAAGAGCATCAATTACGGCCGTTTGAACCTAACAGCGGCACAGCGGTGTCCGGATCTCGACGACACCGGATTCAGATTGCGTTTTCCTTTGCGACAAAACGATGCGTGCGCACAGACGGAGCGGCTCGATGCGTGGGGGGCGTGCGAGGAGTGCGGCCGCGCCGCTAAGAAGATGCGCGGCGCGATGCATAGCATCTGGAGCGAAGAGAGCGCCTGCGAGTGCGTGGTGCATGCGGAACCGTCGGTAGCGCCGAAACGCGACGAGCTTTCGCGCGAGTGGGAGGAGCTGCTGGCGGACATCAGCGCCGCACATGCGCAATACTCCAGCGCGCCGGATCCGGCCGACGAGGCGCTTGTGAGCGCGGACCGGAAGCGCAGGCACAGCGCGGCGCTGCGCTGCGCGGGAGCCTGCTCGCACCCGCACGCGCGCTTCCTGCACTGTTGCGCGGCGGCGTTGGACCGCCCGCTCACGCGCTGACCGCTTGCGAGCACGCGGCACGTCTGCGACCTTCACCGCGGCCCGTGCGCACCACGCTACCCGTACAACGCTCACTTGGCTAATTTTCGATTAAATGAAATGTTCTTTACTGGAAAATGAGTTTCACGTTTCTGCATCTGTTGTCAAAAGTTATGTATATATTCAATTAAATCGAAAACACGCCAAGGATATGTACACGCAAACTTGAGTCCAAGTTTTTTTTCTTTAAAAAAATATTATTTTATTTTATATTGCATATTAATAATAGTCTCTCATTTTGAATTAAAAATATAATCCACATAATCGAAACATACATTGATAGTTAAATGAACTCGAGGTTATATTTTTGTTTTACATGTAACTGGGTGGTGCAGGTGCGTACGGGCTCCGGAGTGCGCTCTAATGCGTATTAGCATACTACTGACAAATTATATTTGTATATAGCCTTTAATATTAATTTAATTCTACATTTTTTTTTAAGATTCCATTACAATCAGTTTGACAAATTTCAATATGAAATTATTTAAATGTTTATTTTTACTTTGTACGACGGTATGGTTTGTCAGTAGCATCATAAATATCTAAGGTCTAAGGTATCTAAGTTCTTACACAGACTTGTATAAAAAGCATCCGTGGCTTTAATGTTATCATTTTAATTTCCGGCCATATTAACACTACATTTAGCGGTATCCTCTGTAAAAAGTAACATCATCCTCTCGGAACTACATCCGCGTTAAAAGCGTGTACAATTAATTAAATATCATTATCTAGATATAGTGTCAAGGTGGCCGTTACCAGTAAACGCCTTAGCCGCAATTGTAACTTTGTATATATGTAGTAGTTCCCTATCCGTTTTTTCAGAGATAAAAATAAAAATGCCTCGGGGTTAGTCTGAAGAGGACCGAGGTGGCTACATAAAAAAAAAAACGCTCGAAACGACTGCCCCTGCGTATCCCTCGCACAGTTCAAGCGGTGGGAGGGTAGTTAGCAATAATCCTAGGGTAAATTAGAAGCCTCTCAGAATCCTTCGATGCTGTGGTCAGTAGAGACCTAGGAATGTGTAAACATATCTAGATGTACGAGGGCATAACTAATTTAGTTGATCATTTCCTTTGTAGCGATTTTATATTGAATGTAATGTATAGTAATGTTTGATGGAATGCTCCCGCTCGAGATCTCTATTTCCGGTATAATTTTGAATGAATTTTTTTCTTCGCCCTTTTTTGGTTTTTCTCTTTTGGATGGTCAGCAAAAAGTTATGAATTATTAATGTTAATATTGTTACATTTTATTGCTGTTTATTTGGAATTAGCGGCCATTTTGTATATTTTTAAATTTTTAAATTAATCGTTTACTAATTGAGTATTCGTTTTCCGGTTTGTTTTATTAAATGCACCGACGTCGGAGCGGGAGCATTTCAGAGCGAGCACCAGGACGATTATAATATAATTCTTACAATAACATCGTCCCGAGTTGTTTAAAAAGTAATTTGTTAATATAAAGCGTGTGATCAGGTGTTTATTCTTTTTTTTTGTTAGTATTTTTTTTTCGTTCACGTTTTTCTTGGCGAACTAAATTTAATTCAAAATTTTATATATTAGGGGGTAAAAAATGTATTTTTTTTTTGTTTGTATAAAAAAGATATTTGCAAATATCGCTCGCACCGATATCGGCATTGGGCGTACGGAAGCGGAGGCGGGGGCCATGTGAGGCGCAGTTTTTGGCAAGTTCTCAACTGATGCTTTACTTAGGCTGGTTGTTGGATTGTAGATTTAAGATGGGTGCGCTGTAACATAACGGCGGGCGTCATTACTGAGCGCTTCCGACGTCCGTGCACGGCGCGTGCGCTGATCGAGATGTCCTTTAACTATTGTTGGTATTCGTTATTGGGAAGGCGGACGGTTTGTTTTGATGGTTTGTCCGATATGTCTTAAGTTTTATTCGCGGCGGTTTTATTGAATGGCCGCTGTATGTGAAAGTAGGACGGAGGGTAGGTCGCACTCGAGTGCTACAAGTGTAAAGTTTGCGGAGCTGGACTATGCTAGGCGGGGGCGCAGCGCCCCCTGGTGTGTTTACGTATGAGGTACGCGTCGTGGACTACGATAGTAGAGCCTGCCACTGTTCAACACTAGCGGCGCGGAGGGCTCTTGCGCGGGATTGTTATGGTACCTCGAGGTTGTTTTTGGTTTGGCGCGTGACGGAGTGTTAAACAGTGGCGGTTGTTAAATTGTAATATAACTTACAACTCCAAATATGGATGGTAACAGTTCATGTAGGCGTAACTGTTATTATAGTTTATGTAATGTAAGAAGTGTATATGTTATATTTTATACTTTTTTTTTGTAGGAGCTTGCCGTTTCGCTACACTCGAGCGTCTCGCCGTACAAAGTTACAATGCTACTGATTATATTAAGAGGATGGTAACACTGCTAACTTTGTATTGGAGCTCCGTTAAATATTTATGTATTTAATTTAAAGCCTTTCCTCTAGTTACATTTTCACACGAAATTGCAATCTTTGCTAATTTGTGTCGTGTTTTATATGAATCTTATGTATTTTCTGTAGTGTGGGTATACATACTTCGGTTTGTAATTTAAAATAATTAAAAAAAAAAGCAACAAAAAAAGGTCATTGCGAAAATTTCATTGAAAAGCGCTATATATAATAATATATATTTACTGTAATATTGAATTCATCGTATAATCATTTTAAAATTTTTCAATGTACTCTCATTTGATAGTTTCCGAGTTTGAAAGGGTTTTGTGAATATAAAGTGAGATGCACTGTAAATGTGCATTGTTTCAGAAGTACGTAACTCGGTCCTGTAACATGTCCGGGTTACATTATAACTTTTGTATGGTTGGGTATTTTTAAACTGGTTCAACTAATTAATCATCTCATTTACTCATTTCATGTAATCTATTGAGTCCCATCACTGTTTTAATTATTATTTTTGTTGTTACGTCATATGTTCATTTATAGTACTTATTCCATTAACGATATTCGCTAAAGAGTACCTCGATAAAAAAAAAATAAAGAAAATGTAAAAAAAATATTAATGTTAGTGTCAAGTCCGCATATAATATTATGTTTGATTAGCGAATAATCTAATGTAATGTGCCTATGCTCTTGATTGTCGTAAGGTCCGGACCATCTGCGGACGTGTTGCTCCTAACACTTGGACAACCAGCGGGTCTGCAACGGCGACCATTAGGGGGGGCCTTAACACAGTGCTATTGCAGATCTGGTCAGTTTAAGCGGATGCGATGTCAGCAACGATCGGTGGTGTTGTCGTCGCATTCAGCCTTCCGTTCGCCGAAATCACTTGCACGAAATTCTGTTAGTCTTAGCGTAATGATCTAGGTCAAGCGAAGGCGAAACAGAAATCTGTGCAAGGTATTTGCGGCGCGTTCGCCTCCCCGTTTAACAACAGAATATGTTGAGCCACAACAACACCGCGCGGTGGCTCCGTTAATTATATTTCTTAATGTATTGGTATTTCGAAACTTTGCATAATCTCTTCATAAGATCGGAGCGTCATCTTTCGTTTCACAGAAACTATTGAGATGTGAGAGCATTGTTCCCCACGTTTTTGTTCGACACGTCGCTATTAAGGCACACGATTTAAAAAATATTAAAAAATCCAAAAAAAAAAATTAAATTGTATAATGTAGTTATTTCAAAAGTGCTCCTGTAATGCTCTCCGCTCAAGAGACAAGTGGGGTTGTAACCGATAGCCACCAGCTGGCCTTGGTTACAAGCATATTTGTTACATTTCATATCAATTTGTATAATTTCTGATTACTTTCCTGAAATCCGTAAATTCATTAGAGATAAAGTATATTATTCGCCGGGGTAGGAGCAGTGTAGAGGGATTTCATATTTCCGGTTTGGTGCTGAAAAAAAAAATTAATTGGCGCGTTGTAAGTCTACTATATCAAATACTGCAGTAGATTTTAAAATGTTCTTGTCTGTTTACATCGCAGCCATTATTTGCTTAACGTTTAAAAAAAATTTTAATCGGATAATCTTTTTTCAGTAATTTAGCGTAGTTGTGTAACCGTTAAAAAAAAATTGTAATTTCATAAATTCTTCGCCGGATCCCATTCAATAGTTGTTATCCCTGAAAATAGTTACCATTTTCGTTGCGTTAGTTTGTGCTCACTACTCTGGTTCTTGCCACTTGTGGGAAGAGAATAAAAAAAATTATAAAACACCCAATGCTGAGTTTTATTTTTTCATTACCTTTTACTGGGACGGTCTCCTCTCAAAGAGTGAGTTAAGGTCCGCCATCTACCACGATGGCTAAGTGCAAATGTATGGATGCCACAGTAAACAGTAATATATTTCTTTATACAGGTATATATCCATTAAAATAATGAATTTTGAACCAACTAAAAAATAAAAGTATAGCCACAGACAAGCTTTATTGTACTTGTAAAGCCATACGGTTTCTCATGAAGTAATCATAGTACCTTCGCCTCTATGAACATCTCAAGCACTGCAGAAACCTGGGAGTCTTAAAAGAATGAGAAATGCATTATATTGTACTTTAAGACTGTTATGAGCTTTTCTTGTAAAATTGGTCCATAGATATAAATAGATTTAAAAGTACTAAAGCTGTGAACATTTCAGTTTCCTTGTGATATTTTCCTTCACTGTAAGCTCTAACTCAGTGGAAACCAACTTGGGAGTATGATCGCACTCAAAATTAGCTACCGTCCTTCTCCGTAAATATGGCAGTTGCTTTTCTTTGGTTCAAAATACGCTCTAAGGATTATTTTCGTTAATATTTAATTTTTTTTATTTAATATTTATTTTACACAGAGATTTAAATTTATTCAATTACAGGCATGTCATTTTCTTCTGGAACATCGTCAAATAAAATTTTGAATTACGGTCAGATTTTCTAAATTTTTTTTTAAAAAATCTCTATATTTTCGGAAAAGACGGTATTATGACGTACTACGCATTATATAAAATATATATATTATGTACATAAATATTTATCTGTAAAAAAAGTATTAGATTTTTGATATTTAAAAAATGGTACAACAATAAAATAGTGGGCGAAGCCACCGGCTGAAACTTAAACTCAAGCGCGTTCAACCGTCCTTGTCTCGCTTACGGCAAAGAGCGAGAGGGTGTTATACAAAAACGTCAGTTTACACTTTCATCCATTGAAATGCACGCGGCGCTTCGTCGGGAGCGAGACACGCCGGTTAGTTCAACGGCAGTGATCCGTCCGCTCTAATCTTTAACACGATAATAAATCGATATATACTAATAAAATATTAATTTTCACGTGTTATGTGTTGAAAACATTCAAAGTGAATTATTTGAACTGTTTGTGAGACATATTAAGTTCTTCTGGTCACATTTCGTGGTGAGCTTTATTCACTTTTCTAGCTTAAAGATAACGTAAGTTTGTTGAGAGTTTTGAAAAATTTTAACGTTTTTAATGTATCTGTCAATTTGAAATATAATTTTTATCATGCTTATTTAAAAAAAATACTGTTTAGTTTAACACTAAAAATTTAATTTAAAATTTTATATTTTATCGCACGGAGCGTTGGCTGTACAATTTATGTCAATTATCTAATAACTGTTTTCTTCGGCCGTGGGACGTAAGGGTACCGGTAGGAACGTACCAGTAACTTCCGGTGCACTAGGTAGCGGAAAAAACGTGCATGTACGCACGCTTGCAATTATGTTCAAATGGGAAGCTTTGTGATTAGTGCAGTTTTAATGGTTTTAAACGTCTTAAGAGCTAACGAAAATACTGACGTTACGAGATTAACAATTTGCCTCAATATATGCAAACGTATCACTTACATTCAGGTAATGTCCGTCATTGAATAAAAAAAATGTACTGTTTGTTAAACTTTTTTTATATTTTAGTCAAATTATCATTACTTAACACTATAAAGCTTAGTATTTGGATAGGTAATGAAAACAAATAGTGAAAGAAGTTCCCCGTTAACATTACAAGAGTTGTTTGACTAAAAACATACACAAATGCTAAATATTAGTGTTAAAGAATAGCGGCGACAGGTAAATAACTGTACACCTAAGAAATTCGTAGTATTGTTTGGAGGCTCCGAGCTCTCACATATGTATATGTTGCTTTAGTGAATAATGAAGATTTCGTTTTCTAGGTCAAACATTTTTCGTGAATTGACAACAGAGCCTGGTTCTATTTCAACAAGCCTTAAAACGGCAAATGTCTTATCTGTGTTTAGAAATTTGTTAGGTGTTCCGATGTATCAGTAAAACGTTGTGCTTTTTGATCCACAAATATTTCTTTTAGATTAGAAATAATGTTTCGGAGTAGTTACTACATGAAGTATTTGTTTGTATTTATATTAACGTCGTTTATAATTACGACGACGTATAATCAATATTTGATAATTTGTAGACGTAAAATCGATCGTTTTCTATTCGTTCATCAGTTAGGTTAGATTTCTTATTTTAGAATTTTGTCGAATCCACTTAAAACGTATGCATTGAATTGGAAACCTCTTAGTCATCGACTAAAAATAAAAAAAGGATTATAATCCCACTTGTAAGATAAATGTGAGAACTTATTTGAAAACAAATGAAAAAAAAAAACTAGCAACATTATTAAAGACTAATTGTTTGTAGGCTCAAAAGGACTCGTATCCAGAACCGTAAAAACATTTGCAAAAAAAAAAATACTTATTGTTTGTCGTTAATAATGTTGCTAGGTTAGTATGCGTATCGTTTTATTATAAAAGATCAGTTGTCATTTACCCATATATAATAATTGTCGATAAAGAAACTTGTATGTTTTCTGTTATACCCAAGGACTGAAGTGTAATGCTTCGTTCCCAGTAAACGGCCCTAAGTATTCATAACATTACTACAACCAGTTTTTAGACGTTGTCTATACGCTACAAAGTGGAAAACGTTAAATGGAACTACAACAGTATAATTAAAGTTATACGTTAGTAATAAAACTGACAGAAAAAATGTTGTTCAGAATACAAAATAAGAATGTTATTTATCTTGTTTAAGAAATGAAATGTAGTAAATGAATATTTTGCAGTTTAAGCAGTAATAAATACAATTGGAACTGTACTGTCTGTCAGTCGATATGGGGGTAAATCTTACGTAGCCTGTCACACGTGTTAGTCAAGGCCGAACCTAGTTCGGAGCCTCTATTGAAACGAGTTCTGGCCACACTTTGTTCAAATACAACGTTCTGGGAGTCTATTATTTATAGATAACTAATACAAACTGAAACCGTATAATTGAATGAATCACCAACACCTAAAATAATTGTACTAATTTGCGTACAAGTGAAAATAAGCGGTAAATCAATTAGAGTAACATGCAAAGTACTCGGGAAGTTTTAGGTAATTTTATGGATTAAGTTTCACCTTCAGGTGTATATTTAAATTATTAAACATTACTGTTTCTAATCTGATTGTAACTAATAAGTTTATTAAGTGTTAATTTGAATGACAAAATTATTAAGTTGTGCTTACTAATGTTTGGAGAATGTATTCCGTTGCACTTTTTTATCGATTTTGAGCTAACATTTGATTTCAACATATTTAAAGACAGTCGAAAGGTGATACTTTTTCCGACAACCTATATAAAATAACACACTTATCTTCGATTATTACCTAGCAGTCTGAATTCACAAGTTGATCGTATCGTCTATCGTGTCATCTCTACACAGAGTATTGGAGATACGATACTTGAGTAAAAGTACTCTAATTCAAAGGAAATAAAGTCTAGAATATCTGATAACTATTTAAAAAAACATTACGGTGGTTACGTTAAAACAAGACATTAGGTTTTTTTACCAACAGTTATTTCAGTAGTATCACCGCAGTGATAACATCCAGGTCAAAGGAAGACATAACACTAGTACAATAGGTATTCTAATATCAAGTAATTCTTGGTAGACTTCCCTATATACCTAAGTAAAAGAAAAGAACTGGAGATACAAACCGAAGAAAAACTTAGTATAAATAAAATAAGTGAATTAATGGTAAATTAAAAATTATGTAACAAGTTTCTAAGATATTGCAAACATGTGGCAAAAAAGTTATTAACAAAACTAGTACATTAAATAAATAAATAGAAAAGGAAATAACAAATGTCCTCATTATACATTTGCCGTTTTTTTTTTATACTACTATGCGACGAGACGAGCAAGACGTTCACCTGATGGTAAGTGATACGCTTGCTCATGACAACGTGGTGATAGTTAAGATGGTACACACTGCACCACATTGCGCTCGTCGCCTTGAGACATAAGGTGTTAAGTCTCGTTACGCCAGTAATTACACTAGCTACAGCGCCCTTCAAACCGGAACACAGTAATGTTTGCACACTACTATTTGGCGGTTGAAATAGGAGCTGCGGTGGTACCCACCCAGACGGTCTCCGGCAACAGAAACCTACCACCTGGTAATTTGAGTCCGCCTTGAGTTATTAACGTCAAGGGATTAAAGAAGAAAACAAAAATCAAGTAATTATTTAGACATACAGTATGTTGGTAAGTTGTTCGAACTCATGTTCATCATTTCAACTAATCTCTGTCGTCTCTTAAGCACAAGCTTGCTTAATCGTTGTCCGTAGTCATGTTACAAGATATAAATTCAGTGTGAAACACAAATCGGCGGATCCTTTTTAGTGTGGGGCTTAGATAGAAGATATTAAAAGGAGGCAGGCCGGCCCACGCGTCCTCGAGTCCGTAATTATCCAAGCCATTGTCCACGTCGCACAATAAACACAATAACGCGCCTATCCCGCGACTTTCTTGATCCAAGATATACTCCTATGATAACATCCGGTCTGCTGAATCCTTTATAAATTTTTGCTCCTTTACTCTTTAAGCCTTCATCACATAAATTTATATAATGATCACCATATCTACGCGAATATTACATATTTAATGATACTAAATTTTACGGTTTTATAGTGATCGTTTTTACTCTGTTTTCAGCACCGTACTGAAAGTAGGACAAAGTGACATGTCATGATGACATAGCTATATAAATATTCTGTATAAATAAAATAGTAATCATAATCTATTGTCGCTCCCATGACTGATATGATGTTGGCAGAATTCTTTTAAGAAAATCCATTAAGCATAAAGAAGAAGTAAATATTCTGTACTATATATAACAATTGTAAAGTTAGAGTTAGAGGTATTTTATAATAAAGGTTAACGCAGATTTTAAATTTAGTGAAGGGACGTCTACTAGATTTAAATCTAATAGTCTAGAAAGAGTATACGTAGCCACGAAGTCATATCACTCCATATCTTAAAAAAGGGACATTGCTCAATATGGAATCGCGTAGACAACTGCATTTAGCTTGTTTGTTATTCGGAGTCTTAAAGTATAGAACACCGGAATATCTATACAACAAGATAAAATTCTCTGCGTCTTTAGGAAAATCAAATATAAGGAGTGTTCGTACGTATCTATCTTATTATAAACACAAATCCGTTGCGTTCACTGGCAGTTTCCGACATCAAGCCACGAAGTGTTGGAATGACCTACCTCCTCCGGTGCGCAATTGTAATTCAATTCATAGCTTTAAAAAACTTTTGAAATCCTTCTTGTTACAAAAACAATTTATTTCCTTCTAACACTTCGCCAAAATCAAAATTATTATAATTTCTTCTCTTTTTTTCTTTTTTGCGTTCTATTATTTTTACTTTTTATTTAATTTTTCTTTGAATGCATATGTGGTTTTTTTTTTGCGTGATTGCTGTGCGGATCGCACTGTGTACGCGACCGTACCGCGGGCGGTAGCTGAAAAACAGCTTTTCGCTTCCAGTAGGTGAAAAAAGGCTGAGCTATGGCCCATTGTACCATTGCAGCACACATACACCCGTGCCCGAATTGTGCACGGAATAAATTTTTGTTTGTCATTTTTTAAGTATCATGTGTTTTGTGTGTGTGTTCTGTTTTGGCCTTCAATAAACTTATTATCTATCTATCTATCTATCTATACTGGGAAACTACAGATGATAGAATTAAGTGTTGAACAGCTCGACTTGTAAGAAAGATTCCTTTATCGATCAAGTTACCAGTTGTACCACCAAATGTAAGTAAATGATGATTTGTGCTAAATATAGTTACAGTAGTGGTTTTTTGAGAATAGAGACCTACCGCCAGTGAACTCATTATTGCTATTAAAAGAGTTGCCATTTAAAAAAATATAGTTATGCGATAAAGCGTGTGTTGCTTTGTGGTGCAAATGCAATCCGTTTTCCTGTCAGTGCAATAGGTGAGGCCTTGCTCGCATAATGGTGCCCGAGATCAGTACCAGATTACTACAGGCCGATAGGCTAGGCTAGTTTAGTTTTTTTTTTTAATCTTTTGATAGTAAAACTATTTTGATTCATTCCGTCTTATTACGAATAGTTTTTATATTAGCCGTATGAAAAAGAAAAATATTTGTTTATGAATTACCTTTGTGACAGGATTTTATTCAGCTATGGATTTAAAGGCATAAAAATTCTATTTTAGGCTTACATAACAAAATTATAATCTAGTGCAATTTTTTAATTATTTTTGCATTGATTTAAGTATGTCTAATTGGTTTCTTTGTTTAACTTTTCGTTATTTAAATTTGTTAAACAAATTTGAAACTATTACTGCTGTAAGCGGACGGAAAGTTTTCACTTTCGACTTTAATCTTAAACATTTAAATCCGCAGTTTTGTTTCTGCCGAGTCACTTAACGCCTCTAAAGCACATTAACTTGAATGCTTATCTGTGTATTGACCGGAAAGTTGGAACAAAAGGCTTATTTTGCAACAAGTTTCGTGTTTTGGGCATTAGCATTAATTTATTTCGTTCACACAAATATAAAGGATATAAAGGTAGTGTGTCACGAAAATCCGACGTAATTTATGGCACACGGCTGCAATGAAATCGCTCTAGGTGTTATAACAAAACGAACTCCTTAATGCTGATGCTTATCAATGACGGAACATTTTCTTATGTCATAATCGAGCAAGTCGTAATAACAGCGAATGTTAGCCGTTTTTATGTAAGTCATCGGTCCGAGCGCGGTGAACCTTAATTTGCATCCACTTATATGCTTGTTTCATGATCGTCCATCTCGAGTTCTATTATGGATTTCATAATAGATGGAATGGCTCACATTCGCGGTTTTCATGATAAACGAAAACAAACGCATTTGGGGGAAAATATGAGGCATTGGAGTGGAGGTCATTTGTAATTTATTATTACATTTACCTTCAGATCAAACACGCAACGATTTCAATTAAGAATTCAACAGACCGTTAATAATATAGTTAAAAAAGTCTTTGCAAGCGAATATAAGGAAAAAGGCAAAAACCTACGTAGCTTCCTAGTCTTGGGTTTAGTCACTGGCTAAGGTTGCTAAGAAATCTCCCTTTTGGAAGTCCAAATTGAATCACCAAATTGTGTCGAGGCCCATTTGGCTGATATCATATTTTCGACTTGATCAATAAAATTCTAAATGTTCAAATAAAGATAATCAAAATACAGAATAAAAGATTTTCATTTAGAAAAAAAATGAGAGCCAAACAACATCGGGTGACTTCTTTTGGCCCACCTTGTATTTGTACTTCATGTCAAATTGCACCCGAACTATGGACCTCATTTGTCTTTAATCTATTATATATATAGAAAATGGCTTGGGCATATGAATACAACAATTATAAAGGCTTAGTTTTGAAATCGGTGAAGTTTTTGTTTTTTAATATTTCCAAAGAAAACTCTTTCGTTCTATTCACCTTCGAAGAAATCAAATTCGACCAGGTGGTAGGTCTCTGTTGCCGGAGACCGTCTGGATGGGTACCACCGCAGCTCCTATTTCAACCGACAAATAGTCGTGTGCAAACATTACTGTGGTCCGGTTTGAAGGGCGCTGTAGCTAGTGTAATTACTGGGGTAACGAGACTTAACCACCTTATGTCTCAAGGCGACGAGCGCAATGTGGTGCAGTGTGTACCATCTTAACCAGCACCACGTTGTTATGCAAGCGTATCACTTACCATCAGGTGAACGTCTTGCTCGTCTCGTCGCATAGTAGTATAAAAAAAAACACACTTATAACCATCATAAACATATCACCCCACTTTTAGCGACTTCAAGTTAAAAATTTAATACATATTTTACTTTTTTTTTGTTTGAGAAATATTTATTTATTATTTTGATTTGTTTTGTCACTATGGATCTGGAGTCAACTGTGAAGGTTTTTCATTTTCTTTTATTGATCTTTTTTCGTATTCGGATCTATCTTGGCGAGATTTTAGTAACCGGTATGATCTTTTTGTTTTTAAACATTTTTCTTTGTTGAAAGCCGCTCGATTCCTCGAATCTTAGCTTTGTTGAAGTCGATCATTTCCTTAAATGGTGACCGCGGTATTTACAGGCGGAATTGATGAAACGTTAACAAAATAATGCGGAGCTTTGTTCTACGTCCATGAGAGCTTGGAGCCGTCACGACGCCGACTCTTTGTTATTTTATTGGCGTAACTAATTGATTAATTAAATCCGGACATGAGCGTCGACTCTTTGATTTAACGCTTTTGTACACCTGCTTGGTTATTAGTGACTCTGTTTCGTGGGCGGTTTTACATACATAGTTTCCTCGTCTTCTTCTTTTATTACCTCTCCGACTAGCGATGGTTTTAAACTTCTATTTGTTTTTCGCGAGACGAAAGTGCTCAACACTCGTAATTTCTAACTATTTCCGTATGTTATGCAATTAAGGCTAACTCTGTGAACAACGTTTAATCTTTCAGCGATTTATCGCATTATGTTGAACTACAATAGTTTATTTCTCTCTTCTCTTAGTATGTGTACGAAATACGTATCTTTTCTGTGTGAATGATGCAAATCATTCTACGCTTAACTAAAACGATAAGTATGTAACTTATCGTACGTACTCGTATATCAAAAATCTTTGGTTAATAGTAGTGAACTTTGGCGTAAAAACTGCTGCGAAGAATATAAGACAAGTATATACAAATATTTGTGAAGACCTCATACATTTTTCATTATGCATCCAGTGTAAGTTTGGAAGTATACTTTACGTATAATGTATGAACGCCTATAGCAATTTAGATTTGGAAGGTGATTATTAAAGTTACTTATAAATAGTACAGACCGTGTTTTTGTAAGTAAAACTAGCGATGCCATCGGAAACTACAAATACGGTTTAAAACTCGCACAGGCCGGTGCTTATAGATAGAAAATTGAGATAATGCATCCCCATTTAAGTTTCCATTCCAATACTGCTCGTTGCAGTTGAAGAGAAGGCTTTGGTGCTCACGAATTAGTCCGCCGTATTATTTCAAGATAATCACAGCGGACGGATGAGTCACGAACGTGTACCAAGAGGTAGATACGCTCAAATTCACTCCCTTTGTCAAACCCGAAGCTGCCTTACGGTACTACAAACATTTGACAGCAACGATTGCACGATTGCCGAGCGATTATGAACTTTGATAGGTTAAATGTAAGTGTTAAACACACGCAGAATTATGGTTGTACTATCCATGTACAGCTTTCGGTCGCTAGATACCATCTCCTTTGTTGGGAGGGCCGCTAAACTGTGTGCCGTATGCGGGGGTGCAGTTTTTGGCGTTGTCCCGTTTTGGGTTCGCAATGTTACTGAAAATATAAAGGAATTTTATAAGATAAGTAAATTTAAAACTTCGTATCTAGGAATGAAAGAGCATTATCATCACCTTCCAATAGACTTAAAATAACACCAAGTATGATTGCGAATGCTTTGAAGCATCGAAGATCGTCTATATAGGTACCACCGCAGCGTTTTTTTCTGCTGACATACAGTAGAAAACTTTACTCTGTTCCTGTTTGGATAGCATTGTAGTAAGTATTTCATTTCTAACATCTAAAGACGACGATCGCATTGTGGTACTGTGTATATAGTTCTAAACGCTTTGTTATGGACAGGCATATTACTTATCATTAGGTGAACGTACCGCTCGTTTAGTTTTTACGAATTAAAAAAATGTCACTAGTTAAAAAGGGCCCGGGTCCAATGCACTTTGTACGAGATGTTAAATATTGTTTGATTTATTTTTGTAATGCGAGACGCAGCAAGAAAGTAGAGTCGGTGCAAGAAACGTTAGATGAGTTTCGAAACCGATGCCCGTTTCTCTCAAGGGCGTCGTGGGCCGTGTCGCTGCGACCTGATATGCTCAGCGGATTATTTGTTCCAAGGCTGTAGTCCCATTAACGATATTCCCTTCGCGTGTCCGCCACCGTCTAGCATCAGAACCATGTTCGACTCACAGATAAGTTCTATCATTGAAAGTTTATTTGTTTATTAACAAAGTTTTCAATTTTGTTACACCTACGCCTAACTGAAAAAGAATAGTCGATATTTTCTACCGATTACATATAATTGTGACATATAATTTTTGCTATTAATAATCACTTAAATCTTTCTACAATGACTCTTCTATCTCAACGCGAAAGTTTGTCAAAGTTGTCTCAGTTTTTTTAGTCGCGAAATCGTTATCGATTAGCTAGTATTTGCATCCATTGAGCTCGCTTATTTTTTACTACGGAAGTAAAAGTTATAAAAACTTTAGATATTTTTATTATATTTAAAGATATATAAGATGTTTCTAGTATGAGTGATTGGCAGCTTAACAAAAATAAAGCGAAGAATCCTTCGCGTGAAAACTACAAATGGGAAAATATCTAGCTATCGATAGTAGAATTTAATTGATGCTGTAGCTGCAGTTGCCTGCTCTTAGCTATTATCTTGATTGATGCGCTGCGATTATCAGGAGTAGATTCTTTCTGAAGGCGCTTAATATATCTCTCATTTTTGCAACGTACAATGTGTTCAATGTAGCCATCTTGACATCCCTATCGCATTATATCAGACGCTAATATTAGCAAATGATGTTTTACTCCTATCTGTGTTTCTTTGGTGCGAACCTGTTCGTATTCGAATCTGTAATGATTGGATTATAAGTTGGAAAGCTTACTTATAAAACTGATAGTTTTATTGCTAAGAATTGTTAGAATCTCTGCGGATTTAATTTAGCGAAGTTACGAGATGACCGGCACGTTCATATGATAAATTTCCCATAACAATAAGATTTTAGTTAGAATAACATAAGTTGTCTCATTACTCCGGTAAGTTCTCTAATTGCAACGTCTTTCAAATTGAGCTTTAGTAATGTTTACTCACTACTATTTGTCGCTGACTTTGCTGTAAAAGAGTCCTGGCTCCGTGTTTATCTGTAAAGATTTTTAGGTATATGACATGGGCATTGTGTCAGTGTTAGCGAGACTATAGGCAACTGGATTACCTTGCTGAATGAGGGACGTAAGCTATCTTTATAGCTGGTTATATTAGAGTGCGCTAAACCTCCCGTCCAGCAGGATAACCTTTACCTAGATCTCGGCGTTATTATTTAAATTGTGACGGCTTTAAACAGCACTTCATTATCATTAACAACAATCTAAGCACAGCTCGAATATACATTTAAACGCCAGCTAAAAATTAGCTTAGTTTCTTTATTGTTGTGGTACAATTTTTATTAGACGTACTGTCTTTACTTCTACCTGATAAGATTTTGTTTTTTCTTATATATAATCATGTGTATTTTTACAAAATCGTCTGATTTTGTAATCACTTAATCCTTGAAAATGAATCGGTTCTATAAAACTTAAAAATAAATTAAGTGAATAGTAAAATAGTTAAAAATTATTTTGATGATTTGTTCATTTTAGTTATTGCTCCTGTATTCATTTATATAACATTTGAATTGTTTAACTCTCTGTAATATTAACAAATATTTTTTTTGAAAAACAAATTGTGACATAAGATTTAATAAACAAAATGCTAATATTAATTATTCAAAAAATAGTAATTGCTACTCATGTAAAATGTCAATGCTTTTAAAAATTACGTTTTAAATCATATAGTGAAAGCGATATTTTGTTGAATATGTTATATTGAGTCAAAAAAACAAAATGTTGTAATTCTCTCTGCTAAGTCTTTCGTTTGTGTCAAAATTTTTAAAAATGTCAGTAACATCATTTCCTGTTTACATGCATTAGTATACCTTAATTTTTGTCCTTTTATATTAAATAACCTTCGAGACTCATTATAAGATGGAGGTCCCTGGGACCACAAGCCGAAAAACCGTACTTGTTCTAAAAGTATTCGTTCTGGCTAGCTTGGTATCATCTTCTGTGATTTGCATAATTAGTTAAGTGATAGTTTTTTCCTAATCTATACAAAAATTCTACCAACAATTAGATTTTAGATATGATGTGATTTACAACTAAATTATTCTAAATACATACATCAGAAATAAGTTGTTGGAAGAGATTGTTCAATATTGAGTCATGCGTCTTGTATCAAAAGTTTCAATCTACAATCCTTATTTGGTCCACCGGTGTTATCACTCAGAATTATGTATGTCGGAACATGTCGAAACAAAATATAACACAACGAATAAGGAAAATGTTCAAAAAGATTACGAATATAAATTTAAATACAATAATGGTTAGTGTGTCTTTTATATTTAATGTATGCACTTAAATTTCTTCAAAAGAATTTTAGTTATGCTAGAACCAAACTGGTAAGTGTTTACATGTTCTTAAAATTCGATGCAACATTTTTCTTTCACGTATTTATGAATACGGTGAAAGTAAATATGAAGAAGAAACTAGTATGTTCCATAAACATCTTTCGAGGACATTCCAACCCGCACTTGACTATTACTATGAATGAATCTTCATTCTCTTGTAAGAAAAGTCATATTTATTCATTCGTAAGTTCTTCAAAAAAGATATCATAATATTTAAATACTATTCAACATAAAATAAAACATAGATATATCTTAAGTCTAAGGAGACAGCTTGCATTACTTAAATATACGTACAAGGTAAATAACAAAAAACTTAATGCGAAATGAAAATTTATCTTGAAGAGTGGACAAATTAATTAAATTAATTACATGTTTGGATATTAAAAACTGAAATATTTGTAGAAACATTGATTGTGCATCCATTACTAAAATAGAAATATAAATAAGAGTGTTATACATCTGAGTCTGGACTGCATTATGTTTTTATTGGCAATTATCATATGACTAGTGCCTATTAAAGTTCTAACTTAACCTTAGCTTTTCGTTTGTCGGTTTAAATTAATCGCGTAGTATAATTTGACGTTGAGTTGCTGGCTTACTGCGCACTACGTTCCAGTTGTTTTGACAGTGCGAAACGTTCAGGTTAATTCCTTTGGGATTGGTTCACGCTGCGTTACCCTGAGGAGCTGTCAGCGCATAGCTGGAAGTCTCGTACCACCGGCATTATACGCGTCTAAAGTGACAAACGTATGTGTCTGATATAAATAGTACTTAGGCAAGTCCTTATAATCTTTTTACATTTTTGTTTCGAGAGAAAAACATTTGGATAAATGCCTTTGCTTTCTGCGGGGATATATATAGATTTTTAGATCCAAAAATCCTATCATCAGCATTTGGAAAACACAACCTTTGAAATACTATTGCTTACACAGATAATGAATCCACTAATAACTATTACTTTAAGCAAATAATCCTTTGTAACCCTACGGGAAATTGAAGTTAAGTTTTAGGCTAATTAAAAACGGATTAATAAACAGCAATGTGTATACGTATTACAGTAGATTATATTAAAATATAGTCTACTATAAGCAGCACAGTTTTTTACTTAATCGTTTTAAAAATAAAATGAATTAAGATAATGTTCATAGCTTAGAAATTATTCGCTGAGCAACCTGATCGTAAAAGTCAACGCTTCAATAGTAACCATTATTGATGTTTTTTTTTATATTCAAACAGCTATCACATTACAAAACAGTAATAAAAATAAAGGCTGTTCGTATCCTAGAGATTGATTTATTTATTGTGTAGACGAAATAATGTTTTTTATCGCATTTTTAAAACATGACCGCCTTTGACAAATGATACACAACGACATTAAATATATAACATCGTACTACTTTAGATATTTATGCAAAAGCATAGGAATTAAATAACATTTTTAACAATTTAACCGAGTTTTGTTATTTTAGATAAGTTTGGTTAATATTTTTTGTGTTAGTAGGTTTAAATAAATGGTAAACATATTTGTTGTTCCCAAGACGCGCTTTCAAAGCAAGAAGCGTGCGAATTGCAATTATCGCGTTCGCTGTATTTTCCTCAAAGCTTTTTTGTGTAATGTTTAAGTCAACAGAAGTAGTTACTCCGGGTTCTAGAAGAAAATATCTTCGAAGACAGCCAACGAAGTCGTGATAGTTTAATTTAAAAGATTGTACTATTATCTCTAGACTCTTTTAGCACGGGTTCGATCTCTCAAGTTTTAGTTTTAGGTTATAAAAATATAGTGTGAAAGCTGACGTGTTTTAATAATGATTGTTTTTAACGACTTGTTCTTGACCAGGCTTAGTATCTAACCTTGTGAGTAAATGCCATGTGAAAATTATTGAAAGCAAGATGCTTATGCTTTCTTCTATAACAATTTTACTGCTAATCAAAGTGGTATTAATATCCGATTTCGTAGTAAGAGCAGAAGTCCTGCAATGGTGATTTAATTCTTTATCAGTTTCGCGGTGAGTTTTCGTCGGCTGCTTCTTATTTCGAGAACTGAACGAGTTACTTTGCAACGGTTACGACGCTGACATTTGAGGTGAACAAACGACCTCGCACCACCGAACCGTTTTATTCTCAATAATCATACAGCACAAAACACATCCGCAATCCGGCAGGCGGCGTCGCTGTGTTGTCTCGCCACCGTCCGCCACCGTCCACCACCACATCAACCTGAAGCATTGTTGTTAGCCTACATTAGAAAGTTGTCCAATTCATATTTAACCTTATCATCTAGACGCGTTTCGATATTCAGTATTCGGAGCATTTTAATAAATGGATGCTATTATGTTAATTTTGAATATTATTCTTCTACTGTTAAATCACAGTTTTTTTTGGTATTTGATCTAATGAAAATAAATTTTGTTGATTTTTATATCGTTCAACTTCTTACCACAATTCTTCTTTGTAGTTTTCTCCCTCATCAAGGGTCGACTGTGACTGATGTCCTGACCTCATAGTTATTACTAATCTAATCTATACAGAAAGAGATAACTGTATTTCGAATATATTATTAATCTGTCATTATTGAATTTCTATCTATTTTGTTTCTATTATCTTTTAATTGTTTACTTTTCTCAAATCTGTGTACATTTTCTCAGTTTTTATATTCTACACTCCCTGTCTGTTGTATTTATGTTGTTTTATAATTATATTGTTTGTCATGTCTGTTGACGCCTGAGTCAAGGGAAAATATATTCTAGTACCATTTAATAACAATTTGTTACATCTTATTCCAGTTAGTAACTTGAGAAGATTGTCTGAAATATTCCATGTATATTGATCTTAGTCTTTCATATTGTATTGGATAATAATCTACGTTTTCGGTTAGAATGAAAATCCTTTTATGCGAATGGAAATTATTATATTTTTAATTCCGTTTTTTAGGTTATTCGTGCATAGCTGAAATCCTCAGCCCTTTTATTACTTATTCTGTAAATATTTGTTAATGACTACTAACTAATTAGTTTCGCCGTAATTCTGAATAAACTCTTCGCTTCTTCACAAGTTAAAATCTGTTATTTATTGGTTAGTTTTGTGAGCGCATTGATCTTGGTTGCTATTATTAAGATATATGGTAGCTTATTTACAATTTTGAAGTGTTTAAAAATCGTTACCACACTTCTATTTTTCTTTGATTAATCAAACGATATGTGTAAAAGATTGTTAGTGATATTTTTGTTACCTCTTTTAATTGGTATTATTTTTTAAGTTTTTTATACAAATTAAGATATTGTTTAAGTCAATACCTAATCAATAATTAAAATGTTTCTTAATTTTATTTTCTCGTAAAAAATGTAAACCTACTTTCAATGATAATCTTTTCTATATGTATTTAACTTATTATACTACTTTATACTTAAATAGCAAGTACTATATATAAAAAACAATTTTTTTAAAAACATTTTGTATAAGGAAACAATTTAGTGTAGTGTCTATAAAACTTTATTGGAACGACTGTTATATGTAAAAATTACATCAACCGGGTCACGAAAACTGCAGATGTGCAATTAGGAAGTGGATCGTTTAGATCATTATCACCTCGTTGTATTATGCACAAAATTAAAAACAAAAAACATAAATAACGTTACTCCGTCGACTTAATTATCAAACATGTTTAACCACATCTAGAATTATTGGGACAACTATTTTAGTTTTAAAGGTCGATTGTAGGTCATTGGTGCGTTATAGATCGTTTATCCTTAAAATTTATAATATAGACTCTAATATGGCTTTTATTTAAGAGTCAGTTTGTGAGCGAACTTGAGAGTTTACTTAAGAGTACATGAGGTGCGGTATATGAGAGACCGGTTAGATTATTCCCATAATCACCTTTGATGTAGTGATGATGGGAGTAATAGCAAATATCCATTACCTTTATCTAATCTTTTTCTTTATTAAAATTGATTAAAACTATTATTCTAATATTAGATTCTTAAATCCTAATTGAGTTTCATATCAGTTTTTCTCAGAAGATGGTGCGTTGCTGATTTTGGAACAACTTCGGGATGATCGGTTCAACTTATGGTCAATTCAAAATATTGTGCGAATAGACAGTCCATTGTTTATTCTCTTTTTCCAATTTATGTTTTGGTTTTTATATTTTTTTTTTTGGTGTACTATAAAGAGTATTTTATTATTAACTATTATTTGACACTCTTTGTGTGTGTTGCAGGAATGTATGTCATCTAAGATGGGTCACACGGAGGGGTCGCGACCGAACAGCGCCCGTCGGTCACCCGACCTCCCGGCGCTCCCGCCTCCCATACAGCCGTACAGCGGTTTCCTGGGCAACGTAAGTACCATCACCATTACTACCATCCGAAAATCTCACCATTTGTCCACTATGGAAACAGACAAAGAAATCAATCAAGTTTAAAGTAATTCAAATTAACTTTTAATACCTGTAACTTGAACTTGAGAGCCTAGTGGTTTGAATGCCGGCCTTCCAATGCGAAGGTACCAGGCTCGAATCCGGCCTGCACCAATGAATTATTCAATTTATGTGCAGTTAGCATAAAACACCACCTAATATCACGTGCATTGACGGTGAAGGAAAACATCGTGAGGAAACCTGTATATCTATGTCATGACTATCCGTGCTCGCACTAGTATGTAAAATGGAAAAGGCAATGGCAACACCACTCCATTATAACTGCCAAGTAAGTCGTCGTGTGTTTCATTACACATGATGACCACGACCCTCAGTCATGAGGAAATGCGACTAAGAAGAAGAAGAACTCGAACTTAACGATAATTGTGTTTGATAAATATTTTACTGAATAGAAATTACACGGCAACAATTTTACGTATATCTGTGAAAGGATAATTTTTACCAATAATGGTATTAAATGGCATGAGACCGCAGATGGTGATAGTACTCGCAATAGTTTAGCTTATCTATCTAGTCTAGCTTTCATATGTGGCCCTGGAATTGATATATTGCTGGGGAATTAATTTTTTTTTCATCATCCCTCTGGTTGGGTCAGGGCCTAGTTCTTTCATACTAATTCTCACTCACATTCATACCGCTTGCTGGTATATATTGCTGGTTACTATCTAGATAGGTACCACCGCAGCTCCTATTTTAACCGCCAAACAGTAGTGTGCAAATATTACTGTGTTCCAGTTTGAAGGGAGCTGTAAGCTAGTGAAATTACTGGGGTAACGAGACTTAACTCACATCTTAATGCGATGAGCGCAATGTGGTGCAGTGTATACCATCCCAATTAGCGGAACGTTGTTATAGGCGAGATGGTAGTGTTTACACCATCTGTTGAACGTTATGCTCGTCCCGTCGTTTCGTTGAATAAAAAAAGAATTGAAGCAGGTAACTCCGTGTTAAAAGGCGGTGAAGCCACTGCGCCACACGTGAAGTCTTCTCTCGGGCATCCCAATTAGCGTATCGGGGCCAATCCGATAGTGTTGTCAATGCCTGTTCCACTTCACACGCGCTGCGCTGCTATTATCATAAAATTAACCGGCGCCCGGTCATCTGTCATTCTTTGTCGACTTTCCTCGGCAGCTTATCTCTCGGCCAGTTTAAAAGCGATAACGGTACCGAGACGGAAGTGACGCTCAAATTATAAAAGATCCGCTCACGGTCCAACGCAAACCAGCTCCGCGCGACTGGGTCACGTGAGATATGGATGCTGTGCGATGATGATGATGTCATCGCTAGTATTAGACATCGTATTTAGACAACGCCTGGCGGAGCTTGTATGTGATGTTGATGTCTTTACGGCCTGGATACATAAACGCGCTTTCTCTATTCATGACTTAAACAACAGATGAAACAAAGTCAAGTGATTCGTCTCTTTAAAGGTTTCGTATGTGAATATTTCCTGAAACATATTTATCTTTAGCAACCATGCTTTATTATAACTATCGAAATTAAAAATCGAGATTAGAGCCGTGATAACCTAGTGGTTTGAACGCTGGCCTTCCACTCCGGAGGTGCCAGCATCGAATCCGGGCTGCACCAGCGAATTTTTCAATTATGTGCAGTTAGTATAACACCAACTAATATCACGCTCTTTGACGTTGAAGGAAACCATCGCGAGGAAACCTGCATATCTATGTCATGACCATCCGTGCTCGCACTCGTATATGAAATAGAGAAGGCAATAGCAAACCACTCCATTATGAGATCCAAGAAAGCCACGACCCTCAGTCACGAGGAAATACGACTTATATACCCTACATCAACCTTGTCTTTCTACAGAATACTTAGAATATTTCCGCGATACCAAAAGCGATGAAGTTTATCTATATTAAATTAAAAAGTTAATGTCGTAACGTTTAAAAATGAGTAGTAATTCTTACTAGTATCTGATTGTATAACAAGACGGTAAAACGCGGACGGTGTGGGGTATCGCGAATCGGGGCAATTTATGCGGGCGATGGTACGCGCCGCGGCCGGGTGGTAGCTAGTACACCCATGCTGAAATTATTCCGTTCAAATTGTAACTATAAGTCCCACTACTGGGAATCTGGGCCTTCTCTCACAGTAAAGGCTGTATATCTACCACACTAACCCAGTGTCGCTTAGTGGGCGCCAGATTTACACAAATTAAACAACTTTACCAAAAAATAATTATTTCTTATTGTAATACAAAAACTAGAAATTGTTATTTAACTCTATACGAATATTTGTAATACTTAATACTCCCAAAAAGCCAATTGTTTTTTTTTTGAGTATTTGTATCAGTAATCTGCTAAACGGCTAAAGCTTCAACGGCTACATTAAAAAGTTAAGGAAAATAATTACTTAGTATTATAAACAAATATTTCTTCTGTTTTATCAAATTTTTGAGTAACAGTAGACGTATTGTGATTTTTGAATAATAGTTAAAAATATGACTAGGAATTTAACATCATCTTATTTACATTATACTGAATGACTATCGACAGGAACAAAAAGGAAGTTCTCTACCTTTAAATATTTGATCAATCTGTTTAAAAATGTTTACTGGAACATTTGGCCATATCACTCAGATCACAATCAGATCTCAGATCTTAATACGAGCGCAATGTGGTGCAGTGTATACCATCTTAACTAGCGTCATGTTATGAGCAAGTGTATCACTTACCATCAGGTGAACGCCTTGTTCGTCTCGACACGTTGAATATAACCATAAAAAAATCTATTAACTCGTACAAACTATCCCAAGCTACTTATTTTTTATACTTCGTTATTAAAAATGTATAGTTTGTAACTATTATTATAGCAATAAAAACATTTTTAACATGATGTCTGTTGACAACTGTAAATGTCCAAGTGGGGCCGCAGTTCGTGGAGCACCTAGCGGCAGATTATTTCCCTAGCAATCTTCTTATGCTCATAAATTGCTCGATTTGTTCACTCGAGCACGCTTTGCTAAGCTGCTATTAGAGCTGGATGCGGATCCCGCGGGAGGCTGAGCGGAGATAAACAAACGCGAAGTAGACACCATATTCACCGCTTAGGCCTTTGTTCGCTACCCTTTCGCACAATCAGCCTTTTGAAGTCTTATTTTAAAGGTCTATATATTTTATTTATTAACTTGTTAATGTAACCTGAAGAATTGTTTATTCTCGCTATGTAACACGCGCTCTTTTAACCATCGTCACTGAAAGGAGTTTGTTGTAATTTATGAAAATTAAACAACAATTTACTCTTCTAATTTCTTATTAAGGTGTTTCTAAATTTTGATTCTAATATAAATATTGTTGAAATTATTTTTTTTTTACAATTTTCTTATATATAATAAATAAATAATCGATATGACTAGGGCTAGACATAGACAGATAATGAAATTTAGAATTGGTAGAACATTATATTTTATGAATCTTGTTTTGGAAGGTTTTATAAAAGAGATTATTTTAGTAATTAATCCAAAAAATACTAAATAATACGTTAATTATACGTTTTAGTACCATTTAACGGAGTATTGTTATTTATTTTACTCATATGTATTAGTAAATACAGTTAAAGTTAGAAAATTTGCCTACAATAAGTATGCCCATCGTCCTGCTTATAAAGTCATTGTTTTTATTTAAAGCATTGTTATTTAATGAGGTCTATTTCATTACTTATGCGCTTACACGATGTTTGAATGTCAGAAAGGCTCTCCCACGATAATTAAACTGGAACAATGTTGAATAAATGATTTTATTATGTAGTATTCAAATCACCTGTCAATGACGGAGACAGGCGCCTACCCGGATATTTACTATGGTATCGGAGACTTAAATATTAAACCTGATACATTATTCAAGCGTCGGGTTCAATGCGAGGCGGCCAATCGCCGATTTCTTAGCTAGGGCCGATGCTAATGCGACCGTCGCCGTCGCTACCGTTAAGCGCCCGCGCGCACCACTCCGATGCATTTCGCTTGCTGACCGATATCCGACCTACACTTGTACTTACAGTTTTCTTTTTTAAACTCGTTACATTAACACCTCGTGTATGGATGGACCCCGTACAAACATACGGACACCTGAATTAACCTTTCCACAGACGATTTTAAAAGATTAGTTAAAGGATTATTCGGATACATTTTGAAAATGTAGATGAAATGATACTTAAGTAATATTGTTATGAAATTTTCAATCAAGCAGATTGGCTGCTGTCACAAAAATCAATCCAGGAATCGATATGGCTGACACTCTTTTTTTTCTGTCAAATTACAACTTCTCTTAATGTTTAATTAGTACAGACACCTTAAGTAATGTTATTTATCATTAACAAATCTAAATATTAACTATCACAATTATATGAATATCTGAAATAGTCAAAATAAATCTCAATTGTATTTGAATTTTGTTTTGAACAGGATATTTAATAAGGACTATCTGCTTCCACCAGATCGCGCATTAATCGCTCTATGATTTACACTAGTCACTACTTTTGGATGTTTGTAGCGCCACTGGCGGCGAAAAGTCTAACAATTTATATTTTAAAATTTGCGAAGACAAAGTTGGAAGGGCGAAATACTATTACGACTTAGTCTTTATGTCGTACCATATTATCCTTAATAACATATATGCACGGACGTAAAACATGGTCTCAAAGGCTGTCTGTGTAACTTTTTATACTATGAATGAATCTTTCGCAATAGTGTTGTGCATAATAAAAATCACACGAACGGCGACTACACGAAGCGATGTAGTCACACAAAGCTCGTTTCAGCGCATGTAGCGACAGTTTTAGTGCATAGAAATCGTCTGCGGCAATTCTGTCGGTCGACGGCAAAGGCATGATGATGGGGCAGTACCCTGAGTTATATCGGAAGACAATACAGGGCAGCGCACGCTTGACCTCCCTCGAGCGAGATTATGCTTATTTGCCTTTTATTTAATATAAAAAGAGCAATCCGGCGGGCTCGAGCACGGCAGGATGTATTTACGAGCAACAAGAAACGCGCCGTGTCTAGTCGCCGTGAACTTTTTCTGTAATAACAGCGGATGTATTAATATTCCTCTCTTTCTACGCTTCATGTGAAGTCAGGTTCGTTAAGTTAAAGAAAAAAAGGACGACGCTGATACTATTGAATATACGCCTTTCTATAAGAACACAATGAGTTTAGTAACTAATGTGTTTATCACTTTTACGTGTTAATCAATCACTTCCTTCGCCGACGGGACTTTAAATGTTTAGTTTATTTATCATGAAATTCCTTCTTTTCATTACTGTGTTACTATTTCATTCTTTGCTGTCCTCGGCTTTCTTACTAGCGGTCGCAATCAAGAGACTTGTGAGTATAGTAAGCAGATCTATCCATCAGCTAGGATATCGACAACGAGACCATTTGCAATTTTTCCAACAATTATAACTTTATCCGGGTTGTCTGATCATCTGCAGGCTATATGCCTAAGAAGAATCCACTGAAAGCAGAAGTTAGAAAATCGTATACTGATTTTATTTAATTTCTAACACTGGATGAAAAAAGGGTAGTCTTATCTGTTCTTTTAGAAATAGAGTGAAATGAAGTAAATTAACCATCAACTTTCGTTGGTTGAAGAAGCATCTTAAGAAGATTGTTTATAAGAGGTTCATAATGATTGAAATAGAATTTTTCTTTGAATGATGATTTAATTGATGGTAATAGCTATAAGTTTGATAGGAAAGTTCTGGTCACACTTTTAAGGTTTTTAAGATTATTTTCGATTTCATAAGACCAGACAAGTATTTTTGTTTAGAAATGTATTGTGATCTAAAGTCGATTTGATCATATTTGTGTATGCAGATCGAAGTATGCGACAGTGTGAACGTAAATAAGTGTGTGTTAACTTTTTAAACGGACGCCGGCTGCGGGAGCCGGTTGTTCCACTTCGCGCTGATGTGGAGCACCGGCTGCTGACGGCGGCGAGCGCGTGGGCTGCACTGACCGCCGGCACTCCTATAACATCTTTAATGACAAATCATGTCCGCGAATGATCCGCTTCATTATAAAATTATCGGCCTTAATGGCCTTTTTGGCCCGTTAATAATGAAACGTGCGCTCGCATACCGACTCGCCTACGCAGCAAGTAGCATTCAAAAGATAAATTTGCTTTTATAATCCATTAAATCAATGACTTCCATAAAAAAAAATATTGTCTAAAACTCAACAGCACTATCTGCCAACCTTAACGGCTTCTCTGCATATAATTGAATAAACTTAATTATTTTATTACATCAGGCTTTGTTAGAAGAAAAGTATAGAATTAAGCTCATCCCTATATTTTAAAACAGTGAATAGTTGTGTCTAAGTACGTATAGGTGAGAGATGTAATAAAAAAAAAATTCTACTGTAAAATTTAGACTTTTTTAAATACAGCATTAATATTTACATAAAGACATAAATTTTGTTTAAATTTTTCGTGTTTGTGAAGTCGGAAAATATTTTTTTTTAGTGTTGGCAGGTCTCTGTTGCCGGAGACCGTTTAGGTACCACCGCAGCTCCTATTTCCACCGACAAACAATAGCAAGTAAACTTTGTGTTGTAACATAATGTGTTGCGATTTGAAGAGCGCTGTAGCTTTTTTTTTATACTTCTTTGCGACGAGACGAGCAAAACGTTCACCTGATGGTAAGTGATATGCTTGCCTATGACAACGTGCTGCTAGTTAAGATGGTACACACTGCACCACATTGCGCTCGTCGCCTGAGACATAAGGTGTTAAGTCTCGTTACCCCAGTAACTACACTAGCTACAGCGCCCTTAAACCGGAACACAGTAATGTTTGCACACTACTATTTGTCGGTTGAAATAAGAGCTGCGGTGGTACCCATCCAGACGGTCTCCGGCAACAGAGACCTACCACCTGGTGAAATTACTAAGGTAACCTTGATATTTTATATCTCAAGGCGACTAGAACATTGTGGTGCTAGTATCCTTACTAAACGCATTGGTTGGTGGTTTCATTTGCTATCAGATGAATGTCTACGTCGCTACGTTCAATAAACTGATGGACGTAGAACTTATCATCAGTTTATCGGTTAAATAATAGAGCAATGATTTAGAATGTATCCCGCGGCTCTGCTCGTAATTTAATGTTCAGCTCGGAAGCCGCGGGTAACTGGCGATTGCTTGCTATCTGCACTATCCCGCTTATCTACTTGTCCATTCAGCGAGTGCCTTTAAAATTTTTATCAAATCGTACCAGTGTGTACAAGGCAATAGTTTATTTCACATAGAATAGAATCTACTGGTGGTAGGTCTCTGTTGCCGGAGACCGTCTAGGTACAGCAGCTCTTATATCGACCTCTAAACAGTAGTAAGTAAACATTACTATGTTCCGGTTCAAAGGGCGCTGTATGCTAGTGAAATTACTGAGGTAACGAGACTTAATAAATAATGACTTAAGGCGTCGATCGCAATGTGGTGCAATGTCCATCTCTACTAACGCCACGTTGTTATGGGCAAGCGTATCACTTACCATCAGGTGAACGTCTCCTCGTCTCGTCAAATAAAAAAAATCAATAACCAATGTAAAATAATTTAAAACTAGATGTAGTTTTAAACTGTTTTTCGTATACAAAGCCTGACTAGCAAGATGTTTACCTGATTGTAAGTGATGCGTCTGCAACAACAAAGTGGCGCTTGCTAACATTGGGCTTGTCCTTTAAACCGGAACTTAGTAATGTTTGCACACTATTTGTGTTTAAGTGACTTAGTGTATGTTTCAATGTAGTCAGAGAGTCAAAGCGGTATATGAAAGTATTCATAACAAAGAGGTTTTTCAATAAAGATTTTAAATAACATACAGTCGGAAGGAACTGCAAATTATCAGATCTATTTTCGGTGCCGGTTTACTGTTTAACACGGTTTTATCAAGGTCTTAAGTAAGCGTCGTTTTATTTTGGTATATGTACTGATAATTGCCTATTAAATTTGCTTCGTTAGTGCACACGGCGTTACTTTAAATGAAAAGGTGAGATTTTTTTTCCGATTATTCAATACCGTTGTATCAATTAAAAAACAAGTTGCATCTGGAGCTCGCTGAGGGCACTTTAAAATATTATATTTTATTAAACGCTAATCACCCCATTAAGGGCTTTAAGATGCAGTGTTAAGTTTAAAGCTTAATTATATGTTCGGATACATTATTAATGTATACTTTTATTTCTTTATTGGGCAGTTCATTTTCAGTTGACTCCATTCAAGTTCTATGACCTTAGTAATGGTTGTTATTGCTTTTTTTGATTTTGTTATTAAATCAAATATATTTTATAATTGTGATTTTGTGTTTAAACATTGTAACTTTTCTTTCACTGATACGAGTAACACTAACCTTTTTATTATCTGTTTACTTATAACTTTCTTTTATATATGTTATAAGGAAGATAAAGGCAAAGATGCCGAACTCTAAAGGTAGTAATTTATATTCTATGTATAAGAAGTATTAAAAAGGCAAGACTAGGGTTTATAAGGAGTCATTTGGCTTACTTATTAAATAGAGAAAATATGGAACTTATAAACAACATAGCGCTAATTACAGGAACTTATCAGTCGATAAGTTTCCCGGTTAGCGTAAGCTATGTGCTACGCTGGTAGTAATCTCAGATATTACTATTAGATTTGCATCATAATCTAATGTTTACTTTCCTCTTACAACTATGGTTAGGTAACAAATCGTTTAACTAGTGCTATGCGGAGAAAAACAGGAAAAGTGGAGAAAGAAAAAAATCGTTAAGTACACAGATTACTGCATAGTTACTTTTCACTTAGTCTTAAGTAATATGCAACGCTTAGTTGGGACTCAGGACATTCTCTGGAGAGAACCACGTTAGTCAGATGCAGTTTGAAGCTTAACGGGGATCGAATATACGTATGCAACTATCACTGAGCTATTACTGCTTCGTAAGTAATATGATTATAAGTATCTGGTGAATATCCTTCGTCCTTCGTAGTATACATAATGAAACAATTAATGAAATAAAAACAAAACGTTTTCCATATTCAACTTTACAAGTTGTTATTAAAAATATTAAAATCTATAAATATTTTTTAATTATCTTAAGGTTTAGGATTCTAACTATGCACCCGTTACAGTCTAGACATCAGGTATCATCATCGCACCATTGAAACAGCATTTACCGCTGACCAGTAGTCAGTATGCAAATGAATTACTATAAACTTCATGAAGAATATATCTGCGTATGAGCAGCTTAAATTAGAAATGAAACAGCTATGTGGATATAATGTTAAACTTACTACATGGTTGGAGTTACGAGTTATTATTTATTACTGGGTATGAGTAAAAAAGAGCTTTCTCGTATGATCCAGATATTTTGTATTAACTGTGCAATTCTGTCAAATGCTTGACTAAGTAATTGCTTAAGCTTTTATCGGTAATAGTGTGCCAATATTATTAATCCCGTTTAAAACACATAGTATGTGTATTTACTGATTACTAGTATTATGAGATGTCATCTGACTATATGGTAGTAGTGGTCATAAAACCAATAAGCACCTCTTTAATATGCTTTGTCTCACTTCCCGCTTTCTTTATAATTTCCAATCTAAGAACTTGAGTCAATGATGAAGCGTGTTCATTCAGAACCACCGCAGTTCCTATTTCTGTCGAGAAACAGTAGTGTGCATACTTTACTGTGTTGTAGTTTGGAGGGCGTTGTAGGTAATAAAATTACTGGGGTTACAAGACTTAAGACCTGTAGTCTCAAGCCGACGTGCGCTATGTGGTGCAGTATACCATCAGGTAAAGGTCAGCGTTTTGTCGTCCTGCGTTTACAAACAGTTGTGGTCAACCTAACAGAGTTGGAGACGCGTGGCCACAGCCGCGAAGTGTGCCAGACAGACGCACGAACCTGCTGGCACACATCCGCTCACACTTAACACACAAAACGTAAAGTATCGCGGGTCCGTCCGACCGGCCGCGAGACCCCAGCGCGGAACGTTTGCCCCAATGATTTATCCGTCGCGGCATCACATTTGCATAATTATGATGTCAGCGTCTTAAATCTTCGGCCATTAGCGCGAGTCCTGCGACGTCTCATCGACGAATGATTTAAATTATTACATTTTACGAAATTGATCGATTCCCACTTGGAACATTACACAATTTCTTAAACATTTCTAAAATGTTCTCAACAATTTTTATCATTGATTTAAGTAGGTAAATGATAATGATCATTTTCATTTCGTTATTTGTGAACATACACCGAATGGAAGAGATTAATAGTGTACTATATTCACCACGCTGGAAAAAAGTGTGTTGGCTGATGTCACATTTCCAAGAAGACTGTCGTCCTTGGATCAAACTGGTCTCCTCACGTTGATTCCCTTTACCGGAAGCTCAAGCTCCGTGGAATAGAACCAGAGCCTGTTAGATACTTAACTATCACTGTACACTGATTTTACTAACAAAAATATTATTAAGTGATTATTTTATTTCAAGAAAATACATTTTCAGTATATTTAAATATTTTATTCTATACACATACATCTTGTCTACATATTCTCGAATCTGTCATCTTATGTAATTACTGCTAAAATCACCAGTTTTGCTAATATAACCTTTTCCTTGGGAATAGTAAATTAATTAAAAACAAATTTGTTACTTAACATTTTGTGTCGTTTGCTGCATTCATGGTCAGGGAAGGACTAAGATTAAAAATGCATAGTAACATGTTAAATCAGATAAGTTCAAACTCTAAAGTGTGTGACCTTTTACCCAAAGGTTCGTCTCAATAGAAACAAAATGCGAATGAACGAATTCGTTATTCGGTTCTCGTTTCCAAATGTAACATATCGTGATTAGTATTGTGCAATCGGGCGAGTTTAACCTGTCGACCTTTGTTACAAAGTAACGTCGCCGGTTAGACATTACAGTTAATAAATACTAAAATAACGAACACGGATCCGTTGTGCGCCGCAAACAATACTTTCGCTGTTTCTAGAATTGAAAAATGTATTTATTTTAAACGATCGGGCGATTCTCGACCTTACGCCGGTTAAGAGTACAAATATTCCACCACGGATTAGAGACGTCAGTTGAGTGGCAGTGAAAGTTTGTATTACAAATAATAATGAGCGTGATGTCGAAAGTATTGTGCCTGAATGAAAGTGTTTAAGGTCGGACGGATTGGGCATCTGGGAAACTGCACTGTTGTGTATACGATTAGGTCAATAACGTGAAAGACCTCTCTAACTTAATACGTTACTGTATTACACTCCTTATATAGTATTTGCCCTGTTACGTACGGTAAACAGTAAATGAAGGCTATAGTTAGAAATTTAAGTAAAGTCCAGAAAACTGGACTAAAGCAAGCAATGTATTAAACTTTTTAGAAAACAAATATAAGAGAATAAAATTTTCGGACACGGAAATTTTTGTTAACGCACATTCAAAACCAAGTTTTCTCATTATAAACTAAAATAAAATATTCCAAGCACATTGATTTCTAGAAATATACATTAGTTACATAAAGACAACTAAGCATAGTTTACTTCTCTGTTAAACTCCTTAACTCGGTCAATTTGTGATGTCCGAGGACAGCGATGAGGCAGACCATCAATTAAACATTATAAGTGCACACTTTACTCTTATCAAGGGAACAATGGCACCTTACTGCAGTATAGATCGATCAGATGTGAAAGCAATGGCCGGAGGCTGTGGAACAGAGATGAAGGTCACTTGCATAGAGTACAGCGAAAGTAAGATCTCGTCTGTACGGCAAGTGCGGAATTGTATCGCACTTTACACATAAGTTGTTTTAAGCTCAAACAATGCGCTGCTATCTAACTGAAAGGAATTGCCGTTTACTATGGCTGAAAAGGGATACGCAAAAGTTACATTTTTAACTTTGGTATCAAGTGATAAACTTTTTACTGGTGGTAGGTCTCCGTTGTCAGAGACCGTCTAGGTAGGAACACCGCAGTTCCTATTTCAGCCGACAAATAGTAGTGTGCAAACATTACTGTGTTCCGGCTTGAATGGCTGTAAGCTGGTGAAATTACTGGTGTAACGAGTCTTAACAATTCACGTCTTAAAACGACGAGCGCAATGTGGTGTAGTGTATACCATCTTAACTAGCACCACATTGTTATGGGCAAGCGTATCACTTACCATCAGCTGAACGTCTCGCTCGTCTCGTCGCTTCGTAAAATAAAAATTTTCGTTGGGACATTCGTAGCCTATCTAACGCTAAGCAGACGTCAGAGTGCCTTTAGTCATGTCTTAGTGTTCAGCTCCAATAATCCGAAACTTCACATCTAACATACACAGAATGAATTTTATGAAATCTTTCTTTAATGTAATACAAGGCTGTTGTTTATAGGTGTGCTAAAAGGAGTCACCAAATTGTGGCGGCGCCCATTTGGCTGATATCATCTTCTCGACTTGACGAATAAAATTCTAAAGATTCAAATAAACATAATCAAAAAACAGAATCAAAGTTTTTCATTTAGAAAAAAAATTTGAGCTGAACAACTTCGGATGACTTCTTTTGGCCCACCTTGTAGAAGGAATAAGTTGATTTGTTAGTATGACTGCTATCAATTATTTTTACCCATCGATAAACCAATAAAAATCTTAAAGAATTAATATAAATTACATGCTGAATTTTTTATAGTCGATGCGGAGGTAGATTACATGAATTTTAAATAGCATGTGTCATCACATCCATACGCCGAAGCTCTTTAGCGTCTAACTACAATATTGGCATCTAACTCCAGTTCATCGGTACAATGTAACTTGTCATTATCCACTTGAACTGACTCCCTATTGTCTTCGTTGGCTCACCGTCAATTATACACTAACAATGGCCCGTACAACATAATTATGTGATTAACTTAATTCTAACATTTATTTCTGTTGAAACTAACATCTGATAATTACTCTGTTGATAGATAAGTTGATATGTTACTTAGACGTATCAAGCTTGAATTATATTCATACTTAATCCGTATCATTAAAGTAACATAATATATTATTGTGTTTTAATGAAACTAAGATCTAGATATATCCGCAGTTCTTATCTCTGCAGTCAGTAGTAAAGTATTGTTTACCTATTAGAAGGGTGCTGCAGTTTGTGAGATTACTTTAGTCATTCATTCATTCATTTCAACCGATGGACGTCCACTGCTGGACATAGGTCTCTTGTAATGTATTCCACAAAATACGGTCTTGTGCTGTTTGAATCCAGTGACTCCCTGTGATTCGTTTAATGTCGTCTGTCCACCTAGTGGGAGGTCTGCCAACGCAACGCTTTATTAACTTTAGTAACTACGACTTGCTACTTAGTCGATTACTTTAGTAACAAGACTTAACTGATTATGTCTTAATCATAATGTGATGCAGTTATTTTTTTTTTATTCAAAAAGGCAACGAGACGAGGGAGACGTTCAGCTGATGGTAAGTGATACGCTTGCCCATAACAAAGTGGTGCTGGTTAAGATGGTATACACTGCACCACATTGCGATCATCGCCTTGAGACATAAGTTCAGTCTCGTTACCCCAGTAATTTCACTAGCTTACAGCATCCTTCAAACTGGAACACAGTAATGTGAAATAGAAGCTGCGGTGGTACCTACTCAGATATTCTCCAGAAATAATAACATACTAAAAGTTACCATGAAGTTAACTCCATACTCATCTTCTAATTAATTCCTTGAATAAAATAATCCATAGCTTCAACAGAATTTCATTACCGGCCACAGCCAACAACTTTACGTTTATAATTTTTCGCTTTAACTATTTCTTTAAAGCTGTTTTTAATTTACTAGTTTTCATACTATGATGATGAATTAAAATAACGTTATTTTATTATTTAGTTACCAATGATATTATAACATGATTTTTTTTTAACGCTTATGTCAGGAAAGAGACAAAAGATATTGAAAAGAATTGATCGGTAAGAAATTATTTCGATGCGACCTAGTTAAAGTGATCGTAGAATTCTTTGAGTTTTAACTATTTGTTTAGATTAAAAAAAATATGCATATGCGAAAGCGATGTTATCGTATAACCTGACGAATCCCCCTCCCACCCAACTACTTCCCCCGGCGCAGGTTTCATTATTTTTCGCATTACATAGAAAGTTCCTTTCGCCGAACAAAAAGAACAATATATGATAGAATAATACGAACTGATATGCGGATGTTATAAAATAATTAACTCCGTATTCTGTTCCGTGTCCAATTTTACTTTCTACCCTCAAGCTGTGTCTGTTATTTTTACTGTGATTAGATAAGCGACTAGTAATGTTTATTTCTTACTCCGTACGCGTCGATGAGTAAATAAACTGATTCGATTTTAATTTTTATGATTAACACTTCTTAACAACAACTTTCTTTGTAACACGGAGGTTCGTGGTTCGATTCTGAGGTAACATTTTGTAGGAATTTGATTGGTGGTAAGATTTTCTTTATATAAATCTATCACTAGATCAAGCGTTAGTTTGTTGTATATAAAAATAATAACAGTTAAAGCTTTAAAATGATTTGGTGTACGCCTTGTGAATGTCAGGCTGTAGGTTCGAATGCGCCAATTTTGTGACAATTTCTAAAACGATCGAAAAGCAAGTTTTGAGCGGATAACGGGAATTCGCGTAATATCGACACCATTACTAAAATCTTTTTTTAATATATGAATTAATATACGATACACTATGTCAGCGTTTAATTAAGTACCATAAAGATAAGATGTGACCTGTTTTTTTAGTTTTGATGTTTTGGTTTTAAGGTTACAATAACTTAGTTTGCTTCATTATGTTCTAAAAAGTTGCTTCTTAAAATTTTTTTGTTTATTTTCTTTCCAAAAAAAAACTGTTTTATTTTAATGACATGTAAGCATGATTCAAACATATCATAATTATTTATATTCTTTTTAAGCGGCTAACTGCTTGTTAAATAACGGAAGTTCTTGGTTATATTCCAAGGCCAGATGAGTAATTTAGATGATGGTAAGATTTTTCTCTACAACAGCATTACTTTGTTGCGGCTTTCAATATACCAGAGCTAGAGTATTCTGGCGCGAAAGTCATTGTTAATTTATATAATATGAAATTAAGGTACAATGTATACAGGATATGGTCACTGTCCGTTTGACTCCAAACTCCAAGTTATTTCATGTATAATAAAATTATTCAAATTGCATTAACTCAAACATTAAACAACGTAGCATCCGCCGGCGCATCACAACGCGGCTCACGTACGCATTACTTATTTGTTTACTTGAAACGAGAGGAAATAAGTTAGCCGCTTCCCAGAACGAACCCGGGTACTCCAAGAAGACGTCACGAACAACAAACCGGTGAAACAAAACGGTTCATTTCACGCCACGACAGCATTCCAACTTTTACCTATCCGTCGCATTCCTCATCACCACGAATCCTTTCTGAATACTCCCACCGTTTCATTGTCCATCAAACTTTATAACATCTAAAATAATGCCGTTTATAAAGTGTGTGTTTATAACTAACGGATTAACCATTTTCTTTAAATGTTTTTAGTAGGTGAGGATTGACGTTTTGTTATTCATAGTCGCAGTTTCAAAATTAACTGCTGAAAGACAAAATAGAGATCTACGTTAGTGTACGAAGCGATGAAAAATATAGATTTTCGTGTTAGGTATAATATCGTAATTTTTTGTTGTTTTAAGTCTTTTAATATGTTCATAAGTTACTCTTAATCTAGAAGCTTGAGGTTAGTTATCATAACGACTGTTCTTACCTTCTCAGTTAGAACTGTATCTATTATCTATGAGTGTAATAAACTTATTTCATATTATCTTCATCAGAGTTGACAAGTTGTCCAGGTGGTATGTCTCTGTTGCCGGAGACCGTCTGGATGGGTACCACCGCAGCTCCTATTGCAACCGCCAAATAGTAGTGTGCGAACATTACTGTGTTCCGGTTTGAAGGGCGCTGTAGCTAGTGTAATTACTGAGGTAACGAGACTTAACACCTTACGTCGCAAGGCGACGAGTGCAATGTGGTGCAGTGTGTACCATCTTAACTAGCACCACGTTGTCATGGGCAAGCGTATCACTTACCATCAGGTGAACGTTATGCTCGTCTCGTCGCATAGAAGTATTAAAATAAAAAAAAAAAAAAAAACATGGCGATTTAAAATTCTAAAATCGTTAAATTCTCACGTTAATTAACAATGCCTAAGTACCTTTTCGAGAGAATAAATATTGAAACTCTTTTTGTACCGGCGATGTATTTGTGACTTTTACGAAAGTCCCCGTTAAAAGGTTATTTGTTTTTACCAAATATTGGTCAGGATTGAGTTGTGACCTTGTGGAGACGTCGGCCGTTGCCCCCGGCTGCACCTTGCATCCCCACAGATCTCGTGTAGACACTATGTTACATCGCTCAGATCCGTGGCGGATCCATTATTATTTTTTGACATGCTAGTGCTCCGTGACAAATTTTGCGGGAATTGGACGTTGGCGCGATATGCTTCGCGTCTAATGGCTCTGCAAGGTCGTCACTGGACGTGAAAAACTGAACGCTCTTCTGATGAATTAATTTCATCTTCAACATTGATGTGACTAATAATCAGGGCCGAAGAAAACCAGAACTATGCACTATGAAGCATATGGAAACTTAAGGTTGTTCCCCATTTACTGCACGAGTCATAAATAAGCAGGATAATTTGTTAAGGATTATTTTTATACCATTACTTTCAATTTGAAGAATTGAATTAAATTGTCTATTACCATTCTAACTGGATAACAAAAAAAATTATAACATATAAACAAAATAAATATGTACACTACTCTATAACAATAAAAATAGGCTTTGACGGTCACGAAATATATACTTGGATATATATATATTTATATATACTAACCACATCGTATTTGAAAATTAATTTATGAACTACTGTACGTCTTTTACTATCACTTGGATATATATATATTTATATATATCCAAGTGATAGTAGTAGTAGTATCCATGTGGTTGTTTGATGTGTTGATGTGGTTAGTTTTTAAGTTAATATACTTAATTCGTGTTGAAGATATACTTTAAACGAATTAATCTTCGAAATAAATTAGAAATGTTCGTATGAATATAACAGTTTCTTTAAAAGTTATCTTGAAAATGGAATAGGAATTCTAAATATTATTACCTGTTTACCTTATTACTGTATTATGAAGAATTTTTTTTTGTTTCGTAAGATTTGAATGTTGGTGTTGTATAACGAGATGAATTACTCTGCCCAGAGTAGAAGTAGAGGATACTTACGTATGTTCCCTTTTATCTTCTTTTTGAAATTGTTACATTATTTAACCGTGTCCTCTGCTTGATTCAATTAAATTTTCTATTAGCTTTTGCTTTTAGACAATGATGACGAAATGTATGTAATGTTAGTAGTAGTACAACAATGTGAGGTTAAAAGTGTTTATTTTTATTTAACATAGTCGAAAGATTTTGAATCTTCACAAATTGAATATAAAATTTTGTGTTTGATCTCTGAGATACGGCATCGTGTACCGCTCATTCAGCGCTGCGCAAACAAAAGGGTATCACGATACGGTCCCGTATTAACTTGTAAACGTAAAGAGTCCTCGGAGTTACCGTTTACAGTCACGACTTTGTACACCGAAGTGGAGCTGTTCGACCGTCGTCCGCATAACGGTGGAAACGAACCTGCGACACGACGGGGGCACGACTCACCCGTCGACGTTGTCCACTCTGCTTTCGATGCGTTTGGATATTTTAAAAATAATACCCAATTCTACGGTCGCCATATAAAAAGAATGTGCCAAAGGATAATTTTATTAATAATTAAACTGTCTCTATTTCATTAATTATAGCAGACACTGTTATTAAAATTAAAGCTTTAACGATTTGGTTTAGCCGTTTACGGGTGACGATACTAACGATAGATACATGTATGAACTTTTATGTATAACACCGTTTATTACAATTGATGTTCAATTTTGTATGAATCCACAAATGTGTAGAAAGTTTGTTGTTACAAAAATACATACAAAAGTTGATAGTCAAATGTAGTGAACATGTGAAGAGTTTATAAACTAAAGAGCTTTTAAGTCTACTGCCACTTAACAGAATTTATATCTCCGGACGATGAGACGCGTGGTTATAATAAAGTAAGCCATTTAAGGCAATTCAGGATTTATGTAACGGCTCGTCCTTACATGGCGGCGCGTCACACGACATGCATTTATTATAATTAACTACCCTCAAAACTTTCCGAGGCCCGACGGAGCGGATTTATTGATCGCTGTATATTTCAGTATCTCCTTAGGATTTCACGCCGGCTTTTGAGATGTGTAATCGCGTCCCACGCTTCATTCTTTAATTTACACCGGGACTATACGTTACGTCCGAGCAATCTATGTAGGCGGGGAATTGTATGCGATTGCGGCACTATCGACTCGGTATACATTAGGACGAAAGATGTAAAAAAAATAGTACATGAAAACCTCGACTGTCTTAATTTTTTCCTTTTTTTCACTTTGTACTATAAAATATAACGATACGTTTATGCTAATAAAGCTAAATTTTACGGCTTGTTTCTAACCGGTGATGGTTGGGTACTGATGTTGAGTTTATATTACTAATAAAGTTAAACCAAAAACCAAGCAAACCTAAATAAGACTGACCAGACCAGGCTCAGTAAGCTCATATTATATAATAGTTAAAACCTGTACGTAGTCTGTAATGATTATGACATCAGGACTTCTGTCATTTGAAACGTCGTGGTAATAAATATCTGTTCAAATGAAGAAATTTCTTCTAAAAGTTGTCTATGAATATTCTTAGTCACTAATACAGGATAATACCAACTTTTCCTATATACCTACTGAACTTAACATGATTTTCTGCATACTCCACCTATAAGGTCATCACATCTTTTGTTGCAGTTGTCATAAACGAGTGTTTAAAAATAATAACCTTTATAAAGTTCAACATAATTTTTTTTAAGTTAGACAGAATGAGTTATTAATCATAAACGAAACGTTGCTGCGCCTCTCCCCAATCAGATCGGGTCATGAGAAAAGAAATATCTTCAAAACTATTACGGTGAACAATGAAAAATCGTTACATAGACGTCGATCTAATAAAGATCGTTGGCCATTAACCGTCTATTCAAATGCCATAAAGCATCAAAAGAGTTTCTTTTCGCAGGGCATCGGTTTCGCCGAGTATAATGGCGGGTCATACTTTTGTAACGCCACAATAGACCATTCTTCATGTTGTGGTACAGTTAAATGTTTCTTGACGGCCGATTTCCTTTCATCATCATCATCCTTTACTCCGACATAATAATCCTATAGTACACTGAAGAAAGTTCTTACGTCGTTGGGTTCCGGTTTGGTTTTTTTTCTAATGGATTCGTTTTAAAGAGATAGCTTTGATAGTTAAAAATTGTAGCATTTAGATAGAAGTAATGATATTAATTTATATAGACAAACAAAAGTATATTTCGTATTGAATATACATTGGACAACAATAGATTGAAATGATGTTGCTATTAAATTCTCATAGTATACACACAGTATGTAGACAAGAGAACATTGAGGTTTTTAAAACGAAGGTTCTGGAATAATAGCAAATTAAGTGATAACATTTTCCCTAACACAAACCAACGAGATAGTGAAAATTTAGCGCTTCTTCAGACAAATAATCCTTGAAAGTATCAATTGACATTGACAAAGAGTTAAGAGTTTATTCATACTAAGATACAATAACGTTGACAATTGTAGCTATCCGTGTGGTCATTTTATTAGAATCCTGATTTAGATAACCTTTAGAAGCAGCGAGAACAAAATTTTAGCTGTTAGCTCCGTTAAAACTACAAAGACTTTTGCTTTCTTCGTAACTATGAAAATCCTTTACTGCATTATAAAATTACTAGTGAGGCTCTCCTAAGCCTTTAATCCTGGTTATTTGAGTACGACCTTCCTTGTCATGTCTCCAGGACCCACGATTTTTGATAAGGCCATTTTCCAGAACTTTTTCATTTAGATCTTTTTGGTCTTAACACTTCGTTTTTGGCTTGTTGAAGTCTGTCTTTACAAAGTGGCTTCGTGCCATTTATTTTTAAATGTCAGTTACAATCCATTGATCAGAAATCAAAATGTGGCGTTGTATAAATGGGTTCATAGATATGGAGTTAAGCGTAAAAAAAATTAGTGCCCATTAAGACCAAATCCGGAAATGTACGCCCACGTGTGGACGTCTCACTCCAAAAAACTAACACTACCGGTTCATTACGCTGCATCTCAATTAAATATTTTGGAATTTCTTCACGTAAACAGTTAACAGTAGAACTGTATTTTTTAATTTTGGTGTTAGTAAAATAATAAAGTATTTTTATGTTCCCTGATTTGAAGGGTGCTACAGCTATTGAAATTATTAGACTACCTAGACTTTGATATTAAATAGTCTTGAGTGTTTTTTTTTTTAATTAAGTATAAGCTAACGCTTGACTACGATCCCACCTGATGGTAAGTGGTGATAGTCTTTGATGGTAAAGCGCGCTTGTCTAGAAGAAGCCTATTCACTTTTCTCTTAAAGACTCCCGCTTCGACTGGACGGAAACACTGACGCCGGCAGACTATTCCAGTCTGTGTCTATTTAAGTTGTGTCTGTGTTTTGATATCTAATTCATTTAGAAATAAATTAAGACATGTATTTATTAGCCAACACACACTTAACAGAAAAATAAAATGACAATAGTTAAAATATTGAAATTGAAAACTAAAACTTTGTGAGTGATATGATGATTAAATTGAGGTCGGTACAACACCTCCTGAGAAGGTTATTACAGCGAGGGTTTTCAGCTGAGCCCTGGTTGACTAATGCAAGCGCAGTTCAGCAACAATATACACATAAAAGATACAATAATAAACATTTTAAAATTCAGCAACTATTTTGCCATAGATAAAAAAAACTACATTTACAATTCAACACAAAGTAATAAAAAATCTCGTCATCTTCTTATCTTTCATCATCTCTCTGTTTTAAATACATAATCCTTTCTCTTTTCATCAATACTTGCACATTACTAGTGGGGTATAGCTACATCGCTTCGTCGTATGAAAACTGGCAAAGTGATTTTGGGTCCGGCTCCCGAATCAGTTCATATCCGTCTTTCAAACATTTTCTACCACATGTTTAGATTAAGCGGAATTTGCCAGAATTTTTGAAAATCACTATCGCACCGCATTCTTGATAAGTATAATAAATTGCTGATATCAGTGTTTCCTTTTAAATACGACGAGGGTTTTTTCAAGAGAAGTGATTAGGTCATTACTAGGTTAGTTTATTTTATAGCATACTATATAACCACTTAACAGTAATTTGGATTGTTATCATCAACTAAACTATTACGTTAAAAAACTATAGTTTTTTTTTATCAATAAAAACATGCTTTAAATATCAATATGGTTAATTTACGGTCATGTAATATAATAAACGAACAGAAATAGTCTTTATAATTGTGTTGGATGCAACGGCTACAATTAGAGACCGATAAGAAAATTTAATGGATCGCAACTCGCGTTGCAATTTGTTACAACGTGTAAGTTTAAATAGAAATATAAGACCTAGATTCTTATTACGCTGTATATCTTGTTCTATTTGTTTATAAAAGCATTATCTAGCGAAATAAATGCTCTCGCCTGTATAATCTGTGGCCATTCGTTGGGAGCAGAGGCTGTCCGCTCTCAGTGCTAATGGCGAATCTAATAACGTCGATATCAATTAAATATACATACTCCACACTAGTTATGTGTCTCGTAAAAAAGCTTTTGGAAATTGTTAATTTCGTTTCTAATAGCAGTAAAGTTTTTATTTTACTCTCTGATACTGAAGAAAGTATATTAATTAAATCTTCGCATTCCATTTCTTTCGCTGAAAACTTAAAGGATGAATGGTACACAATATACCCTAACTAAAAGACAAAAGAATATGAAGAGTAGAAAAAGAACTTTGTGATCTACTCTTATTGGTAGGTAAAAGGTTAGAGTATAGGTTTTTTTTTACTATGAGCTCGAAATCAAAGAACTCTCTGTTACAATAAAGTAGAAGCATTTTTATCTCCGAATCCGTTTATCCCTTTACATGATATTCGCGTTATATAAAAATATTGAGGTATATACACAAATAAATTAAACAATACATGAATGTAATATACATTACACATCCTTTCTATTTCTAAAGAGGTTTCTGTGATAGGAGTAAATCCACTGCTGGTCTCTGTTGCTGGAGACCGTCTGGGTACCACCGCAGCACATATTTTAACAGCCAAACAGTAGTGTGCAAACATTACTATGTTCTGGTTTGAAGTACACTGTAAGCTAATGAAATTACTGGGGTAACGAGACCTCATATCACAAGGCGACGAACGCAATGTGGTGCAGTGTATATCATCCTAACTAGCGCCGTATTGTTATAGGCAAGCGTATCACTTACCATCAGGTTAACGTCCTGCTCGACTCGTAGAATTTTGTTAACAAGGACACTGTTGTTACATTTTTCATAACGAATCATTAGTTTTCGTAGTGTTCGGCTTTCAATAGTGTATCGTGAAGGGAGCTATCATGTCGCCGGACAGATCCCGCTCGCTGCTCGTGACGTGAAGTCACGAGTTTTTCCACATTTCAACATCGCCGATACGTGTACCATACATACATCAGGATCGGCGTGTCACATGGTGATCTCACCGAAAAGTCAACCCAGTCGAACTAATAACTGCACATAAATACATCTACATATTTACATCTAAATAATATTAATATCATTTATAGCGGTGCATGTCTGTTGCCGGAGAACGTAAAAAGTCAAATTGAAGTTACTGTGTACCTGTCTGAAGGACGCTGTTGCTAGTAAAATTATAGGTTATAAAATATGTGTAATTACAGTAAAATCTCATTTTTAATGAAATTCTATGACTAAATGTTTGAACTAATATATCCTACATAAGAGTGCTTGACACAGATTCGGTTTATTACTGTTCTTGATGATATGAACTTGTTAATGGTTTGACATGATTAAATACGACAATGTTTATGGTTATAGAACATCTGAATATTTATCACCCAATATTATGAATAACCTCCTTCTAGAAATTCAAGACGTTGTATCTTCTGGATCACAGCGAGCGAGTTTAAAAGGATATTTTTCAGAAAACCAGCCTGGATGTAATTTTAACTGAAGTATAATCACGACGACTGTACTAGTAGTAACAAGTCAATTTTCTTGTAATCGTAATTAATGTTTAACAATAAAGTAAAAAGTATGTTGTTACTACTAAGAGATTCAGAAATTTTATGTTGTTACTTCGAAATTAAGTTCTGTATATTTATAATTTTAAAATGAAATATAATAGCGGTCGCTTTACTATGCTATGATGATATTTGTTTAAATATAAACAAGTAAATATGAATATAGCTTTGTATAACTTATAAGCTATTGAGACGAGTTATTTCACAGGCTATATTTGAAACCAAAAACTACCGTTCATTGTTAACAATGCTGTAAATTAATATTTACACTGTGCTAACAATGCGAAATCAAACAGCGGCAACTCATATCAATTCAGTTGCACCATCGGAATTTGTATATCTTATGCTCGAATAATATAAAAGCTTTTACAACGATCGGTATTCGCATAAACAACAAATGAATGAATGGAAAACAAATATTATCAGCGATTGACCAGCAATAAACTCCATTAGCACATCTAAGGATGCCCAAAGCGGGAATCTCTAGAAAGTTGTCATAAAAACCGGATTAACGCCGCACCGAATTTGCGAGCCGCCTCGAAACCCCGCGGTGCCGTGCACGTGCGCCACACCAAACATTTTTTCCGAAGACCTGATCCCCGAGAAAGTATCCTCTCCGAATATGGTGTAATGAGAAACAATATCGCTGAACCGGCGCGTTCACGTGTACGATATTTTAAATTTATATGCCTACTTCTTAACTCTTAAACTCTTCTAAAAGCCCGGAGCTGATACTCCTTGCTGTGTATTTCGGAGCTCCACGGTTCTCTTCCAGAGCTAATTAGATTGAATGAAGACAATCATTGCTGTCCTCCAGTAGACATACATACTCGTACATGTGGGAACATGTGAATATTTAAAGTAAGCACGATTCAACTTCTATCCGAAGATTTTATAAATCTTCATCCTTTCTCATTTCAAAGTTACAGTTTATAATAACTATTATTTAATTTTAGTATAACTAGTAGTTTTATTCATTTCACTATTATAACGAAACATTAAACTAAAGTTGTTTATTTGTTAAGTTCATTTAATTTTGTATATTAACATTTGCTCATACGCAGTAGATAAAAAAAATTCGTAATTACTCCTAATATCCATTCAATATGAAGCTAGTGTAATCTAATTGGCGGTTCCTCAATTTTAAATTATGCCGAAGCCTAGACCGAGTTACGAAATTATCCAAAACCTGCTGTCATTAGAAAGTCGATAGAATAACATTTGAAGCTAATTTTTGACAACGCGCACTTGTTTTCATTTATTGTTCATATCGTAAAAATTATGGATAATATACGAAGAGTTACGTCACGGTAATCGACATGTACTTTCTGAGCAACTTCGGTGCTATATTAATCTGAGCTAGACATAAATCTAGATCTTCTTAACTCATTTCCTATTTGCGCACATCATCTTAAGATTGAAGACGATTAATCTGATTTTACTATCTACTTCAATAACTCGTACGCCCTTTAACAATTTCTTTAGTACGGTGGTTAATAGTTTGTTAGTAATATGGAGGTCCCTAGTTCGATACCGGAGTCACATAGTGTTTGGTTGACGGTTGAGTTTTATTTAGAAATTCTTTAGAGGCGGCCAAAATATTTTTAACTCATGATGATTATCAAATATATTAATAAAGAAAAGTATTAAGAAATAAGTAAATCTGTGTATTATTATACATATAACTAGCTGTATGATCAAAATGATTTTCCAACGACATCTTTTGTTCTACATCGACACGATGCTAAATGAACGTCGTTTCTGTTTTTGTGCAAAAGTTTTTGCTTAAAAAAAGTTGTCCTTTTTTTTCTCAGATTTTTGTAGTGATAATATTTTTTTTAAGTAATATCCGTAGCCACATACTTAAACTAATGAATAACTTTAGATAAAATCGTGCGTTTATCTCAACGAGTGATTTAGGAACGTCGCTCTGGCGCCGTATTATTTTTCAATCATTAGATATTGGAGACCCACACGAAGTTTTGCTTAGAAATTTGTATCCATAACAATTTTTTTACTTATCCTTAAAATTATATTAGCTTGTTATTAGTCTAACATTTGATTTAAAGTTTTAATATATACTTCACGTTCTTTTAGTTTTAATGAAAGTACTGTTTATCGACGAACCTCTGATATAGAACATAAACGAATGTCGATGGATAGTTGTTATACTCGAGTATAAATAAATTATAAGTTAATTTCTAAGCATATAAAAGTCACAAGAAGTCTTTAATCGGTAACGTTTAGTTTTATGTTACATTTGCTTATTTATGTGTTAATGATTTTTATACGTTGTCTATAATTTCTGACGAAGACTCGGATTTATTGGGAGAATACCAATTGGCTTTTGAGACCTGCTATTTTCTAAGGTAAATATAAATAAACACAAAATAACTTAAAAGCCTGAAAAGGCGGATATAATGTCTCAAATCTCATCCAGTCGATGTTATGGTATGTGAAGATAGAAATAATGACAACAAGAAACTAAAGTTTACGGATGTTATGAGTAGAATTTGTAGACTAAGCACTAATCAAACTACGGTTCCGACTAAATTATATTACAATCTAAGTTGCGTTTGTTAAGTCACCATTATATCTATTCAAGATACCCATCTTGCTTAGATGCGACGACCGGACGACGTTGGGAGTGAATAGCGGCACGCTTTTGTGCTCTGTCCCACGTTTATTAGCGCTCACAACGTTTCCTATCGATTGTCGTGGGAATGCTTAGGACAAACAATTGTATGCACACTATCAAGATGTAAGACGGAGTATAGATTACAGTTTGTATTCAATAAATTATTTAATCTATATAAATGGCATGGTTTGCGAAAAGAAAGACTGAACTAGTATGCTCATATAAAAATATTCTACAACACAGAAATTTTATAAGCACTGAATGTGAGTAATTAAAGTTGTACACTAAGGCATACGGAAAGTCCTGGGTTCTGAAGTAGATTGATACATATTATAATTTAGTTACTACTTTACGGGTTGATTATAAGAATGATGAAGGCATTTTTGTTTCCCGTGTGAATGATTAAGTTACACATTATTTAAGTCACAATTGACATAAAGATTTTTTTTATTAAAGATTATAAAAGGAGCCCGTGCGGTAATAATGCAAATCGGCTGCTCCATTTCCCTGTCGGGGGAACGGCAAAACAATGGTGTTGCCAAGCGGCGCGTAACTCGCTGTAACATCGTTATGTGCAACTGTATAACATAACTGCTTCTTTTGCAATAACGGAACACCTCCAGCGCTATCGGTGCCTCCTTAAACCATCGATAATTATACACTAGCGTCTTGTGTGTGGTTAACCTTTAACTGAATGCAACTGACAAAGCCGTTGTTATTTGTTTCTGATAATTTATCCTTTTCACAAGAAGTTGTATTAAATAAAAATACTAGTAAATAATATGTTGTTAATTAAAATTGTATTCATGAATGAATCAATCCTCGTAATAAATATTTTGTAATAAAATTTAAAACTAAACAAAATTCGGCTACGTCCTGCTTATAGATTGAGAAGGAAAAAACGGTACACTAAATTAGTTTCACTAACTCCGGTTTATCTGAAGTTGATCTTTTGTAAATTGAATTTCTGCCGAAAGTGTTCAAATCAATTGTCTCAATTTTAGACCGCAAGGAAATGCGAAACCTCTTTGCATCGGGTGTACCGGTTCTATGACAAATAAGCTGAATGATTACTGTCGACGAACTCTGAGTGTTATCGATAAAAAAAAAAATGGTTTCGCAAAGCTAAATGCAGGTCGATACCCACTAGAATGCTTTTCATTCGATCAATTCTCTTCCGAGAATTTAATCCAAATGGAGATTTAAACTCCCCGCTGAGTACATATTACTATTTATGCTGTCTTAATCGAACTTTTTTAAGAAAAAAATTCTTGCATACACTTCGTAACAAAATCCAAAAAAATTGATTACAGTTTGCGTTTAAATTATATTTCTTAAGTAATTTTTCTTAAATTGGAATATGTCCAAATGAAAACTGGATACACTTATGACATAGTAGGTTTGTAGGGTAATAGAGAAACGTATAGCAGAAGCGTTGAGGGTCAGGATGTTCGGTGACCTCCGAACCCGTATGCTTCATTGAGCGTAGCAGCTGAGCGGCGCCCATTCAGCGGCGCGCACCGCGGCTCAGTGCCGGTCCTAAACACGCCGCGCGACACACGCGCCAACCCTGGCTGCCAGCGCCGAACGCCTTTGCCTTTACTTTTTTTTAACGCCTGACACTCGGCGCGAAGTTTGACGTTTAATTACACGAAAAATAACTGAACTGAGTTTTGTGTTTATACATTTCTCGTTAATTCTGTTTAATGTTACAATAATTTAATTGAACGATTACTTTACGATTTTTAAATGTTAACGGCGTCGATGGTTAAATCGATGAAATAAAATTCAAAACTATTGGAAACGCGAAGGCAGTAAACGTAATAAGAACATTATTAGTGAAATGTGCATGGATTATGATCATTCTGTGTGAACCAAAACAACAGTGAACAACGAGATGACGTCTTTGTACAATGAGGTGAGTGATCGGCATTTAAACATTGGCATTTGGGTTTTTGTTGTGTAAACCCTTTTAATTATTTTTAAACTAATAAATAAACTGAATTGTGATAAAAAATCTTTCGATTTTATAATCATTTTTAATTTCTCTTCTAAAAGCTACGTTAAATTTAACCTGAACGCGATGTTGTAATCGCAGGTTAGCAATCGATACGTTGCGGGCGTCACGAATCGACAATAGATCGATATTATCGTCAACATATTCCATAGACAAAATGTCACACTTATCTTTGATAGGCTGTTAGACGCCTGTAATGTGTACCGCTAACGACAACAAATGCCTTCGTCTTTACGAACCACTTGACATGGAAAACACTTGACAGATGAAACGTGTCAAGTGTTTTTTTTAAACTAACAAGATACAATATTTAATACACGCTTCTATATTACTTTTCATTCTTTTTACTTTACACGATAAAAAATCTTCTTGCTCGACGATATTAGAAGGGCTCTAAACAAAAAGTTTTTAAGAGAATGATTAGGTTTTTCTTGGATACAGAACAGTAATTCTTATGTGTTATGTATATATTAATTATATATGTATTTATGTAAGTATATTCATGTTTATGTATGTGTATATATATAAGTAGACATACTTTATGTAGGAATTTATATAAATGTGTATGTATACAAAACTTCTCTTATTGAGCCGAGGTTGACTGGGAGAGAATGTCCTATAGCATTAAGTCCGCCTATTTGTACATTTTTTTTTATATACTACTATGCGATGAGACGAGCAAGACGTTCACCTGATCGTAAGTGATACGCTTGCCCATGACAACGTGGTGCTAGTTAAGATGGTATGCACTGCACCACATTGCGCTCGTCGCCTGAGACATAAAGTGTTAAGTCTCATTACCCCAGTAATTACACTAGCTACAGCGCCCTTCAAACCGGAATACAGTAATGTTTGCACACTACTTTTGGGGGGGGGGGGGGGGGGGGCGGTTGAAATAGGAGCTGCGGTGGTATCCATCCAGACGGTCTCCGGCAACAGAGACCTACCACCTGGTAAATCCTTTTTAACAAAAATACTTAGCTTAATTAGTCTAACACGTATAATGTTTGAAAAAATATACACGTGTCGAATTGATTATCACAGATTTGTCGTCGGTTAAAAAGATGTGATTGTCCGATAAGATTTCGCGCAGACGTTTTCAATTTTTATATGCGCCACGAAATCTGTGTTAGCTTTCCATAACAGTTTGACAATCGTGGTCACTTTGGAAACACTTGGAGACTGAGAAATTCTCTGAAAACAAAAAAAACAGTTTAGTAAGCCTATCACAAATTTATCGATTGGCGTGAACTTATTTATATTTACTTACTTTTTCTTTTATAATATCTGCGATAATAATTTCAGATCTTCGGAGTTAGAAGCCCTAGCGAATCTTATTCGCACTTGTAAGCTCGCACTTCCTTCAAAATATTATGTCATTGTGTTACAAGTATAGTAAGACCATATGAATTGACAGCCAAACAAAATGCACAAAAACAAGGTGTCCTTTTATTATTATAAGTTAAATAACATAACGGTTATATTTCCTTACATTTCCGGTTATCCAATTTTTGTTTACCTCATTCATTACTGTGTAAACCGCATCTATTTCGAACCAGTAGTGTACAAATATTACTGTGTTCCAGTTTGAAAGGCGGTGTAAGCTAGTGTAATTACTGGGGTAATAAGACTTAACACCTTACGTCTTAAGGCGAGCGCAATGTGGTGCAGTGTATACCATCTTAACTAGCGCCGCGTTGTTATGGGCAAGCGTATCACTTAACATCAGGTGAACGTCTTGCTCGACTCGTCATTTCGTTGAATAAAAAAAAATGTTCTTACTCATATTTGTGTAAATACATAACTGCATTTCTATTAACTATTGCTTACTTATTACTTTGATATTATTTAATCGCTTCTACTTATGCCTCAAGGTTAAGATGGGCAATGTCTTGTAAAATCGCGGCTTACATTATAATTAAGTTATGAATAAGTTTCACAGTCCGTAGCCTATAACATTATTGGGCCTTCTTTTTGTTACGGTCTAAAAGATTTTTATTATTGGCGATAAGATCTGTTTTGGCTAAACTCGATATTTCATATGAGCTGTTTTTTTTTTAAAAAAGTTTGTTATTTTTGTTTCTGTTTGTATGTGACTAATTTTTTTTTATACTACTTTGCGACGAGACGAGCAAGACGTTTACCAGATGGTAAGTGATACGCTGGCCCATGACAACGTGGTGCTAGTTAAGATGGTATACACTGCACCACATTGCGCTCGTCGCCTTGAGACATAAGGTGTTAAGTCTCGTTACCCCAGTAATTACACTAGCTACAGCGCCCTTCAAACCGGAACACAGTAATGTTTGCACATCACTATTTGACGGTTGCAATAGGAGCTGTGGTGGTACCCAACCAGACGGTCTCCGGCAACAGAGACCTACCACCTGGTAAATCCTTTTTAACAAAAATACTTAGCTTAATTAGTCTAACACGTATAATGTTTGAAAAAATATACACGTGTCGAATTGATTATCACAGATTTGTCGTCGGTTAAAAAGATGTGATTGTCCGATAAGATTTCGCGCAGACGTTTTCAATTTTTATATGCGCCACGAAATCTGTGTTAGCTTTCCATAACAGTTTGACAATCGTGGTCACTTTGGAAACACTTGGAGACTGAGAAATTCTCTGAAAACAAAAAAAACAGTTTAGTAAGCCTATCACAAATTTATCGATTGGCGTGAACTTATTTATATTTACTTACTTTTTCTTTTATAATATCTGCGATAATAATTTCAGATCTTCGGAGTTAGAAGCCCTAGCGAATCTTATTCGCACTTGTAAGCTCGCACTTCCTTCAAAATATTATGTCATTGTGTTACAAGTATAGTAAGACCATATGAATTGATAGCCAAACAAAATGCACGAAAACAAGGTGTCCTTTTATTATTATAAGCTAAATAACATAACGGTTATATTTCCTTATGTTACATTTCCGGTTATTCAATTTTTGTTTACCTCATTCATTACTGTGTAAACCGCATCTATTTCGAAACAGTAGTGTACAAATATTACTGTGTTCCAGTTTGAAAGGCGGTGTTAGCTAGTGAAATTACTGGGGTAACGAGACTAACACCTTATGTCTCAAGGCGAGCGCAATGTGGTGCAGTGTATACCATCTTAACTAGCGCCGCGTTGTTATGAGCAAGCGTATCATTTAACATCTGGTGAACGTCTTGCTCGACTCGTCATCTCGTTGAATAAAAAAAAATGTTCTTACTCATATTTGTGTAAATACATAACTGCATTTCTATTAACTATTGCTTACTTATTACTTTGATATTATTTAATCGCTTCTACTTTTGCCTCAAATGAATATAATCTTTAAATCCCATTCAACTGAATTCTATCCTTTCATGAAACGGTATTCAGGAAATGTTCTATAAATATTTACCACTTACTAAGTTTCTACGAAACGACATCTGTTTTTATTTTCTACGGCTGCCCTATTTTCTTTGAGACCGGAGTCGGGAAGCGAACATCAAAATAGCGGATGTCTAAAACAGAACAGTCTGTTGTCGCGTTTACCGACTTCTAAGAATAATTTACGAAGGGTATGATGTTGTTTGTGTGTAAATATTTGTTTGTTTGCGAATCGAATGCGTTATGCGCGTTATCAACATAGGGCCCGTTATGTTTGATATCGGCGACCGTTGCTTAACAAATATTGGCTTTGGATACGTGGGTTATGCTGTTGGCGATCAAACAGTATCGTGTTCCTGTTAAGGTTGGATTAACTGACACCTTTTTTTTTTCCTAACCGATTATGAAATACTCTTAGCTATACATCGACTACACATTTGTATGATTCTATGGAGAAATTATACAAATGTTAATTTTTTAGATCGAAACATAAATCTATTTTGTGTTGTAGCTGTTTTTAATCTCTTAGTGCAATTCAACTTTAGAGGACAAAGGCAAGTAACATTTTGGTGAACCTATTTACTTAAAAAAAAGAAGGTATCCGTTGAACGGTCCGTCTCGATTCGCTTCGGACTTTCTCTCGGCAAAATTGTGATAACGTGTGGCCGTACCCCTCATAATTCGCAATCTGAAAGCTCATTGACGACTTTCACTATCGTTTCATGGTTAACATTACTTGACCATTATACACCTATTTACCAACAAAGCGTTCATTAAGTTGATAACGTTAGAGTTTGCGAGAACTTCGAAAGTTAATAACGGTGCACCGAGAGACATTCAAGTTATAAACTCACGTCGACCTGTTTATGTATTTTAAAATTATACACTATCTAAATGTTGATGGTTTCATAAGAACAAAAAAAATTGTTAAATATTAACTAAGTATCGTTTTGCTGTAAAAGAAAGGATCTTTCATTTATAACTATATTCTGATGACTGACACATTTTTTTAACAACAACGTTAAAGTGATAATGAGCGTGTGTATAGCAACACTTATACAAAACAAACTTCTCAACTAGTGACCTCAGAATCCAACCAGTCCTCAGCATTACAAAAAGTTTAATGATAAGTTTCAAATAATTATTATTTGTCTTAATTGCTTACTTACTGGTGCACAATTTTATATCTTTATAGTGTAGCGCTATTGGAATATATCAGACTGGTGGTAAAGTCTTTGTCCCACTTTCACGAGCGTCCCTAAAATGATGCCCTCTATACATTACGGACATTAAAATCATTAATCTTATCAACCTTAAAAGCTTTACCCGGTGTTGCGTCATTTAAGTTACCGGCCGACTGTGTGCCATACAAGTAATACGTACAATGTTAATGCAGTTTAATTATTTCTCTTAACTGGTTACTTTACAATATTTATATTGACATAAAATTTGTCTTACTGCGCGACGTACGCAAACTGTTAAAGTTTCATTCCTTATTAATTTATTGCGGGTGAGATTTATCGCGAAATTTTAATCTCACAAATCTTGTTTTTCGAGGCGTTAAACGAAAACCCGAATTTGTGGAGGGATTCTAAAGAAAGATGTATACTTTATCCTGTGTTAAAGACGAACAAACATCCGTAGCAGCAACTAATTAAGAACGAATCCAGGGATAAGTGTTAGAGTTTTCTCAGTAAACTTTATTAGCGTACATCGAAGCATCTTTGTTCAGCAGTGGACATCGTCATAGGTCATAATGATAGACATATCGGAATGATATGTTTATGTAATCGAAGTGATCATATAATATTTTATATCGATTAACAATGCGACAATAACGATATATACTTCCATATTCCAGCTGTTGGTAATAAGACGATGATGATGAAGCAAACGTTACATTATAATATTTAGTCCGAAGTTGGATTCTCGTTTGCGTGTAATGCGCTTATTAAACGGTTACTGCGTATACCAGATTCTTCAACGCAGTTATCGCTACATTACTGTAATAAATTTAGTATAAATACCCTCTCACTGTCAATGATATTTCCTTCCTCTAAAATAGTATCTATAATGGCGTTGAGTCCTTTTATGTATTCTTTCAAAGTGCAATGATTAACTAAAAATAACTAGGCAGTGTTGAACGAATTGAAAATTTTGAGTATGTATAAATATACTCTAACGCGAAAAGAATATATTTCCAGGAATGCAAATTTGATTTATAACCTGAAGCATCATATTTATAAGGTTTTGCGAATAATTAAAGAGATAAAATGATTAAAAAATAGATGCCATATACAATGGGAATTTATCTGAAATTTATATAGCGTTTTGTGAGAACAGTAAATCTAGTTTTGATTTGTAAAATGTGATAAAATCAAAACAGAGATTTACAATAACGTATCGACAAACACTTTAAATTATATCTCTTGTACTTAAAGTATAATTCAATAGTGTATGTTAAAGTGAAATGAATCATCATCATGTAATCGTACGGTATACCAACGGTCGCTACCAAACGGAGAAAAAAAGAAACGAGCGCGTTACTTTGAACCCGTATGGCAACGGAATTTGTTGTGGCCCGGGAACCGGTGACGTCACTCCCCCATGACTCACACGAGGAGTAACCGACACTGATCCATTCGCAGAACGGCCACACCATCGTGAGATAAGATTGTAGCGACGATGGTGTACCGATACGCGTGAGAAACTAACTACAAATGCGAAGAGGAGCAACGTAATAGAATTTAACTGCTTTCCCCCCCCCTTAAAAGCCTTTAAATATCTGTAATGTAAATTGTTACAGTAAGATGAGACGAGGCTTTTACCAAATAAAATAAAATCAAACGAACTCCTTTTAATTGAGACGTGTGTACGACGAGCGTTTTAAAAACCCGATTTGATTACTTGATAACTAAGTGCTTGGTGAAAAAATAAACGTATTTTACTAAAATCACGGCCGAACCGGATAATACTAAGTGACACGGGTCCAATTTTAACTAAATTGCCGACTAACAGACCCATATCCATATCCGTGTCGCCGAAAGTAGTTGGCAGGAGTTTCGAGTTTTCATTTTGCTTTTTTTCATCCGTCTTAATTCGTAATTTATTATTAAAAACAATTTAAATTTCAATTCATTAACTTAAACATATATCTTACACTATACTATTCTTTACTAAACATGATGATATAATTAAAAACACTTATTAATTATCATATACTAAGTTACTGCTGGTAGCTCTCTGTTGCCGGAGTTCAACCGCCAAACAGTAGTGTACAAACTTTACTGTGTTCCGGTTTGAAGCGCGCTGTAAGCTAGTGAAATTACTGTGGTAACGAGACTAAACACTTTATGTTAACTAATATATTAACTGTTACTATAATAATATATTAACCAGGTGGTAAGTCTCTGTTGCCGGAGACCGTCTGGGTGGGTACCACCGCAGCTCCTATTTCAACCGCCAAATAGTAGTGTGCAAACATTACTGTGTTCCGGTTTGAAGGGCGCTGTAGCTAGTGTAATTACTGGGATAACGAGACTTAACACCTTATGTCTCAGGCGACGAGCGCAATGTGGTGCAGTGTATACCATCTTAACTCGCACCATGTTGTTATGGGCAAGCGTATCACTTACCATCAGCTGAACAACCGATCCCTCGCTTAGTAGAATAAAAAAGTCGAAATTAAAATAATATATGAAAATATTAATTAAGTTTATTAGTTGTAATCACAAAACATAAGAAATATCACTTTTTAAATTAACTTCATCCATTAACGTTTATAGTACAAACATTTAAAACTGCACGTGGTGTAATAAAATGCAGTTATTTATTACTAATACGTAATAAATAATCATTTTATAAACGATCAGCTAGTATAGTAACCTGTATATTTAATACAACGTCTCCACTACCAACCAGTTTCGTGGTCATCATTTGTGAAATTTAATGCTTCCAGGTCAGTGGGGATTATTTATAATGAACTAGCTTATTAATGGAACGAAATACTCACGATACGTTACACTTATCGAGGATCTAGAATAGATGAAGACCGGATCAGTTTTCTCATTCTCATCAGACTTCTGTTCAAAGACTTCATGGTGATAAAGCTAAACTCGCTGAAACTAATTGTAGTTAATAATTTTAAAATCTTTATAAGTCCTGTAGTAAAAGAACCTGTATGATAATGTAATATAGTGCCAATTATAAGGGTTAAATTAATTCGGAGATTGATCCAAGTTTACTTATAGTTAGCTTTAGTACTTAAAATTCCAATTGCTAATCATGACACACTAGTCTTTGTAAGTTTAAAAAATACTAGAATATACAACAAAGCAATGAGACGAGAAATACAATTAACTGATGGTAACTGATATTCATGCTTTTTACAATGTACTAGTTAGGATGATTAATTAGCTTATCATCATCATCAGCTCGCTGCAGTTCTCAGCTGGACATGACCACTCCTAAGTAACGTCACTTAGCTCAATCTTCGGCTATTTTCTTTGTTGTTTATTACTTTAGTAATTTTACTAGCCACAGCGCTGTTTACTCTAGAACACAATAAAATTTAGCAGCAGAAGCAATATTATCAGTACAGCAGTAAACATTCAGGAAGCCAGCCATAATTGTATGGTTACACAACATCTCATCACATTTTGGTGATTCAATATGATATTATGTCAATAGTTATAACACATCACAATTAAATTACGTCATAAATCGATACGTTGAAAAATTGCAAAACTCGCCTACTAGTCGCTAGTAAACATGATAACTGTGTTGTATTGATGCATTGTAATATCTATTTAGAAATAAATTGTTGTATAGTTCTGCAATATTTTAATTAGTTAACTTTTTAAACTCTTACACAAACTTTTAAGTGAATGTAGTAAAGTTTTTCATACGTTATTCAATTGATAGAATTTTTATATGTGTAAGTTAATTCAATATAAAATTTATTTAGCTTGAGAAAAAGTTTTAGTAGTTATCAATTAGAGCATATCGTAGTGAGTCATAACGCAAAAAATGACCTTCGTCGCGCACCTGAGTTGGTAACAATGGATCCGCTTTAAGTAGGCAGATAGGAATTACGTCTAGCCATTAAGCCAAATTTAGATCGCCTATTTGTGTTTTAAAAACTAAGTATGTTATACTACAAAGTAATCGGAGTATACCGTGAAGCCTTGAGAGGGAACATCCTGTTTGCGATTTCTACGCGACTGAACGTGGGAGCGGGCCCACTCGTGAAGCTTGAATGGATGATACCCATTAGAAATAACCTCTCAACTACTCGTGATATAATAAACAATAAGTTTGACTAATTGCTATTGTATAGACACTTTATCAATCGTTGATTAGTTGCAGCGAAGGCCTGTGGGTGTGGGATTAATTACGCAAAATTTTCATTATTATTCGTATACCCATTTCCAAGCTCTATCTCTATATATACAGATAGCCTAAAACGGTATCGCGAAGCCATCAATCAACGAATAGATTTCATCGATAAATCTTAAAAAAAAAACATATAACCTTAATAGAATTTAACGATCGATAACATAAAAGGCATTAAAATATAATCAAAAAATTATTTAGAATTAAATCGAGCAAAGATAAAACAGTAATAAAACCATCAGCTGGTTTTCATTCGGTTTTATGTTGCGCGGAATATCAATGAGGATCATCGCAGCCACATCGCCCACAGGCCTAAATCGATCACGAAACTTGATATGCGAGAAATTTTATGACGGTGGAAATTGATTGGCCTTGGACCTCGGCACCTAGGGGACTAAGGCGTTGTACACACTCATGCAACAATGGATAAACTTTGCATAAACATCTCGTGGGAGATTTACAGTAAGCAACAGATTCCAAAGTGTAGTACTCGTAAAGTGTTTCACTTGATTTTCCATCTAATGCTGATTTATTTAACTTGATCCATTACAGCTAACGAGTCGTGACACCTGTTTCAAAGTGATGAACTGGAACTAGTCGTTGCGTAGGATTTTGTATCACAAATTCTAAGTATATCTAAATATGCGATCATGGCCGAAATAAAGAATAGTTATAAATTGATTTATCAGAGATATGCAAAAACTAAACATTTTAAGATCATTGATCTTCCGGTGGTGACGCCCACAATTCACCAGTTTGGTGATATTAATAATATAGATCTGTTATGGATGACGGAATTCCGAATAATCATCGCAAATGGGACCGGTCCGATTTACACATGGTGTCAGCATCTGCGAAACCGTGTCACTATTAAGAGACATTAGTGTCATGGAATATTTGAAAAAAAAATTTATTTCTTATTTATATAATAAAAACAAGGCGGAAATAGGACGCAAGCGTAGTCTTATTATCCGGGTCTCTATTATCTTATAAGGTTAGAATGTATCGGAATGGCCTTAGTGTTAATTTTCATGCTTTGGACACAAAGGCAATGAGTTCAATTCTCAATGAATTTTGAATTTTTGCTTTTTCTTCCATCAACAGTGCTAACTTGACCGGAAGGGTTATAGAATTTTTATTTCGGATTTCTCATCCCCTTCTTTTGTATTTCATTATATCCTGAAAGAGTATCCATATAGCTCTTCAGGTTTAAAAGTTACAAGCGTTACGGAGTATTTAAGTCAGCGCATCTTTTTTTTTCACGCATTCAGGTGATAGGAGACTAAAACGCATGTTTGTTTATTTAAGCCATTTTTATATTATATTATACATCCTTATACTACTTTGCGACGAGACGAGCAAGACGTTCACCTGATGGTAAGTGATACGCTTGCCCATGACAACGCGGCGCTAGTTAAGATGGTACACATTGCACCACATTGCGCTCGTCGCCTTGAGACATAAGGTGTTAAGTCTCGTTACCCCAGTAATTACACTAGCTACAGCGCCCTTCAAATCGGAACACAGTAATGTTTGCACACTACTATTTGTCGGTTGAAATAGGAGCTGCGGTGGTACCCATCCAGACAGTCTACGGCAACAGAGACCTACCACCTGGTGCTTTCTTCCTTTTTAATTCCTTTAACTCTCATCATTTATTTATACAGCTTAATTATTTGAACAATGACATGCGAGTTTATCCACAGAAGGTATGAATCAGTTGGACTACAATTGTGAAACATCACTTAGCAACAGCTGAATCGTCGTTGAGTACAGTCTTCCTCTTCATGGTCTTTTCATGAATATATTCTCTTTTGTCATATATATGTTGATAGTCAAATAAAAAATATATAACCTTAATCATGCAACTTGTGAGAAATTTTCTCAATAAGGGAAGTTTATATCCCCGTCAATTGTCAGACCTTATTTAGTACCTAAATAGCCTGTAAGACCTTTGTGTAATTTGTCCTCATACTAGGTAATTACGGCACTTGTCTGACGCTTTGAACCGTAACAGTTCAAGCATCGCTGCACCCACATGAAGGTGAAGTGGTATCACCAAGGCGATCATTACAGCATCAGTTACCCCATAAAATGATGTCACAAATTTAATGTGATTTATGAAAATAACCCCGATACAATATAGGTTACAAAAATTAGTTTCTGCATATTCCATTTGAAGTTTGTGTTATAATTTTTGCAATTATTATTTTTTAGTTTTTCATTACACTGTTAAAAAATGATAGCTTTATATTTTATTATTTAGCTATAACATTTATAGTTATTAATATTCTGCGTCGTCAATACATGAAACGTAAAAGTTAATAAAAAATTAAAAATAGAAAAAATGCTTTCATTTTTTTGACGTATAAATTAATAAAAAATTAAAAATAGAAAAAAAGTGAACGCATTAATTACTTTAATTTCAAAATCGGAACGTGCCTAATCATATTAGTAATACGAACGCGACCTTTTTACGTCACTTTGTTGTCAAAGAAGTAAGACAATTGCTGCCATTTTTAATCGTAATAAAGACACGTTTGTACTAAAATATCTCCCTTCTGCATTAACTTATATATCGTTGATTATAGTTTATTTACTAACAAAATTTGTTTTAAAAATAATGTTAAATTTTGCTTATTTTGATTTAAATATGATTTTGACCTGAGTAGACGAACATATTACATTCAAAAAGTCAACCATATTAATAGACTGTTATAAATTAATTGTTAAACAGTAAGCTAATGAGATAGTAAAATAAGTATAAAGGACTTCAGCGATTAAGGCCTAAATAATTTGAGAAATACTCGTAAACGCTTGGGATTTTTTTTAATCATTAATAACTTTAACTTATACAATCAAGATCCCAAACGGGGCATGCATTTCGAATGTTGTACACGAGTAGTAGCCAAACCTGATGAAATTTTTTCACATCCTTGAGGTTCTCTTTCTTAGCTCCTAGAAAAGCTCAACACAATTCGCAGCAGCAGAATTTCGTTCTATAACTATATATTACAATTTTAGTATTAGTCTTTATCCTTATTTACTTTCTGATAGCTTTCAGCAGTGTTAGATTTATTTTTGAAGCTCCTGTGGACACAAAGAGGAGACGAAACTAGAGAAGAAATCTAATTATCTCCTAACCAGAAATACAGTTAACTAACGGCAGCTACACATCGAGTTTATTTACACACTTTTGGCACAGCAGTTTACTTTGTTGCAAATGTTTGTGACGGGACGGATGTAGTAATTGTCCACTCAAACAACAGCCGTTTCCTAATCCGGTTAGGTTAAGTTACGTAAGATACATATCTAGTATAAGTTCACCGGTCCATTGTCTAAATAATCTTGTCCGAATACTTTCTAATTGACCTTTATAATTCACTTCGTACAGAGTTGTATGGAAATAGCTCAAGGTTGCCCACTGTTAGCGGATTTAAGATCCGGCGGTCACGACTTCGAATCTTGCTTAAGTGGCTAATAATTGTTACCTACAATGCAGTAGAGACATTTGGCTGATTGGTGATCTTTGTCCTGGCGCTATTGAAACGTCGGGCCGCTGACAAAATTAACGACCTTTAAGATGTAACCCTTAGTTACTTTAACAATCACTTCACCTCGATACATTCACATTCATGTTAAAATAAAAAACTTGAAGTTTTATTAAAGAGGAAATGATTTTATTAAAAATAAAATAAATTTCTGTTTAATTTCTTTTAGTTTGTATGACTCGAATAATTCTTAAAAGAAATTATCATTAAAAACTAAAAAAAAATCCCAAAAGATTTTTCCCAGTCTAAGACCAATAAGCGAAACCTGCTTATGACCTATTGAAAACAAGATTTTTTACATGAGTTACTTTTTGCTTGTGACCAGTAGAAGTTTGTCCATTAAATTTAAGCTTTTTCAATTTTATTCTTTAGCTTTAATCAGCATGTACGCGCTACCGTAAAATTCAGAAAATTTGTATCTAAAAAAATTGTGAATTTTCCATTAATAACTTTAGTTATACGCAAAGTCTTTGTCATAGATTTTGACTATTATAGCTTTTAAATACTATTACGAGAAGGTAACCTTCTTATTTTATAGAAATACTTGATACCATGACCAAGTTAAGAATCGAAATCACATTCCGCGACTTTATAAAAACACATCGATAAATATTGAACATTGAAAGCGTTCACAGCGCAAACCTGCAAGTACTATAAGAAGTAGTGGTGTAGTAAGGTGTCATCATAAATTTAACATCGCAACATCACCAACAAAGGCGTTAACTTAACCGCACACCAAAAGAGAAAACGAACAGTAAACATGTATTTATTCAGCGGATCATAATTGTGGGAAGCCGAACATCGCCATAGTGGCATGCATATGAACTGGAATTCTCGTGTTTGTGTGATTTTATTGCGCCTAGAGCGACGAAGCTTTTGACGGGCAAGTTATTTGACGGGTTCTCGGCTTATACAGGTGTATACAATCTGAAAGCTGACCGTGTGACCCACAAACGGCGTGGCTGAAAGCGCACGCGTCGCCCGCTCGCCGATAAGCCCGCGCGCACACCGCGCCGGCGCCGCTCCCAACTGTGGGATAATTTATTGGATTGTTTATTCATTACTATTGTTGTAAATTCAATAGTTTTCACTGTTGGTAAGTCTCTATTACCGGAGACCGTGTAAGTACCACCGCAGCATCTATTTCTGCCGTCAAACAGTAGTGTGCAAATATTACTGTGTTCCGATTTGAAGGACGTTGTGGTTAATAAAATTACTAGGGTAACGAGTTTAATGTAGTAAGTCACAAGGCGACAAGCGCAATGTGTTGTAGTTTATATCATAACTAGCAGATGTATCACTTACCATCAGGTGAATGTTTCGTCGCTTAGTCGAATAAAAAAAATATTTTGGCGTGAAACCGTTGGATGCGAACAGAACAAGACTCATTAAAGTTGAGATCTTGGGGAGAGCTATGTCCAACAGTGAGCAACAATATAATTAGAACTAGAGTGCGGAATACAAAATAGAATTTTGGAAATATCCGATAGTAAATAAAGACGTTTAAGGGAATAATTCTATAGAAAAGATGGAGCAGATTTTTCTGTGACGTGTACCAACATTCTGCACAACGGCGAGTACGGCTTTTTGGGACACCTATTAGCTAAACGTTTTTCGACTAAAATATATTATTTTTTAATAAAAAAACAATTTTTTTAAATATAGTGTATACGCAGCTTTAGGTAAACATACTGGATCGTATGCAAGATAAGCGCGCTATCTCAAAATGTTTTATTAATCGACCTCCTTACGCGGTTCCGCAAAAGTATACCTTATAAAGTATTATCGGCATCACCTGATACAAGGTCAAGGTATAAGTTATCTTCACCTAATTAACTGTGATGTATACGGATGCTTAAAATCGCGATATAAATTATTACACATCTTATTACGAATATAACGAAAGGATAACATATAGTTTCCTGAAGATAAATAAAAATTCTGGGTTATATGTGCAGGGCACTTATGTATTTTAACGTGACAACGTCTATTAATTATATCACAAAAAATTTTGATAATAAATTTTATTATTCTTGTTTGACATGTTTATCGGGTTACAATTCAAGTTATACTAACTCTCAATTATATTTGTTAGGGATTTTATTTCTAATTATTATTGAGCAATAGAATACATCTTTTACTTTCAACCAATTCGGGCAAACGCATACCGACTTAGCGGTCGGCGTAAGCCACGCCCACTTATGTGCGGGACATTTCTCAGCACGCGCGTCCTATCTTATACCAATTTAATAGACGTTGTCACGTCAAAAGGATATAAAATATTCAATTGTAAATAATAAAATCTACTGCTAGTTCTGTTTGAAAGAATAATTAAAGTATTTTAACAATACGATTCGGTACAAAAGATGGCGGAATTTTTCGTCATTTCGATTTTTATGGTCTTGCACCAACCGCAGCATTTATTACTGCCATCAAACAGTAATGTGCAAAAATTACTGTGTCGTTTCATAGGTTGCTGCAGCTGTTGTTATTACCTGGGTGACGAGCAATGTGATGCAACCAGCGAGATATTGTTACCACCGGACATTTATACCTTTAGTTGAACATCTCGTTTAAAAAAATATGTATTATTGGGGATGCTGTCCCCATGAACAAGGTGAAGACATGATAAAACACTTTTATCTAATCTTAGCGGTAGATATGGGAATAAGACAGTTGCCGTATCAGCAGTAAGGACCACCGAGCGAGGTCCATTTGCATATCTCCGCATACTACACGTCGTGAGCTAACACTTTAGTATCCATACTAATTAACTCTTACTTCCTTTTGCCAACGGCTTTTTGGTGGTGACCAACATGAAGTTCAACTGGTGGTAACGTCTGCCTATAACAAAGAGTCGTTAGTTAATATGTTTGATTTAACACATCTAATCTCACTACATACATAAAAGAAAAATAAACCTACCCAATGAGATTCTCTTAAAGATTTGTAAGTGTTTTAGTACTTTGTTGGTAAAGCTTTCCGATTAGTAACTAATTTTTTTATCGGTTAATGAATCTTAAATTAAATGTTGTCGATATCTCTAGACCTGTTTTAAACTTTATACGTAAATTTAACTGTTTGCTGAAGTTATAAGATACTACAATAATTAGTAACGTTTAAGCAAGATAAGTAAAACAAAAAAAAAAAGTATTTTGTTCACTTAATGAGTTTACATAAAAATACGTTGTGGAATAAAGACCTCAACAAAATAACGAAATACAGTTCTTATTGATAAGTTAAAATGAAAATAATGAGAAAACAAATCTAAAATTCTACTCTAAAAGATATATTAGACAGATAAAATAAAAACACAATGTAAAATAAAAAAAAAACACACACAAAACCAAAATAAAAAAAACAATGTTAGAACAATTCCTATATTTTACCCACTTTTAAATTAGTTTTTTGAGATTCAAACTGCACTCCGACGTAGATTCTATAAAGGTTACCAGTTCCATGATCATACATATAAACATGAACAAATAACTTATTATACATTTAAATGATAAGTTACCTGAATTCGAGAACTAATAAACATTCTAATATAATTTTTTATATGTATGTTGTATAAATTAAGTTTCACACTGGAACGGTTTAGAATGTTTTAAGAGGCCCTTTCGCTGACGTGGAACTTTATGCGATGCAAACGTTACCCGATTAGGAAATTAAATCCAACGCGGCGGCAGTTAGACGTCGCATTAAATACATTTATATATATGTATGTTAATATGTAAGGTTCCGGATTGTTCACGGCTGTCTGTCCGTCCGTCCGTAGAGATTACATCGCCTACGCCTATTAGATTATGTATCCGCTGACAAGTCTATTTGTGCGCGTAAGATATGTTTTAGATTAGCTGTCGACGCTGTCACACAACCAGCTGTCACCTGTTGGTCGTTTTTCATATACAAATGTATATCAGTTGTGCTAAGGTTTCACTGGTGGTAAGTCACTCGCGCCTGGGACTGTATAACTACCACCGAAGCGTTAAAAAGTACTTACTAAAAGAAACCAAAAAGTTAAAACTACTTACTAAAATAATAGTAGAGGAAACTTTTAAAAAAAATAACAACACCCTACTCAATGTTCTCACAACTGGGACTCTCATGAGGTGAGAGTCAATGTCATTTATCCGTGCTGACCAAATTCGAATGGAATTTTATTACACCACAAACAAAAAAAAATGTATTGTCCATACTCATAAGATCGGGCTAAGTACCGTACCCTGAGAGATACCTATGTCCAGCAATGGATTGGAACGGGCTAATGATGATAATTCTTGAACAATATAAAAAAACTGCTCTTGTCTAAAGGGCATATCCCAAGAGTTTTAGCAAAAAAGCTCTATTTTTTACTTCCTGGTACGAAATGCTTACTCTTCTTTATCTAATGCATCTAAATAATCTATTCATCGCTTCAATAGTGAACTTACAAAAAATAGTAGGTCTCTGTTGCCGGAGACCGTCTAGGTACCACCGCAACTCCTATTTCTGCCGACAAACAGTAGTGTGCAAATATTACTGTGGTTCGGTATGAAGGGTGTTGTAGCTAGTGAAATTACTGGGGTAACGAGATATGATATCTGGTGTCCCATAACGGTGAGTACAATATGGATCAGTGTGTATCTTACATCACGTGAATGTCTCGCACGTCTAATCGCATGAATAAAAAAGAAACAGTATACAAATTCTATGTAAAGTCTTTTATATTACGATCAAATTATGGTACAGTTCATTATAACTGATGTTTTGTCTTGTCAGACTCACTTTCTATTTATCTTACAAAACAATAACAGTTGTGATTCTTCATACTAATGATGTATTATTCTTCAACTTACTATTGCTAAATGTTTATTTAATGATCTTATCTACTGGCGCTTGTCTTCTAAGCCCTGGTTCACGAGTTGGATCATCAACAATATTTGTTATGTACTAGCTGACCCGACAGACTTCGTTCTGTCAAAAAAAAATGGAATGTTCTTTGTTCCTGCCTATTTATAGCCGGGGCAAAAAAATCTCCTGAACAGAACCGTCACCCTGGTTATGGGCGGTGTGTGGGGTTCAGCACTATATGTATTCATCTAATAACTAATATTTAGATATTAGTGGGTTCCAGAAGAGTGGCCAAAGTTATAATTAAAGTACATAGTTATATTTACTATAATAATTTTTTAGGAACAAATAACTGTCACATTCCAAATCTTTTTGACAGAATGTAGTCTATCAGGTCCGCCAGATGGTAACGCGGTTTGTGCTCGACTGATGTATTGACGTGTAAACGAATGCATTTTATGTCGGGCGCCGAAACTAAAACAAAAGAAATAATATCGCGAAGCCGACACCAAATTGAAAATCAGTATGGTGGATCTTTAGCTATTACATTTTGTGACTATTTATGTTATTAATTCATTCGTTTTAATATTTGACTCTTTAGCGTTACGAACGCGCCTACATTGCTTAGACAGCAGTGAAAGCTTGTAATTGAATATAAACTTTTGTTAGTTAGTTTCTGGTTTCTGGTTTATGGTTTCTGGTTACTGGTTTCTGGTTTCTGGTTACTGGTTTCTGGTTTCTGGTTACTGGTTTCTGGTTCTGGTTACTGGTTTCTGTTTCTGGTTACTGGTTTCTGGTTACTGGTTTCTGGTTTCTGGTTACTGGTTTCTGGTTACTGGTTACTGGTTTCTGGTTTCTAGATTTCAGATGTCAGATTTAAATTTTTTATTTTCCATTTTCAATATTCTGTATACAATATTCAATATCCAATATCCAATATCTAATATCCAATATCCAATATTCCAATATTCCAATATCCAATATTCCAATATTCCAATATTCCAATATTCCGACGTTCCAATATTCCAATATTCCAATATTCCAACATTCCAATGATCCAATATTCCATTCCCCCATTTCCCATTTCCCATTGCCCGTTGCCCGTTGCCCGTTGCCCATTGCCCATTGCCCATTGCCCATTGCCCATTTCCCATTGCCCGTTGCCCGTTGCCCGTTGCCCGTTGCCCATTGCCCATTTCCCATTGCCCATTGCCCATTGCCCATTGCCCGTTGCCCGTTGCCCGTTGCCCATTGCCCATTGCCCATTTCCCATTGCCCATTGCCCATTGCCCATTGCCCATTGCCCATTGCCCATTGCCCATTGCCTATTTCCAACTTTCAACTTTCAATTTTCAATTTCCTGTTTACAGTTTTCAATTTTCAATTTTCAATTTTCAATTTTCAATTTTCAATTTTCAATTTTCAATTTTCAATTTTCAATTTTCAATTTTCAATTTTCAATTTTCAATTTTCAATTTTCAATTTTCAATTTTCAATTTTCAATTTTCAATTTTCAATTTCCTGTTTACAGTTTTCAATTTTCAATTTTCAATTTTCAATTTTCAATTTTCAATTTTCAATTTTCAATTTTCAATTTTCAATTTTCAATTTTCAATTTTCAATTTTCAATTTTCAATTTTCAATTTTCAATTTTCAATTTTCAATTTTCAATTTTCAATTTTCAATTTTCAATTTTCAATTTTCAATTTTCAATTTTCAATTTCCTGTTTACAGTTTTCAATTTTCAATTTTCAATTTTCAATTTTCAATTTTCAATTTTCAATTTCCTGTTTACAGTTTTCAATTTTCAATTTTCAATTTTCAATTTTCAATTTTCAATTTTCAATTTTCAATTTTCAATTTTCAATTTTCAATTTTCAATTTTCAATTTTCAATTTTCAATTTTCAATTTTCAATTTTCAATTTTCAATTTTCAATTTTCAATTTTCAATTTTCAATTTTCAATTTTCAATTTTCAATTTTCAATTTTCAATTTTCAATTTTCAATTTTCAATTTTCAATTTTCAATTTTCAATTTTCAATTTTCAATTTTCAATTTTCAATTTTCAATTTTCAATTTTCAATTTTCAATTTTCAATTTTCAATTTTCAATTTTCAATTTTCAATTTTCAATTTTCAATTTTCAATTTTCAATTTTCAATTTTCAATTTTCAATTTTCAATTTTCAATTTTCAATTTTCAATTTTCAATTTTCAATTTTCAATTTTCAATTTTCAATTTTCAATTTTCAATTTTCAATTTTCAATTTTCAATTTTCAATTTTCAATTTTCAATTTTCAATTTTCAATTTTCAATTTTCAATTTTCAATTTTCAATTTTCAATTTTCAATTTTCAATTTTCAATTTTCAATTTTCAATTTTCAATTTTCAATTTTCAATTTCCTGTTTACAGTTTTCAATTTTCAATTTTCAATTTTCAATTTTCAATTTTCAATTTTCAATTTTCAATTTTCAATTTTCAATTTTCAATTTTCAATTTTCAATTTTCAATTTTCAATTTTCAATTTTCAATTTTCAATTTTCAATTTTCAATTTTCAATTTTCAATTTTCAATTTTCAATTTTCAATTTTCAATTTTCAATTTTCAATTTTCAATTTTCAATTTTCAATTTTCAATTTTCAATTTTCAATTTTCAATTTTCAATTTTCAATTTTCAATTTTCAATTTTCAATTTTCAATTTTCAATTTTCAATTTTCAATTTTCAATTTTCAATTTTCAATTTTCAATTTTCAATTTTCAATTTTCAATTTTCAATTTTCAATTTTCAATTTTCAAAATCAAAATATTCTTTTAAATTGTATTTGGTGTCTAAATGACGGGACGAACTTCAAATGTTTGACGTTTTATGTATCTAAGTAAGGTGACCAGACATCTCGCTTTTAGCGGGACAGTCCTGATTTTTTTACTATTAATCCCGCGTCACGCGACGTTTTTTCAAAAGTCCCGACTTTTAGAATTAAGTAAAATTTTTAATTTATGAAAATCATTCGTTTTGCGTAACATATTGCTTTTGCTACCCAGTTACATTGTATTTGTCTCTCAAATGATACACTTTGTATCCGTACTGCGTGCTAGCAAGATAATTAAACAAATAATACAAATCTGTTTCTTACCATAGAAAAATAAAGTAAGTAATTTATTTAAATATTTCATAAATGCATAAATTTTCTTAAACTTAGCTTAAAATACTCGTAGTCTTCATATTTTATATTGATGACAAAACGTGTATCACCCACCTTAACCTCGAAAGAAATTTTAGAAAGTAATATACGAATAAAATTTTGCAAATATTTCAAGTCAATCAAACTAATTTATCAAATTCTTGTGAAGATTTTTACAATATTTTACAAAATTACTACAATCTACTCAAACAAATTCACTTATATAAAAAAAACATTTATAAACTGTACTTATGTTAAAACTAAAAAAAAATTACGATATTATTATTCCTTCAGAGTTGTCCTGCTTTGCCTATCTAAAAATCTGGTCACCTCAATGAAAAAGAGAAATTGTTGTTTTTACCATATTCCAGGCACTTTTTCCATATTTTCTCACCTTACTAACCTTCCCTGGACTTCCACGAATAATTCAAGACCACATTTAGCCAAATCGGTCCAGCCGTTCTCGAGTTTTAGCGAGACTAACGAACAGCAATTCATTTTTATTATATAGATAAAGCAAAGATTAACCTTTACAACTGAAATATTTCTAGAGAATTTTAAGTTTTATTAACATTGTAACATTGTAAATTTATTTCATTTAATTTTTTCACTAATTTACCTTATTAAATTGAGAAGTTACTGACTAACGATAATTGATTTTCCCACCATTATTCAACTTGAGCTGCTATAAATTCAGTTAACTACATATAGATAATCAATACAATCAAATCATCGTGATGAAATTCTGTGAATGCTTTGTAGAACCACGTGTCGTGTTTTACGCATATAGGAATGATTGATGGATTTGATAGTCACAGAGAATACGTACAAACAACTAAGTTTATATTTAACGAAGCTTCTTTAGTTTTTCAAAGTAGCAAATAATAAGAATCATTTAAAAGCAACTTACGCATGGCAAAACTTGAATAAACAATCAGATAATGTTTAGTTATATATTCAAATGTGGTTGTACGTTAATTTAAAGTCTTTATAATATTTTTTTAAGATTTTTTTATAAAGCTAAAAAATTTTATAATTGTCAGTCATCATTTTAGTCTATTTCTGATCATAGGTCTTCCTAATTTAGATCATAATTGCCATACTCGTCACAATTTGTCACAGAATAACATGTTGACTGTTCTTGGAGCTGTTTCCTCGACATGTAGATTAAGAGCTGCGGTGGAGATATCCGGACTATCTACCACGGGCAGAGAGGTAGAGAGGGTAATTATAAATATTAACAATTTAATGGCTTACTCGCAAGAACATGTCACGATTAATATTACAGCAGTCTTAAAGCGCAGCAGCTTGCTTCTTTAACAGCGACTTTAGGCTTCTAAACTACGGTCAACTATTAACAAATCACATTGACACTAATCCGTATTCATGTTACGCCTCAATAAAGCTTAAATCACATATGTCGGTACCGGACTTTATTAAGTCCTATACTCGGTTCTAAGCCCCGACAGCCTAGTGGTTTGAACGCTGGTCTTCCAATCCGAGGGTACCGGGTTCTAATCCGGCCTGCACCAATGAATTTTTCAATTTATGTGCAGTTAGTATAACACCAACTGATATCACGTGCTTTGACGGTGAAGGAAAACATCGTGAGAAAGCCTGCATATCTATGTGATGACCATCCGTGCTCGCACTAGTATGTGAAATGGAGAAGGCAATGGCAAACCACTCCATTACAACTGCCATGAACGTCGTCGTGTGTCTCAATAAAAACGTGATCACCACGACCCTCAGTCAAGAGGATATACGATTTAGAAGAAGAATCGGTTCTATAAGTACAACTTCAGAGAAGCTGAATGGATTATTTAAATATAAAAAGAAAATTAGTTAAAATTTCATTCAAAAACAAAAAAATAATAGATTTTTAAAATGGATCATAGAATAAATTTGATTAGAAAATCTATTTTATATGGTTGACACTAAATCGCTGTCAATACGAAGGCTGTATATAGTTTGCTGTGCTGTTTGTTTCGTTCTGAAGTGGCGCCAATTTAAGTTGCTTGTATTCGCGTCACGATAATCGTGCCAAGGTCCTTGTTCCGCTAATGTGGACTATTCAGAGCCGCAACGACTGAATCATTACATTTCAGTTAAGCCTGCACCAAAGCTACATTAACTCTTTAAGGTCTCTGATATACTTGTCTATTTTGCTGCTAATATATTGATTGAGCAATGGAGTGCAGGACCTTCATGTGGTTAGGTCGGACTTTCAACTGAAGGCAAGACAGAACCATGTATTGACAACTCACACTAATTAAGTTAAACCGACAGTTGATGGTCCATTTTTTAACTATACAGTCACAAACCAACAGTACTTCTCAATATGACCACTTTTATACCCACCAATCATTTTTATATATACTTCTTATTGTTAATACTAGTTACTCAATTTATAATAATACATATCATTTGTAAACTTACCAAGATTAATTAAGTAAAAAAAAATTAACACAAAATAACAAGATTTGTGTTTTTTATTTATTCATTATCTAAATGACCTTCGCAAATTTAGAATGCATGGAGTTAATAATTAAACTAAAATTTTATTATTATACACACATGTCCATTTAACCTACAAAGTTCTCGCATCCCGAACATAGTAAGCGTTTTATTACATGAGATCGTTAAAATTGTGTGTAAATTATAACAAAATGGATTTATTTGTAGTTAAAGCGAAAACTAACGGTTAACTAATTGGTTTATTAATCAGGTAATTTTATAGGTGTTCATCTGGTTAATTATGTGATATATTTGATTTGTTTATGTTAAGTGTAATCAGGGATCTATTGGCGAGAGATAATATTTATACAATGTTATGGTCGGCTTTATCTATATGGTTATCTACAAGGTGGGCCAAAAGAAGTCATCCGATGTTGTTTGGTTTTAATTTTTTTTCTTAATGAAAAACTTTGATTCTGTTTTTTAATTATGTTTATTTGGACCTTTAGAATTTTATCGGTCAACTCGAGAAGATGATATTAGACAAATGGGCGCCGCCACAATTTGGGCTTCCAATAGGGTGATTTCTTTTGACCCACCTTGTACAACATGACAGAGTCTTCATTATCATTTCAGACATTAAATTTATGTATTATTTTCATGAAGTGCACTGTAGATAAATGAAACAAGTAGTTTCTTTTACATTAAATTGATCAACTTTGGTAACCATAAAATATAGCTGTAAAAATATCGTTTAAGTAACTGCGAATGAACCTTAAAAGTTATTTAACTTATTTAATTTTACTAACATTGTTTTTCAAGGATGTCTATAGATTTATGAATCAACGGCGACGTATTACTTCAGTCCCCGCGGGGTTTGCCTAAAAAAGGAAACGTATTTAGCTGTGCTTAATTTAGCAGCTACATTTGAATAAGCCGCGTACAATAGCTGCTTGTTTGATGTATAATTTCAACTATGCCAAGGCCCCACTCCTTATCTGGGTTCGATGCCGTGATTAAACCTTTTCGGGCATATTAACAACTTAATCGTGTGTCGCAATAATTAGAGTTAGTACCAAGAGACTTAGACTGAGTGCAATTAGTAAACTCAGTATGTCATGCGGTTCAGTATCATTATTAATGTTAAACTACTAATTATTTCTTTTAATAAAAATGTTATTATGTAAATTCTGAAAATCTATGTTTTCTTTAATACTTAGCTAGTATTTAAGCTCCTATCTAAAATGCTTTTGGATTGTACCTAAAGTTATAGACGATGGTTAAATAGAAGTATAGTATATTCTGTACGGTTTAATTAAATATTAACAATTGTATCGTTATCTATAAAAAAAATAACCATTATGTGTATACATTTAATCTCAACACGGTTAACGTTTTAAAAATTGATGATTTATTATAATGTCAATTAACATTTCTAATCCGCGATTATTGCAGTAATAAAACAAGATCTATCGCGATGGTCCAGTTCCGGGCATTATCACGTGGTATTCATGTCAATCCGTTGTTTATCAATAGTTTTTAAAACATCGATGTTCCGATACGCCGTTACGTTTTCCCATTGGACAACTTTCACCGGCAAACAAAAAGTTGAACCGGCTTAGTACCGGCGAACTGTTGCCAATCAATATTGTAAACACATTGTAAACTACTTTATAACATCTACTAAACATACATCAACGGTAAGATGTGTATGAAAGTATTTACTTAACTTTCTTCTCCTTAACTTTATACTCTATTACTGATGGTAGATCTCTTTTGCCGGAGTGAAAACTGCTCCGGTTTCATGTTAGTAAAGTGATGCTGTACTTCTTTAAAAAAAGTAAAAGTTTGTATTAACACTTGCGCTAATCAGATTCGAACCTATAGTAGTCGAGGTGACAAGAAGGCGATGGTGTCCTGACCAGATGGATCGAGGATCTGTGTAAGTCAGCTGGCAGCTGAATGCGTATAGATCGGACTAAATGGCGACGCTAAAGAAGTCTATATTTTTTTTTTATACTACTTTGCGACGAGACGAGCAAGACGTTCACCTGATGGTAAGTGATACGCTTGCCCATGACAACGTGGTGCTAGTTAAGATGGTACACACTGCACCACTTTGCGCTCATCGCCTTGAGACATAAGGTGTTAAGTCTCGTTACCCCAGTAATTACACTAGCTACAGCGCCCTTCAAACCGGAACACAGTAATGTTCGCACACTACTATTTGGCGGTTGAAATAGGAGCTGCGGTGGTACCCACCCAGACGGTCTCCGACAACAGAGACCTACCACCTGGTAATACCTACATCGCTGGCTGATGATGATGATAGTCTATATTATTAAGATATCTTCGAATAAAATAGAGATAAATTTCTGAACTTTTTCTATCATTTTTTTGATTTGTCGGAATGAGACAATGAGATAAGAATTTAATTCATATTATTCATATTCATATATATATTTTTTAGTAATGATTTCAACCCTATTAGTAATGTAAAGGGTGGTTTGCAGCTCCCGCAGAGGTCAATACAATGAGCTCCCCAAGTCTGCTGGCCGTGGGGTTGTGCGCAGTGTAATTAATTACGGGGTTGTTTAAATGCGTTCTCGTTTGATGAGGGGCAGATGGATCGTAACGCGGCAGCTGCCCCGCACGTGCGAGGGTTACTGTTTCGATTCCTTTTAAAAGGAGAAATCTGTCCTCTGACTGCCTATTTTTAACTTATAACAAAATGACTGAAACTTTAAGTTTTAACGCTTATTTCTTAGTTTCACGGTTGCACTTAAATATGTAAAAAAATTAACATATTTTAGAATTATTTTTCTATATTTTTATAACTTACTGTGCGATGAAAAATTGATGTGCTAGTTGTAGATCTGTTACGGAAGATGATCTGTGTTGGTACCACCGCAGCTCCTATTTCTTCCGCCAAACAGTAGTGTGTGAACATTACTGTGTTCCAGTTTGAAGGGCGCTGTAGCTAGTGAAATTACAGGGGTAATAAGACTTAACATATTATCTCTTAAGGCGAGCACAAGGTTGTTTATATCATCCTATCTAGCGACACGTTGTCATAGACCGGCGCTCCCCATCAGATAAAGGCCTCGTGGATTTGTTGATACAAAACGACAAGATATACGGAGTTCAGGTAGTTGTGCTAAAATCTTCATCAACACAGACTATGTATTGTATAAAGATATCGGTTGTTTGTGAGTAGTTGAGAAATAAACAAAACTTTACCCGTATACCCGGTAAACCGTTATCCGCTATTCGCATTTCAGACGTTCAGTGCGGTCGCTTACTTAAAACATTCACGTTGCTGAATTAGCTAAATTTATGAAAGCGATAAAACTACCACAACGAGCCTTGAATGACTACGAGCCCATTAAAGATTCCATTCAGGCTTTTATTTGAACCATAACTTCATTCATTTACCCTCGCCTTGATCTACATAGACTTTCCTTGTATTTATATATTTTATTATATACAATAATATAAGTTTGTCCACAAGTTTAGCAATAGGTAAACAGAAATGTATTCTTTGATGGAAAAGGATTTTTATTATTTTTCCATTTCTTTTAAAAATGCTCATATAATATATATAATAGTTTCCATGTTATTTGTGGTAAGTGCGACGGTAGTTCGCACCCATTGATGTTGTCAATTCGCATACATCACTGTCGATGTCTTCAATGCGTCGGATGCTTTGGAAATTCCCGCAGCAATACATCGCCAACATTGTCCTCACAAACGGCTCGTATGTCTTCATGTTCACCGCGCGGCGTCTTGTCCTGATCGTAATCGTCTAATTTACGACCATGTTATTGGACCACAATCAAACGTATGCTGTTGGTGCCTAATGCTCTACTTACTTAATGTATGCAGCACAAGTCTGTTCAGCTGACGCAGTGTTGAATATTGAAATGTTTGTTCACATTGCTGATACGTTACTTTCTTCGATAATAGAGCTTGATCTCAATTTTCACTAATATTAAGAATGAAGTCGTCTTATATTGACAGAAAGAACAATTTTATTGTGGCTGTTAATGTTTGGAATCGAAGCAGGTACCTCCGTTCCTTAAAAGACTCCATAAAGCACAAAATTTACTAGAATTTCCAGAAAACACAAAAAAATATATTTATAATATGAATAATATTCTCAAAAAAAAATTATGGTAAGGAAAGAAGGACTCAGGTGCAACGTGGAGACAAAATGGCGACTCTATGCAAATCGTTTCGCGTACGATCTCGGAACTTAGCGTGCTTAATTAAAGCTGAAATAACTCATAATTCCGCTCATGGTACTCAGAAACGAGGGTCCTGGGATACAGCCGTTGGCGTTTTCAAAATGTTTCACTGTCCCCTACATTATTTAGGGCGCGGCGGGTTCAAAACGTGTCATATTAAAATGCGTGCGTGGCACTGGACGTGGGAGACCGCCCCAGGTGGTGTGCAGATCTAAATCGCTTTTGATAATTGCACATCCAAAACTGTAATGAGATGTTGTTTTCAACCAATTTTCAAATTTGTATTATAAGATCTCTGTTGTTTATTATTTTGCTGAACGATTATAAAAAAATGCGATAAATATCTCAATTTTAGGATTTTGAAAGATTACTTTTGCGATAGAAAGCTTACAAGCTAGTACTTTACTACTAAAGACTACATACTTATGATAAAAAGTAGACAATGAGCAGTTTTATTACTATGGTTCTAAGTGAGATCTACATTAAAATTAAAGTTATGTTCTCTGTTTTCTGATAACATTTTTCACTGCGACATTTGTAAAGCTTTCGTTAAAGAGAGAGATTTAAGCTTGCTATGTATGTTTCTGTGTTTGTATGTTTGTGTGAAAGTGTTACAAGGGTGGTCCGCTGGTTATCCGTACATCGATCACGGCGTTCACCATCTGCACGGAACCGCCGCCGACCCACATCGCCGCACCGCGATGGGTGGCTCTATGATTTATTATACGGAACCTCGGTGGTTGTTATTAGACTCCATTACCTATTACCTGTTTCTATGGCCCGTGGACGTGGTTCAATGCGAAGCGCTGTGCGGTGCATTCATCGCTTTATTACGCACTTGTCGGTTCCCGCTGTATGAATATTACTACAATCGTAATAACATAATTAACATGCAAATTTCTCAAATTTAACTTTTCAACGATACGGCTATATAACGTTTATCTGATGGTCAGGATAGTTAGGTAAGCTTTGGTATATGCACAATGTTAAATCTATTTACCGCAGTAATTTCACACCATTAAACCAAACATATATAAAAAATTGAGGTTTTTAAGTACTTTACAGAAATAAAAAACGATGGCAATAATTCAAGGTGTAGTTTAAAACACAAATATAAATGAACTATCGCTGGTAATTAAATTACTGGAGATGGTTTACTACAATCATTTCCAATCTGAAGGGTGTTGTATCAGTAGACATCAATAAGCTGAGATGATGATACACGCATGTGTACAAGAGTTTACGTGGCTATAAAAATACAGCTCGACAGTTTACTATTGACTCATAACTTAAACGCATTAAACGTAAGACATAAGTAAGCATGTTAAAACTACGCGCACAATGCTTCCTTGCATTCACTTAACGTACCCTTGCAATGTCCGATGCATTTCCGTTGAATGCAATACGCATTATGCAAACGCAAATATATTACAGCCTTTATATATAAACTAACCGAATCCAAATTATTTTATCTTGCCATTATACTTTTATATTACAAATGGTTATATTTATTTATTCAAAGCTTTATTTGCACACATATAAAAAAGAATACAACAATACAACAATTTTACCAGGTGGTAGGTCTCTGTTACCGGAGACCGTCTGGGTGGGTACTACCGCAGCTCCTATTGCAACCGCTAAATAGTAGTGTGCAAACATTACTGTGTCCCGGTTTGAAGGGCGCTGTAGCTAGTGTAATTACTGGGGTAACGAGACTTAACACCTTATGTCTCAGACGACGAGCGCAATGTGGTGCAGTGTGTACCATCTTAACTAGCACCACGTTGTCATGGGCAAGCGTATCACTTACCATCAGGTGAACATCTTGCTCGTCTCGTCGCATAATAGTATAAAAAAAAGGCAGACTTAATGCTATAAGGCATTCTCTCCCAGTGTACCATAGGGTTGAGCAGAGAACATAAAGTATATATAGAAATATATATCGTTGTAATGTCAACTGGTGATAATAACTATCACCATCACTTCAATATGTCCAATGTAAATAGGCATCACCAAATTGCTGTACCAGACATTCTGGTTTTCATTACTAGTCTAGATACCACCGCAAATCCTATTCCTACCGCCACATAGCACTGTGCAAACGTTACTGTGTTCTTAGTTAGTGAAAATACTGGTGTTACGAGACTTGGCAACTTATGTATTAAAGCGACGAGCGTAATGTGGTCCATTTTAACCAGTGGCACGTTGTTATGGGCAAGCGTATCTCTTACCGTCAGCTGAACATCTTGCTCGTCTCGTCACCATGTTGATTGCAGCCACCATTGGTGGTTGCAGGATTCACATGAAAAGACTTTCTTTAATAACCGTATTTTACGACACAATGGTTTTCTTTATTAAAAACACCAGATGATAAGCGGAGATATAAATGGTGAAGTTTAGTATACTAGAAACCAGAAATGAAGGCGGTGGAAACATTTCATATCCCATTTGAAATAAAGTAGATAATAAAATTGTAATCAGGAAAAAAATTATATGAATTGTTTTTTTTTTTATTATATATTGAATGTAATGTGGCAATTGAAAAACCTGTTCAGCTCGCTGCATACATACACGTCCAGCGTCCAGTTTCCTGTTGCAGTGGAATTAGACGCATCTCGTACAATTGTCTAGGGCTCCCTGTAGATAAACATAGACGTTACTATCGGTTCCGCGTGGCAATGATACAAACAGTTACTGTTTGAACCAAGTCACAGGCTGATTTATTATTACAAATAGACACTTGACTCTTTTTATATATTTAATATGTCACAGTTTCTATATCCACACTTAACAAGTCACTGAGTTGACTATTTGACTTGTTACTCCGCGCGAACAGGAATATCGAGAGTCGAACTCCTTTTATACCAAAACACGACATCTTTACAATAATCATACAACTACTTCATTATTATCAATTTTGTAAAAATATGGATTAAATATACTCAAAATTTTAAATACACGTAAAGAAAAATAGATACAATTATTAAGTATGTAGGAATTCATTCTCGATTCATTCCAGTTTCTTACATGTCAATAGAATTACTATTTCACTAACGAAATTTAGTGATCACAATTATTTTTCCTCAATATCTAACACTAATGTTACCAATTTACCCAAGAGTCTACAGCGCTTTATGAATATAAAATAACATGATAAGTTACATGCTGCTCCATTTCTCCCTTGCCTTATTAGTAAGCATAATTGCTTCCAAGTCTTATGGTGTCCATAACAGGTGTACCAACGTCATATTCATGTAACGGGCCGTATCCGCAACTTCACGACTAGTTGCTTATTTGCGTGTGGGTGGGAATAAACTGGTTCATTTGTGATAAACCCAGAAAACCCAATGAAGGCGTGGAAATTGCTACAGAGGTGTAACACCAGCACGAGATGAGCTATCTCCTCCACGTACGTACTCCATGAACTATTTTATTAAAAGTAATGAAAGTGAATACAATTCCGATAAGGTTATTTTTAAATCGTATTATTATGGATGCCTCATTGACGTATCATTCATCATCAGTTGAACGTCTTTCATTTCATGTTACTTGTTCGACGATGATTCGCTATGGCTGCCGTAATATTTCAAAAGGTAATAATTACATCTAGAGCATAATGTTTAATTTACTAGTATATAAAGTTACATTAATTATCATATTTTACTATATACACGACTTAGAATATGTCTTAATTATGTTTAATACCTATTTGTTTTAAGTTTACTTGGGCTCGGTATTAAATGGAACTTTTTCTTGACTTAAGATCAGAGATGAATGAGAGAGTGCGTAAATATTGAACAGAGAAAAAGATAAGAAATTACTTTAAGAGATATGTTTGTGAGTGTATACGCTGTCGCTTATGAATTGGTCCTATGTATACACGATCATCTCGTTGCCGGTTCCCGGCGGGGCCTTGTCACGGAGCGCATAAATCCGCTGGTACCTTCACAGCGCGCGGGGAGTACGTAATTATTGGACGGCAACTAAGGTACTAGTTAATTTTACTAATTATAATTCACAAACGTTACAGTTACTCGAAAATGTCATCGTTAATATTACTGCATTTGAAAATTAATAAAAAAATTGCTAACATTTTACCTTAAAATCATCTGGTATTAAGTAGAAATGAGGCTGGGAATTGTGAAGTGTGCTCACCTGGAATACTCTGGCTCTTAAAAGTTGTCAGCTGGAATACACGACTAATATACCTGATTTCGGGGTAGGTAGCTGGCTAGGCGCATTCGAAAAAACTCTACTTTCATCTTAACTCCTCTACTAGATCTTAAAATCGATCCAGAGATCTTTGTCTTACAAGGCAAGCCATGCGACGTAGTATTTTGGTTTAGAGTAGAAATTCAAGATAATTTAGTTTTCTAAAATGTTTGCTAATGGGCGGCTTATATTTTATTAATATTTAAAAAATTATTACGTCATTAAATAAGTTTACGAGAGTCGCTCGCCCGCATATCATACATTCCTCTCCGTAAAGAGAATTCTTGTGTACACCAAAAATGTCTGAACCTTTAAGTTAATATCTTCAGCGATCGTAGAATTTTATTTTTCAATTTCTTTAATAATATTAATAAATATACATCTCGAGTAAAACTGTCGAGAATACTTTTTGCCGCGGATCATTCCTGTAGACAAGTTGACAGTGTTGGTGACTGTCTGTCAAGCTCCGATGACCACTAGATATTCTATTGCTTCACGCACGATCGACCGTCGGACAGTGACGGTGGTTTGAGATAATTATAAACAAAGAACGCACTTTACAATTAATGGTAAGGATGTTTGACTCGATCACTTGGTTGGTTGTAAGGTACTTGGAACGGCTTGAATAGTTACCACCACCTTTTAATTCTGCCATCACCTATTAAAGACAACGAGTTATGATTGAGCTAGCTTGCCCCAATGACGAACTCATAGTTCTTACTTAACACAATGTAAAATTTAAGTTAATTTTGACTATTATTATTAAAAAACAGTTTATGAAATAAGTATCTTCGAGGGTTTCCTGAAAAATCACAATACAAAATTACTTAAGTACCCTAAACTTCAAACAATTAATCTTACTGGTAATGCTAATAGTGATTAATAGATATTTAGTTTTCATTTAAAAAAATATTTTTAAGGTGCTACACTAAGTTTGCTTAACTATGAAAGGATTAAAATATTTCAACAGCACCTATTAAGTATAGTGCATATAAGGCTCGAGCGCTTTTTATCGCTTCAGGTTTATGTATATCAGCTGATCAAGTTTAATAACTCGCCCCCCGTGCTAATGATCTTAGCAGTATTGACATTAAGAATCTCGCTAACAAATCGTTCTATGTTTATTTAAATTGATACCTTTAATGAACTTGATTCGTACTTAGAACGACCGTGATGGAGCAGCGGTAAGACGAAGATCTCTGGTTCAATTCCGAAGCAACATATAGTAGAGTTTTGACAGTGGCAGGATTTTTTTAAACTGATTTAACTAGCTATCACCATTATATAAAACCTATTATTAAGGAATCCACAGTACATTGGAAGCAGTTGTGATTGATTAACTTTTATAAATTCGTACTATTCTAGAAAATCAAGATTCTTTCTTTACAGGCAGTTTAAATGTAGATTAATAAAACTGCATTTAAACTGCCTGTAAAGATTTAAAGTAAACTAACATTTAATAATATATAATTCATGAGAAATTAGTAGTATTTTATAAGGCTGATGATGATTCAGTAGTTAAAGTTACGTTTCATTAAGTTATATTAGGCAATCCAGCATTTATAACTTTTCTTACAATCTTACAATATTTCACAATTCCGTTATTTACAGATACAGGTTAAAGTAACGCCGAAGTAGGTGAGGTCGCCGCATATTTTTTTTTTGTTAGAACAATAAATTCAGCAATAAAAGACCGCCCGTGGATTGGTTCTGGTTGATATGTGATACGAATACTTGCTGCTCGGTATTTACAACTCTACCTCCATGATATATTAAAACAAGACAAAACTTATGATATACTAAGACTCTTGCCTACTGTTTGCAAATTTTAGATTTATTAATAATATAAATAAAAAGTCTTTTCAAAGACAGATTACAGTTACTCGAAGCTATTATGCTCAAGGAAAGAGTCAAGATCATTATTGGCCACGCTGGTAAATGATGAATCACATATTAACGAAGATTGTTGCTGTTGAAGACGTCGATTTCTTCGTGATGTTTTCCTTCACCGGGAATATTCGTTTAGTTATAAAAATAATAAAAAATGTTGAAAGCAGGAAATAAACATCAAAACTGTCGATATCTAAAAGAAATTAAGCAGTCAAGTTATCGATTAGAGAAGTGTTAACTTGGACCGGAGAATAGAGATTAAACTTTTTACATTAAATAGACTTCAAAATATAACATTGTAGCAGCAGTCGCTGCGGCGGTCCGAATTATTTACATGAAATTAAAAACTTGAATTTGAACAAATGTTGATAAGTAATGTAATGGATATTAATTATCGTTATGGGTAAATATCTGAGCAGTATCTGGGTAAATTGTAAATATCTCACTATCCGGCAACGTCGCCGCTACTAATTCGCGTGACGAATAATCCGAGACGAAATATAACAATTTCGTTATAAGTGTTAATGGAATCAATGGCAACGAATGCCAATTATGTCGTTTGCGGCAGAAACCAAAACGATATGCAAATAGCAATTTTCACACAGGCCGTGTTGGAATTCGCGAATAAAAACTATTCCCGTTTACCTTCAACTTAACGCTTTATAAAGTTTCTACTAAGTTTTTGCGAATCGTCACATCCTCTTCGTTCATTACATAAACGGTAGAACTATTTGATATGTACAATTTTAAATAATTTAACGAGCACCGATCAGTCACGATCTCTTGGCATTTGTATTATCAAAACAACCAAATATATCAAACGTTTACGTTGGATCTTTAAATGTCAATTATATTATTTAAGTATTATGTATATAGTATGTATAATTGTTAACAGATGTATATTAACATCATCATTCATGAACTTATTATTTAATATCTAGAACAAGTTGATTTATTTTTGCATTGCACTTTTAAACCTTTTTTAAATTTTGTTCAGCTACTCTATCTGAATGTTGTTTTCATGTACTTCATGATCGATTTCAAGATCTTTACAAGTTTTATATTTAATCTAAATCATGAAAAGATCTAGTATCACTAAAACATTAATTTGATTTCCGTCTTTCTGATACGGTGAAAAAAAAACATAGTTAAGATATCTGTATAACAATTGTTGGAACACATTCATTATAAGTTACATACAAATAGTTTAAAGCTAAAATTATGTATGCGGCGGAAAAAGATAAACCCGAGTTGTAAGTGTACGACGCACCGTTTCCGATTGCAACACATTTATCTGAACGTTTTACCGCTGCGTAGTATATTATATTTTACTAAGCATCCAGTTCACAGTCTCTCAGCGGGATACGTTTAGTTACTAGTCAATTACTGATAAATGAAACAAACCTTCCTTCTATTCGTATATACAAGAGATCTCTTTTTACCATATACCGTTTAGTTAGATTAAAATCTGCAACGCTTTTATATCATTGTGATGATGAATGAAAGAAGGAACGGTATGTTTATAATGAAAGTATAAAAATTAAAACAAGAGAACTGGAGTGCTAGAAGGAAATAGAAAGAAAGATTTAAAGAAGTGAAACAAATATAAAACAGCCCTGCTCCTTCCTATTTGAGCTTTGCTTGTAAGCTGGTAAAGTTAGTGGGCTAACGAGATTTAAATGTATGAGCATATAAAGTTCCCTTACAATCGGAATCTCCAGATAAAAAAGCGTCGTGTTAAACTTTGTTTGTGCTTTAAGTTACTTCGGAAACTTTCGAGCAATGCGAAAACATTTAAAGACGGTTTCGGTTAACATTATTTTCCAATTCCAATAAAGCAGTCGAATAAGGCGTTTCCGTAGGTTTGAGTTTATTTTTTTTTTACCGCAAAAATTTTAAATCGTTACCGTTTACGATTCTCTTGAAAGTACACTTCGCTACTGTACCGTATGTAAACTTACCCGACTTTTATCCGGCATTAATAAAAAGTGTTGTTATTAAGAATTTCCTAAAGATTGTCGCGAAAAATAATATTTTTGTTATATAATGTAAAATGTTTGACTATTCCTTGTTTAAACTCTTTTAAATAAAATAGGTTTACTAGTGGTAATTAAAAAAAACCTCAATTTTTCAATTTATTGATCAATCGAAAAATTAAATATGTCCTAAATTTAATGATTTGATTTAGTTGAATTGAATGAAATATTGAAATTTAATAATAAATATCCGTTATAATTACAATAAATACTAATTGGACTCGTTAACGTACGATTTGCCAACATTGAGATAATGCCGAGATTTATGTGCGTACAGTTGGCAGCACTAATTAACGGCATTACCTGTCGATCGTCGGCGGCGGGTGCACGTCTTCGCGCCGCAGAACTACATTGACCTTTTGCGTAGTGACATTTCGCGTTCGCTGCGTACGAAATGCCGATTCCGTGACGGCCCGGACGATGTAATCACAATGAGATGACTATTAGCTTTAAATTCACTAAAGCGAATGGGATTTAAATATCAATCAGTAAAAAAAAATCGCGTAACCAAAGAGAGATCGCTTTATATACATCATTCAGTTTTATGTACATAAGTTGACATTTTGAATTATTTTAATCTAAATATTTACTTGTAGTACTCACATTATTAATACATAGTATTTTTTTTAATTTCTCACTTTTTATTGTTTCTTAAATTACCTACATTATTACTTAAAATAATATATTGGTAAATGATCACTCCAGCTTTTTATAAGACATCAATATTTAGTTCCGAGACTTGATATACGTCAGTATATGTATGTTATTAATTTTTTATACTTATATAAGTTGTTTAATAAGTGATATAAAATTAACATGGTATACCTATGCATCTATTTGTGGTATAATAACATTTAAAAAACTTATCCGATAGAATTTTTTATAATTCGTTTAGACGCTTTTGATATTGAACTTCATTTCATTTCTTTTCATTTATTAATTGTTTTTGCACTCTTAAAAATAACAACTGGCAGGACTTACAATTATGGGTATACTATAATGCTATTTTCGATCTCGATCTTTAACAAGCCTACTCTGTCCACCTTCGAACATAGGTCGATCCTTCGCCGTCTACATCCATCTTCCACCCACTTGTCGAGAAACATCATCTTTCCACATTTTGGGTGGACTTTATTTTTTCGTGGGTGTTTGCGCCTCCACTCCATAATGCGTCTTAACCAACGACTATAGACCAATCGAGCAATGTTACTATCCCATCTTCTCAATTTCTTCTGCCACGAACTTTTGTATCCATTCGTTCTTTCTTTTGTGCATAATCGTTATACCAGGCATTAGTGTCTACATTTCTCGGAGTTCTTCCACCGGTTTCTATAGTCAACGTGGTGATCTCTCTCTTAGTCTTTAGGTGGTGATAATGCTATATTATATTAAATTATATGATTTGTTTGTCCAGGGCAAGTCGGTGATCCGGCCAATAGCGTTCAAGCCGCTCGGCGGGCGGCTGTCCGCCGGCGGGGAGCGGTACGGCTCCACACCGGTGCTCGCGAGCAGACCGCCTTCGCTTATGACCTTGTACGGAAGTAAGTACAGTCAGCAAATAAAACTTTGTTATTTTACTAATAGGTAAAAACTTTCCCTTTAATTCATTCATAATGTATTTAAAATTACAATAATATAGTTTATCACCAACGATGCTTGTGATAGTCGCCTAAATCTGTATATGGATGTTAGTTGATCTTGTAAAATCGGCATATATATAGCTATGGTATTTATTATTTTACTTCTATAATTTCAAACTAAGATCCTCTCTATATACTATATTCGATATTCGCATACTACTGCAATTTGTTAAACAATAATTCTATATGGTATGTTGGGCATGCTCCGCAATAAAACTTTGAGATTCAGAGTAGAATTATATCTTTAAATTTTCTGATGATGATCTATTATAATTATATGCGATCTATGTATCTAAAACGCACCAGAAGTATTTTTTTCAAAGTTTTTTTCCTCCTGTAGACATTACAAAATATTTTTTTTTTTATTTGTATTTCTGTTTCGTTTATCAAGATTTCAACTATTTTAAAATAATCCAATTATATTTAATATGTGTTCAGTTTTATATTATTTAGTGATTATGAAATCTCTGTCAGGTTCATCGGACGTTCGCGAAGCCCGTTGGTGTGGGTCCCCACAGCCGGCGTCTCTGTCAGCGCTGCCGCCCGCCACGCTCTCGGCCCCGCTACACCAGAGACATCATTCTGCTATCGTGTAAGTACTATCTTTAAAAAACATACTTCTAACTCGTATTTCTCCATGACCGAGGGTCGTGATCATCATGTAAAAATGAAACACGACGACTTTCTTGACAGTTATAATGGAGTGGTTTGCCATTGCCTTCTCCATTTCACGTACTAATGTGAGCACGGATGGTTATAACATAGATATGCAGGTTTCCTCAGGATGTTTTCCTTCACCGTCAAAGCACGTGATACTACTTTGTGTTATACTAACTGCACATAAATTGGAAAATTCATTGGTGCAGTCAGGATTCGTACCCGGCAGCTTCGCAGTGGAAGACCGGCGTTCAAACCACTAGGCTATCACGACAAAAACATACATTAGGCCATTAATATGTTAACTTACTAACACATAGTTACGAGTTATTATATAATACGCAAAAGTTTACCACCGCTGTGTGAAAAATGAAACTTATTAATGCAGTTACCATTATCAGTTACCAATACACACATTCGGATATAAATATGGCATCATCCTGCAATATTTGTACTAGATATAAGCCGATAAGGATAATATAGCAGATAAGCTGTTCCCGTGTACGCACAGCGGTTATCGCCTACTAACATGGAAGTCCTGGTTTGATTTCAAAGATGATTTTGTGTGAGTTTGAATCATGACCGAGTTTTTTCGGAGCGCGCTTCACCATCTTTAGTTTCATTTTAACTTAGCAATATTCAACTAAGTGTTAGTTCACATTATATAAAAAATTACGGAGAAGTAAATATCCTTATAAAACAAACAAAATGATTAGTTAGTGGTTTAAGATTTCATCATCATCAGTCGATAGACGTTCATGGTTAGACATAGACCTTTCTCAAAGGTCGGTTATTGTTCTTGTTAGTAATATTACTAAAGTTAATTTAAACAATACTAATAATCATCTTTTAATTATTAAAATGAAATTAAAGAAAATTTGCAAAAAATTTTTGGGCTGTCGTTTAAATTTAGTAGATCGTCTACTACTGGTAGGTCTCTGTTGCCGGAGACCGTCAAGGTACCACCGCAGTGACTATTTTTACCGACAAACAGTACTGTGTAAAGATTACTGTGTTCAGGTTTATAGCTAGTGATATTACTGGGGTAACGAGACTTAACATCAGACTGAAAGCACGTTGGTATACATAGGATCAGATGGACATCCTGGTTGTTATGAATAGGCGTACCACCATCAGGTGAACGTTGTACTAGTCTCGTCGCTTCGAATTAAAAAAAATACACTTTATATTGATATGCAGTAGATATGATCAAAGTGAACACCCGCATCAAAGTGTAACGAATTTCACTTAAAGATACTCATCTTAATTTCTAATTCTTCACCCACACATGTGGGTAATGAAATATTTATGAACACACTCTGTAATAATCATATATATATATATATATATATATATATATTTATATATATATATATATATATATAAGACTTAAAAGACCTATATATATGAATATTTAATAATCAATATATATAACAGAATCACAACTGTATAATTCATATATATATGTAAAACTTTTATATGAATAAATATTGTTAAAGTTAAAAGGCACCGAAATTGCTAAAAAAAGTTAAGTTCTAGTTTTCTTTCAGTATGTCGTCGTTTTCAGTTTCATGGTGAATGAATTAAAAAGCATTTCGATGCTAAACTTAACACTAGTTTCGCAAGACGTTAAAGATTCCCAATCCTCCAACCAGTAGAGTGATAACATTATTGTGATCCAGTTTGATGGTTGCTATAGTTAGTTAAACTTGCTTAACATCAATATATAGCGGATGAACTGAGTGTTTTTTTTTATACTACTCTGCGACGAGACGAGCAACAGTTCACCTGATGGTAAGTGATACGCTTGCCCATGACAACGTGCTGCTAGTTAAGATGGTACACACTGCACCACATTGGGCTCGTCGCCTTGAGATATAAGGTGTTAAGTCTCGTTACCCCAGTAATTACACTAGCTACAGCGCCCTTCAAACCGGAACACAGTAATGTTCGCACACTACTATTTGGCAGTTGAAATAGGAGCTGCGGTGGTACCCACCCAGACTGTCTCCGGCAACAGAGACCTACCACCTGGTGATGATGTAATCTTCTAATTTTTTATTACTACTTTTTGTTTATTAAAGGACTTTATTAAGTTCAAGTTATGAACTTTCGTCTGGGTGTTTCCGCATTTTAGGCCCTACTGAAGATCAGCATTGTAGTCTTTTCCCATTTTTATAGGATAAGTTTTGTTCATTGTATTAATTTCATGTAACTTTTTTTATGAGAATATATGATTTATTTATTTATTAGTCGCTTTGTTGAATAAAAAATAAACTGTATTGGTTGTAAGTATCTCACATTACTGTTTATATGTATGTACACCATACAATCTTTCATTAAACTGTATAATTAAAATTATTAACGAGTCGCGCCTGCGTGTTGCGGCCGACGCCTTGGCAATTTGTGAATGAGCGGGAGCCGGCTGCGGCGATAAAACGCTGCTTTGTGAATAAAATTACAAAAATAAATATATTAAATACTTTATTAGGATCCATTTGATTTATTTCATATCACTCTAAAAACATTACAATTAAACAAAGGGAGACGCAAAGTAAAATTGACATATATAAAGACATATAATACTGGGTTAAACTAACACTTGACTTTAATTTTGTGTGATTTTTAGTAAGGACTAGAACGCGATGAAATATACGTACCAATAATACAACTTACATGGTCGTATTAATAAAAAACAATTTAATTTTTTCCCATAGGCAGAAGTATTACTTGATGGTAAGCGATATATTCCAATCATAAATCAATGACGCTGTTTAAAATCTGCCTTAAAAATATAGGGACTTAGAAGATAAACGTCATGGATCAAATCTTATCACGTACTATCTAAATCGTTCAACTGATATTAACTATAATATTATAGTATCTGTTACAAAATTATATGTGATCGTACAGTCAATCACCATAATAACTGATGATCACTATTCAATAGAATAAGAGAAATCTTATGCACGTCCAGTGTGGTTACATATGCAATAATAATAAACACTATTCGTTACAACATAGCGCATCACATATTAATCTGTTACATGCTGTTTGTATAATGATATAAAGCAAAAAGCGTCGTTTTAGCGGCGGCACGCGTCCATACATTCATACACGTTGCGGACGCCGTGCGGGCTGCGCGTGCGCACCCCTACTTAGTTACCGCGTCGGGCTTTGTATTGCCGTGTGCACACTGCGCTGGACCCCGGTGATATATGTGGTGATATCTGTGATCGTTCAGTGATGATGTAAGCTTCGAATGGAAGACGCGAGCGAACCGTCCAAATGCATAAGTAAGTGAACGTTAACACTTTCGCGGCGTTACGTATTGCTAATGACATCTACGATTTGAGGATTTTATTCAATTATCACTGAGAGCGTCCGCCGACTCACACTTGACCGGTACATATAGACAGTCTTTACTTTACCATTGAGATAAGATCCAAATACAGTTAATAAATATCTCGTATAACTTCAATCAACACTTCCTACCTAGATATGAGAACAAGTCTAGATTGCACGCTGAGACGCAACATACATTAATTGATTCATTAGATCTTTTATTCAACACGTGGAACAAGATTACGTTGTACATCCAGCGTTATATCTATCTAGATAGATTCAATTGATTTCTTTTTATTTAATCTCGATCTTGGGTATTCACACACATCGGATATGACTCCATTGTAATCCATTTGTAATTTATTACACATCCTGTTACTAACACAACACAGACTTACATATTGGTGATAAAAGAATAATTAAGTGTTACAACAAATTTCAAATACTTAAAACAAATTAAGATTTGAACACTATGAATAGATAAGTCTAGATTTTTATAAACAAATTAGTCTATATCTTTAATATTATTATGAGTTTCATCATTATAATTTCCATTAACACTTTATAAAAAACTTATATGAATAATATATTTAAGTTGTACTATGTATTGGACGCCATTTTTTTTTAACTTCATTACACTCGAAGCACGGACAGTCATTTGAATGGAATCCATTATTTGTATACAAGAGTATTTCTATACAAGAATTTTTTAAAATGGCGTCGTGAAATTAAACATTTCCTTTCCCTCTCATTAATCTTAACAAGTTTAATTAAAGGACTCATTAAGTGTTAGAATTATTAGTACAGATGTGAAATAACGCTGTAGTTATTTAGTTGACCATTTTTATTGATGAAAATCATAATTTTAAACTCTTCTTCTTAAGTTGAGCATTATTTCATTCTATTTTATATAATTAACAGCTATCTATATTCCCTCTGTTGAGATTCAAGGCTTTCTCTTTCAAGTTTTAGATTATTTTTTTATTCAGTTTTTGTTGTTAGTATTTTTGTTGACTTTTATTTAACGTCATCATATTCAAAACTTGCTAAAATCATATAAATAGATACATATGAGTCATTCACAAAACGATTAACTCCACTTTTGGATTTTTTTTAATCTAAGTGCCATAACATGTTAAATAAAGGTATTAAAAACCGAAAATTTTAGTTTTAATAAATATGTAATATTCGCGGAAGTATAAGAAATCATTAATTGAAACAGTTTGTGTTCTGTCGATCAAGAAGGGAGTCAGCGGCCCTAATATTTTCGGTTCCCATATGGCGTACGGAAGGGAGATATTTATTTCGGGAAACCAAACAGAAGAAACTGCATCGTGTTAACTTTTAAATGCTCACTACTACGCGTGCGTTAATCAAATTGTTGTATGATAAAACTCTACACACATTGTATGTGATTAAATTGCTTTCCCACTGTCGACACTATAAGAATTGTTAGAACTCAATTGCCTTCCATCAAATATGGCCGATGAACAAAAACGAAGGCATTGAGAATTGTTTCAAATACATCGATACAATTTTTTATATGAAACAAAGCCATAAGAGCTTCAGAACAATTTCCTGATATTCTACGAGACGAGCGAGACATTCACCTGATGGTAAGTGATATCTGATGGTATACACTGCACCAAATTGCGCTCGTCGCTTCGAGACAAGAAGTTAAGCCTCGTTCTTCTTCTAAATCGTATTTCCTCATGACTGAGGGTCGTGGTCATCATGTTTTTATTGAAACACATGACGACTCTCTTGGCAGTTATAATGGAGTGGTTTGCCATTGCCTTCTCCATTTCACATACTAGTCTGACCACTGATGGTCATGGCATAGATATGTAGGTTTCCTCACGATGTTTTCCTTCACCGTCTAGGCCTCGTTACCATAGTAATTTCATTAGCTTGCAATACCGTCAAACTGGAACACAGTAATATTTGGACACTAATGAAATAGGAGTGGTGGTGGTACTTAGACGGTCTCCAGCAACAGAGACCTACCAGTAAGAGTATTTAAGTATATATAAATAAGTGAGACGTTCACCTGATGGTAAGTCTCTCTGACCAGGTGGTAGGTCTCTGTTGCCAGAGACCGTCTGGATGGGTACCACCGCAGCTCCTATTTCAACCGCCAAATAGTAGCGTGCAAACATTACTGTGTTCCGGTTTAAAGGGCGCTGTAGCTAGTGTAATTACTGGGGTAACGAGACTTAACACCTTATGTCTCAAGGCGACGAGCGCAATGTGGTGCAGTGTGTACCATCTGAACTAGCACCACGTTGTCATGGGCAAACGTATCACTTACCATCAGGTGAACGTCCTGCTCGTCTCGTCGCAAAGTAGTATAAAAAAAAAAGTGATACCTGTCCATAACAACGCTGCGCTAGTTACGATCATACACCATATTGCGCTCATCGCCTGATGACTTAAGTAAAATCTCGTTACCACAGTAATTTCATTAGCTACACTTTCAAACCGAAACACAGTAATGTTTACACACTTATCCAAAATCAACAATGAAAGTAACATATATAAGAAATAGTCTGTCTTATGTCGCTTCTAAGTAACGCTTCATTAAGTAAACCAGCATGTAGTTTGCATAGAAAGTGTAGCGTGCATACAATTTCTAGTATTAATCGAATTAAAATGACGGCAACACTACCGTCTGAGCGGACTGTAAAAAAATATATCAATTCAATGTCTACAAACTCGTGCGCACGTTCACGTGTAGCTACAGACGAAGCGTGACTACATATAGTACGTACTTAAAATTTAACTACAACAGAACTTTGCTACAATTTAAATTTTTTTAACTAACAATGAGATTGTTCATGGTGAACGCTGATCCAGAATTCTCTATATATCATAGGTTTGATATTATAGTTACGTTATTTAAGAGCTCCAAGATACTTTATTTCTGAGGAGGATTCTACCTGCTTCAGTTTAGAGATGGAGCCGCGATAGCCTAGTGGTTTGATCGCCGGCCTTCCAATCCGGAGGTACCGGGTTCGTATCCGGCTAACACCAATGAATTTTTCAATTTATGTGCAGTTAGTATAACACCAACTAATATCGCGTGCTTTGACGGAGAAGGAAAACATCGTGAAGAAACCTGCATATCTATGTCATGAACATCCATGCTCGGACTAGTATGTGAAACGGAGAAGGCAATGGCAACACCACTCCATTATAACTGTCAAGAGAGTCGTCGTGTTTCATTTTCATGATGACCACGACCCTCAGTCGTGAGGAAATACAACTTAAAAGAAGAAGCTTAGAGAAGTTTCAACGCCATAGCTCTCCCTACAAGTTAAGGATTAAAAATGAATGTAGTTGAGACACCATGATGACCAGCGGGGAGTCTGCAACAATGGAACGCTTGCGAGATGCAAAGGAAACACGCACCGGTGCGCGCGCGCAGATAATTTGCATTCGCCTACATCCACAATAATTAAACACTATCTGTGAACATTGTTACATCGCCGCCAAATAGTTAACCTGGACATGTTTTTTTTTATGCTACTTTGGGACGAGACGAGCAAGATGTTCACCTGATGGTAAGTGATACGCTTGCCCATGACAACGTGGTGCTAGTTAAGATGGTACACACTGCACCACATTACGTTCGTCGCCTTGAGACATAAGGTGTTAAGTCTCGTTACCCCAGTAATAACACTAGCTACAGCGTCCTTTAAACCGGAACACAGTAATGTTTGCACACTACTATTTGGCGGTTGAAATAGGAGCTGCCGTGGGACCCACCCAGACGGTATGTTATGGTATGTTCTAATTTTGTAGCTAAAAAATCCTTAAAGCTACACTCTTTGGAGTTTACGAATTTCATAACAACGTATCAACTAGTTAAGATAACACACACACAATACGCATAGGGTCTCTTTTGCCGGAGACCGTCTAGTTAACTTCTACCGCTAAGTAGTGTGCAAACATTACTGTATTTCAGTATGAAGGGAGTTTTAAGCTAGTGAAATTACTGGGGTAACGGGAATTCACATCTTATGTATATAATTATACTAGTGCCTCGTTGTTATGGGCAAGCCTATCACCATCAAGTTCCGGAAACCTGCTACTAGTATTTTTTTTCTAATTCCAATGAATTCTTTAAGTCGACTTAAAACTCGAGCCAGAACAAACAGTCTCTATAGTGTAATACTCATGTTAGATAATTAAGGTCAGTCTGCTGATGATGGCACATGACCTAATTTTCTTGAAGTTTCATTGCAACGCATTTTAGAACTAAATTGTTTCAGCATCGTCTCTCAAGTAGGTCGAGACAAAGATTATAGAAATTATTTATTATTATATATATTAATGGATAAAGAAAACCCCGAATCCCAGCAGTGGGATTAAGAGAATAAAATTTGATAAATCTTACAGACATAAAACAATTTACACACTACGTCTTAGTCGACTATTAAAATTACCAAATATTGTAAGTAACGAAGAAGATCCCACGTCTTACTCACAACTATGAGTGTCATAAAAGGCGACTAAAAAATTGTGACTTATCAACCTGCTGCTATCAAGCAGCAAACGTGGAAGTTCCTTCTTTATAACTTCTTCTATTTTACTAAACGTATGAGTTGTCAAAGGACTCATAAATTAGTGACCAAAATCCAGAGTTTTATTTTCGCTGTTATTTATGAATGATTCTAAAATATTTAGGAATGACCATAGGATTGATATGTTACTACGTGGTCTAAATCATAACTTATACATATAGATCATAGCTTTGTTTGTAGTTTATAAGTTCTCTTGGTTACTTTCGATTGCTTAAGTATTGCGTGTCTCAAGGCGATCCTTTCCGCTGGATGAAAACGTATCGTTAACATATAATTAAAAGGAAAACCTAATTATATTTCCTTTTCCAGTCAAACGGACCGTTAAGTGATGCGGCCGTGACGTAAACATATTTCAAATAATTATTTTTTTTAATTGTAATACTTACAATGCCACTTAACACTATTACTATTCAGAGCATAACTGGCAACACTGGCACAAATTTCCGGAATAACCACTACCACTAAAGCGGAAATTTAAAAAAATCTTACTGCGATTATAATTGGAGAGAACCTTTGAGGTATGAGTTTGTTGTATATCAACAGTCTATATAATGTTCCCACTGTTGGGATTCAACTTCTCGAAGATAGAGCCCGCTTAACGTTGGTTAGAAGTCATGTCTACGAAAGCTATTGTATTTGGATCGAACCTGAACCTCTGAGATTAACAACGTGTAGAAAGTTCATTGGTGAAGAAATCTTAAAAAAAAAGACTGAATTTTAAATCGACGGAGTCTTAGATTGGAAAAAATGTATATTTTTGCAGTGCCTTATATAGTCTTAAGTAAATAACTTGAGAGCGTATAAAGATGCTCCACGCTCGATCGGCGGAGCGAGACGAGCTGTGTACTGTGACGGGTTCTCCATAGTCGACTATTACCGCACGCAACATAATCATATACCGTAGGTTAACTCGGAGAAAATAAACGACGAAGACAATGCAACTAACGGACCTTTCGCATTTTGATTTTTTTTTTACAATAATTATCAAAATATAGCTGATAAACTGTTGTTAGCCGTTAAAAAAACTTTTTTTTTAGCTACAGACCGTTTCAAATAGTAACTCGAATATACTAAAAAAAATCACTAACTATACAGATTAGTTAAATGATACAAAACTATTTCTAAACAGGCATTTAATTGAAATGAAAAATTAATCTCTTCAAACAGTGACATAAGTAATTTTCCAAAATGCCGTTTCTAATAAAAATTTCGAGTTAAACCAATAAAGTAACAGTTAACGAAGTTAAATTAAAATTATGTAAAATGTCTTTCTGAATATATAACCTAAAAGGAAACCTTCGTATAAAAAAGAAGAGTGTTTTTACAGAAGATTAAAGAGTGTTAAATTGAGAAGTAGTCAGATCTCCCAAATTAATCCAGACGGCACTTATTTTCTTGTGCTTTTTCAGCTAACACTTAACTTTCATTTCAAGTAATATTAAGTAACAAGACTGAAGATAGTGAACTGCTCGCCCCACTCTTATACTTTGATAACTGGAACATAGTAACGTTGCTGTGCTGCATTTACATGATGGTGGTGTACATGTTACTGGTGGTAGGTCTGTAGCCGAAGACTGTTAAGATACCACCGCAGGTCATCTTTCAACCGCCAAGTAGTAATGTGTGAACATTACTGTGTTCCGGTTTGTAAGGCGTTGTAAGCTAGTGAAATTACTGGGGTAACGAGACTTAATTTATGTCAAAAACCGACAAGCGTAATGTAGTGTATTATTCTAACTAGCGCAACGTGGTACGTTATCCTAACTAACGCTACTTTGTTTTGGACAGGTATCACTTACCAACAGGTGAACGTCTCACTCGTTTATATATAAATAAATACATACTCTTATTGATGGTAGGTCTTACTGATGGAAGGCGGCGAGCGCAATGTGGTGCAGTGTACACCATCTTAACCAGCAAGCGTATCGCTTATCTAATTTTTTACCAGGTGGTAGGTCTCTGTTGCCGGAGACCGTCTGGGTGGGTACCACCGCAGCTCCTATTTCAACCGACAAATAGTAGTGTGCAAACATTACCGTTTTCCGGTTTAAAGGCGTTGTAGCTAGTGTAATTACTGGGGTAACGAGACTTAACACCTTATGTCTCAAGGCGACGAGCGCAATGTGGTGCAGTGTGTACCATCTTAACCAGCACCATGTTGTAATGGGCAAGCGTATCACTTACCATCAGGTGAACGTCTTGCTCGTCTCGTCGCAAAGTAGTATAAAAAAAAAATCGTAGCTGAACGTCTAACTGGTGCCTTCGTCACGGTGAATAAAAGAGACATGCGGCTACGGAATCGAATCAGGAAGCTCCGTGACCTCGTCCACAGAGCCAGCGGGTTCACGTGTTTAAAACGAGAGGAAAGGAAAGTGCCGTAAACAAAGCGATAAAATACTCGGAACGCCTTGTACCGTTTCGGTGCAATTGCGATTTTAAACAAATTCACTGTGCGTCGTATTGGGCTCGAGATAAGAGGTCAGCGGCGACAGCGTCACGCGAAACGCAGATAGGGTTGTCGACACAATTTTTTTTTAAATAAATTATTTAAAATTTTATTGCCTTCTTACAAATTATCTATATTAATTTATACTTATACTATAACGCAAAAGAAGTCGGCTCAGCTCCGTGGTTCCGAGCTGGTTGTCAGCATCTCCTAATTTTCTGGATTATTATACGGGAAGTTTGTATAGTTGGCCTAACAACTCGTGCGTTAACAGCTAAGCGGTGACAGCCCTGTGCGTTAAGTTAGCGTTTAGTGCGGCACCGTTAGCGATGTAGTACGCGAATCGGCGGCCGAGATACAGCCGATTTTAAGTTACTTTTCCTAATTAGCCTATATAAATTCGCCACCGGCTACCACCATCCAAATTTATTGTGCATCATTTACTGGTGGTCATCGAACACCTTTCACCCGGCAGCCGGTCACAGTGCAGACGAATCCCGCTCAACTTACTTAAACTTGAACTAAAAGTAATCAATTATTAATACCTTAAAATTCTAAGCAAAATAAACGACTCAATGACACAGTAGCTGACCGCTTGGTTTGTAATACAGTCCCTAGTTCGTCTCCAGCGCTACATGTATACTTCCGGACACATCTATCGGCCCACCACCCAGTGTTTAAAGTTTCGACGGTGTCTAGCTAAAAATAAATGTTAGGTGGAGCAATAAGTTTTAATGCAGTTTTGAAGCAGATTTATTGGTTAACCCTTATGTATGTCTTTTTTTTAATTTTTTTGTAATTTCGAATTGATTTGGCCGGCAGAAGTTTTACAACTTGGGCGACAATTTCAGGCAGAGTATCCATATTTTTTGGTCAAAACTAGCTCTAAGTTTAGATTTGCCTTTTTAAGGAACCAATAATCTGAAACTTAAAAAAAAAATCTAATTTGTGCGAAATAAAAAAGTTTTCTCCGTTCCTGGGTCGTTGAAAACAATGACCAGACTCGAATTTTCGTTTTTTTTTCATAATCCTGAATTCAAAATTAAAAAAAAAAGAGACGCATATGGGTTGACCAAAAAATCAGCTTTAAAACTGCATTAAAACTTATTGCTCCACCTAACATTTATTTTTAGCTAGGCAACGTTAAAACTTTTAAACACTAGGTGGGCCGAAAGATGTGTCCGGGAGTGTAGATATAGCTTAGTAAGTAATATAACTTAGATCTTCGACCAGTTATTGAGAGTTCAACTTTTTTCCAGAACAAAATCTAGTTCGGGTCTGAGTGGTGAGTGCAAGGAGCCCGTGCCGGCGCCGTCGCCCGCGGACTCCGGCGTGTCGGAGCTCGAGCGGGACCAGCATGACTACAGGTAACTATTGAAATGTGTCGAGGAACATATTAGGCACACCTCAGTGCTTATCTATAATTTTGACTGTCTGTAACAAATATAATTTACTGGTGATAGGTCCCTTTTGCCGGGGACCGACGAATTACAACTCCTTTTTCTCCCGTCAATCAGTAGTGTGCAAACATTACTGTGTTCCGGTTTGAAGGGCGCTGTAATCTAGTGAAATAACTAGACCTAACGTCTTGTGTCTCAAGGCGACTAGCGCAATGTGGTGCAGTGTATACCATCTTAACTAACGCCACATTGTTATGGGCGACCGTATCACTTACCATCGGGTGAACGTCTCGCTAGTATCTTCGCCTCGTAGAACAAAAAAATAATAATAAATGTCCTATCCGGAGAAGCCTATGTATTCGCTATCAGCTGATGATGATGATGAATAAATTTAAGTCTTATAAAACTGATTTCATGTAAAAAAAAAACACATTATTGTTTAAGTGATAGTTTCTTTTTATAACTTTGTATTTATATATATATATATATATATATATATATATATATATATATATATATATATATATATATATATATATATATATATATATATATATATATATATATATATATATATATATATATATATATATATATATATATATATATATATATATATATATATATATATATATATATATATATATATATATATATATATATATATATATATATATATATATATATATATATATATATATATATATATATATATATATATATATATATATATATATATATATATATATATATATATATATATATATATATATATATATATATATATATATATATATATATATATATATATATATATATATATATATATATATATATATATATATATATATATATATATATATATATATATATATATATATATATATATATATATATATATATATATATATATATATATATATATATATATATATATATATATATATATATATATATATATATATATATATATATATATATATATATATATATATATATATATATATATATATATATATATATATATATATATATATATATATATATATATATATATATATATATATATATATATATATATATATATATATATATATATATATATATATATATATATATATATATATATATATATATATATATATATATATATATATATATATATATATATATATATATATATATATATATATATATATATATATATATATATATATATATATATATATATATATATATATATATATATATATATATATATATATATATATATATATATATATATATATATATATATATATATATATATATATATATATATATATATATATATATATATATATATATATATATATATATATATATATATATATATATATATATATATATATATATATATATATATATATATATGTCTCATAACGACGAGCGCAATGTGTAGTGCTCACGTACCAAATCGTGGGGTCTTAACATTTTAACAAAATGTGCAGTGCAGTGCACATTTTTTTTTGCTGTTTTTACTAACGGCACGTAGTAATTGGCAAGTGTATTACTTACCATCAGATGAACAGCTTGCTTGTTCCATCGCTCCGTAGTAAAGTTTTGGTCGTAGGTTACGCAGATTTATCAGTAAATTTAATGGTAAGGTTAATCATCTTGATTATGAAACTTTAAACAAAGGTTTAGCAGAACTTATTAAGGAAAGGTAGGAAGAGTTCACGTAGCTTAACATAAGGAGGAAAAGTTAAAAACTTAGACATAACATAAAATTTTTACTTTTATTAAAAAAGGTTCTCTATTGAAATTAATATATGAATGTAGTGTCAATTGTTGCGTTAGAGATTACATGCTATTTTTAATATGCAGGTGTTTCTGTTTCGTTTAATTTTCTGTTTAATTATTACCATTTATTTTCATTTACTGTATTTTGATAGAAAATTATAATACAAACATTTCATTTAAAAAGCAAAAAATAGAAGTTCTTTTTATAATATAGATATAATAAAAAATGTTGAACGCGCCTGCTAATTTTGTTTCAACAATTATTTAATATGAACAACAGTCTGTAACAAAGATTATTTATTTAATTAACAACAGCTTAGCTTGTACATAGTTCGTTGCTGTTTCAAAAAGTTTGCTAAAATAATTTGTGCTCGTTTCAGAACGAACAAACGGCGAAGGGTCACGAGTACCTCACGCTGAAAGCGGACTGCCGTCAGCTGAGGGAGGCGCTCGACAAAAAGGAGAAGGACATAATGAGGCTGCGCTCCGAACTGGAGGAGAAAGAGAAGTCGGTGAGCCGACTGCAAACGGAGGTAGACAGACTGACGACCGACCTGATGGAGAGTGTCGCCGACGTCAACAAGACGAAGGAGAGCAGCAAGAACGAAATCGAAAGACTCAAAACTGAATTGAAAGAGCTTAGGCAAGAACTGTCCGACGTGTCGCTGAGCGGCTACGAGGGCATCGAGTGCGGGAGGACGCTGAGGGGGATCTACGAAGTGTGCAAGACGAACGAGTACCACTGGAACTCCAGCGACAGCGCGTTGGAGGATGCGGAGGTGCAGAGGCTGAACGGGGAACTCCCGGACGCGTGCGGCGACCCGTGCCCCGCGGCGGCCATGCTCGACAGACTCAAGTGCGAGCTGGAGAGCAAGGAGGCGCAGTTCAACAGCGAGAGGAGGAAGTGGTCCGAGGAGAAGGACAAGGTGCTGAGATACCAGAAGCAATTACAGCTGAACTACGTGCAGATGTTCAAGAGGTCGCGCACACTCGAGGCCGAGGTGGACGGGCTGAGGCTGGAGCTGGAGCTGTGCAACAAGAACATGAAGAACATGAACCACAACGGGAAGACAATAGAATTGTAACACTACCAAAATCAAATAGAGCATAATTATTTATTTAGACCTTCGACTTGTGTAAATACTTATTTTTTTTATAATTTAGATACATTCTCTTGCCACGGTCTAAGAGCTAGATAGTTTATTTTTTTTCTAATGTTAAATACATTTTGATACTCAATGGCGGAAGCCGTGATGGCTCAGTTTGTAAGGCGTTCTACAACTCGAAGAGGCTCGATTTCGGCCCAAATTTGAATTTCCGGTTAAGGAAAACATCGGGAGGAAACCGACATGTGAGAAGAATGACATCTTTAGTGGCCTCGTGATATGTCCAACCCACACTTGGCCTATCAGTGGGAACATGTGGGCTGTTAACACAATGGCGACGGACATCCTGTTAAATTATTGTACATTACTTTCTTTCTAGTTATCTAAAATCGTCTACGCTAACTTTAATGAGAATTTTATTGTGTTATTGTATTATAAGATCATTAAAACTACAAAATAATACCAAACGAATTTTATTCGCAAATACAATACATACAAAGAGACAAACGAACGATAACAATTGTGAAAACCCTATCAACAAACTTCACAACGTGCTGGCCCGGAATCGAACCAAGAACCTCCAATCAACTTAACAGCTCTTAGCGACTGTTTATATAAAAATAAGCACAAATGACTATAGATTGACTATATCTATGGTATCAAAGACGATAGATGGAAGAGGAAGGTTCTGCAGGCTAAGTAGGTGAACAGACTCATGATGAAGGATACTTCAAACTCTTAACATTAAAAAACAAGGTTCACATCTAAACCGTTTAGGTAAAACTAATGAGATCATTATTAAAGGAAGAAACAGCTTATTTAAAATTTCCGCCTCAAGTTGGAAAATACCAAGTCCCTGGAACGGAACCCGAGCCCTTCCGGTTTATCAGCGGCGTTTTCTGTGTTGTTCCTCGCCAGTTTAGCGGGTTCCACCTGAATAGTTTTCAAAAAAAAACTACATATAACAAATCTTGCGAATTTAAAAAAAAAAAGGTTATCATTTTTTTCCACGTCTTAAACAAAAATGAGTATTTCTTAACTAAAGCTAATAATACTAATATCTATCAAAAATCGATGCTTTAACATGTTACGAATGAACCAATTAATCACCTTTAGTAGTATTTCTTTCGCATGACATCTTAAAAGTCAACATATTTCAAAATCTATAAAAGTTTTAGCATCGAGTAGCGCAAGAGGTTTATTTGATGCGCCTGCACACAACTAGATGGCGCTAATATGGATAATGTACACTACACCACATTCTCCTTATTTTTCTGCCTCTTTAAACTGGAACAGTAATATTTGCACATTGCTGCTTAATAGTTGTGATAGTTACTGAGACATTTTAAACATTTTTGTATTAGTAACACAAGCAAAATTTTATATTGCACGGAGATACAACATTGGTGATTATATACACCGTTATGTTACTGATGATGATGAACAATGTTATATATTCTACAATAAATAAAGTTTATTATGTGTTGGTGTTACCTTAACAAGCTTCCAAATAAACAAAGAAATAAATAGAAATAACACAGACCCGTGTAACGTTGCTGATCATCGGTCGCTTTCGCCACTTGTACCACCAGTACTCCACACCCAGCGTGATGCAGGCCAGCCCGATGCCCATGAATATCACGATGAACACACCGCCAATGTTCTGTATGGAGATACCGTCGGACTGGTCATCCTGCTTCTCGCATTTCATCGCGTTGGGATTGTTGTTCCACCAGTTCTCCTTCAGCTTCTCCAGTTTGCGTTTATTCAAGAGTTGCAGGATACTGCAAAATATTTACACGTTATAAACATATACGGCTTAAGAAAATTAAAAGATATTTCTTTAATGCGTTCGCATAAACTATAAATAGTCGTTATAAGTGTTATAAGTATTTAACCTATTTTACGGACAACATAAAAAGAAATTCTTTTCGGTACTTTTTAGTTTAACAAACTATCAAATCATGAAACGCGGATGAGAGTGAAAACAGGAAATTGTTTCGTACGTTTACATGTCATATAAATACACAGCGGACAGTCCGGACATCGAACCCTGAACGTTGCCGGCAGGGACGCTTGCAGAGGTCACACAAACAACTTTACGATTTTAGAACGTACACAGAGTTCTTTATATTTAAATAACCTCATAAGGCCATGTCCGTTTTGTTTCAACTGATAAAAGAATCAACATAAATCGTTGGCAGCACTAAAATCATTGCAATATAAAAAAAATCTATATTCTATGATTAAATATTTTTTTAAGCTCATTTATGTGAGTGCATTATTTTTAATCTTCATCAACCCACTGCTGGACATACGCCTCTTCATCCCACATTATACATATATATACATTACACAAACAATATAATAAGACAGTTAATTTAATTATTGCGAGCTATCAAAAAGTATTTATATTCGAATTTATAGAAACTTGTAAATAGTATTTATATCTTATTAAATTCTTACGGCGATGTAACCTATCATCAAACAATCAAATATAGTATTCCGAGAATCGAACCGAAACTTGTTACAAGGCAAATGCTTAACCAGTGGATACATTTATATATTCAGAGTGTCAGTCCGTTCGGTTATATGAATATAGAACAGTTTAGTTGGACTTCTTGTTCGTTCTATAACGGCTTACGTTTCAGCGCGGTGGCCCTGGTAACTCCGTGACCTATTTAAGACTAGTTTTAAATAATAGGATACGGGTTCGGGTCGTGCGGCGCCGAGCAGCCGGTTACGATGTACCTAATGCTAAACCAGGTCTCTAGACTTACAAGAATAAGACTTTAGCGATTTATGCTTACGCGTTATTGAACTGGTCCTTCAGGGGCGACCCCTGTTGCACTGCGATCGCGTACGGCTTCCTCGAGAACTCGTCGCCCACCATCTGCAGGTTGCAGCTGGTCAGCACGTGGTACCTGACGTCGGTCGCGTCGCCGAGCCACGCGAAGCCCTCGCTGGAACTCTTCGACTCCCTCACCCTCTCTAGCGCCTCCTCGATGGAATTCGGCAGGCCGGCCTCCTTCATCGCCTGCCACATCTTGCTGTACTTGTCGCTGACCGGGTAGTCCCACACCGCGAGCTTCGCGCGCTCTACATCGCTCAGGCTGTCGTTCAAGCTCATCTCTTTCCAGATTCTGCAAAAAGTTTTCATTACAGAGAACACTAGAGATATTTCTATTCACTGTAAAGTAAGGATAACTTAAAAAAAAAGAAGAAACTACACGATCAGGAAGTTGTCTCTTTATACTTCCATTTCATTACCTGCATCGCTTTAATATATTATTTAGAGAATTTTATGTCTATGATTATTTATTACTTTAAAGCAAATCTGAAAAAGAAATAACCCAAATCCATTTTTCAGTTCTATCTCAATTTTAAATAGTATATTTGTATTTTTCGAAACGTTACCTATGTTTGGTGACGATTACAGGAGACAGTGATAACATGTGATACAAACTAAAGACAAACATGAAATCTTTTCTTAATTCTCTTATCACTAGATAACGTTTGGTGACCGATAAGAAATTTTCAGGGCGATTCAAAGCATTTTGATAATATTTATCTACAATTTATTTCATTGTACATGCAGTGAATTTACAATTTTAATTTCCAAATGTTCATACAAAAAAATTATAGAAATTTTTTCGAATTTTCTGTCATGTAAATATCAACTCATTTTATAACAGACTAAACCCAAAATAGATTATGTTTGTAAAATCGATAAACCTTTGATTTGTATGCAACTTGTACTCAATGCTGCAAGTAATTTTGCAGTTTTTCGGAAACCCTGAGACTTTAGCCGGTAAGAGTCCAGTATAACCTTTAGTGTGTCCTGTACGAGTATCCCATGAAAGATGTTCCGGCAAAAAACCAAAAAAATTTACATATAAACTTGATCATAAATTTTCCTTTTATTATTATAAAAAACCGAATCTAAAATAACAAAATGAAACCAGAAACAACTCCTCGGGCGACGAGCTCGGCGTCTCGCTACCAGCATATATATTTCTTTGCTTAATTACCTGCGCACCAGGAAGCTGTTTAAATAATGTATTACCCGTATAGTTTGCAAGACTACACTTTCTAGTGTAATTAACACTTGCTCGAAGAACTGTTAACTGGGAAACTTAATCGACATTAGCTTCAGTTAAAATTAACTATTACATACATTTATTATCATTTCCGTATTAGCGATAAATTTAAATTAATACAATTGCTTCCTTAAACAGTATAGAACATTAAATTCATTGTATAAGTTACTATGGATCATATCACAAAGAAAATAGACGGCCTATTTACAGCTTCTAGAAAGATCTACCACCAGTCCAGCACGAACAGTTCTACAAGAGATATTGGTAAGCAATATCAAACGCATCACTGTCAAGTTTATATTAAAATTACCTAAAACTGAAGGAGTTAAAATATCTTCTATATTTTCGTTATATCCTATACTTTCGGATGGTTATATAGAATAGAACAGAAAACTCTTTATTGCACGCCAAAAGATACAGAAATTAACAAATCACATTGCTGTTATATGATAAATGCACAACGGGCGGTCTTATCACTATGAGAGATTTCTTCCAGACAACCTTTGGATGGAAAATATGTAAAGTAATAAGTAAATTTGGAGGAATGTTTTGGAACCTTTAAGATAAGATTTTCAGTTGATCTCAGACATTGAGAGTGGGAGTTATGAAGAAATTGAAAGCGTTGTTTAAGATCAGATGGATACAAAGGATTAAAGAGAATGTTGTAAAGAAGAGAAAGTATATGAGTATTCCGACTATGTCGAATTGGCAACCACTTCAGCTTATCACGGCTATATATATAGATCGTTACTTACTCGTAAAATCTTACTTCTATGTGAGCCATCCTCTCGAAGTACGTCATGGCGGAGGAGCCGTTCAGCGGCGCGTATTGTATCTTGTACTGCTTGGAGAGGTCGTCCAGGGACTCGATGGGCGTGTCCAAACGAGACACAGTGAGAAATGCGGCCAAGTTCGCAGTGTATGAAGCGATGATGATAAAGCTGAAATCATTAATAAAATCATCATCGCTAATGATATTAATCGCTAATAACCCATATGGAATAGGAAGAAAATAAAAACATAAATAACGTTTTTCAATCTTTTCAATCCAAATATTTACAATCGAAACTTTCATCACTTCTTAACATTATATCGGAATAGTGAATTACAAGCTTAACAGATTAAAAATATTTAATATTTTTACTTTTTAATTTGAACAAGGTATATAAAAATAGTTATGTATTAATAATAAGATTTTCTTTTGCACGTGGTCATTTAATTTTTTAGTCTATTTTTGTATAGGCAACACAGTCACATACATGGCAACACAATTAATAAACAGATAAAAAATATTTTATTAATCATAGACTATACACGTCTAAAATTATTACGATCAGTCGAACCATTAATTTAAATACTATTTGAGTTAATTACTGACCCGAACAACCACCAGGTGGCGGCTAGTAACCGCCCGGACAGGTTCTTCGGAGCCTCGCCGCCGCCCTGCGGGGTGAGTGACGTCATACAGAACCAGAGACACTCTTTCAGCGTAAACTCCCTCTTCTCCTCATCATCTTTGTACTTCTCGCGGTTATTCTGATAGCTGTACGGACTCCATTTATCGAACACCCACATTAAAAAACTACAAAAAATAAAGTTTGAATATTTTAGTCACATTACGATTATTAATTCCACCTGCCCAATGTGAGCTAGTTCTTGATATTTACTAGTTCACACTTTACTGCTTATGAACAGATATTACTGCCATTGTTAAAGAAGACGGGCTTGACGTTTTTCTTCTAACTGTTCTGCGTCTTTGTCTAAAGGTCAGTTAGACTCCGAAAATAATTGGACCTCTCACGAAAAGTGAATAATTTTGACGTTTTTACTATTTATAACAGATTCCAATTTTTTTTAAACCTATTTTACTGTGTTTCATTATCGTGTTATATCAAATACGTTATGCATAGTAAGATATTCATCTGCCAAGGTGTTGCACATGAAACTATTCCGATAATGGGATTGTTACACAATGTGAGCGATTTCTTTAGCGAATTGCTAACTAGACTTATTAATGAGGCAGTTGTATAACTGAACTTAACTACGAATTGTTTTAAATTATACACTATTTATCGCTGTGTATTGTATACGTTTTTTCGATGGAGAATTTAAAAAAAAACACGATTTTTGTTTATAAAAAGTAATAAAGAACATCTTATGTCTCAAAGCGATGATATCAATGTAGTGTACAGCATCTTAACTTACAACATTTTACATCTTGTAGTTAAATAAAAAAATCTAAGACAATTACACATTATAAATTCTGAAGTTATATAGAAAATACGAGTTATACAATATTTATGCGAAATAGAGAAACAAAAGCAAAATTTTAAAAACTGAGAACCGCTTTGTACATGCCCCTTAGGTAATAATAAAATATTTTCTTCTATTTTTTAATTCTTGAGTATTGTTAAACTCGTTAATAGTCTGCTGTTTTGCCGAGAGGTGGCGCTGTTTGCATTAAGATTCACGTTATAGTCGTGTTTCCAAGTTACTACCTGATTACTGCAAAATACGGTGATCGAACAAATTAAAACAGTATTAGTTGTTGCTAAGTCTTAAAAACGATAACTTTAAAGTACAGTTAAGTTTTTGGCGGACGAAGTGAAGTCATTGTATTTATATTTTTACTGAATTTTAATTTATAAATTACCTTATTCCGACCTGTAAATAGGAAAGGTCAGAGACAAATAAATTTTTTACTTCGTTTTTTACTAAATCCATTAATTTATCCGTATTGAATGTTTGCAGACTCAAAAATAAAGTTACAAACTACGTTTTAAAATCTAGCCGCCATTAGTTTTAAGTTAAGGAATAAAATTTTAATATTTTCCTATTATACACATTATTACTAATTTCAACATTACTTTTGTAGTATGTAAGCTCTTGACTTGTAACACGGCGGTAACTGGTTCGATTCTGGATTACATGTGAAGTTTGGTAGTCCCTACTACTTTTGATTTTTTTTTGGTTCAAACCTACTGGGTAAGCACTAAGCACCATAACAGAATAGCTGTGCCATGTGTTGGTAGCCGGAGTATTCTGGACAAGCTTCACCATCCACCGCTTAACATCATGAGAAATTCAGGTCAATTATTGTTCATAGTCAAGTATTAATATTGTTTTATAACCCATAATAACCATTGCGCAAGTAGTAATGTGAAGTTACATTCAAGTTACGCACTGTAGTATGCTGGTGGCCTTGACCACAATAGAAGCGCAACTCTTGTGAATAACCTACAGCAGAAACTTAACTGTGAAGCGCGCGCCGGATGAGGTCATCGCACATCTGAAGCGAAATTGTTTAGCATTGTATATGAACTAAGTAAATCTAGCTCAGCTCTAACTAAAAATAGATGACGCCCTTCGGAAATAGTCCTCGCTTGTAAATAAGTTATGGTTCACGACCAACAGTCAAAACTGGAACTTGACTATAATCCTTTGACCGTTAGGCTGATGGCGCTAATTCTGATGATGATAAATGCTGGAAGATCAGTGTGGAGAACTTAGAAACTATATAAAATGTTGTGGTGATAAGGTGATGATGAATTGATGATAAGTTTAGGACCAGTTGAAGAATTAGTTTGAATTATCATCAATTATAAAATAGATATCTTTTAATACCAAATAGCGACGGCACAGACCGAACGTAAGTATAAACCCTACACTACATTTTAATCATCACTCTAAAATTAGCTATTAAGTTTCGTTACCCCAGTAACTTTAATTACAGCTCCCTTCTAACCGGAACACAGTAACGTTTGCTTACTACTGTTCGGCGACACAAATAAGAACTGCGATGGTATTAAGACAGTATCCAGCAACAGATACCGCCAGTAAGTTATAATAGGAATAACTAAATTTAAACTGTATAAAATAATTATACATCCAGTAGCAGACGATTGCAGATTTTCGCATTTTAACATACAGCCATATTAAAAATGAACTTTATAATTATAAACATAAGGTTCATTTTGTTTAACGTTATTTATTTAAATCGCTCTCATACACATTTAACGTTATTTATAAGCCTTACAAAACACAGAAGTCGGTAAATCACGGCAAATGTGGCGGGAATTTTCGACAAACCTCGCGGTAATTATATTTCGTTATATTTTCGCCGCCATTGTTAAATAATTAAATTATTAACACACGTTCTTTATTATCTGTGCTTATACTGTGGATAATTAGCCTTGACTATGCGAAAGAATAATGTAAGTCCTAAAAGTAAGAACATTAACAGCGCTGCTTTAGATTGTTAATTTAATAACGTGTAATGTTAAATACGGGAGAGAGGATTTGATTTTGTTTTTTACTTTAGATAGGTTATCACCACATCGACACTTAACTCAGGATTACAAAAAAAAAATCAAAATCAAAGTCGAAAACCAAAAGGAATATCTTAGTTTAATAAATCATTTGCAGCGAGAAAACAAAAATTTAAACATAACTTGTATATATTATAAGAATTTATCCAGCACCGAGTACTGTTGTTGACCGAAGATTAAAACTAATAATCCTCTTATTATTCCCACAACTGGGACTCGGTGCCTTCTCTCACAAGAGAGTTAAGGCCATTTATCCATCATGCGAGCAAAATTAGTAAAAGACTATAATTAACTAACTTCTAATTAAAAATATAGTTATTTAATTACATAATAAGTCTGCGTAAGTTTATGATAAATAAACATGCAGTAAGTTTATTATTTCATAGTAAGTGCATGAAGTCTCTTTTTTGATTTTATTGAGCTTGCCCGATCGTAAAATAGATTGGTCTGTTCCGACCTCGCCCTATATAAACATATTACGTACGACAAAGCAGACTAATAGACACATCGATCGTCTTCACACGTAATATTTCAGTTCTTACAATTAACCTCGATGTTATTTCAAACGTAACAGACAGATTATAATGCAATGTGAAATTACTGCGGTAACGAGATTTAAGATATTGCGTCTTAATGCGACGAGCAACAATTGTGCAGTCTGTATCATCCTAACTGGCGCCTAGATGAATATCCTGTTTCTTTGTTTGTTGTATATCGTTTTGTAACTATTCTTGAACAAGATATTTTTCTGGTGCCTTTGTTGGCAACACTGCGATTATATTGTAGCGGAAGAGAAATCACAAATACCTGCGAATCTTCCCGATTTTTCAAAGTAGTAAACTTACAATTCATAGGCGATGATGAAAAAGTAGAAAATTTATTTTTACATCACATAGCTGCAATTCTTTTCTATTGACATTTCGAAATGATTTAACGATTATATCATACAACACCAAATTAGTAAAGGGAAATCGACAATAATAATATAAGCGGCATCCGTCCATTAAGACTGGAAACGGCTTAGAGATCGATTGCTTTGCCTTTTTAGACGTAACAAGCGGCGATAACGAATAAAAAATACCTAAGAAAATTATCTACGCATATATTGTCTTTTAACACATAGGCAATTAATAAAAATCTCACAAGATGTTAAGTAACAATGAGGCCGAAGGTGCCGTGATGACAACCTCGGTTGCTTTTATGGATGTACAATATGTGGGTGGTAGCTAACCATTACAAACCTTCAACTGTACAAACTTATAACATTCACGCGCTGCGCCATTGAAGTAATTATACATATAAAGTATTTCAAATGTTGAACTACCTCCAAAGCCGGACATAGACAAATAGTAACCATTAAATAGTAGTAGTAAAGCAATGTTAAAGAGTACAATGTGTCAACTTACCTGGTAAAGAAATAAGCAGCAAGGATCGACAGCCAGACGTCATTTTCTAACACCGTCAGAAACTTGAACAGCGACGTTGGGGTCCTCGGCAATTTCATCATGATCGTTATACCAACTAAATCGTAATACGGAACTGTGAAATCGACAACGTTCTCCCTTTCCGCCATAACAGACAAGGACGTCAATCCTATATCGGCTCTTTTTTCGATTAACTCCTTAATTATTCCATTCCAGTTGCCGTTCTCGTCCATGGTACCGAAATTACCATCCGGTGATAATGTAATTTCATAATCAAACTTAACAATCTCGCGTATTTCCTCTATAAGATCAATACAGTAACCCTTAAAGCCCTTCGGTGCCTCATCGTCTCTTATAATGAATGGTTGTTGCTGTAACAATCAAAATTTCTTAACAACTAACATATACTTAGTTTTTTTTATAAGTACAAGTAATTGAAAAGTTTTCGTGTTTAAATATAAAATGGCTAATTTAGAGTTTATTGCCCGTTTATTGTATTATTATGAATCGCACGAGTTAAAAATGATGAATGACAAAGAAGTTTATGAAAATTTCTGAAGACGTCTGTTTTCAATTTATTATAAAAATATTCATTTCCGCGATTCATAATTTGATACTCGTTAAAAAATCCGCATCAAGAGCTGGAAACAAACAGTTTGAAGTAAACCCATCCGCGACTATAGAGCCTCAGATGATTATTCATAATGTAATTATATTTGATATCTAGATTATACATAGGCTGTAAATTTATGTGAAATTTATATTAGAAATGAAGCAAATTAAAAACACCCACTTGTATGTGTTAATACACATACTGTGTGCACGTCACAATTGTTTACGCAACTGTTGTTAAACAAACGGCGACTCGATTTTATCGCGTCTCAATTTGAACAATGAGAGAGTTCATTACCCACCTCCACAGTAACAATTCTGTAAATGAGTTGCGCTGAATAATCGCTCATGTTATCAGCGTCGGTGAGGATCAGGGGATTTGAGAGGCCGGCCTTCCATGAACCTAAAGTGCGGCTGCCGATCGATGCACCATCTTTGACTGTGACGGCTGATATATCTGTACTAAATTCCATAAAACTTCTGCCATTCATTGGGCCGTCTTCCGGTATATAAAAAGGTGCATACGTAGGTGTCTCTTTAATCTGAAATTTCATTTTTAAGCCTAAGATACCTAAGTTCTACACATTGAAAAAATCCGCTATGATCATTAAATTTTGAGTTGGAAAGACGTTTTGTTAGTAGTTCAGCGTTCGATCTACATCATCTACCACATAACACGAAGCAACTAGTTCTCTGAAGGCTTTATCTCTTGCCGGTCGAAATCATCCATTGGTTTTACCAATACCTATTCAAGTTACAGGGGACATGACAATCAAAAAACAGCTTTTTACCATAGTTATCGAAGCAAGACGTGAAACTGGTTTTCTCTGTCCTATGGATAGGCTATGTATATTAAGCTGTTAATGAAATATTTAAATTTCTCGGATTTTTATAAACCGCTCTGCTATTACCCGTAGACGAAATTTTAGTGAAAAAGTTTGCAACGGCGCACCTCTCGAAATGCTGTCTTAAGATCCAAGGTCCTGTTAGGAGTATTCTTACCGTCGTAATCGTCACACGTTATATATTTCATGTCATTTGGCCAGTTGCCAGAGTCCAGCAGTGATCTGAAAATTCATAAGCGAACTCATGGAGCAAGTCGGGATATAATTAGACGTACTTCAAACACGCGCTGAGCTAAATACAGTTTAGTGTGAGTACGCTAACGTTAAAATAGTAAAGGTCATTACTTGACGGCTAAAAACGTCCGAAGAGACAGGTCGAAGTAGAAAGCAGATGTTATCTCCGGTTCTCCATTCATACTGTAAGTTGTTTTAATTTTCCCCAGCCGGTCTCTACTCTTCGCGTCTGGCGTTGGTCTCAGGTAAACGATTGTGGCGTCTTTACACCCGCAACTAATGTCACCTTTGTCTAATGTTAATGCAAACCAAGCAGTCTTCCTTCCAAAATATTGATTCTCGTCAGCAGCGTCTAGAACATTCTTTACAGTTCTCAAACTACCAACTATAAAAAAGTTAACCACATCCAATTCCCGTAGACTCCGCAACTGCGTTTTAATTTCGTCTTTACTGAAGCTTTTGACTGGTGTTATCACGTGCCTCGTGGGAATGTTTTGAAGGAGGGATTTATATTTATGGTCCATAACTGTAAAGGAGCTTTCTTTTAGTAACAATTTATGATATGTGAGCTTTGGTTTCTACTAATTAATACTAACCAAAATATTCGTCGAATATAATAGCAGCGTTTGTTATATCTTGCTTGGTGACGATAGACCTTATAGCCTCCGGAAGTACGTCGGCAGGTGGCATGACTTGCAGTAAGAATTTAGTTTGATTAGCATTTAAAGAGCGCCACTGTCGCAAATCACCAACTTGACCGAACGAACCAGAAATAGTCGGTAGCGCGAGAGCGGCCGTAAACGATTTTATTGTTTCAGAACCGACACCGGTCATTGTAAAGTCGAGAACCACGTGGGGTGTTTTCTTAGCGGATACCATATCGTTGTATTTGCTGCAAACTACCCAAATTCGTAAGTTATTCGTAAGTTAGTAGTTATATTCGGGCGTAAGTTAACCATTCTTACCATTTTCTAGAAATGCCTTAGCGTCCGTACGGTTTCCTACGACGATCACGGGATCGATGGCCATACCAAGATTTGGATTGCGCCGTACATATTCCTTTGCAACATCGAACGATTTTTCAGCCAGCGCATTATTTTCTTCGTTTATAAGCACTACAAATAGAAAAAATGTATAAATAACCTATTACCAAACTTTTATTTCATTTATTTTATATACTTACGAATGTTAATATTTTGAGTTGTCTGTGAGGAAGTAAAATAAAAGAGCGCGAAAAGTATGAAGACAGAGAGTTCGACTTTCATTCGCATATCTGTAACTCCTCAAATTTCCTTTCTCAGCTGTAGTCTATTCAGACATCGAGGACTTACTGAACGTGGACCCAATAAGCACGTGTCGTTATGTGTACCATTTGGTATCCAAGGCGATGGCCGACCTTGAGTCACCCATGTAATTGGTATGCTCCGACCTCATCACTAAAACATCATGTTTGAACAAGTCCATAATTTATCGTCATACGAAATGTAACAGGATAATCAATTTAAAAGTATGACATATTTTCTTTTATTTTGGATACGCTGCTTAGTGACGTGGAAGTCCTAGATTCGATTCCAGCGCCGCATGTTACGTGACTAGCTAACTTAGCGGAGTCCAAGCTGTTAAAGAGCCAAAACCTGTGAAAAAGATTTGGGTTACCAAATAACAACAAGTATTTTCATTGGACTATTTTATTGCCAGAAATCTTTATAAACACTAAGACTCCACAACGGAGTTCCATTAAACTGTACACTCCACTATAATTCTAATACTAAATGTACTTTGAATTAAATTGTAGTTTGAACGATTAGAGGTCGAGTAAAGGTACATTGTTATCAAAAAAAAAAATCAAAATAATATTAGACAAATTCTTAATATTGGTTAAACACTGAAAATAGAATGTCAATAAAAATTGTATTAATTATCCGCATTGGCCTTATTTATTTATCACAAATATTAATAAATGTAAAGCGAAATAAATTAAGACAAAAAATAAGAACAGAACAAGCAAAAAAAAAAGAGTATAGAGAATTACACAAAATAGCACACGGAGTTAAAGTCAGTTTACAAAATAGTTAAGTTATTGTGAAACTAATCACCTTTATTTGTCAAAATTTGAACTTTTAAATTTCAAATCTTAAAATTACCGCCCCGACGTGAACTGATAGCAAAACTGACTCCGGTGACGTGGACGTGGTGACCTCCACATCGTGACCGGCGGTGAGGAGCCACTTCTTCCTAGTTCACATCGCGTGCCATTAACCAAGTCAAAGGAATGTTTTAATGGTTAAGTAATTAATGCCTATGAAATATATATATTTATAAATGTGCGACATTTAACTTGCTAACTTATATTAACATCTGAATCATCTAAGTCAAAAAATTTTTTTTCTGTTTTTTCCATTTTCCTTCAATTAAACTTAGTTCATCTAGAATCATTGTTGGAGGAAGCTATATTGTATATCGCGACGTTCACAGAACGAATGTGATATCACAACGGGTGGTGATTAGACTTTGGCAGTTTTTATCTTTACTGGCGGAAACCCGGAAGTAAAGTTCCCGAAACTTGCGTTTATAATACTTCAAAATTTCCCCGTATACCTTAACATCGGCCGTAATAGATACACAACAGCTTTCGACACCAAACTTATCAGAACTGCCCGTGATTAGTTCACTGCAAGGCACGTCTCCAATGTGATTGACAGCATTCAACAATTTACACTTTACAGGTACTTGGCAGGTAAGTTACAATACAAAAACGTATTCATGTTGGTAAGATAAAAAAGTATCCAAAAAGTAATTTATCACATTTACATGCGATGTGTGAAGGTTGAATTGATGTAGAAAGGTTAACAGCTCAACAGGAAAGTAAAGGCTAAATTCACCGTTTAATGTTGGATACTTTTTAATATTACACTTATAACCTAAATTTTAAAGTGTTTTCTCAATAGAGCACAACTCCGTTTCATATTAATCAGATCAGTAACGACAGTAAATGTATAAAAACTATGGTTTTCTCACATTGCTTGTATAAAATTCGAGTAAAATATAGATATGTATCAGTCAGGTCAGGAGTTGGACTCTAAAGTATGCGGGATGCGTTGCAGTAAACCAAGCATAGAAACGTGCAGATTTTAGGCTGCTGCTTCTTCGGCTTCAGCTGGTGGCTGTTCCTCCGCCACTTTCGCTTTCTTCTCGGGCGTGGTCTTTTCCTCAACATCGCCATTATCCGCTGCTACCGATTTCCTTTTCACTCCAGTTTCCTTCGCTTCTGAAATTAAAATTGTTTTACTCAGTATCGTTAATTGCAAACTTCATTAATCATTCATTAAGTAAAAGCATAAATTTTTACACACCTGTGGCATCTCCATTTTCAGTGGCGTCATTGCTTTCTTCAGCGTCACCATTTTCAGCTGGTTTCTCTTCAGCAGCATCGCCACTTCCATTCTCTTCCTTTCCGTTGCTCTCAGGCGCCTCCGTGACCTTTTTTACCGGGGATTTCTTCACCGGAGACTCTTTCGCCACTTCCGTCGAAGTGACCTCCTCGGGCGCTACTTCTCTGAAAATTTAAATAATAAAATTATTCCCGATTTAAAATTTAAAATATTTAGATTATGAATTTTATTATTAAATTATCGAATAATGCATTAGACGATCAAAGTTATTAATTGTTAATAAATATATTTACTAATGTATTAAATTCGGTAATAGTTCACTAACGGCTACAAATATTTTTGTATAAAATTTATTTGGCTTCAGTTTCTGTCTTAAAATCGAGGAGAGGAAACAAAACACTGACCAGCAACTGTCATGCATTACTACACTATAGTAATGTGTTACTATGTAACTAGTTTAACGAATGTTTATTATCGCTTTAAAGTAGAAAGTACGACGGAACAAAACAAATACTTGTTGCATAAGAGTGCATGCTACGAGAAAGTTGTAAGGAAGTGTAACGTATTTTAATGAATGAATTTATATTTCTTTATTCCAAGAAGAAACGAAGACGTTCAACTGATGATGAATGGATACGTCCGCTGATAAACAAATGGTTATAGTTAGAATGGTAAATAGTTACACCACACTGCTTTGAGACGATGTTAACTTTCGTTCAGCGCTCACCAAAGTGGTTGTCCGCAGAACAATGTGAAATAATACTTAATCATCACTTAACGTCTTGAAATACATAAAGCAGTCATAATTTAATTTCAAAATATTTATTCACCAAAAATACATTTTACAAAACAAGAGTCCCTGCCCTCTGCTTTAGCTTTCGCTGTGTTGCAGAAGGCAGTGTTTTCCCTTATAATGATCAAATTAAAAAGATGCATATGCACAAATAAAAATAAATCATAGCTTCAAAAAAGAAAACAAACTTAATATAAATATACAAAACAAAATAGTTTACGTAAATTTTTATTATCTTATAAAAACATATATATACAATAGTTTTATTTTATCAAATACATTTTAAATGATATCAGAAAGCATTTTTTTTTTTTTTAAAAGTAAAAATTTTGATGTGGTTCGCGGGTTTAAATATTAGAGACCGCTATTCTTACTTCAGTTATTATAGCTATAGTGCTATTAACTGGACGCTATTTAAACTGGAACAGTAATGTTTGCTCATTACTATGCGGCAATAGAAATAGTTACTTTTTTTTATTTTATTTTTTAGTTAAACAAATATATACAACAAATTTTATCATTTAGCTTGTAAGAAACCACTTGTTCCGACGGATTACATATAATAGTTTAATTTTATTTGTACCTTTTAAGTGATCTCAGATAGCATATTTTTTGCAAGAAAAAATTTTGTCGTGGTCCGCGGTAAATTATGAATTTACTGGTACACGGATTCAAATTATAGCGACCGCTATTCTTACTACAGTTATTATAGCTATAGAGCTATTAACTGGAACAGTATAGAAATAGTTACTTTTTTTTATTTATTATTAGTTAAAGATATACAACAAATATCATTTAGCTTATAAGAAACCACTTGTTCCGTCGGATTATATGTAATGCGCGCGAACTAGTGAGGGTTAAAAATAACTAATGAGACGGCCCTAGCGTTAGGCGATAACGCAACCGCCGTGACTCCATGTTGCAAAACAAGCGATGGTAAAGTTTGAATTGCGCGCGAACGACGCCGCCGCGCCGGCACGCCGCGCACGCAGCGCCATCTTGAAACCGCCGTCCCGCGCTCGCAGGCGTGCTTTCAATTTCCCCGCTCAATGTGATCCCATAAATTTCCACTCGGCCATGAAAACTATATCCAATTCGTTAACACATCAACTGTTAACGTTTTAAGACACCTTACCAACTCGCAGCTCTTCTTAAATGCATCAAAAAAAATTCAAGGACTTTTCCCGCGTGTATTCAGTACGGCGGCGTCCAAGACAATAAACATCCGTAAACTACAAACGTACACTATAAACACTATTGTATAAAACACCATAATAAACAATGAAACTTATGCCGCGGTAACTTAAATGCCGTAAACGCTTGAATACGTGTGAAATATTATTATTGGAAGCCATTTTGATCACGTTTTCCGTAGCCGCCAAAAATATTTTCGCAAAAATTTTTGAATTATTAACAGAAAGGGAACAAATGAACTTACTTTGTTTCGACGGCTGCGTCTGCCATTATTATTTTTAGTATAAGGAAATCTCTGTGTTGAGAAATAAATTAATTGAACAGCACGTGCCACGCACAACGGAATACAATGTTCACTGCACAAACACCGTCGACCAAATGAGGGAGGAAGAAAGAAGAAAATATCGTCCGCTTCGTTTCGCAGGGTCGCGCTACTGACGTTAAGTTTGTGCACGAAGTTCACTTCATTGAATCACTATAGCAAAGTGCGTGTGAAAGAACGAGATGAATATAGAAATATGTTCAACTTTAAACAACCTTGATTACATAGTAAACCGCTCGCAAGCAAAAGTCTACCTTGCTCTGCCCCCGTTCAAAAACATAATCGTTAAATATTCCATAACACAGGAAATACCAAACATCTCGTCGAATTTTTAAATGTATTTTTTTATTGAAATATACCATAAATTATAATTTTGAAGCGAATTCAAAATTCATTAACAAATATAAATTGAAAAAAAAAAAAAAAAAATTTTTATGTTTTTTATTTTTTTAAATAATAGTTTACACTACTTTTTAAAATATATTTATAATTAAAAGTTAAAAATTTTAAATTCACGTTAATTAAATTTCGTTAAAATATTATTAAGAAAGATTTCAAGATCTGAGAATGATTTTCAAATAACACTTTTTCAGTTTACACTACATGTCAGTTATAATATGGTACTTAAATAGTTTTTACACAGGTTTTTACAAATTAATTAAGTCTCAAACAGATGCACACAAAAACTTAAAAATTCGCGGAAACCAGGTGAATGTCCATGAAGTACGCATCTAATTTTTTAGTACAATGACCGAGGCATCAATGAAATAATAAGACTTTTTCAACTGAACTACTAACTTTTACTATGAATATGATTATATCCATCTTATTGGATTTCAATACTTTTAAATGATTGTAACAAAAGTTAGTAAAACTGCGTATTTAAAAAGAAATGGTATTCTAAATTTCGTTTTTTTTTTTGGAAACAGTAAACTTTATGTACTTCGTTCTTGAACCGTAAAAATCGTAGCTTTTGTATACATCAACCGACTATACACTTTATTACATTGGAATAAGTAAAACTTTTCAAGAATATCAAAAAATCGGAATTTACTTTTAGGTCATTGGCTTTAAAAGAAGTCTTGGCACAAGTTCGTCAGATAACCAGAATAATTCGTCACACCTTTGCGACTACATTTAAATAAAACGTACGATTTGAGATTTTTTCATAACATGCTAAAATGACGGCATAAAAAGTATTACAATATAAAATCAAATTAATGAAACTAAAATAATATTAATTTAACTTTTATAATTAATCTCTTCACTTTGGTTATTATTAAAACTATCATTTGCGTAATAAATAAAGATGGTTTTGCTAATTCGTACTTTGAGAATTAATTACTCTGTTTATCTATATTTTCATGCAACGTTTTTAAATTTACTAACATTTTTTTTAAAAATTCAAATTATACTCTTAATATCTCTGAACTAGGCAGAGGTCAATTTAATTATAGTTTCGATTAGACAATCCATTAAGAGTTTTCTAACAAAACGGTATTTTTTCGTAACGCTTTCGAAAACCTCTCAAAAATTTTATTTTACCCAAAAAATAAGAATTTAAATTATAACTTCACAGGTATAAAGAGGATTTATGCTATATACAAATATTTAACGTATAACATATAAAATCCTTTCCACCCTCGTACTAATACTAATAATTTAAACTAAAACTCAAAATTTTTTTTGCTAAATAGATATCGAGTATACATCGCCGTTATGTTTATTATTTATTATTATCTTTTGTTACAGATTAGTTTTAACTCAAAAAGTATTCTCTCATACAAAGACACAACAATTTAAAAACATTTAATATTATACGAAACCTAGTTTCGATATGCTAGTTAGACCTCGTTCAATGCTTTAACAGTCCAGATAATACATTAGGTTCAACTATTAAGTTTAATTATTGACTTAAAAAGTGCACGCTTCGTGGCGCCATAAAAAAAGAGGCTCGAGACAGGTTGTAACACCGTCATCGCTTCTACTTATTATGTATTATAGTTTCTATTATATTAAATTAGGTTGTTATAATATACTTACTTTAACCTTAAAATTTTATTACAAAGTTCCTCGAGTGGCGAGTTAGTTAGTATAAGAATATTTCTATTAAAACATATAGTACATAAGTTTTGTAATGATCTGAGTTATGGATTCAGAGATACACTATCTCAACTATGTCAATCATTTTGTTTATTATTTCATAGATAATAAATTATTTTATGTAAAATTCGCCTAAAATTTGTCCTTCGACAATAAATGTTAGTAAAGGTTATGTCAAAATCGTTTCGTAGATTAGTTAAAAAAAAGATTTCTTTAACAATTTTAACATTGATTAAAAAAGAAAACGATTAGTTTAATGCTACAGACATACAATACGTTTCTTTTTCTAATACTTGTTGCTAAGTGTACTTATCAGGGTTATTGTAGAGCGCGAAAGAGCACTGTGTTATTTTATCATTTATAAGTTAGTATTAATACGTTATCTATCGAAGCATATGTTCTCATATAATTAATTAGTAATAAATCAATAGTAAAATTTAATAGAAACACCCATTAATATCTTTAAAAAAATTTGTTCTGGCAATAAATTTTTAAGTATAATGTAACATCGACAAATCATTTTTTTTAATCTGTTTAAATAAAATAACGAAATAATTACACATATAATATATATTTATTCTGTGATTTAAAACAAATTCCTCTGTAAACTAGCTGTAAACTTTCTGAGCACAATTCAGTGCCATCGAATGAGTAGAAAATAAAGTATGAAACTGTGACTAATTCACGTAAGTACATTGTTATGTACGTTCACGGTGTGAAGCTACTATAATCGTGCAAAGAATACTTATGGTATTTTGTTGGTAGTAATAATTAGAAACGAAATTTAATAAAGTATATGTTTATGAACGGTCACTGTTAGGATGTTGATATCACATCGCGGTCTTCGTCATACATGAGAGGTCACGTCTCGTTAATTCAGTATCTTTTTTAACTACAACGCCTTTTTAATCGAACCTCAGTAATTGGCACACTACTGACTACATCGACAGAAACCTTTTTTTTATGTGGTGGGAGTAATCTTCTAATGTAACATCCCTCCTGCTTCCAGAGGGAAGTCAAAGTTATCTGACATTTCCATCTACTTAAATTCTATAGGTACTCTACCTTGCGGAGAAGAATTCATATTAGCGTAAGTTTTTATTTGTATTTTTTATTGTATAGTTGTAATATTTTACTGATTCAGTGGGTCTAGTTTATGTTCAAACGCTGAATGGTAACACTTTTGTGCAACACAATTTTAACAAGTAAAGCACATTAATCTTAACCAATATAAATGCGAAAATGACTAAGTTTATTACGCCTAAACAGCTGAACCGATTATGATGGATTTTGCTATTGAGTTAGATCTTACTGAATAATATTTTTCTCGTACTCCGTTTGTCTTTAAATGCAGCTGCCGAACAATGGTAGTAAGAAATAAACAGATATTTTCTGCAATGTGTATCTTATAAACTATTCTGAATTAGTACTGCGGGCGTCGTCAAGACTTTAAGGTTCTTCAGTTGGATTGTAGATGGCGCTGTACCGTCTATTAAAGTTCCTCAATTCTGTTAAGGATAGATGGCGCTGTTTTTAGTAATACTTCAAAGACGTAATCCTTTCCAGCTCCTAACTAATATTTTATTTTTACGTATTTAAAAAATGTAACCTTGCCTATTCAGTATCTAATATTTTAAGTAAGTATAAATATACTTAAAATATCACCATTAGTTATAAATTCGGACATGTATTAATAAGTGATTAAATGAAAATAATATTTTATATTAATACGGAGTAAAAAGATTGATTTCTTTTATTCACAGTTTTTCTCTAATAAAAAAAATTGTGATAAAACCGCACATAAACAAAATCTAATGTACATATAAATTTACAGCTTTAAGAATTTACACTTGTTTATCATTTCGAAGCATTTAAATAATATTTTACAAAGAATGTAATACAAAACGTAAGATGTCCGGCTTATGTTTTAATATATACAACATTCTTGCTTCAAAGTTGCAATGGACCTACATTCTTTCATCACTATGACTAGAAACGGCTGTTGCTATGTTTACTTGTCAAGGTTATTTCATTAAGGAGCGTGAAAGAACATGCGATGTTTTTTCTTATACACGTTAGTAACACGTTGTTATCTTCTATAACATGATTTCTGATGAAAAAATTGACAAACAACGCGATGACTAAATAATGAAATTAAAACAAAAACAATTTTGGTGATAGAAATTATTACTATTTAGTATTCCATTCAGTGCAGTTTTATAGGAATTTATAGTTGCAACTATTTTTGAGTAGTTTTTTCACTGTTAACGGGTTTAACTTGTTAAATGTTTTTAAAATTTAACTTTGACAAAATTGTGGTTTTAACAAAAAATCATAAAATATAAAATTCAAAATAAATCAATAGAATATTTTTGAAAATTGTTTTTTTACGTTTACTGATAGATTAAGATCTGTTCTCGGAGAGGATTAGCACAAGAATTTATTTATTTATCTTTAAATACATTGTGTACAGATGAATTTAATACCCTTGGCATTATCTTCCAGTCTACCTTGGGTGTTGTAGAGATGGAAAGAAGTTAGAATATTTAATATTTATAATAAATATTAAAAGTCCTAAAACAAAGTCCGATTATTTTAAAATGAATTATTTAAAAGGCCATACAATGTGACACACTTCATTCTTTTGCACAGCACGCCTTATTTACATCGAGCACAGATTTAGTCCTGCCATCTGCATATTTGATATTAAACTAAAACATAGTGTTGCTGTTTTTAAATAAATATTGGTAATAGTAGGAAATTAAAAAATGTTCTACGGCTAAATTTATTTATGCCTAAGTTTCGATTTCATTACAGTTTTTTTGTTATACATTTTAATGTTTTGCGATCTAACTGATTACACATAATTTTGCAAAGTAAGTTCGATAGTTGTAAGTGGTTATTTTAAAGTGACCAAAAAATGATAGCTTATATTTTATTATTAAGAAATATGTTATACGACGATCAGGTTACGTTATTTTAAAAATAATTATACTCGAGCAAACTGAGGTAACACAGCACATCAGCTAATAAATATTTCATGTTTAACATTTATCTTAATTCTATGAAGAATTATTGAAAAGATAATAAGAATCGTAAACAGCAAAATTAATTAGTGAAGGGTTTGAAAAAAGTTGCGAGATCAAAGTTTGAAAACGCATATTATTTACGGATCAGATAAATCAGAAATTAACCGTGATGTAAGATAAAATAATAGTCTATGTGCAGGAATCTATAGAAAGGATATCACCGACGAGAAAATTTGTTATAATTTATTAAGTAAATGTTATTATTTAATAAAAAAATAAAAGTCATAAATTAAAATTGTATACTGTACAAATTTAAATTGTGTTCCAGATAATAAAAAATGTTTTGGTAGGTAGTGGTACGTTTTTTAGTTTTAATTAGTAGGTTATTGCTGAAATTGAGGCAACATTGTCACATTGACCGCCTCCCGTGAGCAAATCGTTTGCTCGATCTCGCTCTGTCGATCGAGTCCGGTTGTGGAAGCCATTTTATTCTTGTGAATGTGACAAAGTATTTTTCGAAATTTTATATTCAATTCATTAGTGTAAATGTGTGCTTGCGTGAAGTGGCTTTCCTGACGTGTGTTTGTGATTAAGAATAGAGGATGTATCTGTTTCAAATGAGTTTGTGTTGACCTGCCCATTTTTACACGGTCGCACAAGCAGGGATCGATTAGTGCAAGACAGCCTCTAATAACGAGGAACCGAGGCGTTGGAATAGTTTAACTGCGCCATGGGCAATAATGCTGCCACCGCTAACAAGAAGGTGGACGCCGCCGAAAGCGTCAAAGAATTTCTCGATCAGGCCAAAGAAGACTTCGAGGAGAAATGGAAAAAGAATCCCACCAACACTGCCGGACTGAACGATTTTGAGCGGATTAAAACTCTTGGTACGGGTTCCTTTGGTCGTGTTATGATAGTCCAACACAAGCCCACCAAAGAATATTATGCTATGAAAATATTAGACAAACAGAAAGTGGTTAAGTTGAAACAGGTAGAACATACATTAAATGAGAAACGTATCTTACAGGCGATCAATTTCCCTTTTCTTGTGAGCCTTAAGTTTCATTTCAAGGACAACTCTAATCTATACATGGTCTTGGAGTACGTCCCTGGTGGGGAGATGTTCTCTCACCTGAGGAAAGTGGGGCGCTTCTCCGAGCCACATTCTCGGTTTTATGCAGCGCAAATAGTGTTAGCTTTTGAATACCTCCACTACCTCGACCTCATATACCGAGATCTTAAACCTGAAAACTTGTTGATCGACTCGCAAGGATACCTCAAAGTGACTGACTTCGGGTTCGCGAAGAGAGTCAAAGGTCGTACATGGACACTGTGCGGCACCCCGGAATACCTGGCACCGGAAATAATCCTCTCTAAAGGTTACAATAAAGCAGTGGACTGGTGGGCACTCGGTGTCCTCGTGTACGAGATGGCGGCAGGCTACCCGCCTTTCTTCGCCGACCAACCCATACAGATATACGAGAAAATTGTCTCAGGTAAGGTACGTTTCCCTTCACACTTTGGTTCAGATCTGAAGGATCTCCTGCGCAACCTCCTGCAGGTAGACTTGACAAAACGTTATGGAAATCTTAAAGCGGGTGTTAATGATATAAAAGGACACAAATGGTTCGCGAGCACCGACTGGATAGCTGTCTTCCAGAAGAAGATTGAAGCACCTTTCATCCCGCGCTGCAAAGGGCCCGGCGACACAAGCAACTTTGATGATTATGAGGAGGAAGCATTGCGTATCTCATCGACAGAGAAATGTGCAAAGGAATTCGCCGAGTTCTGAGCAAATTGTTGGTGCCTGCGCATGGACAGGCTGGAGAGCAGGCGTTTGGTTATTGTGAATGGTCCGTGATTGAAATCACGGTACAGTGATTAGTGCATGCTATTGCTAATGGTCTCGGGTTTATACAGACATTGAAATGCCCCCAGTCCGGTGCTCCTCGCAAAGTAGGAGTGTAGGCAATGAGGTAGTAGTACTGATTTCTGATATTTTGGTGGAGTTAATTTGCTTGTGCTCTTTCAAGTTAATAGTAGAAATAATAAGGAGAGGTGGTCCTCACCTCGGTGATATTCCCCACAGTGTTTCTGCAACAACATTATATAAATTGTATTGAGCACTATTCTAAATGTTTTTTTGTTTGATTGTTTACCGTAGATTTGGTAAGCATAGATAATGTATTCATATTACTTGAAAAAAATCATTAAAACTGTCGTACGCTTTTCACCAGGTTTTCTCCTCTATTTGAAGATATTTGTCGAATAATTATTTAGACAAGATCACACTAATGAAGTCATCTCTATCAGTCACTGCTTAGCATTAAATTCAATTAATTGTATGTGTAAGTCCTTATAGATTGTTTTATGGATAGTTTTTAATTTTTGACTTTTTGTTATCAATTTTTTTTTATTTATATTCATATTGTTAACAACAGTTGATATTTTATTAGAGAACTGTAATTTCATGTTGTAGTAAGGAGGGAGAGATTAATTTATTATTGTATAGTAGTGTTCAATTCAACAATGTTTGTGATCTGACGTGTGAATTTGTTTGATGTTTATGTGTAATTTGTATAGTTCCTTATTTCGTGGTTTACAGATTTTACTATAATATAATTGTAGGAAATAATGGGCAGTCCGTTGAGAACTGCCACAATCAAACACTTATTGCTAACAACAGTTGAGAAGCAATAACTTTGTAAAATTTATCATAATCAATATACAATTATAATAAGCACAAAACTAATGAGAGAATTTTATATGTGACGCAGGCAGTTTTATAGCATTTGTCTCATTATCTAAGGATTTTTTCATCAGCAACGCTCAGAGCTCTTGATCTACTTGCATCTGATGTTATCAATAGGTGTTAGTAATTATTCAATTATGTTTAACACAGCTGTTCTTCAAAGCACTCGGGGGGCAGCGTTTCGCTGGTTTATCATGCTGTTTGTTAGCTACTAGACGTAGGTATTTAAATCCGGTCTGTACAAATGAATATCTAGTTATTTGTAGTGAATTATACATTGTGAGTATGTGGGTTCATAGTCATTAGATTGAATTTCCTAAGGTTACTTAACTCTTTGGTATGTATTCATCTCATATTGCTAATAAGAAGTACATAGCTGCGATTAGAATGTCTATGTAACGGTTAATTTGTGTAAAAAAAAAGAAATCACTTATTTTGATAAGTTCAAATGAAATATTATTAAAGTATTTATTCTAAAAATGTCCATAAAATTGTAGATGTTAGCGTTTGATCCGATGCTTTATCTATGTCTATGTTATTTGTAACGGAATAAGATTTTATTAATGTTACACGTTAATTTCACACATTATAAAAGTCTTAACTGGTGAAGCTTTTTCTTTTAAATTACACATTGCATAACTTCTTATTAAGTAAAACTTTCTTTGCTACTTAAATATATTGTTATACTGGTGCCATAGCCGTCTTTTAGATATTGATATGTAAATATATCTGTAAGTTAGTTTATTTTTTTTTGTTATTTTTGCATTAACATAAAGTCATCACACTGGTGGTCTGGCACATTTCGCTGATGCTTCGTATGTCCACATATATGCACAGCTCGTTATAAGCTTAAAGTAAAACAAACTATTCTCAATATAATACTATATATACTATATTATCATAAGTGTCTGATATTATAGAAAAAATATGAAGAATATCTATCAAAAAAATTAACAGAATATATGAAATGATAATAATCTAGCAACAGTAATGATACAAATAGAGAAATGTGAAATTTAATAGCGTTTTAAAGTCGCTTGTTTTCGAGCTGTTTATCGGTTTTGTTCAACATTTGAAGAATATAAGTTCTTATTAAAGAGATAATTGATGACATTTGCATTGTTTTTATAGAAGATGGATGGAGTCGGATTATTCAGATTCTAATTAAAAGGAAATCCAATTCATTTACATTGTATTTAGATATTTCTGATGTGTACCTTTGTGGCTGTCGTTGTATATAAATCTAGGAGTGATTGTGTCCCCCCATTTATTAGGATTCCGACATCAGCTTTTTGGTATTTGCAAATCTTCATTCCAGTATTAACACTTAATCGGTATGCTCTTACTTGACGTGAACGCCGCAGCTAATATTTGATCTATGAATATATTGAGCGACGGTGTTTTGTGAACAGCGTGGTGAAAATAAATAATGATGTTCACGTACGGATCCAGTACATCGAGTGCCTATAGCGTTTGAAGGTTCAAATGTGTTAAAATTAAAATTTCAGTTGGTTTCAGCAATTAATTTGTGTCACAGTGTATTGATCTTCCATAACATTACGATGAAATTAAAAATATCGATGTAAAAGTATGACATTCGTTTGATTGCTGTCTCACCCTCTCATCCAACTTGGTTTTAAATTAGTTACTTGGTGAAAGAATACGTCTATCAGATTACTAGGATGTGTAAAGTTCGACGATCAGCATTTGGGCAGCTTGGTGGGCTGGGACTGGGAGAAGGCTTAGGGTCCCAGCGATGGGGACATCAATGTCTATTTGTTTAGCTGATTACTTTTTCAGCGTATTGGATAAATTTGACTGCTATGAGTCCCAGCTGAGGGCTGTTTATACACTCCCGGACACATCTATCGGCCCACCTAGTGTTTAAAAGTTTTAACGGTGCCTAGCTAAAAATAAATGTTAGGTGGAGCAATAAGTTTTAATGCAGTTTTAAAGCTGATTTTTTGGACAACCTTTATGTAGGTTTTTTTTTTAATTTTGAATTCAGGATTATGAAAAAAAAACGAAAATTCGAGTCTGTTCATTGTTTTCAACGATCCAGGAATGAAGAAAACTTTTTTATTTCGCACAAGTTGGATTTTTTTTTTGATGTTTCCGATTATTGGTTCCATAAAAAGGCAAATCTAAACTTAGAGCCAGTTTTGACCAAAAAATATGGATACTCTGCCTGAAATTGTCGCCCAAGCTGCAAAACTTCTGCCGACCAAATCATTTCAAAATTACAAAAAAAAAATAAAAAAAAAACATACATAGGGGTTGACCAATAAATCTGCTTCAAAACTGCATTAAAACTTATTGCTCCAACTAACATTTATTCTTAGCTAGGGACCGTCGAAACTTTAAACACTGGGTGGTGGGCCGATTGATGTGTCCGGGAGTATATATTCTAGAGATTCTTTTATTCGATACTAATTTCAAGCTTGACAATTTTTAATTTAGACATAAGTGGTTAAAATTTAGTTGTGCATTTGGCAGTCGCGCCGTCTGGGGCTTCGGGGGCCAGTTAATGTGCGGCTTCCTTATAAACTGAATTGGAATTATGGTGGTGTAGTTCCCCCAACAATGAAGCAAACATATAAAAATCTATCGATTTACAGTGAGTTTGATGAAAAAAGATTTTTTCTTTCAGTTTCTTACACGAAAGTTTAAAATGTTTTTGTACTTGGGATATTGTATTTGATACATGCATTCGTGGACCATAAAAAAGATAAGTGGCGTGAATGACTTTATATGTTATTATTAAAGTAATATCAAACGGTTGTTATTTAAATGATTGGCAAATGCATTTATTTATAGCAAACACCGATTGGTCCGGTTCGAGTGGCGAATGTATAAAAAAGCGACGAGTCAAGGTTGGGTATGAGGTCAAATAGTCTAAAGGCACCGTCGCTTCGCTTTAATTAACTACGATCCAACATCGATCTTCGAGTTACTTTTGTAACGAAAAAAAAAACTAATTTGGAAAACCTTTATTTCTCGCCTGAAATTCCACAATGAACGATCGGAACACAAACGGGGTCCTAACCCTTGCGGTAGCTTCAAGGTCATCCGGGAGGCCCTTTACTTTTTCATTTGTGTTAAGCGAATCCCTAAAATTCCGTGTGTATTACACAAGTGCCAAAAGTCGATTTAATTCAATTCGGAACGATTGCGCACGTCGTTCGTGTCGCCCACGGTTTCAGCACATCGCGTTGTGTAAACACACTAAAAAATCCTATTTTACGATTGCTTGATTAAATCCCGCATCTTATGTTTGTGCGCAATGTAAATATACTAATGTTTAACGTGGGCTCTGCCTCGGTTTACAAACTTTTCATTATTTATAAAATGATTTGAAAGTGACAATGATGATTGTAGTTATGTATATATTCTACTAACACAGTGCCATTGTTGTGTCTCTAACTTTTATATTAATTTGCTAATTTTCAATAAGTTTACAATTCGAAGTGGTTTTTTCTTATATTCTCATCACGTGATGATAAGTGACGACAGTATACAGAATATGTACAGTATTATCACTTAATTTATGTTCTTACATAACTATAGGTTGTAACGATTCCAATAATCCTTTTGTTGGACAAAGTCTAATATATAAAATTCTCTTGTCACAATGTTCGTTCCCATACTCCTCCGAAACGGCTTTACCGATTCTTATGAAATTTTTTGTGCATATTCAGTAGGTCTGAGAATCGGTTACTATCTATTTTTCAAACCTCTAAGTGATCAGGGTTGCCCACACCAAAAAATTTTTTTTTATTTTTTGGGATTTTTTTTTCTATTTTATTATTGTGTGGCATCAAAAACTACATACAACCCTAAATTTTCACTTTTCTATCACCAACCCCTGCTTTTTAATAGACATTTTAATATTTTTGTCTCGCTCGATATCATCAATTGTACATGGCCACGTATCAAACCGCGTGGCTTGTAAACTCCAAAAAAAATTATTATCACTTGGTAAGTGATCCCCTCCACGTGTGTACCGGTGTCACCTCTCACCAGTACACAGTACACCAGTAAAACCAGGTAAACCAGTAAACCAAGTAAACCAGTAAACCAGTCAACCAGTAAACCATTAACCAGTAAACCAGTACACCAGTACACAGTACACCAGTAAACCAGTCAACCAGTAAACCAGTAAACCATTAAACCAGTAAAACCAGTAACCAGTAAACCATTAAACCAGTAAACCATTAACCAGTAAACCATAAACCAGTAAACAGTAAACAGTAAACCAGTAAACGCAGTAAACCAGTACACCAGTACACAGTACACCAGTAAACCAGTTAAACCAGTAAACCATTAACCAGTAAACCATTAACCAGTAAACCCGTAAACCAGTAAAACCAGTAAACCATTAACCAGTAAACCATTAAACCAGTAAACAGTAAACCAGTACACCAGTAACCAGTAAACCAGTAAAACCAGGTAAACCAGTAAACCATTAACCAGTAAACCATTAACCAGTAAACCATAAACCAGTAAACAGTAAACAGTAAACCAGTAAACCATTAAACCAGTAAACCAGTAAACCAGTAAAACCAGGTAAACCAGTAAAACCAGGTAAACCAGTAAAACCAGGTAAACCAGTAAAACCAGTAAACCAGTAAAACCAGTAAAACCAGAAACCAGAAACCAGAAACCAGAAACCAGTAACCAGAAACAAGAAACCAGAAACAAGAAACCAGAAACCAGAAACCAGTAAATCAGTAAACCAGTAAACCAGTAAACCAGTAAACCAGTAAAACCAGAAACCAGTAAACCAGTAAACAGTAAACCAGTAAACCAGTAAACCAGTAAACAGTAAACCAGTAACCAGTACACCAGTAACCAGTAACCAGTACACCAGTACACCAGTACACAGTACACCAGTAAACCAGTACACCAGTACACCAGTAAACCAGTAACCAGTAACAGTAAACCAGTAAAACCAGGTAAACCAGTAACCAGTAAACAGTAAAACCAGTCAACCAGTAAACCAGTAAACCAGTAAACAGTAACCAGTAAACCGTAACCAGTAAACCAGTAAACCAGTAAACCAGTAAACAGTAACCAGTAAACCAGTAAACCAGTAAACAGTAACCAGTAAACCAGTAAACCAGTACACCAGTACACCAGTACACCAGTAACCAGTAAACAGTAAACCAGTAACCAGTACACCAGTACACAGTACACCAGTACACCAGTAAACCAGTAACCAGTAAACAGTAAACCAGTAAACAGTAAACCAGTAAACCAGTAAACCAGTAAACCGTAACCAGTAAACCAGTAAACCAGTAACCAGTAAACCAGTAAAACCAGGTAAACCAGTAAACCAGTAACCAGTAAACCAGTAAACCAGTAAACCAGTAAACAAGTAAACCAGTAAACCAGTAAACCAGTAAACAGTAAACAGTAAACCAGTAACCAGTAAACAGTAAACCAGTAAACCAGTAACCAGTAACCAGTAAACCAGTAAACAGTAAACCAGTAAACCGTAAACCAGTAAACCAGTAACAGTAAACCAGTAAACCAGTAAAACCAGAAACCAGTAACCAGTAAAACCAGAAACCAGTAAACCAGTAAACCAGTAAACCAGTAAACCAGTAAACCAGTAAACCAGTTAAACCAGTAAAACCAGAAACCAGTAAACCAGTAAACCAGTAAACCAGTAAACCAGTAAACCAGTAAACCAGTAAACCAGTAAACCAGTAAACCAGTAAACCAGTAAACCAGTAAACCAGTAAACCAGTAAACCAGTAAACCAGTAAACCAGTAAACCAGTAAACCAGTAAACCAGTAAACCAGAAACCAGTAACCAGAAACAAACAAACAAAAGTTCATATTAAATAACAAGCTTTCACTGCTGTCTAAGCAATGTAGGTGCGTTCGTAACGCTAAAGAGTCAATTTGCACTTTATTACAGCTGCACAAAGTTCAAATTCAATTATTCTATCAAAATGGTGTGCGTATGCGCGTCGGAAGATCGCCGCGAGCCGAAATTAAAACGAATGAAATAATAACATAAATAGTCACAAAATGTAATAGCTAAAGATCATTCTTACTGATTTCGGTCGGCTTCGCGGTATTATTTCTTTTGTTTTAGTTTCGGCACGCGACATAAAATGCATTCGTTTTCACGACATTACATCAGTCGAGCACAATCCGCGTTACCATCTGGCGGACTTGATAGACTACATTCTGTCAAAAAGATTTGGAATGTGACAGTTATTTGTTCCTAATAAAATAATAATAGTAAATATAATTTATGTACTATAATTATAACTTTGGCCACTCTTCTGGAACCCACTAATATTTAAATATTAGTTATTAGATGAACATATACAGAGCTGAACCCCACACACCGCCCTATCACCAGAGTGACGGTTCAGTCCAGATTTTTTTGCGCTGGCTATAAAATAGGTAAGAACAAAAAACTGCCACATTCCAATTTTTTTGACAGAACGAAGTCTGTCGGGTCAGCTAGTATTTATATAATAATCTCTGTTGAAGTTATCTCTAAGTTTTCTTTATATCAACTGTTCAGTTTGTTGTGAAAAAGTATATTTTTTTTCATAACAATTTACTCGAAGTTGAGACTCTGTTGTTGTTTTGTATAATAATATATGTCTGATATAAATAGATGGTAAAGGTAAATAAACTTGGTGGTATTAACACCATACTTAGAGATAAATTGAAAGTAATATTTATTTAAACAATGCAGGGCTTTGTTACCTGATATCAATACTAAGATACTGTTGAGCATAGACCTTTCCTCACGTTTCCACCTTCATAAGACACTTCACTGCTTCTAGCTGTCATCATCAGGACGTCTGTGAAAGCAGGCCATAGCAATGTAAGACTTAAAAAAACTAGGGTTCCGATTTGTGAGTTAATGAATCTTACTCAAGTTAAGTACTCAGTCTGCCGGCATCAGTGTTTCCGTCCAGGTATGATGTGGGGGTCTTCAAAAAAAGAGTGAACAGGCTTCTTCTAGATTAGTGCGCTTTACCACCTAGATTACATCGCCGCTTACCATCAGGTGGGATCGTAGTCAAGCACTAGTCTATCCTAAATAAAAAAAAAAAAGTAATTTTTGTCTATTTCCAAAGAGATGCAAGTGTAGTTCGTCAATCGTTACCGTTATGTTTGTGTGTACAGTGAACGGCACTCCTACGTAAATAAATGTTTATACATATTTGTGTTTAAAATACGATGCTGGTGTAGGCGGCTGCTTCTTTCACATTCACTGAATTATTTGAACAGGGAGGCTGATTGTTCTGAATCAGACGTTGGAGCGCAAGTGCCGCGACTACATGTATACATAATATGCACGAACAATTCAGTATGAATAGTTTATCTCTCAGAACGTCTCTAATAAATCATAACGCTGTATGCGAATGAGTATAATAAACAAGTAATTATGTACAATATGTACCAACAGACTGCACTGTTTAGATAGTTTGCATGTGATCTGTACATCTAAAATCATAGTATATGTTATACTTTTACTTACTCAGTTGAAATACTATAACTGATAAAAATAAAGTAATAGATTATCTATGAAGAAAAAGTAGTTAACTCTGAAGTTGTCATGTTCAATGATTCCCTTTAAGCCGTAGTAGAGTAAACGTGGGATGGCTTTCTGAAAATGTCATCCCCAGATAGAAAATCTCGTAAAATAAATTAAAATCTACGCCAAGGGAGTCTATGGAACCTATACAAAGCGTATCTATGATGATACTAAGAAAAATATACAAATGACAGTAATATTTTTATAATGTAATAACCAAATGAAACTAACGCCCATTATATACAATTGAAGTTAGCTGGAGAAGTTACTGCATTGTTTTGTAAATATATTGCAAATGATTTTAAAGAAACAGTTATTTATTAGGGATTTGAACATTTAGAAACCATTAGAATAGTTGAATGTTTTGGTTACAAAAATTCATACAAAAATTTTACTTATAGCAGGAGAATAAGCTTTTTAAATAGGTCCTACTTTCATACGTTTATATTCGTATCAAATATTTAATGCTTCTTACCAATTATTGAATATTATATGTTGATATATAACTAAGTTAAGTTTAAGTAAAAGAAATAAATAAAACATTTGATTTCGTTATTGTTTAGAATCTTATTGGCCGGATGGAAAGAAGCACAGTTCGTCTTTTAGTTGTAGCCAATCGAAAAATTCCAAGCATTCAGCAGATATGGTCCTCAAAGTACAATACTTGATTTCATTTTGTGTAATTTGTCCAAATAAAGAAATATTAGTATTGAAACAAACATTTTTAATATCTGCAATCATTTCGTCTTCATTTACCATACAAATTGGCAAATGTTATTTAAGTATATATTGTGTGATGACGAAAATGCTGTTTCACGTTATTCCTTACCCTGCCGACCCATTCGTGCTGTAGTGTTGATACACAGCAATTAGGTTCGATTAACTGACACGCGATCAATAGCATTGTCTACAGTATCATTACCTTATCCAATGGCTGTTAGTTGAACCCGAGTTGATTGAGCGTACCCTCGTCTCATTTCTTGATATCCGTTTTAATGTCGTTCCTCAGTGAAGGCATTGTATCACTAACGTCAATACATTATTTTAAGTGCTTTTAATTTATACAAAATAAAAGTTATGTCAGAATCATAGTTTTAAGATGCGTTTGTAGGAAATCCCAGGCCTTTTGCACTGTAGTTAATCACCGAGGGGATTTTTGTGGGTAATAATCCCACAACCCTGTCTTCCTTTCAGAAACTCGCACCCAAAAAGGAATCTATATTAAAAAAACTTAAATGATATACTAGTGTTAAAAAAACGAATAAGTTTTATTTAAATGATATAATTATTGTAAAGTTATTAAAATTGCTTGTATTTTTACGAAAACATATAAACATTTTAAAATAAAAGGAGACGGTACTAAGAGACGTTCCGTTATAAACACAAAATGAGTTTTATCTAAGAACCTGAATATTAGTTACTACATAAGCTGATGTAAAAACTATAAACAAAGAGAACTTGAAATATTTCACGTTGTTTTAATATCTTTTGTATGATCACGTTACAAGAACCTGTTTATTCATCAGATAATGCTTTGCTAGATAATGAGAACCTGTACAAATTTCATATTATTATTTATTGTAATTATCATATAGTCAGATGTAGAGATATGATGCGAACAGAAAAACTAATTTCATGAACTTCGTGATGGAGACTACCGAACTATCAGTTGTCAGTTACAGTTTAGTTTTTAAAGAAGAGAAGAGCAAGTTTTCAATTTCTACTAGATATCGATTTGGTTCAATGGCAATGATTATACAAAAATTATGAATTATTTCGTGTTATCTCATAGATAACATTTATACAGATAAATATTTCACAATGTTGTTTAAATATTTTTTTTAACAGCGATCGGGTGTCATGGGGACGTTCACCTGGTGGTGGTGATACGTCTTCCTTTGTTTTAATTAACAATTTCACTGGCTATACTACCTTTCAAAGCGGAAGACACTTCGCCATAATTAGGCGTTTCAATGGTCTTTTAACAGTGATCCTTTGTATTAAAGAATATTAACACTAGATTATTATTTTGAATATTAAGTGTATGTCCTATAAATATATTTGCACTTCAATTAAATTGAACAGAGAGCAGTATATTTCTATTGAGTTCTTCAACAAATTGACTTTAATTTCGGACGCCTGAAATGTAGCTTTCATAAATTGGTAAATCACTCGGCTCTAATTAAATAACATTCGCTTGTTTAAATTGAACGTAACGATTGTCTCATTGGAGTACTTTAAGCGAGAGATGCAGTGATAGATCTGTTTGAAGTGTACGATTCTATCTCCACTGATATTGGGATTCCGGTGAAGGAAAATCATCGTGACGAACCCAACATTTCCCAAGAACAGCAGCTTTCGTAAACATGCGACATCCGTCTACCCGTACTTGGATCGTGTGGTAGCTAAATGACCTTCACTATGAGGCGACAAGTTTTAGTAGATTTAAGGATGATTTAAGAGCGCTGTTTACGTTTTATTATATTGTGTTATGAGCATGTTAAAATTTACTAAAGTTGAAGCTTATTCATAGTTGATTTATAAGGTTTGCGTTTTTTAGAGCTGTGGGAGTACGGGTTTTAATGCCGTCGTTGTGAATGCACTCGACAAGTAACATTTAGTGAAGAAACGCGCGGTGATTGCGTTTGTATTGCTCTTTGAAATCGCACAATTGTGTTCAATCATTCACATTCGCCATTCAACATTCGGTAGTTTTATATGTATGAGAATTTTAAGTGAGAACTTCTTTTTGATACTTTATAGTACTTTGAATCATTCGATGAAGAGATACGCATCGGTGTTAAGAGTTAACAAAAAATGTTAGGAAGGTTATGTTCAAATGCGGTCTCTCCTAAGGGGTTTTAGTGAGTTATAGTTCCCACATACCGCTGAACTCTCTCCAGAAGACAGGATATTTGCATGAGGTTTTCTTTCCCAATATAAAAAAGTTACAGAACGTATCTGCACTCTCTACATGATTATAGAAAGAAAAGAAACTGATGATATAAGGGGAGTAACAAATACAAATACTTGACATATACATGAGAAATCTAATAATAAACATATAATTTTGTAACATATAAGTTGGTGTTAACAATCTGAGAATATTTAAAAAAAACTAAACATCTTATGCCATTTAGAAGTTGTTATTTATGTGAAAAAAATCGTTACAATAATTGAGAAATAATAATGGTGTAAATGTTAAGTTAAATGGCAGGTGTTTGCTATAAATCTGTTAGGTTGTTTTTCGTGTGTATCGTATTACAAATTGTTGAGGTTGCGCCTAAAAGATTTTTTGAAATATCGCAACATTAAGGCGTCAGGTGTACCAATATGGAGGAGCGGTCTCGCAACCGGCGGCCTTGGAGCGAGAAAGCTTGTTACGTATTACGTAGTCAAAGGTAAGGCGACATGCTTGCCCACCGAATTATAACAAAATAATGTAACAAAACAGCACTTCGTCATCTACACTTAATAAAACACTCCATAAAATCTCCAAAAATCCAAAAATCCATGAAACTAAATTAATCTGTCGAACTATAATTATATACATAAGTGTTAAACTACTTCATTTAATAAAATTGCATGTTAAACATGAAAGAAACTAATTTCATATTTCTAAAATTTATTCGTCTACTGGCAACTCTTATAGTCAATTATAAGTTAACTATCAAGAAACGTATGTTAAATGTTATAGTATAACCTCATTGAATTTGACATAAAAAATGGATGTTATGTATGTGATAACTAATCTCCTAAATTATTAGTCTATCCAGTATATAAATTGAGCCATAAAATCATAATTTTTTTTCTGTTCAAAAAGATTTACAAAAATTATTTTTAACTCATCATGACATGGCAACATTTCAAACTACTAAACGGGTTTAAGTACGATAATTTGTATATCATATCCATTATTCAGATATATAGAGATTAAACTTATTATATATATCAGTAAAAGTAGTTTCAGTATCATGTTTTTTTTTATTATAATAATATTCTAGATGAGTATTTATCTTAGGCGGTGATGGTGATGGTGATTTCGTTTTACTTCATTAGTGTGGGTGTGACAAAAGTCGATTGTGCCACAGCAGGGCTGTTGAGGCAAACAGTGTAGGCGAGGAGAGGTCGGCTTCAGCTCATTTATTAAAATAGTAGAGGCATATATAAACTAATATCCGAAAACAGATAATTTTTTCAGTACTTGCAAAAACATGTATTTTCATCTACATTTCATTGTTGGGAATCTACAAAAAATATTCACAAATCTTTAAAGAATAAATCAAAAACTTTGTCAAAACGCGTGTGATTTTTCTGTGGGACACTTTTTATTAATCACCTCTATTATCGTTTCATTTTGTTGATAATTTTTAACTATTTTGTGTTTTTTTTTATTCGATGAGGCGACCAGATGTTTACCCGATGGTACGTGATACGCTTGCCTATAAAAACGTGGTGCTGATTAAGATAGTATACATTGCACCACATTGCGCTCGTCGCAGTGAGACATAAGGTGTTGTCTCGTTACTCCAGTAATTTCACTAGCTTACAGCACCCTTAAAACCGGAACACAGTAATATTTGCATATTACTATTTGTCGGCTGAAATAGAAGCTGGGGTGGTACATAGACGGTCTCCGGCAACAGAGACCTACCACCAGTAAAAAGTGTATATATTTCTGTAAGAAATATAAATGCATAATGAGCCCATACGATAAGCGTTTTCCTTTTGTTGTTATATGTGATTCGTAAAGAGATAAAAAACAGTTAAATTGAATGGGAAGAGAAATTAGAAAGAGCGTACATTTTATTGTAACTCCACACGCAAATAGTTACTGAAACGAAATGGATATAAAAGTGATTTTATAGCGAGATGTTTAGTAGATCTTCTCTTAGTTGAGTTTTAGAAATTTTTTATCAATTTGTCATTATTTTTCTGTGAAATTGTTTTTAATATAGACAAGCTTGTTGTTTAAGTATTAGACTCAATTCTATTTAAAACTTTTTTGATAAAATATTTTGAGAATGCTTCGATCTTGTAGAAGGACATAAGTGAAGGACGTAAGAATAAGACCTATGATAATAATGATGTTTCTACAGAACTTCTCAGTTAAATATTATACAGATATATTTTATATAATCTACCTCAATGTTATAACTGTAACTGCAAAGATATCAAATATCGTGCCCGCCATAAATTCCGTCTCCATAAAAGTAAGCGAAATTAAATAAAAGTATAAAATAGTTATTAATAACGACGGATTAGTTCGTACTGCCGTCCGTGTGGAACCGATAGCGATGTTGTATAAATATCTCACAAGTATTGATTTTCTTATATTTAACCCGTGGTCAGTCCGCTTAAGGGCAGGTGGGTTACGTTCTATTTTAGTATTGTTTCATGTGTTATTAACGATATTCATTAAAACCTACAAAACTCATCAAAATACGTATTGAAATATAAACTGATGTGTAGATCTAAATTCTGACATTTATAGTTATGATAATAAATCTAGAGTGTTTATTCTAAGACCATATACATGCGAACTTGCAGAATCCTTTTACGAAAAGCCATTTAGCATATACAAGAAGAAAAGGATCGTGTATTATTTGTTCAATAAACAAATTGGATTTTGTATTGCTATGATGATAATATTATTTTTATTCGGATTTGTATTCGCTCGATCGACTTATATGCAAATTTGATATTGTCTTACGAAGGGTTATACCGAAAAAAATATTGCCTTTTTTGGTATCTTACTGGTAGGCCTATGCATTAGTGTTACTACTTAGTAAAGTTTTTAATCAAAAATTAATCGTTTTACTTTAAAATCTTTTTTAATGTTAGACCGTGTTCTACTGGATTATTGTACTTAATACGTTTAGTTATAATTAACATAATCAAATATTATTTATTCATATACTACAAGAGTGCAACAAAACCTAATAATTGAAATCTTTATTAAAATATCTAATAATATAGATATCATAAACAAAGAGCAGCTCACACAGGAAAGTAGAAGTAGAGTAATGATAAATCAATACTCCTCGACCGCCTAACAAAAACCATTTCAATAGGAAAACTCCAAAGAAATAGCGATTGTGGAAGGTCCTGAAAACATTAAATAAATGAGGATCGCGACGTACCGTAAAAAGGATTTCAGGATTACGATTATGAACTGATGATTAAGATTAAGGAAAAATACTTGATAAATCAAAAAATATTAAATATATTCTCTGCAATAAGACAAAGGTTTTTTAGACATGTGCGCCTTACCATCAAAAACTACATTGCTACTTACCATCACAAGGGAACGTAGTGAAGCTCTAGTTCATAAATAATAAATCATAATAATATGGTGTGTAATAATTACACATTTATAAATTAATATTAAATCATTTTGGTGTACATTAAATTTGATTAGAAATTAATTATTCATACTGAAGTTATGTCGTGACTGTTGCCAGTTTAAAAATACTCGCGGGTTCATCGACAGCCGTTCCGACAATACTGCCAAAATGATTTCCGTAAATTTGCGAAATTCTCGTAGTTATTTTAAGAACCCATTACGTAGTTATGAGGTTAAATACCAATATTATGTTTTAATGTGTAGTTTATTTATTTGGATGCACGCATTAAATTTACGTAATCCCCTCCACTCCAAGGTTTGTTGAAAGAGATCTCTTTAAGAATTAAGCTCGCCTTTGTACCTGTGTTTTATGATTGCTATATTTCCATATACTTAAAAAAATTAATAACTCGGGCTAGTTTACTTTTTATAATGGCAACAAATATCAATATTTTATAGTGATTAAAATGGCGGTCGATGTTTATTAATCTGTGGGGTTTGAACAGCGGTATGCAAATCGTCGCGGATGTTGCCGCTTTCTGGTTGCGTACAGAAGCCGCACGACCGTTTATTAATACCGCGAAACGTTTTGTATGCGTTCATTTTGAAATGTGCGGCTTCCGCTTTAGCATTACAAGCTGTCATAATCAAAAACACGACTTTCATGTAATTTGAAATTATATTTTATTCGACAGAGCGACACCTGTGGGATATAAACGGATACAGACAGATACCGAGATGATATACACTGCTTAACTCTAGTCGCCTTGAGATATAAGATGTTATGTCTTTTTACTCCAGTAATTTCTCTAGCTACTCAATAATATTTGGGTACTATTTTTTAGCGGCAGTAGTACGAGCTGCGGAGGCAACGGAGACCTGCTATAAATAATACTATTGGCAACATTTGTTTAATAATTTTAAACAGCTTGAACATATTAATATTGGGGCCAATTTGGATTGAAACAAAAGTAATGAACAGTCTGAGCAATACCGTTTCATTTAAATATCTTAAAGTATTTTAGTTTGTTTGCTTTGACAACTTTGTATTAAACAACACGATTCGATCCTCCATTAGAATAGCGGGTGTGCCAATAAATCAGGCGATCCAAGAATAAGCGGGTAACACTACGTGTCGAAATGATGCGAGCGCACGTAAAACTAACAAACCATTCAACAATTGCGTAAATCTTAAAAATATAACGTTACCCTCGTCTACTTCCGTGTGGGTATTTATAATAAATGTTTAAGATAATGCGTTTACTAGTTTATATAATAATATTCGCAGAGTAACTCAGAGCTAGCTTTTTTAAACTCTTCAGTTCACGATGCTGTATGAAATTTGGCACAGATAAGATACATATGAATAGATGCAAAAAAATATATATTATATGAGTCAATAATTAAGTTTTGACCGAATTTCTAATAAAGAAAGTAAGTATAGATATTTTATCACATGATATAAAAATCTACATATATTATCCACTATATTTCTTGTTTTGCTAAGCAGACAGACGGAAGTTTTTCAGTATTTATTTTAGTATTTACTACGAAGTCTGTAAAAATATTTCATGTATAAAAATTGCTGGTTTCGTTATAAAATAATAAATATATTTACAACGAAAACGAAACTAATGATTAACTAGTTTTCTCGTACATTGCAATTAAACTAACCTTTTAAATTACACGGAAAATAGGTATCATACCTTTAGTATGTACTGCAGATGTTATATATCGTTTATAACTTTTTGTAGATAGTTTTATTCCTACGACATCGGTACATAACAAATCATTCATTATTCTTTATTTTTTATTTGACACAAAAAGGGTTTTTTTGTAGACAAAAAAAATTTTATGAGCAAAAGTGTAGTAATATGCGAATTTTACTTTCATACATATAATACAACATATATGTTTTTAATTATAATAGATTTAAAGAAATATGCAGGTAAAGGAGATGATAAAGGTGAAAGTATGTAATTAATCTCTTTGTGAAATTTGGATGAGATATTATATATAGCTTCTAAATAAGTTTTGCTATATAGTAACATTAGAAACATCTCTTTAAATATAATCTTCCATAGTTATTACATTCACAATTCACCAGTCACAAAGTTCACACTTCGTACTTCATCTGTTTTATAGCAAAACGACTTTAAGTCATACCCTCCTTTTTTTCATTTTGGTCTTTTAAAAAGACTGTACAATTAATATTTTACTTACAAAATGGTTGTAATCAAAACTATTTTTCCTCAATATCTAATAGTAATGAATGTTATGAATGCAATATATTACAGTATATATGTTTAATGCTTTGGCATTAGACGCAATACCTAACAGATGTTAACCGCTATTTGTTTGTACGTCTGTTTTCCAATATGTCGCCGCTACGTCAGCGGTGCCACGCGCGCTAATTTTCACATAGCACGGCAATAAAACCCAAGGTAAAGTTCAGAAACATACGTCGTGTGTACAATCTATGTCAGAACCATATTAATCACTCGGACACTTCGATTTATTAGAGGTCTGTGTCAAAAGTATATGATTAACATTACCAGTGGTAATTTTACTGTAGTAACGAAACGATACATATCCGGTCTTGGTGATGACTGCGTTGTGTAAAAATGTCAACATGGTTACGAGAAGAGAGAGAAAAGAGAAGAAGAGTTTTTACTGGTGGTAGGTCTCTGTTGTCGGAGACCGTCTAGGTACCACTGCAGCTCCTATTTCAACCGCCAAATAGTAGTGTACAAACATTACTGTGTTCCGGTTTGAAAGGCGCTGTAGCTAGTGTAATTACTGGGGTAACGACACTTAACACCTTATGTCACAACGCGACGAGCGCAATGTGGTGCAGTGTACACCATCTTAACTAGCACCACGTTGTAATGGGCAAGCGTATCACTTACCATCAGGTGAACGTCTGGCTCGTCTCGTCGCATAGTATTATAAAAATAAAGAGAACAAGTAATTACTACTGAACTTCTTGCTTTTCTTTATCGTTCTTCGTTTTTACTTCTTATAAATAAATAACCTTTATTTCGGACTCCAGATCCATATTGACAAAAATACATCACAAAAAAAAATAATACATCTGAAATACAAAAGAAAAAACAAAAGGTACAAAAAAAAACAGTCTGGTCCTGGCTAGGCAGCAACATTTAGCCATTGTTTGTAGGTATGGCTATAGTGCAGTCTCATTGCTAATTCTTTGACCACTAAGTTACTATACCTGCAAAGCCTGGCAATGAATGACGCGATTCGTTTTCTGAGAATGGCATCAAACGTGTCCACTCTCGTCTTTAAGAACATTTCGGAGGCACTGCAGTGCCTTTTTATATATAACTTAATAAACGTCATGCCACTATCTATTTTATTTTGGGCCCGTTGATGGAGACTCTCTAGATAAGTACTAAATTCTGCTGCTAAACCGTAATCTGCAAACGTTACTGTGTTCCTGTTTATAGGGCAATGTAGCTAGTGAAATTATTGAAGTTACGACGCAACGTGCATTGTTTATTATGCTATCATTAAATTGTACTGTAACGTTCATTAACCATCAGGTGACGAACAGTTCGTTTCTTCGCTTCGAATAACAAAAAACAAACAAGCGTTGTGTCAGTTAATGTAATTTTAGTTTACAAATGTGTTTGTGTGCGCTACTGTAGTAAACTCTAACTGAACGACAGTTTTGCGTGTTCCGATACTAAACATGAGCAAGCATTTTCTAGGAATTTATTTGTGTTTCATGCTAATCGCGTTAATTTGCTATTCTTGAATTATTTGCTGTATATGATTATTACGTGTTATCATATAAATATTTTTTCATTGCCAAGATTACATATTTCATAAATTTAAATTTTGCTAAAACAGTGATGTTTTTTTATAAGATTCCTTATTTGGGCATGTATTTAAGTTTAGTCACTAAAACAAAACCTTTTTTTATCTGTGAAGCGTGCTCGTCTAAAATACTCTAGATCTAATATGTGAATACATCAATTCTGTAGTAAAACGAATGTTACTATTACACTATTTAGATGAAACATTACTTTTTACAGATGTGTATGAGAATCGACTGTAAATATATATTTCTTGTCTGGAATAATCTGCATGTATGTAACAACCGTTGTGGCATGTCGACCACACATCAAGCGTAACGTACTACTTTACACGAGATATCTTTTCATGTTATTTGCGTACAGAAAACTACAGCAGTGTTTATGATAGAAAATTATATGTACTCCTTATCATGTCAAATTTAATTAATTTACTTTTAATGTTTTCAACTATTTACATTTCAAATTATTTTTTAATGTATCTAAATATTTTTTTATTATTTCAGAAACTCTATGTGAGTTAGGATCGTTTGTGCTATTCCTTTTAATTGTAGTCAGTATTTGTTTTTTTTCTTTATATATTTACCGGTAAAACAAGTTAAAAAAAATTATGATGGATTGTTATTTTTCAACATAATATATAAATAACTAGAGTTTTGGCTATTTTGAAATTGTTTATAACAAAAGTGTTTATAGTTTGCTATTTAAATAATAATATAGCGTAGTACATTTAACTTGTATTACAAATTTGCTGTGTGTATTATTTTTCCGGGGACAACATTTTCCTTGCAAGCGTCGGACGTCTATAAATAAAAGCGTGCAAATCTCTCCGCAGACAATACGCCCGCGCCCACACCGCCATGGCGGTAAACAATGGCGCGAAATGACAATTGAAGTGTCGCTAATGTTGCCTCGTTACGTAACACAAGAACGCTTTTATTTCAACCCGATCAGACACACGCTTAACGAAACGAAATTGTACGTATACCTTATTATCATAAATTCACAATTATATTAATGATATTACATAAAAGACACCGCCGACATCTTTCAATTTATTTATGCAATAAACTCGATAAGCTATTAAATCTTTACACACTTCTCTATCATTAATGTAAAGCTAAAGTCGAAACATCTCTTTATTATTTATTCTATCAACAAACGGAGGACTTATTGCAGCTGCAGATTTTGTTAATAAGAAATCGTTTCTTTCTTTCTATGATAAGCACCTTCTTTAATACTCATTCTAAATATTGTAATAGTGTTAAGTATCTAGTTCGGGAACCAAAAGCTTCACGTATTTGTGATTTTTAAAATTGCAATAAATTATTCAAGACTATTATATTATTATTTGAAATTTAAATACATAATTTCTTATTAAGTAGTATTGACGAGTTGGGAGTAGCAGCAGGTTGTCATCTTTTGTGGATTACTCTTTAACTTATTCAGCTCTTCCGTTTAGTCGGCTCGAAAAATTTATTCTGACAAGCTGTCCGATCTGAATTTCTGTGTCAGGGATGAATTAAATGCTGCGATAGTCAAAGCAAGTGTTTATACTGCTAGCTTATAATAAAGCAGGACGTTAACCTTACAGTAACTAATCCTCATAACAATACGATAGTGAACAGGTTAATGAAATACAAAATCCAGCGTACTATCACTGGTGCGCTCATCACCTTGAGACTTAAACTCAAACCGGAACACAGTGTTGTTTGCAAACTGCTATTTGGTGACAGAAATAAGTGTCTCGTTTTATCTAGTTAGACGGCCTCATATATATGTAGATAGTTATCTGGTACTTAATTACTATAAAGAGTATTATCTAAGTTGTAGTTCTCGGAACAATGAATCAGAAAAAATTGGTAGTGATGTAAAAGAAATTGAAAGTTTTGTTCTCCAGGTAATTTTTAAAAAAGAGCACATCGATGAAACCATTAGACAGATCTAGATAAAATTTTGTATAAATTTCTTATCAAGATTCCTTTTTAATATCCGATGTTGTTACAGCTTTTCACCTACACCAGTTACCTATCACCATGAAAATCAATAAATTACTATGAATTCAATATAAAATAGTATACACTGGTAGGATTACGTCTGGAAGGCTACATATTTATTAAAAAAGGCGTTTGGGAAGATTTTCGCAGCGGAATAATACGAAGCGGATCGACCGCTTGAAATATTGAGACACACTGTATTCTAATTCAACGCGGCGTATCTATGTGTGAACTAAACACACAAACATTCACATACACGCCAATATCGCCTTTATTTACTCGGAACACGAGCTACAATTGCTCATAGCAGTATCGTTTAACGAACCACGTCGCTTTTACCATTGTCCTTGCCAATACAATCTATGTAAATTTTCAATGTTCGAGGGTTGAACGTACGTTATTCGTGAGATAATGGGACATAACACGGCAAGTTATCGTTCGACTTCTTGTCTAAAGACGTGTGATATCTCGTCTGTTATCTTGTTCGATATGGGGCGCTCATTTTTGGTGCCTAATGAGGTCATGCTTGTTATACAAGCAGCCATTTTACCAACGTACGACCATTTGGAGTTTAATAGATATATTATAAACTCTGGTTAATAGTTAGTTTGTATATTTAACACAATTGTTTTTTGTTTAATTCATATTATGTAATTATAATTCATTTTACACCAAAACGAGTTGGCAATAGTAATATCGAATTTGAGCTAATAAAAATACAGTAGTTATTGATTAGGTACAAAATAAAAATGTTTATAAAAAAATTAAAACTTTAAAAGAGATTACAAATTTTAATCTGTGGTAAGACTGTTTAGTTATTTATTGATTCATAACATACTCTATCGTGTCACCTTATAAAAATCTGAGCCAAATTCGATTGAGCTGTTTGGCACCGAAGATGCCAAAGCAATCACTATAAATTTGTAACATAAAATTAAAAACAGGTCAAAGAGAATTAAAAAAAAAAACTTTTTTTTGTTAAAAATATGTGAACATTTTTTTTCTTCATAATGCCATCTGTTGGTAAAATATTGACAACTTCTAAAAATACGTTTAGCTGTTGGAGGGGGTGCACAGTTTATTAAAGATCTTCGGATAATCATTCACATGAATTAATACGAAATATCAAATTTTTTAATCTATGTTTATAATATTGTTATAAGCAATAATAACAAAATATTTTTAGTTTTATTTGTATGTAGTCTGATTATCTATTGGGACAACACAAAGCGATTACAAAGGGGAGATAAAGAAATAACTGCTGTCGTGGCGCAACGGTTAACAACTAGGCATGCCATACGGAAGTCGATTCAGGGGCCACAAGTGGTGGGGTTCAGATGGTAGTAGGGTTTTTCCAAAGCCATCTGACTAACTACCACATAGTACATTGTTAATCTACCGCAATAATCACATTCTGTGTTAAGACTGAAAACATTAAAGCCACAGTATTTTAAGCGAGTAAATCCAAAAAGCTTTGACCCCTTTGTCATTAAACATCATTCAAAATTAATGTCAAGGCGCATCATTGTTGTTTATAAAACTATATTTATGGCTAGAATATCCAAAGAATTTTAGCGGCAGTTAAATATGACTAGTGTCCACACAGACTATAAAACGAATGGCCATTGTAATTAAAGTTGACCGAAGGCGGCTGAATTGCGGAAATGTATTGCTTAATATGTAAATGTCGTTAAAAGATAATCGTAAACAGATAATTTCGCTTATCAGATTAGCAGGAAAACTTCGTAATGTTATTGTACTATGGAATAAACACACAATTAACCGCCGTTCAGTGAAATCATCAGATCAAGGGTCCACTTGAGACGTTGGGTCTTGATTAAAATGTAATTCGGAGTAATAGTGAATTATGAACAGGGTAAGAGACGACTTTCACAGATTTTATAAAAAAAAAATATTGTCGACGACATGATTTGCTACGGCTGTATACTTTCACATTTTTCTCCTACTAGGAAATTAAACAGATATACTGTATATAAAGTCAGAGTGTGCTTGTAATCTAAACGAAGGTTCGTTAAGGGAAGTTGTAGCAATCCAAATTACAAGCCATGTTCATAAAAATTTGTAACTTTAGAAGTGTAGACGTCGTTGGCAAGGTAATGCCATTAAAAATAAATGTACTAACCATCAGATGTCATTTATTTATATAGCTATATAATTATTGAAAAGTAGATGATCTACGCGGGTATACTTGAAATGGCAGCTACTTTGGAGCATTTGTTGTGACGTCATAGCATAGACTAAACCTATATTCCTTGCATTAAGTCGAAAATTCCGAGGCTCTTGTTCACTTGAAAATGTTTACGTCACATTCGTTTAGTAACCGCTTTTAAGATTTTAATTCCCAGTCATTTTAACAACATGAATTATGAATAGAAAAGGAATTATAATAAAAATGTATTCATGGCCATGGAAGAGGATTTTTGTAGAAATGTAGACTATTGATTTTCTTGGTAACTTCTATTTGAATTCTTCTATTAATCACCAGGTCTGTAAGCATCCAGATTAATGTAACATTAGATACAGCTTTTTTATAAAGACTAATTAATTCGTTTGAAAATAATAATCACAAAAACTTCTCTGGATAGTGAACTGGTAAAACCGCTGTGTTTAAATAGACTCTTCATTATAAAACGTCGCAATCTTAGTATTGAAGAAATATATTTTTCAATTCATATTCTACAACCTTGGCCTAGAAATAGGTCCATAATAATAGTCCAATAGAAGCATCGATCCGACTATCTCTTGCGGCGAGCCATCCGAGAGAATGTCGGGATAATCCACTTTGTTTGAAAACAGAAATTTTTTAATTAAAAATTCCTTCGCAGACTTTCTTAATAACCAGACCTTTTGCGTGGCACTGTCTCCGTGTTAATTTACCCTCAACTTGTTACAGAATTACATTAAATTAATTAAAAAGCTTGCGCTACTACGTTCGGGCCTGAAATGGGCCTAATGTTTAGAATCATCACTATTTCATGTGTCTTGGGATTTACTGGTAGAGAATGCCAAGTAGGCATTATATCTTCCCACTACACTATTTAGAGCACCCAATTTATGAGTACCTGTACTTGATGACCTGAAAACGAAGTATTTAGACGGCGGAAGCTTAGGCAGGGCCTTAGAATTAGACTTCCCAATAAAAGAATTGAAATAAGTAAATGAATAATCTTATCTGTTATGTCGACGGCTTAATCAATGAACGCAATTAACCAAGTAGAAAATTATACAGAGGAAATTTTTAAATTTGTAATATTTATACCAAACATAACGCCATCTATTTAAATATTATGACAACATGCCATACTATGAATTGCTAAAATTCAGTCTAATGAAAACTTATTTTATTAAGTATAATGAAGTAATCATATTAAATTCAAGTTAACAAGAAATATAGTACAACAAGTACGATATACTGATCTGGGAATGGTATACTATTTATGCACATTAATATATCTTACCAAAAGTTTTTTTTATACGTTCTTTGACTAAGTTTCCGACTAATGTTGAGAGATGTCTGCGAAGATCAGGAGCCTAATCATCATTACGTTTGATGATATCCGCATGACTGGTAATGGCGACAAGTAGTTTCACTTCGTATTTGTAAGATTTAGAAATTACGAAATGAATTTTCGTTTATTCTTTATTATGCAAACTAAAAACGAAAGGGCGTATCATCAGCATGATACATTTAAATAGTTTTTTACCAATAAATCAAAAGAGAGTAAATGACAATAGTTTAATAATTGTTATGAATCATTTGAAAAATATCATTACATGGACTAGTTGTAAATTTCGCGAGAAGAGAGTGCCAGATTTTCATTATTATAACTGTAATAGATTGATGGTAGAATTGATGTATAAAATAGAAATTTTAGTGTAAGTCTTATTACCTTTTGTGCAACATGTAACAGTTCTTGATATAGTGTTACCCTATTAACGCTTAGAACGTGAAGCGCACCGTTTCCTGCCCATGTAATTTATTCTTTTGTCTAAATACTCTGTATTGAATTTCCGTTTTAAACTACACGTTCATTGCGGAAGTGACGATGTTAGATACGGTTTTAATACGCACATAGGCTCACGACTGTTCGCTTATCTCCATCGGATGGTATACAGAAGTCAGTTTCGATTATTTGTTTCAAAGTAGTCGTTAATTCATATCGGACATCATCGATCAAGACTAGACATTTTTAATACGATTTGATCATATGAATAAAAGCGAAAACTTCTTTGTGTAAAAATCTCAAAAATGTTTATTTAATAATTACAAACTATCTCTATTGTATATTGAACGAATTGTTTAAAATATACAAGTTAAATAAGATACAGTTTAGTAATATTTTTAATAAATACCTGACTAGGCGTGAGACTACTCGCCGGCTGTCCAGATAACTATCAACTTGTTTAAATTTATAATATTTTTGTTACAAATCAAAGCGTTAAGATCTTTTAGAGTTTAGAGAATTTTAGATTATGGTTATCTACGAAATTATGCATACGTATTATGATTTTACAACCTTTTGTCGTTATCTAGCGAGCAAACGATTTGGTCATTCGACGGACGTAAGCGAGATACGGCACCAAAATATTTGCGCAATTTCTAGCCTGCGTATACCGGATCAGATTAGTTTTTAAGATAAAAAGGTTGCTTTAATACAAACAGTATAAACACTCAATGGTTATATAGTATAAGAGAAACCAGATCGTAATAACTCTACTATAATTTATTATGATTTAAGATTAAAAATATGCGTAAAAGTTTTAACGAATAATAAGGAAAATAATGCTTAAATTACATTATACAGCGTAAGTGTTATACATACGATTTAAAGAGAAAAAAAATCAACTTCGGTCGTTGAAATGTTCTCATTAAGGCTTTATAACATTTCGTGGAATTTGTTTAGTGTTATATATTATTTATACTGGGTTTTTCCTTTGGTTGAAACATTAATTATCAGACTGGTCGTACATTTTTAAGCTGGTTTTTTATTCAACACTTGCTGCTGACGCTGCAGGCGTCCTTCAAATACTTTTTACCTCTTATTATACATTAATGGAAATTAAAATTATTTCAATATCCTTATAAAAATTGGTTAGATTAAATCATTAAGCGTTATCTGATGGCGAATTACGATAAATTGAGTAAGAGTTAAAGAAATTTTTAGAGATTAGCCATATCGAACAATTTTTACAATTTGTTGTTATATATAATATTTTATATAAAACTAATCTAGGCTACTCGATAATATCAGCTATACATATGTAGGCGAAAGTCAAAATCGGTTTAGAGCTTATCGAGAACAAATAAACAGATGCAAAATCAGTTCTTATTTAAAACTAAATTTTTTGCTAATTTTGAAAATTGTAAAGTATTTTTTTCTATATGCGGCTTATTATATCAAATTGGAACAGAAGTATTTATAACAAGCGAGTGTAAGCAGTGTTTCATATTTTACGTTAACTTATCAAGTATAGCTGGTTAAAAAACCCTTTTTAGTACTTATCAAAACCTCTACCTAAAGATAAGTATTTGTATCTGTATACACTTGCTACTTTACATGTTTGCTAGCTGTAATTCAAAACAAAAACGGTAAAGCCGTTTAAAACCATATCAGGAGTTATTTCTATTATTCTTTGTAACTAGAGTTTGAATTTTTTTTTAAACAACTGTTTGTGTGTTTTCTTTTTTCGTAATTTATAATAATTATTTCTTTATTGTATCATCATGAAAATGTCTTTTAATCCGAGTAGAGAATATTTCGTAAGATATCTACTTGTGTTGGTCGGTCGCACGTTGAGCGAAAATGGATTAAAAAACATTTAAACGGATATATATCGGGTATTAAAAAACAATTACTCAATACCGTCCATCAATTCGGAATATTCGTTATTTTCTCCGCGTTCACAGATTATGAAACAAACGTGAAAGCGCAATTCATTTCGATTGAATTAATCCGTCGCCGGCGTCAAAATAAAACGTACAAACCGACACAGGGGACTATCGTTTATATTAACTGTCAGAGGGAATGGACCTCAGTTATTGGAGCGGCTGTTATATTCATTTCATGCAAATAAATTCCACGGATCCAAGCGAGCCAAACTAGTTACCTACGGACAGCGAGCTGTTCGTAGTGTTACCAGGTTTGGTTTTTGAGTTCGATAAAACACGACTCCGAGATGCGTGGGTTAGTTCGACACTGAGCTGCTTCCGGTGAAGAAAAACATCGCAAGGAAACCGACAAGTCCCAATAACGAGTCTTCAGGGACATCCGGCGTTCATCAACCTGCATTTAGTCAGCGTGATAGATTTGGCCTTGTTTCTCTCGTTATAAAATAATGCCTAAGTCCACAAGTGACGTCATAAAATCCCACTACGTTTATGTATTTCATGCATCAAAATATATTAAAGAATTAAGTAGATTGAGCTCGAATTTTAATAAAAGTGAGCCCTTTTAAAACGCTTCTATTTTAACCAAATTTTGTGGAAGAAATTGGTTAAAACAAGTTTTGGTTATAAAAGTTAAGTGAATAGGCAGTTATTCTATTGCGCTTTACCAGTTTAATCTGGTGTTATAACACTGCTGTTCCGATGGTTAACATACGAGAGCCAAGTTATTCTGAGTGAGCACTCTTCACTATCTTCTATCTCATTATTAAGAAATAACTAAATAATATAAATCACCACACGACTTCTTAAAGCGTATTAAACAACTATCAGTATTTAAATCAGGAGGAGTTAAAACTAGTTTAAAAATTAGTGTTTATTATTAACGTTATCCTAAAACGTTAATAATTTGTGGTCACTTGTCCATCGCAGCCAATTTTTTATTCAGTCTAGACGACCATTTAAGTAGCTTAGAAACACTTGAACTGTAAGAGGAGGTTCGTCTATACCGAAGAGTACCACAAACGTAAAATTATTTTACGAATATGAATTGTAATTATTGCATAATGTATACGATGAATACATTTTTAAACATATAATTTGTCTTCTTGGTGCTGTGGCTGGTCTCTTTTTGACTCTGGAGTTATTACTAATGTAAATGGAGGTAAAGTTGTTGTTGTGTTATAAATACTAGACTGTTATTTTGACTGTTATATGCGATATGATCAATTATTGAAATCATGTAGGTAACAGCATAATGCGATGCAGTGCATATCATAACTAAAATCACTTATGTGTTACCATAAGAAATTTTACGTCTGGTCGCTGCTTTGTATAAAATAAGTAATACATTTAGTAAATATTACTTTTCAGATTTTACTAAATTGGGATGTTATACTTGTATATCTGTATGCTTTATATCTTTCTTTTCACAACACATAAGTTTTATTTATGTAATTTATAATGTGGTACAACACAAACATCTACTACTACTGTATTCGAAAAGTGTATAACTACTAGTTGAAACTGTTTCTCGTGTGGTTTATATAAAAACATTACAAAATGTATATTATTGTGAAACAGCACTTACAGATTATATGTTAAATATATCAAAGATACTATTGTATAAATTTTCGTGTCTTTTTTGTTATTGAATTGAATATGTAATCGTTGATAAGATTTATCGATGTTATCGTGAATTTGAAGGGATTACCCGTGTCATGGACGTAGAATAAACAATCCATTTTATGTTTATATGCAAATATGATATACGTTGCAATATTTATTTTAAATATTAAGTTATAATTAGGAAATAGATATTTAGGAAAAGATGTTTACTGTATCCGTTTAACATTTCTTTTAAAATAATGGTTTTGTCTTACGCTTCGTATGCACAGAGATTGAATGATATGATCACAAGATTTGGAGAAGATATGTAGTATTACAAGTGTAATTTAATCGTGATAAATAATATTGTAACACGGAGGTCTTAAGTTCGATTTAGAGACGAATTTTAGTTAGAGTTTGAATGTTGGATTTTGAACCAGGTTTACTAGTTACCATGTTTTTATTTTAAATCAGTACAAGAGTGTTTTGGCCAAGTTTCAACATATTTAGTTTCATTGTCATTTAATATTTTATAATATTGAAGTCGAGTATTTACTTCGTGGACAAACACTATTGGCTATGAAGAAACAACAACTACACGATATTCTGTTAAAGCTTGTGCTATTACCCATTTTTTCATAATAATCCATAACTAATGTAGTTTTCATTAAATTTCCTATTACAGTACGTGTCGCAGCTTATTTCATTGTTGATTTATATTGTGATACAATTAAATCATTACAAATAAACTATTGATAATAGAGTTCAATGCGGAATAACGTTTGTCTAATCGTTAAGGTCAAAGTATTGTTTATCGATTGTTTATGAATGGAAACGTTGCGCGGAAATTAACGCTGAGAAATCTTGTTTTCATACATTTTGGACACTTCATTCATTGTATTTCATAATCATATATACTTTACATTGTTATCAGGTTCTATCTGCCATTTTGAAGTACGTGTGATAAGTGATACGCCATAACAACGTGGCGTTAGTTGAGATGATATACACAGCACCATATTGCGCTCGCTTTTAGTCAAGTCAGTCTCGTTACCCCAGTAATTTCACTAGCTTACAGCTCCCTTCGAACCGGAACACAGTAATGTTTGCACACTACTGTTTGGTAGCAGAAGTAGGAGCTGAGGTGGTACATACATAGTCTCTGACAACAGAGACCTACTAGCAGCAAAAATATATAGAAATACATTCTTCTATTCAATTTCTTTTGACATAAATCTTTGTTTGTGAATAATTATAAATAAACAGATTTCTATAAAAACTATTTTAATTATAAAATTTTGCTAATTATTATTTCTTTTGGCCCTGCAGATAAGATATGATTACATAAGTATTGTATGATTGGTGATTACGTATGATAAGTGATAAGTCTGCGTTATAATTTAATGTCACTTATGAATTTAAAATCTATGTGTTAATGAGGAAAATATTTCGTTTTAGGCACAACTGATTGGTTTAAGAGACTTGACATTGTTAAATTTCATAAAAAAGGAGTTTACTGATGCTAGATTGCTGTTGTCGGAGGCATCATTGTAGTCTTTTAGTTTCAAATAGTGTAAGAACATAGAATACATTGTAGGTAACAAATGTTTGATTGAAAAGAATGGAAGAAAAGAATGAATGACTGAAAAGTGTAGCCCGTCTAATCGTATATACATTTGCAGCCAAAAAATTTAATAAAAGACATCTTAAAAGGAAGATCATGGCGAGTGTACCGACGTCATACTAGAACAAGAACTTTCGTAAAGATGTGACATCATCTAACTCAAACTTGTGATAGAAGACGTATTTCTTGTTTTTTCCTAAGTGTTACCTTAAGCGATGAAGAGATATTGTTTGAATGTTACATTATTGCACGGCGTGATCAACGAAGATCATTTTACTATAGCATAAAATAAATAAACACAAACACTATCTATTTATAATACGGTTATCTTAAGTCACATATCTATATTAGATTCAATGTCGTCATAAATAAATCTGCAGTTCGTAAATAACTTCGATAATAGCGCAGCAACTAATATAAAACGACATAGTTATAAGTTTTTATTACTTATTATAGAAACGATCGCAGCAGGTTACTTCAAATAAATTGAAGAATATAAAAAAACTTGTACTTTAATATGTAACAGTATACTAGTCCTTAAGATTTAGGTATCTTAAATTAAGAAGAGAAGTTAGGATTACGACTGACGATTATTGAGCTGATATTCTTTAAGTGAAGGTTCTAGGAAAAGTATTGAGGAGTAACGTTTGAAATGTATCATTGCTTAAGCTACCGTTATAACTTTAAATTATTGGATACTATTATAAAAAGAAACTGGATAACCTCAAACCTCTTAAAATCAACAATAATTTTATCAGTTTAGGGGAAAATACTAAATGCAGTTAAGTTATGTAAAGCAGATAAATTTTGTGTATAAAATGTTTTTCCTTGTAATCCACTTCGCAGTTACATTGATTGTCGTCTTCAGCGACAGCTCATCAGTGATTGTGTTGAGATAATTTTGAGAAACATCTAAAAGTTTCGTATGTTAGGTACGAAATCGAGAACTGGATATAGATACGGATATCGGGTGTGGATCGATTTCTTTTCAATGTCGACAGAGTTCAACGGACCCGATACATTTGTAATGGCGATGAAGAACCTTGGTTGCTAGGTGAAGTGGCAGGCCTTTGTTTTAATATTCAATATGTACTACACAAGTAACCTCGACTACTATTCAATTGTGCATTCTTAAGTAATTAAAATAGATCACGAAGAAATTGAGAACTTTATAGAATAGATCACCATTGTGTTACGTCTAAAAACAATGTCGATTATTAATAAAAATGCTTTACGATTGTCTTTTGGGTTTTGATACAAAGTGATAAGACATAAAATAGACATCTTGTTAAGTAAAAATATTTAAAAATAATGATACATGATAACATTTTTTATTTCGCATAAAAATGTACAAGTAAAAAACACAATAACTTTGTGTTTCTTGCGGGAAGTGAAGGCTAATGGAGTCTTTGATTAATGGCGTGTTTTGGAGACGACGTTGGAGCTGGAAGACGCTGTGGCTCACGTAAATGGAATAATAATGTTTATGTACCTTCTTCAAGTATATTGTGACAAAATTGATAGAATATTATGTTCTTTCTTGTTTTGCGTTTGAAAAACATAATTGAAATTTATGATTTAAGTACAGTGTGAGTTTTACAATTTCTAAAGTAATGGATGAAATTTTTTGGTTACATTACAATATTCCCATTGATACACTACATGTAAAAGGGAAGGAATAATTCTAGAAATGGCTTCTACTAAAGGACTTACTTTTCGAGTAAGAGCTGGACATGTGAAAGTTTTCTCTTTGACACGCTAAATGAAAGATTTTCTTTTTAAAACAACGGCGCCCATTATCTATCTACGTCTATTATCTGTGTGTTAAAGTGATTATTATATAGTAAGTCTGCTTACTAAGCATTAAACCAGAAGGTTGTTACCACTTGAAAGATATTTTAATATTAATAAATTGTAATAAACGACGTCTTCCAGACGGCCGCTAACTTTCGCCGCCTTCGTAATTTGCGCGGACCGCTCCCGGTGAAGTTTTGTGCGCGGAGTAATCCGATTTGAATGTTTTAAAAACTCCGTGATGTAATTTAAAACAGCTTACTGAGTGCCGATAAATCATATTTTTTATGGTTTTCTTTACAACTAGTATTATTTAAAAAATGTAGACGTTAAAGTATGTTGATAGTGAATTTATGTTTTCCGACAGTCATACACATGTAAGGCCAAAAGTTCTTGGAGAACACTCTTACCAATCTTAGGTCTCTTTGTTACTTAACATCGTGTGAAATCAAGTTTAAGTTACAACCTTTTGTTGGTAAAGAACATAGTGTTAGGTGAAACTTAACTTTTAATGTACTTATAAGTACAATCGCAATTCATATGAGAATGTTCACAAAATTAAAAGTAACGTTATTATTAATATTATATTAAAAGCCATTTGATTATTTAAGTATTGGTCAACAAATTAATAAGTAATTTAATTGCTGTAATCTAAAGTAATACCTCATCAATACGGTTTCCGTCAATAATATCTGGAGAAGACGAATTTGACAAACGAAGATCTTTAATTATAAAGCAAACTTATAATGTACTTAAGAATCATTTTCAATTTAATTTTGAAGAGAATAAGGAAGATTTTCTTTTTATACAAACGTTTCTTTTAACCTTTCCGGTAAGACAGTTTAAGCTTAGCTAAGATTTCATTAAATCGTTAAACTTTCAGTTGGTATTCTTCGATTGCGATTATTGGATGTCCAAAAGACATTATATGGACTTCTCCCAAAGATCTCTAGAATGTTTTATTATTCCTTTCCACTCCACCATGATACGATGTATGAATGACATTAGACTTTGTTACTTTACACGCGCGTTGTGTCGTAAACTGAATTGATTTCCATCAGTGCGTTCTAATCTCTGTGATAACATATCAGTGATTGGTTTGATATATTCAAAAACGTCAAACTATACTCGCATGCGTTTAATATTTTTTAAGCGATGTAATATACTTTTCATGTGGGAGACAGACAGAAGAGTTATAGCGAAAAATAAAAGTAAGCCTTTAAAAAGATTCCTAGATAGATTTCTGTTATAAAAAATCCAGTGCACGTACAGATTAGGTTTTGTTTGTTTTAAAATGTAAATGTACTCCGTTCCCATTTTAACAATGTAATTGTTTGTTATATTTAATCCAAGTCCTGAAATTCGACTGTCCAACGTATGTTGCGATATGATTGTGATGGAGATCGTGTTTGAAATTATGAAAATAACAACAGACAGAGAAAACAACAAGAATTTTTTAGGGGAGCCTCCGTTGTGCTGAAAGGGAAGCAGATGAATAGGATTTGAATTTTTTAACTTTGCGTGGGGAACCTTTTGGGAAAGTTTTAGTTTATGCATGCGAAGCCGACGTTGAAGAGGAAACCGTCGGTGGCTCGTTCCCATTCATATAGTTTATTCAACTGTGGCGTTTCTGCGACTTCGCTTTGAAGATTTTTCTTTTAAACGACTTATTATTTTAAGTTTTATATTAAAGATACATAGGAACAAAGATAAAGGATGCAAAGAACAATAAATTATTATAACTGGGAGATAAACAATGATGGATCTTATTAGAATTAGCAATGTGTTAATGAAAAAGATTCGCGTATCCAATGTTCTGCCAAGAAATAATATGTCACCTAAACAACATAGATAACTTAATATAATAACGAAACACATAATAACCGATAACGATTTTATAATAGGTAATAACGTAAAAAGTTATTTGAATGCTTGCCAAATGTAAGTGAATGAATTTTATTACGGGAATGAAGTCATAGGCATATAAAGTTGTTTTTATGAACATAGACAAAACAATCGTTTGCGTAATACAATTATAAATAGAGCTATAGTTATATTTTCGTGAAACTCTTTTCGTTGTCCGTTTCCCGACATTGATAAATTTGATCTACAGAAGCAGATTTAACAGAAAACGACTGTTAAGATTTATCTTCTGTATAAATTACTTCGAGGATTGAGTGAGTTATAACGTATAAATTTTTTAGCAGTACGTTAATTTCTTTTCTCAATTCCGCAATCGGCCAACACTTGATATCAATTTCACGTGATGTTATGTAACAATGTTGAATATGGTGTAGCTCGATCTGAAGAGAGTCGGAACACAGCAATGTTGTTATGGCGACAGATTTACAATAAGAAGATGGTAGAAGTTAGACCAGTTCAAATTAAACTTACTACCATTTAAACTAAGTTTAAGTATTTAGTGAAATATGACCCCGGAATAGAATATGGTATCTTTGTGACAATATAGCTGTAGCATAAATTTTTGTTTGTGATTTTTTTTTACTGAAATTTCACTCTTAATAAACTAACACAGTATTAACTTTGTTTTTTTTTATTATATATTCTCCTTATACTCTTCGAATAAGAGTAAAGATAATATAATATAAATAATAATTAAATTCAGACGTTCAATACATCTCTAGCAGGTCCGGGTTCAATTCAAAATGAGTCTGAGCTTCTAGTGAAAGAAATCATAGTTCAAGAACCGATACATTCCAAGAACAACTGCTTTCGTGATAATATCTACCGACTCGCACTTGGCCAGCTCTGTAAAGAAATGTCCTTGATTCGCTTGTGAAAGAAGGCTTTTAGTCCCAGCTGTGGGATTATTGATTTGTTTAATTATGTATGTATGAACTGTTTCTTTTATAATTCAGCTCACAAAAGCACAGCGCGTCGATGTAAAACAAATCAATACACTATCGAAATACTTGCGACATATTTCCTGCTATGATTTATGCATGAGTTATATTAGCATTTCTTTCGTGAGCTATGACATTGGTTTATTTTCGCCCGGATGTGTATGTATGAGAATTGGCAGACTCGCAGCGCGGTTTTAAAAAAGACGATCCGCCATATTCTATTCCCGGATGACATTGCTCTTGGTCTGTATAGACTCAAGGACGGAATGGCTGCGTAGAGGGGTTTATACACCGGCGCCAAAAAGCATACATCATCAGCGTTTAACTGGAATGTGAGAAGTATAACACTAAAAGGGAGTTATTAATCCATATGCATGACATTAATATACAAGACCTAGGTGCTCTACAAATGATTTTGTGTAAACCAAACTCCAGCGTAGCACGAGATATTTTTGACAAGCTTATAATTAAGGACCCCTTTTATAATTTAATTAAGAGAAGTGTAGTTTTTTTCCTATTTTGCGTTTATTCTTATGTTTTTCTTTTTTGTGTTCTTGTTAAGTTTTGTGTCAATGGGGCTGGCATGTCTTAGGGCTAATAACCCCAAAAAGTAAAAAATAAAGAGAAACAAAAAAAAACAGCGTTTAACGAAATATTTCATCGCATTACTTCAGGTCAGATTTTAATAAATATTGCAACAAATTTAATAATACATTTACTAATTATCATCGCAGCGGCTAGCGACAGAGGTAGCTAGTTAAATTCCTAGGTCATATGTTATGAAATTTGGAGATTTGTGTCATATTGTAGATCTGTCACCATAACATTATTTCTGTGTTGTGTAAATGCCTGAGAACACGCTTAATATTCTTCTGCCTCATTGCTATCATTATAAGCAGTTGAGGTCAATGTAAGCATATTATCGATAAGAAGATTATCTTATTGAAGCTGATGTGTAAACCGCTTTATCCGTCAGGGGCCACTGACAGCTGAAAGGGAGGGGGGGATGGTCGCTTTCGCAAACCGTGTTTTTATGTTCATCGATAAAACAGCATTAAAGTTGTCTGAAACATGCTTATTGAAATCAATTCACCGAACGCATCAACTTTTGAAACGCACAGATTACTTTGAAACTGAAGCAATAAAAGTGCACGAGAAATCATTTTCTGATTCATACCAAACACGATATGACTTTCAGCGTCTTTAGTAAATACGCTCTTGAAAAGAGAAAACATCCCGGAGGACGTTCACCAACCTCGGTGTTACTGAAGATAGCCATTGAGAGAGTATATAATGTTTTGTTAATCTGTAATTGGATTGATACTTATTCATTTGTCTATCATTCTTTATATTGCTAACTGCTTTTACTTTAATAAGCGACGGGAGGAACAGGATTTAGACTAAAAGATAAATTATATGCCTACCAATATTACTATCAGTTAGCTCTCATTACTCTATTAATCTAAGTTACATATCTTTTAAAATTTTAAGACGAAATACCAGATACCAGCAATGAAATATGTTAATGTTTCCAAACATCACATTATACTATCAAAGAAGTAGTCTAAATGATCTATTTTTTAATTTTTTTATTTAGATATTTTGTTTGAAGCTCTTTTTAAGCTTTTGTAATGCAAACATGTGATGTGATGAACTCTGCGTGATTTCTGAAGGGAATAATTTTATCTGAAATGTAATAGTGTTTCTAGAATTTACTAATTTGTATTAATTAAAAGGAGGCTCTACGTATGCGTTATATTTCTACCACTGACATCCGCACGCAATCGCGAATGTGGGAGCGGTGATTACTCAACGATATTAAGGTACAACCTTCTGCTTTGCGTCAAGTTTTATCAATTTTTATCTAATTACATAACCGGCGTGAAGGTCCAATTGTATGATGCTGATTTTAAATAAAATAAAAAAAAAATATTCTTTACAACTTTTTCTTTGAACAGGAACATAAAGTAATAGATCAAATCAAAATGTACAATAAGCGGTCTTATTGGTCAGACAGCAATCTCTTCCAGAAAACCCACTAAAGAAAAGAATGTAAATAAAACGTAAGCAAAGATAAGATAGTCGTGCACTTAATAATTAGGGTAATATTTGATGAAAATTAAGATACAAAAAGCATCAATTACATTTTGTTTTATCTTATGAATGTATATTGTTAAGTTTATATGTTTTCTACTCAAATGTTGTTATTAATAGTGGACAGATTTTCAACATTTACTATAGTCATTATAATTGATTAAAAATTCTGTCTGCGCATACCAAAGTGCTACCTGAATGTACAGCAAAAGCTTCTATTAGCCTTACACGCTAAAAATAATTCGAATATAACATACAAATTGTTAACGCTGTTAGTTTCGAATAAATATATAAAAATAACAAGAAAATTTTACCAGGTGGTAGGTCTCTGTTGCCGGAGACCGTCTGGATGGGTACCATCGCAGCTCCTATTTCAACAGCCAAATAGTAGTGTGCAAACATTACTGTGTTCTGGTTTGAAGGGCGCTGTAGCTAGTGTAATTACTGGGGTAACGAGACTTAACACCTTATGTCTCAAGACGACGAGCGCAATGTGGTGCAGTGTGTACCATCTTAACCAGCGCATGTTGTTATGGGCAAGTGTATCGCTATCAGGTAAACGTTTCGATGTCTCATCGCGTGTTAGGATTAAAATAAAAATACTGTCCTTGGTCCTTGATGTTCAGGAAGTATGTGTGTATACTCAGCGTGTCACCTTTGACCCGGGTAGATCTACATGTCAGAATTAGGCGGTCAGAATTATATGCTACAATGAATGTTTTATTTTGCAAGACGTTGATGAAACTACCAATGTTATATTTGGACGTTGAATGGAGACCGCGGCCGTGGTCAGCGTGAGCGTGTGCGAAATATATGAAAAGAGTTGTAAGCGAAATGTCAGTGCGACCGAAAGCATGCGGAAAGCGAGCGAACAAGGTCGGTCTCTCGCTGATGATTGGCTAATTCAGTAGTTTCGAGCAATATCCGCTCACTCATCAAGCTCGACATGCCCAATAGTTACCGCGAACGAACCGAAACTCACTAGTTCGAATCCGTCATATACTAATTCCTAAAATAAGATACCTTAGGCCAGCGAACAATTTTTTTAAAGTTGGCAACATTAGTTTACGTTATGATAATTATGGGCTTGATATACTTACATCTTTTCATACAATTTCTCTTACACTTTCTCACAATACAACATAAGTTATATGTGTAAACATCTTTGCAAATAAGACCGGAGTAAAAGTATATAAATAATATATGAGTATATATGTTAAGAACGTAAACCGGCAGTGCTCTTTACTGTTATTAAAAAAAAAAAACGACGCCTTTCTAGTTTTTTTTTTCTTTCTGTTAATTTAACTGTAATGTTATTTTTAATATTTTTCCTGTCTTAAGTTGAAAACAAGCAAAAGATTAACAAATTATAGTGCTTTAATTATTTTTTTCTCTTATACACTTAGCCGTTTTATTAAATTGTAAATAACATGTTGTTGGCAACATTTGTCTTCCGTCAAATCGCATAACCCTCGCCTGGTCGCTCGGCGGAAGTATTTGTAACAGTAATCTCATTGCAAAGTTGTGGCATCACATTATTTTTTATTTACAGTAACATTATCATTTTTCCATTAGCAGTACATTTTGTACATTAGTGAAAGTTATATATATTTTTCTTATATAAGCATCGCTACTTTTAGTCTCTATCATTTCATAGCATCAGCGAAAGAGACTGATGCGCTGAGTTAAATACTCCGTAACGCTCGTAACTTTTAAACTGGAAGAGCTACATGGATACTCTTTCAAGATAAAATGAAGTAGTGGATAAGGAGATGAGATATCAAAATCAAAAAGTCTATAGCTTTTCCGGTAATGGAGATATGTAAAGTTAAAGTTAGCACTGTGGAAGGGGGGAAAAAGCGTAAAAGAAAATTTTCTTTGAGAATCGAATTCGTGACATTTGTTTCTAAAGCATGAAAATTTGACTCTAGACTATTCCGACACATTCTAATCTTATAAGGTAATAGAGACCCGGATAATAAGACTACCTTTTTGTTTTTCCAGCTTCTTTTCGGTAAGGAGTGCACTTGTTCCTGATGGATGAACAGACTAAACTTTTTTTTTTGTTCATGCTGTATTGCTTCCTCTATTGAATAAAATCTATAACCTAAATCTTATTAGATTTGTTATATGCAGACTTTATTGTTTTATTATTGGCCGATGCTGCTGCCGGTGAATTTACTGGGTAACTTTGTATTATGCGCAAGGCTATGAGCCCAGTGTCATTTACAAAATCAAAAATCATCTCAACATCACAATGTCTATTTCAGACAAGTAGCTACGTAATTGGCTATCATCATAACATTTTAATCACCACGGCAAATAATAAATCATTAGATAAAAATGTACAACTGTTCTCATTAAATGTTATAAACAACAGAATATGAATGGAGGTTTTATATTGGTTTAATAAAATAGAACTTTTTAAAGAAAATTCATGTCGAAATTTCGTTTATTCCTTTTCCTTTGTAAATGTTGTTGTCGTAAACGTTACCCGTATACGAGTTGCATGCTGGTTTGTTTGTTGAAAATTAACGTGAGTATATAGTCTGTATCGAATTTATAACGAAAGGAGGTCGCTGAATCGATACCGCTTTTTAGCTGCGAGCCAATTTTTGTTATCGTACAATCGAGTTTGCTGTGCTCAAATAGAAACGAATTTGTGTAAGTTATATTAAGTTATGAAAGGTAGAAAAAAGGTTAAACTTAGAGCGTAATAATATCAGTAATTTTAGTAGCTACAAGGCGTTTAAATTGGAACATAGTATTATTTAAACATTACTGTTTGTGAGTTCTTTTAAACGCAGCAGTGGAACCTATCTAGAAAGTATCGGGCTACATAAACGGTCAGTGTATGAGTGCAGTACACTCGCTTATGAGTAATTCAGTAATGAATAATCTGAACTAGAGTAAACCGAAGATATACTCTCGCAACAATATTCACAAAGGATTAAAAATCTATTTTCGTTAGTCAAACATGTTAATCTTTATCCATGTTGGCGTTCAACACATGCGTGACGTAAAAACGGTTCAAACATTCATTGCTAACATTGTTGCCAAGGGAATAAATAGTTATTACATTTGCCAATTAATGTTTAAAGTCATTAAAATCTTTTTTACAGCGTCGTTTACACCGTGTTACTTTAACGTTTAATATTTATTACATTAAAGATAGATCGCGGCAGTTTGTTTACACTGTTGCATTGGAAAAGTTTAGTTCACGTGTTTCTAAAGCCATGGGCTTTAATAATAGTGGCGGTAGTATCAAATTGTTGTTGTAAAAAAAACACACACCCAAGTTAAGAAATTTATCGCTCCCAAACTATTAACATATCTTCAATATACAGTGACGTGAAGTACAAATGATCAAAGAGGTACCAGTGTCAAAATGCTACCCAAATATTTATGAGGAAGCGTCAGTAGTACGTCAGTGTATGACACCCGGGCACGTGGCTCGCTGCCAAAGTAAATAAAATATTTGTTATTCACTATTTGTGTATATATCTAAAAATGTATGTCAGAAATTATTAAGATCTATATTCTTTTTTGGATAAAATGTTAGTTCGGTACTTGCTAACACCCACCAGCAACAATAGCAACCTGATAGTTACCGTCGCGAAATACAATAGTTGTCTCCTTAAATAGATTGCAATTATCATTGATAAGTAAATAGTAATAACATAACACTATGTAACAAATATTAATAAAAGGATTAGTTTATAAACTATTGTATAAAAATGTGCAAAGACGTAATTAATAGAAATAAAGTTTATAAATAGGTATATTATAAAAGATTGTATATACATACTCATTTGATATTCTAAAGCAATTAAATTGCAAATAGATATACAGTAATAAATATAATAACATACACAGTGACAAAAAATATACGTAATACTCTGTTGGATGGTCCATTCTCAGCAAGGACTGAAAAAAATAAATAAAAAAGATCTAACAAAGTCCATACGTCACAAAAAAAGCCTCCGATCAGTGTCGGAGGATAACTTGGCGGGGAACACAAAAAAAACATTACACTATGATATGATGTAGTTTGAAATGCTTTGGCTTTTGTATGCCGTAATGAATTTGCTAGAAAACAAAATCTAATTATTTTAGGAGATATGAACATTGATATAAAAACAAGCTCCCCAATGCAGAATTATTACTTATCAAAAATGGCCGAATGCGGTCTAACGTGCGCCATAACTGATTACACAAGAATTGAAACAAAAAAGATGTCATTACGAAAAGCTGTATTGATCATATTCTTGTTCGGTCGCGGACGCTGGACCTTTACTCGGGCGTGATGAGTACTGTTCTTGCCGATCACCGTATGACCGTTCTCTCTTGCATTGGATCGGCGTCATTTACACGGGGTGTATTTTCGATAAAATTACATTTGACTCAAATAAATTAAAAAAAATGATTAACGAAATAAACTGGACACCGGTTGAGGAGATGACATGTCCTAATACTATATATAGCTTTATTAAATCTAAATATACGGATTGTTACGATAAATGTAAAATGATTAAAAAAGTTAAAGTTAACAGCAAACGAGATTTAGAAGGATGGGTCAACAAGGATATTAAAAATATGTGTAAAAAAAGAGATCAACTATACAAGAATTGGAAAAAAGACCCCTCCGATAAAATATTAAAAAACGAGTATAATATGTATAGAAATAAAACAAATAAAGTTATTAATGACACTAGAAATAATTTTTACTTTAAAAAAATTAGAAATTGCATGTCGAACACAAGATTAACTTGGAACATTGTGAATAGTATTTGTGGAAGATTACATGAAAGCCTGGACAATTTCTTGGATAAGGCATTTAGTATGAAGAAGATAAACAGCGAAGATATAGCTAATAATTTTGCCAAACATTTAAGAAACGGAGTGCAAAACATTATCCCGAAATGCAAACAAAAAATGATGGACGAAGACACATACTTAAAGTATCAAAATGTGTCTATTCGGGTACAAAAAGCAAACTGTCAAAAAATACTCAAAATTATACAAAAACTTGACATCAAAAAGGCACCAGGTTATGATGGTATTCGATGTGTTGACATTAAAGCTATCTCGGAAAAAATGGCTAACGTCATAGTTAAATTATTAAACACTAGTCTGGAAACAGGTTGTTTTCCGACAGAACTAAAGATAGGTCTTATACGACCTATATATAAGAGCGGACGTCATGATGATTACAATAACTACCGACCAATTACAATCCTACCTGTCATAGAAAAAATCTTAGAAAAATTTGTTTGCGATCAAATGCATAAATTTTATCAAAACAACCACATAATTTCACAATCACAATATGGATTCCAACCTAAAAAATCTACTACTCAACTTCTATCAAAATTTACAGACGACATTAACATACTTCTAGACGAAAAAAAAAACGTTCTTGTCGCTTTCATTGACTTCAGCAAGGCTTTCGACACATTGAATCATAGCGCTCTAATAAAAAAACTCGAGAGCTCTGGGATTAGAGGAAACATTTTGAAATGGTGTGAAAGTTATATTTCCAACAGATATAATCGAGTAAAAGTGAAAATTCCTTAAGTATAAAAACACCTGTCGAAACTGGAACAGCTCAGGGATCTGTCCTAGGACCTCTTCACTACCTGAGCTACGTTAATGAGCTGGATAATGTAGTCAAGAACTGCAGGCTGTATCAGTACGCAGACGATACATGTATTGTTTCTGCAGACGAAGATATAGATGCTGCTATAAAAAATTTACAAACTGACTTCACAAAACTCTCCATGTGGGCCCATGATCTAGGACTTGTCATTAACGCAGACAAAACAAAACTCATTCACGTACATTCGAGCCACAAAAAATGCAACAAAAATATCAAAATCATAGCTCATATACATGACTGCTTACACAAGGACATTGCATCGCAATGCAACGAATTAACACTGGACAATCATCACATGTATCTTGGGGTAGTAACTGACAATAGGATGAACTGGAAAAACCATATTGATACGGTTTGTACCAGATTAAGGGCTGTGTTGGCTAAATTTTATATAATTAGAAACAAGCTCCCGTTTAAAACAAGATTAACACTTTATCATAGTCTAGTGGAATCAATAGTCTCATATGGGTTAAGCAGTTACGGCAGAACATTTCGTACATATCTTGATAAAATCTATAAACTGCAAATAAGAATCCTCAAATGCATTGTCCCTTTCAATATCAAAGTAAAATATAAAGAAGATTATTCTCAGCTTTTTAAGTTTTGTAATGTAATGCCGGTATTTGATAAAGTGAAATATCTGTTGCTGAAAGAACGTCTTAATGACGTAATCCTAAATACTCCAAAACACACCTACAACACTAGATGCAAGACTCAGAAATTGTTTATAGTCAGCAAAATTAATAACTTCTATGGCAAAAGGACCTGCCATTTTTTAATACCACAGTTGCTTAATTCTATACCAGCAGAAGTTCGAAATCAATTAACCGAACAGAACCTTAAAATAAAATTAAAAAAATATTATCTTGAATAAAAAACAGGCAGTGTGTACGCGCACGGCGCGGCCTACGTATCAATTAGAAATGAAAAATAAGTGAAGGTAGTATACAAGTTAAGTGTGGACTGTGCAGTGCCATCACAAACATTCAATGTTTATTGGCACCAAGTATTGTGTAATTAGAATTAAGGAAAAATTGTAAAATATGATAATAAATTAAAAAAAAAAAAAAATGAAAGTTCCAGATTCCAGTATTGAAACTTCAGTTTGAAGAAGGCACCTCATGAAGATGAGAGTAATGGGAGTGGTTTTGAAGAAACCATCTAACTGAGGAAGGACTTAAAGGAGCCTGGATCACAGAAGTAGTTAACTAATCTTCGAAATCAAAAGATTGAACGAAACTGAAGCTGTGATAGCTTCTGTGCTGCCGTCACGAAGAAACGAGGGTCTACCACCAAGCCTGGACTTCCAGTGAAGGAAAACAGGACTGTTCTTCCTCTTTATGATAACTTGTATAAGTAGCTTAAGAAATATTTTCGTTATCCACTATCATAATTTCTTACTACGTAGTGTTGTAACATGTATAGGTTTTACCGTTGATTGGTATTTACTAATTACTGTGGTAATTTCTCACGTGCCGTCCTTTGATGTATCGCGAGCTAACGTTAATAGTAACAAGGAAGCGATTCTCGGCGCTGTTCCAGAGCTCACTCGCTTTATTTATTAGGAGACAGCTGAAAGACGATCAATTCGAGACGTGAATCGTTTCAGCGATGTTAGTAAGCATCATCGATGATTTTGTAATTAATATGTTTTCTGTTACCAATTTTACTACATTAATAATTTTAGTAAATATTATACAATTTGTAATTTTAATGTTTAATAATATTTTCAACAAAAAATTGTTTTAGAAACGGACACTTCTAAATGTAATAAGTTAACTGCTTCGATCCTTTTTCAGCAAATTGCAATGATACAAGGTCTGATTTGCGTCACACAAATTAAGTAACAGCTTGTAATATAACCAACTAAGTACTGCACGTTTGTTAAGCTCTAGTATTAGCTTTGTTAGTAAACCTTTAGACTAATTTTAGAAAGTTCGTCTTTGTATTTGGTATTGTGGCGGTCGATGAAGGATGGGAGGGGATATCGGAAATAGTTTTACCCTCCAAAACCAACGATGTATTAAGCTTTTAGTCTGTATTACCTGATTGCAGCGTAATAGAGACTAATGAGCAGTCTTAAACTTTTAAACCGCAAAAGCTACATGGATATACTTTCAAAATAAAATGAGGTATAAGAGAAGGAGATGAGAAATCCTAAATGATAAGTATTTAGCTCTTTCGGTAAAGAGATGTGAAAGGTTAAAGTTAGCATTGTGGAAAGGATAAAAATCAGAAAAGAACATTTTCATTGAGAATCGAACTCATACCTTTGTGTACAAAGCATGAAGATTAGCCCATAGGCCATTCCAGCACATTCTAATCTTATTATCTATTATCTTATTAGTAATAGAGACCCGGATAACGAGATGATACATGCGTCGTCTTTCTGGCTCAACATTGAGCCTTAGTACATTCCAGAAAGAGGCATTAGTATCTCATAACTGGAACAGGAAGTTTACTGTCCTAAAGTTCAATCGTTTCGTTTTAACTTGGTAAGGTTTTGTTTACTTAAATTTGAGAACAAAACACATTTGAGTCAACACTACAGCAATACGCCATTTTCCGTTATATTCGATGTCTATTATTATATTATTGCTCACCATTGTAAAGGGCTGGAGAATATCAATTCGTATTTGACATAGACCAGACGAAATTCTAGGAAATTTACTAAAGCTCGAATGCAAATATTGGCCATTATCCATTAATACCTCATATCTCTGGACCAATGCCGAAATGTTTACAAACATTACACAGATTATGAGTAATAGTGATTTTACTTAACAAATGTATTTGCGACGACGTCTACTCAAAAAGAAATTTATCACAAATTCAAAAAAGACAATATTTACTTTTTCTATTATAATGCTTTTTTGTTACCTAGATGTTTTAGCTTTTAAATATTTATCAATTTTGTAATGGTTTTGCTATAAAAGTTATTATTATCAGCCGACAGACATCCGTAGGTTTTCCCAAAGAACTTCACACCGATCTGTTCTGTGCTGCTTTCATCCAGAGAATTCAGACATTCACCTGTTCACATACATAAATGTTAAAAGAATATTTTTTATACATTCATTACAATGTAAAGTTCAACGACCGATCTATTTACCAACGAAATTATTACGTTCGTTATTAACATATTATATATGAGGTTTGTATTTGTGAAGATCTGTTTATATGTTTCATAATGAATTGGGTTCGTGCATTTTCAGATGTTAATACTTTAGTGGGGGATACAGTGAATTGTGGGAGGGGGGGAGGAGTTTGTGTGGGGGAGTGTGAATGTTGCAGATGTGTTATGTTAGCCTGCGGAGCTACTGATAGCTGTCTAGACGACGTTTTCTTAAGGACACCCCTCAGTAGTTGAAAGAAGATAGATATACATATATCTACTTGTCTGATTGTAAACGAATTTCAACGTGTTTTATACAACTCAATGGCATTACAATAATGGAATATTTCGTTTTGTTCATCGATTATTGGTTCAGAACTGGAATGAATTTAATACAAGGTGGGCCAAAAGAAATCATCCTATCGGAAGCCCAAATTGAATCACCAAATTGTAGCGGCTTCTCGACTTGACCAATAAAAATCAAAAGGTTCAAATAAAAATAATCAAAAAACTGAATCAAAGTTTTTCATTTAGAAAACAAATGAGAGCCAAACAACATCGGATGACATCTTTTGGACCACCTTGTACAATGATAGGTGATGATAATTAAGCAGATGATAAAGCGTATTCATCTAGAATATTGTTTCTCATATAGCAGCATAGTCAGTAGGATAACAATGCTGTCAATACCATGTGAAATTAAGTTCCTATTGGCACACGGGAGATAAAAATTGAGATGTAAAGTAAGTAAAGTTCGATATTCACGTTTTCAGTGTAACAGATATCACAATTTAAGTAATAATTAAATGAACACTTTCGTGGAACCATTATTGGCAATGGCCGGCCATTTGAACAACTCGTTACAAACTCCGCCGATTGAATTCAATAAATTTAATTGAAACTGACACTCGGCCGACGTCGTGAACTTTGCTGCTAACTTCGCAAACTCGATATTTTAACGGCGGCGGATCAATTGCGTCAAGTTTTCAGACTACCATTAAAGCTCTTTGGTTTACCGGCCACACTTAAGTGTTATTAAAATGGTTCGAGTACATTCTCGAATGTTCCTCGAGGAGCTCTTTTAATTGGGGAAAGTTTAACGCGAGCCTTTATAGGGAGGCTAATATTTTTATCTTGTTCTTTTCTGTCGTAAATGAACTAAATTAGATATTATTATATTTTATAGCTACATTATACTTGACACATGTAGACATTATTAAGTAATTAAAAATGAGCAAGGATTTATTTGTTAGTTTAATATGTATTATAACTTTGTACACTACTGTTTTTATGATATAAAAATTTAATCTCTTTAAGACGGTCTTGTTGACTATTGATCTTGACTATTGGTCTTTTCTTAAACTTGGACTATTTATAATCTATGAATATTGGTCTTGAGACTTACCACGATATAATATTTAGATGTATTTAATTTTAAGCACCCCAATAACTTTGTCCGTATGAAAATTTGATGTAAACCGTACGAATGGTATCGTTCGAGTACAAAGTGCCGCGTGTAGCGATGTCTGTGGTTTTTCCCTCATTAAAGTTTAAAATAGGCCATTAAAAAACCGGAACGTACTCTTTGAAACTGGTTCCACTTAGACTTAAAGTGCATGCGAGAAGCCGCATATGTATCAACTCATGAACTAATAAAAAAATTAAAAAACCAAACGCTTTGAACTATTTACAAATTAACTTTTTTTCCTTTAGTCAAATTTACTCAATTTGGATTATTAGTATAATTTAGCGTCACAAATCATAGTAACATTAACAAAGACACGAAGAAATAAAATAAACATATCTACGCCTTCACAACAAACATTTTTTGAAGGATTTTCTCTATTATTCATACAAAGTTGAATTCTTAGAGCGATTGATATGATTATTTTTATGATTGACGTAGATTTGTTTAATTTACAAACAAGATTAATATAATTGTGATATCGTCACAGTTTAATTAAATGGAGACATAGAATGCAATGTTGAATCAGTAGATCGCAATAACAAGCTAGGAATATATTTCTGTCGTGTGTGGCAGATGTCAAAGGTTCGTAACGTCCACCGCTCGGTCGCCATTTTGACGTCAATGGAAACAATAACGACATTATCGCTGTATTCGCAGCTGTTGATGGTCTCTATGAATTGTGTATAAACTTATCATTTATATGTTAATATATAAAAAACTTTGTATACTTTACGATGCCTTTTGCGTAAAAAGTACAATCAACTTTACCTTATGTAGGTGGACGTTTTAAACATAGCATTCAAGGATTATGATCGTATGAAATTAATATAACAGAACAGTTCACCTGTGAACATTAATAAGAAGATAGAACATTAATAAAAATATATGACATTATTTTGATGGTTATGTAAGTTATATATTGTTTTTAAATTTCAAAAGTTAAACTTTGTTAGCGAATAGGCTAAGAATTTTAAACGTTCGCCGTATCGCATTGTTGTGGCGTAATGTATGTAAATACGTTTAGAGTGTTTGCGTTAATATACAATGTAACTAGCGGCGGCCATTTAGCGTAGGTGACCATCAGCTGACCACGTGAAACCCCATTAAGCGTTGTTAACAACCCAAAATAATGTTCGAATATTTTTTCTCTGAACACAGTAGTTTTTGGAATTCTATTATTGCCGAGTTAATATGAGACAATAAAGTAGAACGTAATGTAGTTTTGTAATGCGGATAACATATACTCCCGGACACATCTATCGGCTCACCTAGTGTTTAAAAGTTTTAACGGTGCCTAGTTAAAAATAAATGTTAGGTGGAGCAATAAATTTTAATGCAGTTTTAAAGCTGATTTTTTGGTCAACCTCTATGTATGTTTTTTTTTTTATGTTTGAATTCAGGATTATGAAAAAAAAACGAAAATTCGAGTCTGTTCATTGTTTTCAACGACCCAGAAATGGAGAAAACTTTTTTATTTCGCACAAGATTGTTTTTTTTTTTATGTGTCCGATTATTGGTTCCATAAAACGGCAAATCTAAACTTTGAGCCAGTTTTGACGAAAAAATATGGATACTCTGCCTAAAATTGTCGCCCAAGTTGTAATACTTCTGCCGACCAAATCAATTCGAAATTACAAAAAAAATAAAAAAAAACCAACCAAGGGTTGACCAATAAATCTGCTTTAAAACTGCATTAAAACTTATTGCTCCACCTAACATTTATTTTTAACTAGACACCGTCGAAACTTTAAACACTGGGTGGTGGGCCGATAGATGTGTCCGGAAGTATATTTAAATCGGTATTTTTTTAACAAACGAAAATACATATTAACTAGTTAATTACCTTATCTTTGATATGTAGTCGTATTAGTTCTTATAATTATAATTTAGTTTATATCTTTAGTTAAGTTTTCCTTTGATTTTGGTTTTAATACGTCAGTTAAATGGAAAAGTGAGATATTCCAAAATATTTTGAAATTAAGTTTAATAGTTTAAAATTGCAACCTTTACAATAGAGACTGGAAAATTTTAATTATATTTAGTTATTTCACTTTTCTTTTAAACCGAATTATGTGCTTTAATATCATATTGACTTTATATCGTAAATGTTTCTTGAAGTAACAAACTTGATTATTGTCTTGATGCCTGTACTAAATCATACTAACACAACTAATAAAATGATATAGTTTAATATATTAGTTATTCAACATGCGATGTGTATGTAATGTAACTTTTAAGCTGTCATAGAAATGTTATATTTTAATTAAAATAGAGTCGCTTTAACAAAGTTATTGTGATGCTGTAGTGTAGTGTAACATGTCAAAGGCTCGGGAGAGCTCTCTGTGACGTCAATGTAAACAATGGAGGCATTACTTCCGTCTCCGGTCGTTGGCTGTTCATTCATCGGCTTCAATTATTATCATATCGCGTGTTGTGTGACAAATTGAGTATGAAATGAACGCTCTTACGTCGATTATGTTAAAGCGATTGTTATGTGGTCGCGGAATCCTTTAATTACCTGTAATAGCTGTTGCTGTAAATAAAACAATAATGCCTATCATTTTTTATATGAAAATTATATCATTCATGAGAAATTTATTCTCGATTATGACAAATTGCTCAATTGGCATGTAAGGTACAAATGATCAGCAATTTTTTACTGCTACTGTGATACACTTATAACATTGAAACTTTAGTTTCCGGGACCACATGTGGTTGGTGACAGACTTTTTTTAGTCTTGATAAGATTTCTGCTTCTAGAGGAAAACGGAATTTCTATCTAATTAGCCTACTCGATGGTCACTCTTTTACAGAACACGTCGGTGTTCCCTGGACTACCTATAAGCTCGTCTCAGGGAAGGCCAATACAACACCTCTTTGTAGTTATCGTTACTCCTGTTATAGCTTAGAATCGGAAGATTCTTATGGGCGTCTTCTATGACAGGCGGGAGTTATATTAACCTGAGACTATAAAAGCAGGTTAGTTAAGAGTTATTTAGAAGAACTCCAAACGGTAGAATAAAATGGTTATGCTATACGTGATTTATGCTAGAGGGACAAGAAGACTGCGAAAGACTGGATACATTAGCGACTAATGTAACTAACGTTTAGCATTAGCATCGGGTCAAGAGCGTTGAGGTTAGACGCGGGCGGGTGTGATGCGCCGTGACGTCACTCGTCCTCCCCTCCCCGCCCCCCCTCCACCGCGCCCCGGGCACGGGATTGGGCCCCTAACCACCGGCTCGTGTTTATGATGGCTTGATAGCGTCGTAATTCGACTTAATAAACCCGTACATAAACCTCATAACCTGTTAAAGCCTGCTTGTGTGAAGTGGTGATATTTTAAGGATTTTTTTTTGATAGAAGAGTAGATTGTGTGATGAATGATATGAAGGAAAAGGGTGTATCTATTAAGAAGAAGAATGACAAATATGCGTGGAGAAAAAATTGACGTTGCTTCAATTCTGTATGTCTTCTTCTTCTAATCGTATTTCCTCATGACTGAGGGTCGTGGTCATCGTGTTTTTAATGAAACACACGCCGATTCCCTTGGCAGTTATAATGGAGTGGTTTGCCATTGCCTTCTCCATTCAATTCTGTATATATATGTACACAAATATATAAACACAAATCTGAATTTCTTTCTTCGTCGCAGTGTATATAACATGAAGTACTTTGATTCATTTGTGGAGTTTGATTTTTGTTTTGATTTTTCTTCTTTCGTTTTGTACACTTTTCATTGGTATGTCTTTATTTGATTTATATATATTACTAGCTGACCCGACAGACTTCGTTCTGTCAAAAAAATTGGAATGTGGCAGTTTTTTGTTCTTACCTATTTTATAGCCAGCGCAAAAAAATCTGGACTGAACCGTCACTCTGGTGATAGGGCGGTGTGTGGGATTCAGCTCTATATATTTTCATCTAATAACTAATATTTAAATATTAGTGGGTTCCAGAAGAGTGGCCAAAGTTATAATTATAGTACATAAATGATATTTACCATTATTATTTTATTAGGAACAAATAACTGTCACATTCCAAATCTTTTTGACAGAATGTAGTCTATCAAGTCCGCCAGGTGGTAACGCGGATTGTGCTCGACTGATGTAATGTCGTGAAAACGAATGCATTTTATGTCGCGTGCCGAAACTAAAACAAAAGAAATAATACCGCGAAGCCGACCAAATTGAAAATCAGTAAGAATGATCTTTAGCTATTACATTTTGTGACTATTTATGTTATTATTTCATTCGTTTTAATTTTGGCTCGCGGCGATCTTCCGACGCGTATACGCACACCATTTTGATAGAATAATTGAATTTGAACATTGTGCAGCTGCAATAAAGTGCAAATTGACTCTTTAGCGTTACGAACGCACCTACATCGCTTAGACAGCAGTGAAAGCTGTTATTTAATATGAACTTTTGTTTGTTTGTTTCTGGTTACTGGTTTCTGGTTTACTGGTTTACTGGTTTACTGGTTTACTGGTTTACTGGTTACTGGTTTACTGGTTTACTGGTTTACTGGTTTACTGGTTACTGGTTTACTGGTTTACCGGTTTACTGGTTTACTGGTTTATGGTTTCTGGTTTTGGTTTCTGGTTTCTGGTTTCTGGTTTCTGGTTTCTGGTTTATGGTTTCTGGTTTCTGGTTTATGGTTTACTGGTTTAGTGGTTTACTGGTTTACTGGTTTATGGTTTACTGGTTTACTGTTTACTGGTTTACCGGTTTACTGGTTTACTGGTTTACTGGTTTACTGGTTTATGGTTTCTGGTTTATGGTTTACTGGTTACTGGTTTACTGGTTTACTGGTGTACTGGTGTACTGGTGTACTGGTTTACTGGTTACCGGTTTACCGGTTTACCGGTTTACTGGTTTACTGGTGTACTGGTTTACTGGTTTACTGGTGTACTGGTTTACTGGTTTACTGGTTTACTGGTTTACTGGTTTACTGGTTTACCGGTTTACCGGTTTACCGGTTTACCGGTTTACCGGTTTACCGGTTTACTGGTTTACCGGTTTACCGGTTTACTGGTTTACCGGTTTACTGGTTTACTGGTTTCTGGTTTCTGGTTTCTGTTTTCTGGTTTCTGGTTTCTAGTTTCTAGTTTCTAGTTTCTAGTTTCTAGTTTCTAGTTTCTAGTTTCTAGTTTCTAGTTTCTAGTTTCTAGTTTCTAGTTTCTAGTTTCTAGTTTCTAGTTTCTAGTTTCTAGTTTCTAGTTTCTAGTTTCTAGTTTCTAGTTTCTAGTTTCTAGTTTCTGGTTTCTGGTTTTTTTTTTTTTCCATTTTCCAACATTCCAACATTCCAACTTCCAACATTCCAACATTCCAACATCCAACATTCCACATTCCAACATTCCAAATTCCAACATTCCAACATTCCAACATTCCAACATTCAACATTCCAACATTCCAACATTCCAAAATTCCAACATTCCAACATTCCAACATTCCAACATTCCAACATTCCAAAATTCCAACATTCCACATTCCAACATTCCAACATTCCAACATTCCAACATTCCAGTATTCCAATGTTTTAATGTTTCAATGTTCCAATATTCCAATATTCCAATAATCCATTTTCCGTTTTCCATTTTCCGTTTTCCATGTTCCATTTTCCAATAACTGCCTGTCTGTTAGGTCCGCCAGACGGTAACGCGGTTTGTGCTGGACTGATGTGATGTCGTGAAAAAGAAACTAAAACAAAATAAATAATACCGCGAAGCCGACCTAATTGAAAATCAGCAGTAATGATCTTTAGCTCTTACATTTTGTGACTATTTATGTTATTATTTCATTCGTTTTAATTTCGGCACGCGGCGTTAGATCCTCCGACGCGCATACGCACACTTTTGAAAGAATGATCTAATTTGAACTTTGAGCAGCTGTAATAAAGTTAAAATTGACTCTTTAGCGTTAGGAACGCACCTACATTGCTTAGACAGCAGTGTAAGCTTGTAATTTAATATGAACTTTATGAAATAGCAATAAAGTTCGAATTGACCCTACATTTTAGTTAGGGAACGTTTGTATAGGAAAAAGAAAAGCGCTGTTTTTAGGGGCTTCCCGGCGATTATTCGAATTTTTCTCAAATTGGCCAAATTGGTCCTGGCGTTGTAGAGTGATGCGCTTACCGACACATATTTGTATTATAGATTAATAATAAATTATATTCAATGACATTAGTTATTAATAAATAAATAATAAAGTTGCTTGAGAATATATTTATATGTAGAGGGAGTGACAAAAGGCATAATGTTTGAGAGATAAAGAATTCGTTGTCATCCCCACTCCGTGCTGTGTACTGGTGAGAGGTGACACCGGTACACACGTGGAGGGGATCACTTACCAAGTGATAATATTTTTTTTTTGGAGTTTACAGCCACGCGGTTTGATACGTGGCCATGTACAATTGATGATATCGAGCGAGACAAAAATATTAAAATGTCTATTAAAAAGCAGGGGTTGGTGATAGAAAAGTGAAAATTTAGGGTTGTATGTAGTTTTTGATGCCACACAATAATAAAATAAAAAAAAATCCCAAAAATAAAAAAAAAATTTTTGGTGTGGGCAACCCTGATCACTTAGAAGTTTGAAAAATAGATAGTAACCGATTCTCAGACCTACTGAATATGCACAAAAAATTTCATAAGAATCGGTAAAGCCGTTTCGGAGGAGTATGGGAACGAACATGTGACAAGAGAATTTTATATATTATATTTTATATTAGATTTATTTAATTGGTACGTCAAGGGAATCTTTAAATGCTTGTTGTCTTATTTATGTATTTCTTTATAATCTCCTTTTTAAGTCAAATATATACTTTAATAATATTTATACTATTTATTTTTAATAACCACACGCTGTATCTTTGCAGTAATTTAAAAAAGTTGTCTTGGGTACTTATTTACTGTTAGTTCATTTAGTTTATTCGTAGTGGTTGATGTGTTTGGTTAGTGATGGCTAAGGAACCTGCATGGCTAACTACATCCCAAATATGGTAAATCTGCTGCCTTAACATCATCGCTGTGTTCCTGCTGTCAATATATTAGTCAGAGTATTCTAGACGAAAACGCTTCACCATCTAAAGCACAGTTATAAGAAAAGTATACATTTGTAATAGTCTTTAAATCGAACTGATATAATATTGCCCGTTACATAATTTATCACCCAGCTTTGTTTTAAAGAGCTCCGATTTTTGTATGAATGGCTTGAATCTGGAGTGTAAATAAATGAAAAAGGATGAGCTTAAATTATAAACATGATAAAGGATATGTGTAAATGGGTGGGCGGTTTTTATCTACTGCATACGTAAGGCAACAGAGTGATGTGAATACCTGTCACAGAGTTATCTCAGCGATCGCATTCGCTGACGTCAGCGTTCAATAATCCTTTTAAGTTTCAATTGGCAACTGGAACAGGCGGCATGTGTTATTCATGACCGTGCTCGCTGAAATGGTTATGAAGCTGATGCCGTGTGGGTGTTCATTAGATACGAAAATCGGTCAAATTTAAGATAAATCATTTAATTTATTTTTTTCTCTCTTTTGTAAATACCGTTAAGGTATGTAACACCGAAGCTCCTGTTTCTGAATAAAAAAAGTAGTGCAAAAACATTACTGTGTTCCAATTTGAAGGACGTTGTAGCTAATGAAACTAGTACACATGCAATCATCTCCATGCTATGAGCATAATGTTGTGCTATAATTTATCCTAACTAGTGCCAAATTGTTATGTATGGGCGTGTCGATCCACCGGATTAGTTTACTCAAGTTAACCGTCAAAATTAGAATAAAGCAAGCACCTCACGATGATGATGGAAAAGTGTAGCTATAGATATTGTATTGTTCAATTCATTTTATTTGATACAGGTAATAACCAAAACTAACAGCATATTCCGAAGAACACAAACCATAGACACAGATTATTAGTAACAAAAATTGTAGTTACGTTTTAAGTCTTATCCATTAAGTAGTAAAAAAGAAACATGGACTTTTCTAGACTGGTCGATTAATCATATAGTACACAATAATGTCTCTATTATGATATGAGAATAGCTGAAGTGTATAAAGCAATTCAGGTCACACACAAACAGAGTAATAACTTTAGCTGTAAATGTAGAGCAAGGAGCGTGGAAAGCTTTTTAAACGATTAAACTTAACGTAAATGAATTTCAAATGAAATATAACATCGTTCACTTGAACTTTCTAGTACCTCATGACCATTAAAGCTCTTTTCAGAAACACTGGCAAATTAGTGTTCAAGCGTTAACAAAGTTATCTATTAATCAAAATAATAGCATCTAGTGTAGTCTTGTGAATTCTATACAATAATTAGGAACTTAACGTCTACTGCTAAAAGTATTATAATATGTTTATTCTTTTGCTAGATTTCTACTATCCTTTACAATTATTTTTAGTTTGGTAAAAAACGCATACTGTAAATGGATAAATGTAAAATAGCATATAATGTTACTAATATACAAAGCGGGCTTAAAGAAGTCATCCGACGTTGTTTGATTCTCATTTTTTTTCTAAATGAAAAACTTTGATTCTGTTTTTTGATTATGTTTATTTGAACTTTTAGAATTTTATTGGTCAAGTCGAGAAGATGATATCGGCCAAATGGTGATTCAATCTGGGTTTCCAATAGGGTGATTTTTTTTGGCCTACCTTGTACAAGTCTTCGGGATTGCGCTAATATCTTTTTTAAAGACCGTACTCTTTCTTTGAACTGTGCTTAGATATGTATATATGTACTACGTTATAAAAACTATGCTTATTGATTCATTGGTCTAGTAAAGCTTTAACAGCGTTGTTCCGTGCAAAGTTGGAAGCTCGCCACGCCTTTGATCACTGGAGCTCGGTGAGGCGTTATCATGGCTTAACTCTTCATCGGACTGCATGTTTTGAAATAGGGATTTATAAAAGGTATCCGATGTATACATAGATAACTAGGCACTAAACTGATATCTTTATATACAACAGTACCTTTAAATAATTGGCGTGGTTATAAGAAAAGCTTAAAATACTTAAAAACACATCTACAGATTGTTATCATTGCTTTGATAAGGGATTCTTTTTGGCTTGTATAATGAAGCTTCTTCTTCTAAAGAGTATATAACGAAACATACTTTTAACAATAGTCATTTAAATATATGATAATCGCAACTAAACATTGGATGATTTCGGAAAGCTTATGTTTATCAATATGCTGTAATGATAATGAAGATTTATACATGCATGTATAAACGTATTAACTTTAAATTATCTATTAATTTATTTGTTTGCAACATGTCTAACATAATTCAATTAACATCGCAAATGAAAACTCACGTTAAATAAATACTTCGTAATTGAGCGTTGAACGTTGCTTTGCTTGTTATTCATCAGCTTAATTAAACAAGTCAATTAAATCACATTTCGCATTATGATATATTGCTCTACGTATTTTGTTTGTTTATTTGAAATGTTAGAGAGCAATTCAATTATATCGCACTTACAAAAACTATTTCGGCTTCAACAAATGATGTGACGAGGATCCGCCAATTTAAATGATTTACAACATAGGATTTAGTAAATGAATATATTTAAAATGTGCATTTGAACTGTAGACCTGTTATTTAAGAGCCAGGCACTCTGGCTACTGAATCATTTACGTTTGCGGTGCATTTATGTCGAGGTCGGTGTGAAGTGGAATTTTTTCACACCCCTCTGTTTGTTCACCATGTGAAAACACTTCGACTGAATTGCGTGTACAGTTAGTTATTAATTTAAAATGATACAAGTACTAATTTATCTTGTATCAATATACAGAAGGTTATATTATGTACATGAACTGTATAAAATAAATACGCACATTATAAGTTATACTTATGAAATTAAGAATCAACTGTATGTTATGTACCTGCTGTCGTCATTAGAAACGTAAACTATATTTCAAGTCTAAGTCTTGTTCAGGTAACGGTATTTCTACTGAATAATAGTGACGGATTGGTTGATATTTATATAAATTTTTTGAAACGCCTGAATTTACTTTAATCATGCCTTAACTTGCAAACAATTTTATTTACGAAACCATTTAAAGTTAGGTGCGGTAACGAAGTCGCTTACATAGGGCCCCGATCGATACTGAGTAATTGTTGTCGGTCGTAAGGGATTATATTCCGTTTCACTATAGAGATAAAGTTCAAATTTCGATGCGGGTATAGAAAGAAAAATATTTTAACTACATTTACGTAAAAGTTTATACAATGGGAATTTTATTCTATCAAACCCAATGGTTAGAGGCGATTTATTCAAACCATATCATTTATTAAACTCTGACACAAAAGCTTGTCCATTTTATTTAATGTTAGTTACTTGTAGACTAATAAGACTGAAACGGTGCATATTGCTATCTCTGTCCAGCCCATATAGAGTAATTGCTATTAATTCATGCGTTGGACAACTTTCACGTTGTAGTTACTGTGAATATCACTTCCATTATACTAATGGTTGCCAATTATAAACTGCCCTTCTGGAAACATCGATCACGCGGCAACTTGTAACCGAGCTGGACCTTTACTACCCTACAAAGGAAATCTAATAACTACGTCTACGAAACTAAAATGGGAATGCAAGCAGATTTAATGTACAGAAGAAGAGCTTTTTGAGGCATATAACGAAACTCTATACGGCTTAACTATGAAGAAAACCAATTTCATCATAAAAATATGCAAACGTTAGAATTTTACACATTCATATATTATTAGTATGAGAATTTTAATACTACACTTTTCATCGTATCTCTCCGTCAGTTACTTAAAAAAAAATATTTTCTAGTTAAATATGTTACCTATACGAAAATTGGCAACGCTAATAAAAACGTAACAATCTTTGCCAAATATATATTCGTTTTATGTAATTTTACGTATGTATATTGTATGCCAAAACATTTAATGCGAACACAAAGCACGACACTTTACATTTGCTTTCAGCTTTCATGAAATTGTTCAGTTTATGTCGTGTATTTTATGAAAAACGTAAACGTTTGAATATATACATAAATCTTATTGGCAATGATTAAATCCTTTTTATAAACAATTCTCAGTTTTCTTTATAACAAAGGACACAATAAATCTCTTGTTGTTTTTTTAACAATATTCTCTAATATTTTCTTTGATATATTCAATAGTTCAATATCACATATGACTCCTAATAAGTTTTAATTTTTATAAAACGATAAAATTGGCAAGATTCTTGTGGCATGTAATTCTGTAAACATGTGAGTGTTCTTAACTTAGTTATACTTGAATTTATTAATTGGTACTCCTTAAGCAATTTATTATTTATGATTTTAAACGTGAAGTTAAAAAGAAGCGAACTTTATTTCCGTTTGCACAACTCATAACATTATTACTTTTTGTCAGAGGTCATAAAAGTTAAGTTAACTAATGTTAGATATTGAGGGAAAATAATTGTGTTTACAAAAATTTTGTTAGAAAAATAGTAATTTTATTGACTTGTAAAAACATTAATGAATCGAGATTGTATTTCTAAATACTATTGTATTGTTATATGTCAGACTAAGATTTATTTAATAATTGTAGATATTGTTCTTTGAAGTGTAATTCAAATGTTAAAAATATCTTTATCTTTATTTATCTCAGATAATAATAAAATTTAAAGTTACACACTTAAAGTTAAGAATATAAGTAATACATAATTTTTCAAAAATTGATTATAACTAAGTACTTGTATGATTATTGTAAGATAACTGTGGATCTCGGGTCATTCCTGTTTCGACAGTGTTAAAAGTGTGAACATATTGACTTGTTGTGTATTTAAAAATTGTCAAATTAAATATATGTTGATGGAAAAGTGACCTTTAAATACAGAAGAACAACATATGTTAATAAAATGCGTGTATCGTCAACATACATAATATACTGTGACGTATTCGTAATAATTACTCGATGAGAAATTTTCCACGAGTTAGCGGACGACAGCAAAGCAAACCCTCTGACGGTATACGGCGACTGTAATTTCCATTGAAATAACGAAACCGGAATTTATAAAGCTTCAGCTATAAATAAAATCAAACTTGCGCAGTTCGTTAAACTTTCCTTTGCTGTTTTTGAACAGTATTATTTCCGGTACGCTTGGACAATGGTCACGTTGCTGTGACGTTAAAGAGTTATAATTAAGAAATTTAATTTTAGCCTCGAAAATTTTGTATGATTTGTCTGATTATATGAAACGATTAAACAAGGGTCCGATATTAATTGAGCTTGGGTTTTTGATTAAGGAAAGTTTTGTGAGGAAACCTACATGTTCTTAGAATCAGGAGCTTTAGTAGACATGTGATATACATTAAACCACTTTGTTAGTGTGGTGGATAAATAGGTCTTACTCTCTCCTTGTAAGAGTGTAGGACTATTTATTTATATGACTCTGTTAAAAATCCTTTCAAAGGAGTTTCTTCAATTTATGTGTATTAACTCGTGAAACTGTAAGAGCGAGAAGACTTCTCTTCTGGATATATGCCGGCTAGTTACCAAAGCTGAAGGCTTTCATGGAAACCCTCTGCCATACTAAATTTAAGGCCGAACTAAACTTGTCATATTTAGTATTTAACATTAGGTTCACTTAGGTTTTGCAACGCATGACTAAACCAAGTTTACGAGTACGCAACGCGATAACTAAACTAGTATTGTGTTCGTTCTTGCAAAACTGTTTCAGCGATAACCCTCGCCCTACATTGCACGCAAATTATTAGATCATCGCTGCTATTTACCGTATCAAACAACGTTATTTACGTGACTGAAACGAGTAAGTTTTAAAGTAATCATGAAATTATAGTATACTTTACATTATTTACTACCTCATCTTCTGTTTATAGCCGAGTAGTAATATTACTCTCATTAAAATGCGTCGTAGCTAGTGAAATTATTTGAGTAACGAGACTTAAGTTCTTGTGTTCATTATAAATTTTTTGAATGAATAAATGAGAATTAAAAAGATAAAATATATTAAATAGAGATAGGATAGCTTTGTTTAATCAATTTAATAGGAAAATGGATACTAAAACGCAGATTCGTAATTTCTCCTCGAAAATCATTTAACTACTTTTTGTTGTACTAATATTTGATAGTTACGTCTAGATAAATTTTGTGTTACATGCCAACGTACTGTCTACAAAAAAATGTGTAATGGATAATCGATATTAGGTGAGAGCGGTGCGGCAGCTGCCAGTGAAGTGGGTCACCTAAGATTTCGTGTCACTAATTGGAGTGGTGGCAATAACGACGAACTGTGTCAAACACTTTGCAATAACACTCATCCTTATCCTTTATAATTGTAGGTCGAAGTCGTATAAGTAAATTTATCGTCGTAATCACAATTGAGAAAGTGTCAATTTCACAGAAAACTGAGGCTATGGAGTCTATTTTTAGCAGTTACTATTTTTATTTACTAAAGCATAGTAGAATCTGCAACGAAAAAGATGATTTATAGTATATATAAAGGTCTTGTTTTTGTTGTTATATGTATTTAAATGTAATAGGAATAATGGTGCTTATTTCTCTAAACAATTTAGTTTATAATATAGTCTGTTAATTAATTTAAAGTAATTAAATATATTCCTAACAACAACCCATAATATTGTATATGTTATTAATGAAAGGCCAATGAAAACTGCAAAAGTTTTTAAAATCTATGTTCTGCACAATACATACAAAATTTATATTTAAATACATGTATATTAATCCATTTGTATAAGCCTTTAAAATATAAGCATAAATAGTTTTGACCAACGTGGTCGATTTAACCATTGTATGAATTATACGTTGAGGAGGTATGAATAGAAAAAAATTACGTAACTAATACAGAGTAAACACTTAACAAATACAGAAATAAGTTAATGAATGCTATTCGCTAGTACTACAGGTGAAAATCAATTACATAAATGTTTAATTAGTTCCACGCCTGTACTGAATTACATTAGTAGTTGGTTTTGTAACAAAAGAGAACTTTAATACAATTAAAATAGAGTTCAAAATAAATTAAGACAATAACAGCAGAATGTTTATGTTTCATTAAAAAACAAATGGAGTGTATATGTTACTAGTAAACGGTAATGGCGTGTTGTAAATCATTCAGTGTCAAATTGGGTTTGATGCAGTCGCGGAATCCGTTTGATATAACAACTGTGTTTCAGGGTTGAATACTTTAAAATTGATATTTAGTTATTTTGGAAAATGAAACATTAATTTTAAAAATAACATAAAAGCTTTTGGAGTTATGATCAGTTATTATTTGGTTGCGGAGATCAGAAACAGCCGGTGTAGAATATTTTCGCGTTTGTATCATTGAATGGAAAGAAGATAAGCATTAAGGCCTTATTTACAAACCAATAAATATGTTCAAAACTTTGCCCACAGATAAAATTACAAACCACAGCTTTCTTTATTAATGGAGAATCGGCTAAAACATACATTATTCTAGTTTAGTTGATTTTTATAACGCAACAATAGATTACAAATACAATAGTAAAAATGTTTATCATTCAAAAAATATATTAATCACATAAAAAACATATGATTATATGTAACTTATGGTACACTGTACGTATGGGCCAAAGCTAATTTATCTTTGATGTAGGTTCTCTTTGTTACATACATAATCCTGAATTCAAAATTAAAAAAAAACATACATAAAGGTTGACCAAAATATCAGCTTTAAAACTGCATTAAAACTTATTGCTCCACCTAACATTTATTTTAAGGTAGGCACCGTTAAAACTTTTAAACACTAGGTGGGCCGATAGATGTGTCCGGGAGTGTAGTACTTCATCCATACATTTGTTGATACTGTAGACTTTATTAATAAACAACAGCAAAAAACTGTTACCATTAATTTTTTTGATAAAAGCAAACGATTGAAATACAAATATCGTACGGTATAGTAGTATTTAACGCTGTGATAGAGCCCCGGGTGACGGGCGCTCATTTCCGCTCGGGCTGGTTGTAAATGTTGCCCATTAAATCGTTTCAATGGCGCATTTTGTTACGTACGATATATAAATTTAGTTACGGCACTGCCTTGGCTCTTTTCACGTTGCCAAACATATATTTTCTAACCAAACATTACTTGTTATATCCTATTTCCTATTATTATATCTTTGTCGAACTACATTGGTTGACTGTTCCGACCATAGTAGAGAAATTATGTTTTAATATGATGAATTCATGGTAAAAAATACAGCCTTTTCATAATAATACATATAATATTTGGAAGTACATATTTCTATCGACTTGTAAAATTGTTAAGGTTACTTAGCTATTAGTGATGATGAAGTGATACGTCTACTTATAACCACCACCACACTGTTATGTGTAAGTAACTAATCGTGTGATTGTTCTGTTCATCATATTATAAACATAAGTACATACTTCGTACTGTTGTGATGTTTATAATAAATGTTTCTTTCATTGAAAGTCCAATTGCAATTTAATGTTATGTTATTAGCAGCTACGTATTAAACAATCAATGATAATCGCTTCCGGAAGTTGAGAGTGGGGATAAAGAGGAGGAGTCTACTCATGGTGAAAAGAAAGCGAAAAAAGATGTGAAGATGGTGGATTTACATAATTTCATTAAAATGTTTGGGTAATCATATCATAATATTATTTTAAGTTTTTTAGTCATCATGGTAAGTGGAGTTCGTACAGACGTTCCGTTTGAAAAGCGTTTTACTATTTACATTCACTTCCATTTGTAGAAATAAATTTTGTGGTAAAGTTTCTTCCTTTGAACTCGTTTGTGTGATGTCGAATGAAGTCCCATCCCTGTGAAAAGTTCCACTAATGTATTACTGATTTCGTTCACACTAAGCGACGAACTAAATGATTACAATTTATTCCTATTGGTATTACGAATCAACTGTTTGTATTATTAATTAAAATTTATAAATACACAACAAAGGGTGTGTAGGAGTAATAATGAATGTTTTCACAATACAACATTGTGGTTATCGCTGTTGCACATAACAAGGTCCGTTGCGTTTCGTTTAATTTAAACGGCGTGTTTTAACGAGCATAAGTTAATTAATACAGTTATGTATTATATAAATCCTGGTATGATTTGATAAAGGTACCAACACGTTTTGGGGCCATTTGGAAAAAGCCATTAAGGTAGTATTCAATGTAACATCTTTCGCAAATTATAAAGATACCAAAAAATAAATAGGTTAGAACGTAACTACCATTCCGCATGATTAACAACATCCAACATTTGAGACGTTCACATCTTGAATCCTCTAGGAGCTCAGTTATAATATGAACATGATAACAAGCCCGGCACTATCAGCCATAAAATGAAACTAAAGGATTCCATGTTACTAAGCAAGCCTTGCGTCATCGAGGCAAATAAGTTATGCATAATTTACGACTGGAAAATGACTGCATACGTGTCTAATACATTTCAAATAATAGTTTACTAATTAAGCAAATTTTTCTGAAGAGTCTAAGCAATGTAAGATTTAAATAATTTACACATCTCAACCTGTAGCTGGAGATTTTACAATAAAACTGCTAACTGTCAACTAATGCTTCAATATGGTACTGAAGTCTCTATAGTGATTGTTGCTTTGAAGTTGTTCGTAGCAGCGCTTTGATCGTTTATGCCTTTGTAATTTTAACATGTGTAAAAAAAGCAACAAAGCCTTTATATTTCATAAAAGTCAAAGGCTTTTTATTACATTTCATAAATAGAAATAAGAGATGTGTTCAAAATTTAATCAACTATATGGAAAAGAGTAAATGTAGTATACTATTTACATTAACGATTTGGATATGATGTCTAACATTATTTATAAATTAACCAATTTTTATTATGTATTAATAAAAAAACAAATATTTAGTTAAAATAGCTTTTTACTGTCATTGCGAGAGGTAAAAGTAACTGTTTTTGAAGTTATCTCTAATTTTTTAATTGATGAAGAGATATTAATCGAAGGAAATACTCGTAGATGACTGAAAAAGTTGTCTACAACTTACTGAACTTTTAATGTGTTATTTCCTTTATTCGATGAATAAAATTTTGTTGTATATACAACAAAGAAAACTTGAAATAATTGTGTGGAAACACAAATAACAAGTTAAATCAAATTAAGGTCAGTTTAATTTGGGCCGCAGCTCCGGCGCCGTGCGAATGTTGCGTGCGGTAACATTACAAAGGGAATTGGCAACGAGACGTCCCCACGTGGGCAGCGGTATCCATTTCCAGGATTAGTTTAAAGCTTCTGTTCTCTACCTCTAGAATATTTAAATACCAAGGCTCATCCACTATTTATTTGTTTTGATTCTTTTAATTTATAGTAAAGCAATGAGAAGACAGATCAATTCATAATTAAACATATTTCTATTTCAAAATCTGGGTTTGATTTGTAATGATTATGAAATCTAAGATCAAGAACTGATTTTGGAGTATCCACTTCCTGTAAAAACTTTTACACTATCCGACATCTATGTTAATTATTTGCTTTGTTTTACAATAAAAAATATGTGTGTTTTATTTATCGGCTTTAATTGATATGACTATAAGTACTGTGTGTATTAAATAAAAATAAGAATATTATAAAGTGTATAGGTTAGTATTTAACCACGCCTCACCTAAACTTAAAATATTAATGAAGTCCTTTGAATCCAAAAATTAAAGTATAACTATTGAAAATTTATTTAAAAAGCTAATCTCAAATGATTTTTCTTATAACAAATTTTCATCTTCTTGAGACATAAGACGGATTTGCAACATTACACCAACTTATTTCTTTATTAAGCTTACATAGCGTTGTCAACGGCAAATAAGGGTACGATTGTTGAATAGTAACTTTTTATTTACTTAAAGTCCCGTGTATTTGCGTCGAATAGTTTTCTAAAGACCCGTCTATTTCGTAAGGAAATGTCATTTTCTTTTACCGATACACGAAATGTATAAAGTTCGAGTTACGCTTAAATCGAAAAGGATCAATAAAACGTATAGAACATTCAGAATTCAATTGGATTAGTTTGTATACAGATACTGTAGTATGTTAAGCAGCTAGCTTCATTTCGAACGGATTTCGTAATATGGAATAATGTTAGGGAGAGTATAGAGCAAGATGTAACAAAACCTGAAATTAATACTTTGTGGAATTTGAAATTGTTATTTATTTAATCTGTCGAAGCAAAACCTCACCTTGTAATAAGTGAGATTCCTACCCATAACAAATCCAAGTGAAGATTAGAAACTAGACAAGCTACGACTTAAGACAAGATTTTAAGTCTCGTTACCACAGTAATTTCACTGACTAACACACTTTAAAACAGAACACATTACAGCGAAGAAAGAATATTACAGAATACATTTAAACTATAGTTAAACAATTTGAGTAACCTTTCAATATAAATCCCTAACGATTAGTAAAATTAATTAAAAAAAACACTTCTATACCGCAGTTGTTAACTGCTCGCCTTGTAACACAGTCCCTAGTTCGATTTTGAAGCAACATTTAGTTTGACTGATAGGTTTATATATACCAGTATATATACAAGCTTAACCATCCACGGCCTCATTGTCCTTCGACGTATATAATGGAAATGGAGTTTGAGTGGTTTCATTAGTAAACTTAACCGAAATTACTTAAACGAACAAAGCGTCTAATAATACAAAATATAATCTAAACGGAGATCTCCTTTTTGCCGTCGGTTAAAAGTACCTTTGAAGTGTATGTTGGTGCAGCTCATGCGTTACCTTGCGCCAGATAGCTTTTATGTGTTGACTATGTTAGCAAGTTTATTGAAATGAAATTCTTAGTGTGTTTGAAGATCTTATCAGTACATTGCTTGCAATTAATTTCGGCCGCCATTTTTGTGATTAACGAAGTTTTTAATACGTTATATTTCGTATACACTTGAGTTTTGTAGAATGCATTATTTCGCGTAAACGCAAATGTGCAGTTTTAATTTTTAAATATGTAGAAAATTTTGTTTGATTACATCGTTTCGGTATTTTTGATTATTTAATTAAGTGCTTGACCGCGGTCCTAATGGTGTTAAATGGAGTTAAAGCATGGATATGTTAAAACGCACTAGTTTAGTAATTTTTTTCTCTTCGAGACTCATGTTATTTAGAACCAGAAGCTAAACCTTTTTGTTCGTAAATTGGGAGTGATTGCATTTTTGACTCGCCGTTAACGTTATCATATATGATATTATCCAACGATTTTTATTACATATTATTAAGTATGTTTATACAATTACAAATACCATAAATTCATACACAAAGAGTATCTCCTCCTCTTTCTAAAAGAACTGCTGGGAGTTATTGCAACTCAAACAGCGGTTATGTTCAATATACGCTATTACACTTATTACGATGAATGATCAACTTGTTTTATATCAGCTGAGAAAAATTAATTAAGGTACAGCTTTTGAAGCTATTAGATGTGGAATAGTAAAATAGTAATGGGAGGTTAGTTGATAATTGGATGATTTTCTAAGGTTGTAATTCAAAAACAACTTATTATCATGTTAAGAAAAAAAGAGGCAAAAATATATAGATCCTCAAAAAATTTTATATTACGTGAATTATTTGATGTATTTCTGTTTAAATTGGTTGGATTTTTTATATCAAGTTATTAAATGTTACTGAAGTTTATAACGACGGTTGTATCCAGTCCACATCCCTCTGTCAACCGTCAAATGATAAGTGACTGGTGTATAATTGATCAGCAATTCATGATGATGCTAATTGAATACGAGTATATCAGGTTTTGTATAAAAGTTTTTTATTAATCACATTCCAAGTCTGTAAATTGCTGTTTACCTACGTATGTTTTAATACAATGCATTGTTTCGTATTATCTGTACTGTACTTTATGAGATACTTTAAATGGTTATGTAGCAAAGTTGAAAACATGTCTACATCTAAGTAATTGAAGATGGAGGAGGAGCTTTTTTTAAAGGGATCCAATTTGTAAAGATATTGAACTTTCACTCGACGACGAATAATGCAGAGATCTGCAATGCTTAGGTTGGAATTGAAATTTAATCCGAAGGAGCACTTCAAAAGGTTGATTAAAAATTCTTTTGTACTTTTTATTCCCTGGAGTTTGATTTCTTTTTAATTTTCATTTCGACATTGAGATGATAGTCTTTTTAAATTGTTAGAAGTATTCTCTATATTCCTTTTCTTTAGCAATAACAATAAATCCTAGAACCTAATGTAAATTATTATCGCATTAACTGTAGCGTTTACTATTGATTGCTATTAGATTTTTTTTTCTGTTGTAATTAGATATAAGAACTACGTATTCCTTTTTATTATTCGACGATGCAACGATATGGGCGAGACGTTCACGTGATGGTAAGTGATATACTTGCCTATAACAACGCGGCGCTAGTTAAGATGGTACACTATGCACCACATAGCGCTCGTCGCCTTGAGACATAAGGTGTTAAATTTCGTTACCCCAGTAATTTAACTAGCTTAACTCTTCAAACCGGAACACAGTAATGTTTGCACTTAACTATTTGTCGGTTGAAAGCAGCGGTGATACTTACCTAGACGGTCTCCGGCAACAGAGACCTACCACCAGTAACCTATTGTGCATCATCATAGTTAATTGAATTAACAATTAATAGTCACTGTAATTTTAAAGACTTTTTATGTATAACATTGCTCCACAAATCCTTTTAATCTTCGTATGACAGTAATAGTTACTACATCAGCGATTTAGGTTTAAAGGTTCATATTCTTTATTTTACTGATTTTTATATCAATTCATTTTCTTATCAAAATTTCATAACAATATTGTGTTAGAAACTTTAATTTTTTATCTGTTAATTTCTGTTAAAAACTTTTCGTTTTCTCTTCATCGCTAAACGAATTTCGTGTGGGAAAATATTATATCATGAAATTACTTTATACTTTTTATGAAAAGTTTAACACGATGTTCAGTTGATAAAACATTGTTAGCAGTAACAGAAGAATCCATTTAAACTTTAGCATGACGAGAAAAACGCAATGTTATTTCCTTCCATAATGAAGAAACGTACGGGCCGCGAGGGTGAAATTATTAAAGACGACGAGTTCGCTCTGAATATAAATATCTACTCTTACCCTCACACTAAAGAAAGAGGTGGTTTTTATTTTAAGAATATACTTCAATATAGTATGTACATACATCATATAGCCGTTATTAAATTTGTATTATGTTCAGGCAGAACTGACAGCTTTTAAAAAGCCAATCAACATTCCTGTCCTGTATTAAATGAATTACAGAAAAAAACAGAACAAATATCTGTATAGACTATACAGATTAAAAAGACAATAGATGTAAAGAGGAATAACGCAGAGTTGATACTTAGTTTAACAAGTGTTCAGTTTAAGAGCAGTTCACAGGTTTTTATTTCCTGTAATAGATAAACCGGACCACAGATTGTAAAGACTTACTTGAGTACAGTAAACGTATACAAAATAAAATCGTAAAGTTTAATTAGTAAGGTTCTTGTTAATCAAAACCACCGACAGAATAGTAAGATATAATAGGAATATAGAGAGGTTAGTTAAGTTATTAATCTTTAAAATACTAAGCAAATATAATCGGTAAGATATTTTTACTTATAAAAACAGTTACGATAAATGTTTTGATGTGTGGATATTATAAACGTTATTATACCGCTACCGATTGTCCTGTATAATATTTATGTTTCTTTTAAGTACAATGATATTTACGTGGTATTAAGAACGGTTGCTCGTTGTTACATGTTGGATTAAATGGATAGGCCTTCAAAAGCCCTTGCGACGAGAATGATCAAGAATCCACTTAAAGCAATCTCTGTCATACCTGATATTTGTTAATGATAAATCTTATAATTATTAATACTTTACTGTTATACTTAATTCTCTAACAATATAACTAATCTTCGTAAAAATAGATAGACTTGGTTATGAGTTTGAATGTAATTATTTTCCTAGAAATCTTTTATGATTTTACAGAAGATTATTAAGAATTAAAGATCAATGTAAAACTTTAAGCTCCAGTCGCCAAGTTAAGTCGGAGAGTAAGCAGAAGGTTTCGTTCTTCGCAAAGTTTATTTCACATCACACCAGCTTCTTTACCACTTGCATTTTATTAGGTATCACACTTTTAAACACTAATCGCGTTATTCATAAGACAATCACTTATAGACGTATAATTCGTTTAGACGCCTTACGTAACGACGTGTATGTTGTTTTACTATTAAAATGTCAGTAGTCGACTAAAACTTATAAAACCCCCCACTATTAAACTCAGACGTCGGTATTGACACAAAAGTGTTTGATTTTTAATGAATTGCTCCGTAAACAAACTGATGTGCTAATTTTATATTGAGTGACAATATTTAGCAACTTTCGTGTCTTGTGATATTTGTTTTCGCGTGTGCTGTGGTGTGTGCTAGTGCAGTGTTGGAGAAAAGACTTCACTTAAGTTGTGCAAGTGTGTCTCAAGTTCCAATTACATCCCATTAGTTAACACATCGGAGCACTAAATCTCCGTTTTCACTATTCAAGGTTATATTTTCCCCTTGTCATACACATAAAAAATTTATTTGTCTGACGACCTTTAGAAGTACTGTAATAAGGATAATAAAAGAAATATAAGAAAGTCTAACCACAAGTTTATTTTATCAGTAAACGGATGACTGATATATGTTACATTATTATCAACATTTTATAATATTGTTGCAAATAAGAAAATAATCTTACAACGATTCGTTGACTTCATATCATGTCATTATTAATCATGTATTTCAAATGATATTCGTCTTTATAAATTTATTAAAAATTCATATAGATTTTAAAGTGTATTAAGCTCGTATTCGTCTTATTTTTGTTAGTAAAAACAAGAAAGTAGTAGTAATAAAACATTTCCGTGGGAAGTATCACTAATAAAATAATTATCAACGTTTTCAATGATATTTCCCCTAGGATACGAATGCCGTGGTCCTTCGTAAGATTTCTTTCGAGCAGGAGCAGGACTTCTGCAAGCACAAATTGAAAATAAATGTAATCTGAGACGACTTAAGGATCTCACACCTTTATTGAAAAAGAAATTTTGTCGCTGTATTATTAAAAATATTATATTCATGATAATCCTATACTGCTAAAGATTGAAAGTGAAATGGTGAGAAGTTTTTATACGGATACTCAGGAGTAGCTCTACATATGTGTTTTGTATGCATGTGTGTATATAATAGTATCCAATTCTCTTTTCTCAACTTTTTGGCTGGTATTAACTGCATTTACGAGCCACAGCCAAGTAAATGCAGCGTGTGTTGAGTGTGTTTATTGTTCTTCTATTTGTATAAACTTTCTCACGATTCTGCAGGTGTTTAAAATTACGGCTTTTTGGAGGGTTATGTAGGGAGTCTCTTTCAGGTCCATCAACTTGAGGCTGCGGAGGAGATGAGTGGAATAACACCTGTTGTGGAAAGGGCTATAGGAACTACGTATACTTTATAGTATCAATATTATTATATTTATAAGAACATATGTATTATACAGTTATTACTTTGTATGTTTGTATACTAAATTTTGTTTATTATATTAAATTTGGCTAATATACCTCACCTACCACTACATTTCTCCACGTCCTTGGTTGACTGGTAGAGAATGCTCACAGGCCTTTAAGCCTAAGGTCCACCTTTTGTAATCCAATTTAGGTGGATCAATAAAAATTTTAAATAAATAAAATTAACAAAGTTGAGTTTGAAGAAGGAACTTTGTGATAATTGTTTAAGTAATGTTACAATAGACTTCAGCAGTAACCAATATATCTTTTTCATTTTAGTTGACAAAATATCGTCTTACAGAAGCCATGTTCAATATACATTTACGTATCGGATCCTATTCCGAGGCCACATGTCGTTTGGTAAAATAAATCTGTCTATTTATAGTTCCTCTTTGTTATGGTTCGCAGATACTTATCACCAGACTATCCTACTTATATGTACCAGGAAATTTAAAATCAAATCGACTTCACGTTTTAAAATTTCAATACAAGCATTATATAGAATCCTTAAAATAATTTTTACGGATTTTATCGCATTTATATTATTGTTTATTACTCCGTCGTTTCATGTGTTTTTCAGCAGTCAGGGTCACAGAAGGTAGCATAATGACTTCGTTGATACTTGATGTCTTTTTTTTTTTATACTACGTTGCGACGAGACGAGCAAGACGTTCACCTGATGGTAAGTGATACGCTTGCCCATGACAACCCGGTGCTAGTTAAGATGGTACACACTGCACCACATTGCGCTCGTCGCCTGAGACATAAGGTGTTAAGTCTCGTTACCCCAGTAATTACACTAGCTACAGCGCCCTTCAAACCGGAACACAGTAATGTTTGCACACTACTATTTGGCGGTTGAAATAGGAACTGCGGTGGTACCCATCCAAACAGTCTCCGGCAACAGAGACCTACCTGCCGACCTGGTAAAATGGTGTCTTCTATTGGTATAATTGGTGTTGCGTTTTTTTTATTAATTTTAAGATTCTAAGCCGGTGGGTTTGCATAACCATCTATTAAAATCAGATTGTTTGATTTCAATAACTTTGTAAATCGTTCTTGGTTCATTGATGTTCTTTAACTAGGTCTATCAAATTTAATATTTTATAAACCAAAATCCTTTTTAGGTATATACATATATTTTTAAAATGAAATCGAATTGTTTATTGTCTGTGCCATTAATCGAGTTCCACTGGTAGAAGAAAGAATGAAAGGAATTGTGTACTTTGAAAACAATGGACCCAAAGTAATAAAGTAAATTGAATTGAAAGCGAAGTAAAACATTTATACAATGTAAAATTTCCACGGGGACACATCGGTTTGTTTGTTGAGGTATGTTCGTAGGTTGTTTTTTTAGTTGCTGTACATTGAGCGATTGGATGGGGATTTCCTGAGTGGATTTTTCCAAGTGATTATTTTTAAATGTTTATATAAAAAAGCGACTACAAGACCAGATTGCCTATGTGCTAGTTAGGATATTGCACCAGATCGTCACTGAGCTCCTCTTGATTTCTTCTTCTTCTGAGCCGTATTTCCTCGTGACTGAGGGTCGTGGTCTTCATGTGTTGTGAAACACACGACGACTTACTTGGCAGTTATAATGGAGTGGTTTGCCATTGCCTTCTCCATTTCACATACTAGTCAGACCACGGATGGTCACGACATAGATACGTAGGTTTCCTCACGATGTTTTCCTTCACCGTCAAAGCACGTGATATTTGTTGGTGTTTTATGCTAACTACACATAAATTGAAAAATTCTTTGGTGCAGGCCGCATTCGAACCCGGTACCTTCGCATTGGAAGGTCGGCGTTCAAACCACTAGGCTATCACGGCTCCTCCTCTTGATACATGAAATTAAATTTTAAGTATGATCCTTAACTTCAACACTATCGTAACTGGAACACGTTAATATTTTAGCAGCAGAAATAGACACTGGTCTTTACCAGCAAAGATCACCCACCAAATATTCACGATAATTTATTTTTGTTTTCACAACTACGGATCAAAAATCATTTGAAATTTTGTACTAAAAATATTTTCACATTGATTTTATCCAAATTCTATAATGAATTTATAAAATCAAAACGTTAATTTTAGTATTGTCTTTGGATGTATATTTTTTTAATGATAATGAAGTTCCCCCTGCTGGGATATTTATTGACTACGATGGTCAAGTGCGGATAGATAGAATCATCATTCGAAATTGATATTATTTCAAAAATAACTTTAATGAATTGGTAAATGAGGTCGGAACAGGACAATAATCAAGAAGCCATTCTTTTTATTAGTGTAATGGGCAATATTAGTAAGATGTTTGGATGATCACACCGTTGAAGGTCGGGACGCTGGAGAACGCCAACGTAATTCGATTACAAGTGTTTGCTTCCACGAGTTTGCTTCTTGTTCGAATGCAAACTCCTCCATATGTAACTAGTCAACAACTTTCGCTTGTTTAGTATAATAATGAACCTAGTCTTCAGGAGTTCCCAAATCCTCGGAATTGCTTTGTTGATGTCTGGACTGTGTTAAATATGGTGATTTCTTTACTATTAATTTTTTAATACTGTTTCTCGATAAAGCGTTGCGACTTACAACTATAACAAAAGAGGTATTACTAGTTAGAATATCTACACAGCACCAGCCTTGAAACAGGATATGAGGTTTTGTTACTTTAGCACTAGCTGCAGACGTAACCGTACCTTAAACTGGAACCAAGTATGTGTTTGTATATTGCAGCTGGACTTGAGAAAAAGAGCTGCAGCGTTACGTAGTCATAAAATATAGTCTATAATTAAGAGATCTAACACTAATTAAATTATTATATTTTTCGCATAAGTAAATAAATAATTTTTGGTACTTAAGTTTGGAAAGTGGATGAAATTTTTGGAAAGTATATGGTTATATGCAGTATCCCGGCTGTCCTTGAACCGATTGGCTTTATTCGGTTTCCTCGTCGCTTAACATCGTGTGAAAATGTCTTTAAGTAATCCCCAAGTTCATAAAATGATAGCTTAATGTTAGTTTTTCAAAGAGTTTCGGAAATTTTTTGAGATTTCATTTTATTTCTTTCAAATTTATCAGCTTACATTCCGTCCTATCTACACACATAAATTACATTTGAGGCATCCAAATGCAAAGTTTACGCGTAGAGGAAAAAAATCGTCTTTTTTCAGAATTTTATTATATTATATGTTTAGTGATTTATGAATCCGACGCCATTGTCGTCTGACATCAGACCATAGTATATCTGAATGTAGGAGCGTTTAACTAAATCTCAGTTAACAAATGTCTTCCGCTTTTTGCAATGTCTACTACTCAAATGTACTTTGGACCTAAAATTAATGTCTTGAAAAATCTAAAATTTACTGAGATATTCCTGATACATTATTCCTGGTACTATATTTTCAGTATTTATCACAATAATTACAGAATAATATCCTACAGAAGTATCGCCTCTTTATGGATTTTGGTTTTTTTTTTAAATAATAGCTGATAAATTTTTCTAACAATTTTAATTCTTATTCTCTTGTGTTTATAACTTTCTAAACACTGAAATTTTCAGTTTCAATTTGTTGGTGAGATTGATTAAAATTTAATAGTGTGATATTAATTTAATGATACAGTTAATAATTTGTTAAAACTCATGATCTTTTTGTGTGTATATCTAGAATGTTGTGTCTACATCTTTAAGGTATGTCAACAGATGAACACATAGCAATTGTAAGGTTTCCACAAAACAGAATCTTGCACTGTATGAATCCTTACACAAATTGATTAATAAGGTAGCTTAGGATTTAATTAAATCATGTAACCATCTATTTTTAACTACTGAATCAGTCATGTACACCAACGTGTTAAGTTACAACACGTCTCCAGTACCTAATTCGTTTAGTGATGAAGCTAGTATGGAAGGAACGTGCGCCGGTACTGCTGAATATTAAGACTTACAACACTATACGTGTCTAGAACATGAAGTTAGATAAATTGTATTGTATATCATCAGACTCGTGAATTCCGTAATTTTCTGCAATTCTTTTACTTATTTGTGTTCTTACAGAAAATTTATTTATATCGTTCTTAATTGCAAGGAAAATATCCTTTTAATTTTTCCAACCCCTTTTTTCTGATGATATGAATTATGAAACTAATAACATGATCAACTGCGAACTGGTTAACGTAGCAGGTTTTAATGGAAATAATTTAACTATGTTTTCTCATGTACACCTTACATAAATCCACATTTAAAGATAAAGACTTTATCGTCATTAAGTGTTTTGAAAGCAAATGTTTGCCCCATATTGTTACACATTAAGAGGAAACATTTGATTAATTATAAAAATGTATGGAATTTGTAATAGATTCAATATTTTTGAATATGTATGAGATTGCCACTTCGTTAAATAAACTTTTCACAAGCTTTTTTATGCCGTCGTTAATTTTAAAGAAGACAAAAGCTGCCAAAGCCAATCGGGAAAGCCGATAAGAAGTCTTAACAACACTGTACCGTAGCTTTATTTCGCGAACAATTTAACTCTTGTTGTGTTTGATATAAAGGTGCTATTTCTTTGAACTAAACTCTACCATTTACTGCCAAACTTAGCCTTTTAATATTGCGGCGTATTAAGCTGGTACTTTGAAGCTTACTGATTGGTTTGTTTTAGATTTTAATATAACCGCAATGTTGTGTTGTTTTTTAAAGGTCTTAGGCTGACGCTCAACTGTAAATAAATAAAAAGTAAAGTGTTTACTAAATCAACAAATAATTCTTGCTTTAACAATTCGTAGCTTAATATTTATATAGGTTTTCTTGTCTTTTTTAATGAAGCCATGACAAGAACTAGATATTCACCTAATGGTGACACGCCTTGTTATATTGATCACTTCTTGTCGCCTTTAAACATTATTGTGGATAAGATTATATATAATATAGATATACATAAATACATTATGCAACAATAAAAATTATTAGATTCGCGAATAATTCCTAAAACTACTAAAAATCTAATGCCAAATCCATATAAGATTACTTAAATAGTTTTTTTCTTTCAATGCGCTATTTACGAATACAGATAATATTAAAATATTTATCTAGATAAGCAATTATTGTAATTATTAATATCCTGTGATGTTGATATAAGAATGAAATTTCAGAATAAAACAAAGGTAATAAAACTTTATAAAAATCATATTAGTTTATAGTATACATTACAATTAAATGCAAAACCACATAAAGAACCTCTTTTGAATTACTTATATTTATAAGCTGTTCTTTGTATTTCAAAAAGGCTTCAAACTTCTTTCTCATTTACCTATTAGTAAATAGTTCATGTAGTGCTTAATATAATTTTAGATATATTCTAAAAATGTTTGGTGAGCTTAAAATAGAATCGGTTTACTGCTACATTAACCACACACGTTGAGATTGGACAATCGATAAAGCACTAAATCTAGACGGTGTCGGGTCAGCTGACGCCATCTTTCCGATTCATTTCACCTTTATTTTCGTCAACCTTTATTTACTCTCGAGCCTTTGTTAGGCATTAATATGTTATGAGTTCCATCTGACTAAAATATATATAGCCAATATATTTTAAACAAAATTTGATTGTTATTAACGATTTGTAAATTCCGTTTGTTATATTTTAGTTTATCTTTCTGGCGAATCTATTGCTAAGAGTATTATCGTTAGGAAGCGCAAAGCGTGTAAACTGCAGATGGGTGCATTCTGTAGAAGATTTTTAAGTCCCTCCAATCGCACTGATAAAAACCACCGAGCGGGTATGAGTTGATGGAAAAGTTCCATAACCCTGTCTTCCTGAAGCACGTTAAACGATTATATAAACGGTTTATGAATCCACTCATCTAGCATTCAATATGCAGTATGATATTAATTAGATTTTTCATTTGGATCTTTGATCTCTTGAATAGTTTTGGCAGTTGACGATACTTGGACAGGCTAAATTAATATAGAAGAGTTCTATATCTAATCATCATCGTTATAATATCAGTTTAACACTCCTTAATGTACGAGTAGATGATCTGTATTTGTTTGCTGACCTTATGCAAGCAAATGCTTAATGCTGATTAAAACCTAGGAAAAGATGTCCTTTCCTGGACTTGTTTTATATTAGTCACGTGAGGATATATTAACTCGTCTTCCTCGCGGAGTAAGAATATTATTCAGCAGTTTTGTATCGGGCACAATTCTGAATGCACATCAGGTTATTGGGTTGACCTTTAAGAGGAAAAGGTTGTTGATATAAAATATGCGGGAAGTGACAATAAATTAAACCATTTTTTTTAGATATCGACAGATCTAGTACGATGCTCTTCTTCTTATAGTGCCATCTTTCGAAGGGTACGGGTGCTCTTTTCAAACTATATATAATACATGCGTAGGTTCTTTGAACAGGATATTCTTCTTCGGTTCACGCTTCGCTTAAAGATCATCAAACGATGGTTATTAGATAAAAAAAAGGATACTCAAAAGTATTCTTTATTCAGCTAACAAAATCATTTTGTCACAAAGTAATAACTTTGTAGTTTGGTAAGTTTTTAAAAATTGTTTTCATTAAACATCAATAATTTATCATAAACAAGCAAAATTACATATTATCTTTGATCTATTTTACATATTGATAGTTTTAATAGAATATCAGTGAAAGTGATTGAGTAATGAATATAACTTAATACTTGAAATAGTATTCAGGTAACAATTCCTGGTATTTTAAATCTTTGATAAGTCGTGACGTTAGTTCGAAGGCAATAATAGGAGAAAGTTTCAGTCTTTATCGAGTAGTTCCAAGACTACTTGTATTGTTACAATAAGTAATGGTAAGCACTCCTTGATGTATATCACAATTTGGAAGATCTCATTGCACAGTTAAGAGTATCTTTGTAAGCGTAAGCAGTTAACTTAATGTTCCTACTGCTGTGAGTTTTGACATTCTTGACATGGAGAGTCATGGCTTTTTATCCATCACTCAACTAAGGCTTTTTTTATTGAAACGTGAATTTCTTTAGGATATCTCTTTTAAATGGGAATCGAACTCGCGCTTACTCAGTCGTATAGCGCGTATAACAAAATGACCTATCACTGCTTTGTAAAAAACACATTTTTTTTAACATTTCACAGGAATAAAAGCAAGATGTTGTTTCTAAAATAAATAAACATGTTACTGGTATTAGTGTATATTATATTACCAGTAATACGATCGATCCAAAATCCGTTATTAGTATTCGCAACAAACATTTGTTACATCAGTAATACGGATCCATTTTTTAGCGTTATACTTACATGATGTGTGTTGTTAAAACTCTTCTTTAGCATTCTTGGTTATATTATTCTTTTGTAATAATACGAGTAGTTTATGTTTTCTAGAATGCGAAATGTAATCGGTACAAAAACGTTAATAACTTAGTCGTACTCAAACGTTGATGCAAAGAAATTGTTACAATTTCACGAAAACGATTTTCAGACCCGTGAGCTTACATTTCGCGACTCGATTTTGCTTCGCTTTTACGTTCGTCAAATTCTTTTCACGTTGAAATTTATCTGCCCTCGTACATTTTTTGTAACCAGATAAATGACTCAACAGTTATTAAATAGCTTTTGGGGCGGACGGAATCGTGATGAGAAATTCGCAAATTTCTTTGTCGTCAAGATTCTGTTTGTATCGTCTATTTTGAATTCTTATTTTCTTCGGTCGGAATTAATAAATATAACATAGTTTGAAATAACAATGATGAAGAACTTATCCACTTTGAGGGTAATATTTGTCGAACGTGTACCATCTAACAATTTACTTCTTCATAGCTAACCAACTGAATAAATTTTCAGCAGAGTGTTGTAATTTCATTGCGAACGGTGCCGAGGAGCTGAGGAAGTTAATTTAGCATAATTAAATTCTAGCACGGTCAACGGTGATGTTAGATGGAAATACTCTTTTACCATTTCTATTTTTTCTTTCGTTGTTATGTACTTGAATGGTACAAGTCGAAATAGACCATACAGGCAATTTGAATCATGGTCATCGATGCGCACCCGACCATTCTTGCTTCTACTTTCAATTTACTGTTAACGCGTTTATTTTACAACGAATTTTCTATCGGAATGAAAAAACAACAAGATTCACTACTTAAAACTTAATTTAACGGATTTTATCTTTAAGAGGTATGCTTAGTGTTTGAAACATTAATATTAAGGTATATTAAGGTAAATAATTGCGATAACATCGGAAAAATCTAGTATTATTAAATATGTAACATTTGCGTTTACAAAATCATTTATAACAAATTTCAAATTGGATTTCTGGAGAGGTCTTTTATGGATTCAGACCTTTGTTGTTCGTCCCGTCGCAAGATTTTACTTCATAAGTTTAAAAATTCAATCTATTCCAATTAAAAAATATTTTAGGAATGTTTAGTGATGTAATTTAAATTACTTGGATCACTAAAAATATAATCAAATCTTGATGGTAGGTCTTCGTTGCCGGTGACCGTCTAGATACCACTATTGGTAGTGTTGTGTATATATAATTGCGTTCTAGTTTAAAAGACACTATAGCTATTGAAATTATCGAAGTAATAAGAGTTATTAATCTCGTTTCTCTTAGCGATGGTTATAATCTAAATTAGCGCCACTTTGTTGTTGACGGGAGCATCACTTACCATCAAATGATTTCCTGCTCAACTTGATACGTTAAATTAAAATAATCTTTTATTGATAATTAATCGTTATTGGATAAGTTTAACAAATATAATTTATTCATCAATAGAGCATCCTTCAAATATTCATCATACTGTTTTTTTTTTTACTTTATTCCACTTATTTTGTATTCACGTTAATACTGATTATCCGGTAATCAATCATTATTAAGAATTAATTATACGTAAGTATTTAAGTTATTTGGTGTTTTCTTACATTGTTCGCAAAATGTTTGGAAATCTCAAGGATACATGTTTTATTTTGTAAAAGTTTTTATAACATATTATGAAATAATTAAAAGGGTTATTTATAGAGTAAAATCTCAGATAAATTATTATACGCTATATTCATGCAGAAATTTATATACATGAAGTCGGTTATTTTGATGTTCTTTTCAATAGCATATATCTCTTGGAATTTTCAGTACTCTTACTTTTTGTTTTGTAGGACGCTTAAGTGTTTCATTTAGCATTGTATCTACATCATTACCTAAACGACGATCGATCAAATATAACAAATTCATGAACCTTCTTTGGATGAACGGCGGGTTTTGTAAAAGAAAATCCGCTGTGTTATTTGCTAATCTTGTACGGTGTTGATCACTTTCTACCACGTGATTATAGAAATACGAAGCTTCGCCCAAATCAGCTGTCTGGCTATTCATCACACCAAGTTTAAATTTAGGTCTGCTTGCGTCTACATATGACACGGATCCACTGAAAGAGTTTGGGTAGTAATTCGGTGCGTCTCTCATGTTATCTTTAACCGGAGGAACACCATCACGATTGTATACTTTTGCGTGAATAGGACAGTTAACTTCAATTTTGTTGTGATTTATACCCAAACGATGATTTTGTGTATCTATATAAGACAGTCGTCGTGATTTAAATATATTATCAAAAGGTCCGGGTATACCGGGGACTAGGTTTGCTGGATTGAATGCACTTTGTTCGGTAACTCGGAACACGTTGTCGGGATTTTTCGTTAAAACAAGTCGACCAATCTCCACTGTATGATAAGTTCCTTTTTTCCATAACACCGTTACATCAAAGGGATCGTAATTTAATCTTAAAATGTCTTCATAACTCATAACGTCCATTTCTAATTTCCAAACAGGATATTTATTCTTTTCTATGGCGTTATACAAATCTCTATTAAAATAATCGGGATCTTCGCCACTAATTCTAGTGGCTTCGTCGGTTGGTAAATTTTCTATACCCTGTTCTGTCCTAAAGTTAAACTTCACAAAGTAACTTTCGCCATTTTCATTTTCCACTTCATATGTATGTATCGCGAATGCATCCATTTTTCTATAACCATTCGGAATACCGTAATCAGACATGAACCATAGCACCGCGTGTAAAGATTCAGCTCTTAAGCTAAAAAAGTCTGCTCTCGCAATGTTATCATGTAAATTGGTTTTTGGATTTCTTTTTATTGCATGGGAAAAAAAGTTGAAATACTCGGGATCTTTTATAAAAAATACCGGAAAGTTTAGACACAAAAAATCAAGGTTACCTTCGCGTGTATAAAATTTCACAGCGAATCCTCTTGGTTCTCTTATAACATCAGTACCGCCTTTGTTTTCAATCACAGGAGAAAACCTTACCATGATTGGAGTTTTTTTACCAATTTTGTTGAATACGTCCGCTTTTGTATATTTGGATACGTCATTTGTTACTTCAAAATATCCATGAGCTGCAGCTCCTTTGGCGTGTACGACTCTCTCAGGGGTAACTTCTGAATCTAAGTGTATTAGAGAATCGAGGAAAAAATTATTTGTAAACATGTCGCTGTTCAATGTGTTAGTGTCTCTAATCTCCACTGGTAATCCAGATCTTGTGGGGAGGAGACCAATTGGTTTCTGAAAATAATAAAATTGATCTTTTAATTTTATCTCTATGACATAGACTATTTTAACGAAATTTTCAAACGGTTCTTTGAGCTAATAGAAAATAGTCGTTGTTTATAACAGAAGTCGACAAACTTTAGCTAAATTTACTTAAGACAAAATTATAATTAATTCAGAGGGCCATTTTTCTTAAATGTTAACTTTACATCAACGAAGGCACTTATTAAAGTAATCTGTACAATATTCATTAGCATTTTCACTGAAAAGCAAATACTTTCTCAATAGTACTTTAACACGTCGATACTGGAACGGTTTTTAAGATTTTCTTAGAAGTGGGATCGAAATTAAATTAGAAAAGCTAACTTCAATTATTATTTTAGTCACAGTAAAAAGTCACAGTAAAATTCAAACAAACAATTGAGTTACAATTCAGTACAAAGTAAATAAAAAGTTACAATAGACATACTATAAAGTAAGCGACTATTTGTGTCATTGTCATTTTTAACTTACACTAAAAAAAAATTTTTTTTACTAAAATATTGAAAACGGTCCCCGATTCCTTCGTTGTTTTTGTTTATATGTCTGTAATAAACATCAATATTAACCTTGAGAAGAATATTGTTTTAAAAGCCGAGCCTTTTTGGTATTAATTGCGAATATTGTTAGATGAAAAAATATGAATACTTTAATATAAAACCAATTTAAACCACATCGTATTATTTTGATGATACAAAGTAAGGTACTTAAAACAGAAATTAGAAAAAGGTTAATACTCTTTATATTATATTTGACTTTATAAGTCAAATATAATAGTCACAAAAGTTACAGTCTGATGGATGTAAAGTCAAAAGATATCAACAGTCGACTTATGGTTGTGGTGAGAATTCGTGATGAGTGCAAGAATAAAAAAAATTGCATTTGAAACAAATAAATGTTTCAACTTACCTCATGACTTTTTCTAAATTCATACAGCTGCCGACTAGCAGGATCGGTCCTGTTCTCGTAAGTGATAGATGTGATATCAATATTATCACATTTCGCCCGCAGGTTTACTAATGAAACTAATATAAGACAGACAACGATTCTGCCCATCTTTTCTTGAATGACTGACTGATGATGACTACACTTCGTAACCTCCCTAACACCGGCAGCGATTAAAGCTGCTTAGTGAATAATGACTGAAATCGCCGTTACAAATTATGAAACATTGTAACAGACTATCATAGTATTAATTTTTTTTTCATGAATACTGTATCGAGGTGATAGAAAAGAATACTACTGTATAAAACAATATTCTGACACTAGTTTTAATGTCGATAATACCTATGAACAAATGTTGCAACATTTTTTTTATAATTGATGACTTCTCTTTTTAAGATTACAATGTTAGGAATGCTATTAAAAAAAATTAAAACCTCTGTTCAGAATCATTACCAATTCTAATGTTTTAGGTCCTTTCGCAAGATTTCAACACTGGGAATATTCAGAGATGTTGTAATTAAAATCAGAATAAAACTTATAATTATTTTTACCTGTAATGTTAACATAACCAACCCTTATTGGAATGTCACGCTAAAGATCATCTAGAAGCTCTTATATCTGCTAAGCTGTTGGTACCAAAATTACCAGAATAACGAGACTTTATAGAACTTGTATCTTAATACGACGAGCATAGTTGTCTATCACACTAACTAAAATCATTTTATTTTGGGCGGCCGTATAACGTACCACTAAATAAGTGAACGTTCTTCTCTTTTTGTTTCGTCGAATAAAAAAATATTTTCATATATTAATCGCATTGATCTATATGAATTAATGATTAAAAAGCATTATTTCAAGTAACAATTGCTGTCGACAGGTCAGTACTTGGCGTACGCATCCTACCACCACTAATTTCGTATTCATTATTAATACTGATTTTCCGCTCATCGATGATTATTACAAATAATTGTTTGTGTCTATGTAAGTTAATCGCTGTTATCATACCATTTGTGAAATGTTTGAAAATCAAAAAGAAACAAGGTTTTTTTTAATACTTTTAATAATATTTGTTAATGCAACTGACAACTAATGGAAATTATAAAATGTTTTAGTACCATTTACAGCGTAGAATATCCACTTAATATTTTAAAATTTTGTGCTTTTAATAGGAAATAGTTAAATTATAATAAGTTATGTTCGTACAGAAATTATGTATGAAGTTGATTACTTTGGTATGCTTTTCAATAGCATAAATCTCTTGGAATTTTCAGTACTCTTACTTTTCGCGTTGTTGGATACCTAAGTGTTTCGTTTAGCATTGTATCTACATCATTACCTAAACGACGATCGACCAAATATAACAACTTGATGAACCTTCTTAAGATGAACGGCGGGCTTTGTAAAAGAAACTGTACTGCGCTTTCCGCTAGTCTTCTGCGGTGTTGATCACTTTCTACTATGTGGTTATAGAAATACGAAGCTTCGCCCAAATCAGCTGTCTGGCTATGCATCACACTAAGTTTAAATTTAGGTCTGCTTGCGTCTACATATGACACGGGTCCACTGAAAGAGTTTGGGTAGTAATTCGTGACGTCTCTCATGTTATCTTTAACCGGAGGAACACCATCACGATTGTATACTTTTGAATGAATAGGACAGTTAACTTCAATTTTATTGTGATTTATACCCAAACGATGATTTTGAGAATCCAAATAAGCCAATCGGCGTGCTTTAAATAAATTATCGATTGGTCCGGGTATACCGGGGACTAGGTTTGCTGGATTGAATGCACTTTGTTCGGTAACTCGGAACACGTTGTCGGGATTTTTCGTTAAAACAAGTCTGCCAATCTCCACTGTATGATAAGTTCCTTTTTTCCATAACACCGTTAAATCAAAAGGATCGTAATTTAATCTTAAAATGTCTTCATAACTCATAACGTCCATTTCTAATCTCCAAACGGGATAATTTTTCCTTTCTATAGCGTTATACAAATCTCTTGTAAAATAATTGGGATCTTCGCCACTAATTCTAGTGGCTTCGTCGGTTGGTAAATTTTCTATACCCTGTTCTGTCCTAAAGTTAAACTTCACAAAATACCTTTCGCCACTTTCATTGTTCAGTTCATATGCATGTACCGGAAATGCATCTATTTTTCTATAACCATTCGGTATTCCGTAATCAGAAAAGAACCACATCAACGCGTGTAAAAATTCTGATCTTAAACTAAAAAAGTCTGCTCTCGCAAGGTTATCAAGTAAATTCGTTTTTGGATTTCTTTTTATTGCATGGACAAAAAAAGGGAAATTGACGGGATCCTTAAAAAAAAACGCTGGGAAATTAATACACAAAAAGTCAAGGTTACCTTCGCGTGTGTAAAATTTCACAGCAATACCTCTCGTTCCTCTTGCAAGATCAGTGCCGCCTTTGTTTTCAGACACAGGAGAAAACCTTACCAGGATTGGAGTTTTTTTACCAATTTTGTTGAACACGTCCGCTTTTGTATATTTGGATACGTCATTTGTTACTTCAAAATATCCTTGAGCGGCAGTTCCTTTGGCGTGTACGACTCTCTCAGGGATAACTTCAGAATCTAAATGTATTAAGGAGTCGAGGAAAAAATTATTTGTAAACATGTCGTTGTTCAATGTGCTAGTGTCTCTAATCTCCACTGGTAATCCAGAGCTTGTGGTGATGAGACCAATTGGTTTCTGAAAAGAATTAAAATAGAAATTTTAATTGTATCTCTATGATATAGAGTATTTTATCTAAATTTCAAACGTTTCGTTGAGTGAAGAGTAAATAGTCGTTGTTTACATCAAGAGTCGGCAAATTTCAACTCGAGTCAAATGTACTTAATACAAAATTCTAAATATTTCATAATAATTTTTCTTAAACGTAAGCATTGTGTTATACATACATACATTAATTACCAATTTTAGTGTTAAGTAAACACTTTTTCATAAGTGTATTAATTCGTCGATACCGGAACGGTTTTTAAGACTTATATACATCGGCCTTGAAAAAATTACTTTCGATAGTAATAGAGGATTAGGTACAACAAAATTAAAAAAAAAAAACAGTTGAAATACAATTCAGCTTATTGTAAAAAAAAATAATAAGATAGACAGAAAGATAAAATAAATATAGCATTTATATACGGTTTATAGTTAACTTTTGGGATAAGTTTCTAATTTTAATCTACTCTAATAAACCGCAAATACAGAGGAAGTGAAATATTTAAAGAAATTAAATAAATAAACGTAAACGCTATTTTTTGTTACAGCATTCGTTACTAAATTTAAATTATATTGTATAACAATGTTTTAATTATTTTTATTATTGATATTTGTTTAGTAGTCTTAAAAAGAAATTAACAACGATTTTGGATTAATGGTTCATGTATCCATAAACATACATAGAGCAATAGCAATATTGATTTCAAAAGCGACTGTCGTTGGCACAAGAAATGTGAATACTTCAGTATGAATCCATTTCAAAACATATCATGTTATGTTGATGATAATGATGATCGAAACTGTTATTTGAATAGATCTGATATTAGCTTTTTGTAAATGAAATTAGCAGATTATATTGAAAATACGACCCAAAATTTGGAATACATTTGCATTTGGAATTTCTATCCAGATTATTTTGAAAAGTTGCCATATAGAGATTATTTAGATAAACCGCCAATTTCATATATAGTGAGGATTTAATAGTATTTAAAGCTAATATTTTTTTGTTTTGACATAATAAAAAAAATTACAAAAATTTTAAGAATATAAATTTAATAGAATATTATCTGTCAAATTGAGGTTACGGTTTAATTTGTGATTAGTACAAGTTCAAAAAATCCGCATTTGAAACGCAATTGAGTTTGAAACTTACCTTGTGACGTTTTCTAAATTCATACAGCTGCCGACTAATGGGATCGGTCCTGTTCTCGTAAGCGATAGATGTGATATCAATACTATCACATTTCGCTTGGAGGTTTACTAATGAAACTAATATGAGAACGGCTACGATTCTGTCCATCTTCAAGTGTGGAGGAGTGAAGAATAACGACGAAGTCAATGCCTCACAGCTTCTTAACAGCGCTCGCAATTAAAGCTGCATAATAAATAATCACTGAGATCCAGGTTATAAATTATTAAATGTTTGAAATTGCTGCTATCATTATATTTATTTTTGCTTATAACAAACATTTTGATACGTGTATAATAATACACAAAACAATATTCTGATTCTGTTTTGAATATTTATAATATTTTTGGACAAATATTGCATTGCAGGAAATAAATGCTGCGATATATGTGTGCTTTATACTTATTAATATCACAGGTGTAATAACAATTTCCCTTTTTTCTCGCCCTAAGGGTTTTTTTTTAAATATGTGTATGATATTAAAGTACAGATTTTCATAACTTACGATAGGTTCGCTGTATGCTGCCATACAGCAGTGTGCAAACATTACCGTGTCCCAGTTTATTAGTGAAATTAATTACTCGAGTGAGAGGTCTCAGGGCGACGAACGCAATAAGGTTTCATTGTATGGCCTCATTACATCTGAAAATGGATGAAATTGCTACTAAGACATTGTAAAATTTCATTAATATCCGGTTGAAATATAATCAAGGGAAAAATGTCTTAAATGGAGCAGACGACTCAGTTGAGATGATGATGATGAGAAATGCAAATAAATGTCTGACCATTTGTTTATATCAACGTCCTATATATTAGCCCTTAATTTGGAAGATATAGTATATAAGGAATATATAGAATTAATAGTATATCTTATATTTCATATCTTTTACCGGATGTTATTATTTTTATGCATTTTATTATCCCGCTCTAACCGAAGCAGCAGCAAAAACATAATTGCAAATAAACACGTTGAATTTCGTAAAGTTTAGTTTCATTAAATTTTGTAATATTCGCATAAATATAAGGAATCATTAATTTTAAGTATTATCTCAGGATCTCGTAATTAATTCTTTGCATATTACGTATACGTAAATCATCCACATCCCGTGAAGTGTTTTTTCGATTACAGATGATTGTAATAATTACATCGTAATGTTTATTCTTTTTACTACTCCTAAAGTATTTGTAAGTGTTTCTTCAGAGCTCATGAAATTCAGTTACTTTACAAATACAATGAACGTCGCGCTTTAGATTCTCTTTATGTTGTAACAATAACAAAATTGAGTTTAAATTCTTCTTTTACTCCCTTTTCCCTTAAAGAAGTGACTAGTTGAAACTTTGTGTTACTTAAGATATTTTTAGATTAGATAATCTAAAAATAGCTTATGGATATTATAGTTTGTCTCTTTACAAGTCTGTATAGGAGAGTATGTAATTATAGATCCTGTTTTTTCTGTTATTAAGGTAAGTACTATCGCGGCTCTTTCAGCGAGTAACCTTTCATGTCATTGTTATCGTCTTTAACACTTCATACTGTTGAGAGTTCACCGCTGAATATAGGGTTTTCCAATTTCAGGATGATTGCCGTTCTCCCCTTTCTTAGCGAGAACATTGAATGCAAAGTTCGCAGGTAAAGCTGCTCTTTTTCTGGAACTATTACCGTTATTAGTCGATTAGATGATGATGATAGAGTAAAGATTTACTATCTTTATTCTATACAATCTTTACGTGGATCATTAATATATTTCTTAAAAATATTAGATAAAAAGTATGTCTTTATGGGTAGGACCACTTTCTAAATTCATTCAATTATTATATTAACGATATTATGAATCAGATAAGAACTCGATAAAAGTAAATGATCCAGTAATAGATATAAATGAAATATAAGCCTTCATACGCGAGAAGATAAACAAAGAAGCCGAATGAGTGAAAGTAATAAATACTATATTTATCTACTTCGATGAAACCTTTTATATGTACGCGATATCCAATAACGCTTAATGTGTTTGTTTGCGGAATGATTTTATTACTGTACACGTACTAAAATAGAAAGTAACGTATCTAGATCTCTGACAAAAAGCTTTTATCTAGCTACCTAATTTATAGGTGTGACTTACAATTACATTTGCAATGTAAAAATTCTTTATTTTAATAAAACCGTACTTTCGTTAGGTAATTTATTAACTGAATAAGGTGGCAGGAAAAAATTTAATATAAGTAGCACATAAGAGAATAATGCTATCAGGTAGAGAAGTCTTTTCCAAAACGCATACAAACATAATTTATAGATATAAAGTTATAAACACAATAATATACATATAAAATACATGTATGCTTAGATATATGTGATACCGTAATGCATTGCGTAATACTCATCATTCAAAAGAGAAAGGACTGAAAAAAGACATCTAGCAAAGTCCGTACATCATAAGAAAAGTCTCCGATCCGTGAAGGAGGACACTTTGGTGGTGAACACAAAAAAAATCTAAAACGTCAGGGGGAACATAGCAATGTTATACATTTTAACTGCAGTTTAATAATAACAGTAGCTATCTAAGCGCTTTCCAAATCTTATTATCATCCAAATTCAATATTATCTGAATCGAAACACTTAACTCCGTAATACATCGTAAGCGTGCCTAAACTTGTTAACCACAATTCGCCGTCTGATTTTAATAAAGACTATTAGTAATTCGTAAATATAGGAAACCAAGTGAGTCTGGGGTGATTTTAAGGAATCTTGAACTATGAAATATTAAGTAGTAAATGATCTGGACGTAAATAGATATTGTATACGTGGCGGGCGCTCGCAGGCCTCCCCGCTCGGCATTGACCGATTAAAGCGTAGAACTTTACCCCCGGCCCACGCCTTCGGCGAATTGCGTCATAGTGTACCAACTCGATAAAGTTACTAGAAGAAAAAATAAATACGAATAACTACGAACGACGAGACTAGCGAAACGTTCACCTGATGGCAAGTGATATGCTTGCCCATAACAACGCGGCGCTAGTTAAGATGGTATTGCGCGTGTCGCCTTGAGGCATAAGGTGTTGTCTCGTTACCCCAGTAATTTCACTAGCTTACAGCGCCCTTCGAAACACAGTAATGTTTGCACACTGCTGTTTGGCGGTTGAAGTAGAAGCTGCGGAGGTATCTACCTAAACGGTCTCCGGCAACAAAGACCTACCAGCAGTATTATTCAACAAGACGTGCTAGACTACGCGAAACTTCTCCATAAAAAAGCATAATCATATCTTGTATCAACTTTTAAGTTTCAACCAATATAATAGGAGTATAATTATTGTTGTTGTTATTAAATTGTATTTAAAACAATCGTTAAATATGAATAATAACGAATAAAAACTAAATTGGGTTGATTCATTAAAATTATAAAAACTATTATTATAAACGACTACAGACATTTTTCCATTACGTCGCTCTTATTATTATGCACAGATAATATAGACTCTGTTTTAATATTTAGAGTATAAATATACACAGATAATATAGGCTACATGTTTTATTTTATATTTAGAGTATATAATAACATATCTAGTATCTATGGCGCTATGTTGTCCTTTTGAAGGTTAAGTTCCAACCTCAATTGCATTAATGTTGCTTCTCCCCTATTTAAAAAGGAATAATGTTTTTTACATTGACTTTTCTGTTGATTTGAAAATCTATTTTCCTAACAAGTGTTGCCACCTGTCTGTTGTTGTTGAAACCCATCGGTTTTTTTTTTTATTTAGGATAGACTAGTGCTTGACTACTTGGTTTCCTATCGATGATAACCTACACTTTTGACTCCAAGCAGAGTTCAATCTTAAATAGTTTTTTGGAGTTTCCAATATTCGGCAGATGGTGAGTTAGTGTGATATGGAATCATAGTAGTCACCACTAAAGTAGAAACAGTTCAACATTGCTTCATACTTATTCTTCTGTTGATTTGAAAATCAATTTTCCTAACAAGTGTTGCCACCTGTCTGTTATTGAAACCTATCGGCTTTTTTTTTTTATTTAGGATAGACTAGTGCTTGACTACTTGGTTTTCTATCGATGATAATCTACACTCTTGACTCCAAGCAGAGTTCAATCTTGAGTAGTTTTTTGGAGTTTCCAATATTCGGCAGATGGTGAGTTAGTGTGATATGGAATCATAGTAGTCACCACTAAAGTAGAAACAGTTTAACATTGCTTCATTCTTATTCTTCTGTTGATTTGAAAATCAATTTTCCTAACAAGTGTTGCCACCTGTCTGTTATTGAAACCTATCGGCTTTTTTTTTTTATTTAGGATAGACTAGTGCTTGACTACTTGGTTTTCTATCGATGATAATCTACACTCTTGACTCCAAGCAGAGTTCAATCTTGAGTAGTTTTTTGGAGTTTCCAATATTCGGCAGATGGTGAGTTAGTGTGATATGGAATCATAGTAGTCACCACTAAAGTAGAAACAGTTTAACATTGCTTCATTCTTATTCTTCTGTTGATTTGAAAATCAATTTTCCTAACAAGTGTTGCCACCTGTCTGTTGTTGTTGAAACCTATCGGTTTTGTTTTTTATTTAGGATAGACTAGTGCTTCACTACTTGGTTTCCTATCGATGATAACCTACACTCTTGACTCCAAGCAGAGTTCAATCTTAAATAGTTTTTTGGAGTTTCCAATATTTGGCAGATGGTGAGTTTGTGTGATATGGAATCATAGTAGTCACCACTAAAGTAGAAACAGTTCAACATTGCTTCATAGTTATTCTTCTGTTGATTTGAAAATCAATTTTCCTAACAAGTGTTGCCACCTGTCTGTTATTGAAACCTATCGGCTTTTTTTTTTTATTTAGGATAGACTAGTGCTTGACTACTTGGTTTTCTATCGATGATAATCTACACTCTTGACTCCAAGCAGAGTTCAATCTTGAGTAGTTTTTTGGAGTTTCCAATATTCGGCAGATGGTGAGTTAGTGTGATATGGAATCATAGTAGTCACCACTAAAGTAGAAACAGTTTAACATTGCTTCATTCTTATTCTTCTGTTGATTTGAAAATCAATTTTCCTAACAAGTGTTGCCACCTGTCTGTTATTGAAACCTATCGGCTGGACCGATTTGGCTAAATGTGGTCTTGAATTATTCGTAGAAGTCAGGGAAGGTGTAAAAGGTGAGAAAAATATGAAAAAAGTGCCCGGAATATGGTAAAAACAACAATTCTCTTTTCCATTAAGGTGACCAGATGTTAGATAGGCAATGCGGGACGGACAACTTTGAAGGAGTAATAATAACGTAACATTCTTTTTAGTTCTAACATAAATACAATTTATGAATATAAAATGTATAATATTTTATTCCTTGACACATTTCTATCTAAATTTTCTTTTAGCCTTAAGGTCGGTGACATACCTGAAATCTGAAAACAGAAAATTGAAAATGGAAAATTGAAATCTGACATCTGAAATCTAGAAACCAGAACCAGAAACCAGTAACCAGAAACCAGTAACCAGAAACCAGTAACCAGAAAACAGAAACCAGTAACCAGAAACCAGAACCAGTAACCAGAAAACAGAAACCAGTAACCAGAAACCAGAAACCAGTAACAGAAACCAGAATCTAGAAACCAGAACCAGAAACCAGAAACCGAATCTAGAAACCAGAAACCAGAATCTATAAACCAGAAACCAGAACTAGAACCAGAATCTAGAAACCAGAAACCAGAAACAGAAACCAGAATCTAGAAACAGAAACCAGAAACCAGAAACCAGAAACAGAATCTAGAAACAGAAACCAGAAACCAGAAACCATTAACCAGAAACCAGAATCTAGAACCAGAAACCAGAATCAGAAACCAGTAACCAGAAAACCAGGAACCAGAATCTAGAAACCAGAAACAAGAAACCAGAAACCAGAATCAGAAACCAGAAACCAGAACCAGAAACCAGAAACAGAAACCAGAAACAAGAAACAGAAACCAGAAACCAGAAACCAGAAACCAGAAACCAGAAACCAGTAACCAGAACCAGAAACCAGAAACCATTAACCAGAAACCATAAACCAGTAACCAGAAACCAGAATCTAGAACCAGGAATCTAGAAACCAAATCTAGAAACCAGAAACCAGAATCTAGAAACCATAATCTAGAAACCAAATCTAGAAAACCAGTAACCAGAAAACCAGGAACCAGAATCAGAAACCAGAACTAGAAACCAGAACCAGAAACCAGAATCTAGAAACCAGAAACCAGAATCTAGAACCAGAAACCAGAATCTAGAACCAGAATCTAGAAGAAACCAGAATCAGAAACCAGAAAACCAGAATCTAGAAACAGAAACCAGAAACCAGAATCTAGAAACCAGAATCTAGAAAACCAGTAACCAGAAACAGAATCTAGAAACCAAAACCAGAATCTAGAAACCAGAACCAGAATCTAGAAAACCAGTAACCAGAATCTAGAAACCAGAATCTAGAAAACCAGGAATCTAGAAACCAGAAACCAGAAACCAGAAACCAGAATCTAGAAACCAGAATCAGAAACCAGTAACCAGAAACCAGAATCTGGAAACCAGAATCAGAAACCAGAAACAGAAACCAGAAGAAACCAGAATCTAGAAACCAGAAAACCAGAAACCAGTAACCAGAAAACCAGGAACCAGAATCTAGAAAACCAGGAACCAGAAACCAGAAACAAGAAACCAGAAACAGAAACCAGAATCAGAAACCAGAAACCAGAAAACCAGAAACCAGAAACCAGAAACCAGAAACCAGAAACCAGAAACCAGAAACCAGAAGAAACCAGAAACCAGAAACCAGAAACCAGAAACCTGTAACCAGAAACCGAAACCAGAAACCAGTACCAGAATCTAGAAACCATAAACCATAAACCATAAACCAGTAACCAGAATCTAGGAAACCAGAATCTTAGAAACCAGAATCTAGAACCAGAAACCAGAAACCAGAAAACCAGAATCTAGAAACCATAATCTAGAAACCAGATCTAGAAAACCAGTAACCAGAACCAGAAACCAGAATCTAGAAACCAGAACTAGAAACCAGAACCAGAAACCAGAATCTAGAAACCAGAAACCATAATCTAGAAACCAGAAACCAGAATCTAGAAACCAGAACCAGAACCAGAAACCAGAAACCAGAAACCAAAACCAGAATCTAGAAACCAGAACCAGAATCTATAAACCAGAAACCAAAACCAGAACCAGAAACCAGAAACCAGAAACCAGAATCTAGAAACCAGAACCAGAAACCAGTAACAAGAAAACAGAATCTAGAGACTAGAACCAGAATCTAGAAACCAGAACCAAATCTAGAAACCAAATCTAGAAACCAGAACCAGAATCTAGAAACCATAAACCAGAAACAGTAACCAGAATCTAGAAACCAGAACTAGAACCAGAAACCAGAAACAGAATCTAGAAACCATAATCTAGAAACCAGATCTAGAAACCATAACCAGAAACCAGAAACCAGTAACCAGAAACCAAGAAACCAGAATCTAGAAACCAGAAACCAGAAACCAGTAACCAGTAACCAGAACCAAATCTAGAACCAGAAACCATAATCTAGAAACCAGAAACCGAATCTAGAAACCAGAAACCATAATCTAGAAAACCAGTATCCAGAAACTAGAAACCAGAATCTAGAAACCAGATCTAGAAACCAGAAACCAGAAACCAGTAACCAGAACTAGAAACCAGAAACCAGAAACCAGAAACCAGAAACCAGAAACCATAAACCATAAACCAGAAACCATTAACCAGAAACCAGACACCAGAAACCAGAACCAGAAACCAGAAACCAGAAACCAGAAACCAGTAGCCAGAAACCAGAAACCAGTAACCAAAAACCAGAAACCAGAAACCATAGACCATAAACCAGAATCTAGAACCAGAAACCAGAATCTATAAACCAGAAACCAGAATCTAGAACCAGAAACCAGAAACAGAATCTAGAAACCGAAACCAGAAACCAGAAACAGAAACCAGAAACTAGAAACCAGAAACAGAATCTAGAAACCATAAACCAGAAACCAGTAACCAGAAACAGAATCTAGAAACAGAAACCAGAATCTAGAAACCATAACCAGAAACCAGAAACCAGAATCTAGAAAACCAGGAACCAGAATCTAAAAACCAGAAACCAGAAACAGAAACCAGAATCTAGAAACCAGAATCTAGAACCAGAAACCAGAAACCAGAATCTAGAAACCAGAATCTAGAAACCATAAACCAGAAACCAGAAACCAGTAACCAGAAACTAGAAACCAGAATCTAGAAACCAGAACCAGAACCAGTAACCAGAAACCAGAAACCAGAATCTAGAAACCAAAAACCAGAATCTAGAACCAGAATCTAGAAACCAGAATCTAGAAACCAGAAACCAGAAACCAGAAACCAGAATCTAGAAACCAGAATCTAGAAACCGAAACCAGAATCTAGAAAACCAGTAACCAGAATCTAGAAACCAAAAACCAGAAACCAGAACCAGAAACCAGAAACCATAGACCATAAACCAGAAACCAGAAAACCAGGAACCAGAAACCATAACCAGAAACCAGAAACCAAAAACCAGAACCAGAAACCGAAACCAGAAACCAGTAGCCAGAAACCAGAAACCAGAAACCAAAAACCAGAAACAAACAATCTATCTATCTATGTATCTACAAGCTTTCACTGCTGTCTAAGCAATGTAGGTGCGTTCGTAACGCTAAAGAGTCAATTTGCACTTTATAGCAGCTGCACAAAGTTCAAATTCAATTATTCTATCAAAACAGTGCGCGTCGGAGCATCTAACGCCGCGTGCCGAAATTAAACGAATGATATAATAACATAAATAGTCACAAAATGTAAGAGCTTAAGATCCACCATACTGATTTTCTATTTGGTCGGCTTCGCAATATTATTTCTTTTGTTTTAGTTTCCGCGCGCGACATAAAATGCATTCGTTTTATGTTATTACAAGAGAATTTTATATATTAGAAGATAACAGCAACAGTCAAGCAAAAAGCGCGTCACCATCTGGCGGACCTGACAGACTACATTCTGTCAAAAAGATTTGGAATGTGACAGTTATTTGTTCCTAAAAAATTATTATAGTAAATATAACTTATGTGCTTTAATTATAACTTTGGCCACTCTTCTGGAACCCACTAATATTTTAATATTAGTTATTAGATGAATATATATAGTGCTGAACCCCACACACCGCCCATAACCAGAAACCAAAAACCAGAAACCAGTAACCAGAAACCAGAATCTAGAAACCAGAATCTAGAACCAGAAACCAGAACCAGAAACCAGTAACCAGAATCTAGAAACCAGAATCTAGAAACCAGAATCTAGAAACCATAAACCAGAAACCAGAATCTAGAACCAGAAACCAGAATCTAGAACCAGAAACCAGTAACCAGAATCTAGAAACCAGAACCAGAAACCAGTAACCAGAATCTAGAACCAGAAACCAGAATCTAGAACCAGAAACCAGAATCTAGAAACCATAAACCAGAAACCAGAACCAGAAACCAGTAACCAGAATCTAGAAACCAGAATCTAGAAACCAGAACCAGAAACCAGTAACCAGAAACCAGTAACCAGAATCTAGAAACCATAAACCAGAAACCAGAAACCAGTAACCAGAATCTAGAAACCAGAATCTAGAAACCAGAATCTAGAAACCAGAATCTAGAAACCAGAAACCAGTAACCAGAATCTTGAAACCAGAATCTAGAAACCAGAATCTAGAGACTAGAAACCAGAATCTAGAAACCAGAATCTAGAAACCAGAATCTAGAAACCAGAATCTAGAAACCAGAATCTAGAAACCAAAAAAAAAATTAAAAGCTTTTGTTTTACTAAAAAAGAGATTCCCGTACCGGGAATCGAACCCGAGCCTCCTGGGTGAAAGCCAGGTATCCTAGCCACTAGACCATACGGGATATTGCTGTGCTAGTACAATTTTATAATTAGTTTTGGTTGTGACATTTCTTTTATATTTTATTTCAAAAGGCGTGTACAAAATAATATTAATAAAAGATCATATATGACCTTCAACAGTCGAACCCTTAAAAAATCAAACCTTTGGGGTATAATGTAATAGATTTTTGTGCTTATTGTTTAACACGATAAATATACTTGATATATTTCATAACATAAAATGAAAAAGGTTTCATTATGAATGCCTAATAACAAATACGAATGACCTTTGTCTAAATGTCGCAAATATAGACAATGGTGTTTTTATGAAACAATACGTTTCTGTAAAAAAAAAGCTTTGGTTTTTTTTGATTTTACGAATGCGAAAATGCAGGTTTGGTTGTGATTAATTTACACCCATCGGTGTTTCTTCTTCGCCGCTGAATATTAGAAAAACATCAACTCTTTCACCGCGGCGGGAGTGGTGAATCCCAAAAACGAATCTTCACCATATCCTGAGCCGTTCACCTGGCAAAGCTACTGAGTTCCTCCACCACGATTATCCGAGAACCAGTTCAAGAGGAATTCAATAACAACTTAATGAGTTGATTAAGAGATCTATTTTTTAAAATATTAGACGTCATGTAGTACAATGATTTTGTCAGGATGAACTACCCTTTTCTTTAGGACGTGTTCACGTCGTCATAACCCTGGCTTACAAAAATCAAGGACTCTTTCGGATATTTGATATAGAAACCGATATAACTTTATAAAAATATATGATAAATATAAAATAGAATAAATGCAAAGTTGAAATGAAATTATGTGAAAAACTATACTCAGGAACAAACCATGTTAAGAATAGTTTTACGTTTGATATTTTGACGCTCTTTTTTTGGGTCGGTGGTTAATGCTTTCGTGTTATATTGTATTGAACGATGTTAAACAGGCACTCGTTCGAATACACAATTCATTTTCGTAACTACATCCAGTGAACACTGAGCGGCTCCACCTGGCGGCGAGACTTGGAACTGTTTATTTTTTATGGAGGGAGCGAAGTAGGGGTCTGAATATATTAGTTTAGATTACCGTTTGTACTTAGCACTCACCTTTGTTGACGCACTTCTTTATTTGTCGTATATCCACGGAGTATCGTGTAACATCTATTTTAGATTCCTTTCTAATGTATATTTGCAATTTGTGGGGTCCATATTTTTTTCTACTATCCGCAGTATAAACAAATTGCTATAACTCTTAGAATACTAGATATAGAAAAGATTCGCTTGGTCGCGGACATTCATCTAAGATTTTTTTACAGTCGAAATTATAAGACAAAATGTATATAATTTGTATAAAATGCAGCAAAAGAGGTATTTTCCCGTACCGGGAATCGAACCCGAGCCTCCTGGGTGAAAGCCAGGTATCCTAGCCACTAGACCATACGGGATATGCGAACTTTAATGAAAAGTTTATTTACGTATTTTTAAACAAAAATTTATAAGTTGTTTTTAACTATATGTAAATACGTAACAAAAATGTTATATAGTGTATTGAAAGAAATGGCGACTTATTGATTCTGTTTTTTCTTTCCTTTCTTCTTTGTGCTCATATACTAAAATAAATTACTGATGATATTCATCATAAACTATTATCAAACTAACAAGTCTGAACAAAAGTTATTTTTAACACTGTTCTATGTATAATATACACTGTTCTGGTGTACTTATATCAAAATATTATTCTCAACTTCGTTGTTGCCATAATGTTTATAGCGCCATCTATGGAGGAGCTGTATAAACTATGGCACATAGCGACGCAACGTTTTCCGTTACGGTTACTAGAAAACATTTCGGCTTTACGAAGTAGTGTCGATAAATTATTATAGATGACTCTATACTAAAATGACATAATTTTTTGCTCAATGCTGAGAAACAATAGGAAGGTCTTCTTTAGTCCTGGTAGAACTTTCATAAGGTGGATCGTCGATCTGATGAAGGTCGCTGAAAGCTGCTATGTAGATCTTGGCAGAAGTTTTTGTCTAGCAGTGGACGTCTAACGGCTGATTATGATAGGACAGCCATTTGTATTTTTTTAAACGAATTTAAAACGCTTTAATTATGAATGAATCTTTATTTTTTATTAGTTATTATTATGGAATACACAGTAAAATATTCTTCAGAATTTTAATGATTATAACGCGCATAATTGGATTTGGGTTCAAATGATGTAGTTTTTATTCCAATTTATAGTTTTTTACACAATATAGTGATGTGCCTATAAAACAATCCCAAAACATTTATTGCTTATATCTTCGACGTAGTCTCATTGTCAACCGTTTGTACTATTAACGATTTCATAAATTTGATTCATATTATATGTAAAACAAATAACAATATAATGTTAATAAACTTTTCTTGTTTGTTCTACATCATTACAAATTATGTATCCCTTTGTTTCATATTGGAAACAGTTAAATTTATGTTTTTGTTATAAGAAATGCAAAGCAGTATGCCCTATGCTTTACAATTCCTGGTTTCCTCTGGGTATAAGTATTCGTGTGTGTTTGTTTAAAAGTATGATAATTTTTATTCGTTTATTGTAATTATGAATAAAAATACTTCCTATAAGCTTATCTTTGAAATGATTCTTTGTAATGATTTGTATGTAGTGCAGGCTTTTTGACTTAAGTGATGATACTATCATGTCTGTAGTGTGTTCATTGTTTTATATTATGTAATTCTTCAGTACATTTCCATCTGATGATAAATGAATATGTAGTCTTTCATGGCAAAGCGCAGTAACCTAGGAAGACCTTAGTAAATTTAATATTTATTTCATATGATTTTAATATTATTGTAATCCATATTATGTAATTACTAATTTACTCTACTTTTGTTATGTTACTAATATCTAAATGGATAGTGTTTGATGAATACAAACAGTTTTTCTTAACAGATTAAATAAAATTTATATTATTTGTAATATATGTATTTAAATCAAATAACTAAATGATTATAATAAGCCCACTTAGTATTAGACTGCTGCTTTAGTGCTGATGTAAGAAATCTTTCTTACAAAGAGAACCAAGGTCATTTATTTACTAAATTGATTAAATAGATATAGTAGCTATTGGATTGGCAGATAAGAAATTGAATGTTTAGGTTTTTTTGGTTTAAATTTAAGGAATGTTTATCAACACAAGTAAATGTTTAATAAACACTTCTCTTCAAATATATTTAATCTGTCTCAGTTTCTATATATACTTTTTACACTTCCCAATGATGGTACCCGCCATCTCTTCTCTTTCTTTTTCGGTCTTTTAATAAAACAATAGAATTACAATTCTAACAAAAAGTTAGTAATCACAATTATTTTACCTCAATATCTAACACTTGTTCGAATCGATCTTTAGACTCTGTCACATGGTAGATCTAGAAGTTGCATTTATATAACAATTTATGTATAGAATCATTGATAGTATGTTTATCCAACTCAAATTCAAAATTTCTTTTTTAAATTTGGCTTGTTAACGCTCCCTCTTCTGAATGATAAGAACTGACAAAAACTCAAACGGTTTTTCTTTTGTGATCGTATTCACAACTATATAATTACACAAACATTATTTTTAGTAAGTAATGATGCATAATTCTATGGATATCAGTTTTGTTTATTTTGAAAATAAATTATTACGTTTATTTGTTACCATAGTTAGTAAATGTAGTACATTATTGTATTGGACAGTCTATCGACAAATTTACTTCGCATTACTTATTGTTCATGCAAAATTTAATTATATTTATAAGTCTGCAGTGATAAATCTTTGCATTCAACACTTTGGCATGCTATAGCTGTTAAGGTTCAAAATAGTTTGATAATATTATTAGGATTTTTAGTTGACATCTTTTTAGACTTTACTACATTGTGTTATGATTTTATTTGGTAAGGATATAAAAGATTTGAAAAAAGGTTAAATGATTTTATATACATATAAATAAGGAAGACAAAGACATCAATGTTAATATGAATATCTCTTTAATGTTAACAATAAACTCTAGACAGGAGGTATTTATCACTCTCTTAATACTATCATCTATAATTCCGCTAAGAAGTTTTATCGGAATGGTTATTCGAAAATTGCAAAACACGCAAACATAAATCAATAATGAAAATTTTAATGTAGATGGAGATAGAGGATTTTTTTTTAAGTACAAATTTTAAGCATGGCATTAACTTTCTAAATGTGAATCTAAGTAGTCGTAAATTCTACTAATTATATTGCATATGGACCAAAAAACTAACGAACTGCAGTCTACGATAAATTAAAAACAGTTTAATAAACATCTTTTAAACTAACGAACAATACAGGAAGAGGAACTAAATGTTTGTACAATATTTCTCTTAACATCTAAAATTCAAATTAATAGGCCTTTTGTTAATTTGAGATAAAAATTAAAACTGTTTACATTTTGATGGAGACGATTGACCTTGAGACGAATTACAGACAAGCCTTTGCTGTATATCTAGACTGATAAATGCTTTACTAAATTATAAGTATAAGACGGAAATTGTTAGCAATATGCCAGTGGGAGTTATTTTAGTGGTTGCCCTCTTAGTGGGCGTCGCGGCGCCTCCTTCCGGGTCCTCCGGCGTAGTTGGCGGCGGCGAGGCCCATCAGGTGCTTGGCCTGGAGAGCGCCGGAGTAACCACGGCTGAGGCCCAGGTCCAGAGCCCGCTTCACGCTGAAGAACATTAATAATTCATTATAATAGCGAAGTTTGTAACGACCGCCTGCCGGGATCTTCGACCTGATGAAGGCAGCAGGGAATCTTTGGATGATTTACGATTGGTCGTGGTGGAAGTCAATTGGTAATGCTTATGTTCAGATTTGGATAAAAAAAAAATTGTCAATTTTAGACTTTTGAGCAGATATTTATTATAGTCTGCCATTTATTGGACTTGATTTATCAGGTGGTATTACTATTGCCGGAGACCGTCTGGATGGGTACCACCGCAGCTCCTGTTGCAACCGCCAAATAGTAGTGTGCAAACATTACTGTGTTCCGGTTTGAAGGGCGCTGTAGCTAGTGTAATTACTAGGGTAACGAGACTTAACACCATATGTCTCAGGCGACGAGCGCAATGTGGTGCAGTGTGTACCATCTTAACTAGCACCACGTTGTAATGGGCAAGCGTATCACTTACCATCAGGTGAACGTTTTGCTCGTCTCGTCACATAGTTGTATAAAAAAAAATTGGACTAGTTTGCCGGAGACCGTCTAGGTAGGTACCACCGCAGCTCCTATTTCAAACAGTAGTGTGCAAACTTTACTGTGTTCAGGTTTGAAGGGCGCTGTAAGCTAGTGATATTAAGGTAAAGAGACTTGATATTTTATATCTCAAGGCGACTGGCACAATGTAATGCTGTAATCCCAACCAACGCTATTCTTATGGCAGACGTTTCACTTACTATCAGGTGAACGTCTCGCTCTAGTCGCTACGCTATTAAACGAAAAAATTACTTATTTCGAGCAAGAGTAGACAACGGATAATATTAGTTAATTATATAAAACTTAATTACGTTATTTTGGAATATAGTTCAATGTAATTACCGAACACTAACTGAATTGTAATAAATTTAACTGAGTGATGTATAGACGTTAAAGTGTATATGTGATTGAATTAGCAGTGAACTAAAGCATTGATCAATGTATAGTGAAGTTGTAACTATAAGCATCGATAGTAAATGATTTCTATAAGAATCAATATCGATATTATCCATAAAATACTTCTAGAAATGTTGTCTTTAATTTTTAGCTGAAATATTTCTGTACACCAAAACCGTTTAATTGTGATGCTTTACAGTAAAATTTAAATTATAAAAGTCATTAGATTATATTTCTTGCTTTGACAATTACATTGAAACATTTTTACATGCAATGGTGGACAAGTTACTAGCTTACATATTAGTTACTTAGACTGCTTTAAATAATTAGTTACAAAAAAACATAAAGTCTTTTGAAAGAAGTCATTCTTTTTTCATTATGTATGTATTTATAGGAAGCAGATAAATGTTATAAAATATGTAAAAGTTTAAATGGGCTGTCAGCTAAACATACCTAGTGACGTCATCTTTGTAGCTGAAAAAGAGAATACATGATTTAAAAAAAATCTTAGATTAATGAACATATGAAAAAACGGAACGTTATTAAAATTTCTACAGTACGGAGATGAGGAAATATTTGATATGTTTTTATTATTCCAGATGCGATTTAATTTCGCTCTCACACACAGCTCTTTTTCGACAGATCACAAAGAGCCTCAAAAAATAGTTTTTTCGACCTTGTATTTATTAAAAGATCTAAACAATATTATATATGATATTGTTCCTTACCACGTAATAGTATTATTTAATTACAGTTTAAATGTAATTTATATAATTATCAAAAAGTTTTTATATAGATATTTTCATCGGTGGCTTTAAATCATATAAGTTAAGGGAAATTTATTTGTAAACTTTAACCAATAGATCAGATGAAATGATTAATAATAATTATATATTTTGATACCGGAATGTATTTTTAATTATCGAAGCTATAATAAAAAGTTGAGAATTGTTAAGTAATGTTATACGTAAAACATAGAGTAAAGGATTGTATATCAGAAACATTCTAGAGCCAGAAAATTCTCGCAAACTTAAGTTCAGATGTAAAAACTATCAATAACATATTAATCAATAATATAAGTAATAGAAATTTAAACAAATATGAATCCTTCATTGTTTTTTGTGTGAAGTGGATTGATTTAATAAAAAATATTATAGTTTGTTGACATACGTTTCCATTTTGCGTTCCATTTGGATAATGTTTCCGAGGCGGTTGAGCATCTCGACGATTTCTTCAGGTTCGTATTGGCCCTCATCCAGATAGTTGTTGTTCAAACTGTAATAAAACAGAGATAATTTATGTATTATATTTACGTAATAAAGATTTTTTAAACACATTAAAATATAAAGAGCAATAATATATGGTTAGTGACTAAAGACATCAGATTTTTTAAACAAATACGAAATGTAATGTGTCGATTATAGCAAGTTTTTTATGACAAAATTAATAATATTTTATATGAAGTTAGTAGAAGAGAAGAAGGTTCATAATGTACATTATTACTACCTGGGGTATGAAGCGGCGGGGACGATCAGCAGAAGCGCTCCGAGGAGGCAGCAGGCGAGGAGGCAGCTGGGGCGGACCATTCTGAAACAAAAAGAAATTGGAACTAAAGAAATTGGCAATAGGGAACATACACGCTAGAACTCATTTCCTTAGTTTCTGACCATGGAATTAAAGAAAAATTAATCAAAGTTTATATTCAATACGTAATACAGTTCAGAGTTAAACGAGAATAGCTTCGGCGTCAACCAGTGTACACTTTATAAGTGGATTTACAATCGTATCAGTTCACTTGAACTGGAGCTCTCTCATGCTGAAAGAGGCTCCGCACTAAATAGCGGAGACTTCAATACATTTGCAACGAAGTAGAAAATCGGCTCAGATACATTATAAAGCATTTTAACATTTATATATTTCATTATCAAGTCTTATGTTCGGCATACAAGCATACTAACATCATAGCAAATCTTGTAGTTTTATTGTAAAGTGATATCTATACGTATCTTTGTATAGTGGTAGTATCCTACACAGTTCCTATATGAAATATTCAATGATATAATATATTTATAAATAAAAGTGTAGTTTGAATTTCTGTAGTTGTAAACGAAATGTTTTCTGTAGCGGAAGCACATTGCTTTACGATGGAACTTTTGTTTTGAGTAAAAAAACTCATAAAGTTGTAGTTACGAATTTTGGTCAAGAGTAGATACAGTTAAATCTCTTTATTTAGTTTCGATAAGGTAACTTATCGCCAGTGACCATTCGTGCGCACTGTTGACAGAGCCCTCTATATATACTAATTACAAATCATTATCAGCACGAAATTTTAAGGAAAAAACTGTTATTATTTTATACGTTCGCACAATTTATTAATAACTAATCTAGAACTAATAGTTACAAATTTGAAATTTAGTTTCACTTACTCATAAGGAAATCTAGATAATGTTTAGTGTATGTTTTGTTTTAATATCACATGTATACTGAAAGAAATTTCAAATTGAAATATACGTACTTTTACAGTTTAACAAAGTTAACTTAAATAACTATTCCATTTGAGAAGAGTAATAGTAATGCAAAGAAGACGATATTAGTATAACGAAAACGTTTTTAATTAATACCTAAACATATGTCCGAACAAAACATTCAACTTGGTATTACTTATCTAGTTAAAGTTATACGGCATATGTTTATAAATGTTCTGCTCTCGTTACTGGCTTCGTACACTTGGGTGCTGGTGAATAGTTGGAGTACTTAGCTCGCGGCTGTTACAAGTTGCGAGATGGGTTTGACACATACTGATATTATGTCAAAACTAGTTCCCTCTAGAGTATAGACATGACGGAGAGAATGTACGTACTTGCAATACTAAAAATAAATTTATCGACGAATACATTTAAGTTATTGGTAGTATTGTGATGGCGATATTCAGTCTATCGAATAATCCAGGCGAAATGCAGCCATTGAACGATCACCAAATTGACCATTATATATAACTTTTAATCCATCTTACTAAACACTTAATGTAAATAATTTAGAAAAGCTTATCGATGCTGGTAAGATTGATGGTAAGAGGCCTCAATACCGAATCCCAAGACGTTGGATCGATCAGGTGTGAGGCCATTGACTCGCCTATATACGACTCTATACATAAAGCGGCAGATAGAAGTAGAGTGTAACATCAAAAAAGCAGTTCATCACTAAGATTCCTAGTCACTCGGAACTGAGGAATAGACTTGCAAAGTCTCGTGATTACGACAAAACGTGGACATCAGTAAACTGAAGTCTGAAAGTCTTGTAGGTTTTCGATACATTAAAATCGCAGTAACTTCTCCAGCCAAGTGGTAGATCATAAATATTACTACATTATAGTACAGACAGACGATTTATAAAGAATCACTACAAATCATTACATTCAAAGAACACAGGATCGTATTTTCTGGATTATATTATTAGAGATCTAAGTCCAGCAGTGGACATCATATGATTAAGATGATGATGATGATGATATTATATACGGCTATGTATTAACCATAAATATTATAAACAATACAATATTCAGTAAAATTTTGAAATGCTGCAATTTTTATTTATTATTATCACTTAACTTTAACTTACTGGTTTTTATGTTAAAAAGAGTATCATTTGGTTAGAATTAAGTATAATAATTGGTTTATACTATGTTAAGTTTACCACACGCCATTTGAAGTGAAACTCTGGCGTAGCACTTTTTTATTACGCAGACAAAATATATTTTAAGCGATGACAGGAGTTTTGTCGGCCTATCTGTTACACATGACCATGCATAATGTTTTACAAAAGGTTTTTGTAAAAAAAAAATATTTTCAAACTCCAGGATGAAAAGAGAAGAAAGATTAATTTTAGACCTTCATTTTTAAAACTGTTTTTTTTATTCAGTTAGTAGCTACAATGTATTATCACATATATTAACAAAGTAGTTATATATAATAATGTTCACGTTACGTTATGTTATCGTCCTGATAAAGAATTCTTCCGACCTTTCCGGCTATCATTTGAGTTTGTGTTCGCCTAGATTACTCAGTCTCTTATATTGGCCACCGGAACAAAATATTGCTTTAATGGCAGCAGATTAACATTATATAGGTGATAACTAGTCAAGTGGATTAGAAATGAACCTGTCATGAAACTCCACATGTGGCCCCAGAATCGAACTGAACACCTCCGTGTTATCTAACACAGTAATCGTTTCACATGATCGCACGATAAATTCATACTAACATAAGCGTTCACGGTCTATTGTACTACACGTCAGTAATATTCATAATTTAAGCAACTGATCTCTCACATCGAATCATTTAGTAAATCTGGCCTAGATTTCGTTGATCGATGACCTGTAATTTAAAAATTGTTAACACTGATTTTATTAAAGTCGTAATACAGTCATTTTACGTTTATTTTTTGTCGTTTAGTCGACGAGATGAGAAAGGCGTTCACCTGATGGTAAGTGATACACTTGCACATAATAACGCAACGCTAGTTAAGATGGTATACACTGCACCACATTGCGCTCATCGCTCTAAGACATAAGGTGTTGTCTCGTTACTCCAGTAATATCACTGGTTTACAGCGCCCTTTAAACCGGAACACAGTAATGTTTGCACACTACTGTTTGGCTGAAATAGGAGCTGCGGTGGTAGCTATCTAGACGGTCTCCTGCAACAGAGACTAACCATCAGTAGAACAAAATTGTGTCAAACGTCCCAGCATTGGGAATATCAAAACAGCTTTTAACTTTATGCTATATATTAGAGAGATATGAAAATGAAAGAAAGCATTAAAACAGTGCGGTAAATTTATGATGTACATTTAGTCATATAATTAAGACGCTAGTTACAATGTTTACACAGTATCACCTTTTAAAATATAAACAACACATCTAACGTTCTAATGATACAGAGTAATGTGTACGTTACACCACTTTTCAGAACAAACTGTCGCCGCTAATGGATCCTTTTCAGACGGCACAACACTTAAAAAGCCACTTTCGTAGTTCACAAATGTTACATGCGGTTTGCACGGTCCTCTGCAAGTGTAAATATGACGAAGGTATAGTTGTTCTAATATCAACATAAAAGGACTGCTGTTTACAGATTTTTTAAAATCAAATCTTAAATAAGACCAATGAGAATACAGCCTGTAAGAATGTAGTTTATCATATTTAGCAACTTCACACAGCGCTGTATTATGCTCATTTACAAGCCGTGATAGCCTAGGTTTAACGCCGGCCTTCCAATCCGAAGGTACTTCGAATCCGGCCTGCACCAATGAATTTTTCAATTTATGTGCAGTTAGTATAACACCAACTAATATCACGTGCTTTGACGGCTAAGGAAAACATCGTGAGGAAACCTACATATCTATGTCGTCACGACGAGTATGTGAAATGGAAAAGGCAATGGCAAACGACTTCATTGTTACTGCTAAGTGAGACGTCGTGTGTTTCATTACACATGATGACGACGATCCTCAGTCATGTGGAAATACGACTTAGAAGATAGATAGATAATACTTCTCGTTACTACAGTAAGCTCTGTATCACTATAGAACCTTTGATGAAAGTACATTGCAATATTTACTCACCACTGCTTAATTGCTAGTGAAGCTAGCAGGGCTTATATTTAGCATGCCGCAGTTAACACGACTATTAAAAGTTTCGCCGTAAAACTTAAGGTCGCAGTGAGATCTTTCATCAGAATCAACGCCTAGTCCGCTAGAATGTGAAATTGCAATTTATAGTTAAAGAAAGTTCTGGAATTGGCGCGGCCAACTCGCTAAATTTATTTTAAGTTGCTCGCAAACGGCAGTTGCCGCTTAAGTTATCAGCACTCGGATGCTTAACTTTCCTTATCGGAAATGCAAACATACTTCATTTAAATGTTTTATTTATGTTATTAATAAAGAATAGATGTATTTAGTACTACTTGGAGAAGTATTATTTTTTTTTTTATTGTACACACAAAAAGGACAAAATATAAGTACATAGATAAGATAAAGTACAAGGTGAGCTTAACCCTAAAAGAGTTCTCTTCCAGCAGACCTGTGAAGAAAGGAAATCAATGAAAAGTATAAAGCAGGTAGGTGTATACAATAAGAGTAAAACATGAATTCAGAGAGAGAAGCATAGGAAATACTACTACATACACAAATACAAATACAAAGGAGACCAAACATGAATATATACAAATACAAAGAAGAATGAATATATACAATACAATATAACAAATATTATTGTATAGGTGATGAAAGGAAATACTTTTTAACTTGCATTCGAAAGATAGTAAGTGTTGGACTAGCGCGTATATCTTGAGGAAGCGAAGTTCCCAAGTTCAACTGCCTGCACAGTAAAAGATTTATGATAGCGTCTTGAAAAATGACACGGTGTTTTGAGAAGAAGGGACTTGTTGCTACGACACACAGTACCAGTCGGTGCAAGATATTCAAAGCGCTCGCAAAGGTAAGGAGGAGCACAAGGATTAGAGAGTAGGAAATAGACAAAGGAAAGTAGATGTAAATTACGACGCTTTCGGATAGGAAGCCATTGCAATTTAGTCCGGTATTCGGAAACGTGGTCATATTTACGTAGCCCAAAAATAAATCGTATACATAAATTTTGCAAGCGTTCTAATTTATTTATAAGCTCTTCTGTAGCGTCAACATAGCAAATATCGGCATAGTCAATGTGAGGAAGAAGAAGAGTTTGTGCTAAAGTAATTTTTGTTTCGAGGGGCAAAAACTTCTGGAGGCGTTTTAGCGATTGAAAGGAGTAATTTACTTTCTTACTAACCGAGTTTATATGAGCGGCCCAGGAAAGATGATTATCAAAGATAACTCCTAAATTTTTAGCGGTGTTGGTGTACGGAATTTGAATATTATTGTAGGAGACGGGAGGAAGCTTTGTAAGGTTTAGTAAGTTGGTCATGTGGGAACTACCGATTATCAAAACTTGCGATTTTGCTTTGTTAACAAGTAGACCATATGTCTTAGCCCAATTGCTAATATTATTTAGCTCAGTATTAAGCATATTGACAGCTACATCTGCATCGTTAACATTGAAGTGGCGGTATATTTGTAAATCATCGGCGTAAAGATGAAAATTAGAGGAGATGAAAGGAGTAAGACTATTAATGAAGATGGAAAAAAGGAGCGGGGAGAGAATTCCACCTTGAGGAACACCAGCGGTCAGTTCACACCAATCAGAGAAAACCTCATTATGGTGGACGCACTGTGAACGCCCTCTTAAGTAGGAATCAAACCAAGTAATTACATAGGGCGAGATATTTAAGGATGACAGAATACCCAGAAGTATATCATAATCTACGGAGTTAAATGCACTGCTGAAGTCCAGCAGAGTTAAGATTGTGAGAGACTGTTTTTCCATGGCATAGCGGATATCGTCTGATACTTTAACCAAGGCACTGGCCGTGCTGTGACCTTGGCGAAAACCGGACTGATATGGACTCAGACAGATTATAAGAATTTAAGAACTGTGATAGCTGATTTTTACTATACTTTCCAGTACTTTAGATAGGACAGGAAGAATGGAAATTGGACGAAAATCGGATATTGATGAAGGGTTGTTAGTTTTAGGAAGAGGAATAACGTATGCTTTTTCCAGCAAACGGGAAAAGAACAAGTGGTAAGTGAATATTGAATGAGGTGAGTGATAACAGGGATGAGTTCATTGATGATGGGTCTAATCATTTGGATAGAGAGATTATCATAACCAACAGCCTTAGTGGATATGGAAAGAAGAGATTTTTTAATATCGTCCTCAGCAACTCTTTTAAAAACAAATGGAGAGCACGCCGGTTTGGGAATACTGGACAAGTAGTTAAGAGTTGAAGACTTAACAGAGTCGATAAGAGAAATAGGGATTTTAGAGAAATGGTCATTGAGCGCAGTTAAATCATAGGGAATATTAGCATCACTGTGTGACTTACCTATCCCGAAAGTTCTAAGCAATTTCCACATCTGAGCAGAATCGGAAGTTTTAATAGAGTCTTGAATATGTTTTTGTTAGCATTTCGACACATTTTACTGCAACGGTTGCGAAGCTTTTTAAAAATTGACAAATTTTCATCGGTAGGATATTTCTTATAATATCTCTTCGCTTTATCACGTTTGACATTAATATTTTAATAGACTGAGAAAGCCAGGGAGCCGGAAAGTGCTTTACTTTTATTCGTTTAACAGGTGCATGCACATTATATAAGCTAATTATAATGTCATTAAAAGCGACTACCTTGCTATCAATATTTTCACTAGAAAAAATAGAAGACCAACTAATCTTGCTCACATCTTCTCTTAGGCGCTCCAAGTTAATAGTTTTAAAACTTCTTAAAAATAAATATTTTGATTTACGTTTTTACGATGAAGTTTATAATAAAGTATTAATTAGAAATTCTTAGGATATTTAAATTATAAGTTATATAATTCATACTCTTATGTAAATATGAATAAAGAAATGAGCAACATTTGAAAATTGATTGAGAACCGTCGCACAATTATAGTCTATCCTTGTTGTTTACATGTGAAGTGAAAGAGATAGAGATAAGCGATCAAAGCTTTAGACTTTTCCAACAGCGTGCGTCCGTCACCTTTTAGGTTAAGTTGGATTCATAACTATATAATGCTTCATAAACTATTTCATATTCACTTGCAAAACAAACTACTTGATTTAGTGATTTTTTTTAAAGACAATGCTACAAGATGAGTTTTTTTTACAATTCATAGTAAAATTTGTTCGACCACAATTAGGTGCTTGTCGTTTTCTTCGATAACAAAAGAAAGGCAAAAAACATTTGTTCCTATAAATTTCTGTTTTCAATACAAATAAAAAGTATTTTTCTTTCTATAAAATTCCACAACCGTTTGTTAACGAAAGAGAAAGAAAACGAAGTTAGCAGTCACTTGATAGAGCTAATGAAGAAGTTCAATAGAATTGAATGAGTTGAACAATTTCCACGGCACACGTTTAAAGAAAGACAAAGGGGATGAGTTAATTGGAACTCTCTTAACGAAATTATTTTATAAAGAAGTTCAAAAGCGCGATTATTTGCACTGACGACTTATCGAGTAAATTTTTATTTCACATTCTACAAAATTTCGTGGAGAATAACAGCACTATAACATTGTTATTGTTAATCTATGATTTATTTCCATATCGAAAGAAACTTGCAAGAATCTAGTTAGAAAGTTAAGAACTGAATTTAATTTACTCGTACATATACAAGTACTAGTACAGTAGTACGTAAGGTATGCCGATTATGTAATGAGAAACGTCGTGCGGGTAGTAATTTCGTTTACGTGGAGGCTGTAGAGGAAGACCCATGAAATTAAATTATGATATGTTTCAGTTTCGTTTTCAAAGACAAAATAAAATATATCTAACAAATAATTTGAAATTTTATATTGATTCTCCTACTGGAGGTTGTTAAAAATTTTTTTATTGTTTTCAACTAAAAGTGACCATATAATTCATAAGTTTTTTAAACAGATCCATGAACATTAATTTAAAATAGTGTTAATTAAAATGAGACTTTAGGTAATGAAGCTTGTCTAGAACACTCTAGTTCATATATGTTGACAGCTGAAACACAGTTGTGCTGTTATGGGGAGAGATTTGAAAATGTGATGGTGTTAGTTGACCAGAGTCGATGAATTCGTATCACCAACCAAAATTTTACATAGCTCTGGAGCCGAACCTTAAAGTAAGCAGTTTGCTACTTATCTACGAAGACTGTTGAATGAATAATCAAATGCAAATGTTTAGGCAATAATAAAATTATTTTTAAACTCCATACTAATAACACATTTAACAAAAATGCTCACCACATGATTCATCTCTCATATTCAATGATTAGTAACAAGAAAGAATATACAATTTTCTATCAAAACTGCACATAAATCTGTGTGAATTACAATCGTTAAATGAATTACAGGTGAACATAAAAACTTATTTTCGGTCGTCTTTTCATTTGGAGAAAATTATAAATATACTTGGGTAATGGCTTCCGTGACTTAAAACAGTTAAGCGAATTTTGCATTTTCATGTTATTGCCCGTTCCTTTTGTTATAAAAATCGGGATTTTCATTCATAACAAAATAAGAATCTTGATCAGTGTTTAATAACTAATTACTTGTATATGAATATCATCTGTTTGTATGTATCAGTGTTTCGATTAGGTCTCGTACTTGAATAGAATATCTCTTGCCTCTCAAGTTTGACTAGCAGTTTATGATATTACACCATTAATTCTCATGAATACTGTAACAACAAATACATAAAAAAAAAATGTCGCGTCGATAATGAATTCAAATCATAAGTTTGGGAATAGCATTAATATGGAAATATGTAAGCTGTATTCGTGTGCTGTCGTAAATAATAAAAGCTATATTAATTCTTAAAACTATCGCGCTTTGATCTTGTATCTTCTTTTTAGGAGGCCACATGATACTTGCACCGAGAAAATTAAGAAGGCCTTAATGTACGAGTATTAACGTAGTTATAACATATTCTTTGCTTCATTTAGGACCTTTATTTCGATATAATTAAACTTTTTTACGGTTATAAATAATCTCACAATATGAAATTACATTTTTTCCGTTATTGTATATATGTAGTGTGCTTTTAAATTGTGTAGGGTCATAAGATAAAAACCCTAGTCTCTCGTCTTGATCCGTCAATAGAAAATATATTTTCGGACCATTTCCACACCAAACATGTGCCTCACATTGTAATGTGTTTATTGCATTCTCAGACCTTCGGAAGATGTTGTAAACTGAATAAGTGAAATGTTGATTTTTTATTACGATGTGACGAAACCATCAGGGCATTGGTTGATAATAATATACCTGCCAATAAAATATACTTTGATATATATATTAGTCTCATTGTCAAGCATTTTCGAACCGTATACACATGTGAATAATTAATATGATATGATATTAATATGAATGTGATATTTACTTACGTGTGTTGTGTAATAATATATTACAAATGTTTGCAATCGGATCCGCTGTCAAGTGTAGCGGCGAGGAGAAAATCCAATGGATTTGCGAAATAATAAGCCTTCGCTGTTTGATGAATGAATTTTGTTTGTCAAACCTTTTGTACTTTGTATTGTTTAGTTGGCACATCAGCAAATTACAATTTATGACATAAAAATCTATTTAAGTATTTAGTAATACTTATATAGTTAAACAAAACTCCATAGTAAGGCGACTAAAAAGTAACAGCTTCAATAAAAAGGCAACAGTGTATATTGTAAACATTCTTACAAACTTTCAAACTTTTCCGAAAGGAAAAAAAACAAATTCTTTCTTCATAGATAACTGTATTTAATAGAGCACCCAAATAATTACAACTCGTGTATAAGAGCACAGAATTTTTAAGAAATAATTTCATAAATATTTATCCTATAAACTTACCTAAACAGGTTGTACCATCACAGAAAGAAATGAGATTAAATTCAAAACTGTCAAATTACAGTCATCAAAAGAGGGGCTCGTCGAAACCTACGCTACGGTGATTTCAATAAGGAAACAACAGACGAAAACAGAACGTTTGTATTAAATATTTGTTGGAAAAATTAATTTCGCACGATTAACCGCAAGTCTCTAGTGATACGAAAGGAACAAAAACAAACTGAAATTTGATAAAGAACAATAGAAAACAATTAATTTACTCACATCTGGGGATTGAAAAAAGAAATAATAAAGCTTTTCGGTTACTTTTGATAATGAATATGATAATTTTCTCGCAAATGAAAGAGAGAACGAAATATTTGTTAACTTTTCGTTCCGTACTAACTCGAGTACATCCCTCCCTTCATATCCCGGGGGCGATTAAAAAGTTATCGTTTTACCTTCAACGCCGAATTAGATATCAAGTAAATTTTCTACCATTTCCCTTTTTTTAACTTATTTCAACATTAAGCAAAAAAACTTTATATCCAGCTATGCCTTAAAAACTTATAATCGTTTCGTATCTCGTTTTCATGGACAGATTACTATTCCTGAATAAATATCCAGACAAAATATTCATAGATATTACTTTAATGAACTATGAATAATAATGTGGAGATTCAGTGAAGTGATAGAACAATATTTAACATTGACTTTACTATACTGATGGATTCACAAATATTGGAACCGCTTTCACTACGACTTAACGTACTTAGTTTTTAAAAGCTAGCCAGGGCTTTCGAAAAGTCGCACAAGCAACTTTAAAGTCGTGTAAATCTATGATTATACATAAATTTATACGATTTAATGTTAACTATATTAAAATGGATAATGTGAATATATTTTCTTTACAAGTAATTATTCTGATAATAGTATAAATTCCTTTAAAGTCGACTCAAAGCAATCATGCCGAGAGGTCATATCTTGTAAGCAAACCGCAGCATTCGCCGGAGTGCGCTACGAAAATGTACTTTATAGAGCAATTAAGTTATTTCATATTAACAAGTATAAATTAATAATACAGCAAAAAATCTTTAACATTGTAAGAACGTTAAATGAAAAAAAAATGATGCAAGTTCAATATCAAAATATATTAATGTCGAATTTGGATATTTACACTATATCAAACTTAAGAATTAATTAATTAGTAATTCTTCAATTATTTTAAATGTCATAAATATTAAACCTTGCTTTCTAAAATTATTTCAAAAAACTATCCCAAAATAAATACTTCAAAGAAAAAGCCGTATTTATACTGAAAGATGATATTACAAAGAATTGTTAATAAAGAAAATTGTAAAAATGTAATTGATTTCATTAATAAAATGCATGAAAACTAAACTTCAGCGTTAGTAAAGAAAACATTTTGCTGTATATTATACTTTGAAATTATAAATAAGGTGACTAAAAGGATATTTCAAATTGTTACTTCCGAGCGTCAAAGGAAGCACGGTCCGGTAAAATGTATAATATTTCTTTTGTAATAAATTATTTAACTTGTATACTATCTCTGAAGATAAACCAACATTTCTACAACATTATATATACATAGCTTAACATTCTCCATTTTTGTCTTAAGTGCACTTTGTAAGTGATTTACTTAATAGTTCCAGCAAATTTTTTCAATAATGTAATTTCACATGTAAAATGTGGTTAAAAGAAATAGACGATACAGTTTCTAATGCATAGACTATTTTATTTTTTATCTTGACATGACTACATACTTTCTAATCTTTTTTATTAATTCTCATTCAGTTTTAAGTAGAGAAGGAAATGATTGCTCAAACTATGTGCCTCACCTTTCCGCGCTATAATGAAAATTACTTTTCATTAAAAATAATTAACATGTTTTCTTCCTAACCCACGAGAGAAAGGAAGAATCTTAGTAAAATTAATAAAATAGGCCCAAAATAAAGTCATAACTTAATTTTTTTGTTGTAATTTAAAGGGAACTAGAATTTCGTGTAATTACGTTAATGTGTTCAGCAGCGGATGATAATATATTAAATGATGATGATGATTATTATACTACTAATTTTACTGCAGGAAATATCAATAATAATAGTTTAGATGTCTATAAATGTATTTCATTATTATTGTTTCACTTAAAATACTCATTTCGTTATAAGATGAAATAGACCTCTAGGCAATTCATCGACTCGTTCAGAATTCATTTACCAACCGTCCATATAGATAGCAAATAAATAACTCAATTGATATCGGCCAACAGATAATAAATCAAATGTACGGTTATTTCTACATTCCCTGACCGTAAAAATCATACTAATCTTATTTTGTTTCATAATTTTGTTATTCTTATTTAGAGATAGGATTTTTTTTTAGAATTTGTGGTCTAATAAAACTTTTTTCATATCTTTTAAAAAAGTAATAATATAATGAAAAGAATAAAAATAAAAAGGTATACAAAAGGTGAAAGGATTTTTTTTAAAGAATTTAACTACTAAACAAGCAAAATACGTTGAAATCTATATTTTTCATATTCGCTATTTTGTTGATCACTGAATGTTTAACTGTAATCCGATATACTGTTTTTTCTTTGTGTGGCTAAAACTTACAGCCTTTCATGATTTAACACGAGGATTTTAGATTATTTTTAGAATAATAAGAATTTGACCAAAGCAAAAATTCGTTTAACCTAAATATTATGAACAAGAGTAAAAAAACATAACAAGTATTCACAGAATATTCAAATTGAAAAACTTTACAGGAAGCATTTAACTCGAGTATTTAAGAGAATGTTAACTTCACGCCCGCGAACCGGAAGTTACGTTAAATAATGAACAAAGGTAACGTCGGCAGTTGTAAATAATTAAGCATTTGTATGTTATAAAATCTGGCGAAATTAGATGGATTTGTAATCTCAAAGGTAAATGCTTCAAATCTGATAAATGTTTTGATTGAATAGTTAAAATATTAATTGATCATTTGAAATGTTTGATACTATTCCGTTCTATAAACTTGAATACATTTCATTACATGCTTATTAAGTTAAATGAATAACATCACGCCGTTCAGAGTATTTAATGAAGTTAACACGAGATGGTACATTCAGTGAATTCTAATTCATGGTTATTAGTAAAGATCAAATTGCCGTGATTGACGCCTTAAAGAGCCTTATGTCCAGACGTTGACCGATTTGAATGCTAGGAGGGCCTCTTCGGTTATTTCGTTTGATCTTATTAAGCACTTGAACGGCTGTATAACTTCAGAGACGTTTTAGTTGCTCAATACTATAACAAAATTTTGATTTAAAGTGATTACATTCAGTGAAATACTGATAATTTGCTTAAATTTTAACCGCATAATAGTATTTAATTATCAGTGACTTTTAGTTGTTTAGTAAGTTATCGGTATATCGATTATCTTTAATATTTTTTTATTATAAAATCATACTGTCAAAGGTTAATAGCTATAATAACAAATAAGAAATCTAGCTATTTAACAATTACTAGCTATTTTCTCATTTTTCTCTTAGAAGATCGGAGCATTGACCTGAAGGTATACTCATAACTATTTGGCGCTATTTAGGATGATAAACACTGCGCCGTATTTAGATGTTGGATGTTAGGTTTCATTACTCCAGTAAATACACACACTACAATGCTTTTTAAACTGGAACTTTTTTTTATTCATCGAAGCGACGAGATGAGCGAGACATTCACCTGATGGTAAGTGATACGCTTGCCCATGACAACGTGGTGATTGTTAAGATGGTATACACTGCACCACATTGCGCTCGTCGCTTTGAGCGTAAGATGTTAAGTATCGTTACCACAGTAATTTAACTAGCTTACAGCGCCCTTCAAACTGGAACACAGTAATGTTTGCACACTAATGTTTCGCGGCTGAAATATGAGAATATGAGCTGCAGTAGTATCTGTGGTCCGGCAACAGAGACTTACAACTAAACATTTGTTTCATTTAAAGTTTTATATTTTTGTTCAGAGAAAATTTTCTTTTGTTATCTTCAAATAAAATGTGGCATTGTTTCTGCTGAACATAAACATGTTTACTGCGCAAAACGTCAGTATAATTATAGCTGCCCCAGGTAGAAGCAGTGACCTTGTGGGGGGAATCCTCATCACATCACACTCCAACGGGCAAAAGGACTACTACCACATGTGACACGTTGTTATGCGTCTAATATATATTTTTATTATCTTATTACATTGGTGATTGTGTCAGTAATACGATAAACAAGCAAATGTATAAAATTAAAACCTTTTTCAATTTATAAACGTATTTTTTGTTAGCCTTTTACAAGAAATCGGAAGATGTATAAGTATATCTATTCCTTTTATTATTTTATTAAGAATAACAAGTAGCGTTTGTTAAGTGTGTTTATTGTAGTCGTTAGTTAAGCTGGTGTAAAAACATTCCATCAACAATCAAACACAACACGTGGCCTCGGAATCGAATCAGGGATCTTGAAAGTAAGCAGTCGGTATAGATTTATATGTAAGTTTCATCATTGTAAACAGTTCATTATTTACAATATTATCTAACTAATTTGTTGAGAATGATATTAAAATAATTGTAAAACTTAGATCAATATATTAATAGCATATTACTTATACCTTGTACTTCACACATTGTAGCTTATGGAATGAATGAAATTAATAATTCATTCATATTAATTAGCCGGTGTTCAAATATTCGTAGTTCGCGCTGAACGGATTAATTTATCAACTTATTTGAACATAATTAATCATTTATATATAATAAGGGACCTATAATATTGATCCATCCGTTAAATCAATTTTCAACAATTATTCATGCTGTTAGCATCATCAAATAAACTTTAAATTGAAACGGAAAAACTACAAGAGCCCCAACAGAAGTGATTAATATGTGCCAAAACATTTAACCATATTATTGGACATCAAAATTTGTTGATAACAATAATAAAATTGCTTGAATGTTGCAAAGCGTAATATTAGCTTTACGACTCTGAAAATAAAACGAAGCTAGCCCCCTGTATTGCCTATTAAAGTGTTAAGAGTTGTTTAACCGACACTTTTAACGGCGAGTCACCAATACGGATTTAAAGTAAACTCGCATCAAAAGCTACCGTTATAATCCGAGAATTAACAACTTAAAATTCATTTTAAATGTTTACATCTTAACCAATGGAATGAATAATCAATTAATTAATAAGTTAGTCACATGGTATACAGTTTCATTGGTTATGATTTTTGTTTTTTAAGTGTTTTAAATGAAACAGTTTTTCTAAAGCTTTTTTTTAAGATATCATATCTCTTTCTATAAACCCCTATTCTAATGAATATTTATAAAATTACAACAAATTTATTAATTATATGTGATTACTTACTAACTGTATTATTTTGAGCCAAATCGTTATGTAATCTTATATTCTCTATTTGTTTTTTCTTTATTTCTATAGATTGGTGCTTAATTACAATCTCGTGTATTGTTAATTGATGTCGAAGTGGTTTTAGCTAAGTGTAACAACCAAAGCTAATTCTTTTGTTTACTATATTTTTGATGAAACCCGTGTAATCATCTCACAACATTGTCAGCAAAATGGACTATTAATTGTTTTAGTTAACCAATCACCTATCCTTAACAATTTTCTGAAATAATATTCAATAACAAACTAGTCTATTTATATATACTCGTAGTAATAAGATCTCCGTTAAAATGAAACATTGTTAAATTACTCGATCTTTTAGATCTATCTAGTTTTCAAAATTCCTTAAATAATCTGCAATAAGTTATATGGCGTGAAATATGAAAGTTGTCTGTAAGTTGCGTTTGTTAAATGGACGCGCCCATTTCGAGCTCATTTGCATCGCATTAAAGTTACCAAGGAGGGGTCGAATATAATGCTGACCCACAAATTAATTTCATTATAATCCTACCATATATACTTCTTACTGTGTTTTCTAAGTGTTAACAGTGATCCTCATGGAAACAGTCCGTTTTAACTTCAATTTCTTATCCTTTGTTCGAAGTGGAGGGGCTCTTATTCTTGCTTGACAGCTTCGACGCGTCTTGTTTTACAGTAACTTGAAACGGTTGCTTTATCACTGTTTTTACATCATTTATCTTATAGACACTTATAAATGGATTCACAATACGATACACAAATAAAAAAGACTAACCTACTCTTCATTTCAATATTGATGTAATAAATTTACTACGAAATCGAGTACAGATTGAAAATTGTTTAAAGATTATTTAACTGATTCTTGAACGATCAGATCTCTAAAGTAATATGGATAAAAAGCAGTTAAGGAAAAACAGGAACCCTAGTTGTCCTTGCCTATCAAGACTTTAATCATTGAGATGAATTGTTTCTAGAATAGTCTTTAAAATACATTTACTCCTCTTACTCGTTTAGTCGACATTGTAAAGGCAAACTTTTAATGAACTTTTTGGTGCTTTAAACAGAAAGATAAAAACGATTTGTCGCCTATTATTATTCATGTTTCATAATTCTGTAATGGTGATTACTTCTAGAAGCCTATGAACTGTACATTTTAAATGAATAACGTTGTAAAATCAAATTGTTTCTTCCCATAACCGTTTATATTTATGATAAGATTTTATCAACTGGTTCAGATTAATTGGATTTCTTAGCCTTTTGAGTTTTAGCTCCGCGTTTGGATTAATGTATCTGAAAACTGAAATATGATAATTCAGTTACATTATTTATTTATTCTTTTATTATAAAATTTCTAGAGTTTGGCGAAATGTTTATTTTAAAAATTGAGCTTGAGATATCATAAATTATAGATTCCAAATTTTCTGTAATTGCTAGTTTATTAATATTGCTATACTTGACAACTTCAAGTTATAAAATATAAAGCTGTTATCTTAGCTTAAGTGACTTGTTATATTTCCAGTTGTCTTAAAATTTAGTAGTTTCAAATATTTCCATAAACTGCACTGCTTCTTCGCAAAGTTTGTATACGAAGTAAGAGTGTTTGTATTATAAAGTAAAATTTGTAAGACAACTAAAGCCATAACTAACCGGAATTTCCATTTCAATATATGAAAATTAAATAGAAAATGGAAAACATTAAAGTTTTTAATTATTTTCTTGTATCGGAACTTTGCTTTATTACATTCTTCATTGTTAAGTTATTAAGATGACTTTATAATATACAAAAAGTTGTTAAGTTCATTACAAAATGTACGGGAGTTCCTTCGTCAATTTAAACGAATGCTTACTTTCTGTTACAGACGTTTTCTCATTAAGTGTAACTCTTGGTTAATTGTGTGAAATTATTCAAACTAAAATGTTTACTATTTTGTTAACGTCCAATTCATGTTTCAATGTTTAACTTACAAATGATGCTGATTGTGTTTAATTTTATTAACTTTAATTAACTGCAGAGTTTGCACGAAAAAGTTTTGTGTTTGTTTGTGTACCTCTTATTCGATTATGATAAATTTTGCCATAGTTATAGTTTAATATGGGGAAATAAAAGTTAACAGCGGAAATAGTTTTGTTTTAAGTTTCTCGCTATGTTACAATTTTCTTCAAATCTTTATTTTATTTTGGATTAAAAATAGTAGCAAAAATGTCTAATTTGAAGTTAATTTCAATATTGTACATTTGCGACATTCTTTCATAGACTAAATAGGTAATGAGTTTATCCTATTTGTGAGAGAAGCCGTCGATGCCCATCATTGGGAACTTAGATCGGATCGATTATGCTAACTATATTTAATAATAATAGCTCCCTATTATATTAAAATTATACATAAATATTATAACAATTTGTAGACTTTTTAAATAACTGAAGTCTATATATGTATAGAGAGAACTTTACAAATACATCAATGTAATATTTCATAACATGCAAACCAGTTTCAGCTGTGAAATCATGAATTAGCGAATGCTGATGGGCTACGGTTGTAATTAAAAGGAAACAAAAGCAATTGCTCATATTACCACCAGTTAATTGAGGAGTTCTCGCGAAATAACAAGGCGATCCATCAACGTATGGACTTAATTGATTAACTCTTGTCTTATGTTATCGCGTCTGCTTGTTTGCAACTTAGCGTTAGCTGTCTTGGTATGAACCACCAAAAAGCCCGATGCTGTAATATAGATCTTTAATAAATTGTACTCTACAAAACACTTTTTCGTATATAAATGATGACCAAAACAAATTTATAGTCGAAATCCTAATAAACACATATCAAATTGAACACAAACAGACCTGACTTATCAAAGTCTAATCCAAGAGTAACTCTTATATGTTGAATCTTTATTAAAAAATATAGAACTAATATGTTTTACAGTTAATCCAGTTATGATTATCATTTAATAACTTAACTTTTGTCTATTCTATGTCGTTTAATGCTGAAGTGATAAAACTATCAAAACTTAAGTGTCTCTTTTAATAAACAGTAAATGTTTCAACCAACATTGACTTTTAAGGGTCTGAAATGTTGAGTTTAACAAATCCCAGGCGCAAAAACGAGCGTTATTCTACTTGTGGTACTAGAATCTAAATACAAAATAAACGAATTAAATTGTTGCAAAATAAAATTTGCAACAATTTAATTCGTTCTCGCAGAAGATTGTTGTATTTTTTGTTAGATAATAAATTTCCTGCTTTTCATATAGTTTAAGTATTCGCGCATTTCGTACAAAATTTAAATTTCATGAAACTCTTGGGTAAGTGTTTGTTTATTTGGTTTGTTACGTAAATCGAGATAAATGTTCATTTTGTTACATCAAATATGGAAAATGAAGCATAGCTAAGAGGATGATGTTGATGATGATAGTAAAGACACTATTCATACAGATACTTAGATCTATACGAAATGTATAAAGAACTTGGAACAAACAAATTAAAGATTACTTTAATAAACTCTTAAGATAAATTTTTCTATAACGACGTATCTCGTACAGTTTTGATATATTTTCATTATCAAAAAAATTCCGAGAAACAACTCCCGCAAAGTCTCCCGTTTGTTCGTGTCCATTTTTCCGAAAACGTTTTTTAATCTATCGATATTACGGTCAGATAGAAAGCGAAAACAATGTATGAAAATGTCTGAAACAACAGAAGTATTATTACGGGGAACATAAAGAAGAATATTGCCAAATTTATAGGTAGGCTTTACGATGAAGATTTTTATAATCCGGACAGAGAAATGGTGTGTAAGTATTGCGTCAGAGTTTTACCGCCATCAAACGTAATCGGAATCAGTTTACAATTCGTAAGTATTTTTGTACGGAAACCGTGTTCTTGTTTTTACTTAAATTAGTACATCTCATGACCTGATCTTTAGTAATATTCTAGTGAAAGTCCCGTTAAGATCGGACCAGTTGTTCTAGAGATAACCCAAAACAAAGAGAAACAAATTTATGTTAATAAGTATTATGTAAGCATCCATATTTTTGTATTAACAAAGAACTAACGTTTTATCTCAATTTGACATAATGTTGTGACAAAGAGATCGTTGATTGTGGAGCATTTTGTTAGGAACACAGTAATATTGAAATGACAACTGATTTTCAATATGAGAGTGGTAGCTCAAAACACCAATCATATTGTATAACGTGCGGCCACGGAATTGATCCAGGGGTTTGTTACAAGCGATTTGATATTACAAACAGAAAGGATCATACATTTTTATATAGATATTTGATATAAGTATTAGATTATATTTCATAACGCAGTTACCTGTTGAGCGAAGGCCGGTGGCGGTGGGCCCCATGTTAGTTTAGGACCATCTGATTCGTTTGTGTGAATTTCATTACGATAACAAACATAGTTCTGTTGTTAGTAATGTGCTTTGAAAAAAGTTTCACCTGTTTGTTTACACTGCTAATTGTATTATGAACTTCTGCGGGTCAGCAACAAGCGTGTAGTGTAAATACTTTACAATGTCCCCACTATTAGCGTCCATGAATCATCGTAATATTTAAGTTAGTAATTTCATTCGCGTCTGTAACTATTAAGTATATGTTATACTTAATTATTGAAATTTTGGATGGAATGAAAGAATCTTCTATTGTATACATATTATAAGTACCTGTTTATACTAGGATATATAACAGGAATTGCCCAAAAATCTAGTGAAACAATGTTGTATAGATATAGGTTTTGAATTCTCAATTCGCCTGTAATGGAATCGCGTCAACAAATTCCCATGAACTATTACGACTACAGCATCCACCCTGTCGCCTAATTCAATGCGGAGATGACATCTCATAGTCGTTAAACGGCGTCACGTATTTGACTCATATTGGACGAAATTGTTGGAGCTATTGCACAATAAATCATTACCCTACATAATGCTCGCCAACATTACGATTTTACGTGGCACGGTAACTTAAAGTAGAAGTTTCAAGCTTCAAATCCCAGACTGTAACATTTTTTATATGCTTCTTATAATAGACAAATTTATCTCATAAATTACAATTCTAACTTGTCTGCAATGAGCTAACACTTGAACTCAATTTGTTTTAAACAACAATAAAGCCGTTATTGTATTTTCATTGGTTCAAATGTCATCTAGATTTAATAAATTGAGTAATACTTTGTGAAAAGATCTTTTTGTATGTAAGCAAAATTCAATCTTTGGGTTATAAAATAAAAAAGCACCAAAAGTGTCATCGAATCCGGCAAAACCACGCCCTTGTTTTGTGTGAAGCGACGAACCTTTTATAATTACTGTGTCCACTATATTACATTTCGAAAATTGTCGTATTTTTGAAATAGCCCTTTCAAACATATTTTCACAATATGTTTACTATGAAATTTGCTGCTATCAAATTATATTGAAGATATATAGTGAAATAAGCTTTCATAAGTCCCGTGACAAAAGTGCTTTCCTTGTTCCATTGCGGAAATGATATTCCATAACAAAAAGGCCGGCTTCAACCATCAAGATTGTATTTATATAAAGCTTTTCATTCGTGCAGTGGAGAATTTCCCGTATAATACCGGTATATACCTTTGTCTGTCGTTCATTTTCAGGTGATGCCTTATCTTTATATTCAGCGAAAATGTGCCACGGATTTTCCCCGTGAAAGCGATAATACGGTGCAAGTTAATTTTTGGAACAAACAAAATTTAAGAAATTATCTTTAGTAAATTTAAACGAAGATCAATTTGAATAAAGTAATAAAACTTTACATATATAATGCGGTTCGATTTAATCGGTTTTAAGCATTCAATGTCCTTTAAAACAGATCATAAAGTCAAAATGACAATCTCTAAATTTTCCGTTAATTTTTTTTAAATTTCTGAGAAGTTGCACAGCGATTTATCAGTGTGTCAAAAGATATTTATACAGACAACCTCGTTGAGTTGAAGTTAATTGCCATGATAAACATTTTTCGTAATAATTTCCCGGCGACCCTTGAAATTTGTTTGAAATATTTAATATTCATAAATGACTTATCTTAATGGCGTGTCATCCGTTGTACTTAAAAAAAACAATCATAAGAAACTATAACCTAAAGGTTCTGCAACACTTCTAGTGGTCAGTAGTAAGTTATATATTTTGTTTTACTTTTGATCACATAACTTAATTATAAATGTTGGAGTCTGTCTACTCATAAAGTTATCACAGAAACTAGTTATAATATAAATCATATTTATTTTCATGAAAAATTCGTTAAAAATGAATACTAAGTATGTTTCTCAATAGCTTGCTAATCCATTCTCTTGTGACACGGGTATTCCTGGTTCAATTCCAGAGACACATAAGGTCTAAATAATGAATCGGTTTTTCAAAAACGGATTAGATTTGATAGCAACATACTTTTAGTACTTTTAATAGAAATTAAACTAAAATTAAAGTAAATAACAGCATGTATATATACAAAAAGTAATTCAGAAAAATTTCTTTGTATTTTTCCCACAATCTTAAAAAGTTGTTACGACGTTAAACTATTGAAAAACAAAAACGTTTTCAATAGAAAACTATCTTCAAATGAACATCTGAAAACATCTACTGTTATTTTAAATAGCACTGGGAATCAATTTGCCACCTCGATAGATCTTGAGACGGCTCCTATGAAAACAAAGAAATGAAAGGGAAACTTACAAAGGCGACTTCTGGACAAGTGTTTAAAAATAATACGAATAGTCTTTTAGCATCATTTAAAGATGATCAAAAATTTTATGTATTTTCGTAACGTCCTTTGTAGTTTATTAGTAATAGAATAACACCGTTGTTACTATGAGATATGTTAGTAATATTTATTAATAATTATCGGCTTACTTGTGTTCATCTTTTAGTCTTAAGCCACATAAAGATATAAACATACAGAAGAGGTATAATTATATTTCAGCTACATCTGTATTTGCTTTACAACTATTCGGATTTTATAGTAACAAACCTCCATGGCCTAAAACCAAGCGATTGATTTATATAATAGGTCCCTGGTTTAATTTCAGGAGTACATGTTGTGGAGGTAGGTATTTAAGAACTTGAATTGTTGTTTTCCGGCATCAATATGAGAGCGAAAGTTTCATACATGCCTCACTATACCCGACTTTGTTGTCTCTTAACTCGGCATTTTAGCTCATTGTAGATGAAATGTTGAAAGTTTTGATTTTGTAGAGACTTAAGATAGATGTAGGCAAGTAAAAGCCTCTCCGAAGCCGTGTTGATCTAATAAGAAGAATTGGAGCTCGTTTGCCGTCGCTAACAGCTACCCGCGCCGTCGCTCCGCTGAGTACGCGAAATAATTAAAAATTATCGACACACACTAATAGCTCTGCACACGCTATTTTAATGAACGCTATTGTATTATACGCTACATCTTATGAAATATATTTTTTTTTTCTCGGCCACTTGTTATAATTACTAACAAAATTAATAACTAAAAAACTCATACCCATAGCTTTTGGCAGAAAATTCATCATTACGCCGTGCCACAGATAACATTCAAAAATGTTATCTGTGGCAGGGCATGTTATGAACTGCTGTTATTTATATCAAAATTAGTTAAGTTCCAAAATAGTTCTATTCAATTGTCAAACTATTACACTTTTTTAAACGAAATTGACTTTTATAATTCGTACATATGAACAAAAAGAGTTAAATAATTTAACCGACCATTGAGGTTATTATTAGTATAAGTAGTTAAATGAAAAGCAGCAGACAATGTCAAAAAAAATTAAAAACGATCTCTTGCCATCAGACTTCATAATGCAAATAGCAAAAGATCGCAGGTAAGATATAAAAGTCTTTAAGGGAATAGGTACCTTCTAAACTAGTACGTTTAGGTACTAAAGACTATCAGTTTACCTCCAGGAGTGATCATATATAAGAACTACTTTAATATTATCAAAAAAAAAACATTTCAATGTAGTATAAATTAATTCAAATCGAATCTCACATATAAACATAAGACGTAGAAAATTTTCGAAATCTCAGATTACTTACAAACGTTAAGTGTTAATGTTATGAGATGCAAATATAAAAAATTCCTTTTAATATCGAATTACGGGAAAATAAAAAAAAATCTTTGTAACATTATTTAACATAAGGAGATTACGAGCGAAACGCGATGGCTTTTACGTAGCCGATCACCAATTTTTGTCTTTGAAACGAAATCTTCAAAAATAAAGAGTCTTGTAACAAAACACTTGAAGTTAGAGGGGTAAATGGATACAGCTAATTTCTCTTACATTTGTTATACACGAAAATACATATTCTACCTCGGTTGGGTCATTTTCATAAATTCTCTTCAAACAGATTATATTCAAAATGCTTACGAAATTACTAACAAAGGGGGAGATAGCCAACATTCCAAGTTATACCCAGACACTACTGGAGATGGAATCTTACACAGAGGTGGAGTAAGCGAGTCGACGAGGCTTTTATTTTCATTTCATAGAGATATATAAGCATTGTTATACTCTTGTATTAACCATCGCTATCTAACCGCAATGAAATGTAAACAAAAGTACATTTTAAAGGCTTCATTTAACTTTACATTCACTCCGTATTTTCTGATGATTATCGATATCTTTGCAAAAGATTTTATATGATAGATATTTTTGGCAATGTTATAAAAAAGTTAAATAAATAACAAGTTTATAAAGTACAATATTACGTTTTGTTAATAAATTCGTTTATATACAGAACCGTACACTATTTTTTTTTATTTAAAAAAGATGACTTTTCAACAAGTCCTGTTTATTTTTAATAATTCTTGAATAACCTTTAAAAAACTATAGGAAGTTCTTCAAATTCCTGAATTAGATTACATTAAACTAGTTAAGATTTTATATATCTAATTTCAAAATAACCATATATTTACTATACAAAATTGCACGAATCATTTATTATTATTCTATAAATGGCATTAATAAGGCATTTTCTTAGCTTTTAAAACTTTTTATTATTACTCTACGATCGCATGAAAATCGCCTTTCAATTTGTAAAAGGTTAGATTAACTGAATTTTGCTTAATCTTAATAACTATAGACTGCAAATGTCAGTAATAAAAAATAGTTAAAAATTTAACTGCGTATCGAAGACTAGATAAAGGACAAGAACTTATGCAATATAACATGGGAAAGGTTTTATCAAACATTAGTTTGATTCCCTCCGGGAATCCGTCACCTGCAACTTCAGACAACAGCTTACATTAAACTTCAATACAGGTCGAGAAGATATTAGTTCTATTTAGACTATCCATGATTTCATTTCTAGTTATATACTATAACTATATTAGGATGGAAGGTCTCTAGTGTTTCGTAGCGTAATCAAATCGATATGAACTCCGTAAGAGGATTGATTATCTGTTTAAATACATCTGTTAAATAATTGTTTCACTGCTATAATTTTTACTAAATATAACGTTCTTTTTATTCGATACCGACTCGGATATTCACTTGATGGTAAGTGATATGCTCGTCTAAAATTGTAGCGGTAGGTAGGATGATATACACTAATTTAGTATTCGACGTATTGTGATATAAGATGTTAAGTCTAGTTACTGTCATTATTACATATTTAGTATTAAAAAAAGATTAAGTATGTTATAAGTTATTAATAATTTCATAATGAATAGTATTTTTTTAATTTTCGCAGTTATTACAAGTAATGTTTTTATGTAGCGATTTTCGTAGCTTGCTACTTTTGTTTTCTCTTTAACATTAATAACAAAACATCCCACGCATTTTGTTTTCAAAATGTTTAATCTTCCTTTTGTGTACTGTAGAGTAAGCTCTCTGAATTTTAATGTTAGTTCCAACGTGCGAAAGTAATGTAATCAAAAAAAAATGCTCGTGTTGCGAACATTATCTACCGAGTTCAGTCGTGTACGAACTTTAATAATATGTTCATGTTCCGTTGTTAATTTACCTTTGATTATTTTTTATATTTTTTTAAACTGACAACACTTCTCGCAAGTTAAATGTTACTTTGTATTATTAATTTAAACACACTCTTGTGTCGATCACTTTGTAAACATTGTAAACCTTCGTCGTTCGCTTTGATGGAGCGCCTGCAAAATATCCATCAATATCGAACAAGCAACTTTTGTTAACAAAATAACAATACACGCATTAGCATATACATCGGAATAGATAAAGTTGAAGTACGCGAACATTTTGGAGAGAAATTCAAGAATGTATTTGCAATACTTTCACTCTGAGCAATTGTTGGAAAAAATGTATATCTCAGCCGTTCGACGGAGAATCCGAAACGTTAAGGATTTTTAGATCGGCAACCGTCGAGATACGCATGATTTGTATGTTCTGTTATGTGATATGTATTGGAAAGGGTTTTTGGGTTGAAGGTCTTCTCGCGATACAAAATGTTTAAAAAAGATTATCCCGTAGTTAATTGACAGAAAAATTACACCCTTACACAGATATCATTGACAAAGTTAAAATCCACGTGGAAGACAAAAGCTGCGGGTACTCTTATCATTGTTTTCAAAATATCGTAATACTATGATTTATGAAGTTACTTCTTGTTTATTAATTTAAAAAAAAAATGCCTTTTTACATTTTATATGTGAAATGCCAAAAAAGCAGATAAGTCTAAGACTTACAGCCAATCATGTATCATTTATTAGATAAAATGAAGAAGTATAAATTCTAGACTCTCGTACCGAGCTGTGTCTGTAGCGCAGTTCTTAAATACTTGTAATTCGATTCCAAGGCCTCATCTTATGGTATTCGTTTAGTAAAAAAGTTATTTCGTTTGTTAGCTACCATCCACATGTTATTCTGCCACTACAACAGCAGCTAATACGACAAAATCTGGATGAACACGCATCACCATCTACATGATTGTATTCACCATCGAATGAAATGAACTGATTGTAAATTTTAAAAAATTAACTATCGATTCTCAGAGAATAGTTTCTTGAACAAATGTAAAATATTTAAACGTTAAAACCGTGCAAAATTTATCTAGTTTGCTAAAATCAAAATGAACATAGTAAGTTTTGAATTGCTAAAATATGAATAGGTTGTATCTGAATGTATGAATAATTCAGGTAAAGATTTGATGAAATGAATACGCTCCATATTATACTCAAAGTAATGGAATTACGAAACGCTGTTAATTTGCGAAAGAAAGAAAACAGTATTTTCTGTATGCAGCGTACTTTGGTTTTTTTCTGTCTAGACATAACTAGAGTCATATTGTTTAATTTTATTGCATTGATTGAAAATTGTGTTTTGAGAGAAAGGATTCATTCATTAGAATAATTGATTTGGAGCAGACATTCAAGTCATAGATTTTTCTTTATTCATCGAAACTGACGAGTCGGACGTTTACTTAATGATAATTTACATACTATCACAATGTGGTGATTTTAATAATATTCTCTTAACCTTTATAGAGAAGTAAACTATAACACAATTTTTATCGGAATATAGTAATGTTTGTTTATTGCGCCAACAAAATTTATAGAGTTAAAAACTGTTTTTTAGAGTAAATGAAAGTAACTGTTCCGACTGATAGTGTCATCTACCGTATAAATCAATTGATTGACTTTATAATTAATCGGTAATGGATTTTCAGCGTACAATGGAACCTTTTGTTTGAAAATACGGTCCAATTGAGGAGTATGGTGCACGCGGCGCGGCACGAGGCGCGTCATTTTCACGCATGCGATATTCCTGAATTGTTTTCATGTTATAAACACATATCACACATTTATGATATCACGTGGCATGGTCATCCGACGAGATGAGCAAAACGATCACCTGATGCCAAGTTTACACTAATAACAATGTGGCTAGTTAACATGATATACACTGCACCACATTGTGCTCACTGCCGTCGGACTACTTTTATATTTGCACACGTGAATTTAGATTATGTTCTGCATATTTCGTAGAAATGGTGCGCAATATTTAACCTAAAATCTGACCATATTGTCTTATAAATTTTTATGTTCATATCAAAACTATTTTCATTAACAAGTTAATCATAAAATTAGTTTTTAAATGACCCCATTGAATGCATGAATTTTTACGAAAAAGTATTTATTAGTACATTTCTTCGTAATTCAAGTTAGGAAGCGTATGTAAATAAGTATTACAATATATAAAATGGGGACTTTCCCAAAAGCGTATTAACAGTTATATGTACGTAAATAATGGTGACGGGGTCTCGGGATACCGCCCGCAAATACCATTTTACTGTTCAACACCGATCAAACCCAATTTCGACGACATCGCGACTGAACAGCGTTTTCAAATTGATCCACCATTCACACAATAGTTCCGTTCAACATCATATTCCCGAAAGGGGCACTGAACTAACTTAGGAATATAACCTTTAACTTATACCTTTATTGACCAATTTTACTTCATTGTTAAATTATATGCCTGAAAGCAGTTTCTTTTTCAACTAAATTACACATAAGAACTTATCATTGGTTGACTAGTTAAATTTAGACTTTCTCTTAATGTTAACTGCGAGTTAAATTCATAAGTCTACATTTTAATTAGTTTGATAAATAATTATAACAGCTGCGAGAATTGTTTGTGAACTCGGAAGGTTTTATTACAATAACGCTTTAGAGGTTTAAAGCAATCACATTTTGACACAATACTAAGGCTGCAATTTAACTTAACGCGCGGGTCGTATTTAAAGTTGTACTTTCATTAATTTCATTACTTTCTCCATCATACATATTTATTTTATAAAAGATATTGCTATCAGCAATAGAAATTATGATATCTCTGAACATGTTTCCTAATTCATAATACTTCTATAAGTAAACTGTAGGAATAGACAGTAATTTTCACAGTAACCTTTACTAGTATACTATGGTCTCCAAATAGCATGCTAAGAGTAGCCAGTATAGTAAACACCTTCTTCTTAAAGCCCTTGTTCGTGTGGAAATTAATATGAAGCAATGATAATGGTCTCATGTATTAAATGTGAGAATACAACAGAAAAGTAGTTTAGGCTTTATGTTTTTAACTTAAAAAACAAAGGTAAGAAAATAGCATGCGATCAAGGGCAAAATGATAGCAATAGCGTAGATTACGGACGATTCGTATAAGAGTAGGTTTCAGGGGCTAAACTGTAATTACCTTGGAACTCTTAATCGGTAAACAGGCGTTGGATATTGCTAGCTATGTACAGACTAAATGTGGCTCTTGGGAGTAACGCGAGCAGTTCATGAAGCTCGTCTATCTGTAAATATACTAAAAGCTCGACCATTTATAAATTGCATGATAGTGTTTAGGATAAAATTTAACTGTCTTGCTTCATTGCATAAAAATTGTAGGTAGAAGAGGCTCCTAGCTAAAGAAGCTCTCACTTTCTTTTCATGGGCATGATATCAAAAGTTTTGTCTTAACAATCGCCAACCGTCCAAAAAAGATGGCACTAGAAGAAGAAATCTTATAATAACAGATATGCTCTTGTACTATGTATTGGAATATAGAATTATATTCAAAATACACTTAGTTTTGAAAAGATTTTAAATGTAATTATTCATAAAGGTTTATTTAGAAAAAAAAATAATTTCTTATTTATAACGACAATTGAATGACAATTTATATCTATCGATAATTTCATGTATTTTATTATTGTATGAATTGTTTTTTTTATTTTGTCCTTCTGTATAAGGAATGAATGATTGTTTTAGATAACAGATTCATGGAAAGATGTTACAGATTGTTAGAAGAGAAACGTTTTCTCTCGAATTTCTCACATGTCTTGCCACATCTCGTTAGTATTGACAATGATGAATGTCTCCATATTTTAATATTTTCTTTTGTACCATCATTTAATATGTGTTAAGTAACAAATTATGTTGAACATAAGAAAACTTGGAGCGTCCCTTAAAGCAATTTTCGGGTCCGCTAAAAATGTATAGAGGCGGTGACGTCATAGTATATGATGAGACTCCTTAAATATCCAATTACAATGACCTTATTTTATGGTAACTGCTTTGACATCATACTTTAATATCCTTTCGGTCCCGAAATTATGGTCACATTCCCCATTCCCGGGTAGGTTAATTTGTTAATTTAATTGGGTACATTTACATTTAACAATTTTGATAACGCAATTATTTTAGTCAGCGGTAATGATGATTTTGGTGTATAAATGACAAAGAAATTGTATTACGAAATTTGTAAGATTAAACTGTAAAAAATACACAAACTAGCTTTTAAGGTAATTTGAATTAATTTGTCACCTAGATAACTTAACCTAATGCAAATTATTCACTAACAATTGATGCCAAAAAATATTCTAATGACCAAAAAAATGTTTTAGTAATATTTATAGATGTATCCATAAGCTTTAAAAAGGATCACAATCTTATTATCTCTGCCTCGAGCTTTATATGGTCTCTACTTCAAATTTGAGGCCACATGATATGGAATTTGGACAGTAGAAGAGCTTTTTTAAACCCAACTTAAATTGTTATTAAATCTACTGTCGTAATAGAATTGCTATTTGCATTCAACATTTCAGTGTTAGTAACTTAGCGTTACTGTCACAAAGGAATAACCTTAATAAGTTTTCTTAAATTTTAAGGATAAACAACTATCCTGCCATTAACATATTACATTATTTTCACTATGATACATTTATATTTATAAGTAAATTTAAGCGTGAAAGCTTTCATCTCTCTTTTAGATATACCAGAGCTTTTATAAATTGCAGTATTTATAAGAAAAAATGTAAATGAATTCATATTGAAATTATTTATATTGGAAATAAGATGTTTTCGTTATTTCAGTTTATTTACTATCAAATCTTTTTACACTAACTAACTACATGCAAGTGTTTTTGATACTCAAGAACTTTACTTCGACTTTCCTATCAGACAATCCAACAGGGTTGACATAACACATTTTACGTTTTTTTTTTTCTATTTTTGTCTAAAATTAATATTATTATTCTGTAGATATTTCTTAAAATTGATTTATAAACATCAAGATTTTACAATACATATTCAATTATATTTCCGCGTTGAAATTTCTAACTTCATAAAGTATAAGTGGGGAATTGTCGTTGCGTTATAGTTATGTGTAATATTTTCAAAGGACTTGATATAAAAGCATAGCACTAACATTTTTTGGTCAAACAAGGGACGCGGTCGGACGTTAGTTTCTTATTAAAATATGTAAGAGCCCATTTTCTGCGTCGCAGCATTGATACGTAAATAATAAATTCTACACATATTTTTATTACAGATACCTGATATTTGTAAAGCAAGAGATTTAAAACGTTCTTAGAAATATTATATGTAATTAAAACTAAATTTGACGTATTTCATAGCGTTTCTTTTAATTATTTACTACCCGACGTTCCGAGTGCTATGTCTAAGTTATACCTTCAGCTTTTAATAATTATTTTTTTAATAAAATTATTAAAATTTCAATAATCCATAATAAGCAATCATTAAATGTTTTATAATTAGTTACAAAACATATTAATTTAACCTAAAGTATTTGTGGTTAAATTTAAGTTCAACAAACGTAATAAAAGTATATAACGAGTTGTATTGGTAAGGCACACGAGAAATAATTTTAAAAATACACGATTGATACCATAACCGATATTAGTGACTTATCAGTTACTTCATAACTGCAAGGTTATTAAATTATGACCGTAACGTTCAAAGTTCGCTATTATACCGTTAAGCCAGCTAAAGTTCCCGATTATGCAAAGTACTCATAAAAATAAAAGTTGAGTAACCAATTCGATACAGGAGAATATGAACTATGCCCGTAATACTTAAATATATGTAGAAGAAGATGAAAATGTTTTTATAATCTTCCTGTGATCGAATATTATTAGTTTTAAAACATGAGGCTTCAACCAATACGTTACTATATTTAAATAAAATACTATGTTGTTATACAACACAAATAATTAAAGTAATTTTTCTTTTAATAAAAAAAATGCTTTACTAATAGTAGCCAACTTTTTTATAATCTGTATATGTGTTTCAATTTTGGCCTTTAAATTCATTACTTTAACACAAAAATTTACTTTGCAGTTTAATTATTTTAGCACAACATAAATATCATTCAAGTATTTACTTATTAATTACTAAATTGTATCTAATCTTCTCGTTTTTGTGTTAAACGCGAATATGGTGTACATAATTTAATAATTCCGTTAAAAAAAATTCACTTACTTGGTACGTGTGAAGTTTGAAGTCTTCAGCGGCAACCGAGCACGAGCTATCGCAACAAGTGGTGATGTGCCGCAGCCCGCCCAGAGCATCGCTTATATAGCGCGCGGTGGGTGCCGCCCGGCGCCGCCCACCGCCCTAATCACCCAGGGAACGCTGCTAACATAGTTTGCATTTCAATCTAACAAATCAAAATTAGCAACGGATCTAACATTCGGATACACGCGTGAAAATAAATACAAAAACATTAATGTATCTCTCTAATGCACTGGCTTAAAGATCGAGTTACCAAGTCATAAAATTAAAAAAAAAAAAAATTTTTAGTCTGTGATATTTTTAATGCGTTACAAATTTTGACAGCGACGTTTTGAAAATGAAATGCAAATTCTGTGACGCTTTAAATTTTCAATTAAAATAGCATCTAGTATATAGTATTTTTTTATTTAACAAAACTAGGGAGATGTTTTTATGGTAAGTGTTCCCATAACAACGAGGCGCTAGTTAAGATGATATACACTGCACATTGTGGTTGTCGCCTTATAGATATTATGTTTTTATAGAAAACTATATTGTGTTATATAAGTATTACGTGTGATCGATGACCGATAAAGACCATAGCGTTGTAGACAAATATTTGTGATTTTTTCAATGCTTACTAATATGTTTTTGTTATGTGTGATTATGTTTAAACATGATAAATAAATTAAAAAAAAAGATAGGATATCAAGCCTCGTTGCGCTAGTAATTTTACTAGCTACAACGTTCTTCAAACTGAAACACAGTAATGTTTGCACACTAGATCTAGATCTAGACGGTCTCCGACAAAGAAGACTTGCTACCAGTATAGTATATATTTAAATTAAAATAAGAAATCTGCAATTTAAAACTTAAATAAGGTGTTTTTCGGCCTCATAGGATCAGCAGCCTATATTTTTTTCGCGGAGGTCCCTGGTTCGATTACGGGTCTACGCGAAAAATCCGCCTGGATAGTTCCATTGCTAATACACCTGTATTAATGTTACGGCTGCGGATATAGCAGAGCTAGAGCGATTTAGGTGAGCATGTAAAATAGCAGTCAAGGTTTAATGACAGATTTTATAATATAGTGAAATAAATTGCAACGAGCAGACGTTTTACTTACATGTCTCGCTGCTTAGTTAAATAAAACATAAGTTCAAGTAGAAAAAAGTTTGATTTAGGTAAAAAAAAGCAAACGTTTAAAACGCAAGCAATCCCGAACGGGAAAAGTTGCGGTCGCCATTAACTCACTTGCGGCTACACTCAACCCTATATCTGGAAATAATCTAGACAACAAACGCTAGAATCATTTTCAATCTTATTATCATTAACATAGAATCGAATTTACAAGAACAGATAGCAAAAATTAAATAAACATCCCAATCGTCATTTTTAATCGCTTCGTAATTTTCTTTATACTTTTCAGATAAACTATAATTGTATCATCTTATTATAACGTGATATTCTACTTAAGTATATATGAATTAAAAGGAAACAAATAATCATATAAATATTAACATGAGGGAATGTAATACAATTTGTTTATAGATTGTTAAGATTTTAATTTACTGTGAAATAGAAAGAGTTAAAGAAATTATCTTGTAAATAATGACGCTTTCATTCAAAGCAAAATCTAACTATAAATATAAAATTAGAGTAGTATTTTAATACATAACTAAATTCATCATAATAATAGTAAACCATCGTTTGCCTTCACAAATAATTTAAAGTAAGATTTACAACATAACTGTTTACTAGTAAGTTGAAGGGTTTCTAACCTATCAAGAAGTTACACAAAATATAAGTAAAGTTTTTTTCAATGAATACAAAGTTTATTAATTTTCTAGTGGTTTTAATATATTAAATGTAAGTATGAAGATACAAATTGTAACATAGCTTAACTCTACTTAATTCTACAGGTATTTTGTTTTTTACAATGAAACTTATGTACGCCGTATCTAATTTTACAAATATCTAAGCTACCCAAAGAAATAACAAGAAAATGCTATTCAATAAACAAAACTTATTTTTAACTATTTATATCTTATTCAAACCTTGCGGAGAAAAGTAAACTTTGGTTTAACATCAATTAGAATATATTTAATCAGTTATTGTGTACAAAAAATATGATTTGAATGCACTCAGAAATTCATAGAAATATTAGTAATTTATATTTCCTGTATGTATTCATCATTATTCATTACTTTCGTCTTGCCCTTAGTTACGTAACCACAACATGGAATAAGTGTAACTTAAGTACTGAACACTTAGCGATAACATTCATTCTGTAACATAAAGCCCTCATTGTATTTCATAGTGTATTTAAGAAATAAGTTATATGTAAAGTTTAATCCGCTTGCCAGTGTACTACAGAGCGGTTGTCTGCCTGTAGAATAAAGTATTATTTTATAAAAGCTTCTTTATTGGTTGCACAACATAACAGTTCTCTCTACACCATTACATGGGACAGTAGTCCCAGAGTTTTATTTACAAAAACTCATCCGCCCGATCGCCCAACATAACTGGCGCAGTCGTAACGGATAGCATCTCCGGAAGATTCGCAACAGCAACAAATCGTGTCTACGAATCCGCTCAAAATCGCGAATACGTCCGGCATCGATTCTACAAAAGAACCTACAACGAGCATCGGGTGGAGTAAAGAAACTCGCAACCGCAACGAATCGTGTCTACGAATCCGCTCAAAATCGCGAATACGTCCGGCATCGATTCTACAAAAGAACCTACAACGAGCATCGGGTGGAGTAAAGAAACTCGCAACCGCAACAGATCGTGTCTACGAATCCGCTCAAAATCGCGAATACGTCCGGCATCGATTCTACAAAAGAACCTACGGTGTAACCAAGAGGTTGAAGACAGACAACACGCAGCAGCGGATTCCTGGAATAGCACGTCCAGTCGCAGGAAGAGAACTATATGGACAGCAGGATGCTCTATATGGGGTAAGGAGATTTTCATTACTCCGAGTATTTCCTTTATGTACCATCCCTTCCTCGAAAAGTGTAAACTCATTGATAGGTATTGCAGTCAGTATTAACCTTTAATTAGGGTGTACCTTGTACTATTGGTTATAATCCCGTCGGTTACCAAACTTTTCTCCAAATAGATAAAATTTCTAGCGGAAACGAAAAGGGTTAATCGTAGAAAGTTGGCGCAGGGTACACAAACGCAAAGCGTACCGATTATTGAAATAGATCAGTCATTGCTTACGGCTAGTGCCGAATACGCAAAAATCAATGAGCTGTTGCCATCCTATGATGAGAACAGAAAGACAATAAATTTCTTCATAAAGGCAGTAGAAAATGTCTTAGAATTGTTGACAATAAAAATAAGGATCCTAGCATCGGATTGCTTATAATAAAAAAGTTGGTAGGTAGAGCAGCTGAAGTTTTTTCAGAGGTGTCCAGTTTTAAAACTTGGCCCAAAATTAAAAGTATGTTAAAAAAACGATTCGGTGAGACTCGTGACGAAATCACGCTAGTCCACGATCTTAACAATTTATACAGAAATAAAATGGACTTGGATAGTTTTGGCGATAAAGTTAGGTACCTTACTTACACTTTAATTAATCTAGATCCGTTAAAAAAAGAGTTTTACGATAAAAATGGCTATCAACACATTTGTGAGGCAACTAAGTCCATATGTATCACTCGCTACAAGGATGCATAAACCAAGTAGCCTCGAAAATGCTATTCGGCTAGTAATTCAAGAGGAATATACTCGTAAATTAAAATTATACGAAAATAAGAATAACCTTTATAACTATAGTAATAAAGTAGAGCTTACGTCAAAACCGGATTATAGTAATTATAGCTCGTTTTCAAACAATAGATTTGTAAACAATCGGACCCGCTAATTCCGACAAAAAAAAGAAATTAAGCTAAGAACCATATAAAAAAGTCAAGTATGAAACAAAGGCTGACGCATTATCACGTATAAATAAATATAAACGCTCTTGACATTACCTCTCAAGAAACAGGCGACCAATCGATAAATAAATTTATTGAAAACTTATCAGGTTCACTTCCATACATTCCTATTAGTAATAACACCGACCTCACCAATATAAACATATGCACTCTTTTTAAAATGCCGAGCACTTCAAATCAGAACAATGAACAAACAGAATCTGATAAAAACAAAGACTTATTATACTGTAGAGACGCAATTAATAAACAACTTAAACAACTTCACATTAGAAGCTCGCCTGGTATCGATATCCACAATTTAGAGGAAAGTAGTCATGTTAAAGCTTATACAACTAATGAAACTTTGAATTTTATATTAGAGATACAGTTAGTCATGACAGAACTGTTTACCATCCTACATCTATATACTCAACCCTTTACCTAGATAACCTTATACTTGTTCCCGGGCATCCTTCCACTATACTCGGTAATTATGAGATATCCCCAAGAGCCCTGTACACAAAAAACCAAGAGTTCCAGATCTGCAAATACTTGGATTGGCAACCTTTACAGTTATCAAAAGATTGCATTGTTCAAACAACCACATAAAAACCTAAATAATGTAAGAGTTTTAGATGCTGAAACAACTATAGAAAACAACAAGTTACTACAAGCAAACCCTGTTGGCTTACAATGGTTACTACAATTAATCACTATCGTAAGTTATGTCACCAGAAGTGCAGTACAAAGAGTCAAGTCTCGACGGGCAACTGTACAAGCATCGAGATACAAGAAGCTCCTAACCTAAGGGTTGAAGATTCACTCCAACCCTCAGTTCCAGTACGCTTCGTTCTACGGGCGGAGGAGTTACGTAACCACAACATGGAATAAGTGTAACTTAAGTACTGAACACTTAGCGATAACATTCATTCTGTAACATAAAGCCCTCATTGTATTTCATAGTGTATTTAAGAAATAAGTTATATGTAAAGTTTAATCCGCTTGCCAGTGTACTACAGAGCGGTTGTCTGCCTGTAGAATAAAGTATTATTTTATAAAAAGCTTCTTTATTGGTTGCACAACATAACAGTTCTCTCTACACCATTACATGGGACAGTAGTCCCAGAGTTTTATTTACAAAAACTCATCCGCCCGATCGCCCAACATAACTCCTTTTAAAAGTATTTATAAAAAGCAAAGAAAAAGGTTTTTTGCGTATTCCATTAATATTTATAACATTTCTTTTAACGTACAACGTCTTTGATATTATGTATATTATAAGGAGACAAATTATTTACATAAACACTTTTCCTTCATATTTTATCAATAGTAAATAAAGTAATATTTTTAATTTGTATAACAGAGTGGTGATGGTTATTATGATTAATCGTCTCGAGGAGGCGAAGGTTCGATTCCCATTGAGCCTGAACTTCCGGTGAAGGAATATATGGAAGAAAGAATGCTATGGAGATATGTGACGTCCACCAAATCACTTTTAGACCAGTGTGATATACAACCTTAAAACTTTCGCCTGTGTGTTATGTTATATTTTATGATATTCAGCACATTGTTCTCATCGACTTAAGACGTAGGATATCAAGTCTCGTTACTGCAGTAATTTCTCTTACAGCGCCTTTCAGACCGGAACACAGTAATGTTAGCAACTTATTCGGCGGCTGAAATTGGTGCTGCGGTGGTACCTACCTAGACGGTCTTCAGCATCAGAGAACTAACACCAGTTAATGTCAGGGGTGTGTATAATTTATTTAATTAATTTCCTAAATTTATTGATAAGTTATATCGGAAGTATCGTCGCCAGCCCTGAAGTTTTTCCGGACAATGGCGACGGCTGTCTTCGAGGAGACTGTGGGTAAACAAAAGGAGATATGATTGGAACGGGACGCCTCAGATAGTCGCCCACGTTGCTAACAGCACCCCGACACCGGATATCGAGTGACTGGAGCCTGGAGCACCGGATCGAGGTCACTGGCGCTATCGTCATGTGTACATTGGTAGATTTGGCACTAATTGGTTGACTCTAGGATACTTTCACGTATCGAAGAAAGGAGTTTTACGATTTCAATGTTACGGTGTACGTGATACGAGAATTGTGTCTTTTGATATTTATATAAAAATTGTTACAAAAATTACTTTAACGTTTATTATTTAATTGCCGTAAACGACATTATTTACGGTGATATGAGCTACGGCGTTATTTTTACAACTTTGGCTTTAACAGCGGAATTTCGGATGTGTTAATAAATTTATATTACGAACAAAATAATGTCGTAACATCTTATACGTCGTTCTGATTAGTAAACTAAAATATCTGTTAAACTGAAACTTTTACTCGTATTAATATACATTATAATCCTTATTTCGCTTTGGTGCTGTGTAAACATCTTAACGGGCATCTCTTTATTGTTGACAGGTGTATCTTTTATCACCAGGTGAAAGTCGCTTTGTTGATGAAAAACAACACAATTATTGTAATTGAAAGCCTTCTATCCGCGACAATGGCTAATACTATGTAATTAACTCTCCTCTTCACTTAACTTGGCGATTTTTTTACAGATATAAGTAACTTGACGCTTTTCGTAGTAATAAGTAAAATACAAAAATATTTTAGCTACTTTCAATTTGTTTATATACTTCGCTTTACTAAGTCCATGTGCAAATATACGATGTTTAAATAATTACTGTACACAGTTAACATTATATATACAGTGATGAAATAATTTATTTAAGTATTATTAAATGAAAATAATTAAAAAGGGGTGATTTTAGAAACTCTGCATTAACAATAATATAACAATTATGAAAATGACAATCTTAGGCTTTCCTCAAATAAGTTTTTAGATAGATTTGATATCTATTAAAAAGCTTAAAGTAAAAGGAACGAAATACGTTTTCGTTTACGAAAGACATTGAAATATTTTTTTTAAAAATTTCGAAGTTCACTGTGTCATTGAAGTGAAATGAAATGTTTTGTTACTTTGTAAGAAATTCATATTTTCTTTGTCGAGCCGATATTAATTTGTACGTTTTCGTTTCATGATCAATGTCTGCAGAAGAATGATACAATGTTTTAATTAAAAAGACTTTCATTTGATTTCAAAAAAAGAAATATGCGGTGATTACATTATATTTTTTTTAAATGTGTTCACCGCCATGGTACCCTCCGACACAAGTCGAAGACTTTTTTTTGCGATGTACGGACTTGATCTGTTTTTTTTTTCACCATGTATATGTTTATAACTATATATTTTGTAATTTATTGCTTTTTAATACTAATTCAGTGTATATTTGATATATATAACTACTATATAATAATATATACCTATTACCTAACCTTATTTCTATTTATCACATCTCTTCCTATTTGTACACAAAAGTTAATAAACTTGTCCCTTATATTATTTTTTATTATTTCATTTAGATTTTCTTTTTTAATTTTTACAGATTATATCATATTAGCAGCATTCAAATAACTCACTGAAATTATCTACTAATATATAATACTTAAATTGGTCAAATGACTATAAAATACAAACAAAAGAATAATACGAATGATTATTTGTATGGATATAGAATTTGTGTTATGTTAATAAATCACTTAATATTTAATATTACAGATAATCCTTAGCGACTTATATTAGCTGTGTGTGTTTTTAAGTTACTTAAGCGGAAGTTAATTAGTTAGGAAATACTGTAGATAGGTGGCAGCACTGTTTAAGTACAGTATTGCTTTGTTGGAAGAGGAGCACGGCTCACGCTGTGAATATTAATGAATACAGCTTAAGTGTATAAAATACATGATGTGAGTATTAACATTATTATCTTTTGTTATTATAAACGTTTACCCATCGACGATATAATGCCAAGAATATGACATATGAATATTTTGAAAGATTATGTTAATAAGCAATGTTCTGATGTGAGCTTAGTTATTATACCGACAGTGAAGTAATCGTTACAATTTATATCAATTAGTTTTATATAAAAACTCTTGCTTTTTATTACTCTTTTGTACGTATGACTACTCATATGAGCTAACTCGTTCACTAAGATTAGCTTGAATGAATCACAATGTGTTAAGCTCGCCTATACTGTTCCATTTCCGGGTAATCATTGTGTCTTCGTTTTATTTGTATGTACAGAGCTGAAATAAATAAAATAAAATAAATAAACTTCTATAATAATAGACAATTGTTCAAATAGTATCCAAGGAAAACCTCTCACACCTCAATCTTACAAAAAAGTAAGCGACGCGCGCCGGCCGTCTGGACGTTTTATCGCCTAATGAAACTCGTTGCGTTCTCAATAAACGTCTATGAGCTGTCGTCACACAACTTTACCGACCACTTACAGATTTTACAGAGTAGTTAACTCTGTATTAGACCGCGTATAATACAAGATTCTTATTCAGCAAAAAACTATTTATTAAACGCGTCTTCTTATAATACCCAAGCTCTCGTATATTACTTAATAGCTGGAACACAGTTATGTTGTTAAAACAACGAAAACACAATATTCAGGTGATTTCTAGCTTATTAAGATATATAAAAAAAGGCTATCACCATTTAAACTGGGCACCCTACAGGGTTGCTACAGCAAAGAAAGCGGTAAACCTCTACGTTATGTTTAATTGTATACGTGTATGTCATAAGTAATACAATCAGTTGAAAAAGGACAGTAACAGCTTTCTTGATCTGAGCCCCAAACTATTTGAAGAAAGCATGACTATGATGATTATCATGTAAATTCTTCTTCTTCTAAGTCGTATTTCCTCATGACTGAGGGTCGTGGTCATCATGTGTGATGAAACACACGACGACTTACTGGGCAGTTATAATGAAGTGGTTTGCCATTATCTTCTCCATTTCACATACGAGTACTAGTCAGTCCACGACGTCATGACGTAGATATGCAGGTTTCCTCACGATGTTTTCCTTCACCGTCAAAGCTCGTGATATTAGTTGGTGTTATACTAACTGCACATAAATTGAAAAATTCATTGGTGCAGGCCGGGTTCGAACCTGGTACCTCCGGAGCGGAAGGCGGGCGTTCAAACCACTATGCTAACACGGCTCATATATCATGTAAATATTTTTAATTAATTCAATAGTAAAAGCGTTACAATATTTCGTGGCCCCGTCGACCCTTTCGATGACGTCACGAATGCAAAACGCGCTGCAGATAAGTTATTGGCTGTAAAGTGGATCGCTACGACAAATAGCAATAAAATTGCAGATGGCCTTAGGGCGACCGTAGCGCGTAGCTACGTCGTAGCAGTTTAAGGGCGATAAAGCAAGATGTGCTCGTAGACCTTCGTAGCAAACGCGTAGTGAATTCCTTTTTTGCGTGTAATAGTCTAACTTACGTATTAAATAAGTAACGCTGAAACGACGTGGTTTATAAGAAATTATACCGAGTTTCAGGTTAAGAAGTTTCAGTTTGTTATACGTACACATTACATGTGTGCAAAGGCGCGGGTTCGATTCCATGACATTCCAAAAAACAACGTGAGGGAATCGACATGTTCAAAGAATAATTTTCGTGAACATGTAATTTCCAACATAACTGTTAATAACCATCGCTGAAGAAAGGGTGTGTTAAAAATTTATTACGTTTGATAAATTTTGTCTGAATTTAATTTTTTTCTTGATTTAATGGTTCCACTTTGAGACAATCTTCTTGTTCTATTTAATACATATGTTGGTAAATGGCTCGAGTATTTTTCTTACATTTTATAGATTTTAATTTACTTCGATTCCAAACGTAGCGCGGGTGTAAGCTGTAAATACGTATAAATTGTGAAATACGTTCGTTTTATATTTTTATGGAGTAGAAGCGAATGCATTTCACCTGCGAGCAGCGAGCAGCGAGCGGCGGTCGAAGTTAGAAATACTCCAGCTGTTGTTAACCGACGCCGGTAAGTCTTTCGGGAGAAGCAGGTAGCTATTCTCCGGAGGAAACTAGTTTTATTTTCAATTCAGAATTTACTCAACAGAATGGCTCAGATGCTATAAATTCCGGTACCCTTTTCACATTGATTGTATTTCGTAATAACGAAAAGGAGGTCCTCTGGACAGCAACACATTCTTGTAAATACTATCGATCTTCCTGTTGTTAAACAAGATATATTTATTTGGGAAGATTTTGCTTTTAGCTATATCACTATCCATTGCACATTATATATTATGAAAGTGGTTTTTTACATTAGTACCGATTTATATAGTTTGTCTTCTATTCATTATTATTATTGTTATTACTTTAACTAAATTTAATTTTAACATTAATTAATAACACAACTGGATGTAAAACTCTTGAAGCACTTGCATGTATCTGCTTGTGCAGCAGACGGGGTCTCTTTAGTTATACCCGTCTAGATGGATTTCAGTATATTCTGCCTTACAGGAAAAAATCTGACTAAAGAAAAGCTTATCTAGACATAATATTACTATAGCCAAATTTCTAGAGAATATCTAATCATTATCCTTTTAAATAACAATATTGAATTGACAGGTTTTTTATTTGTATGCCGTGAATATGATGTAAATTATTTTACATCGGACAGAGCTGTAAAATTTTGTAGTTGTTACAAAAACTACCTCGAATATTCACGAATGTTAAGCGATTAATTTATTCGCTTAAGCGATAAAATGAATGGAAGTAAAATGCACTTTGTTTTATTAAAATTGTGAAACATTTTCAAATCGGATCAGTTCTGCCTTCTGCCAGTTACACTGATTGCATGAACGAATGAAAGGTTTACGTATTTTTTTTATTCCAACATAGAGGATTTTTTCTGTTAAAAAATGTATTTATGTTTGATAGATTATACTTGGTGTAAAGGTTGTGAGAATAAAAAATAATCCATTCACATTCTAATTTATTAGAGTATAGTCATAATTAAAATGTGAAGTTAAGAGTAATTCAAATATGAATTATGTTATTCAAAAAAAACGTAAACTCAAAGTAAAAAAATGCTAGTTTAATTCGATAAAGTTTATTTTTAATTTATAATTTTTTTAAATATAAATAGTAAAATTTACGGGTCTCTGTATAACCACAATCTTGGCATAGGTTTCTCTATTAAAGTTATAATATTTAGACGAACATCTGAACTAATAAACAGTGTTTCAAGTTAAAGTCATACAAAAACTTACGCTTACGTTACTTAGGTTTTTCATTAATTCCTAATTTTTAAAGTAACCTCATCATAAATCTAAATGAAGCCAAAAACATTTACACTAGCTTCGTTTTAATCAAATAAGCGAACATTAGCTGAACACATCGTAATATTTATTCGTCGTCACACATTCCGATTAAGTTCCCTTTTACGAGATATAAACTGAATGAAGCCAGCAAATACACGTAATCACATCTAACTTAGACAGAATTGATATGAGTTTAGTTTAATAATATAATCCGATAATCGGTTTTTATATCACTTATTAATTTGTAAAGCGTCTATGTTAATTTGTAAACTTTTCTCGTCGAGTAATAACTTGCAAACAATAATATGCCATTTTGAATACACCGGAGGTAATTGTAGTAATTAATATACAAAAAATATGATAAACATAGCACAGTGAGTGTTACTTTTTGGATCCAAGAATGAAACAGCAATAAATATATTAAAACTCAGCCGACTCCCGTAATGATCCCCATAAGAACTATACGTTACTTGATGGCACATAAAAACGGTAATGGAATACGAAACGTAAAATTATACCATTCTATGCCTTTATTCATTCTAGCTTTGTCGCTTCGTTAAACAAATTACTCAATATTAAGATGAAGAATTACCTTTATAAGAGACCAATGAAATTATTTTTCATTAATCATAGATACGAATTATATAAATAGCTTAAGTTATATCCCAAGTAATATAACAGTTTTGTGTTTCCTCAATATCTAAGTGGAGATTGCCTGATCAAACAATTTATTTGACGATAAATATAAACCAAAAAAAAATTTATTCCAACTGAAACTATTAGGATAATTTTTAATTTTTTCTTTCATTAACAAGTTGTAATTTATTTAAATTTTATTAGACCATTATATTTAAATTAAACCGAACAACTCAATCCAACACAAAAATAAAACATCAAACCGTCATAGAAATTTATAATATGAATTAACAGGTGAAAAATTACTCTTACTTTCTAACACTTAAAGAAGGAAATAAGATCAAAGGGATCAACCCTTAGTTGAATGTTTTTTAATTTGTTAAATTTTAAGGTATGTACTTTTTCAATAATAAAATAATCATCTGCTTCTTTTATACGTTACCAATTTCAATGAAACAAGTCTCTACGATGAACATCAATGAATTTAATAAGTGTAAATGTGCCTTCTAAATATTCCCACTGTTGGGACTGGAAGCCTTATGTAACAAGGTCATCATTTACGTCTATAGCCAAGTCGGAGTTGACAGTGTAATTAAATAGCAATGATATATGTATGTATTTGTTTTGTTTGGAAATTTGAAAAAATCTTGGAATAAAATTTAGCTTAAATAAATAAATGAGTCATGTACTGCTACGGTCTCACTGACGTAGTATCGTTTTGAAGTAGAATTACAATGTAACGTATTTTGTAAGATCATATTTCAAAGGCATTGTTATGAACAAGGAACGGATTATGTTCCCGATGTGTTGGGAGATTCGGGCTAAAATATTGTCGTATCATTATGTACTTTAAATGTTATCGTTACGATGACATAACAGATTATAACCGAACACTGGATGAAGGTTTAATGAAATATTACGCGCTGTAACTTTCGAAGCTCGGGTTCATGCTTGAACTTGTCTTGTTATTTCCAACTTTAAGTTTAACACTTTTTAACTAGACGGTCTTCGTCAAGAAAGACTATTAAATATTATATATAATTTAGTTTGCAAATTTTATTTGTTCTTATATTGTTTATAGTGAAATAAAAATTGTGAGTAACTAAACTGTTTTAAGAGGAATATTTTCTCATTAGCTATTGGACGCATACTTTTTTAGTTCTTTTTGCTCTTAACGCCTGCGAATATCTGTAAATTTTGAAAAAAAATGTAACCGTTACGATGGGAAAACAGGAGCTTCCGATTTTGCACCTTATTCTTATGGTGAGATGTAACGATAACATTCACGATGCTGCTTTTAAAATAAAACTTTTTTCTACCCAGCTATGTTCTAACGCAGTAATATATTTCATTGTTTCTAAACGTTAAGTAAAGACACTTGTTTGAAAGTATGCTACTGCATGCTAAGTTTAATTCTCAGCTATTACTTGTTACAACCACTTATGCAAATGAACATTGCTTTCGTAACATTATCGCATTTAAACTTCGCCGCGAACGTGAACTGTAACCGATGCGCGAACACTCGCCGCGCCCGCTTAGAAATACTTGAAATGAGTTAAGTTAGTTGAATCCCGCTAACTAGTTGTATAAAAACCAGTTCCTTTTATAAACTTTCATAATGGACACATTAAGTTTCAAGCGAGGCGTTTACGTGTTTCGTTTTCTTAATCGTAATCTTATAATTCACACAATTTATTTCTGTACTGATTATACGCCTCTTTTTCATTGTATCAAACAGTATTGTGCATATATTACTATGTTCTAGTTTGTAGGGTAGTAACTTCAACAAAAAAGTTACTTTATGATAGCCAATAGGTTGTAAATATGTAACTAAGGAGAAAGCAACAGCCGTTATAAAGTGCTATTATTAAGTTACCACTGAAAACTTCTTATACTCATATCTTAGTAACGACTTATTTTAAATGATCACTTCTATCTAGAAAATTGCCAAGATAAAGACAAAAACGTGTACAATTATTTACACCGCCATCTATTGTATCAAAATTGTAATAATTTTCATTTAGAATTTTTGGTCGTTCTCTCACAAGAGGATTTTTTATTGGTTTTAAATCTACAAGTTATGTTATTTCCTCGTCATTGTACAGTTTTTGTTCATATTTAACGATGACTATGATTTCTTTTCTTTTTTCATTTTTGTAAGAGCTGTTTCAATTGACTTAACTCTACATAGATTTTTCTTGGTCTTCAAAGTTATATTTAGTCGTGTGGTATTATTAAAATCAAACATAATTTTTAGCTGTTACGTTTAACAAAAACCTTTTGTTATATGCACAAACTAAAAATATAATAAGTGTATGTTTATAAACTGTAAATTGATTTCACTTGGAATAATAAATATAAAGATAATTAAGTTCAATGAGGTCACGGTGAATGTCAACTTGATATTTCAATAACATCGGATTGATTGATAGCGTTGTTTGTTGACGTGACTAGTTATTGTGAAGGAGATGCTTCTTTCAATTTACAAAAACAATTATACTTCATTACTATTTACAATAGCGGCTGATTTACAATGAAGGTAGCTAGACGGGGAGGTCCAAACAAATAAACCAACGACTGCATCTAATCCTGGAATCGAACTGGAGCTACGTGTTAAAAGGCAACCGGTTATCCATTGCCTTAAAGATCCATTTAATATCTAAAAGAGAATATCAAATTTAGCTCCGGTTTGCATTATTAAATTTGATCCAAACTTTACAATCGTGCAAACATTTTGCACGCTACTTATTATAAAATACATTTTGTGACAGACGTACAATATATTATTAGTTTTCATATAAAAGATATTGTTTTGAAATTATAAATATCTTCTGTTTATACTTGTTGTTGTAAGAGCACTACTCTCTTGATTCGCGAAAACATAAGTTGTGTTGAAACAGGACGGTGGTGCAAAATGATTCGACTATTTGCGTTCGTAGCTTTATTTGTTTTGGTAAGTGCTTACAAACTATCGTTTTTCTTTTCAATTACTAACTAAAATATAGAAATAAATGTTTATTATATATTAAATATTAAGAGCAGATTAAGTAGACGAGTCTTTGGTTAATAAATCAACTAATTATTTATATCTACATGAAAGAACGAACATTTATTTCTTTAAGATAAAAGTTTTCATTCTCTTTGTTGTCTCTATCAGATAACATTGAAACAATTCCTGTTAAAATTCTTTATGGTTTAACCGATTTTCAAAGTAATATAATTTATGGATTGTTTTTAATAATATATAATGTACAAAGCATAACCTAATTTCGACTTTAAAACTTGAAGTATAGCTTTATTGTTTCAGATAGCGAAAGCTGATGTTATTATCCAGGAGCGAAGTCGAGGCGCAACCCTTGTACGTAAAATAGACTAATTGTTACCATTAATCTGTTCATATAAGAAAAATATTATTCTACCTTACCTGTCTTGCTACTTAGACTTGATTACTTCGCCTAGAAACAATTTCAAAAACTTGTGTTATTATATATAGCTTATAGGAAAAAAATTATGTGATTAGGATTTTAGTTTTATTTTCCTAAATTCTATCGAGTATAAACTTTACTTAAGTTACTTAATTTTTTATATACTATATTTTAATATTTGTCTTCAATTTCACATTAAGTTAGTGAGAATGAGGCCGTGCTCGCCTAAAATATTTAGGTTCTTGTTTCCACCAACAAAACTTTACATGTCGCTGAATCGAACCAAGGACCACCGTGGTACTAAATAAAATACTAAGTATTAATAAAACCACTTGCTATAAATAAAACTTTTTTAAATTATATACCTAAATATCTCAGATCAAAAATACGTTTTAAAATAAGCATTAAGCGTTAAAAAAAAAAGGGTTAGAAAAGATCTGAATCGGATACTGACATTATTATATGTCTATTCTCGTATATTATATGTGACCCAATTCGTATTACTTTGTCAACGTCTAATAATATTCATTGTTATCTCACAAAGAAATGACCAGTTCACACTTGAGCTCATGTATTTTATTTCTCATATCAAGCTAATAGATAAGATAATGGGCTTAATTTTATAAATAAATCAATGCATGTAATAAAAATAAATACATACAAAGATAAATACCAATACTTTATATACATAAATCAAAAAACTTCGTTTTTATAATGTGTAATATACAAATATATTATAAACAAGATTTAGCCACTGATTTTTTTAGTTAAACAATTTTCAATAGTAATAAATTATATATCAAACACAATTGTTTCGGACTTCAGAAGTGATTTAATAAATAAAACGTTTTTTATATTTAAATCTGAGTAAAATATTTCAGAAACCGATATCGGCATGTTGTGACATACCTGAGCTTGGCGATCCGAAACCTTTAGCGGAATGTTCTAATCCCAGACCTCAAGGACCGGTGAGTTCATTTCTGTCTATTAAATTAAAATAAAACCTATCTTCCTAAAAAGTTTTTTTTATATACTACTATGCGACGAGACAAGCAAGACGTTCACCTGATGGTAAGTGATACGCTTGCCCATGACAACGCGGTGCTAGTTAAGATGGTATACACTGCACTACATTGCGCTCGTTGCCTTGAGACATAAGGTGTTAAGTCTCGTTACCCCCGTAATTACATTGTATGGCTATTTTTCAGAATAAGTAATAGAACTCTTTGCTACCACATATAAAAACTTTTAGGAGAAATAGTAAATAGTAGTAAAATGGCTCGTGAATAAATTTTCGATAATAGCTAACTTGATAAAGACTTTTATGTTTTTGTAATATCTATGTAAATACTTTGTTTTTATAACATACTTAATACGTTTAAGAATATATTTATGTAGTAAGAATACCTTTGCTAGTTCGTTTTTATTTTCTACACCAAACTCAACTTTGTATCATCTCGAAGGTTGATTGGAAGATATTCTTTAATTTTTTTTTTCTTTTAGTCTATTGTAGTAAAGTTAAAACATTAAAAATAGATAGTAATCTCGCTTTTTTGGATTCTAGTTAATAACATGTTATCATCTTTTAAAATTTCTCAAACTTTGATAATGAGCAAGTAGTATTAACTTTTTCATTGCAGTGTAACGACGTGCAGTGCGCTTTTGAGAAGTCTGGATTTCTTATAGACAACAACACTCTAAACAAGGAAGCGTATAAGAAACACCTTCGCCGTTGGTTAGACGATCACAAGGGTTGGAATGTTGCCATAGATAAAGCCATCAGCGATTGCGTAGACAAAGACCTAAGGCAATACCTAGATTATCCTTGCAAGGCGTATGACGTGTTCACTTGTACCGGCATTGCCATGCTAAAGGTAACTATTATTTATTAATTATACAAACTTTAACACTATTTTAATTGGATGTACTTATAGAAAAGTCCTAACTTCGTTAGTCTATTATGCTAAGTTATTTAAATTTAGCATAAACTTATAACTTTCTAATAGTTGATATGATCTCGTCAAGGTTTGACAAAAAAGTTTTAACTCGAATGTTAACATTTGTTGTAAAAATTTTGTTTCATCACACATTCATCGATGTGTAGAAATTTTGTGGAAAAACATAATTTTGTTCATTTATAATTTACTTATGATAGCTTGTGTTAGATCGGGTAACACTGTATCAAATGCATACACGTATATTATCTTTCACGTATTTAATCTGGAGGTTTTAAAATTTCTGAGAATTTTATATAAATATTATTATTTATAAAGCAATTTAATACTTTAGTATGAAATTCATATATTCCGATTCGGAAACTCTTCTATAACTTCACAAGATATTCATTAGAATACATTTATTTAATCAAATACTGCACATATAATATATGTATTAGTCAAAACAATGTTAGAAATATCAATTAGTAAAACAAAACCAGAAGTACATATTTATTAACAATAACTAACTACAAAGTTTGTTTAGATGTCGAAATGAAACAGGTTTTGTTTTGAGTTGTATTCATATTAGAGCGTGTTTGTTTTCGAAAATGTTACCTCCGTCTAAATTTCTATTTCGCCGAACAACAGCTACATTATTGAAAGTAAGTATTCGTTTAGGAAATAAATTAAAACTTAATGCTAAAGTAAACAATATTTACTTTCACACAAATTACAAACTTAAATGAGTAGAATATGGAACACTCTCTTTAATGCGGGTTAAGTTTAAATGAAGATTTCATTATTAACGGAATTTATTTTAATCTTCAGCGTTTATTTACCTTGAAAGCAATATAGAAATATTTAATTATAATTAATTAGATAATAGTTTAATTTACTTAAAAAAATAGTAGACAACTAAAACTTTATCCAGTCTTTAACTGTTTTTTGCTTACCTAAACACAATGACTAGTCTAAAACAGAAAATAATTATCTGAACTATCAACAGTTTATACTTTAAGGTTAAATTTTGAATCGTTATTAGATTTCTATAGAATTTTTGAACTTAAAATATAATAGCTACAGGCGGAAGGCATGTGGTAAAGTCAACAGGAATTTAAATGAAATTTCTCCTCATATTGTCTAATCATGGCTGTTCGGAATCTCTTTTCACGTTATATTAAGCACATCATGTTTCAAACTTAACGATGCATAAAATGGTAAATGAAAGTTTGTGAAGAGGGGAAACTTACGTCAATAAGCTTTAATGTATTTACAAAGCTATGATTCAAGTTTACGTGACGTTAAATTATCGCAAGCATCGATAATTTTTCATCTGAATATATCGTTACTTTTTTCTAACACATTAATATGTTTTAATATAACAATTTAATAATATTTTTTTGTTACAGAAATGTCCTAATGAATTCTGGAAATGCTGAAAACTTATATTTTCATTGCAGAGTATAATCTCGCTACGTGCCAGCAAATATTCAGTTATATTTTGCGTACCTATATTTTAATACTGAAACTTACGTATAACATTATAAATTTCGAAGCAAATCATCTATTCATATATTAAAGATATAAATCAACAAGTTTAAATGTTTTTCGCTATGCATTTACGTTAATTACTTAATTATATTATTAACGCTGTTAGAATCACTTTTTCAATTAAGAAAAGAGAACGAAGGTTAAATAAGTTGGCGACCTTTTTTATTACAACAACTAAACATAAGGAAATTTATCCTCTATTACACAATTGTGAAGACAAAATTAGAAAGATTTAAAAGTGATATACATATAACTATTTTTATATAATTACCTGTAACATCCACACACTGCAATAAAATATCGTAAATTTGATTCACATGGACCTGAAGCTGTTTTTGGAAACTTATATATATACAATTTTTGAAAACTGTATCAAGCTATTTTTTCAGTTACGTCAATTATTTAAAAAAAAATATTTTGTACAATAAAAAGCTTTATAACATAACCTAACACTTTTCCAATCTAACCGCCAAAGTTTAGTTTGAAAAAGGTACCACATGATGATGATATACTAAATGTTCTAGAAGCATCATGGTAATTAAAAAAAATAGGTCCATAGCCGAACAAAGGCTGATAATTTTATGTTGCGAATGACATCTGCATAGATATATGAAAAAACGAAGAACGTCACGGGATTAGATCACTGCTGGTAGTTCTCTGTTGCCGGAGACCGTCAAGGCAGGAACCACCGCAGCTCCTATTTCTACCGCCAAACAGTAGTGTGCAAACATTACTGTGTTCCAACAAGAAAGTCTGTAAGCTAGAGAAATTACTGGGGTAACGAGACAACACATGTCTCAAGACGACGAGCGGAATGTGGTGCAGTGTACCATGTTAACTTACCACGTTACCAGGTGGTAGGTCTCTGTTGCCGGAGACCGTCTGGGTGGGTACCACCGCAGCTCCTATTGCAACCGCCAAACAGTAGTGTGCAAACATTACTGTGTTCCAATTAAAAGGTCTGTAAGCTAGAGAAATTACTGGGGTAACGAGACAACACATGTCTCAAGACGTCGAGGGTAATATGGTGGTGTGTAACATCTTAACTACCTCCACGGTATTATGAGCAAGCGTATCACTTACCATCAGGTGAAAGTCTTGAATTTTAAGAAAAAGATTGTAACAGTTCCCTGATTCGATTCCTAGGGCTAATCATAGGCGTGTTAGAGCTGCAGACATAATCTATAAGATCTTTGACCTCATTACCATGTGAAATTTAGGTCATACGTTAGCCCATTGTGGATGTAAAAACACACTACACAGACATTTTCATTGTTGTTCCTCAAACAGACGGTTATGTAGTTAGTTGATTACATTCTCCGTGCGTAGTTAGGCGCGGTTCATTGTCCCGTGGTAATTATGCTTACCATAATCACCAATGTCTTAACAGTACTTGACACTGATTCGCACGTCGCCTCCATGGCTATCCACCTCGAGGACGTCCGATTCTACACTGTAATTAGCAGGAACTCCGATTAACGTTTTCTAGCCTCCTTTCAGTTTTAGCAGTTGTAGAAGTTCATCAGTTATTACAGTTTCATAATTCAATATTGTAATTTTTTAACAAAAGAAAGTAGTTATTTCATTATTTGAGAATATTTAACTGATATTTAAACTTTTCATATTAAACTTGACGCCATGAATGTGTTTTATTAAATGTATATATTAATGCTGTAAAGTCTAGTAACGCTACTTCTTATTACTTCACCATAAAGTTGGACAATGTAAGGAGCCTAAATAGTTTTCATATTAAACAACACTCAGGCTTGTAAAGTAAGTTCGCTTTAGCAAATCCGATGATGTGAAGTATGCTTGTCTAAAGAACTCCAACTCTTATAAGTTAATACGGTAATGCTGTTAAGAATTAAACCATTCAGCTGCATGTGGCTCCGGAATCGAACCCTGGTAAATTACTGCCCCACGGAGTTAATTTAAAACCATTAAAGATATTTTAATAAAAATCATTGAAGAATCCAATAGATACATAGTTTTACAATAGCAATTCAATAATGTTCGTCATCGAAAACAATAGCCATGGCTAATCTTGGAATAAGTAATCAATTTGCTCAGAAGGAAGGAAATCTATTGAATCATTACTATTGTTTGTAACATCGCAATTTACTCAAGGAAAACTAATTAAATAGTTTATAAACAGTAAATAAAAATCTGTTATTAAACATATACAAAACTTCATATTCAGGTTCATTGTTACTTAAAATTATGAGATGTGGTGATAAAATTTCTTAAAGCTTTACTATATTTTGGGAATACCATTTCTAGTAAACCAAAGTATGTTCTCTCATCTATAATAAGAGACAGTATACAGTGTCAAGGATACGAAACAGAACACCACAATCTTGTAACAGAGTTGTAACACAATATACATAACTATTCAATTTGTAACAATATCCTTTCATTGAATAAGGTCAATAGACTAATATTACTTCAGGCAAGTGTTAATTTTCATATTTGATATTACGTTTAAGAGTATCACTGGGACGGGGAAAAACTGAATGACGTAGTAAAATCTAAAATTAACGTCTATGCCTCATGGCGGAATTTGCCGATATCAACTAATATCTTAAACTCTTCCTAACTTTTTTAATATGTTTGTATATTTAAATAGTTTTAATCGTAATTATTATTATTATCAATTTGTAATATTGTTACTATGAGGCCGTGGAGGGTGAAGACTGCTCGCCCAGAATACTCTAGCTCTATGTGACAGAACAGAAGCAATGCTTTTATGATAGCAGATTTTATATATGAGAGTAGTAGCCAGCCAGGATAGTTAAAAACCCTACCTCCAACCATACTCCACAACAGGTATCGCTGGAATTGAATCTAGGTACGTATTACGCCTTGAAAGTAACTTTTTTTTTATACTACTATGCGACGAGACGAGCAAGACTTTCACCTGATGGTAAGTGACACGCTTGCCCATGACAACGCGGTGCTACTTAAGATGGTACACACTGCACCACATTGCGCTCGTCGCCTTGCGACACAAGGTGTTAAGTCTCGTTACCCCAGTAATTACACTAGCTACAGCGCCCTTCAAACCGGAAAACAGTAACGTTTGCACTTTACTATTTGGAGGTTGAAATAGAAGCTGCGGTGGTACCCATCCAGACGGTCTCCGGCAATAAAGACCTACCACCAGTGAACAGTAACTGATCGAACATAAACAGTAACTGAAAAAAAAAAACAATTTCCTTTATATGACGAACTACGGCTTTACTTCTACTTCCGGGCAATTCTGTTCAGTAAAAAAAGAATCGCACTGTAAAAAGTTATATAGACATAGATAAAGCAAGCCAAAACTAACGGTAGGCTTCGTATTGAGAACCTCGTTCCAATCGTCGGTTGACAGAGCGTCCGCAGCTCAGGTTATGAGAAGAATAATTTGTTAACGCAATAACATATAATAATGCATCAAAGGTAAATGGGAAACGGATGTTAACACAATCATCGTGTTTATGAACTGAACACCGTTCGTGTTTATGAACTGAACACCACAAAGGTAACAAATTGCGAGCATTGTGATGTAGTTCCTTTTTTTCACTGCAGTTACACTTAAACTAAAAACTACTGAACATAAAAAAGACTAAAACTTACCAACTATATTACAACTGATGAGAAAAAAATGTTTTTTATTCTAGATATTTTTCGAATAGTATATGTTTAGCTTTTGAGTAGTAATTTGTTTCTATTACCGGTCTAAAATATGCTCTAATTTTTAAGTCAAAAATATGTAACACCGTATATCTTTAGTAAATAAGATAAATTATGTAAACATATTGCAGAATTTTTAATTAAACATTTACTTAATTTTTTTACTTGGGGGGTATTAAATAAAATATTAATTAATCAGAAACAAATGCAATTTAATCACAAACGTAATTATTGTTAAGAGGTAACGTAACTACAATCCCAAAAACCAGAGTTTAGATATTATACTAATTCATATCTAATGATATATTTGTGTGTTAATTGTATACGTCTGATGTAATTCTTTATGTATATATTGTTTTTATATTATAACCATTTTAAAAGCTAAAAGAAAACCAGATATGTTTCTTGAAATAATAATTATTCGCTAGTTGAATATAACGAGTTTAATCCGAATTCATACATAATTTTATGATACTAAATTTTTTGCGCAAAACCTGTATTGAATTTTTTGAATAAAAAACTCTTTTTTGCGATCAGTTTTTATATGAAAATACGAATAAAGAAAAAAGCTGTTATTCTGATATCACTAAAAGATATTTAAAAATTATTCATTTGTATAGTTATTATTTACACAGCAAGCAATATGCATGCTTATTAAAATTTATACTTTAAATTATACACTCTTCAGAAATAAAAATTTGTTGCATCAGCTACATTCTTGACTACTCAAATAACATAAATTAATAATTTTTGTACAGTTTTCGTAATTATAAAAGTAAGTCTACTATATAATTTCCTTTGATACTCTTAGAAATGTTCATTAACTTTTGTTTTTTTTGCATTATGTGGAAAATAGGCAATAGTTAAGATAATTTAAAGCTTTCAAATATCTTTTTCTTTTATTATTATAATATATACTACCAGACTTGATTTTGGTGGTGTTTAAATTGTAATTTTTTCAGGATAAAGACAAAAGCCTTTCCTTTATCTTTACATATATACTGCACTTCCTAACCGACATGTAAATTGCGAGTACGGCGATTATCACCACAATTAAGGAAGCTTGTATTAAACTGTTAACATCAACAGGCTGAAATTATAATAATGACTCCTTACTTGTAAAATTATAACAAGTTAATGATCATCATTGTTATAAGTCTTGACAAAAAAATCATCGGACTCTGTACACATGGATTCGGAATCTAAGAGTTAAAATTAAAGTTAAAGCATTTATAGTTTAAGTAAACGATCCTCGTAACAAATTCCTAAAATCAATTCCTCTGAAGTAACTTACCGTGTGATATAACATAGTGTTTATTATTAATTAGAATACCTTTTAAGTGATTATTGCCCACCTGGTGCCATCTAATCTATGACATGCACAAGTTGATTGTGTTCCGAGTCTCACAAGTTGTCACGGTCGGTGGCTGCAAGCTATAAAACCTTTTGTGTCCAAGTGCACACAATCACAACTGTTCAGACCATCGGGAGACCATCATCATGATCACACTTGGCGTCTTCCTATTTGCCGCAGCGATACAGGTATTTTTTCAGCTTTAATTTAATATAATATTTATCCATATTGTTTTAAAAGAAAATAAGCTACTTAAAAATTTTATTATGCCATTGAGATACATTAATCCGGAGGCCCTTGTTTTCTGTTAAATTAAAATAAACGTATTATATTGAATTACAACAAAAGACTTTTTTACATTTCGGCGACATCAATAAACTTTAAAAAAATTGTACGTAAGGACACGATTTATTTTTTAAATAAGCAGGAAACTTTTAAATAACTATGTAAAAAAAACTAGACAAAAATCTAGTTCACTGTGAAGTATTTTTCCATGATTCGCTTATAACATCTGAAGTACATATTTTTATTTACTTCATAAATATGTTTTTACACTGAATAACCTCTGCATTCGTTTTGGTATTGTATATAATTTAATACCTAAAATTTTAAACAGTTTACAAGTTAAATGATAACGTTAAACCTTTTGATAAATTTAAATATGCTAATAGATGATATGATATGCTTACGAATAAACGTCATGTAAAACGCTGCTAAAGTTACGTTTCAGTGCCATCAGTTAACGCCAGTGTATATAAATAAAGAGGATTAAGCAAGTGTATGTTCATTGAATATACCAGTTTTCACATAGATCAGATTATGGTAGGTATCATCATCATTTCAACCGATGGACGTCCACTGCTGGACATAGGTCTCTTGCAATTTGTTCCACAAAATACGGTCTTGTGCGGTTTGAATCCAGTGACTCCCAGCGATTCTTTTTACATTATCTGTCTAGCTAGGTGATAGGTACAGACACGATATAAAAATATAGATCGTATCTATAAGTGAGGATAACTGACAGCACTGCCTGATGGAGAATAACATCGACTAAAATAAAGAAGTTCCTCCTCATTTAAAAAAAATGGTTTGACGAAGTTTCAGACAATTAGTTTACTTCTACCAAACAGTTAATACATTTCATTTTGTTATATAAATGTAGACAATAAAAATAAATTATATAAATGAATTTTCTTTAAGATCTCGATATGCCAAGGTCCACCACACCTGCCACCGAATATACCAAAGGAATGTCTACAACCGCCACGTATTGTAAGTATAAAATATCACTTATTACTAGAACACTGATCTATAATTAAGGTAATTCTACTAAAAATAACCAACTATAAATAGGAACGGGAAAAACGCGAAATTTCATAAGAAACATGAAATCAATATTTCCTTATTTCCTAACAGGTCGCTATTTTTAAGGTAACAATTACAGAAGTTATTAAAATATTTACACAAGGATATACATAACGAAAGAAAAAAAATTAATGTATCCAATTTATCACTTGCTGTTTGTAAACCGTTTTAAATATAAAGATTTAAGCGTTACTATCATAATGAATCAAAGTAGGCTTTGCGAATCTTAGGTCAAGGTTAGAATCGTTCATTCATTTGTCGTATACCCTGTCCAATTTCAAGCGAAAGTTACAATAACTTGTTAAGGCCAGCTTTAATCGATTGCACCGTGATTAACATTTTTTTCCCTTGAAAAATTTATGTTTTTCTTTCCTAAGGAAAATCCTCGAGAATGCTGTAAATTACCTGCAATATTTTCAAAAGAAGACTTCGAGAGTTGCGGTTTTAAAGAAGAGCATGTAGAGAAAAGTAGACACGGACCACCGGATGTAAGTCGCAAGTTAAACGTCTTCTAATCTTCATTATATTTGACCTAAATAAAACGCTATAAGGACACTATAATATCTAGTAAATATTTAAAATACAATTTATTTCACTTAAGACTAATTTTGAAATACGTATTTTATAACAAAACCTTTGCGCTTTTTAGTGCTCCAAGCAATTATGTCTGCTTAAAACTCACGATCTTGCCAAGGACGACAAAGTGGATCGGGAGGCATTATTCAAATTCTTCGATGAGTGGACTGAAACTTATCCAGATTTCAAGCAATCAGTCGAATCGGCGAAGGAGAAGTGCTTAGGAAAGGAACTGCCTGGTCCGCCGGAAATATGTGAGGCTAATAGAGTGGTTTTCTGTATTAGCTCCGTTCTCTATATGGTGAGTAGAATATCCTTCTTATCGAACAAATTGTCCGTACTTCATAAAATAACTCCTTCAAAAATTCTAATTTATTGATGAATAAGAAAATCATCATAACATGTCTAGCAACCTTTAATTAACTTGTAAATTTTTCAGGAGTGTCCTAAATGGGCAGACGACGTCGAAGACTGTAAAACTTTGAAAGACCACATTAACACCTGCGCAAAATATTTTCCACAGTAATCATCAATTCCTAACATCTTTCTTAATTGGAGAATATTGTGTTATGTATCATTACAAAAACATCTATATTTGTTTTTCTGTTGTCGTTATAAATTGTAAATATAAAAAATAAATGTATTTGAAAACTTGTCTCGTAGTTACAAAAACATTTCTAAAATTCATTTTGGTAAATAATTTTTTTGGACAACATCCACAATGAAATTTAAACCCTTTTTATCAATGTTACCTTCATTTTGTGTGGGAATACCTAAAAACGATTTATTATAATGTAAACAATAAAAACGATTATTATTTTAAGTAGCTGATTTTACCATAGAAAATAAACACATCTGTATGAAACATCGAATTTATTTTTAAAATGTATTATAATAATGACGTAATGATAATGAGATGAAATGGCTTTACACACTATTCAACTACGCTATAGATAACTAATAATTATTCATTAATTTTTTTCACATTCATATTAAGTAATAATGTAGGCATATGCAATATCTTCAAAATGCACTAAACTTCGAATGTACTACGTATCGAGACACTAATAAGTAATACTGCCACGTAAATGCTCAATGAATAACGACTTCCTTATATCACACGCGCCAGTATGATATTATCTTATCACTTTCCTCGTAGGAATATTATTAACTACACTACACTAACAGTCTTTACTTATGATATTCATGGCAAAAGCCTTGGGTTGTATCGACCAACGTAGAGTATCATCCCCGAAGGATTGTGCCTGACAAAGAACAGGAACGGTCTGTCAAACTTTAATCTCGCAGGCTGGGCGTTTCTTGCTGGTAGACGCGCCTGCCTTGGTCTAAGATGCAACGGCAAATGCATTGCTTCACCAACATCGTGAGGATCATGGAAAGCTCTCTGATAATCCCTAGGCTCATCCCAACCAGTAACCCATCTAGCCGAGCGACGTTTTTGTATTTCTGGGTATTGTTCTACGTGATGCTGTTCCCCGATAACTCCTTCGCCGCAAGTGACAAACGTATTTGTTTGGATTAAATCTGACAAGTAGAGATCTTTCGACGGACCATTTAATCCGCCCAAATCAGCATGGTCGGCATCAAATAAATCTTTAAGACCCATTCGCTTCAGAGTCGATGATATATTGAAAGTTGATTTGTGAGAGAACCTAGGGATTTGCAATTCCAATCCGACTCGAGGTAGCAGAGTACGTAATAATCGATTCCATGCTGGAGTAGTAGGATTTGAATCCATAATTCGCTTTTCTAACTCTTCTAAATCTTCAGCGTGGACGATGTTGCCCTGTTGTCCTGGCATTACGAATATTGTACTTACAATCGAATCTGTATTTCCTAAAGCTGCTGCTGTTACATCAAGTACAGGATCATAACCAGCCAAGAAGTTACTTTTGTAAACTACTGCTGGAACGGGTACTAATCTTCTTTGTCGAACATTGGGCGAAACCACAAAATACAACTCTCCGTCCCTTCCATCCACCGAAGTACCGGAGCAGTCCGTCTGAAATTGTAATACAAGAAAAATATTAGGCGACTTAAATTAGTAAAAAAAATCAATTTAACAACCGTGTAAATATAAGACATAATTTTTTTTTTTATAATAGGTATTTAGAAGAACATGTGTTTATAACAAAGATGTAGACGGCGTTCAATCCGTTTCTTTGTTCTAAACTGCTGAAATTTAGCCATTAAATAAACAGAAAAAAAAGAAACTGGCCTTTATTGATTTAAAATACTTACATGTAATATATTAGCAGAGAACGCTGCTAATGGAGGTTGCATTACAATGGTATTCGTCTTCATGTACTCCGGTATTTTTCCCCAAGTATATCTTTTTACCAGCAAATTCGTCCTCCTCCGTATTATATCACTGATTAATTTAAAGTTCACTTCTTCTACATGACCGTTATAGAAATGTTGAGCTCTTTCTTTGTAAAATGTTAAAATTTTACCTTTGTTTCTATCACTATACAATTCTCTTATGAAAGCTGATACCGCAACGCCCGATTTTAGAGATGACTCTATAGAATCGGATATATTTTTTAATGTAAAATGAGGATTGAAAGTTACCATATCATCGAGCTTTAGTATGTCGTTCATTTCTCCTGAAGTAGCACCACGCGCACCCATAAACATCATAGCAAGCATTGAAGTAATGGCATACGGGGAGAAGACAAAGCTTCTTTTCATGTCTATAGTCTCTTTAATATCGTTCCAGTATCTAAAAGCCAATTCATTACATAGTTCAGTAAACTGTACAACGTCTTCACCCAAATCAGTCGTAGTAAATTCTAGTCCTTGGTTTTCTTTCGAAAATTCCAGCACTATATTTTTATCACTATTGTCGTCGGGAAGATTATAAGTATCAGTTTTAAGTTTGTTATTAGTTAATTTAATAGTTTCTTGTGGTTTAGACGGTGAAACTGTAGGAATTAATTTCCATGAGTTATTACGATCACTACCGAATTCTTTGTCGTCTATATTGACCTTTTGTATTTTTTTCTTAAACTCTTCAACTTTTGGCAAAAGTTCTTGTCCTTTGTCTTTGTGCTTATTTTCAATAGTTTCTTTCTGTTCTAATAAATTAGTACCATAGTTTGGAAAACTATTTTTGTCTTTCTTGGAATCGTTCATTCCAATTTCTGATTTATATGAAGGTAACGTTGAGTTTATAGGTTTTTTATCCTGTTTATTTGAAGTCAATACTTCTTTATTTTTGATAGCCACGTCAGTTTCATCGGTTTTTATTTCTGGACTTACTTCTGTCGAAGACATTATTAATAGAGAAGGTTTATCTTCGACTATTGGAGTGTTTATTTCAGAAACTGACACGATTTTCTTCTGATCGTCTAAAACTGTATCATGATTACTTGTAGAATTATTGCTTATTTTAACATTCGTGTCAGAATCTTGGGCTTCTTTAATATTATCCACAGGTTTTGAACTGGAACTTAAAGGAATATCATGTGATGTTACAGTTTGACTTTTTTCACTAAATACTTCTGTTGTAGTTTCTTCAACTTCTAGATATTCAGTCGATATGTCCGTAACTATTTCGGTCGTTGGATTTTTCTCTTCATTTGGAAATATATTATCTATACTGTTCTGAGGATTTTCATTAACTACTTGCGATAATAAATCACCCATCGATTCTGACAAAATTGGATCAAAAGTCGTGATTGAAACCGCTGATGGTGACGTGGTAGTTTGTGAATTAACATTTTTAATATTCGCTTCAGGATTTGTTTTCGACGCACTTGTATTTCCGTTCTTTTCATGAGGGTCAAGAGTAGAAATCTTAATGTAATTATCAGTGTTGTTATTTACATCTGTTTTAATTTCACTAATATTTTCTGGTTCAGAGGTTATGTCTATTTCCAAATTTTCTTTGCTTTCCATATCCATGTTATTTATTTTAGGTTTGTCTGGTAAAGTGTTCGATGTAGGTATTGGGTTATAAGCATTTCCAAGATCAGAAGCTATTTGACTTATACTTTGAGCCACATCGAACAATGGTAGAACTGGTTTATTTTTATTAACAAAACTTTCATTAGTATTTGCATTTTCCTCGTTTTCTTTCAAATTAATTTGTATATTTGAGTTTTCTAGAGGAGTGCTTTGTGTATATGTTATAGTAGAAGAAGGTGAAACAGACTGAGTAGTAATAGTCGTGGTGTTATTTTTTTCAATGTCTTGATCGTGGGATAAATAAATGTTTTCAGAAGTAACCTTTGGTCTATCAGTTGTGGATTGTAGTTTAACTATTGGCAAAACATTCGAAATTGTAGTAGAAGATACAACTTTCTCAATGTTACTTACTTGAGGTTCAGTCACTTCTTTTATTGTTTCTAAAGGCATCTTTGTTGTTTTATCTATTGAAAATGCAGCAGTTGTTGATACTGGAGAAAATGTACTTACTCGTTCGTATTGAATATCACCTCTTTCAGTTGTTGATTTAAAAAGAGGAATATTTTGTAATCTATTAGGAACAATTTTAGCAGTATCTTTATTAAATGTAGTACTAGGAGGCATTTTTGTTTTATTGACTAATTTCGACGTAGTAGAAGATACTTCAAAAGCGGGATTTATAGTTGTGCTAAAGAGAGGTTGTTTGTTTATGATATCTTTTGTAAGATCGTGTTTTGCATTCGGCTCATTTGTTGTTATAATAGTTGTCGTAGGTTTTATTTCAAAAGTTGATGTAATGGTAACTTGTGCTGTAGTACTGGACAAGGGTTTCAAAGGGTGTTTAGTATTAGGCCTTGAAGTTGTAGTAGATGTTGTTGATTTACGAGTCGTTTCTGTTTGTATTACAGAGCTTTTTGAATTATTTTCAGTCGGTGCTCCAGTAGAACTAGTTAGCAATTGACCACTTCCTTCTTTACTGAACACTTCTTCATAATCGGACGAAGGGTCAACTTCTATAGTTTCGGTTTCCGGTGTAATATAAGAGCCCGTAGTTTTATCAGGAACAATATCAACACCGGTGTTTCCAAATATAGAAGGTAAAATTAAACTCCAAGAGTCTGAAACATCAGGCGTGTCTAAAGTTGGTTGCAAGTGTGGATTATTTTTATGTGCTTCCATTTGAGCTTTCAATACATTTTGAACATTGGTAACAACACTGTGTACTTTAGTATATGGTGGTTGACTGAAGTTAAAAGCAATAGTCGGTTGGTTATCATTAGCAAATGTAACCAAGCCTTCAGTCTCTTCTCCAGCTGCTACAATTGCTTGAATCTCTTCTAAAGTCATTAATCTTTTAACTAATTCTCCCGATTCGTCAAACGTATAAAATTCATAACGATCCGGTGTTAACAAATTTACTGGACTCCCCACAGTTGCAGGTAAGTTTGAAGGCGGTGGTAATGTGTTTCCTAGAGCATCCGCAACGTAGGGCAGTTTTGACCGTCTGAAATGTAGAAACAATATTCATTTATTAAAATACTGACGATTTCGTTTAATAAAATGAGTAAATAAAATTATTACTTAATGCAAGTTCAATCAGAAGTGAGGAGTTACAAAGAGAATCTAAAATTCCTGGAGTAGCTCTGGAGATTAGTGTCGATGTGCTATTGTGCGGGTCTTATGACGAAAGGATCGAGTGGTCTATGAGGCAGGATGATGATGCAACGAGGAACGATCGCTTTTCAAGTAGATCGACAGCCTGTTGGATCTCACAGGTGGACAAAAATCGATTTGAGAGATCTATATTCAACAGTGGAGGACATAACCTAAAAAGATAAGACGAAACTTCCAATGTAGTGTTTGAAAAAATTACCTTTCTTCATTTTCGTTAGCACAAACGACCGTAGCGGTGAGTAGAACCCACAGTGAAACATGCATTATGGCTGCCCATACACTTCTCTTTCGACCTGAAATTAGAAAAAATTCTAATGAGTTCATGTATTTTAGACCTAACCGTGATTTTACTCATATATGCAAGTTATAGTAAATGAATGTATGAAATTGTAACTACGAAGTAACGATAATAGAATTACTTTTGCTGTGATGTTCTACATCTTTAAACAAAATGCTTATTAAACGCCTTTATGTAAAGAAATAAAAGAGATGGAATAATTCTGAACTACCTCGATTTCTAATTCATACATCATCAAAGGACGCAGATTGTGAAAGCAGGCGATGTAAACAGCAGTATAAAGCAGTAATATGCATCAGTGTGACCTAGTCTCATTGACATGTATGCACTACTTTTGAGTCCCGGGCTCATACATTTTTAGATCGAAATTTGCAACTGACGCTATTACTTGTTAGATATTTATAGTGTTGTGTTTAACTTATTATGATATTGTGAAAATAATTAAGTCGTTTTAATGACAGTTTAGTTTTCTTTAAATAATTAACCAACATTAACATTATATAGTTACTATGTCCGTTCTTTATTAACATTATTCAACACGAATTATGACGTCCACGTAAAAGCATTACGCTCACAAAAAGCGCGGAACGCGAACGGTAAAATTGTTATAAACCCGCTAAACTGGTAAAGTGGCGGTCATTGTCACTGGAACGAGAACTTCACGATCGTTAAGAAGTGAATGAGTCAAACGATATATCTTCATATTTTTGCAATTGTTATCTTGTCTTGAACACAAAAATATAATAAACAGCATAAAATATCTGATTAACATATAAACAAGTTTTGCTTCGTATCACTCAAAGGTAACCTTGATAAGAAATTAAATAGATAAACAAAAGTCTAACTTGAGATTTTTTATAAATACATAACGTAGTTGTTTATTGCAAATACTAAAAAGGTTGCCTTTAAATTTAAGAGAAAAACTTACAGAAAGCATAGAAAAACACATTTTCTATGCTTTCTGTAAGTACTACTATTTTATAAAGAAATTATGAGAATTGTATATCCATAAATACTAATTTTTAACGGCATGCAAATAACAATGAACAATGGCCACCATTAATTTTATAAAACAAACACAAGATATATATCACACAGCGTGCACTCTAATAAATTTTTCAGAATCTCCGTCTATTCTACTCTCAGGTTGACCTGACACAGTTCGTTAAGAAATGTTATTATTCTCGTGTTTCGTGTTAAGTGTGTGAAGAAACATTTCTTTGACCTCTAGCCTCCATTCAGTTCCGTTGTATTTTGACGAGGTGTTTGTGTAAGTAATTTATGTGAAATACTTAGAGCCAGAACGTTCTCACTGCGTATTCAATTTACGCCTTTTTTTTACTAAAATACGGCAATGCATATTGTACGTAATTATTATTACTTCAAGACTCCAAGAGTAACTAATAAAGTATAATAATAATAATGGCATATCAACATCGAAAAATATAATCATTATTTAAATATATATTTACTTATCCAATTATCGCTAACAAAATTTAACCTTTAACCCTACTTGTCCATCTACAACAAACACATAACGGGGCAAAACGGTACTAATAATAAAAAGCTATAATGACCTGGTTGGCTTAAATTTATCATAGTGAAACTTTCAATCAGAAGAGATAAGAAGATCTCAATTTTTAACGATAACGGGGTTCATATGAATTTTAGAAGATTACAGTCATATTCCGCCACATTGTTTTAACAGCAAATTTATAATATGTCTAAACATCTAAACTCAACCATATGTAGTTTATGAATCGAAACAAGGTTAACGTGTATTGCCGCTGCACATTAGACACAGTTTAAAAAAAAACATGGAAAATCAAATTAAAATATAACAACAAACCCTTTTTTTTTTAACTCATATCTAATACAGTTTCTTAATGAAGTACAGAAAAATCATTGAAATTAAATCAGATTATATGAATGTATATATGTTATCTCTTCATATTATTTATTATCTTTTTATTTATTTTTTTCTCTCCGACTTAACTACCACCTACGATTACATCTCACCTTACTAAAGGTTAGCTGGACGAGAATGCCCACAGGCATTAAGCTTTTTGTATACCTTATTTTGTAAGGTTTTACAATAGAGAAAAAAAAAACAGATAATTGGTAGATACGCTTGCTACAAAAACCTTTTACTAAAAATAAAAATGTTATTTGTTACATAAAGCACAGACGAATGAAAGTCAAATTCTGATGAAGATCCGTTATGATCCGATTACGTAAAGCCTTTTTTTTATCCGTTACACGAATCACAATTGGCAGGTGCTCGCGTGATCGTGATATAGTTGAGGCTGCGGGTATCACGATTATTATGAGCACGTTGTCGTGTGTGAATGCACTTTTAAATCTGACTGACATGGACATAAACGTCTGATGTAACAAGTGATTTCACTGAAGAATAAGTGAATAAATAACTGGCTAATTACCTTTCCTTTAATCCTTCACACACTATTTTTTACCATCACACTCATATTGGAATATGCCGCTATAATAGCTTTGCTGTTTTCCATCTGATAACATATGAGAACCGTAACATCTATGTTGGTATTACTATTTTCAGCTCATTATTATGATCTAGTTTCTCTAGGTCTCCATTGCTAACAAAAAAACTAATTTATACCTATACCATATAGTATGCAACATTTTAGTGTTAAAGTATTTTTTTTTTATATACTACTAGCTATATTATATACGACTTCGTTCTGTCAAAAAAATTGGAATGTGGCAGTTTTTTGTTCTTACCTATTTTATAGCCAGCGCAAAAAATCTGGACTGAACCGTCACTCTGGTGATAGGCGGTGTGTGGGGTTCAGCTCTATATATGTTCATCTAATAACTAATATTTAAATATTAGTGGGTTCCAGAAGAGTGGCCAAAGTTATAATTATAGTACATAAATTATATTTACTATTATTATTTTACAAGCTTTATTATATACATATATATAGCCTATGACCATTTCTAGGTTATCATCTATCACCATACCAAATTTCATCAAAATCCGTTCAGCCTTTTAGGCGTGAAAGAGGAACAGACAGACAGACAGACAGAGTTACTTTCGCATTTATAATATTAGTATGGATTATGCGACGAGACGAGCAAGACGTTCACCTGATGGTAAGTGATACGCTTGCCCATGACAACATGGTGCTAGTTAAGATGGTACACACTGCACCACATTGCGCTCGTCGCCTGAGACATAAGGTGTTAAGTCTCGTTACCCCAGTAATTACACTAGCTACAGCGCCCTTCAAACCGGAACACAATAATGTTTGCACACTACTATTTGGCGGTTGAAATAGTAGCTGCGGTGGTACCCACCCAGACGGTCTCCGGCAACAGAGAACAACCTATGAAATATACTACAGCTATTAGGCCCTCCAAGTCCAGTATTCGAACAGCTGTATCAGTCGATCAAACGTTTGATATCAATTACATCATCAGAGAATAGACTGTAGCTAGTTTTACTGCTGGTAGGTCTCTGTTGCTGGAGACCGTCTAGGTACCATCGCAGCTCCTATTTCAACCGCCAAACAGTAGTGTACAAACATTACTGTGTTCCGGTTTGCAGGGCGCTGTAAGCTAGTAAATTACCAGGGTAACGAGACTTAACACTTTATGTCTCAAAGTGACGAGCGCTATGTGAAGTGTATACCGTCTTAAGCATTACCACGTTCTTATGAGCAAGCGTATCACTTACCATCAGGTGAATGAATATCTTGCTCATTTCATCTCTAAGTTTTTTATATAATTAGTAATCATTTTGAGAAAATTTAAAAGAATAAATAAACAAACAAACAGCCGATGGGACTCGGAGTCTTCTCTTTTAAGGAGTGTCAAGAAAATTACACAAGAGAAACTATTTGAAAACGAAACATACGCACGAATATTAAACACTATGTTCTTGTACAAAGCAACCCATTATATACCATTAAACGCGATATTATTTCCTTTTATTATATATAAGTAGCGATGCGATACTTCTAAATAGCCCTTAATTTTCCTAATCTTGCGATAAGTGCGGAAGAAACACCTGCGTCACATCCTCTCGCATCTCAACATTATGTATCCATGATACATAAGTATATACTGTAGCTTGAACACTATTCGTTTCTTATTTACTCTATGTACACTAATAATAATATATTAAAACATTTCTTATATACTAAACACAGACGAAACTGATTCAATTGTCAATTTTTGATAATAGTAAAAGATAAGTACAGTTCCATTACAGTAGTTTTTTTAAATGTAAAACCGAACATAACTTATTTTCTTAACGGTTTACCATTTTGGCTAAAATAGAGAATTATTTCGTATATGAACTAAGAGTCTCAATTTCAAATTTGAAATAAAATTAAATATTGTTTTTGCCTCTGTCAATTTGTTACTTATGTTTTATTTATAGATATTTTTTTGAAAAGTTATTATTAAAATTACACCTCCGATTATAAGAAACTTGTTGACTCGCATTATTAACTTCAGGACACAAGAAATTTTTACGTACAACAATTTTAATTTTGTATTATTGTTGATATCTAAATGTGTGTAATATGTTACTTAAAGATATTGCGAAGAAAACGCTTATTTTCTAAATTGTGATAAGAAGTTATTATTTCGATTTACTACTAACAGTAGTGAGCTGGTTACTGATACTCTTATAGGTACCATTACATCATTTACTAGATTAGTAGTATTGTGCTAATATACTACTAATCTAGTAGATACCTTAATGATTACTAGGATTGTGATGTGTTGACTCAACATTTTAGATCTCTAATACTGTGAAGTCGATGGGCGCAAAGTAGGAGCTAAGTCTAAGCGCCTCATTTTTATATGCAATCTTATCATTCACCACCAGACGATCGTCTCATCACTTAGTTCAGTTTTTGATACCCAACAGGAATGTTATTGATTAAAATTGTTCATCACTCTTGCACTTTATTAAAAAGTGATTAACCGACTTAAATCCAGTACAGATATTGAAGGCAGTGCTGAGAAGTGAGCCTCGAAGAGCAAGGTATACACATTAACATAAAGCCGTTAACGTAATAACATGTAACATTTACTTAACAGTATTTCTTCGAACGAATAAAAACTTACAATGTCTTAATGCAAATTTAATGAAACAAATTAAAGAAATGAAATAATTAGAGTAAAAAGGCACAACAATATCAAAACAAAGATTGTTTTTGTTCATGTCGTTCCTAATTAAAACGAGCGCAGGTTTAATTTTACGTAACAAACTTTACTTAACTAGAATACAAAAAAATGTATTCGTATAAAATAAAATCACCGGAAGTCTACATACCGGATGAACTACAGTGAGAAATATTTTCTTTAGTTAAGAAATAAATTTCGCCAATCAAAGTAAGTCAAAGTTTGCAAATAAGTTCTCAAACTTTGCGAACGAGCCCGCAAATAAATTATCATTACTTTTCCTCATTCGTAGGATTTTTATTACTATCCATCTAATAACTTTCTTTGATTACGTGTAACTTAAAAGGTATCACATTTATAAAAACTTATAATAGTTATATTTATAAAAGATTGTTATTATTCATAATAGTAATTTATATATTCGATGCTACTTTACTTAGAACTTCGATAGAATTTACATTAAAAAGATTTTTAAGTAAAATCTTCGTAACAGTGGACATCTGACAAATAATTGGTATGAAATAAAAATACACCGACAGAGCTACAGCGGGTTTCAGGAATACATTACAATAACAAACACCTTTAATTCAATTCTACCTTAAAATAACTTTGTGCAATTTCGCCGTTTTAATTTCGCCGCACTCATGAATATTCCGCAGTAATAAAGTGACTTATTCGACCTTATATTTTAATAAGTCGCATAAAACAGCGTTGTATGGATGAAGATTCTCCAGTTTTAGTCCTCCGGGGAAAGAGGGAAACATTTACAATAAACGCGAAAGTTGAACCTTTTTACGACTTCACTGCGAAGCCTAATGAGAACGAGCCGTTATGAATTTATATAAATGGGACCTTTACGAATTATACACAGAAATAATATATAACATATATTCGATAACATAGAAAGAAAAGCAGAACTTTATTCAGTATAGCCATTATTGTTTACAGTTACAAACATTTTTACGTGCCAAACATGATAACAGTTTTTTTTTAATCTACAATGTACATTTGGTCTCAATTTCTATGATAATAAGTGTTTATTAATCCAAATATGGTAAAAATAAGCACAGAACGAGAACAGAAACTACATTTACATTATACCTATTACACAAACTGTCAATTGACCATATATCATATATATAAACATATATGTATATGAACTGTAAAATAGTAATAATAAATAATAACATATTATAGTTCATCAAATGTAAATGTTTTCCCTTTTGTATTTCCGAAAGGCGTTAAACAAAACTAGGGTACACAGAAATGTCGCTAGTCCTTTTGTTAGTGCTAAAGTCACAAGCTTAGAAAGAACAAAAGCAAATAGAAAATAACACCCAACGAGGAACGTTCTACACGTATTAAGAATTAAGTCTACTACAGTGCAATCTACTTACACAACTATTGGAGCTTGTAAAAAACCAACCGAAAACCTTCTACGAAACTAACAAACGCAAAAGTTTAATAAAAAAATCATAGATATCATAAACCGTCAGCTGATATCGAAAATGTATAATATTTTATATTTACTTAAAAATCTGATTAAGCATAAACCAATAGTAATAGTGAGATTTACTTATAACGAACCAAAGTATTTTTTTTTTTGTGTAACTATTCTAGTCCTCGAAATTTAATTTAAAACTTCATTGCTATTTATGTCTTTAATATATACAATTAAACTATAACTATTAAAACTTATATACACATATAACGATCCATGAATAAAAAAAATCTGTTATCGAAATACTAATTTCATGATATTTTTTATGGGGACAATAAAAATATTTTAAAAATCTTGTTAACGTTTAAAAACTATTGTAGAAAATATATCTTTATAAGAATTATAATTATGTGGTGTATATCAAATCAGAAATGTATGCAACAATGAAACAAATCGTTACATTTTAAAATCACGTATAAAATCTCTAACATGATATCGCGTGTTATAGGCACATGTCATCGTAACATAAGGCCACGTGTATACACTGCAGTCAATTCTTATTCTTTAAGAAACGTTTTCTACTTTTGCGATTCCAGTTTTAACGTAATAGTTATCAAAGACTATAATTTATTATAAGAATTTGCAAGTACATGAAAGGTATGAACAAAAGAAACTATTTGTGGCTCATACAAACAACTAAAGATGTTCTTTATCTAGATTTATCAATTTAACTACAACATTTAATATGTTAGTTTTAACTTTTTTTTAAATTAACACTTCCATCCAATATAGATAGAGGCATTATAATAATTTATGTATTATTAATAATATACAATTTAAAGACTTGACAGCCATTGAAGTTATACGTAAAAATATTAGGTACTTCACAGAATAATTTCAGTTTTTTTTTTTTTCTTAAAACTGTAAAATTTTTAGTATCCATTGGACAAAATTTTAAAAATATTAGTAGTATATTTTAGATATATTCATAGAATATTCGATGCATTAAAATTATGAGATACTACTTGCTAATCTTTTATTAAATATTCGGTATTTATACTTAGTACACTATACTATATAAAAAAACTGGTGGTAGTTCGCTGTGATGGAGACTGTCGTAAGTACTACTGCAGCGTCTATTTCTGCAACCAAACATTATTCCTGTTTTAATTCCTTTGTAGCTAATGAAGTTACCGAAATAACATTAACATCTTGCAACAATGCGACAAGCATAACGTAGTGATGTCATCCTAACTAGAGTCACATCGTTACGTCGCTTTAAATACAAAGTAATGAAAGCTCAAAAACAAAGACAGAGGTCGGTGTGCGTTGTGCTTTATGTTGCAACGCTTAAAAGATCTGCTGATACGGAATCTGTCCGTATTCGTGACACTGCAGCATGTTGCACAGATAATAGTTTCTCTAAGCTTACACGTGAATCATTGTTACGTTTTGGACATTTCGTAAAATTACCGACGTGTTTCTATATCCGTAACAACCTTATCATGACCGGACGAAGCCCTCTTCTCCATTCCACCGATCTACAATCTTTCACAATTACAATATATCTCTTTAAATGCTTCCCTGTTAATTTTACACTATTAATTAAATAAATCTTATTGCGTTTATTAAATTATTTATTACCATTTCTGGATAATGGCAACATTTTGGTACAACATAAATCCTTGTAAAAAAACACTGATTCTTACTAAGGATTTAAATTAAATTACAATCCCAATTTTAAGTACGTTTATTCAGCTATTAGTTATCTTTTAGTTTCTAGATATTTTTCTTTCAGCGGTAGTACTAAAATTTTATTGTATTACAATAATTGGCTTTAAACTTGTAAAACTTTGTCGTAATATTCGATCTAATATTATTTTATATTCAGCTGAGGAGAGTCTTATCTATGGTTAAAACGTTTGTACCTGTATAGATTATCTAATAGTATCGGGACCTCTCCTTTAAGAATATTGGAAAACTACAATCTTGAATTTCTACTACAAACGAAGTTATTTTTCTTGTATCACTGAGTTTGAATGTTGGTATAGTTCTTTTAAATCTATCTTAATATAACCATCTTTATTAATCTCCTATTATCCCATAATCGTGTAGCTCCGTATTCTCGTATGCTTTATTTATATCTATTGCGTAGTGATCACTTAATATTGTGCGAAATTCAGTGTTACCTTATTCTATATAAAAAAAGAGCTTTGTCTTCATTGTAATTCATAGCATGTATTTATTTCTAGATATATTACGCAACCAGATATTTGTTAATTTGAAATGAAATGAAAAACATTTTATCTTTATGAGTACGCTGTGATTGTTATGTACAAAGTAAACCAAAATTGTACTTTACGGTAAACAGAGTTGTCGGACCGTAACATATCCGTTATGATCAACAAAACAACAATAAGACAAAAACATTCCTGTTGAGTCTAGTCGAGAGTAAACGCAAAACGAAATTAACGGTACCAGGAGATGAGCCGCCTCCGCCTCCGCGACACCGAAGGTCAACGAACTGCAGCCGTCACCGCATTTAAGGAAAAATGATAATTGCTCTTATTGCTTTTTCATGATACTGCTCCAAAGCGATTACGGTACAACACGGCGCCGAGTGCCGCAATAAACATAAATAAACTACACAATCACTACAAATTAGGTTACTTTCCTGTGAAACTACAAACACTTTTAACACACAAAAAAAATTATCACTTACAACAACAGAGCGAAACTCTAAAACTTTTTATTTAGATAAATACAAATTAAGTAACATGTACATGTTATACTAACTCATATACCAGTTATACTAACTTCAGAACCCGTGTGTAGTATTGTAAAAGTTTCTCAAAAAGATGTATGTTGAAAGTTTAACATGCTTGTTATTTTATATATATGTACTTTTGTAAATACAACCATTTAAATATTTTTTTAAGTATTGTAGAAGCAATCTGTTAATGGTAAGAAAATACTATAGCCTACGGGAGCCTTTTATAACCGAAGGATCATGAACGAGGCACTAACCCCAAAGAAAACTCAATATGGCATTTTTCAAAAATCAACTTCTGTGGCTTTTTGATAAAAGCTCGATAGGTTATTCCATAATCTTACAATTTTCGTATGAAATCTCTTTCACATTTCACATTATTCACTACATTCACATGACTGTAGTGAATAATGTGATAATGTACTCCATTTTAATTAAACATAGAACATTTATTATTATAAATATAGTAAGAAATTAACATATTTAATGTAAAAACCATAAATTAATAATGTTTTCATATTATCTCCAAAACAAATTCTTAATAAAAACAATAATGAACGTTAGCGACCAAGTAAAAGTATTCGATTCGTTATTTAAGGAATAACGTCGCCTATAATTACCGTTACTTAATAACATCATCAACATTTACCGCAAACTTGATTCAACTTAATATAACTTCGAAGCACTTCCCAATTTTTAGAATTTAAAGCAAAAGCTTATTCTCGGTGTTATTTCATCATTTCATTCGCCGGGCACGGAATAGCAGGCATCTTTTGAGATACTTTCAAAGTGAAATCGAGGTTCGCAAGTTTCAATGAGATCCTGTACCAACCGTCTTTTATCTCTGCCATAATCCAATGAGGTGATCAGAAACGGATAACAACGTTTTAAACTCATTAGTTAAACTTTATACTTTCAAAAAGCAAAAAGCTGAGTACTGTTTATGCGATCCGTACTTTAATTTAAATAAAACTAATAAACATATACAAAATATTCATTGCAAATTTATAACTTGAAATGATTGTCATATCTCAAGAAGTAATTTCATAACTTACAGATAATATATTTCCGAGAAAAGTTTAAGCGGAAATTACAAAAAATAAGACAAAGTATTTTCGTATAAAGTACTTCTTAGTGTTTTAATAGTATAGTTGGTAATTTGGAAATAATAATCAAAATCGGAGAACAATGAAAAAATTACGCATTTAAACGGGAAACAAAATAAATTGGGACTCTCTCATTGTTGAATATAATACATACTTCCACTTGGAATCCACGACGAAACTAGATAAACAATAGACTTTAGCGATGTGCTGTGAGCTACAGTTACTCTAAGTAATGGCCTGGGAACAAATGCATCGAGATCGTTTACCGTTTCCCGAGTTTGTTAACCGGAAGCCATTAAAAACATCTGTACTTAGATTTTTCTTTATTGTAAGTACCTATTAATGTTATCGTGTACTTGCCTATATCAAGAATTTTAAGCAAATTTTAAAAATTTTAAAAATTTAACATAATAAGACAATGAAGCTCTCTGCTTGTTACGCGGTGACTTCCAAAACTAATCAAGTTATTATGGCGGTGTATTGAAAAAAACGGGGATGGTAAGAAATGGACAGTAACCCATCCAACAAAATAACTACTATTTATATTAAAATTACTATTAAAACATAATACAGAAAATCATGAAACCGCCGCAATGTCTTTTATGAGTATAGAAGGCTTAAAACGTAACGATTTAAAAATAAGTAATAACTTACAATAAAAATTTAATTTTATAGTAATTAAATATATTATTTATGTAATAGTAGATGTTATACTAAATTGTAATATTTTTTTTAAATACGAGTATACTGAAAAAATAAGTCATTCTACTTTAAGACGATTACATAAATCTTATTACATTACTTACGCTTACGTTGTTGCTAATAATAGAGGTTAGTAGCAAAAGTATAATGAACACAAACAGTTATGAATTTATTATTTAAATTAACATAAATTTATGCTAAATGTTAGCATATATATAAAACTAAATTAACTTTTATATCTGTGTACGCATAGATAACTATTTTCAAAGTCTAATAACCTTCTTAAGTTTTTTTGGTATAAATTAAAAAAATTCAACAGATTAAAAATACTTTGTAATTTTATAATAAAAAGAATATTTTGTGATTTTGAATTAGTTTTTAAATAAATTATATATTCTGTAGCTTGATACTTCAACACTACAATGTTATTAGGAATGCATCCGACTGCAAGAGGAATGCAGAATATTTCGTATGCGGACCGAGCTCCGTGCTGTTCTGAAGACAATATAAGTAAGCAAGGAGAGTGTTTGCGGGGATATAAAATATTATGAAGTCCTGTACGTGAGGCTCCGGCGTGAAGGTGATCTGTATTCATCAAGCAACCAGCCATCCTGAGGCGGGGCTCGCCCCTTCGGGAAACTAATATTTCAAGATTTGCAATTTCCGCGCGCTGGATTGCCGCCAATCCTTTGCTACTTGTTATTATTTTCCAACATAAACAAAATGTTATAGAAAATTTATGACGAAACTATGGTTTTTGGAAACATGAAATAAAAAATGTTAAAAGTAATAACATTATCGAAATCTTGAACTTTGTTATTGGAACATCATTCGCAAAAATTGCTAGAGGTTTTTGCTGTCGGAAACCGTCTTAATATTGCAGATTCTACTTTAAGTTGAAAGTGAGCACTTTAAAGTTAAAGCCGGGTCCGAAATGCTATTGCGGAATTGAGTTATAATGAAGGGTTATGAACTGAAAAACCAATGAAATAGAGAAGAGATGCAGTTTGATTAATTCGTAACTACGACTATTTTGGAGAATTATTTGCTCATCTGCCGTTCCATATCTAGTTATATATTATTGTTTGTAGTTTAATTGCAATGTTTAACACTAGATTTATGGGTATCTGTACATGTTTCTAATTTATTTCAAAGAATCTTTTATCGCTATGACATCTGCGTTAGGTTTTCTTATTACTGCTCTGCTTTCAAACAGTTTTATAATGAAGATACTTTAATTTTGAGTAAAGTGATAAAAGGTACAGATTTTTTTACTGATGATAAGATCTTTCATAATGTGGCTACTGATAGGTACCACGGAAGCGCTTATACTTGACGCCAAGTAATAGTGTGCAAACATTACTGTGTTCCGGTTTGACCAGCCAGTTTAACTACCGAGTTAATAATACAAGTTCTCTTATGGCTAATGGCGACGACAGCAAACACGATGTTACGAAGAAACTTGTTTTTTAAACCCTTGAACAATAGTAACTTTTTAAGTTATCTAATATACATAATTTTTTGGTCTTTTTTTCACTCGCTGTTTTTGCCAAAATTCAAGTAAAGTTATAATTTACTACGCTGCACAAGTGGACGTTGGCAGATCGACATAATAAAGTCTGCGGCTACAGCTAAATGGAGATCGTACTCATATTTACATGTCCTCAAATAGTATACCATATAAATCATATTAACTTACAAAATAGCAATCACTTCCTTAATAGTACATTTTTCTGAAATGGGTGTGTCTAAGTATCGCCTAAGCACTTCGAGAGTTTTATGTATGATGGAGTACAGCAATAAATTGTTTGAATGGCGAAAAGAGCGAGGTCCACTTCAGAACATGCCTCAAGTACTCTTCAACATGAAGATGGTATTGGAATTTTGTAGTGGATTGTGATATCATAATGTGGGATCATTGTTATATTAACAACAACAGTCTTCCGCATGTTATTCTATTTTTACCTCCCCATAGAGACCTTATAACGGATAGACCTAACTTTCCTTCTTTACGTAATCGCAGGTGTTATTTTACGAAGAGTTATCCGATTTTAATAGTTATTTTATCGTTAAAAAGTTATTTGGATAAATGTGATAATGAGTTTATTTTGAACTCTGCATAACATTTTAGATGTTTGAAATATGTTTATTTCAAAGAACCAAGACTAATAGAGAATGTGTGTCTATATGGCATTTAACGTTTTAGAAGTAAAAATAATATTTTTTAGAAATTCAAGTTATTAAAAGTTAGTACCGTTTTTTTTTAATCAACATTTAAATTTAAAACCTCAACTTACTATACTTTACTGATAAATAATAAAGAAGTTTGTTCCTTAACGAAAACGTTCGAAAGTTACCAACTTAAATCTATCATAAACTTAAAAATGAAAAATCTTTACATATAACATATTTAAATAAATGGTTTACTGTCATCAATTTTTATCTGTGAAATGTTAAAAGTTTTATCATCATTAAATGAATGAAGTTAAACCGCTAAAAGGTGTTCACATCAAGTCATCAATTCATATTAACTTAAAAAGGGCTATTTGGAAATCTAAACGACGTGTTTGCCTGGTAAATCCCCGAGGGGTGGGAGTAAAGTGAGAACACCATTAATGTTCATTAAATACGCTTACGGTGACGTGAATCCGATAGATGAGAGTTTTTAGGTTAGGCTGAACCGAAAACGACGAGGTGAAGATATAAAAAACGTTAAAGCTTTTGCTTGTGAAACTAAATTACAAAAACGTCCCTTACGAGGTGTTCTTCGAAGTTTATTATGTAATTTGTAACTTGGATAGTTATTTTAAACTTATTCAGTCATTGAAATCAACACCATAACAGATTATCATTCCTAAACTAATACGTCACTATTACATCAAACTGATATTTTAAAAAAAAAACTTACAGACTTTATTATTCTCATTTATTCTTAACACCTAACTTCATTAAATCTAAAGAAAAGCTCATGAAAAATGTAAACTACAAAATTTTCTGGCTTTCTCTATGACTGCACTAAAAACGTTTAGTTGAATTACACTAACAAATCAGCCGTTTTTCATGAATAATGTCGAACTAATGTCTATAGCAACATAAACAGTATTTTATGATACATCAAAAATTTTAATTAATTCTGTGCTAACATTTATAAATTAAACATTTCTTATAAAAAGTAAAAAGGAAATGTATATAACTCCTGTTAGCCGGTCAGAACTGTCCCACATTCTGAACAAAGGCCTTCGACACTAACGAGACGTTTTCCGTCTCCAACGTCGCAACTCAGTCCCAGACGTTTTATAATTAAAGAGTTAACTTATTTCTTGCTATTGTATTCAAAAATTCAAGAGCAAAAATTAAGTAACGCTGGTGTAATTAATAGGGTAAATAACTTCTTATTTCTCAAGGCGACAAGCAACAATGTAGTGAAGTATGTAACATCCAAATGTATACCTTTTTACCAGTGATATTAGTTACTGTTAACGTAAAAAGAAAAGCTAAGAAGGTTTTAAAAATGTAAAGTTGCTTTTAAAACATCGTATATACTTCAGCTTTTATGATGCCCCTTTTCACAGACACAGTGAGATCCGGTGAAGTTGTAAACGGTACATTTTCGCCGGAAATTGTGTCGTTCTCTGAGATAATACCGTCAAAGGCTGCAGCGCTTATACTGATTGCAGCCAGAACTGTAAATTACACACAGACCACAATAAACTCCACACTTAGTTACTATACAGTACTGAACAGTGATAAACAAAGCTTTTTTTTGTCTATCCCATTGAAATTTGACCAAGACTTAACTTATGTTAGTCCAAGATTATCTAACTTTCACTAAAGTAATCGATTTGTGAAAATTTTATAAATTTCACGACTTCATTATTAAGTCGAATCTTTAAATTTAAAGCTGTAAGTCAAAACGTATTAATACCAATTTTCTACATGAATCAAATTATATATTTACTTTTATCACGCAATTTCACAAAAGACGGAAAATCTATATCGCAATACATTGTAAATATCCTTTATATCAAACCCGCTATACGTAGAGTTGATTGTAAGTATACAGTTTACTTGGTCGATATATTTGCAAGCTGGGTCTATATTTATACAGGAAACGTTTTCTTTTCTAAAATTTCCTAAAATGTAATCAACGAAAAAACCCACTCACTTAAAGTTATTGAATTTTTGCTCAATAACTATTTAAATAAACGTGACGCCATTGCGAATCTGTGAATTAGATAGAACAATAGAAAACGTATCCAGACTGATTCACTGAATAATTTCATCATAAATATTCCACAATTGGATGAACCGCTTGAAATATCAACTGTGGTTACATCGAATTCATGACCCGTCGCTGTTTTGTTCGAAATATACTTTAAACTAATAACTAAATAATTTAATTTCCGACCAGATTTAACAATTTACTATTAACTAAATACTGTAATTGTAACAATGTAATAAAAACTACTTAATTGTATGTGGCTTCTGGAAGATGTTTTGATTCCTATCAGTAATAAATTAAGTTTGTTACTTAGTTTAATTCTGAATGTAATCAATTAACATTAGACATGTAAGCTGATTTCCTTCAATGCTTTGATCAGATTCACGTCAGTATGTGCCGATAACATAAGATAACGATTAAGATATATACAAATAATTCGTACAACGTCTAAAATATAAAACGTCTTGTTATTCTAGTAATTAAACGAGTGATTACTAAGGTACCGCGGGGATTTTAAACATCTTTAAATAATTCTGACTTCCTTCTAGATGCCCGAAGTTTTTTTCTCCAAAAAGGATTATTAACTTAAAGCGAAATATTCACAATTATGTTTGCACGCTATTTTTTGAAGACAAAGGTAAGAAAGAATTAAAAAGACCTTCTATAATTAGAAAAGAAGAACATAACAACAAAAAAATATGCAAGTTATAATTGAAAAAATTCTATCTAACTTTCACTACATCATTATTAAGATGTAAATAAGATACCTTTGTATGTTTTACTATAAAATCTCAAAAATAACATATATAATGAACAGATAATTATTTTAGAAACTAAGTAAACATTTTCGTAGTGAGTCTAATTTTCGTTAGGTGCTTGTATTCACACAACTAGTTAATAACTAAGCATCCTTGTCAGAGCCTTCACGGGCGCTGCTCAAACTTTAATTAAAACCAGCCTCACAATGTTGTCGGATCAACATTTATGCATTTGAAATAGATGTACAATCAGACAGTATAACGAAGTAACACTTGTCTTTAGCAATACGAACATCTTATCAATAATTTAATAAACACTCCACTTAAAGCTGTAAGAGCTTTTTTGGACTCGAAACCAGATCTCAAGAAGAAAGTCAAGGACATTTATCGACCACTGTTTAATTGTAGTATGGTTGATATCACTTATGTAAATATTTGGAACGTATTAGTTACCTCGCGATGTTGCCTTCACAATATAAAATATCAATTGACATAAGCAATATTAAAACATTAGAGAACGTAAAGAAAAGCAATGAAACTTTACCCTAGTTCGATAAGACAAATTTACTAATGAAGGATTTAAATTAATAACTCCATTTTATTTATGTTTGTGTGTGAAAAGATGTTAAGTAACTAATGAATATTTTTCCATTTTTTTTTTTTTTAATACTACTATGCGACGAGACGAGCAAGACGTTCACCTGATGGTAAGTGATACGCTTGCCCATGACAACGTGGCGCTAGTTAAGATGGTACACACTGCACCACATTGCGCTCGTCGCCTGAGACATAAGGTGTTAAGTCTCGTTACCCCAGTAATTACACTAGCTACAGCAAAAGCATATAACTTCAAATCTAATGTGGTAAACCAATCCAATCTCTTTGGAAATTGAATTGCATACTAAATGTTTACATTATTCACAATTTATTTAAAAAAATCTAAGCAGTAACCTATATTATTACTGTACCACAATTATTTCAAAAATCTTGTCAAGCGTAGCGAAAATAATAACGATTGGGTTCAGCGATCTATAAATATGAATTCTGTAACAAAATTGAATTTACGTAATAACCGAAACCAGTGTTATTTCATGGGGTATTATTTCATCCGTTACACACCTTTGCGGTATTGTACCACCTTCGGAATAAACCAAACTGGATCACGGAAACCGCAAACCAATTTTGGTCACTACGAACAGGATTCCGTCTATTGAAGGCAGACTTTGCGCGTTTATATAATTTTTTTCCCATTACACTAATAATGGTGAGCTCTCTAATGAATTAACATAATATATAAAGTAATAAACAAAATTAGTTTCTTTAATGTGGTATTTTTGTGATAACTTTAAAATGGCCGTCGATAGAATGTTAAACATATTTTTTTTTCCCTTTCAACCAATTCGCATTTGAATATTAAATATAATGCAACGGAAATATATGAGTTTATAATAAAGAGATACCTTTGCAATGATCGCAGATTTAATAAAGCAGTATAAAAATTTAATAGATATATGAAACAGGAATATACTGGCACCAAAAAAGATTTCAGATATGCATTTATTTAATACATTATGTATACGGTTTTATTCAAAAGCTTTTGTTTCTAAATGGTGAATTGAATTCTGTGTTGTTACTTTATATTAGGAGTTACTTTACAAATTGTTTTACTTACTAATATTTTAGTACTACTCTTTCCCTCGCATCGAGCGACCATGATAGAAAGTAGATCTAAAACTAAAATTATTGTGGGTAAACCTAATTTGTGGTTTACGGACTAACAAAATTGTTCACAATAATTGAATTTATTATATATTCAACACTAATTCACAGTTATGTTCGTTAATAAATTATTTATGATATTACATTCAAATATTACAAACTTTTATGATATGTACTGTGCGTTTGTGATGACTAATGTCGTCATGTATTCAATAATAAGTAAATAAATCATCGTGATCCATTTTTTATTATTTACCCACACAAATGCAAAACGAAAATATTATTTTAGAATAATGAATCACTAGCACCAACTCAAAACTAGAGCAGAGCGAGAGCAATCAAATCTGTCTTATGAATATCGATACTACATTTTAATAAACAGTGTGGTACGTTCATTATTCACTTTAAATATAAACCCGAGAGATTTTAATGTGGCAGAAAATTAAACTTGTTTTTAAAAGAGCGCTCGGTAAGCCTAATAAAGCTCCCTCACAATCTCAAGGAGATAATAACGCGTAATTAACCAACATTAAACTTTATAAATCAAAGCAAAAGTACAGTTGTAAAATACTAAGTAAAGATATCTACGTACATATACTTTTATATAAAAAACAGTTCTCAGCAGATATTCTGTTTTAATTTAACACGATTTAACCGCGATTTAAAAATAGTATTAGATTAATTTTGAGCTTTACTATTAAATATTATTAATTTTCAAAAAAATTGTTTCACAAGTCTTCAAGTTACTTTTAAACTTAAGTGAAATATAAATAATACTGTTTAATTTATGTCTATCTGCTCGTCCAACTCCAGTTTCAAGAAAGCACCTCATGATGACGATGATGATTTAATTTATGCGGTACCAATATTTTTGTGTATTTTATGAAATAAATAAATTCCATTCAAGTAAAACAATTGTATATATCGACATTTTAACCTTGTCTTTTCCACTGCCGAATGTAGACCTCCTCAAGCGGGAATAATTACCCTATTCGCTATGCTCGGTATGTTGGAAAAGGTAAGGATAAGCTGGTGCCTTGCTCCTGAAGCTGTCTTAATCGCCTTTATCGATATACTGAGAGTTAAGTAGAGATAAGATTGATATAACCTATCTCTCACACGATTGTGTATCAAATATTTCTTCGCTTATTACAATAACGTTCCTTTAAAATAACTCGCTAAAGACATCTCCGAAAATGCTTTCCTAAAAATTTTGTTTTAGTTAAATAAGTAACATTAAACATTGATGTGTACATATATAGAATAAGTAGAGCAAGGAAATCCCACGCCTAGCTTTCGTACTGAAGCTTGCCGATTAAGTTTATGGGCGTCTATCTCTGCACATATATTTACGGGAACGTTTATAGCTTCTTCCGTACGTACCAACAAACCATTTCCGGCCGATTTCTGCGCGATTGTAGTTTATACGCCGGGAGATATACCAGTCTCGCATTTTGTTGCTTACGTATCATCTTTATACTTATTATCTCTTCTATTATATGTTCATGCGTTATAACTGTCTTATGTACAGAAAGAATACAAAGTGAAGTAAAGAATTCATAAAAGATTTGCCCTTTTCAGTATAATCAGATATCTTTTCAACACCAATGTCATACGTCATAACATCGCTGTTGCTGGACGTTACCTTACCCAAAGATCATCCAATCGGTTCAACAATTAGCGTGAATACCTTTGAAAGGTATATGATAAATTAAGTTGTTTTTACTATGTATTTTTTACTAAATACTTTAAAAACATTTATGTGTATTATTAGGCAACGTACCTGCCAAACAACTTCTTAAACTTTATAAAATTTTATTGATGACCAAATGAAGTGTTTATATATTTAATATAAAATTTAGATAGTATTTTTACAGGCAATTAACATTGACAACTCATTTTTATGTCTATCACCAGTGTTTAATTATTTATGTACAATTTAACAAGAAAGACTTATACTAGACAACATTACCAGGTAACACCGAGAAAGGTTGTGGTTTAGGTAAATGAAAAAACGAAAGAGTTTTATATATATTGGTGATGTTTTAAAATTTTCATTTAAACCATAACGGTGGTACGAAATTCAATATTACAACACAGCCCACAGAGGAGCACAGTCCCCGTCAATCAGACACTGAAAATTGATCACACAACGTTATACACTATTCGCTTACGGTTTATACCACAATGAAACTGTTCGAACACAATGCATCGTGAAAATGTTTGCAATACTGAATTGTTGCACGGGATATTTTGAAAGACTTCATATTTCATATTTGTGCTCAAATGTTACTAACAAAAGGCATTTTAAATTTTTACCTTACTCTTGTCGTGCTTCTTGTGTAAGGTGGAAAAGTTCCTCAGTGTAAATCATGTCTATGTATGTTAAGCAACCATAATTTCTTTCATCTGATAGTTCATCTTTTGCATCATGATCAGTTGTAGAAGGCTGCCGGTCATGACATATAACATGCCGGGATATACGACTCTTCTCTAAATTTTATACTGTCAATTACAAGAAAAGATCACGACGATGATTCACTGTTTGAGGTTAAAGATAAATGATTTCAGATAAAAATAACTAAAAAGGTCAATGCTAAATATCAATATGACATAGGTATAATGTATATAAATAAGGAATCTTTATAAAAACACCTCACTTAAAACAAAGTAATTACAGAGCCAAGTAATCGCACGTCGGAAACATTCGAGGGATACTCGCTTCGACGATTTGACTTGCAAATTTGTTTTTCCGCTGTTTGTTTGTAAAATTTCTAAGTTAAAATTAAAGCAGAAATATTGAAGTGGAAAAATTGAAGCTTTGTTATGAATTGTCCTTATGAAGAAAGTTTGTGCACTTTGAGTTATTAAAATGCGAAACAATTTAACGTTTACTTTAAGACACTAAATTTCAAACAAACAGGAACTTGTGTAATTATTATGTATCTGGTTATTCGTCATCAGATGGTGCTATGATTTTAAATTATATGCTGTTTAACTAGAATAATTTTCTAAATAAATTTCATTTATAAGATATTAATTAACAAGCATTATAAAACGTCGAACTAATAACTACATCATGTTATGTTTTCTTTTATCTTTCTATGGTATAACTTCTTTGACTTTTTGATCCTTTCGTCTTATCCGAACTCCAATTAATGCGAAAATATTATCATAACTTTAAATTGTAATCTAAGCCGTGGGTAGGAAAGCAATTTTTCGAATGAAACCAGTGCCGCAGTAAAAAATCTGGAGTCGCCACTTAACCCACTCTAAAAACTCAACAGTTTCCATTGCATGAGATGCAGCAGGGCAGGCAGCGGTTTCATGTTTTATTAATAATAAATAAATCTAGCCGTTAAACTCAAATACAAAAATTTTTACTTTTCACATGAATATAAATTACCGCTTATAATTTAAAGTAAAATTTGATTGCAACGAAAAGAATGACTGTTTTAATATATTTGTATTCATTTTCATAAATTTTATATTTTATAAACTAGGTAAGCGATTGTTTTATGTATGAAACATTCTCATTATTTCATATTTACATTTAAACGTTTTTATTACTAGGTTATGGGGTATACGTATTCATGTATTGTTTATGAAGAAGTAACACCTTTTTTCATTTACAACTAGAAATTAAAGAAGTTAAAAACAAGAGGATAAAAGCCTCAAAAAATCAATAAAAAGAAAAAAAAACTGAAGTTAAGATCTAATTTTAGCAAAACTGACCTCTTTGTATATTTTGTGCCATTAATCAGAGCACTACTCTAAGTACATCATAAAAGTTATATTACGTAATAATAGCAATATGAAATACAATATATCCAAAACTAACGACTCTAAGATGTTATAAATTAATATATATATCCTTATTATTCTTCATAATAAATCTATATCTGTTATGATGAATAATAAGGATATGGAAAGAGAATAAGTCGAATCATGTTACGGATCACTCCTTTTTGTACTCAAAGGAAAAATGACCTTGATTCAACAATATGATTAGGTTTTTCAGTTTTTTTTACTTTAATGTAGTGAAGTTACTTACAGGCATTTTATTTATTTTTGTAACAATACAGAATTGTTTTGTTACAAAATCAAAACCAAAATTTAAACTAAACAAAGGTTCGATTAGAAACAAACCAATAGAAAAGAAATCTTTACAATCATCCGTTTATATTTCTTTAATTGCTTTCAACTCCTCTGTACTTATTAGATTTCAAAACGTTTTCGAGAAGTTTTCAAAGTTTAACGCTTATCTGTCCATATTAAGGTTAAAGTGATTGAATATGGACAGTAAGTCATCACAATTTCTAAACCATAAACTTCGAACGAGTATTAATAGAAACGGGACAATGTCATAAAACAATTCTTACAATATACAGTGGGAGTTTAAACGACAATGTTTTGTTATTGGTGAATAAATACCGAAGTAATAATCGTTAAGGCGTCGCACGGCTAGTGGTTTAGCACCGCAGTGGATGGCCGGGTCGTTAAGCGACTGGTGTGGTCTCCAAGTTCATTCGGTTCCTCGACGCGCTAATGAGCAATCACTGCCAGGTTTTCTAATCGAAGTATCTAACTTATGAAATCTAAAATCACAACTCAATTTGCCATCAAGAGAAAGCAACTAAAAAATCATTTTGTTTTCTGTAATATTCATATTTGTACTCAACTACCATTTCCATATATTTGATGTACTTACACTACCTAATATTCTTAGATGTTTTGACGATCTGTATATATTAATTTTAAATACATAAAACCTGATTTACGGATAGTATAAAATATACTATTTATCATATTTTTATTTCATCGGTAGAGCAGTATAAAATATATCAAATGAACTTCTAGAACACAATGATCTATAACGTTGTGTTCGTTGCGTTTTTTTAAAGTATTTTCTCTATTATAAGAATAACGGTAATTTCTTTAAAATTACTACAATTTAACATTATATTAAATAATATTTACACGGGTGATGCTGAAGTGTCCTTATCTAGAAAACTCTGGATTATATGTTTTCAGGAAACCTAACAAAAATGTTATGAGAGTTGATTGAGGATAGCTAGGATTCGAAAATACTTTACCAAAATCAAAATTCACCAGTAATGTGGCCTCTGAATCCAAACATAGACTTCAGTGTTACATGACAAGCGATTAGCCTTAGAGCTTTAGCCCCGTCGATAAGTCTAGTTTATTTTTAAACAATTTGATTTAAAATTACTATGTTGATATGAATAGATAAATATTTAACAATAAGTTTAACACACTATCCCCGATGCAGCTCGACGTCGCATAAAAACTAATGAGCCACTCGTTATACCGCGTACGGTTAATAATTAACGGTAAGATTGTAAAATATCACCACTCTATAGATGGAACTATGACAACAGTCTTGCTACAGTGCTATCACATTTAAATTTTAATGTAAAACTTGATTTTAGCGGTGAAAGGTAATTAGTATAAAATAAACATTAGTTTTATTTGATTAGAATACAAATTCATTTAGCGGATATGTATGCAAATATAAACAAACGTAATAATATATACATACGAGTAGACAATAGAATAGTTTTAGTACACACCGAAAGTTACACAAAGTAAATATTTGAATTGATTTACTTAGGTCTGAAGAACATACAGCTTAATACCACCGACTATTTCTGCTGATGAGCATACCGTGCAAACATTACCTAGTATGTTCTAGTTTAAATGGCGCTGTAACTAAATAGCAAATTACTGGGGTCACAAGGACTAAGACACATGCTGTACTGTGTAAACATTTAAACTAACATTCCATCAGGGGAACGTTGCTCATACTGTCGTTTCGTTGTGTCAAATTACAGAGATACCAAGACCATGAAGATATCCTTTTAAGAAAAGAGTGAATAGGCTGTTGCCAAGTTAACGCGCATTACCATCACAGACCACATAACACCAAGTGGAATTGTGATCAGGCACTAACACTTTTTTGTGTAAAAAAAGTGGGAATATTTTTGGCTATGCCTCAAATGCAAGCAATAACCATCGACAGAACTTTCTGATCTTCTCATTGAATCGTTGTTTATAAAAAAAAATCGACAGCAGTAATAAAACATAATCGTATGCTGTTAACCCGAATGGTAATAGTAACATAACCCACCCGTGACCATTCCTGTGGCCCAAAAGGTACATAATTGAAGCGGGCGGACCGTGGAAATAAAGCGTAGTCCTATCCAGTTGTAAAATTACACCGCCAGCCCGCTTTCATAATTAACTGCCTTCTTTGCATGAAAAGGGGGTAAAGTGATATTAACCATTACGCTCTAGACTAAGCTCCGGAGACCTGTGTAAAATTAAACCAAGGAATTATTAATTCATCTCGGAATAATAAAAACGCTACCGTCTTTGCACTGGCGTGATGTAACGCGTATGATATTGCATAATTCATTCTTCAGGATATATTCCGGAGATAAAAAGCTAGCTTGTGTTGTCGAATGTAAGGAAAGAAGTTGATCCATCTTTAGTCGCCTTTTACGACATGCCACGGAGAGAGAGGCAATGATATTCTAACTCGTCTCCCACTCCGTCTCATTATTATGTGTAATTATAGAAACTAATTAAACTCAAGGAGGGAGTGTTGGATGAAACTGAACTTAAACTTTTAGATCACAAGCACTTTTAAATTTGTTCACAATTTTCTTATGTTTTTGTATAAGGAATAATTTTTACTTATACTTTATCACAAACACTAATGTTATAGACATTTGCTTATAATATTTTATTAGTGCTGTCTTTTATGTAGGTATCTTCTCAGAGCGCCTCTTTCTGTCACCAAACATTGTTGAGTAACGGTAAACAATAAGGTAGTATACCTTTGGGTTTTTTTGTTAAATATGTATGCTTTTCTGCACAACCTATGGCCTTGTTTCACAAAAGAATGTATGTAAACCTCATTATGTTTGCTCCAAGCAGATGGCAAATATTTATTTCCACACAAACAAGTCGGGAACCTCGTTCGTTTGTTCATTATTCACAATTTTTGTAGATCCTACTCGTATTTCTTAAAAGATACCTTTTCTTTTAATAAAACTAAATTTTACGGATGTTATCGCGTTTATTTAATTTATTTTATTTAATCCCGACGTTTCGGCCGCTTTGCAGCAGTCACGGTCAAGGGAGAACTAAATAAAACTAATAAATAAAAATGTCGGTATTATATAAAATAAAATAAATAAATGAAATGAAATATGTAAAATTTAGTTTTAATGAATGTGTAACGTTTGCGAAAACATAAGAAATTAAGTGGATACCTTTTCTGTTGTTTTTCAAACTGACACGTTAAAATATATCACAATGTGATTCAAAACATCGCAAATGTTTAATCAAAAATTCGGATCAATGGGCGCGATAAAAGAATATGAAAAAAGAAAAACACGGTTTTATATAAAAGTTAACAGTTTTACATAAAACTATTATATTTATGTATAATGTCTTGTATATTTTAATATTCTTGCGTTACAAGAGTGTAGGTTATGTACACAAAGAGAACGCAAATGACCTAATAGCATAAAGTACAGACAACAAAGTGAGGTTACATATCCAAAACAATCGTTACACTAAGTGTAATAAAGCAATTAATTTTCATTACTTTTTACATTTAAGTTGTAAAAAGAATAACTATAGTAGATACATATCATTTGTGTGTTATTCGCTTATCAATATACTAACAAAATATATTAACGTAGTGTTTATTTTAGCTAGGTAAGACTATGCCATAGGAGGTTACTGTTATTAGTATAAATAGTTTAGTAAATGATATAACAGGCCATGTTTTAAGTCGATCATTGGAATATAGTGCTATGTAAATATACATTGTCGCCGCGTGTTTATGAACAGGTGAATAACTTTTCATCAGGTAATTGTCCTTTTCAATCGATAGTGTCATATAAGTGAAAATAAAAAAATTACAAAATGTTATCTACAAATCGTTACACATGTTTCCATACTAAAGTTACATTTAAGAAAACTTCAGAGCGGGAAATACAAATTACAAACCCGCCACTAACTCACTGACCCGTTGGAGCCGAGGTCATGACATTCAATAACGCCTCCGGCACGGATTGAAAAAGGTTCCCAATTTTCAATCGATTCCGACACGCTATCGGTTTATAACAGATAAGCTTTCCGGCTATCTCTGGATTAACCATTTACTTTGTAAATTTATACTTAATTAAAGTTGTTACTTATATAAATCGTAAGTTATATACAAAAGACTGCGAACTAGGAATCTTCGCGCTCAGTATCCTAGACTCTATAAATCGAATAAATGTAAATGGCTAGCAGCATTTAAAATCATCACAGACTAGACAAAGGGTTCCATAGTTTTCACAAATTTGAATTAATGTATATTATGTAACTAATAAAAGATCATAACTATAAATTAACTAAACTTAGATACAGTTTATTCTCTCTTAGGATATGAAAAGACGAAGTTATTTATATAATTCTATGTAATTATCACCGGTAAACGCAAAGTCAATAACAAATTATTGACACAGTTCATAAACTATATGTTCTTAATGGTTTAACCATAATTTTAAGTACAGACGATACGATCTTAACTTGTTAACGGACTTAACAAACGAATAAACTTTTGATGACGTTAACTGTTTTCATATTACAATGTGTAAATTGCTTACGCACCGTGATTTTCATTAGAAAACCATATATTAATACACACAATTTTTTTAATAACAAGTAACTTAAATATTTAATCCTGTATTTTTGATTGGTTGTTTTCCATATTAACTATTTCATTAAACATATCACAGTTAGCTTTGCCCCAAAACTCCCTTGTCCACTCATTTAACGGACCCGTATAAAATTCTTAAAGGTGGTATATCTTAAAATGTTGAATACAAAGAATGTTAACCAGCGGTTAGTTAATAAAATAAAACAGTTAATGTAATATAATTAAACCACCTTAGTTTATCTCAATGACGCATGGGATCGAGGTCATGGACGGGCTGAATTCATTAATCGAACAACAGTTAGTATTTCACACATAACTGTGTTGGCCCGTAATGCGACTCATAATGGATGGGTCGCCGCTTTTCCCACGTGTACTCACCAATTTGGAAATAATATAGGTGTCATAATTACATTTGAAATAAAAGAAGTAACGCTGTTATAATTACTTTATATTTCTGTAATGATTTTTTAAAATTTTTCTCTGTATAACATTTACTAAATATTTCCATTAGAGTTTTTAATTATTAAACATTCCAAAAAGTATAATAAATAATACAGTCGATAATGAATAACAAAATAGTATTACATATATCCACTTTAAAATTTTTAGATGCATAACACCTTGCGGTACTATTTAATATGAATATATTTTATAATACGTGGTTATTGAATAATCGGATTCTATAGTCAGAAATCTCTTTGATATCTTTTATACAGTTTTTGGATAATTTATCTTATCTTTTGTGTGAGAGCAAGTACCTAATAATGGTTGTTAATCTGAATAGCTTTGATTGTATTAAACAAATGATAGTTCTAATAAACCATTCTATTTCTTATTAGCGAAACGAACACAAAGCTGTAGAAATAACGAACTATAGGCTTCGTACAATAAATTCGATCGTTTGTTAACAAATAAGTGGGAAAGTATTCGATTCGCACTACAAGTCGGGCAAACATTATTTCTTCCCGAGCTCCTCGGAGACTCGAAGTAAATAAGTAAATAGCTATCCGAGAATCAAATGAAAACAATCAATTTCTTCCATGTGAAATGAAATATTTTCTTGTTTAATTATTTCTTCTTTAATTCGCATTTTGAAGTCAAAACATATACAATAGATAGATGTACAAAATTAATAATAGACGTGATTATTATACTAAATAATATTATAAGTCTCGAGTGTAAATGCAAATGTTAGTCAAAAATCCTTTGTGTTTCTTAAAACTAAACGAAGGATACAGAAGTTCTGTGGCGTACAATAAGTATAATAACTGTTAATCTCTCTAGAGTACGTGAAAACTGTCTCGTAGTTAACCAGGACCGTCCTCTCTGAAATTAGCGCAAAGTGAACCACTGACCTAATTATAAGCATAGTAACCTTCGTGCTTTTATATATATCCTAGCTTTTTACATAATATACCATGAAATGGACAATCGACAGACAGATTTAGAAATCATTGTGGAAATTATACTCTTAACTTTTTTGTTGTAACTTTAGATCTTCAAGGCTGAACTTCAACAAAATAAATTACTATATAAAAATAAGTATATTAAAAAACATTAAATTAAAAGAACAAGTGCATTAACAATTTCATTATAGAAAATTTAAATACCTAAATATAATGGGTACCCAAGAATATATTTTTGGCACTAAACATAAATGTAACTGTGTTCCTATATGAAAGCTAAAAGAAGAGAAAATACAATATTTAGTATTTAACATTCTTCATTATAATTTTCATTTGTCAAATTGAGTTATTCGTTTTGACAATTGAAATACACATTTGTGATGTTTACGTAATTAATAATTACTACAATTTACCATGAAATAGACCATATTCGGCGACTAATTAAAGCTATCAAACACAATCACAAAATGACCTCGCATCACGCAACGTCCTGCTACTGTTATAGTAAACATTTCTGTTTATCAACAAAATTAGAATTTAATGTTTCAAATTTATATTTATAACTGTATCTCTTTGTTTCCTTAAACAATTAGTGTTTTTTAAACTTTTTTCCAATAGCAAATTATCAAAGTAATAGCTAACCTTCAAACAAGAAGAAGCGCAACAAGAAAAAGAACAAATTTAATTACATAAGAAATTTTTAACTAGTTTAAGTATTTTTTAAAAATTAAACAAATTCTCTCTTATTCCTTTTGTTAAGCATAAAGATTATTATATCTATGGCTTATATCCTAGATTAATCTAGGATATATCGCGTATAAAACTAATCCATCAAAATTATAACTCGCTTCTGTAAACTTAATCGCTTTTAGATTGCTCTATAGTTGACATAACTTAGCGTACATTGCAACATTTGGTCTCAGAAGCAGCTAAATCTGCGCAATGTAAATTTAATTGTTTCTGAGCACAATTTGTGATTATTTAAGTTTTTGTAAGTGCACACCTGAGCACGGTAATGGGTCGTTAAGAATACTTTATGTCGGAAGACCGCATAATTTCAGGTTGTAGAGATTGGCTTCGAAGCTTCGCTAAGTATGATCAATGCTTATTGCTCGAGGGAAAAACGTGCATCGGATAATAATCTCAAGATATACACTATTCTACTTTTTATTAACCAATTTGAAGAAAAGGAGATTTTCAAAAATATAAAAAGAATTTTGTTATTTTAGTAACGTTTCTATTTCTTTTAATAATACTTAATTGAAGAATGTAAACTCAGTTCTTCGCTTTCGTATATTAAAACTTTTCTGTAATCAAATTTTAAAGCTTCATTATTGTATTATTCTTATCTCAAGGAGTTTAAGTGCTTAGTTCCTCTTAAAGTTTGAATGCATAATATCCCCTCACGTAATATAATGAAGTCGTTGAGATGCTGGAGATAGCTCTGCTTATGTAAGTATCTTGATGAAGTGCTGTCATATAAGTTAGAGCGCGTGCTTTATCACAAGTTTGTTCCAATGATTCTTATCTAGGTCACGTTATTTTCAAACTTTAGTTATAACTCTATACAGTTAATAGATCTGTTAGAAGACCGTGCAGTGAGAACCACCGCAGCACCGATCTCTGCCCCAAAAAGTAATGAAATTACTGGAATAAACCGACATCACTTTTTATATCTCAAGACGAGCGTAATGTGGTGTATACGGATCCGAAACAGAACTGCACAGAGTAAATACTTTAATCAGTTCTAAGTGCTTTTGGTGAGTTCTTTCTTCACTGAGCTCGAGCTTTCGGTGCAGAACACATCAAAAGAATAATATGTCCTAAAAAACAACGTTTTCAGAGAATGTTCACAACCGCTAACCCGTACTTGGTTAACGCGGCGGATTCGGGCTTCGACTCTTTACAAGAGAAGGTAATGTTTCCCGAAATAAATGTTATATATAACATTAGTATTAATCTCGAACTGTGAAAAGTTTATCATACTTCACTTTTTAATATAAAACTGTTTAAATGAGGACAAAACAAAATTCGGTAAAAAGAAAGTAGTTGTGTAGGCAAGCTCCGAGAAAAAAAGCTTAAGTTACCTACATAATTGCAATAAAAACTTCCTTAAGCATAAATATCATTCCTTGTAAACAACATGTGGAAAAGTAAAGAGATATTTCTTCCCAGAGAATCTCCTAGGGAGTTAAACTTGCTTTAGACTTTTTTCTCACATCGCCAATGCAAATCTCTATCGTGGTTTCATTATGTTTTCGTTCAGACCAGCGTACATAACAAATGCTTTTTGTAAAGTCCTCGTTTCAAAATTAACCGAAGTTGAATCGTAAGAACTTGTACTTAGTTATGACAAGAAGACAAACTCAATAAACTTATAAAAAATAATAGATCATTTCATGCATTAAATAAAGTTATGTAATATTAACCTGTTATTATATTTTAACACTTTGTGTTTGGTGATATGCTTTAATTATTTTAACAACAAACTTCTCTTTATCTTTCCTGATATTAAAGAAAAGAAAATTTTCGCACTGCTTGAAGATTTATCTCAATTAGTTTACCATTTCGTTTTAAATACGTTTCCTGAATAGAATAATTAAGAATCGAAAAATAACAACATTCGTACCAAATTGTAATCAAATTAGGCTTCCAGAGGACCAAAAGTTTAGCTGAATTTTAATTTCAGAAATTAAGACGTTTGGATGTTTTAAAAATGAATGTAAGAATTGTATTATTCAGAAAATTCTTCAATCTAAATCTTCCACGTAGCAGAATTTTATCATAGCAAATCGAGTAACGTTGGAGCTCGGTAAATATTCAAATTTTGTACACATACCGGAATGCTTCAAAAATCTCTATCGGTAGGGAATGTTTGTTGAATCTAAATTACGTCTATTGGCATTGCATTCGTTTATATTATGCCAGGTTTACTTCAATATTTTCCGACTACAATATTAACAAGAAATCAATAAGTTTATGTTTTTGAACACTCTTCGAGTGATACACTGTCATATATGTAATACGTTTGCATCACATTATGCTTATAGTGTTGACATACTGATGACAACTATTGTGTAATACAGATTTCAGTAATTTCACTAGCTACATCTACACTTCGACGTTTGCATACTGATTGTGAGTGAAAATAGGACTACCAGAACAAAACTATATTATAATGGCAACAAATTTACAATATGATAATAGTATTTGTCTTAGCAGTACGTATTGAAATCAATTATGCGAGATTTAATTTCGGAAAGCATTAGCTAACCGTTTGCTTTTTAACATTAAAGTCCCTTACACGATTCGGAGTCATTGAGGGTTAAGAAAAAGAATTAAATACAGTAAATGGAGCAGTAGAAAATGAACGTTTCTATCGTTCTAATTTAAAGTTATACTCGTATACAGTTTATTATCAACAGATCGCTACTGTAATGTTGTACATTTATTATTCTTTAACAGCCGGGCGGTATTATTGCTTATTTCGGCGAATGTTAAAGGCATCGTAAACAAACGCGACCGTATCCGGCTTCAATGTTTTAATAATTCCGTCCCAAAACCGACACAAGTTTGAATTACCGGCAACGGATACTCCGGATATAAATTATATACTACTTAAACTTCAAATCCAATCTAGTCAATAATCCACGTTGCTGTGATGATGAATTTTTGATTATTTAATGATTTTTAAGGATTTCATCGCGCTTTCCATCACCACCACCACGTATACGACTGAGATGACAGATGTCCTGACGTCACAGTCATGACAGAACTCCTAAAGATTTTTTATAATTCTTTACAGTCCGTTCTACACATAATGAACTGTGTCGTGAACACTTCTAATGTGGTTAATGTTTTATTTAATTTTATTAACAACATGATCCCAAGCCTGTGGTAGTGCTTATTAACTTGTAGTTATATTTGCTACGTGAACGAAAGTAATCTATTTACTGTCGCGCTAACACGGCTCAGCCAGTAACGGTAACCTTAATTGACGGAGAAAAGTATAAAAAAACGAATTCGGTGTCGCACGACCCGATGCGCTCGCGCCGCTTAAACAAAAAGAAAACCCGGTTCAATTATTTAACCACCGGTTAAGGAACTCGGACTATTTTTATCTCGTACCGATGTAAGAAGAAAAAAAAAGACGCTCTCGTGATTCGATTACCGCGATTGTCGAACCGGAGCGACCGCTTATGATCGACCGTTTCTTACCATCGAATGCATTCTTCACTTCTTGTAAGACTAGAAATGGACGGGCGAGCTCGACGCTTTTAATTTACTTTTATCTTTTAATAGATTTTAATCGTCGCATCTGTACAGTTAACAAAATGAAAGTAACCATTTTGGAATTAAAACTAACCCCTTTAGTTATACAAAGAAACTTTCTATATAAAAATTTTACAACTACACCAACTAATTTGGCGTAAGTCAATACAGTTGAAAAATAAATAAAAAGAGGATCTATCAAGTAACACCAGGAACCGTTATTGCGATATAATATAGCAAACTGCAATAAAAACGCTGTTGGTTAGATCTGTATTTTTCTCTTTCCTTCTTTATATCAAAACCAGCCGCAGACCATTTTTATGGGTTTTTTACTGTTTGTAATTTAACTTATAACGTTAACTTTGCGGCAGCTGAAATGTGAGTGTAGTTAATAACTCAATATAATGAAATAAATCTTATGAAGGTTCATCACATTTTTCGCCTTTTGTTACTGATGGCGGCGTTTCCATTCAACTAAACAACTTCTAGAGATCCAGCGGCATTTTTTCAATTATTGATATCCTGTTAAAGATAGACTCATCAACTCCTCTTCAACATGTCTTTCATCCAGATTGGAAAGCGTATTATGTAGTAAATGTCACAAGATAAGCTCTCGCACTTATCATGGAGTTGGTGAAGGACAGAATAGCGGTCCGGATATCCTATCAACCACCAGTAAATTTAATTAACACAAACAGGGAGAATTAACCTTTTGGCCGGTGTAGATCTTTACCAATTCCGTGTCTGAACGTATTAACATCATTTTACGTTATAAACCACTACGACCCGTTCCTTTTGATTCGTCCCGCAATCATTTATCGAGGTAGAGCCGATAAATTCATTAATTCTTCGCTTCCCATCGACGGGCATGGTAATTAAGGACCTCCATTTTTCAAATGAAAAAATCCGAGGTAAAGCTCAAAGCTGTACGTAGCTCGTCTTTTTTAAAGCAATAACGGGAACATTTAAACATGTCCACTGAATAAAGGAAGCTCGGACGGTATTGAAATGATGAATCTCCAGTTTTAATATTCCACTGCATTCATCTCGTACCTCTCATATGTGATTTCGTTACGGTTTTATTTAATTTAACTTGTATATAAAAGCGAAACATACGCTTAATGAACGCTGTGCAAAATGTACGACGGGTTTTATCATTTTATTTTTCGATGTCAGATGTCTGTTTGGTTTTCTTGTTATGATATTTTGAACTTTTAACAAACGGTATTAAATTTTTTTAACCGACGATCTATGTTTGCTTCCGTTTGATTGTAACTGTATTATATTTTTATTTAACTGTACTACATATCCGCTATAAAAATATCTAGTGATGATTGTTTAGTTGTTTAAGAAAACACTTTAACAATGCTTTACGAAAAAATCAATATGATAAATAGAAACTAGAAAATAAATAAAATTTCAGATCATATAATTATTTTGGTCTAATTCATTAAAACAGCACAAATTTGAAACGGACGGTTGTAATATTTTTTTGTTACATCGGACCTACTTTGAAGTATGTATAGGCTTTTGAATAAAAAATTCTAACGTCTCTGTAAATAGTTATACATTCATACATAAAATGGAGACAAAAAAAAAGCTTGCGTCGAAGTGTTTGGAAGAAATGCATCCGCTCTTCGGATAAAAATAAAACTTTGGTAAAGTTAGCAATTTTAAACAAATAAAGTCTAAAATTTTCAAAAACAAACTAATTAAGTAATTTATTTAAAGGTAAAGTTGTTTTACCTTTTTGAAGCTTTAACAAGAAGTGTAATTAACGAATAACCTATTTCATAGGAAACTTGACAAACCTCCAAACGCAAATACCCGGTAGGCGAGCTGACCTAATTTTTACTATGAGCTGCATTGCAGTAATGCAACCGTTCCCCTCTATACATTTAACACTGGAAAAACTTACGACAGTTAAATATTATTACTCAGTAGTACACTAGAACGATACGCAACAGCTGCTGTACCGCACCGGCCATTAAAGCTCGTTCTTTATTAAGGTAACTAAGAGTTTTAAAGAACCCCACATAAAGAATGTAATATAGTATAATAACTTTCACATTTATCCACTTTTATGTTTAGTTGATAATGGAGTCGATTTACTGGGCATTAAATAATATGAATTATTTCTTTATAGGTTAAAAGCAAAAATTTATAATTACTTATAAGCGCTTATACATTGATAAAGAATACTATTTCTTTTTTGGTGTCGGATGGAAGTCTTGAAAGGATAACCTGATTTTTGGAGAAGGGATAGGTTTACACTAAAACCTTCTAGTGTCCTAAACCTTCGGGCTCCTAGATGTACATAGAGCGTCGATGTCTCTGTGCACTTAGGCTTTGCATGTCCCCAAGGAAAGGTAAGGCCCTAGTTAGTATCCTTACTATGTTACGGCAAATACTTAAGCATTTCTCATTTGCCGTCTCCAAAGATTCTCTTCTCCCTAAGACCCATTTAGTCACATTAGTTCTGTCCTTCATAGTCCATGACTACAGGATGGTGGATTGTAAATGTTTATCTATAAACATACAGGCGGTGATGGCTTAGTTGGGAAGTGCGATCAAATACTCTTTACCGCGGAGACACGGGTTCGATCCATAATTAACTTAACCTTATGGCGAAAAAAGGCTAACGGTAAAAAGAGCCCGAGCACCAGAAATAGAAACTTTATTTATTTATAAAATAATTAATCGTTTATAAGCTTATTTTTAATACCGGCCAAACTATTAACTGGACCCTTATAATGTTCTAACGATTATCTACTGCGCAGACCCAAAATTGTCTCCGTAGCGCAGTGGCTATCCTTTTGGATTATAACACAGAAGTCAAAGATTCTATTCAGATTCCTCGTGAGATATTTGAATATATAAAAGTCTATTTGTTCAAATAGAAGGAGAATTCAAATACTGCATCTAGTATGAGTTCTCGACATCATGAATCGCTATAGGGAGTTGTTAAAGCTTAAGTTTTAGGTTATTAAATTTTGGAATAGAACGTAGTTGGTGTTTGTGTTTTTTACTAAAGAAAGTGTATCTTTTTTCTCTCTTTCAATAGAATATAACTTAACAAACATTTGGAAGACGCTTTCTATATTCTTTTCATGTTTAAAATCGATGTAATCTTCACGGTACAAGAGACTTAACGCACGAAATAAATCGTTTTGATCCCCGCCAAAGAAAAGACCGACGATTCACGTAATCTGAAAGAATCGTGAATTGCTAGATTTATATAATACAATAGCAAACATATAGAAAATACAGAGCGAACATTTTATCGTTCTGAATGACACAGTCAATTTCAAATAATAGCAATTTTTTATTAAAATATCATTAAGGATATATAATGAGATAGTTTTTTTTTTATACTACTTTGCGAAGAGACGAGCAAGACGTTCACCTGATGGTAAGTGATACGCTTGCCCATGACAACGTGGTGCTAGTTAAGATGGTACACACTGCACCACATTGCGCTCGTCGCCTTGGGACATAAGGTGTTAAGTCTCGCTACCCCAGTAATTACACTAGCTACAGCGCCAGTTTCTATAAAAAGATTTCACTTCAAAATAAAAAATTAAAATGAACATGAAAAGGTTTCAAAGATCATAATTGTATGATGTTGTTTAATTATATAGGAATTAAAAAGAACTTTTTTTCATAGATAATCATTTGAGTACAAAAGAAAATATTTCATCAAATAAACGCTTTCTTTAATCAGTCGGCTTTCTTAATTTTTTTTTATGATTCATTTCCTTTAGACCTTAACTATGGAAAACATAAATAATACCTGACTTTGATGAAGATGTAAAATTTATTTCACTATAAGTTTTTAACTATTTCTTCATAAAATTTACCTTTAGAAAGAAAGTGGACATTTTAAACTATGTAAGAATTTTAATAGAGCTTTTATAACGGAAGCTTGCAACGTTGAGGCGTTAAGGTCGATACGAGCTTAAAGTATTCTCTTAAGCACTTCAAGTTCGTTACAAAGTAATGTTTATAATCAATCTCTTATATCACAAGTTTTTACTTACTCTTACTATTATTTTTTTTTAATTTCAATTCGAAATGATCAATTTACAACTAAATTAATTTTCAGTTTCACAGCTACAATGAAGCATGCAGCTAGAACTTAAAAGTCGTTATAAATAAATACATACAAAATGGTTACTAGCTATTATAATTATATGTTAATCACTTTACAAAGTATTTTTAAATAGACGTAAATTGAAGAATTAGCTTAACATATGCAAATTGTTTTTATTGTAATTAAAAAAAGTGTTTTATGTTATACACGTATTAAACGACATTTACTAATACTTTTCAAGTATAATTCATAGAGATCATAACAAATTATCGTTATTTGAAAAGTTGCCAATTCAATGAAAGTTTACTCATAGTAAAATTTTTTTTGAAAACAATTGTTTGAACACGCTAACTCTTGACTGTAACCAAACTATTACTTACAATTGTTTCAATAAAATAGCGTTAGTAAAGTATAATTTACATTATTACTACTATTTGGCAGCTTCCTTAAAAAAGTCTGTATTAGATTATAATTAAAGAAGTGGACTCTAATTATATTAATATGGAAAACTCGAGTAATCTAAGCTACGGAGCCGGGAAAAATTCCATCAAAGAAATTAAAAAGCTAGTACGGACTTAACACCCGTGGCAAAAAGCCTCGCATACAGAGTGTTATACACCGGAATAACTTGTTAACCCGGTACACATATACCGGTACCGTGTCATATACCTTTATAGTGCACAATAATAACCAATAACTCTTTAAATACAGATATACTTGCGAATATTTCAAATAAGTTTAAAACCATTGATGAAATTCAAAGCTATTTATCGCATTTAATAATGAAATAGTTTAAAAGTAAAAAGAAAGACTTTAATATGCCGTGTACAACTGGCTTTATACTTTACAAACATGATCTTTGCAATTCATAACGCACAGTGTACCATGTAAATAAAACCACAGACACACACATAAAAAAGTACATCACAGATAACGAACAAAGTTTTAATTTTCTCAGAGTGCAGTAATTTTATCAGATATCACAACAGGCTCATATATCATATCTGCTTATATGATGTCATTATTCAAAGTTCTTTTATCGATTTATAAAGTTTACTGTATTGTTATAAAAAACTGTATAACGCTTTAAATTAAATACAACTAAAAAAACAGTGCTTCAAAAATAAAACTTCAACTATAGACTGTAATAAAATATTATGGTTTTATTATAAAAATATGATATTTAATTAAAGGGTGAAAATATTAAATTATACTTACCGATTAGTTTTGAATTATTTCGTGTGTCAGCCATGAAGAGTTCAGATGAGCATATTCGTTTGCAGGCGATACACGATATTATTTACGTATTGTTCAGTAGGAGGTTAGGCCGGGGCGCGCGCGAGCTTCTGCGTATGATGGCGGCAACTGACTGCGAGAGAGGAACCGTGTGCCGGGCCCCCTCCTGCTATCACTCCACTTTCGGTTTATTCTCTCGCCTCCCCTGAGACTAAGACTGATTTATCACGACGACCTATCGATACTAAAACCCTTACGATCCAACCTAACCCGGTCTTAGATATTTCACACTTAGTGTAATTAACAAAAATTAATAATGTTTGACGCAGAAATTACATTTTGTAGTCACGTTATTATTTGTGTAGATATTTTGTATATATTCATTATATACAATCAAATTATTTAGAGGCTATTACTAGTTTTAACAATATTCACATAACTGTATAAAGTTTGTAATTACATTTTAAAACTATTGTATAAATTTGCATGGGTAGATGATTGAAATTATTTATAACGATTACCGTAAGGAAATTTTTACAATCGACAATAGAACAAGAGGTTTATTAGTCACGAAAGTAAATTTCTCCCAATGCAACAACCTAAATACATCATAAATGAAGTGTGTGGCACAGTGCCACATTTGTATGGGTAACTCGACCTACCGACTGACCGACGGGACTCGTTCAATAGAGCGCATGCATTGACCAGCTTACTTCGAGACGGTTATTCGTTGAATAAAATATCTAGGAGCGTCTCTGGTAAGCTCTCCTTTTGTTATTTTATAGTCAAGATGTTCTACGGTAAGCTCTTCAATATTTAATCTTTTATAACACTAACACTGTAGTGACAAAATCGAAATTTATTACCTTCGGCGCTTACGATTGTTTATGTTATGATATACTTGCAAATACCTTGCTGACCTTTTCCAAATATACATTTATTTTTATTTAGGATATATGTGAATAATTGATAATTAAATACCAACTACCTTCATGACAATTGGAACAACTATACAGTAGTTCATATAATAGAGTTAAATAGGTCGATCTAAATTTAATTGAAAACGAAAGCAAATGAGAAGTGGATGACTTGAACCCACAATTTGTCTGCTTCGTAACCGCATTTGAAAAGGATCCAGTTTCAAAGCCACCGCAATGAAAAATCAATAATTCAATTAGATATTATTACTTCAAATGTTATTCAGAAGACGGAATGGAAACAGACGAAAATTATTCGTAACTTGAGTACGAAGCTGATATAATAAGGAATGTACTGAAAGATCCTCCGAAGCGAAATGTTTCTTCTCTTCAATTGAATTACGTATTTTTTTTTCTCGAACATTATTGTTTGTGCAACTAAGCCTATTACGTCTCGCGCTTGACAAGTGATGACTGTAACCCCGCAGCGAGAAGAAATTACAAGAAAACATTTCTTTGTAGACAAAATTTTAAAAACTAAAAGTGAACGATACTAAACTTAATCTATATACAACTGGATAGTTATAGTTCATTTTTATCACTTTTGTGGTAATTATGATTATGAGACTGATTTAAACTTTAAACTGATTTTTGGCGTATACATCAGGAAATCTGTTCCGATCTTCAATTACTCTTTTCTAATGGCATTTTTGTTTTATAATAACGTATTTTATACATGTCCACTATAATGAGTCATTAAATAAAATATTTACACAAATATAAAACTCAACTTCTATTACAGAAAATAGCGAATTTCAACGTGTCAAAAATTCATGAAGAGGAAACTCGAGAGTGTTATCATAAGTTTTAAAGCATATTGAAAACATATACTTTAACTTATTCAGTGAAAATAAGAGACAATTAAGCTATATTCCGATGTAGATAATCGTGAAACCATAAACAACAATGCATCATGTTCTTTTTCCAATATTTTATCTGACAACAAAACCCCTTCGGCCATTGTTGGCAATTTGTATTTTGAGTTGTATTTCGCATTGTTGAGTGGCATTCAGATTTGTTAACGGTCTCGTATTGTTCATCAATTGCTTATTAATGTAACGTGATTTTTTATTCACTTGCTGTAATATTTGCTATAGTTAAAAGGATTTACATATTCTTGTAAATGTAATTAATTTAAATGTAAGTTTTGTAATTCCAAATTCTATTGAATAAAGAGTGGTTATTAAATTCATTAGTGCGAATTCCTTTTTTCCGAAACTCTCCAAGAACCAGAGTATCCTGGGCGACTACGCCTCTCCATTTTTAATCACAATATATAACCATATCATAAAAAAAAAACCAAACCTAAAATGTTTTGTTACCTTTGTCTAATTACCTTAATATGATAACGAGGAAAGTTTGTAGCTTATCCTAAGTAAAACAAAGTTCTGGAAAATTCGACGCACGTCTTTTGCTACGGAACTAAGACTGAGTACAAGTCATCAGTCTTCATAATTTCCAAATTTAACAAAATGGTAGGTACCATCCGGGGCTACTCCATTTACTTTACTATCAGAATAATATAACAGACTTATCATTATTTCAATTAGAGGACAGTAAAGATCGGTTTCAAGGTACCGTACTGCGGTAAACTCATAACTTGATATTAATGTTGTGCTTTTAAACCGGTTTTAGAGCAAGAAGGATCACTGTTATATCGTTTGTAAAGTATTTCATATTTTGTTCTGTGATGAATCTAGTACTTGCAGCGACTTAACTAGGTTAGCGCGCTTTACAACCGCAGACCACATCACTACTTGACACTTATTACGACCAAGCAATAACTTTTTAAATCAAAGAAAACGAGTAAAGGTAGATGAACAAATTACAATTTGTTGAGTTTAAAATTAATTGAGTAATAATATCGATAAGGATAAAAGAAATGTAACTTAAACATAGTGTACTTATTTAAGATTAAATAAATATATACAAAACTATAAAATTTAAAATGGTACTGGTAATAACGAATAAAACTTTTCTCATGCTAACTTTCTTTCTCAATCGTCCACTGTTGGATATAAGTCTCTTATAAAGTATTCAGCAAAACCACAAAGAATTCTAATATCTTTTGTATCAACTGATAGTTAAATTACATCAAACAGACGTATGATGTTAAGGTTCATGAGATGGTACAATTACGCTTACGAAAGTGAGGTCGCATAACACAATGCTCAATTAAAAATTAAGTAACGAACAACTGATACAATTGGCTTACTGTTATGACATGGCGATCGGTATTTCTGTTCTCGAACCGCAATACAGTACAGGGGTCATCCATCACGGATGTTATTGTAAGCGAAACACGATCTGGTAACTTGCAATCGCATCAAATTAATGGTCGCCCAATAACGAATGGCGGTACAAAAGTAGGCTATTATTTATTACGATGGCTCTACCTTTCCATCACAATTTTACTGTATTCACCAATAATTGTAACGACGGATTAAAACATATGCGGTGAGTGTAGTTTATTAATACTCATATTTATTTCGACTAATGGTTTGAACGCCGGCCTTCCACTCCGAAGATATCGGGTTCGAAACCGGCCTACACCAATGAATTTTTCAATTTATGTGCAGTTAGTATAACACCAACTAATATCACGAGCTTTGACTGTGAAGGAAAACATCGTGAGGAAACCTGCATATCTATGTCATGACCGTTCGTGTTCGCACTAGTATGTGAAATGGAGAAGGTAATGGCAAACCACTCCATTATAACTGCTAAGAAAGTCTTCGTGTGTTTCATTACACATGATGACCACAACCCTCAGTCATGTGCAAATACGATTTAGAAGAAGAATATATTTTACCAGCTAACAGATAATGTGGCTATTTTTATAATTCAACTGACAGAACGTTTACTTTATAGTAAGTAACTTTTTTTTATACTACTATGCGACGAAACGAGCGAGACGTTCTCCTGATGGTAATTGATACGCTTGCCCATGACAACGTGGTGCTAGTTAAGATGGTATACACTGCACCTCCTGACATAACCTGAGACATAAGGTGTTAAGTCTCGTTACCCCAGTAATTACACTAGCTACAGCGCCCTTCAAACCGGAACACAGTAATGTGTGCACACTACTATTTGGCGGTTGAAATAGGAGCTGCTGACTGAGCCCATCCAGACGGTCTCCGGCAACAGAGACCTACCACCAGTAAGCTAAGCAACTTTAAAGCACTAATTGAGATGTTTACAGTACACCATATTTTGCGTACGTCTTAACGTTTCGTTTCTTCAGTGATTTTACTCGCTACAGCTCCCTAAAAATTGAAACATGGCAATGTTTACACTATTGTTTAGTAGTAAAAATAGGCGCTGCGGTATACTTAGCTATACTACTTCTGGAAATAGAGATCTACTACCAATAAACTATTAAATATTTGTACAACTGACAAACATTACATGATATAAATGGAAGTTTTTACTCTCCCATTTGTAAAAAGGTAGATATCATCGTACCTATCAGTTTATCGGTGTTATTTTACATCCCAAATGGTTGAGCGTTTTTAAACTATAAAGATACTTAACACCTCATATATTAAATCATAAAGGACAACATTGTCCTTTACGGGTTACGAGTATATAATTCCAATTAACGCTACTTTGTTGATGGAGGACTATCTACGTCCGTTTCATCGCTTCCTTCGATAAAATATCTTTACTTATACATATACACTTATACTTCGTTATACAGAAGCAAGATGTTTCAGTCTGTATAATAATTAATTCATTGTTCTTAAAATATCGTTAACGAAGAATATTCTGATTAAATTTGTTCGTTCAAATTTATTTAAAACGTTATGGCAGTTGGTTGTCGATTACATGTCATATTACAAGCATAAGCTCTTAGAACATCGCATCCATTTACAACTATTCAGTTGGAAATTTATAAAGGCAGACTAAAATACATACATAATAGTATTTAATTATCTTAGAATTATGTATAAATTCTTTAACAATATACCGAAGAAGGTTTTCATGAAGTACTCAATACTTAATTCATATTAATCTTGAAAACCAGACAAGATTCTGTATGAATGAACGACTAATTCTCATCATCATTTTACACAGCAAATCATATAATTTTTTAACATAATTGTAACCTGTTTTTATCATTAGTTAATAATGATTACTGTACTACGTAACTGTATAAGTATCTCATTAAGATGTGAACGTTAAAAAGTAATTCAGATACTTCCTGGCTCCGCGGGCCGACGGAACCGTCACGTCCGCCGACAAGGGAAATTAAACGCTTGAACGATGGACCTTTATTACTGTTAAAGTTCTATTTTCTTCATATACGGATATCTCTTCGAAAACTTATAATTAGACTTTAATTAATGAAATTTTATTAAAACAACTTCCGAATACGTCGTGAAAAACGAAGAGAAACGAACTTGACAACGCCCTTTTGCCGCTTTAATGTAAATATAGTAATGTACTCGTATACTGTAATAATTAGATTTAATAAACGTTAAAATTAGAGTACGAGTAAATGATGTTAATTATTATCGTTAAAAATAGCTTTTTCAATGTGAAATTAGATGTAGCAATAAAGACACTTTAGTGTCATAAACGAAATTCTTGTAATGCATTAAAAATTTTTAATTTAACAATATTTTAACTATACACCAAAGAAATGTATTAGAATAATTACAGTTGCAAAGAGATTACAGTTGAAAGCTATGCGCTACCTAATGTTACAACGTAATCTCTTAAATGGTACAATAATATTCTTTGTAAACTATTTTCTCGAATAGTTAAACGTGGTTGCATGAAATTTAACCGACCAGCCATTGTATACCGCTTTCTGTATCGACTGGTAACAGCTTTTGTTTTAACTCACAAAAAAAAATAACAGGTTTTAGGGGATGTTGAATATAGTGATCCCTATACTATGATGAATAGTAACAACTAGTTATAAAGAAAAACTAGAGTTATGTCGCAATTTCGTTGTAAAGCTAGGGTAATGTTTTTGCTATTTTCGAGTAACCGCATTTTGTAGTCGATCACAGAGTTCCCTCTATTTCTAAATACCCGCTTTATAGCCGATAGTATGGGTAGCGGACGACGATATATCGAAACTCCTTACAATAGTATGTAATGGAGGTAATTTAAAATAATCATGACCTATAGTATAGCGCATCGAAATAAAAAATCAATCGGACGCTTTTTACGGTGTGATTACATGGGAATCGTGGATGATGTGAGACGCGTCTTATGGGATTTGAACAGTAAACTTTAGTTAGTTTCGAGTTTTTTCCCCACACGCCGGCCAAACTCGACGGACGTAACTGCTGTACAGTAACACGCTTCGTGACCCATTCGATTTAAGGGTCCAACGGGCGCCGATAACTTTTATTACTTTTTAAATTTGTATAACATCGTCATCGTTAAATTCGATCGGACAACACAATATTGGTTATTTTCAACAAGTGAACAAGCGGTATTTTTTTTTATTTATTTGTTAATCCTCTAAAAAGGAAAGAGATGACCGAAACACGATTATAAAGCCTCTATTTTTTTATGTGACGTAACAATGAGACGAACGAGACATTCCCCTGGTTCACGTGGCGCTTGTTAGGATGATATACACTGCACCACATTACGCTCGACGCCATGAGACTTAAGATTTTTAGTCTCGTTACCCTAGTAAATTCACTAGCTACCTACCCTTCAAACTAGAACATAGTAATGTTTGACAATACTCTTTGGCGGATCAAATAGGAGATGCGGTAGTACGTAACTAGATGTTATCTGGCAACAGAGACATAGGATCTGTAAAATATAGGTTAGTGTTAGACCACGACCTTACTTGGTGTTAAATGGCGATGGCCCCTTTTCTTGAAGAGACTCTTAAAGTAGCTTAGTCTTAGCTTTCTCTTTGTGGAAGAAGGCATTCCCGGCTGTAAAAACATAAAAAGGGCTGTTAATGGTTCTGTAAACCACTAAACATTATGACTAAGCACTACCCCCTCAAAAAGAAATGAGAGAAGAGTTAAAAGGCTTCTTCTAGATTAGCGCACTTTACCATCAAAGACTAAATCGCCACTTACCATCAGAAAGGATCGTAGTCAAGCGTTAGTCTATACATAATAAAAAAAAACCCTGATAATGACTGGTTTACAAACCAATGTGTAATTTTTCAGACGCTGGCAGAGATATTCTCTTTATGAGATCCAAAGTTTTCTCTTCTCTTCGAACTTCAGTTTAAAGTCACGACAATGATAAAGAAAAGAGAGAAAGTATTGTGTTGTTTTTAAATTATTTAGCATATTAATGTAACCTAGTGTTAGTTAATATAACATTAGGTTACATTCAGTGCATAAGTTTGTTAATGCATTCGTTCTACTCAAGTAATTAACCGTGTTGGTTAGAACTTGGAGTCGGTCCAGCTTAATTAATCTGTTTATGTGGTTAAATAAACCTTTATAGTAGGAATGAATAATGTAACTTTAAAATTGAATCTGATTATTAAGGACAATTCGTTAGGTTGTGTCTTAATAATGTACTTGTTACTGTTAGTCTTTTGTTTGAATATAAAAAGCTTAATTTTGTATCAAAAACAATACAGTGTAAGAAAATAATAAACTAATTCCTTAAATGTAAATGAGTTTCGTAATCAACCTAAATTCAAATTTGTAAACATTGTAGACATCGTAATTAGCATCAAGCCTACGAAATTTTATAAACGCCATTAAATTAAGAATGTTTGTATTTTCTATGAGATTCGAGTAATTGCTTAATTTTGTTACAAAGCTGATGAACTTCTTGTAGTTAAATTTATAGATAAAAACATACAAAGTTCACTTAATTCGATGATTGTCGTAATGAATACGATAACAAATAATCTTTTTATTGACTTCTATGACGTCCCACTTCATATTACAGTATTCAAGTCAAGAATACATGAATCTATTTATTTCTTATAGACAGAAGATCTAAAATTGATCTCGAAAGTCATTAACCTAATCGTTTTTTTACCAATTTTATTATAAAATGCCGATTTGGTTATATTTGTGTAAGATTCAAACAATTTTCATGGACATTATTGACCTGCACAAATCACACATAAATTACAAATACATAGAAAAAAAAAATACTTAAACTTGTGATGTTGATAAAGAGCATAAATTAATGCATTTTTTAACTATAAATAGTTGCTGTCATATCATATATCTATATCGAAAAGATGGTTTAAGATATGTGTGTTTTGAACCTGTTGGAATAGTTCTTGTCTGATGTAAACGATGCTGCGGGAGACAGTTGATATTATAGAGTCTCTGTTTGTATGTCAATCAACTGCAGCAAAATCTAAAGAGCTGTCTTTGATAACAAAATAGAACGTTAACCTATATTACCTAGTAATTACGCAATGTAGTACAATGTTCATCATCTTTACTAATACCACTGCTCAAATCCTATAGTTCTCGTGACTTCGACGAATACAACTATTGCTCCTGCGCAACTATCATATTAATCAACGTTAAAATTGTATTATTATATAAAATTATCGATTTAGTTCTATCGACTATACTGTGTTTAGTACAAAAAGTATATAAGGATTAGTACATAAAGTATATAAAGGTATAACCTCTATCAAAAACATATTAATAATTAGAAAGAAACAACTAGTAAATAGCAAATTTTTTTGTTTTAACATTTGTTAGTTACTGTTGAGAGTTTATGTTTCCCAGTCTCATTTTATCATGAGTTTTATTGTTTTGTAATAACAATAAATAACATACTTTTGTAAAGGCTTTTTCCGGATGTTAATGTATTCAATATGTTTACCGAAAGTTTAAAGCGACAGAGTTTTACTCGGCACTGGAAGGATTATGAACGATTAATAAATGCGACTAAAGTTTGCTCTAACTTATAACTTTAATCTGTCTCGCAGTTTTTCGATTATGGATTTAATCTCATAATATTGTAGAAAAATAACTGTTGGTAGAAGTTTTACAATGAGCTTATATTTCACTGATTCAATACATGATTGATTTGACATGTTAAGTGACAATGAGACAGTGGATGATAAAGTATTTTCGTCTTTTCACATATTTTAGAAAGAAAATTAATCTTTCTACAAATGTTATTAATTTCTTTATGAATCTTTATAGTTTTCCTTTTCTATTTCTCTTTAAAACCGATCCAATTATTTGTGAAAAATAACACTGGTAGTAGTTACTGTTTCACCCGCCAAACAGTAGCATGCAAACGTTACTGTGTTCCAGTTTGAACGGTATTGTAAGCTAGTAAAATTATTAGGGTAACGAAACTTAACACCTTATGTCTCAAGGCGACGAGCGCAATGTGGTGCAGTGTACCATCTTAACTAGCGCCGCGTTGTTATGGGCAAGCGTATCACTTACCATCAGGGGAACGTCTTACTCGTCTCATCGCTTCGTAGATTAAAAAAAAGGTATTATTAAATAGTATGTAATGCGTAATTGTTATGGTTGACGTATACGGCAACGTAGAAACAAGATTTTCACATAAATTACAAGAATATGGAGGACGAACACATCGCCAGTTGAAATTTGTCCCACATAAGACAATTGGAACTGTGACCAAATTTCTAGCGACGGTTCGGTTTCCGCGTGGCGCTGCTTGATATTTATCTATTTGGGTTGGTTTGCTTTTGCAATTATTTGTTGCAGTCTGGTGGCCCAGTTCAGGGATTCTTATTTAAATCATTTTTTTATTTAGATAATTGGAAACTTTCATATATATTTACAATAGCCAATATTTCACTGCGGAAATTTTATACCGACGTTGAACGATATAGAAATGCCCTTCTGGTAGCTTGTTATAAAATAGTACTTATTCTTATGATCATAATTTATTTATTTATTCAGAAAACCAACAGCGATAACAGAAATCTTATACTAGAAAAATAAATACAATAGTGTAGCTACTTACAGGTTTCCCTTATTTAACTTAAAATATATAAGCAGATTCACAAAGTGTGTTGCATGAAATGATACAAAAATTTATTGAGAAGAATTTTGATGATAAATTTTTATAATTGTGAAAATAACTACTGTTTGTTACCCAGTGTTTTGAAGATCTCTATTCTAAATTTGTTTTTCCGGCAGTGAAATAGATCGATGTGCTTAAAATCATTATTATAATCGCCATAATCAAAAGCATTTCAACATTATTTTTTGCTTCATAATTTGTGTGACAGAGATTACCCACTTACCTTAAAGTGAGATTGTTGTTGTTTTATTTAGCTTATAAATAAGTAAATAATTTGACTCCATTTTTTAATTTTAAGTAAGCCGTGCTGTCGCAATTATATGTAAGTACTGAACTATTAATTGTTGTTTCGCGGCAAATTCTTTTATTACTTAAAGCTAAAATTATTCATCATTATTGCAACTTTGACGTGTCCTTACCTAGCTTTTTGCTTAACGTTTTCGAAAGTTTGTCTAATCTTGTTTATAATTCACATTTACATAACGTTTCATCAATAAGAAAACTAGTTACCTTTTCACCTATATCATTTTTAAAACGAAGCAGCAACTTATTTCACTAAAAATTTCATAGAAAACTAGTTACCTTTTCACCTATATCATTTTTAAAACGTAGCAGCAACTTATTTCACTAAAAATTTCATAAAACAATTATCTTGTTTTATAGTTCTTATCACCTGTTTACACATATAAGTAGTAAACAGAACAATTGTGACAATATTTAATGAAAGTTTCCATTGCATTTCACAAAAGTCTTTTTATTTCATTTCCGTTTCAACGATTGTCAAAGCTTTGACTTCGTTTTAGTGTTTCCCTCGGTATATAACTATTCTATTTCAATTCACAGTAAGCGTTATGTTTTTCCTGAACTACTTCGGGTGTACTAATTTCTGTTCCATTTTTATACAATAAACATTACTCTATATACATAATAAGAAAAGCAAACTTTATAAGAAACCATAAAATTAAATTTGTCAATCAAAATTACTGAGCTATTTATACATATATCATAGCGGAACCATATTATTAATAATAAATGGACCTTTTCCAGTCCTGATAGCCTAATGGTTTGAACGCCCGTTTTCCATTCCGATGGTACCGGGTTCGAATCAGGCCTGCACCAATGAATTTTTCAATTTATGCGCAGTTAGTATAAAACCAACTAATATCACGGGCTTTGACGGTGAAGGAAAACATCGTGAGGAAACCTGCATATCTACGTCATGACCATCCGTGCTCGAACTAGTATGTGAAATGCAGAAGGCAATGGCAACACCACTCTATTATAACTGCCAAGAGAGCCGTAGTTTGTTTCATTACACATGATGATCATGACCCTCAGCCATGAGGAAATACGACTTAGAAGAAGAATTTATTATAATCGTTTTACACTAACAAAGAAATGTTAAAAGGAATAGGTGTACTAGAATCACAGCTATAATTACATTCACATGATTTGATTGAACTATTTCACATTATAACATTGTCTCGTTGAAAGTTTTCGTCGCGAGAAAGCTGGTGATTTCGCGGCCTAGGTGAATTTTATTGAAAATTAATTATAATTTAGAACGAACCTTATTCTAGAAAATATTATGTTAATGCTCATTCATAAAGGCGTCAGAGCGACAATCGTTAATTATGTGATTTCAGTTGTAATGATCGATGTTTATAAATATGTACAATCTAATTGTTCCATGTTTTAAAGGTTTAATGACCGGTAAGTTTATCGAACTATACAACCCATAAAGACTTTCTCCTGTACAAACCTCGCACAATTAGTAATGCACTAACCGAACAATGTCTGTGGGGACACCGCTGTCGTCTGTTTCTACACGAAATTATCACTAATGGTGACGTGACAAATGTAGCCTCTTTGGTATTATTACATATGCTTGTACACAGTGAAATCTAACATATAATACTTGAAAATATATATTTATTGGCAAGTCTTTCCACCGCTTTTCTACTAAGAGAGAAAAAGATATTATAAGTAACGATTGCAAGCTGGAAGGGCGCTGTAAGTAGTACTTGCCACAGGTCACAGTTTTTTACAAATTTTCTTCGCGTTATAATGTTGCATGAAATAAAATAAACTCAACCATTATTTGTAGAACCTAGTTAATTATTATACGTATAAGTAGAAAGAATTAAAATTATTTTACAAAATTGCAAACGTTATACTGTATAACGAAAATACAAAAGCGATCTCTTTCCGTAAACTTCAGATTTTTGACGTATTACAACTGTCACATTGTTTTATATGAATTTTACTTAAAACATGTATTAACATTTATAGAACCTGAATAATAGACATATAAACTATTAACGAACGATAATAAATATATATAGATAGCAAGATTTGTGTTTAATGTCTTAAAACTACAAACACTAATAAACTAAAAGTAAAAAGGTAAGGTAGAGGAGATATAGATTGGATATTTCTTTACAAATTGTTATCAATAGTTTCTTCGTCATACTATACTAATACACTGAACAATAGAATTTTCACTTTTCTCAGGAGAAACTTTTTTATTTATAACGTGACCGCTAAAGAAAAATCAAACAACACTTATAGAGTCTATAACCAAATTTACTTTTACTTATGTATTACCTGTTACGAACCAATAAAGAATAATGTGACTACAAAGACAAGGAATACTAAAAGCCACGACCGGAACTAAATTTGCATCCAGCGTGAGGTCCCCATAAACTTTCAATGTATTGTTTTCGTTGTATTCATAAGTAAAATTTCACTCTTTCGATATAAATAATGCATGCCGCGATTTATTTGACCATGACCGTACCGTCGACGACGCGAATACTAAAACTCTGTACAAACTTCCAAATAATTCACAATTTCTCCTGTTTTTCACATTCGCCATTTTAACAAAAGTTTGTCATGTGTTCCTGAATTACGAATTAAATCAGAAACGAATGTATACTTTTATGTGTTATTTATTTGTAATCGGTGTTCAGTTTTAACGTAATTATTTAGTACAGCTAGTAATAATCAGCTTAGTGCCTGTTTCAGCAACCCAATATATATGTAAATGTCACTGTGTGGGACTCGGTAGGTAACGCAATTACCTGGCTGATGAGTTGTGTCTAAAGTCAGAGGGTTTGGGTGAATCTAAATAGCGATTTATTACTTTACACAAAACAACATCGCGCAAAAGTAAATCAATTATTACAACCTACATTAATTATACCACACAGACTCCTGTAACGATTATAAAGTATCCAAAAGAAAGAATTAAAAAGAATCAATCACAGAATACAACAGTCATACAAAAGCAATTAATTATCTGTAATTACATTTATTTAGTAGTAGAACTTTCTGTCGTTTCCAAAGATCAATGTAGATGGATATTATTTTTGTTTGGATATTGTATTTCATAATGACATCATCATCATCAACATGCGGATATCTATTTGTCAGGTCTTTAGCTGTTACTCAGTTCCTGCAGTGCTGTGAGCTTTGATGAGGAGCACTTCCGCTACATACGCTTACATGTTCTTTTTGCATTTCCTTGACCCATTATCACAACAGTTTCACTTACATTAACGTATGTACTCAGTTTTTCGTACTTTCTTATTTTTACAGAGAAATAATTCTTGCGTACGCATTACGATCAAACTTTTAAATGTCTGCTGATCAAGGGAGAGGAAGCTCAGTGTAAGTTCACTCTAACACACTCTAACTCGAAATTGAATTAGCTTAATGGAAGTGCGTGATTTTATTTAATTAAGATTGTATTTTCAGTGTCGGGGAGAAGCGATTGTCGCAATGGGAGGAGTTAATGAGAAAATTCTCTCAAGCGCACAAAGTCGAATGCAAGTGAGCTACAAGTTAATTATCATTAAATAAAAGTAGTTTTTAATATATCATTTCGATATAAAAAAAAAACGTAAGTTTGCGAACGGATATAAACTGTTCACCTCTGCGATTTTTCTCAAACTTTGTTCTTCGTCAATGTAAAGACGCAAACAGTTTCAAGATTATTATTACGTTTTGATTAGAAATTAATACTATTAGGTATTATTCGGTAATTGAATCTTTGTCTTGAAGTAGAGCAATGGAAATCTACTGAAATGCTTTCCATCATATTCGTACGATAATATAAACACGTCACTAGCAATACACTTACCACATCAAAGCGGAAATCTCACTGCTTCTACAGCTTTGTGTTAGAATTGATTTATGAATCGCTAACCAAAACGGTGGTTACATTAAGTTTGTTATTTTTATCGATATACCTCATTGTCAGTCTGTAAACGGCCTCATCGATTTTAACCTAGCCTTTTATGTTTGAAAATGTACGAAAAAAAATCGGTCTTCTTACTTTTTTGAGTTTGCGGGTATTATAAATATTTTCTTTTGAAACCATTGAGTTTGTATTTTGAATAAGTTTGAAATTTGAGTTTTTTATTTATCTAATATTCATAACTGTTTCATATTCATTACGGTTGTTAGTATCTTCAATAATTTACATTTGCTCGAGTAATGTTATTTTATTGCATAAGAGCGGTGTCGGTTGATATTCCCCGAGTGGCGAGGTCGCCGAAGCAGTTTCCAACTGGATCCCAGTACGAGGGCACTTGGGACGTGCTCGGCATGAGCGGATACGGAGTGTACACTTTTCCTAACGGTAAGAAAACTAACTCGAATTCCTTTCAGTCACAACAGTAATTTGTAGGTAACTTCCAAACTTTTCAACACCTCTCAAACACTAGCTTTTTAAGTTTCGACAATTATTAAAGTAATTTACCAAGTGTATGCGATGTATCGTTGTTGCACCAAAACGGTTAAACCAATTTCGAATTTTTCATTCGCAGTATCTCATTTTGAGGTTATGGTATTGTTTGTAGTCCTACTTTATTAAGATTTTCTTATAGGACATTAAGTTTTATCATTTTTATGACAAATCAATTTCCCCGTATAATATATATATAGTAATAACTCTTTCAATAGTTACTTATCAGCTTTACTCCTAAAGAATATTACTACAAAGTGAATAGGACAATATAATTTCAACAAGATTTTTTAAAGAGCAAAAAGCTTATTAAATTTTTTTTATTCAAGTTATAGGAAAGGGTTAAAATTTTCCATGTGACCGTTACCAGCATGTTGCAATACCGAAAGTACTGACAGGTACCTCCACTGACAGCGTCGCGTCTTTAGCAGTGGACATCAACAGGCTAAGATCATGAAGTTATTTCGTGTTACCAACATTAATTAATAAATTAAATTGAAAACTTCTAATAATTTATCCATGGCTCTGATTGCGTCAGAATATTACAAATTTGCGGCTGCGGCTTCATAATTATATGTTATTATAGTTAAATTTGCAATCATTTTAACACTTGATGCAACATATGAAAACGTGTGCAATAGTTCATCTAACAAAAAGGTTTGATTTGTATGAAGCAAGACATGTTCACAAAGGAACGGACATTTAATCGAACAGTCTATCATTAGTATTCAAGTAGATCAATTCATAGATTAAACTCTGATATACTATTATAATATTAGTAAGATAGAAATCTTTGTGTGATGATCTTTGAAGGATGACCAGCAGGGAGCATTTATCGGCTGATGATAAAGCAAAACTAATTCTTTAAGAACTGGTATTGTAGATAAGTAAGACAGGGTTTATAACCTATGGTCACCAGTGGATGTTCATTAGTTGAAATGATAATTAAGGAGTTTAACTTAACATTTACCTGTATATCATATAAAAAAAATCTTTATATCATTGAATGCTGGCCTGTTAGTAATCAAACATAGCCTTTTTAAAGCAATTTTTAACAGAATTAATTTTTTAAATTAATGTTCCCTTTAGTTATAGTTCCTTGCAAATTCCTTTCCCTACCGATGATTTCCTTTACCAATAGCTTAAATCAGTTGATATTGAACTTCATTTATACAAATATTATAATCATTTATTACAAATTAATAGTAATTTAGCTGTTTCATATTCAAATAAGACACAGTTTTTGTATATATAAATAGAGCATCGGATTAACTTTTCTATTTTAGGTTTTTAAAAAAAATGTGTTCAGTTATGTAGAAGTAGTTTTTAATATGAGAAAATTTAATGATATTATAAATATTCACTAAAATACTGTAAGTAAACAGTTAATATGTTCTAGTACGAAAGACTAGTGAAATTAATATTGTTATGGGCAGCCGTGTCTCTTACCATCAGGTGACTGAGCTGCACGTCTCGTCGAAAAAATAATTCAATGCCGTGCAAATGATTGCAAAGGCTGACTGCAATAAATAGCTTTTAAGATGTTTAAAATATTTGATGATACTATTATGTTTTAATGATATCGTTACATATTCTCAACAGGTGTTATTTACGAAGGGGAGTTCGACGACGGTATGTTCCATGGAAGAGGAGAGCTGAGGTACCCGTGCGGCGCTGTGCTGCGCGGTTTGTGGTCACGAGGTAAGCTGGGAGAAAAGACCTTGGTGTTCGACGACGGTCTGGAGTACATGGAGAGTGATTGGCCTTACTGCCTGATGCCTGACCGAAGGTGAGACTCAAAACAAAACGCGGTAACAGCAATATCGCGTTGTGTTCATATTCCTATTAACGACTCATCTCTCATTCTTCTACTCTACGTCTTTGCATTAAAAAAAAGTTACAAATAACTCTTATTCATTTTGGTTTATTATATTACGTATCTGTACAGATATTGGAAAATAATTAATCTGAATAAAGTCATCCGGCCTCGTATATAGCAATATTTAAGCGAAATCGGCTGCGGAAATAACTTAAAATCATATGAATATGTGTATTACTCGCGCGAGATTAAACGAAAACTCCAACGTTACAGTTCACGAAGCAATTTTGCTGTTGGTATTTAAAAAACACATGCATTACTTACTCAATTTTAAATATAAGGTAACCAATAAGAGAGTATGTGTGGTGTTATATTGTAGAGAAAGAAAACAATGACAATATTTTGAACTGTTTTAGATTTTTTTTATAATATGGAAAAGACTAATCAATAAAGCTATGATAACCCATGAGCATTAGCTGTGAGCCTTTTGAATTATGTAGTTCATGTTCACATTGCGGGGACCGCGGTAGACTGTCACAATTATAAATAGCCCTCTCCACGCAAGTCCCCAGAGTTTCCTGAAATATGAAAGGAAATATAAAATCGTCTGTTACCAAGTGTACGTTCATTTGTAACGTAAATAAAATGTTGCTACGAAATTACTCATCTCTTGCGCAGTGACAAATAAATGAAAAGGTATAAAATATTGTGAGGGCCTCGCCGCACCTTGCATGACCTCTAATTGGTCTGTCTTCTTTTCGTTATTTATGTATCGGAACACAAAGCCTCATTCCTCAGATGGCATATACATTCAAATTTCATGCCAATTTGAGCCACTTTGTAATAAATAATCTTCACCGTAATAAACCATGAAAAGGACTGAACTTAAATTTGTTGTTAAACAAATCTTCATAAATCTATTTCATTTTTTACATTTATCCGGGAAATGATTTACTTTCAGTTATATAAGGAAAGTATTGTAGCTGAACTATTAAAATATATAGAACAAATTTATGACGTAGTTTTCCGTTAATTATATTTTATATTTGTTTTAATGATTGAACGATTTTAACCTATGTAGTGTCAAACTCAATGGAGTTATAATTTCTTAATAAATCCGACTCTTCAAAATTACAATAAATACAAATAGTTTTGTTCAAAATATTATTGGTAAAAAATTCGTAACCAACAGGAAATTCTTGTAGTGGCAAATTAAATATCGGTGGTCTTGTAAGAATGAATCTAATATTTTTGTTGAGCTATTGAATGAAGTGATCATTAAAAAAAAACAAACGTCTGTTAGCTTCCTTCATGGTACAACGGTTTTAGTTATAAAGTTCAGAGGGTTTTCGGAACCTGCCCGGTTAGAACCCTGGCACCCTGTAATTATAAAAAGCAGCCATTTAATAGTGATCATTTTATTCTGGTATTTTGGCATTCTCGGTTTACAGATATAACATAGAACACAACACCGACGTGCAACCAGCTGGTGAATCGTATATTACTGCTACACAGCCACCGCGGGAGATACCAGCGGGTTTCTACGACACAGGAGATGGCTTCTTCGATCCAAAAACGAAAGTTGTATATAAGGGCGACCATTATTCACCAATTGTAAGGTAAATTGTTAGAATAGTGTACATTTTTAATTTCTAAGTCGTAGTTTATGAAAATATAAGATGGTGAATTTATGGGTTAATAAATCAATACTTATTACACTTCCTTTTCATTTCAGATTTCCGTGTAAATTGGAACAAAAATGGATCAAAGAGAACTGTCGCACCAACCCCGACTTGACTTTGGGTCCAAGGTCTGACCTGTACGAGGAGTGGTTAATGCCGATAACGGAACCCGCCCACGGCCCTTCAGCCATCTCCATATCCCATGCTTCCTTCTCCAACAGATTTAGCACGGATTACGAATCGGACTCTGTAAGAAACAGTTTACTTGTACAGTTTACTGTGTTTATACACACGTATATAAATTTAGTTATGTTTTGTTTTTTATTTACCGCTTATATCAGTGTTTGCCTTTCAGGCCATGCCCCACTTTTACATTAAAAAAAATACATGTCCTTTAATATGTACCTTAAATAAAAAAAAAATTGTGCATATAATACGCGTTGCATTATAGAAAAAACAACGAGAAGGTAAATCATGTCGGATCAATTTTCAAATTGCCCCCTACGTCCAGCAAATTGCACCCCTGTGTGTGCCCCACTTTGGGAAACACTGGCTTATATTCTTTCTCACAGCTAAACAAGAAAGAATGAAACGCTCTCTATAGGAGTCACACTTCAATATGATTCTTTCCTTTTGTCGCTGATGTCTTACTACTACGATATCAAAGTCTTATATTAACATAAAATTATTATTATTATTCAGTCCGAGAAGTTACACACAGAGCATTACATTTTTATGAAAATCTACTCATTACCAGTATTTACATTAAATGTTCTGTAAATTTTCTGCGAGTTTGCCACAAAATAAAATGTTATCAAATAATTTTAAAACTTAAAAAAAAACATTAAAAAGATACATATAACATTATACCATCAGTAAATTTTACTTCTACTTGAATTATATTAATAAAATTTTACAACAGGAAGAAGAAATTGATGTCGTCGAAAGCTCATCTAGCTCAACGTCTGAATCATTATCCTAAATGACAAGTCATAGTTGTATTTATCTTATTAAATGTTCAAAATATTAATTTAATATAAACTTTATTATCGATAATTTATAATACGTAGATACTTAGTTTTATCAAAACACTGTTATGTTATAGTTAATTTATTTTCACTGCATTCAATAAACGTTTTAGTTATTAAATTGTTAATACTTATTTAATATCTTAACGAATAGTCTAAAATTGATATTATCTATAGAAGCCACTCAAAATCTCTCGTATTCTAAGAAAAACAAACACTTTATTCAACTTTTCATCAAGTCTGCCATTTGTGTTGACTTATACACAGTTAAACTGCATAACAGTCCGCACTGTTATAGGCCATTATTAGGTTCCCGTACATATATTAAATACGCTATATACTTTAATTGAATAGGAACATAAAATGGCTTCATTATCATTATTACTTACATTTATTCATCGTTATGTTCACTGCTAAACATAGACAACCTCAAATGATTTCCGGTGTGTTCGATTCCATACCCACCTCACATATAACGTTTTCCTGATATCTTTACCAAAGTATTAGTCCACCTGGCAAGCAATTATTCCACGCTACATTTGTCAAAATATATGGTATCCAATCGATGATCCTCCTGCTCCATCGGCTGTCAGACCTTGACGCTATGTGACCTGCTAATTCATTTTACAAATCCGCTGAGCTGTGTCAGCAACCGTTGTTCTTTTATATTTTTCTGATTGGATCATACAAAGCCGTAGCCCACTCAAGTTAATAAGCAACAAATATTTCTGTGGCGCAGCAATTTAAACCTCTATAGTAATTCATTTGTCACGTGTTTGGAAACAAACGAAATACTACTTTTGTTATAAATGAATAATCTACTGTTTTGTTACGTTTTTCTTTAAAAAGAAATTCTCCTTAAAATTCAAATTCACAGGAACGCTACAGAGGTGAAGTTTATCCAAGAAGATCCACCACGTGCCCAACCAAAACTGCTATTAAATTCATCGAGTTAGACTGTACGTTTCCAAAGGAGTAATACATATAATTATTTTAATTTTTTACTTTGTTTTATAATATAAACATTTATCATTTTGTTTTGTATGTATTCTACATGTATGTTTTTAATATCGATCTTTTGATACATAGATTTTTAATTTGTATTCTTTTCGTTTTACATTATAAATAAATTAAGGCTTTTGTAATAAAAATGTTATATACAAAATACAATAGATGAAATCTAGTGTTTTTTGTTTGGCCATACCATTTTGGGTCGTAATCGAAACAGGAATGGTGTTATTAAGCAAGCAGTAAGTCACTTCGCACACCCATCTAAAAGATAGCTCAAATATTACTTGTTTCTGAAGTAAGAATATCGCATCAACATCCTCCGTAATACTCAATAATGCTTTTCTTTATATGAAAGAAAATTCAAGGCATTATATGAACGCTTGTATGTTTCTGAACCTTTATAGGTGACTTAAAGTGACGGAAATTAATGATCTAAAGAATACGCCGGTAATGTTAGTAGTTACTGAGAATCTTGGAGAATTCAAGAATAACTTAGGTTTTATTTGGGCACCTCCTTAGATCTTTTAGCGAATACCATTTAAAAAATAAATTATTTATTTCGATTTTAAATTTACTTAAATCTGTTTTTGTCACCACAATTTAATTTACTCCACAATATGCTAAGGTTTGTAAAGCCTCGGCGTAATTCGTACTAAAGTTATATTATACATAGTTAAACATTAAAAAAATTGGCAATTAGACAAAAAAGTTACAAAAGGACAGGCACATTTCCAATTTTATAATTCTAAATGGCAAAATAAGAAAAAGGGTAAGACAATATATCCATAAGCACCTATACTAACTTATTGTACTAAGTACAAAGATAGAAGAATATTCAAAGAATTTAATCGATTACACAAAATATGTACTGCTGACATCTAGTGAACAAGAAAATAATAAGGTTTGTTATTAAAAACCATGTAATTTGAATGGGATTTTTTTGTAAATTCAAAACTATCTAATGTTTCTTGAACAAATATACGAGTTTGTCAATTTAAAAACATTCTAATTTCTGTTTTTTCTAACGTCTTACAGAAATCTTTGGCGCTTTAAATTTATTAAGTTAGTAGAAATACATAATTTATAAAACATTTGTATTATTATTGGGTTATTATTCATATTACTGATGTATAAAATGAAGCAATAGAATTTCAAGTGTGCCAATTAGTACAGTAATGTTACGTTTTAAAGATCTTATACAGATATCCCAGAAATATCATTTAACAGCAATTTGTCGTTAAGACAAACATTTTAAGAATTCGATAACCTTCTGTTTCATTTTGTTTTAAATTAATATTCAGCGCATGAATAATGTATATCCTACGAATAATGTACGAGGAAAAATTTAGATTTGAAATGTCTTACTTAATATATTGCTAATAATAATATTTTTAAAAGTTTAATTCGTAATGTACACTAGCAGTTGTATTATTTGATGATTATGTAGAAATTTGTAATGAAATTTGTCAATAAATATTTGTTTAGGGCAACATTATATATTTGCCAAGTTATGTTATGAAAGTAAAAAAGAAGCATAGAAGATGGCCGCTTGAACGTCGAAAGGGTTTTTTCGCTGCCATTAATCCAAGAAATTGATTATTTGTGTATATATTCTCCTAGAAGAAGATAAGATTTAAGAATAGATCGAGTCTCGGTTTGATTTTCAAATTTAAATATATTTCAGTATATAGTGATCAGAATAGTCAGTTGTTAATAGTTAGCTTGTATTAGTATTTTAGTTTTAGTTTTTTTTTTTTTTTCAATTAATAAATACGTAGGATAAGTTTCTTTTTTTTATGAACGAACCCCCTGACCCGGGGGGCACAGTGCCCCCCGCGTCTACCTTTGTTACTATTGCTTCCAATGAATCCGGCTTGGATTCCGATTGTTCGACAGTGTCTAAAAAAAAAGTTAAACGAGCTGAGCTCCATAAAGTTTGCAAACACTGCAACAAAAGAAAGCGTAAGCGTAACTCCGACTCAAACAAAACAACTGACTGTCTTTGTAAAGATCATACAGAAAGCCCTGACAGCGCACTAGCCTCTCGCTCTGATTCAGCTATTCCTCCAAGCGGTAATTCAAAAACTCCCGCACAAATTAGCAGACCTAGATATGACTCAAATGATCCTGGACCCTATGTCTTACATGTGCAAAAAATTCAGACCACTGAAAATGATGGTACTATATTGCACCCTGTGGAATTTGGTAGGCTTTTAAAGAAAAACTCTTTTAAGAACATCGTTAATGGAAGTATAAAACGGATCGGCAGAAACAGAATCTCACTGTCCTTTAATAACTATGTGGCTGCTAACGATTTTATTTCTTCTAATATTTTAGAGTCTAACTGTATGAAAACATTTATTCCTACTTTTAATATAACAAAAATGGGTATAGTGAACGGAGTCCGACTGAGTGGTCTCCCGAAGAAATAATTGAGAACACTAGTGTGCCTGTTGGGTGTGGCAATATCATTAAAGTTAGAAGATTAAATTATAAAGCATTTGTAAACGACATACCTACATGGAAGCCGTCCCAAAGAGTCGTCTTGACTTTGACGGTCAAGTATTACCTAAACGAGTTTTCATTTGTTATAATTCTTTGCCAGTTGATCTTTACATTTACCCTACCATCCAATGCTATAACTGTTGTCGATTTGGACATACAAAAGTTCAGTGTAGGTCAAAACCTAGATGTTTTAAGTGTGGCCAAGGGCACTCCGGTGATTCATGTAATGTGGAAGAAGATCATGGTTCTTGTTGTCTATGTGGTGGACTTCACTTTGCTTCTAGCAAAAGTTGTCCTGAGTACTTAAGCAAAATAAGATTAAAAAAACAATGGCAGAGAGCAGCATATCCTATTCTGAGGCATCTAAATTACTCCCTCCAATTTCCAAATCATATGCAGATGTTCTGCGCTCAATTCCAAGCAAGTCATCTCCTGGTGAAATTATAGCATTGCCTGGTTCACCACCTCGCTCCATTTCTTACAAAAAACTGTGTTCCTAAAACCCAAATCCCCCCAAAAACATATTAAAGGTTATGACCAAGAAGCTCATGATTCCATAGTTAGGGATTACAATACTCCAGAACCTTCTAATGGTTGTGCATTGCAATCGCCATATAATCCAAATAATCCTCAAAGCTTAGAAGAATTAATCACTGTTTTTAATCAATCTACTTTCCCAATATAATATTTCTTACCGGCCCACGCTGCTAATATAATACAAACTTGCACTAATAATAATAATGAAAATCATGGACAGGATAATCCAATGGAACTGCAGAAGTGTAACAAATAAAAACATGAAATTATTCATATTGTTAATACTTTCACTCCTTTTATAATCTCTTTATCAGAAACCTGGCTAAGGCCAGAATATACATTCAAAATCCCTGGTTATTCTTGTATAAGAGATGACAGGGCTGATGGGTATGGTGGTGTGTGCCTACTTATCAGGAGCTCTTGTACAATTTTCCCCTTTCCTCTTCCTTCACACAGTGATAGGTTTTCTATCATTGCTGCTATCGTTGATCGTATCTGTTATGTTTCTGTCTATGTACCTCACCCCTCCTTACAAATCTTAAGTGAAATTAAAAACTTAATTTCAATCCTTCCTGTGCCATTCATGATTTTAGGTGACTTCAATGCTCATCATACATCTTGGGGTAGTTCCGTTTCCAATCCTTATGGTAATGAACTATTAGATATCCTGGATAGGTATAACCTGTGTATTTTAAATTCAGGTTCCCCTACTCGCCTGACCAGGCCGGGAGAAGTAATCAGTGCTGTTGATCTGTCTATTTGTACCCCTGACTTAGCTTCTTCTTTCACTTGGTCTACTTTATGCTCCACGTTCAACAGTGATCATTTCCTATCGTGATTACATTTCCCTGTAAAAATAAGAAAAAATTGTTTATTCAGAACCCTCGAATGAAACATAAAATTATTGACACTAGGTGGGATCAATACACTTTACTAGTAGAAGAAAAAATCCTCCAACACTCGGAAGCTAATAGTGCTGATAGCGATTATTTTAAATCCATTTTACAGGAAGCAGCTGATAAAGTTTTCCCAAAGAAAAAGCCTCGAGGCAATAAGCTTTCATCCCCACCATGGTGGGACGAAGATTGTACCTCTGCTATTAAAAAACGAAAAGCGGCGGAGTGTAAATATCGCGTTGATATGACGATGGAAAACTACGATGCTTTAATAGAGGTAATGAAAGAGACAAAGAAACTTTTTAAGAAAAAGAAATTTGATGGTTGGAGGCGTTTTTTGCAGTGCCCTAACACCTGAAACTCACTCAACTGTCATTTGGCAAAACATCAAAAGATTTAGAACAGCTGTCAATCCCTCTAACACATCACTTCTTCCTATAGAGTTAGCTGATAAATTTCTTGACTGTTTAGCTCCTGCATCTGCGCCGCTTGGAGAATTAATTTGCTCCTCTCCACTCCATGACATTGATGCTCAGCTTCTTTAGAGCTACCTTTTACATTGGCGGAGTTAAAGGGCGTATTAAATCATGTCAAAGATAGTGCTCCCGGGGAAGATGGGATTCCTTATTCCTTTTTATCTCATCTTGGCGAAAACGGTCTAAATTACTTTTTAGGTTTGATAAACAAAGTCGTATCATCGGGTAACATACCGCCATATTGGAGAAGTCAGATAGTGTTGCCTTTTTTAAAACCGTCTAAAGCTCCGTCGGATGTAAAATCATATCGTCCGATAGTTCTTTCCTCCGTTATTACCAAAGTTGTTGAGCATCTAATTAAAAATCGACTTGAATGGTACATAGAAAATAATGAATATCTCTCACAGTCCCAGTTTGGCTTCAGAAAAGGTAAAAGTGTAGCTGACAACTTGGGAATTTTGGTTACCGATATAAATATAGCCTTTTCTGAGAAAAAATCACTCGTTGCATCTTTCCTAGATATTAATTCTGCCTATGATAACGTGCTACTTCATATTCTAGAACGCAAACTAGCCCATTTAAAGGTTCCTGTTCTTTTAACCAGTTTTATTATAAATTTGCTCTCGGAAAGAAAAATAATTTTAGACGTTGGAGATCCCTATAAACCTAGTAGATTGCTTTGGAAGGGCCTTCCACAGGGTTCAATTTTGAGCCCTTATTATACAACATTTATACATATGACCTAGAAGCCATGGTAGATGATACAGTTACCATCTTACAGTATGCAGATGATTTAGTCATTTACGCATCGGATAAGTGCGTGGTCTCTGCAGAACAACTAGTATCCGCTTCCTTAGCCTCTCTAAAAAACTGGATGGATATTAATGGCCTTGATTTATCTCCTTCAAAAGCACCGTTGTTGTTTTCTCTAAATCACGTACTCCTCACTTACCAAATGTTATATATAACGGGACTGCACTGCCAGTTAAAAATCAAGTTAAGTTTCTGGGAACTAATTTAGACTCTAAACTCACGGGTTCATCGCACTGTGACTACGTAGTCGGCAAATGCGAGCGGAATTTAAATTTGCTCCGATGCCTTAGTGGAGTCTGGTGGGGAGCTCACCCGGCGACATTGAGGTTGGTCTATAATGCAGTTATCAGAAGTGTATTGGATTTTGGCACTTTTTTCTTAGATCCAGGCAATAAGACCGGCTTTAAAAAGCTGGATGTTATACAATCCAGAGCTTTAAGGATCATTTCCGGAGCAATGAAATCTAGTCCTGTTAATGGCCTTCAAATAGAGTGTTGTGACCCTCCTCTATATATCAGACGTCAATTCCTCTCTGACCGATTTGTTTTTCGCGTTGTGCAGTTTTGTAATCATCCTCTTAATTCTAAACTTGAGTTACTCCTCCAAAAACTATCCTCTTCCCAGAAGCCCCTTTCATGTTTGGTTAAAAGTTTCCAGAAATTCAAAGAATTGCAGGCACCAACACATTCTTTTCGAGTTCTTCCTTTATATAGTTCTTCTTATGATTCTCTTATTCTTTCTCCAGAAGTTTGCTTGTCTCTTGGAGTTGAGAAGTCTGACAATAATGCTAATGCAAATTTTAATTATAGTGTAAATAGCAAATGGCCGAACTGGCACCATATCTACACAGATGCATCCAAACATTCTGATGGATGCGTTGGTGTTGGCGTTTTTCATAGACAGTACAACATAGTACAGAAAATTAAATTGCCACCGGAAACATCTGTGTTTACGGGCGAATGTTTTGGCCTTTTAAAGGCTCTAGAATACGTTGTATCTTTTAAACTCAGAAAAACTGTAATATTCTCGGATTCTATGAGCTCACTACAGAGTTTAGCTAAATTTTCTCTGAAACTAAACCCATTTTATTATATTATATTTGAATGTAAGAATAAACTATTTCAGTGTCATTTACATAATTACTTAGTCACTTTCTGTTGGATACCTAGCCATTGCGGTATTACAGGGAACGTGAGAGCTGACAGTTTGGCAAATAGTGCTATTGTGGCCGGCGACGTGTATGCCTACAAGAATTTTGGCCATGATCTTGCTGCTTTACCTGGCAGTTACCTCCATGATTCATGGAATAAGTGTTGGGAAGAGAGTGGCCGGATCAAAGGCCGCTTCTTGTTTGGCGTACAATCGTCTGTGCCCAGTAAGCCATGGTTTGCCAAATTGTCGTTTGGTAAAACTGCCACATCTGTTCTGATCCGTATGCGTTTGGGACATGTCAGTCTTCCGGTTCATTTGATCAAAATGGGAATTGTGTCTAGTACTGCTTGTGAGTGTGGCGAGAGCTACTGTGACATGAATCACATTTTCTTTTCTTGCCCTTTATACGATCACTCTTCCTTACTTTCTTCTCTAGTGTCTCTCTCCATTCCTCTGCCTACTAATATTTCCTTGCTACTTAGAGATTATAAGCCTCTTGTATATAGTATATTAAATAAGTTTATTATAGATTGTAAAATAAAAATTTAAATGTAAATATTTTTAATTTAATTTTTATTCTTATAAATAAGTTATAAATTTTTATTCCTATAAATTAGTTAAATTCCAACTATTCTGATCATTTTTTGTTTTTTTCTTTCAAATTTATTTTCGGTAATATATTCTTTTGTCTTATACGTCTACACTTGACATTGGCTCACGCACAAACCGTGCTTATGCCAACAATTGGGAAGAAGAAGAAGAAAAAAGAAGCATGGACGACGTGCTAATGGACGATGTCGATCGGTTTACCTTTAATGGTTTCCCAAATAAATAGACTTGATTATCTTATAAAGTATAATATAACAAGATAAGTTTCTGCCTTTAATGATAAAGCTTATTATATCTTTTATTATTTATCAACTTTAAAACCGCGTAGCGCAAGGTTAACATATTTCATTAGAAAACATTCACTTTTATTGTTATAATTTATAAAAGCATAAAAATAATGGTAACAAAATGAAGTGCCATTACGAAGTTTTGTGTGTAACCAGGGAAGCAAGCTCTTCTGAGATAAAGAAAGCATATCGCCGGCTTGCGTTGCAATGGCATCCCGATAAAAACTTGGACAACTTACAGGAGGCTAAAGAACAATTTCAGTTAGTACAAAATGCTTATGAAGTACTTTCCGATTCCCAGGAAAGAGCTTGGTAAGTTTATAACTTCCATATAGATTGTGAAATAACTATTTACGTAGATAAAGTTTTCAGTTATCATTTTTATCTTCTAAGATAATCTAAATAGTAATTATAAATTTAAAATTTTCTAAAACATGTGATCATGGTTTTGTTATAATATTTAAAGAACTAAGTCAATTTAGAAAATTTCTTTACCTAAATAACCTATATATTTACACTAAGTTAATACCAGCTTCTTATATACATTAAAACATAAAACGTCTTGCTGTGGCTGAACTTAAAATTATATTATTAATGATACTTTGTTTTTGTTTCTAGGTATGATAATCACAGAGAACAACTTTTACGTGGAGCTAGTAGTTCTTACAATGATGACAGCCTTGATGTTTACCCTTATTTTAGTCCGTCCTGTTACAAAGGCTTTGGTGATGATCCCCAAAGCTTCTATAGTGTTTATTCCGAGGTAACCATCCAATTCACATTACAAATATGATAATTAAATTATAAATATCTTTCCTTTGAACTTAGACCCTCTTATCACATAATCCATTATGTTCAGAGTGCATGCTATGTTATAGAATTTCCAACTTATTTAAAATTGTTTAGGTATTTTCTAAACTGGCAACAGAAGAAACTGATTTCCTTGATGATCCAGAAGATGTTGCTAAAATTCCACAATTTGGCAATCCAACCACTCCTTATGAAGAAGTACATGAGTTTTATGCTTTTTGGATGTCATTTTCAACAAATAAAAGTAAGTTATTTTAGGATGCATCATGAACATGAACACAATAAATTAACAAATATTCTTTGTTCTACTTCTAAACTCTGTATGTTAAATGTCTACATAAACTTAAGAAGAATATGGTCATGGTATTTTAAAAAAAAGACCTTCATATATTTTAAAAAGTCCTTTCATATTTTAGAAATCATTTACATTTATTTTAATAACATTATAATTATATAAATAATATTATTTCTTTAAGTATAGATTTTTAAAGAAATAATATTATTTATATTTTGTTTATATATTGTATGGCATAACAATTTTAACTAAATAAACTATAACTTCTTTAACCAAAAGAAATAAAATAAACAAATACAATTGCAGCCATGTTTAACTATGATTGTATATATTAAATCAATTAGTATCCCATTACATCTTAAAAGTGTAACTGTTTTAGGCTATGTCTGGTTAGACCAATATGAAATATCACAAGGTGATAATCGTAGAGTTATTAAACTAATGGAGAAAGAGAATAAAAAAATCAGACAAAAGGCGAGAAAGGAGAGAAATGAGGAAGTCAGGCGCCTTGTTAGCTTTGTCCGTAGGAAGGACAAGAGGGTAATAGAACATACAAAATTACTACAAGAAAAAGCTGAAGCAAATATGAAAAAGGTAGGTTACCTACAATTTGTTTCCATTATTTACCGACAATAAATATCAAGTCAAAGGACCACTCTGCCATGAGTGATATGGACAAATAAGAAGAAAACGGAGGTTCCAATTTTAGTGGCAATCATTTCAGAGTGATCTTATACTTTTTTTCATGTTGTGTTAATGAAATGGTTTCCAGGCAGAGCAAGTACGAAGAGAGAGAATACTGCAAAGGCAAAGAGAAATACAAGAAGGTAAAAAAAAGGAAGGCGAAAACTCATTTTTGCAAAGTGAGGATTATCAGAAGAAGCTTAGTGAAATTGAATCCCTCTTAGCTGAAGAATTTGGCATATCATCAGACGATGATACCATCAGCGAAGGTGGAATGGAAAGCAGCAATGAGGAAAGCTCCAAGACAGAAGATGTAAATTAATTTTTTGTTTAATTATCTTTATTATTTCATAAGTTTTTTAAATTACACTACAAATGATAAAATTTACAATCATTAGAGATAACTTAAAATGTAATGAATTTTCTATAAATCTAAATTTAATAAAAATTTTATACACAATATTTAAATATAATACATAGTTAAAATGAATCCAGAAATAGATATTGAAATATATACAATATAGATTTCTCAAACATATTACAAGCAATTTGGTTTGTGGTGGGATTTCTTGAATCTATTTAAGCAGTTACCACCCACATATATTTTATATATTGTGTGAAATTGGGATCACGGATCAAAATGATGTTGATAAGGAAAGTGAAAATTTTAAAAATTTATATTATTAAGTTGTTTTTATGCAAAATCAAATTGGCTATTATTAACCCAAGGATTCTAAAAAACACTTGGCTGTCAAATTTATCATTTTACAAAGTGTTTATTGTGGCAATGTTATACCTGTCATAATTTGTTTGTGTCAATTCAGTATTGTCACTTTTTACATTAAACAAACATTTAAAATGTGAAAATATTTTCTACAGTAGTTTATCATGTAGTTACAGTTTTTCATTTGGAATTTTTACAGGCGAGTGAAAGATCAAGAGTGGCTGGAAAATCAACAGGCAAAACTAAGACAGCCATTAAAAACTTATATTGTTCAGCATGTAACAAACTGTTCAAGAATGTTAACTCCTTCGAGAACCACGAAAATAGTAAAAAACACAAAGAAAATGTTACAAACATGACATTAGAAGATGAAATTGCACTATCTGACGAGGATAGTGACGAAGTAGACAATGCTTCAAGCAATAAGCAGCAAGACAGTGGGAAGATTAACGGACAAACAGAAGAAAGTAATGACCAAGTTGACAATTCAACATCAGACATTGAAGACAATGATGTCAGGGAAACATTGAGTGATGACTCTGATAAAGTTCAGGTATGTATTGTAATAATAAAATTGACAATGATATAAAAAAAAAGTAATAGTGATCCAAACCAAAACCTAATTGGACATTGAAAATACATCATTACTTACTACAAAGATTGTACTTTTGTTGAATAGTATATTTAAAATAGACTGGTGATAAGTCATTTTTGCATTGCTTATTTCTACCGTCAAGTTATAGAGTGCAGATATTACAGTGTTCTATTTAGAAGGTTGATGTAGTTAGTGAAATTACTGGGTTAACGCAACTTAACATCTTAATTCTAAAGGCGACGAGCACAATGTAGTGCAGAGTATACCATCATAACTAGCGCCACGTTGTTATGGGTAAGCGTGTCACTGACCGTCAGGTGAACGCCTTGCTTGTCTCGTCAAATAAAAAGTAAACCTCCCCCAAAGATTTGATTTGAAGAAACATTTTTTTGATATACAATACAATTCATTGTACATGTATTATATTTCTAAAAAGTAATATACATTGAACTATTGAGTGTGATATCTAGTTTTCTGTTTTAGGCTTTACCTAAAAGTCAGAAAAAAAAGAAAAACAAGAAGAAATCATTCATTCCAATGCCAGAGAGTGAAGGAAATGACAGTCATGATGAGATGAGCTTCAATGAAATAGAAGGTCCCTCACGCAGCAGGAAGGCAAAGAAATTTAACATGCTCAAAAGTCAGATACAAGCAAAAAAAGAAGCAGATCTAAAGAAAGGATCACAGTCCCAAACATCAACTGAGAACCTTTATGAAGTCTCCAGCACAACACCAACTGATGATGCTTTGGGTGAATCAGCCTTACCTAGAGACAGGCCTGCCTTGCCTAAAATGCAACGTAATATTAAACCAAAGAAGGTTGTAGAAAGGAAATCGATGAGAACTAAAACTAGTGAAACTGAAGATTCAAGTACAGCATTAAATCTTCGGTGTGCTATCTGCCAAACAGATTTCCCATCTAAAAATAAATTATTTGAGCATTTAAAAAAGACAGGCCACTCGGTACCCCTTCCTCAAACTAGTTTCACTCAAATTAAGAAAGGCAAAAGAGCTAATAGATAAACATGCAATCAGATTAGATAGGATTATTGTATTAATTATATTCATTGAGAATTATTGTGATTTTGTTTAAATCTCTACGATCTGTAAAGAGAATTTATCAATTTATTTATTAATATTATGATCACTCAATAAACTATGCCTAAAAATTGTTTTGTCTTTTTTATACAAAAACTGGTCCATATTTAGACTGTTTTATCATTTATAAGAGTATGTAGTTCACTATTGATGGAAATAGTTAAATGTCACACTTCAACTAAATCAATGCGAAAAGACTAACTTTGGGTTAAAAAAAGAATTAAGAAAAGTATAAATTATTGTGTTCTGGATGATGAAATTTATTTCAAACATGTCATATCTACTCTGCTGTACATTGTTTCCATTGACTTCTGGAAATTCAGTTACTTAACCTATGTTTAAATGTATAATACCTTATGAAAAAGGGCATAATAATTTAACATGTATACCATATTGAAGGTGGGAAAAAATAGGAATAAAATCGAAGTCATATATATAATATGTTTACATTAAGTTAAACTTACTGCAAAGACATTATATAATTAATAAGCCCTGTAAAATTACAGAGTTAACAAATAAAGTTTATTTAAATTAAATAATTTGATACATAATGAACTAGTGCATCTAACAATAAAAAATCATAGTTCCCATACCTTTAATATTAAGTTATTATTCAATTAATAGCATTGTAGTATAATAAATACTTAAAAACTATGAATACTAAAGTAAGACTATTCAAATTCTGGAATATCAGCGAAACTGTATCCTGGATATTCTTTGTAAGCATAAAATGCTATCCTTATATGATATGCACCCGGCAAAAACATTATTCCACCTAAAACTATCATAGGCCATAAGCGATCTGAGTATTTAGTGTCTATGTGACCGGTAACAATAAGGCTACCCACTGTGAGGAGAATTGTACCCACGATAAACAGGAATGCAGCCAAGCTTATCGCTTTCCAGGGTACTCTAGGCGGTGGTAGTTCAAATTGTGAATCCGAAAACCCACTATCATCTTTCGGAACCGGTGTATAACCGTCTTGTCTTCGAAGTCGAAATCGTGACATTCTTTTCACGAAACTTTCTGAAAACCACGACAATTACATTAAAATTACCTCTGAATTATAAAATTAATATTATTAGAGATTTTAAAGATACATTTCTCATTTACCAATTAAGTGTTTAAAAGCGTTATAACAATAATTAAATCTAACTCTGAACGTTTATTTTGTTATGGATATGTCATCTGTCAGAATGAAAGTGTCAAAAATGTCTGCTCTGTAATCAATGTTTATGAAGTAATAAATCAAAATAATTAACTTATTTTTTTGTTTAACAAATCAAAACATTTTATATTGTTGTGATTGCTAAAAAAAATATAAACATCTCTATCGGGCATAAACAAATTATGTGTATAGCAAAACTAAGTTTAAAAAAGCCAGCAAATTTGGAGATGCCTGTTTTCAATAGAGGACAAGAATAAGCTGTATGAGTTCTTGAGTTAAGTGTTTCTTCGTTATGAAAGTCAGATTTCAGTAAATGTAAGGAAATAAAACATTTGATATAATTTTAATATAATTATTTGCAAATTTAAAATGTATTATTCTACAGGAATATGTAATTGGTAGAAGTAATTATAAAGTATCCTGATGTTGTATTACCAGACTGAACTATGCGTACATATAAACTTTGTGTACTGTTACTTGTGCTTTTCATCATTAGCTCGCGTCAGTCCACCGCTTAACATAGGTCTAAGGAACGGACGTACAACCAATTAACATACCAATCTAAGTGACATATAATTCTCAATAAATATTATTTGTGTTGTTGTTTTGTGTCCCTTTTCATTAATATTTCTCGTACACCAACAACAATAACATATATTTATCAAACTAAAATTGGACAAATAATCTTATGCGCTTTCATCGCTTGAAATATTACACAGTAAATGGATCATATTTTATTGTTATCTTTAAAAACTAAGCACGGCCACAAATTTGTATAAGAAGCAAAAAGAGTAAGTAATTATGAAAAAACACTAAATGCTTTCTCTAGTAGACAGTCCTTCAGTAAGTTAAAACTATCAAGTAAGAGAATAAAACGATGTAGGAGACATTCATAATTTACAATCAGGCGCGTCTAATAACCGCTGTTTTATTTAATTTTTTTTAATTATAACTAATGAAACAACTAGTGTAGAAATGTTATCTGCGTATTTCTGTAGATCCGACTTATAAAGTAGAACAGGACTGCAGATTCTATTGCCCTTGACCCGATGCGACGCACTGCAGCGAACGGGCAAAATACATCAATGTGGCCAATCATTAACACCCTTGAACTAGTCAGTCTTGATAACTCCACTGCAAACAACCAGTATTGAGGAACATAATCACTGGAAAGTATTTGAAACATGAAACTTAACAACTGGCAGCCATCATCTGGTATTAGATAATAAGACTTTAAGTATATATGAGTACAAAAAATGTATTGTCTATATTCGCAACCATTTAAGATGTATTTTGATGATGTTGTTGTCGTTGCACCGGGTTCGGCGGTGTTAGCGTGGAATATATCGACGAAGGCTAAATGACTACTGTCATTTCACAAGTAAAAAGGATTTAAATATAGAAATTATAAATGAGATAGATTTTTATGTAACTTTTTTTTTTCGGATGATTTTAGCGCTTTGATCCTTCTTGACGACTATTTAAACACGGCTTCATCGGACTCGGAATTGTGGGTACGGAACCCGCGAGCTAAAATGGTTTATAAATAATGTATACATAAATATGTAGATAGTAATACTATAAAGAGGAGAGGAAAAAGATGAGAAAATATTAGATGGGAGAGGGTAGTAGTATAAAATGGGATTAAAAAAAGAAAAATTATGGAATTAATAAACAGATATGTAGACAATTATTTTGTAATGTTTCTTAATTTTGTTAGTTTTAGGTATAACCGTGATAGATCGCGGTTCCTGTATGTGTGCAATGTTACACTCAATAAAAATTTGTTGAGAGATTGAAGTGCATAGATGGTCATAACTTAACTATAATTAAAAAAAAATGATATTAAATAATATTGTTACGATAGCTCCGTATCCCGTTCGTATATTGAAAGTCCGCGAACGAGAAAAGTAAATTTTTCATTAAAACTTTAATTAGGTCTGAGTTGTTTCAAACTTTAGTTTTCGAGGCTGTTTCAATATAGAACAGAGGGCACTTAATGGCCCGATTTTTTGTTTTAATCTGGGGTTGAAAACGTCAGTAGACGCTCATCTTGACATGAAGGTCTTTTAGAAAATTACAAATAAACGATAAAAGAGATGAAGATTTTGCTGTTGTTTTATTAAAACGAAGAAACACACAGGAACTCGTACCAAGATATTTTTATTTATGAGTGAAATATTACTTGTATAAATTTAATGTCGGACATCTAAGTACATGTTATTAATGGTTAACATACGTGTCTTGGACAGTCACGTAAGTTAACGTAAGATCTATTAAAGTGTTTATACCGTACACAGTATAACTAACCTAACTATAATATAACTTTACTTACTATGAGCTAGTGCGTTCACCTGGTGGCGATTATTATTACGTTTTTACTAATCTCTGTTCCGTTTGTGGCTTACAAAATGTTAATCACATCATAAGTCATGATTTTCAAATAAACATTTCTGAAGACGTTTTAATTAAAAACAAGCCAGAAAGGGCAAATTGCTTTCAACATCATCATCTCAACTGAATTAAATCTGCATTTTCTTATTCGACGGGACGACGAGACAAGCATGGCGTTCACCTGGTAAGTGATACGCTTGTCCATTTATTGGTTATAACGGTATACCCTGCACCACATTACGCTCGTCGCTTTGAGACATTAGGTAATAAGTCTCGTTGTCTTTGTAATTTTACTAACTTACAGCGCCCTTCAAACTGGAATACAGTAACTTTTGCACTTAACTATTTGGCGGCTGAAATATAAGCTGTGGTGGTAACTAACTAGAACGTCTTTATTTCAAATAACACACGTTATACCTTTTTACAGTTTAACGAAAGAACTATCATTACTAATATTAATAGATTAAAAATAATTTAAATGCCCAAAATACTGTATATTCAAAAATATTTTGTATTTCGGTGATTTAATACCTTTTTATATTATTATAAAAGTTAGTAGAATACTACAATTGCGATTAAAGCAGTTGTTTAATTTATTTATAATTAAAATTATATAAAAGCAAGATAAAATCGGTTGCTGAAACTTCATACTAGCTACAATGTCAACAAGAAGAAAAGGCGTCAAGATTCTAGTGTTCGCTTTTGAAAAGCTTGAATAGGGCAAAAGATAAAAAATTTCACAGCTTACAACAATGGAACTAGCGATATAGAAAATTGCTGCGAAATCATTTCTTTTTAACAGAAAACTATATGGTAGTCTATTATTTAACGGTTATTAAAAATGTGAATTGTTATATAGTAAATATTTTTTGATTTAAGTAAAAAGATTTTTATAGATTTAACCGGCGCTTATAACGTTAAACTCATAGATCCTAGTTAAAATTTTTACATAGCGCTATATAATTGTCACCGTGTTGAGACAAGATGTTAAGATGAGTTATAAGCTACAACGCTTTTTAAATAGGAGCACAGTAATATTTATACACTACCGTTTGGCGGAAAAAGGGCATGCGGTGGTATTAGATGATGTCCAGCAACTGTGATCTTGAAGTTCGGTTAATACCTAGTAATGTAATCATTACCATGATTATCGGTATAAAGAAGCTAACATTGGCGCCTTATAAATATACAATAATTTTTATTAAAAGTAAATATAAAAAGTTATTCGAACAAGAAGTTTTAATACAAATTTAAACATCCAAAGTTTTCCTTAAAAATGCTTTTTTAATCAGTTCTTAATTTAATTATTATAAAATTTAACTAACAGCCTTCATTAATAATTTACTACTTTCAGCAGAATAGATATCCACTTGAGATCGACTTAGTAACAGACCGGATCTCTGGACCAGCGCCAAAACAAAGAATGACACTTAACATGGAATAAAAGTTGCGATATTCAATCGATAAATTTAACCTACAACTATACATCTGTCTGTGATCCCTGTTAACAAACAAAAGCGAGTTGAGAAAGATTAATATCCGGTACAATTAATAATTTCCGAGGTACGGGCATGTAGGGGTCGAACCAAAGTTGAGTTCATATATGCGAAATTTAAGGAATTTCGTTATAAAATAACGCTGTGTAACAAAAAATTGTTTAAATTTATCTTGATTATCTAAACAAATCATAACTTTCGTTTTAAATCGATAATACGTTATAGAAGAATGTTATTAATAAATAGAAAAATTCATCCTATGATATGCATCAGCGGAAAAACGCTTTGTGCCTTTTTTACTGATTACACACCGAAAAATCCTCCAAACTTATTTAATGGCGTTGATCAAATATTACCATAACCTATAATGAATTTATCTCAAAACTAACCCACAAGGCTGGTGCTTTAATCCCGTGATATGTATATACGTAACCAAAAAGATTAGCATTACAAATGTACATTGTGGCATTAGTGGGAGCCGTAAAAATCATAGCTTCATACGAATGTGAGCGAGAGCGGTAATGTTATTTATTAGTCCGTGTGTGGGTTAGGTTAATCGCTTGCGGCAGTAAGGGGCGCAGGCGCGGTGTCGCAAGCGCGCGCATCCCTCGCCTTCCGGCTGTCAGGGCCACTCCGACGGCAGACCGATCCGAGGGCACCCGCGCGGCCGAGCCACGCTTAGCCAAGCAACCCGGCCTCTGAGGCCAGGAGCCCTGCTAGGCGCTTCATCCTCGAGCCCACGCCACCACCACCGCGTTTCTACGCCGGCGTTCGCGGAGCAGGCCCGGTGGACCAAAGGTGAGTCGTTTTTATAATATCCGCCCTAAGTAATTTTTCACCCCTAATGACATGTGTTGCTGGGGTTGCGTATTGCGCCGGTGTACGTCGGTTTGCAAAGTTGCTTTCGTTGCTCTCCACTCGGAGTTTCCAATTAATTACATCTTAATGATGACGTCTGCGATGTTTAATCATTTATCTACAGACATTTTTACTTTTTTTTTAATATTACTTAATTACATTATTCTCATTAGCGCAGATTCCGACGAATGTTTCAGACACTACATATTGAACTTAAATTTGTGTACCTTATGTAAGTAAACAAGATTTATATAGAAGAAACAATGACAATTAATGCGTTATCGAAACAAACCATTTATAATAACGAATACAGTAGTTTGTGTTATATATAATTCTCAACTTCGGCCTGATAATATGTTCAGTAATCATTTATAAAACATTTTATAACTAGAAACCAGAAAGAATGCAATAAAGTTGACGAGAGATTTTTGGTTTTAAAAAGATTAACGAAACAAAAGAGAGGTTATAACAGACGGACTTAATGTCTATGGGCCATTCTCTATCAGTACATCTAGGGCATGGAGAGTCACAGTAGTTGAAAGAAAATTAGATACAAAAAATGAATTAACTAAATGAAAAATTAATTATAATTAAAATAAAATATTTGTTATCTATACAATGATATTAAAGCATAATGTCGTGAACATTCGGCCCCTTTGTATTTAAATAAGTTGAAGATACAATGCGCAAAAATTTATCAATGCAGTAAGTTTAGGTCACCGTGCGACGCCAATGCTCAAAACACGACGTAGATCTTTTTTCAGCTTTAGCACACCTTGTTCCTGATCGTGATCACAGAAGGCTATATTAAACATTTCAAATTCCAACGGCACATTAATTATACTTTCAACTGTAATGAAAAGAAGGAATTCAATAATAACGTGGATCTTTTGTAAGCATAGGCATTAACTCGCTGACTTCTATTCATCGGATATTGATTTCAAGAAGAAAAGCACTTCTAACAAAACCTGAATATCTGAGTAACCTCAATTTTTATAACTTTCAATATTTAAATAAAGATTTAGTAATGAAAGGACGCGGTCGATGTAATGTTTAATATTAATTTGTTAAATATTTTTCATCAATTTAAAATGATAGTTAACAATTGAGAACTTAGATTATTTTTTATTCGACAAGCAGAAGGTTCACTTGATGGTAAGCGATACCCATGTCCATGTCTCGTTACCCCAGTAACACACAACGCCCATCAAACTGAAACACAGTAATGTTTTCACAGTACTATCATGAAACAGAAATAGGAGTTGAAGTGATGCTTATTAGTGTCTTTATTACAAATAATACACATAATTTTTTACAGTTTAACAAAACAAAAATAAATAGAAAACAAAAGAGAAAAAATTAAGAGAATTTTCTTTAAACTGCAAACTGATTCGCAGTAATATTAGCACACTACAGTTTGGCAACATTAACACGTTAATTGCCGGTGACACAACTGTTGTGTCCACTAAAATTTTTTTCCAGTGCCGGCGACTCTTATGGTGTGTCCACTGTTTTTGGTTAATATTTCTAAAATGCATGGGTATATTCGGTTCAAAATTACAGTGTAGACCTAATATGGTGTTATTTACATATTCCCTTCGTGGTTTGAGTGTGACGCGATATTTTTATTTCCACTGCGGTTGTACTTAAACTCTCTCCGGCAACAGATCATTAGTAAAGTTAATATAAAACAGTGCTGAATAATATCTTAACATTTGATACCCATGTTCACAATTTACTTTCAATGTACTCACTTATATTTGTACATAAAGGCCGACCTCGACGCCGGCTACGTCTGGCAAGTATACAGCCAAATGACAAACACCGCAGGCGTCCGACTGACGACAAACCGATCTTGGCACTCCTCTTTAGCCACTAACATAAAACCTACATCTTTGTAGAGGATACTTAAATATTACCACAAAATAGTCATGAATATATTTTCTTGTTTTATAAGCTTTGTATTATTAACTTGTACAGTTGTGTATAGATTTAACGATATATTTCATCGTAATTTTTATTGACTTCGGGACATCAGATTGAGTTAAAATTTTAAGGTCGTATTGTAAATCTGTTCACGGTGAGATCATCACCAAACATCTATATTATCATATTGTATAACTTTAATTTTCTATTTGCTGGCTGTAGCTATCTAAAAAACTCTTCAAACTGTACAAGTGTTATTTTTTTCATTGTTAAATATATCGACTTATTTTCTTTTGATACATACTATAAAATAAATCAAATAAATAATAATATTTAAAGATGAATAAGAATTAATACATTTAAAATTGTTCTTCGATATGTTGGACCTGCAGACTATTTTCATGTAACCTTAAATACAGAAGAATATTTGGATATTAAAATATTTTTTCTTGTCAAAATTACTCTGTTAATTTAAAATACATAATGTAATTATATTCAAACTCCACAATTGATCAAAGAGAAGTATTATTCATCCACTCGTAGAGTATCAATGGATCTTAATGAAATACGAATATACCCAAACAAAAAAGATATCATTTTATGTTCAAAGAATTTTTATACACACATTTCCTTATTTTCTCTATGAGATATAAATGAAGTTTCCGTCTTGTATATTGAAGAAATCAATTCATTTTCATATATTTCGTAAACACTTGCGATGTAATACGTATATTTACAGCTTTATTAAGAGTTTAACATCAAAATGACTAGAAAATATATATTAATTAAAAAAAAAAGGAAACTATGAAATTGGTTTTATTTTGTGTGTTAGTTTTTTTGAACGTACTTGAAATTAGCAAATTAAATAATTATTAGGTGGACAAATATCGATACTAGTACTTTTTTAACATAATAAATCGTAAAAAAGCGGTATAAAAAGCACTTTGAGTAATATCCAATTTATTATTAAGCAGAGAACATTCACTAATCCATTAAGAGTTTTACATTAGGCAATACGTTTGTAATTCACACTATAACAATATGTATGTATTTATTCTACACATGTATTTATGTATTTATTCTAATAGTAGTACGTTATGTGTATTTTAAGTGTTTTCTTTTTAACCTTATTATGCACCTACCTCATAAGTTATTTGCACCACCCAAGGTAAACTGGCATATAGTGCCAAAGCCATTAAGTAGACCTGTAAACTTTCAGTGTTTAAATAAATAAATAGCAAGAAACAATTAAACATATATATTTACTATTGACAAACCAATATATCTCAAAAGTAAAACGAAAAGAAAGCTTATAATGTACAAATTAATGAATAAATTTATTTACTTAAACACAAAATACAAATGTCACTAAAATTGATTTGTAACTTACAATTCCATAAACATATATACTTTTGTAACCCCGACCCTCAGTCATGAGGAAATACGACTAAGAAGAGAGAGGATATACTTTTGTAAAACCCGGAAACGCTATAGAGATTAGTACATCAACAAAGTTAAAATTTATGTTTTTTTTATAATAAGAGACTTATTCAACAAAAGAAATGAAAGGCATAAGATAGTACATAAAGAAAGACGATAATTCAGATTATAGATGTATGTAATAAATATCAGCATATGTATTAAACTGTGTAACATTTAGATTAACCTACTTACGTCACCATGTAGTTGAAGTTCTTATTTGATGTCGCATAGAGCTATCAAGGTTAGATTACTTACAAACGTATAGAAAAACTTTGAGATTTTTTTGTAATAACCAAACGCAAATTTACTTTAATATTACATATATTTTTGTTCAATAAACCGTTAATACGTGAAGGATGTTCAAAGTCAAAGTAAGTGATATTACTTAAAGCAATGCGGCGCTAGCATGTTTTTACTTAACTAATTAGAGATAAGGATTTAAAACATTTTTTTAAGTTAAATGAGAAGCGCTGTCCAAATAGTATACAATATACACGTAATTCTGTTTTTCAATGGTGTTTTTACATAAGTTCCAGATAAAACCATGTAAAAACGAACATGAAGTACATAGAAAAAAGGGAATTAGTTCCATATACTTTAACCCTAAAAAAAATGTTAAAAATGGCTTACTAGTAGTCTCATCGAGTTAATTTTTTTTTATTAATAAGTCATCACCTTGTATAAGAACACGTCCAATTTTATTGAAACTAAACAAAATACTAATAAAAATGTATACTTAAACTGGTATAAAAAAATTAGTAAGAAGAAATATTTGAACTTACTAAGATTCTAGAAGATTACGTTTAATAAAAAAAATGCTTTTTTAATCGTGTTAAATAAATGGAAATCGTGTAAAGACGGTATATTTTTTTTTTTGGACTATGATAAATCCAAATTGTGTTAATACAGAATTGGGTATGTTTGGGAATGTGTGTAAAATTTCATTATATCCAGAATCCAGATACGCGTGAAATAATTCTGAGAAGAAATCATATTAAACTCAAAAGAAATCACAAAAAATCTATTGAAAGTTAAACAAAGTTTTGAATTATATAAGTAATTTAATTCTAATTTTGTTTAACTTTTGACATTTCCCGGCAGTCTAACAAAAACTTTGACGTTAGCTAAACTTTAATAAAATTTATATTCCAATACTTGCGACAATGAGGCTCCAATATTAATTTCAATATGTTTATAATAAAAACTCTTTATTAAATACTTACATAATTGCTTAAGAAGCAAAAAGACGTAACGTCGTAGCCTAATTTCGTAGCATTGTAAGATAGTCGTAGTAATAGTCGTAGTACGTTGTATACAACTTTCGTAGCACTAATCGATAACTTAATATAACATACATTGTTAAATAAAATATAAAACCAAATATTTATACGTTATATTATTTAATTTTTTTTATTCGACTTGACGACGAGACGAGCGATACGTTCACCTGATGGTAAGTGATATGCCTTCCCATAACAACGCGGTGCTAGTTAAGATGGTACACACTGCACCACATTGCGCTCATCGCCTTGAGAAATAAGGTGTTAAATTTCGTTACCCCAGTAATTTTACTAGCTTACAGCGCCCTTCAAACCGGAATACAGTAATATTTACACACTACTGTTTGGCGGCAAAAATAGAAGCTGCGGTGGAACCTACATAGACGGTGCCCGGCAACAGAGATCTACCAGCAGTAAACATACATAATCAAGTAAAGTACATTGCAATTATTAATGTATGTTGGAAAATTACAAAGGCTTATATACTGTGTCTGCCATTTGCATAGAATTTCAGCATTTGCTCGTTTCAGTCGTCGTTTCATTGACAGCCATTTTAGGGCTCATTAATTGACCAGAAGCATTCTGGGCGGAACGGTAGTTTTAATGGAGGTCGTGAATACCAGCTTTAAATTGGACAATCATTGCGTTTGATGTCTATTCGGATAAATATAGTCTGTGTTATTTATCTAAAGGATTTTTTTTTCTTAAAGACAGAACAATCAACTCTAAAAGAAAAGCTTTTTTAATAATACCTTAATAAAACATACCTTTTCGCGATTTAAAATATTTCAGCGCCAACGTGGCTCACATCACTTTAACTAAACTTTTTATTGATTACTTGCACCGGAGCAAGGAAACGAAAGTCGTTACTTTATAAAAACTTAGCTTGATTTTTGTTTGGTGGTATGTCTCTGTTACCGGAGACCGTCTAGATAGGTACCAACACGGCTACTATTTCAACCGATAAACAGTAGTGTGCAAACATTACTGGGTTCCGTTTGAAGTGGGCTGTAAGCTAAACTTACTGGGGTAACGAGACTTGACACCTTATGTACCAAGGCGACCAGCAGAATGTGGTGCAGTGTACCATATTAACTAGCACCACGTTGTTATGGGTAAGCGTATCACTTACCATCAATTAAAGGTCTTGCTCGTCTCGTCGCTTCGCAGAATAAAAAAAAATTGTTATTCAAACTTTCACCTCTGCATTGCAATTTATATACTCACTGCATTAAAAGTTTTATATTAAAAAATCACGTTGGTAGTACCAATGACAGCCAGAGATATTTTCATTTTGTTAACCTTAGTAACATTTATTATTCAGCCATTGGCTGTTATCGTTTTCAAAGTCAAGTCACGAAATTCAGTTACCGAACCGCACCGAGTTTTTGTTTTCAGATTTAATACGTTCATTTATCACGCCACGAGTTCTTGATAAACTGTAGTCAATAACCTAATTATTACTTAATACTTTAGTAAGTTTGAAAAAAAATCCAAAATTATTTATATAATAATTACTTAGTTAATACTTTGGATCTTTATGGTTCAACTCTCGTCTTTGTCGTTTAAATTACATAATCGCCTATCTCTCATTGCATTTTAGTCGAATTGTTTTTATGGTCTGCATATAAGTAAATTGCTATTAATATAAAAATATTTCTACATTAATAAACTTTAGGCCATAATACTCTATTATTTATATTTGCCTGTTAAATATAGCACAGTATACTAACAGATTGACAATAGGGGTATTAACTAGCCAGGAGGATTATTTATTACAAGCAAGTATCGGTATATATATACAATTTTTAATATTATATAAATATATGTAATAGTCGGGATGAAGTAATAAATATCGCTTACTCTGTTCGGCTCTATTGCCACTTAAAGTATGCCTATTAAAACGAAAAGTTCGTATTAAATCACGAACCTCAGAATCAAAATGGCGGCTACTTTCCTTCACTAACACACGCTATGGCAACACGCGAACTACTTTTGGTAACGGAATGGTGTTAACCAACAAATATACTGATAAACTTCGATTTGAGAAAATATCACATGTTGATTTCCTTTATGTCTATTTAATTATGTGATGTGACGGCTACGATGTTTTAATATAGTAGTTTGTTGTTTTATGGCGTAAATATTTTTTATGCGGCAAGTGTTGATCAAACGCGATTTTAATTCAGTACAGATTATATAAGCACGGTCATAATCAGAAACAAAATCGAAAATTTACCTTAACGATAAACTCGTTTATATTTCTGAGCTATTTTTGTTCATCCTATTAATTGTTTACATCAAAACATATTAAATAATAGTATTGTGGTTTTAAAATTTAAATATACAGAGTTTAGTTATGTCTAATCAGCTGAACAACAAAACAAGCCGGAAAGACATCGCCTTATTATCCGGGTCTGTATTACCTTATAAGGTTAGAATGTACAGAAATGGCCTAGGGGCTAATATTGATGCATTGGTCACAAAAGTCATGAGTTCGATTCCTTTAGAGTCCTTCCGGAAAAAAGAAAAATTCACTGAGAAAAGTGGAAAGGGGTGTGGAAAGAGGGAACCCTTTCCGCATTGCTAACTTTAACCTTTCATATATCCTTGTAGATGGTCCGTCGAGCAGCGTGTTGTGCTTGACAGCCTCTAACTATGTTTCTGAAGAAATGCAGCTTGTAGGAGATCTTGAGTTGGAGAGAAGTAACTTAGTCGACTCTTGTAGTGGAACTCTTTTTGTTTTGTAAAAGTATGCTCTATTTATACGAAAAGTATCCATAAGCATTAGAGATCGTTAGAGCGCGTTAGCCTCTCGCCAGGTATGTGTTGCGGCGAAATATGGCCGCCAGATGTGCGGCCGAGGCGTCCGCGCGGCGCTGAACAAAAGCGCGGCGGCGTCCTTTGTCGGCGTGTATACAATGGTGCTCGGTGCAAGGCGCGTTCATTAGGTGCGCGTATTGTGCAGCGTGTGTTGGCTACGAGCGCTGCGCAATATCGACACGATATTATAACTTCTCTTGTTTCTATACCAAACGTCTCTTGTTTCTACACAAAACGTCACGTTGGTAAATGCGTAGATAATACGATAAATATATATTGGTAGCACGCAGCTACATCCTTAACCGGAAAAGCTATAGACTTTTTATTTCGTATTTCTCGTCTCCTCATCCTGTACTTCATTTTATCCTAAAAGAATATCCATTTTGCTCTTTCGGTTTAAAGGTTACAAGCGTTACAGCGTATTTAAGTCAGCGCATCAGTCTCTTTACGCAGATGCAATCAGGTAACAGAGATTAAAATCAACTTGAATGTCATCATGACATAGCTACTACTAGGTACCTATTTAAGTTGATAAATTAAAACGTTCTAAATAATTAAATTTTTTTAACAATCAATGTGCAAATTTTTTATGTACAATGAATGACTCCTAACTATATGTAACACTAACAAGACATTTTAATTTTCTGTATATTTTGTCTATACTTAAGTGAAAATATAGAATTATAGGTGTATTAGATTATTCAACTTTGTTGTTATATTTATGTATTGGTATGTCACCTCGATTATATTAATAAAAATATTTACAATATTCTCTCACTCGTTTGTGATATGTGTAATTAACGTCGCTATAATAGAAAGCTAAAAACGATCCCCATTACTAATGTCTCATGCAGCGTTATTTATATTCTATATTAATTTTCGATATGCACACCACTTAAGCTTTCTATATTTTTAGACGGCATAAAATATATCCATTTATTCCTGGAATATAAATTGTCATGTTAAACTCTAACTGATTTTGATGTTTTTATTTTAACATTAATTGAATGACCAGGTTAATCGAACGAGAGCTATCGTCATACGTCTCGATAGTAACATCATTTGAAATTGAGGGTATGAATTCATTGTCGTTAAAATAATATAATGCCAGCCTCATAAAACGTAACGTTGTTCTCTGTACAGATAAGATAACTTTTCTTATTAACGATTAATTGCGATATCTATTCGTAGTATAGGAAGGAGATCAAAGTAGCTCTTAAAATTCCCCATAGTTCAATAGTTCGACCCTTTTAAATGGGGAACTAAGTCTGTTTAAATTTAATTTAAATAATTTCCTTCTACTGTATCATGAGATAGAAGAAATATTGGATACAAAGGAATGTAGAGGATGTGATCTACTCGTCCTTCCTCTTTCTTTTCAGACTAGTTAGCCTTTCGACATGTTCTTTACTCGTTATTATATTACTTATGCACATAATAGTATACGTTGACAAGTTTATACCTTTAAAAGTTTTCTTTCAGCAAATTTGTTTATTAATATGAATGAAATGAACGTAGAATGCATTATTACGTATGAATGGTTATATTCTGTATGAATCAATGTTAAAACACAAAGAGTAGTGATAAAGAGGGAAATGTTTTACCGCATCAGGTAATCTACTTAAGCCGGAACGGAAGCTTGTTGATTTCTTTATTCATGTCCGCATCGAGTCGACTAAATTATAATTTTAAATGGCGTGCTTGTATGTAAAGGCCTTGACCGTTCTGATGCAGTGCACGTTTAATGTGTAAATGGCAAAACCGTATAAAATAACCGCAACGTTTATAAATTTTCAGATAGAAATTGCACGCTACACCCACACTTTACATAATACTTTTCAAGGAGACCATTTCCGCTGCGAAATTATATGCTTGCGTTAAAATTTAACTAATGTTTTAATTTCTATACTTAACGTTATTACTATCTAAGTTAATTATTTATATTCATATTATTTGACATTAATTATTCTTATATTAAAGAAAGCAACGACCCTTAAACTGTTTTTGTTAAATTTTCTGTCTAAGTTATAATATTTACGTGTTTCAAAATTCATAAATCCTAATCCTCTGAAGACATATACTATTTTTAACTATTTAAAAACAAACCTTAAAGTAAAACTGTTAAAACACAAGTCTGTTTTTTAATAACGAAACTGTCCAAACGTTTCTTTAAAGCAAAGTATAGTGTCGAAAAACGAACAAACACTTTATGGTGTTTATTAGATTTTATATAAATTTTTGTCATATTTTGATACAACGAAATATATTAGTATTTTCTGTAAAGGAATTTCGCTGTTCGCTGTCGCGTCATATTGTTATGAACTATTACTTACCATCGGAATCAGCGTTGTTAACAAAAGTGTGTCTCTCTGTCATTTGATATTCAAAAGTAACGATGACTCCTCTATTTGTTACTTACTATGCAAAACATCATTATAAATTCTCATTAATCGAAGACACCTGTGCTTACTAATCACAGCATCCGGCGTCACAATGCAGCATGACATCGCTATTTATTATGTTGTAATAGACAACACATAAAATTTTATTAGAATAGGTTGCATTAGGTTTTTTAAAATTTCGCTCATTAAATTATATATTAATGATCTTTAGTTAACACAATAATACAAAAAATAAACTTTTTTTTTAAACCTAAGCATAATCTAAATACCATTTTAGTATTTTAAGCTTACTGTGGTCTTTTTTCTTTTTAATAAAAAATATCTCATAATGCGAAACTTTATTATTTTGACTTTACTTTGAAGATACAGTGCCGTTCAAATTTAGACTTTATTATTATTTGTTACAGAGATGGAAATCGTGCCCGAGGGGAAAAACTTCCGATTGGTAAGAGAAGAAGAACTCCCATCTTTGGCCGATTTCTTAGTGCAGTATATGCCGGAATCGCTAAAGGTAAAATTCTAAAAATAATAACAAATATAATATCAATAGAATTAAATGAAGCTTATCTTTATGAAACTAAATAAACGTTTCCTTTTATCTACAGTGGAATAAATCTCTGTCAATTTCATATCGACTTAAGTAACTATCGACTCAGTTGTGGATTATTTATCTATAACAAACTTTTATTAAAGCGTGTAAGAAAGCGCTATATCAATATAACAAAATCTCGGAATATGACACGAATGGAGTTTTAGATTTATTCAATTCAGCATAATAATGTCTACATCTGAACATATGCCTTTCCAAAAGAAGCTACAAGCTTGACTTGTTACGCTGTATTTGCTTTGGCGATGGCTTTATCGCAAGGAAGGCTGTTCCCCTTTCCATAGAATCATGCCCTACGTAGTCAGATTCTAGATGCCGAAATTGACATACTAAATTCAAGTTGAATAGCTGTAAAGCATATCGATTACTACCATAAAAATCGTATGGCTCGTTAAAACTCTTTGTTATTGCAAAATCAAATAGTTGTATTAATATTCTAGCATTTGAAGAACGTTATTAATATAATTTGTATTGCAGTTTCATCAGACGATTCAAACATATCTGAACAATAAAGTTTGGGACTTCCATTTTTATGTAGCGAAGAATTGGCCTGAGGATCCAATCTGTTTGCATTTCCCAGGATGTACGAGCACGGTAAGAGGGAAAATTTTAGTATTATGTCACTAACACTCGCACGATGCTAATGTAAAGCATTATCCTGTAATAAAAAAACATATTCCCACATAAAATAGATTAAAACTTCATGTATTGTTACATTTTGTTAAAACCCAAAATTATATCTTAATCCCTTTTAAATTTTTACTTTAAACACAAGTTGGTGTTGTTGATTTTGTTGTCCCTATTTTGTATACCGCAGTTATTTCACTAGCTTACAGCACCCTTTAAACCGGAACACAGTAGTGTTTGCACACTACTGTTTGGAAAGGATCTGCGGTGGTACCTAGACGGTCTCCGGCAACAGGGTCACTAATAAAATATAGATTAAAGTATTGTGAAACACTATTTAGATTAGTATTGTAACCTTTTATAATATATCCGTCTACAAATAGCCCACTTAAACCTAAAACTTTGCTACTTGAATTCTCTCTGTCGCGTTATAGACGTGTCTTGTGGCGTGGCTGCGGCGAGATCTCCTTGACTTGAGTGTTACATTTGCTGGAGAGCTGAAGTAGGTTGTCTGCTACGGAATTAAAGCACTATTTTTACTTTATAACATTAATCACATATAAGGCGTTCCTCATTTCAAATTCATCATTCATTTAAATATTATAAAGATAGTCGCAAGTTTTAATGTTTTTGACGCTACTCAAAAATATTATGTTCCGGTTTAAAGAGCGTTGTAGCTAGTGAAATTAGATTAACGTCTATCATATAGCAACAAACACAAAGTGGTGCAGAGGATATCATTCTGGCTAGAACCACATACCACATGGTCATGGTCATCAACCTAAGTTCGTCTATTGCTTACCATAACATGAACGTCCTGCTCTTCTAATCGCTTAAACGAACAATAAAAACATGCATTTTTCATTTATTTTTGTAACCAACACTTATTAATATATAAATGCGAAAAAAAAAACACATAAATATTATTAATAATGTAATTGTAACTTTCGCTTCAGACAGAAATATTGTATGAAGACCATTTTATTTATTAAACACGATTTTACAAATTTTAAACAAGCTGAAGTTAAAAGTTTTTAAATGTGAAAAAATTGCAAAGCAAGTGGAGCTGAGTGCTTTCTCGGACACGCTTTAAATATCTAAACAGCGCGATGCCCGCACTGGTTCTCACAGTAAGCTCTCGCGAATAATTTATATGGAACTAATGAAAAGGTGCATATTTCATACTGCAGCAACATATGCATAAATAACGCGACCTACATTCATTACTGGCGTATTTATAACAAAAGGAAAAGACCTAAAAGAATCACTATAATACAATAACAAAAAATCATTATAAAAGCTGTAGTATATAATACGAATTGAAAATTAATTCCTACTTTCAACTGAATATACTATATATATTTTTTTTTATTATGTGACGAGAAGAAGTTCAGGTTTTTGCTTACATTGTTTTATTTAAACATTTCTGATAATAAAAATTTATACAAGCTCTTCATATATTCCGGCACAAGACAAGCAAAGAACTAAGTATAAAAGTTTAGAAGAATACTTGTGAAATTTCTGGTACATGGTATCGACTCTACATATATGTAGCCTTTTGTACTACTAAGAGTTTTGAGATTACATCTTAGTTTTTTACGAACGAAACCATACAATTATAAGAGTGTATTTACAATTTATATTTGTGTATTATTTTATCTTTAAAAAAGTTCACTATGGTCTGTCGTCGCATCTTTTTATTATTTTTTATTCCATTGAATGCAGTAAATAGTCGTTTCACTAAGCAGGTCTTGTTTTAATTAATTTTTAGAAAATCATCTATAAATTTGGTTTGATGTAGATAAATATCTCCTGTGCATATTATATGTATAGCAAGCGCAGTGTACTTACTAACAACAAACGCCATATTCATTTTGTAATCTTTATTGTTTGTCACCATCACTATAATTTCAGTATATTCATTGCTGAATAAAATACTTCTTCACGAGAAAAGGGGAATGCCATCTGGAAACTGTAAAGATGCAGTTCTATTCTTGGAGAAGTTCCCTCTTTAGTCGCCTTTTACGATATGTCATTGGCGGTATTGGCGGATATTCTGATCCAAACAAAACAGGAATATGTATAAGTGTTTAAATAAATGAATATAAATATTATTCGTGAATGCTCATGTTACAGCCGAATAAACTTACATATGAGAGTGTAACGGTCTTCTGTCCTTCGAAGAGAGTCGAACTAGTTGATCTGTTGACCACTGAAGACATTCTTCTGGATCTCAGCCAGCCAATGTATTTAAACTTCACACATGAAGCGATTGTGAACCGACTAGAGAAGTACTATGATGCACAGGACAAGATCACTGGTGATGTGTACGTGTGTAACAATCCGCCGGAAGATACCAACGCTGATGAGTAAGTTGATGGACGTTGATAATAAACAATATTTCCGACCAAAGAAATCGGTTAATCGTTTTCACATATATATTTTTTATAGATTCAACCTCGAATAAACCTTCAACCAAAAATATTCAACAGGTTTAAAAAAATGTTAAATATATCAATGTCCTTCTCGTTGACAATAACAAATGTTATTTGTTGCGATTGCAGACTGCCACCGGACGTGGAGCTAGTCCGCTTGCAGCCTGAGCACATGAAAGCGGTGCACGACTTGTATCCGGCAAGCGACATCGAATGTCGCGAGGTGTTCGAGAAGCTGGTCGCCGAGTTGCCCGCGTACGGCATCTTCGTGGAAGGCCAGCTCGCCGCTTGGATGGTACAAAGCTATTACGGGGCCATGTTCTCCATGCAAACGAGACCGGAGTTCCGCAGGAAAGGTTACGGGATCTACCTCGCTCGCCGCCTGACGAAGGAGGTGGCCGCCCGCGGCTACAAGCCGTTCGTAGTTATACGTCCGGAGAACGACGCGTCCCGTTCCCTCTACTCCAAGCTCGGCTTCGAGAAACGGTTCCGAACGGTCCGCGCCGTTCTACGCCCCCGCTAAATAAACGTTGAACTCTAGCAGATTTTATTTTTTTAAGACTTTTGAGAAAAAAAATTCAAATTAGCTTGCGATCTTTGATCGTTTAGGAGTTTTAGTAGTAGCTTTAAGATTGGAACGGCTAGTGTTCTCGGTCTGCGCTATGACAAATCTGCATCTTGTATCACTTTCTTAACAGTTATATCGAAGATTTTTTGAACACTGTACTTAATCTACTTTCAAATAATAACATTTATCAAATCGCTCATTAAACGTAATACCAACCAGAGTTTCTTTCATAGAGCGTGATACGTTAATTTATTATAATAGAAACAGATCAACAAAATGGCTTCAAAGCATTATCCTTCAATCAATCTCTACGAAGTGAAAAAAATACATTCAGGTGCAAAAAAATAACCTGAAATTATATTTTTTGTACTCGACAAAAAGATCATTTCATAATAGTACAAGTATTATTGTTATGTCATTAACATAAATATTATATAATACATCAAAGTAAGCACGTTTTTTGAAAGAAACTCTGCAGTAATTTTTCTCTGAATCTTCAGCGGATACGAGAGCCGTGGCCGTTCGCTGCGTCCCCGCGCAAGCCTACACTGTACTGTCTAAACTTATTACAAACCGGGTTTAATATTCAGACCTTGATAAAATAGCTCTCATTGCGGCTGGTTGTTAATTATTCTTGACATTGTTAACTTTAAACAATTTAGATGAACGCCTCATCGACATTCGTTGACCGAACAAAATCTGGGACTCATTATGATCTCGTGAAGACGTGAGTTTGGTTAGTGATAGAGTTTTTCCGAAACCGCCAGCTATAACACTAATATTGTTAATCTGCGGCCATAACAGCATTGCTGTGTTCGGCTGTCGACATATGAGAGCCAGAGTATTTTAAACAAGCAATTGAGGTACATGAAAAAGACAGTTACCGATATTGCATTATAATTGCACAATTTATTAAAATAAAATACATTTCTCAAGCACCACTTATATATGACGCAACATTAACAATTTTTTTAAACTATGCCGAAAAACCGTACTTTTTATTTATTTTTTATTTTGTTTTTGGGTACGAAGCAGCGAATGGATTATAGTGTTTATAATTAATGCGCGTTTTTACTTTAGTGCAACAAGCAATGTCCAAAAAAATAAAATCATTTATTTTATTGGTGTAGATAACTATATTCTATAATGTGATTTGCTATTATAATGAAGAAAAGATGTATACGAACTGAAAACTATTATGAAATATGTTATTTTAAATCTAATCCGAAATGAAAGACTACTTTATTGAACGAAAAAGTGACACTATAGTCGTACTTACATATAGACATAAGTAGTTTTCAGTTTATATAGCTTTTCCGTATACTCGGTTTTATATAAACATTGTTGGATATTGTGAACCATATAAAATTTGATACGAAAAGTAGATAGGTAGGTATTTTAATATGGGAAACTATTTTACAATTATATATCAAATTATGTAGATATTATTGGAATGTTTGCAAAAACCTGTTAATGAAAGAAAGATGGCTTACGGTATCTATTTATTCGTTTTGTATTTTTAATAATAGCAATATACTTATATTAATTATTTCTTAAGAATTACTTTTTTAAAATATTTTTTAATAATACTCAATGCAAATCTGGACGATGTAGCATGACAGATGTGTGCCATTTGACAAAATTAGCAATATTATATAAAAAAAGTTTCTTAAAATGTAGTAAAGTTGTTAAATAACACCGAATCTTTGATATAAGATGTTTTAATACATTAACATATAATCGTATATAATATAGAGAAGCCGATTCGATTTCCACTCATCATGAACTTCCGGAGAAAGATAACATCGCGGGGGAAATTAAATGTTACAAGAATATTAGATTTTTAGAAAACAATACGCGCTCAACCTTTGTGGTGAAATAATCACCCCAGACAATACAAATCTCACAAGACGAGAAGGGCTCTCTATTTGTGAAAGGCCTCGAGTTCCTGCAGTGGAAACGTTATAACGGCGATCCATAAACAAAAACAACTATGATAAATGTATTTTATATTCAACGAAACACAAAGCTTTTGTATGGCAACACTGTTTTACAACTTTTCGTTATAATTATGTTAACGCGTCTAATAAAAAAATAGGTGCATATTAAAATGATCGTCTGAGGCACGGCTCGACCCTGAATTATACTTTCGTGTTAACTTTTATAACTTCAAATAATAGGTATGTGATTTGAACCCAAAATTTGCTCAATACATAGAGCTTCCAATTGTTTGTTTCGAATTGTATCGTCCTTGATATTATTAAGCATTATGCCAAATTCTTTTTTTTATAAAATTTGTGTGTTATGTTATTGTGCTTGTAATTATTTCAATAGAGTAACTTAAAATTAATAACAAAATTTTACGACTCAAAATACCTTAAATTAATTTCAAATAAATCGTGGCTTTGTTACCTTCCATCGATGTTATACCATCATTTGTAAACACAGCACTGCCAAAAATACAAATGTATAATCAGCTACATTTTTTTGAATACGCTACTTCAACAAGTATAGTAAGAGCTGTGTTACCATATTTATCAAAAGTTACATTTTTAAAATCTCATCAACACATGCAATCATGCTGAAGGCTTTTTCCACTTTCCTACTTCTCGAGTAGGTACTTTCAAGTAGTTTTGAGAATTTCTTGAGATAACTAATTGTAAGAACATTTTTCTGAACACATCTTCCCTTGCCTAACAAATATAATGAAGGACAAATTTCCGTCCTCGATAATGCAGTTGACGCAGCGTAATGCAACACGATTTATTCAAGTTGAACTTCAGCTACATACAAATGTAAACAATGTAGTGTCCATTCCGTATTGTTTATCACATAATTACCTTCCAAAGGTATTCGAAAAACAATAAAATGATAAACCTTTATCGAGTTTGTTTTATTATATGAATACATACACTGTTCCTTACATGTAACAACTTCTTTAGATCCTTAAAAAAATATAAAATAGAAATGAGTAAGACACAAATGGACAAAATTTCATGGTGTATTATTGATTGGTTAAAATTAACAGTATTTTATGGGGATCGATGTATAATAAACATCGCTATAAGTAATTGTTTATATTTCGGATAAGAGCTGTTGTAACATATTTGTAAACTAACCAGGATTCTGTCTCTAATGACTAACACATATTCATCTTATAATGATATAATAAGATTAATGTATGATATAATAATATGAATGAATATAGATGTATATTCATCTATATTGTTTCAAAAGAACAAGAAATTTATATGCAATCGATGATAACTACCTCTTCTCCTCCTAACTTCCTCTTCAAAACATTTATAGTAACACTAGCTGACCCGACAGACTTCGTTCTGTCAAAAAAATTGGAATGTGGCAGTTTCTTGTTCTTACCTATTTTATAGCCAGCGCAAAAAAATCTGGACTGAACCGTCACCTTGGTGATAGGGCGGTGTGTGGGGTTCAGCTCTATATATGTTCATCTAATAAGTAATATTTAAATATTAGTGGCTTCCAGAAGAGTGGCCAAAGTTATAATTATAGTACATAAATTATATTTACTATTATAATTTTTTAGGAACAAATAACTGCCACATTCCAAATCTTTTTGACACAATGAAGTCTGACAGGTCCGCCAGATGATAACGCAGTTTGTGCTCGACTGATGAGATGTCGTGAAAACGAAACTAACAAATTAAATAATACCGCGAAGCCGACCTGATTGAAAATCTGTAGTAATGATCTTTTGCTCTTACATTTTGTGACTATTTATGTTATTATTTCATTCGTTTTAATTTCGGCACGCGGCGTTAGATCCTCAGACGCGCATACGCACACTGTTTTGATAGAATGATTGAATTTGAACTTTGTGCTGCTGTAATAAAGTGCAAATTGACTCTTTAGCGTTACGAACGCACCTACATCGCTTAGACAGCAGTGAAAGCTTATAATTTAATATGAACTTTTGTTTGTTTGTTTCTGGTTTCAGGTTTCTGGTTACTGGTTTCTGGTTTCTGGTTTCTGGTTTCTAAGTTTCGGATGTCAGATGTCCGATTTCAATTTTCCATTTTCATTTTCCATTTTCCATTTTCCGTTTTCCGTTTTCCGTTTTCCGTTTTCCGTTTTCCGTTTTCCGTTTTCCGTTTTCCGTTTTCCGTTTTCCGTTTTCCGTTTTCCGTTTTCCGTTTTCCGTTTTTCGTTTTCCGTTTTCGTTTTCCGTTTTCCGTTTTCCGTTTTCCGTTTTCCGTTTTCCGTTTTCCGTTTTCCGTTTTCCGTTTTCCGTTTTCCGTTTTCCGTTTTCCGTTTTCCGTTTTCCGTTTTTCGTTTTTCGTTTTCCGTTTTCCGTTCTCCGTTCTCCGTTCTCCGTTCTCCGTTCTCCGTTCTCCGTTCTCCGTTCTCCATTTTCATTTTCCATTTTCCATTTTCATTTTCAATTTTCCATTCTCGATTTTCGATTTTTGATTTTCGATTTTCGATTTTCGATTTTCGATTTTCGATTTTCGATTTTCGATTTTCGATTTTCGATTTTCGATTTTCGATTTTCGATTTTCGATTTTCGATTTTCGATTTCCGATTTTCGATTTTCTGCGGTAAATAGTGTCACTATCACAAAAGATCAACGAAACAAAGTTAAGACTTAACTACAATTGTGAACCAATCTGAACTTAGGACAGTGGTGTTCCTGCCCGAATTCTACAATCGCTGCACACGAACGCACTAATTTACTGCATGATACTACACTCACATTGAACATTCAACTGCATTATGCACAAAAAAATTAAAATTCGACCGAGACAATTCCTCCTTTACGCCCAGATTCCCGCTAAAGTACGTAAATTATTCTTCTTTTTCCCAATTGATGGCATGAGCACGGTTTGTGAGTGAGCCAGTGTCATGTGTAGACGAATAAAATAAAAGAATAAAAATCCTTCAAAAATTGTCTACGTGGTGGTCAATTTGGCTGCCTTTTCTCGTAAAATATTATAGTTGCAATCAGAAATTGTTGGTTCTCAATGTCAAAAGTCAAAAACAAAAATATTCTTTTAAATTGTATTAGGTTTCTAAATGACGGGATGAACTTCAAATATCTGACGTTTTATGTATCCAAGGTAAGGTAAAGTGACCAGACGCTCGCTTTTGGCGAGACAGTCCCGATTTTGCACAATTAGTCCAAAATTTAGGGTTGTATGTATTTTTTGATGCCGCATAATAAAAATATAAAATAGAAAAAAATATCCAAAAAATAAAAATTTTTTTTTGGAGTGGGCAACCCTGATCACTTAGGGGTTTGAAAAATAGATAGTAGCCGATTCTCAGACCTACAGATATGCATAAAAAATTTCATCAGAATCGGCCGTTTCGGAGGAGTATGCGAACGAACATTGTGACAAGAGAATTTTATATATCAGATAATATTCCCGATGATTTACCAAGCCATAATTAATATATTTATCCTACAGTCACAGTATGAGCGTAGAAAATTTTATAAATAGTTATTTTACCAGTCAAGTTAAATTTGCAGTAATACCACAAACGTATAAAAGAAAGCAGACCTAACATGTCAATAAAAAGCGTTCCAAAAGCTCTCGGAACACGAAAAAAGAACGAATGAATGTTTAAATTATTATATTTATTTATTAATAAATGCATTGGAAAAACTTAATTCAAATAAATTAAAGCATTAATAAGTAATAAATAGTTTAATGCGGCCTCTAAAAATATGCAAATAAAACCGATCAACAATTTTGTGAATTGTATAATGTCAATTAAAAGAAAAATTCTATAGTGCGTGTGTTAAAGTCACTACAGGAAAAAGGTAACATCTCTAAAATTAGTAAATGGAATGCATTTGAGTTAGGTTTGATTTTTTACATTATTAGACTCAAATAATCTTTAAAAAATATTTGGCAGATAGGTTGTAGTTAAAATAAAAGGGGTTAGTGTAAAGTACTGCAGAGCAATTTTATTTCGGAATTTGCTGCAACATGTACTAATTGACATTGACAATTTTCTAATTTCTTTTACAATTTTGGCAATCATTCAAAATAAATAGAATGGTTGTATGGGGGCAATAGCGTGTATGGTTATAAGCACAACACGTCGCTACAGTTGCAAACAAGGAGTTTAGAACAATTATAATGTACAGCTACATATATACAAAAAAATCCTCAATATTTTCGCAAAAAAATGTCTTCTCTTGGACATTTTCTTTTCCATTTTTAATAGAATAAAGTGACAAGTACAAGATGACTTTTATCAGATAATAAATGGTTCTAAAGAGGTTATATAAATAAAATCACTCATCTACTGAGTCAAGAAGTTTTACGATTTCAGAATTTCCATTACTTTTAATTACATGAACTTATTTTTATAAGAAATGTTTATTTATTTTTACTAAAATTAATAAAAAAACGCTTACTTTTCTACATGATCTATGCTATAATGTACAATTTTTTAAAAAATATTAAAAACAAAAAAAATATCACCGAGAACTTTATTTATTTCTAAAGATTACGACATATAGAATATTTACTCAACTTAAATTTCAATACTGATTTTCTGTGTTCACCATATCAATTATTATTTCTTTGTCTAACTAAAGGTAGATAAAAAGACAATGATCGCTGTTAACTGAAGACCATGTTGTATTAAAATTTTAAACTTATATTTATTTATTAATAAATGCATTGGAAAAACTTAATTCAAATAAATTAAAGCATTAATAAGTAATAAATAGTTTAATGCGGCCTCTAAAAATATGCAAATAAAACCGATCAACAATTTTGTGAATTGTATAATGTCAATTAAAAGAAAAATTCTATAGTGCGTGTGTTAAAGTCGCTACAGGAAAAAGGTAACATCTCTAAAATTAGTAAATGGAATGCATTTGAGTTAGGTTTGATTTTTTACATTATTAGACTCAAATAATCTTTAAAAAATATTTGGCAGATAGGTTGTAGTTAAAATAAAAGGGGTTAGTGTAAAGTACTGCAGAGCAATTTTATTTCGGAATTTGCTGCAACATGTACTAATTGACATTGACAATTTTCTAATTTCTTTTACAATTTTGGCAATCATTCAAAATAAATAGAATGGTTGTATGGGGGCAATAGCGTGTATGGTTATAAGCACAACACGTCGCTACAGTTGCAAACAAGGAGTTTAGAACAATTATAATGTACAGCTACATATATACAAAAAAATCCTCAATATTTTCGCAAAAAAATGTCTTCTCTTGGACATTTTCTTTTCCATTTTTAATAGAATAAAGTGACAAGTACAAGATGACTTTTATCAGATAATAAATGGTTCTAAAGAGGTTATATAAATAAAATCACTCATCTACTGAGTCAAGAAGTTTTACGATTTCAGAATTTCCATTACTTTTAATTACATGAACTTATTTTTATAAGAAATGTTTATTTATTTTTACTAAAATTAATAAAAAAACGCTTACTTTTCTACATGATCTATGCTATAATGTACAATTTTTTAAAAAATATTAAAAACAAAAAAAATATCACCGAGAACTTTATTTATTTCTAAAGATTACGACATATAGAATATTTACTCAACTTAAATTTCAATACTGATTTTCTGTGTTCACCATATCAATTATTATTTCTTTGTCTAACTAAAGGTAGATAAAAAGACAATGATCGCTGTTAACTGAAGACCATGTTGTATTAAAATTTTAAACTTATATTTATTTATTTATTTACTTATTATTATTTATTTATATATTATTATTATTTACAAAAAACGTATTTCTAAAATCCAGAATAATGCCAAACGTGTCTGGGTTAACGTCTTGGAAATATTTATCTGTGTACAGATGTTTGTAAATGCTAGGTTTATTACCTGTTCTCGTAAACCATTATCCACTCGTTCCTACTTAAATGAGTGCTGTCAAAATATCACTTGTTATAGACATTTGTAGTTTGGTTATTTGTGGGCGATTTTTATTCAATAATTTTTAGTAATACATAGATGATAAATAAAAGATGACCACTTTAATTGCCAAAATTGACAAATTAATAAAAAAAGAAAGAACTACACCAGAACGCAAGAACAATGATGCCACAAAGTCTTCTAATGAAATCCTATCAGAACTTTTCAGCGTTTTTAACGCTGACCCGCCGAAGATTGAAGAGCTTTCTGTTAAGAAATCAAAGAAGAATAAGAAAAAACAGAAAAAAGAAAAGAAAAAACGTAGCAAAAGTGTTAGTAGCACCAGTTCCGACAACAGCGATTATTGCCACAAAAAGAAAAAGAAAAAAAAAAGCAAAACGAAGCGTAAAGAAAAAAGCAGCCGGCGTTCTCCTTCTTATGACGGCTCTAGAACTCCAGTACTTGTCAAAGAAGAAATTCAACCTTCAAAGAATAAAATAAAAACTAATATTAAGACTGAAACTCCTAAAATCAAGGAAGAAAATCTAGTTAAAAATGAAACTATCAAATCCATCAAAAAAGAAAGTGATGAAACTGCTGTTCCCTCCTTTGATGCTAGTCTTATTCCAATGCCTGTATCTCCTAAAGAAATTCCAAAATTAGAAAAAAAATTGGAACAAGCTAGTACTGACTGTGATAAAACAAAAGGTAAAATCCAGATAAAAAATTTGAAGTTCAGCACAGTGTTTGAGGAGACTGTAAAGAAAGCTGAAGAAGAAGCTCGAAAAAAAGCTGAGAAAGTTGAAGAAGGAGAATGCACTGACTCTTCAAGTTGTTCTGTTAAAGAACTTGATATTAATTCACAGTTTCCAAAAACATCAGACCCTGGAGGCATTCTGAAAAAACAGGCTGCTGAGGAAACCAAATTGTAATTTGATTTAAATTTATTTTGCTAGTATTGTTACTTAAAAGTAATTACTTCTCCATAGCATACCTTACTATTTTTGCATGGACAGTTTTGTACAAGCAAAAATTCCAAAAATATGTTTCTTATTTTTAGAATCTTTCAGACAGTACGCCGAACATTCCTATGTTGTATGCACTATAGAATTTAATAACACTGATAAAACATTTAATGATTTATACTTAAAATTATGTTAAAGATCATTATTTACAAGTTAATATCTACACTTTTTAGATTACCTCATGAGAACCTCATTGAACATAAATTAATGCTTTAAAAAAACCTTTTGCAAATGATACCATTGTTTAATTAAACTTATTACATTTGTATTTCACAGAATTGAAGAAGAAAAAAATATTTCTAAAAAAAGTAAATCGGAAACATCCCACAAGTCTTCAAGAAAAGAAAGAAGTAGATCAAAGAAAAGGTAGTAATGTTTTTATTAGTTAATGGACTATTTTGTCTTACATGGAAGTATTTTCTTTTAATGCAAGAATTATTAATATTGTAAGGTACTAACTTTAACAATCTTTTATTTTTTTGATTGTATAAAAACTGTTTTGACAAGGCTAAACATTGTTTGCTGGGCTATGCAATGCCAAATCATGATTGACAACTATTCTGTGCATTTTTTTTTGTTTGTCCCGCTGAGTTCCATATTCAGTCCATGAGATCATGTTAAGAGACATTAGGACCACAATTGGTTAACATTTTTCTATCTGTGATACTACACACAGCATAAATTTGTATATCATTAATCAAAAAAGAAAAGAAAAAACGTAGCAAAAGTGTTAGTAGCACCAGTTCCGACAACAGCGATTATTGCCACAAAAAGAAAAAGAAAAAAAAAAGCAAAACGAAGCGTAAAGAAAAAAGCAGCCGGCGTTCTCCTTCTTATGACGGCTCTAGAACTCCAGTACTTGTCAAAGAAGAAATTCAACCTTCAAAGAATAAAATAAAAACTAATATTAAGACTGAAACTCCTAAAATCAAGGAAGAAAATCTAGTTAAAAATGAAACTATCAAATCCATCAAAAAAGAAAGTGATGAAACTGCTGTTCCCTCCTTTGATGCTAGTCTTATTCCAATGCCTGTATCTCCTAAAGAAATTCCAAAATTAGAAAAAAAATTGGAACAAGCTAGTACTGACTGTGATAAAACAAAAGGTAAAATCCAGATAAAAAATTTGAAGTTCAGCACAGTGTTTGAGGAGACTGTAAAGAAAGCTGAAGAAGAAGCTCGGAAAAAAGCTGAGAAAGTTGAAGAAGGAGAATGCACTGACTCTTCAAGTTGTTCTGTTAAAGAACTTGATATTAATTCACAGTTTCCAAAAACATCAGACCCTGGAGGCATTCTGAAAAAACAGGCTGCTGAGGAAACCAAATTGTAATTTGATTTAAATTTATTTTGCTAGTATTGTTACTTAAAAGTAATTACTTCTCCATAGCATACCTTACTATTTTTGCATGGACAGTTTTGTACAAGCAAAAATTCCAAAAATATGTTTCTTATTTTTAGAATCTTTCAGACAGTACGCCGAACATTCCTATGTTGTATGCACTATAGAATTTAATAACACTGATAAAACATTTAATGATTTATACTTAAAATTATGTTAAAGATCATTATTTACAAGTTAATATCTACACTTTTTAGATTACCTCATGAGAACCTCATTGAACATAAATTAATGCTTTAAAAAAACCTTTTGCAAATGATACCATTGTTTAATTAAACTTATTACATTTGTATTTCACAGAATTGAAGAAGAAAAAAATATTTCTAAAAAAAGTAAATCGGAAACATCCCACAAGTCTTCAAGAAAAGAAAGAAGTAGATCAAAGAAAAGGTAGTAATGTTTTTATTAGTTAATGGACTATTTTGTCTTACATGGAAGTATTTTCTTTTAATGCAAGAATTATTAATATTGTAAGGTACTAACTTTAACAATCTTTTATTTTTTTGATTGTATAAAAACTGTTTTGACAAGGCTAAACATTGTTTGCTGGGCTATGCAATGCCAAATCATGATTGACAACTATTCTGTGCATTTTTTTTTGTTTGTCCCGCTGAGTTCCATATTCAGTCCATGAGATCATGTTAAGAGACATTAGGACCACAATTGGTTAACATTTTTCTATCTGTGATACTACACACAGCATAAATTTGTATATCATTAATCAAAAAACCACAATGTCATTTTGAGGGTCAATATAACTAATTATATATAGTAGTTTTTCATTATAACTAATATATATAGTCGTTTTGGGGAGAACAATATGATAAAAGGCAAATTAATAAAAGTGTATGTTTACCTTCTTCATTTATGACTATAACTAACACATCTATAAATAACTGCAATTCCTTCAGGATTTCCATTTTATTCTGAACCTTTTCTATACTACAAGATACAAATCATATAAACGAATTAAATATAATTATATTTTAAGGTCAAGAAGCAAGTCTAGAAGATCACGTTCTCACTCCACCTCAAAGCGGCGCCGACATCGCTCAAGGTCAAGGTCACGCCGCCGTAGCCGCTCACGCCACCGCAGCAGGTCTCACTCCAGGCGGAGATCTAAATCCAGAACTCGTCACCATTCCAGACACCATTCCCCGAGGCACAGAGGTCGAAGGTCAAGGTAAAGAAAGGAACTGTTCTAGACAACACCTACACTTTGTCAAATTGCTCTCAAACAAAAGTCACTGCTTTCCTTTTCATTATATGTAATTTCAAAAAGCATTCCTGTATCTTTTACAGGTCACCAAGTGGTGTAAAGTTAGCAGACAGTGAAAAAAAACGTTTACTAGAAGTAGCTAGAAGGAATGCAATCAATATGCTAAAAAATGGTGCTGTGCCTGCAGGCGCAGCTGCTTTACCCCCACATACGAGGAACCAAGTTATGGCCGCTATACAATCTGGGGGTATGATGATTTTTTTGGGACATTATATTTTACGGTCTCTGTAGTGCAGTGGCTAAATGTTGGCTTTGTGAAATGGATTCCTGGTTCGATTCCAGTGCCATGTGGAGTTTTATAGTAGGAAAGGTACCTGCCTGGCGAACTACTATTCTAATATCACCAATTTGCAGTCATAATAATAGTGCTGTGTTCCAGTTGTCAATACAGAAGAGCCAGAGTATTTTGAGCAAGCACACTCTGCTATCTACAGCCTCATGGTCACTTAACACCTTTTTAATTTATGGTTAACTTTCAGTACACAGTTCACAATTTTTTTTAGCATAATACAAATATTTATTATTGATCTGGCAAATAATCAATTATTTCCAAATATTTAATAATAAAGAGCCCTTTTAATGTTACAACCACTGGACCTTCTTTATTAAAGAGAGACAGGGTCCTTTAAAGATCTCTGAGAATCTATGAAAAATATTGCTTTAACGAATTTTAAATACTTACAGGTAAATCTGTAGATGAATTGACAGATTTTTGTAAACATTTGTCAAAGAAGGAAGCTTTGGGAGAGCTGTCATCGGTTTCGTCAAATGATGGTGACATGAGTGGAAACGAAGATACAATGGCTTTCCACCATCCCTTCCTTGTAAAGGAAAAAGCACCTATAGTAATGAACATCAGGGTATGTTAGTGGTTTTGCTATGAAATAAATAATCTCTTTACACTTATTACATATCATGTTTGTCGAGAAGGCAAGACGGTCACCTGATGGTAAGTGTCACATTTGGCCATAACAATGTGGTGCAAGTTAAGATTGTATACACTGCAACACATTGCGCTCATCTCCTTGAGACATAAGGTATTGAGTTTCGTTACCCCAGTAATTCAACTAGCTTACAGCACCCTTTAAACCAGAACACGGGTTTGCACACTATTATTTGGTGGTTAAAATAGGAACTGAGGTGGTACCTATCTAGACAGTCTCCGGCAACAGAGACCTACCACCAGTAAAATATCAACTTACTATATATCACTTGTACTAGCACTACATTGACATATTATTTATCATTAATATCATGTTCATTTCAGTTAATCTTCATTATTATAACTTTTCAGGGTGGTGCACCCTTACCTGTAAAGTCAACGCTTCTACCAATTGCCAATAAAGAAGAATTGCGCCTTCAGTTTCCTGTATCATCTGGTACACAGCATAGAGAGAAGGCTTCTGAATGGATTCCAGTTTCCCCAAAGAAAGATATGGTAACACTATCAGAATATTATTAACTGCTTTCTTAACGCTAAAAGCTTGCTATGTAATATGGAAGTCCCTGGTTCGATCTAAGGGCCGCGTTTTAGGGTTTTTTCGAACCTGGTTTGCTACCAGGTTCGAAAACACTTCTACACTACAACTTTTCTCTATTCAGGATATGAAGATATGTAGGCCATGGCCACTTAGAAAAAAGTTATCATATTTGGTTCATTTTTTAGTCGTAGGCCCTGTCGTTGGTGTCGTTTAATCATGTAAACACATCATAGTTTATTTCTTTCTTTCTAATTATGTATTTGAATGTTATAATAAAAATTTTTTTGAGAAAAATTTCGAAAAAAATGTTTTTTTTTAAATATTTCCTTTGTTATTCATTTTCTATCAAAGCGACGTGCGTAATGTAATGCAAAAAAAAGTAATTCATAATATGTCTAACACATTAAAATTTCTTTTACAGCAAGTGGCAAAGCTCAACTCGAAACCACCAGCAACTAAACCAGCTCAAGCTGCAACAGAACTCATTCAGTAAGATATCTTGTAGTTAGAATATAAAATTTTTTGGTAAGGGGCTTATATCCTACAATGGACGTTTATTACGATTATGACATAATGATAACGAAAATTTTCAAAATTATTGATCTTCTGTATTAAAACAGTACAGAAGAGAAATATCTCAAAAATCTAAAAAGATTAAACCAAAGGTAATCAGACCAATGTTTCCTTGTTAAATCTAGGACTAAGGTAATCCTTGTCAGTCACAGTAGATGATTAAAATTATGGTATGCTGATACCCAAAGTTACGTGTTATTTGTGAGTGTTACAATACGTTACTTGTTTTTTAACAGGACTGAAATCCTGGCGTTACCTGCACCACCCACTACCTCCGCACCTGCGTACTTGAAGGCCTTTACATCTGGAAGCCGTAAGCATTGTTTACTGTAATATAATAGTTTGAAAGTTTCTGTTGCCAGAGACCGTCTAGGTAGGTACCACCGCAGCGCCTATTTCTGCCGCCAAACAATGGTGTGCAAACATTGCTGTGTTTTGGTTTAACACGTGTTGTAGCCAGTGAAATTATTGGAATGACAAGACGACGACCTTAATGTGGTGCTGCGTTTATTGAATCCACATAGTTTTATGTGCAGGTGTATCAACATTAGATGAACGTCCTGCTCATCTGATCGCTTAGGGGAATAAAAAAAACAATTATCTACCCAGCTCAAAATATTGCTAGACAAACTTAATTGGTAATTGACAGGGTGTATAATATTTGTCCTTTTAGTCTCCTGCTTAACAACTTGCTCTTAAAATATCTGTATTTTAGTTCTATAAAAATTTATATGTATGTAGCGGGAGCTTATTTAAAAAATATATTGTGTTACTAGAGTTGTCATCAGTGCCAGCGCTGCCTGCGCCGGGGCCCCAGGCGTACCCGCCGGGCGTCGACGCCTCAAAACTTGTAAGTTGTGATCCATTGTCACTTACCAATGACATCTTTTTACAGCTTTAAGTTACAATTATCTCATCACTACATTATTCACAAAAAAAATTGTATTTTTCATTACTTATTTTAAATAACCTTGCTAAAGCTTCCTCTACTGGGACTCGAGGTCATTTGTCTTCCGCGCTTACCGAGTGCGAGTCTGAATGTCCCATGTCCACGAAAGCTGTCTTATGTGTAACACATCAGTTTCTTCTCGACGTTTTCCTTCACCGGAAGTTCAAAATCAGTGGGGATCGAACCTGATCTTTTCGAGTCGGGTAGCGCAAGCGCATGCCTTACTGAACTATCACAGCTTCGTTATTTATGATATTAATATATTCATTATAGGAGATTATTATTTCCGAAGTATAATGATTCTTAGAGCTAAAAACAATTATAAATTGCTTGAGAGAAAGTTAAAAAGATGGGTTTATTGCATATATTTTAAAGCGTCTTTTTACTGCTTGTTTTTTAAACCAGAACAATTTTTTTAAATGCAATATTGGAGAACCATGAAAAAAATCACTCGGTAAATTAAAAAATAAAAACTCTTTGGTTATCAGGACATGGCATCAATTGTGTCAGAGAAGTTGTCGATAATTCGGAGGGAGCAAGAGGAGAACGAACTATGTACTACTAGAGGGGTAAGTTTATATCTAATTCATTATATATATTATAATTTAACTAATAGTAGGTCTTTCTTGCCGAAGTCTGTTTCGTTCAGGTACCATATCAGCTCCTATTTCTTCTGTTTAATAGTAGAGGGCAAACATTACTATGCTGCGGTTCAAAAAGCAATTTAGCTAGTGAAACCACTATGGTAACGGTCTCGTTACCCCCAGTGGTTTCACTAGCTAAATAACTCATGTCTATAAGAAAAAACACAATATGGTGCAGTGTATATTATCTTAACTAACGCCACTTCGATATATATCACGTCGTATCACTTATTATAAAGTAAAAGTGCTGTTCGTCACGTCGCCTTGTCAATTAAAATTTGAGATTATATAAAGTGTTAAATTAATTTACACAGTTTGGTTGGTCTTCGAAGGAGACCTTAGGCCAGTTCACGGGTTCTACTGGCGCGCAGATACTCACCCCCAAGGAGCTGGCGAGCGGTACGCAAGCATGGGCTAAAAAGGTATTCGCCAATGTTACAATCACGAGTGAGTTCAAACTCGCTTTTTTTCTTAATTAATTATACATTTTTCTTTCCCAAAAGTCATTGGCTTCGTAATCACAAAAAGTCATCACACGCGTAGGTAAAATTATCGACGATGAGTTTCTGTGATGACTAAATCAAAATTCTATATTATTTAAGTGTGAAGTATCAAATGAAACCGGGCACGTGTTCTGAATACTATGTACGACGTGGATTTTTTTATGATAAGATGAAAAATAAAGGTTAGTCGGCCATCCTTCTAATGTCAATGACCTGTATTTAAAAACAATTTAACGTATCGCTCGAACATAACTTGTAAAGAAAGAGTTATTGAAAAAAAAAATGTTAATTAGAAACTGATAAAAAATATAATAATATTGTTTTGTTTTGTTCACATATTGTTTTCTGTATTGCAATTAATACATGTTTCATTTTCATATTGTATACACAAAATGAGGAAAGCTAGGTGTTCCAAGAAAGCATTTGACCAGTTCGATGGTTAGATGGCGTTGACTCCCACCAAAGGCCCTGATGTGGGAACCTTAAGAGTTGTTTATTTATTGTAATCAAGATACAGCATAACATTCAGGTCGTATATAGATTCGCACGTCATTTTAGACGGCCATCGGTTTCATTCAATACTTTAAGAGTGTCAATGGCATTTCTTTCAGCTGAAAGCGTCTGTGGTCGGCATTAGCGTCATCAGTCGATGATCCAGCGCGGGCGGCCGGTCAGAACTTATAATACAATAGTATTACACCTTCTGACCTTTGTTTATCACACGCATTGACGGTTACGACAACATGCCACTTTACGTTTCCACGTCTAAATACAATTTACCTCTGCAGCACCACATCTACACTTAACACCAGATGGGATTGTGGTGAAGCACTAAACAGTTCTGTTTAACAAAAAAAAACTAATGATAATGATAATATTAACCTCTACGTTTGTTTTATATAAACCTTTTTACAATATAGCGCAGTAAATAAAATACATAAATAACTTCATAACACATAAACGAAATTTGATCACAGATTCAATAAAAAATATAATAAGATGTCTTATGATGATTTTTTGGTTAAGAAAACGTTTAGTTTTGTATGGGATTCTTAGGATTTTGTTTTTAAACCCGTCAAAAAATTTACTACATATTTAATTGAACTTAGTCAATTTTTTAAAAAACAAAAGTTTCTTTTTCACAATTGGTACCATCTTACTGGTGGTAGGTCTCTAACACCGGACACTGTTTATGTTGGTACGACGGCAGCTCCTATTTCTATTTTAGTAGTAATTTTGCTCAAATTCTTCTTATAGTAGTAAACTGGAGTAACGAGACTTAACAACTCATTTCTCGTGGTCATGAGCACATTGTCGTGCAATGTATATCATCCTAACTAGCGCCACATTGTTATGTGCGGGCTGATGATTTGCCGGTAGTAAACGTCCAAGAATTATATCAAAAGGTTGTCATATTTGTAAATAAAAATTAACATACATAATACAATGTTGTTGTAACCATCAATCGTACATGTATGCTTTCTTGTTTTGTGTGAAGTAAGAACTATTTGGTTCGCTCTTTACACTTCTAAGATGAGGAATCTCCGATCGCGTGGTAATACCCATGCCATAGACAATGGCGTGTTAATTATCACGAGCGTTATAAGCATACAAATATTCAGTTATCCCCTGGTACAAAAAAGAAACAAATTTTTTTCTCCATACGAGTGGACTCCATCATCTACTACAAATAGTATAAAAACTATTATAACGAAAACATTTTGGAGACGAATTCACAAGTTTACTTTTAAAATATAATGATAACTCTGTGGTTAATTCTTTTATCTTTGATGTTTCTTTTTATATTAGAATTTATAAACAAAATGCTTTTGTTTTATAATAAGTTAATGATGGAGTCAGTCACGTGTTAGTGCGAAAAGAAAGCCGTGTAATTCTTGGAGCTGCAGAAGCTCTTAGGAGTGCCCGGCTTGTCGGGGGACCTCTTGAATATTTGTTGCAGCTTTTAATTAATAAGGAGACGAGGGTACTTCGTTAGACGCGACACGAACCGCCGATGTTATGCGCAATGCTTACTCATGTTCCCAAAACCGCGGAGGTGAGTATCATGTGTTGGGAAAAAAAAGGTACAACGACATGGAATCGAGGATTCATAATTTAAAAGAAATCTGGTCCTTCACATCCCTTGATTTCAGGAAACTTGAAGCAATCGCTTTTAAAGTCCCAATTTCGTTTTCACTGTACGTTTCAACTTAAACAAAATATTTTCTTGTTTATGATCTTTTATTTTTACGTGTATGTAAGTAGTGCATAGATTTAGTGTATCACATTTTATTACAAAAATTATATTTACAACGAAGCGGAGCGAATTGTCAATATAATATATTATATGGTAGGTGATTTTATAAAGCTAAAATAAATATTTAAAACTAAAACAAACAAAACTATTCGTGTCCATCAAAAGATTTTTAGAAATATTGAAATAAATGCTTAATGCAAATAAGTGCATGTTTATTATTCATTATTAAAACTATCATATTTCTATGGAAACATCTTAGTAGATTATCGCAAATTTTTTTTGTGTATTTATGTTATAATAAACATTACATTTTGATTGTTTTTAAAATATTTTGGTATGACTATGTAGGATCAATTGGTACGAGCCGCGCCCGTAGAAGGTGGGATGGGCATGCATTTGCTGCAGAAAATGGGTTGGACTCCGGGCCAAGGTCTGGGCAAAGAAGGAACCGGGACACTCCAACCTTTGCTACTTGAAGTGAAGTTGGATACGAGAGGGCTGCAATCTAAAGAAGAAGTCAGATCTCGTCCAGCAAAGGGAGTAAGCTACTTTTTTGTTTTTTTAAGTTTTAAATATTTCTTAAAATCGTGTATAAAATATCATTTCACTGCTGGGATTTAAGGCCGCGGAAAAGTGTGAGTTGGTGGTAAATTTTCATATTTCTAAGAAAACTAATGTTCTCGGAACTTGATTGTACCCTCACGCGTTTCACTTACCGAATTTTCGAGCTCAATGAGAATAGAACCCACATCTCACAGAGAACGCGTAGAAATGCCATACAGATTATCATATCTTAAAATGGAAAAAGAACTATTTATGTTCTATACTTTTTTGACATTAGAAAGGAAGTTTTATTTTTCAATTTCAGTTTAGAATGAAAAGAGGTTTTTATATGCTATTATCATACCGAAGGACTTATCGGTGCGATGAACCTAGGGGAAACTATGCTCGGCAGTGGACGTCTTCCAGCCTTTGATAAATAATATACCTGATGTTATACTTACAGATGAAACCACAAAGACCTGGCCGGCGTGGTCCAGCGCCTCTCATAGCTGGTGGTAAACATCCAGTGTCACTACTTGGAGAATATTGTTCCAAACAGAAATTAGGACCGCCTGAATACAACTTGTGTTTCGAATGTGGCCCAGATCACAAAAAGAACTTCCTTTTCAAGGTTTGTTAACCTCCACTTTTGTAAATGCCTTTTTATAACATGAGAATCGAACATACACTCATGGCAAGGAAGTAAAGGGCAAAATACTGCCCATAATAATATAACTTATTTATGAACAAATTCGGGAGTATTCCCGCCATGTAAGTCAAAGAAAACATTTACCACGGTGTGAAAGTTATACTTGTCATGAACAAAATTTAAAAGTAAAACTCTCGGTGCAGTAATTTTTTTTATTCTTTTTTAACGATTTAGAATGTTTATTTCTTACTATTACTTTTTTTTTATTATTCGACGAGCCGACAAAACCAGCAAGGCGTTCAGCTAATGGTAATTTGCCCATAACGTGGTGTGTCAGAGATGTGTTAAGCGGCACCCCAGTAATTTTACTAGTTTACAGCGGAATCTTTAAATGTAATTTTACTTCTTGTCGTATCTTTTCGTGCCTGAAGGTTACTTGTTAACTCCGAAAATTGGCGAGAGCTTTGTCCAAGATGAAAAATTTAACAATTTGGGTGTAATTAGAATTATTTGAAAAAATAAATCATAAAAGATTTAAGTTACACACATTTTGGAATTTTGGAACATTCTAAGAAATATGATTATAGTAATTTCAATATTTACACCGTTTTATAGGGAAAAATTTAAATGATAAAATGTAATTTAAAGTATTTAAAAAAATTAAGAATCTGCCAGAGCGTTAAACAATCACCATTTAGACATGCTAAATATGATGACTTAGCACCCTATTTCATAATATAACACTTTTTTACAAACACTAAACAAGGCAGCCCTTATTTATATGGACTTTTACATTGCAAGCATGAAAGAATACTCTAGAATGTTCCATATCTATCGATGCTGTTAAGGCGACAGAATATTGCTTCATAAATTCATATTTTTATTAAATAATAATTATAAAAAATGTTACAGGTAAAAGTAGCGGGTGTTGAATACCAACCAGCTGTTGCAAGTGCAAATAAGAAACAAGCTAAGGCTGATGCGGCTCAATTAGCTCTACAAAAACTTGGCATTGTTACACATTGACTATTACATTACAGTGTAATGACTTGACAGTTTTCAATAAAAACTAAAAATAAAACAGGTCTTCATTTAATATATCTTTTATTTGCTACAAATTTCATTTTACTATTTAGAGTGATACAAACCTGAAACAAAATGTCTAAAACCATCTAAGAGAATATTATTCATTTTGAAACAAAACTTCTTTGTAGCATTGTCTTCATTTTTAATTATTCGCAAATAATAACCTGCTACTTTGTAGCATATAATCTCTACATTTCTAAATAACCATTACTCCAACATCTCCACCTTTTTTTTTTCAATCACAGATCTGTTCCAAAAGTTTCGCTCATCATCAATTTATTCTTTCTGACTTCCCTGTTGTTTAATTCTGTAGTCTGATAAAGCAGCTTTTATAGCATCTTCGGCAAGCACTGAAAAGTTTTAAGAATTCTATGATAAGAACATAAAAATATACCATGAACTACATCTAAAAAAATTATGTTTTAAAAAGATGATAATAGAATACCAGATCAAAAATCGTACTTTTATATTATAAACACAAAAAAGTTTTTACTTCTTTTTTAGTAAAATATTAAAAAGATTATTGCAAACTAATACTTACTTGAACAATGTAGCTTCACGGGTGGTAGCGACAATTCTTTAGCAATATCAGTATTCTTCAATTTGAGAGCTTCATCCACAGTTTTGCCTTTTACCCATTCTGTAGCAAGGGAACTGGAAGCAATAGCGGAACCACATCCAAATGTTTTAAATTTGGCATCAATGATTTTTCCATTATCGTCAACTTTAATCTGAAGTTTCATAACGTCGCCACAAGCGGGAGCCCCAACGAGACCGGTCCCCACGTTCTTGTCTTTTTTATTTAAAGATCCAACATTACGTGGATTCTCGTAATGATCGATGACCTAAAACAATTTTAAGAATCTTAACGACGGACTAAAATTCTATGTACAGTAAAAATACAAATGACGTTGTATAAAAAACAATACTCCGGAACATTGAATATGAAAAACAAACTCACGTTAGCGTGATATGCAGCCGTCTGTATAATATTGATGTTATTGGAGCTGTTAAAGCAAAAACATCTACGTAAATTAGGCATTAGAAAGGCCATTTTCTTAACGTTTTTAAATGTTGGGAAAACTGTGCAATAACAGAAATATGTATCTAACAGACAACACGCCAATCAAAATATTGCACAATAATTATAAAATGTACTCGATTATTGATTTTACTTTCCCACAGATTATACATAATCAATGTCAATGCCAGCTCTGTCATAGATAACAAAATCTTATACATACTTCGAGATTTTCAAACATCTTTTTGCAGTTTTATTCTTATAAATATAATATGTATATTTAACATAAATTTCTATTCGTCACCAAGAGATTAACAATTATTAAGCGTTAATGACAGATTCTTCCTTTGCTAAATATTATCTAATCTGCATCCCTACTCAGTACCTTGAAAAGTTGTATTTCTTTCAGTAATCATGACAATCGGGTTTCAAACGTTTTATAAGTTGGGTGTACCTGTGCTTACTAACGTTTTGTGTTTATCTCGTGCCCAACTTACTACCGTGTAAGTATAATATTTTTATTTAAACTCTGTTATTTATGTTATGTAATATTAATTCAGTTGCCTTTTGTATAGTTTTCTTTATTCAATGTACGTATTTTTATTTTTAATAACATTTTTCGCATGAAAAATATTAAGAGTTGAAGATGAATTTCAATATTTTTTAATTGTTATCTTCGTATATTTTATAATGAGTTGTAAATAATTTGTTTACAGAAAAATGGCAGATGCTGGCAGTAATTACAAAACTGCTAAAAGTATTTACGAATTTACTGCAAGAAATATTAAAGGTGAAGAAGTGAATCTAGAAAAATACAAAGGCCATGTTTGTATTATTGTAAATGTTGCTTCTCAGTGTGGATTAACTGCTAATAACTATAAGCAACTGAATGAGCTATACGATCAGTATGCTGAAAGTAAAGGTAAGACCAAAGTATATTAACACACATCAGGTACTGTCTGGTGTGTTCTGAATATGTCAAAACTGCTAGTTTAATGATACCAGTGTTAATATTTTGTTTTTAAATAAAGTGATAATTCACAGGACTTAGAATATTGGCTTTCCCATGTAATCAATTTTCTGGCCAAGAACCGGGGGATTCTGAGCAGATTCAATGCTTCATGGCAGACCGCAAAGTTAAATTTGATATGTTCGAAAAGATTGATGTCAATGGTGATGGTACTCATCTTCTGTGGAGGTTCTTAAAGGTATTGGTTATTACAGTATTAGATTTTAATCTTTTCTTCTGCCATAGTGGTGTACAGTTTTTGTAATATCATCAATACACCAATCAGATAACAAATTTATTGAAATATAATAGGTGTATTTATTTGTTTGTTGTTATAATCATTGAACTTATCTTGATTTATTATTGCCTTGTAATACTTTTTATGTATGAACTCATTCTAGACTTTGCTTCAATGTTGCAACATAGTATGCAATATTTATTGATTATTGCTCAGAGATTTTAAATACCTGCTTTGTGTTTATCAAATTTCAAGTTTACTTAATTCATATATCTATTACATCATATAATATTTGAATGTTCAAATGTTTAGTATTATTCTTATCAAAAGATATAATATTTACATTAATGAAGACTTTTCTCTATAAATAATAAACTATGACAAAGCAGTAAATAATTATCAACAGCCAACATCTTTTAATAATTCACCCATTGTGTTCTATTTGTGTAAGAAATCAATACATAAAGCAGACCATGTATTGATTTTGTCCAGTAGCATTCTAATAGGCGATAATTATTGTATGGATATTGATTTTATAGTCCTTGAATATGTTTTCTTTACACAGCCTTGAAACATCTGTTATGTTATAAAATAAAAATAAGTTTTATAATGGATAAATCTATTTTCACGATGAAGGTATTCTTAACTGTAATATAAAAATATTTAATATTTACAGCACAAACAGGGTGGCACTCTTGGAAACTTCATTAAATGGAACTTCACCAAATTCATTATTGACAAGAATGGTGTACCAGTTGAAAGACATGGACCTAACGTAGATCCAGTAGACTTGGTAAAGTCACTGGAAAAATATTGGTAGATTTTGAGTGTTAATCATCTCTTATTAAATGGGTGATGGAAAAGTTTGCAACTGCATGATTATTTTTTAGCATTTTAAGCATTTGCATAACACATTTTTTATAAATATACTTGTTCACATGGTTTATATTATTAACAATATTTATTTCATATTCAAGGATATCTTGTATTATGTATCAAAAACTTTTCTGATATAACACAGGACATTACTATATGTTTAAGAAAATAACTTATGTCTAGATGTTGTGAGTTGAGGTTGACCTTGAGTGACGTTAATCATTTACCGTCGCGTAATAGTCGTTCTTTACAAAAACCAAGTTAAGATGTCTCAAAGATATACTTTAAAAAAATAACAGAAATGACTTATTATTTTCTTTAATAAAACAAAATTTAATAGTTTACAGTTCAAAGAATCCCAAATATAAGTATTAATTAAAACTAAAATTATAAAATACTTCAAACAGGTTGTATATCATATTTTTAACATGAAAATATTTATATGTGTAATAAAAACACTATTATGAAAGCAAGACAAAACTATGCACAAATTGATTTGTTATTACACATTTCGTTGTGTATTTTTTTATAATAAAGCATAATATTTTTTTTTATACATATTGCAGCACATTATTAATTCAGGGATACAGGTGTGCGATATTCTTTTGACACTACACTCGATAAAATTTTGTTTTTGTCTGCTTGTTCAATATACACTAGAAGTGAAACTGCATTTTTAATTAATTTGTTTATAGTGAGTTGTTCGTTACATAATAAAGAAATGAAATAATTTTTGCTCTTTTATTTTCTTAACCCTGTAAGAGTACATTTTTTTTTAATTTACGCGCCATCAGAGGTCATATGTACTGTACGCTTCGAAGAGGCGTGATCCTCAATGAGTTTGAACTTCCGGTGAAGGAAAAATGTAAGAAGTTATAGAAATAAGACGGTTGACTATTTAGCTTCGACGTATTGAATAGATATAGTAACAGTAAATTTATTTAGAAAACATTGGTATTTATACAAAAACGACTTTGTTAGAATTACGATTATTTTTACAAATTTGACAACGATTTAAAATTAATAGAATGTTTGCGTGAAAGGAGTTTGTAGCTATATATATGTAATGTATCGCTACATGAGGAAACCCTCATATTCCAAAAACAATTTTCATGGATATTTATTATCCACCCCAACCCGCACTTGTTTAGCGTGGTGGATAAAAGACCTTGATTCCCTCCGCGTGAGAAAAGGCCTCGAAGCCCAGCTGTTGACAACATAAGGAGCGCTGTTTATTTATGCAAGGGATCAATAAAAATATATAATTGTGGTTACAAATCAATAGACAACTTTGACCACATTGTAACCAGACTTAAATAAATTGTAGCGGGTCAGATGGAGTTGTAAAACCGAGAATAAAATTATATTTACTTTTAAGTCTCAATACCCGACAATTTTTAAACTAAATAGTATATAATCTATACAATTTCATGTGTTCAAATTGAACATGATTAATTTTAGATCGTTATATCAAATACTTTGTTATTAAACTTAGTCTTGGTAACATAATATACTTTTAATAATATCCGTTGCAGTATTTTTGTTGATGAATTAACGCGGGCTGAACCCAGAAGTAAGGTAGTTAATAATGAACTGGATGATTATTTTTTGAGTAACAGCATGGATACCAAAAACATCATCATCAGCCTCCCCAAAGATCTGAACCTGGATCTAATTTGCGCTGCCTCATTCAGCGGTTGCTCACGACCTTCATTAGAACATCGGTCGACCTTATGGGAGACTACCAGCACTTCATCTACCGGTACGTGGCCGTTACATGAGAGCCTTTCTGCTCATCGGCCGCCAGTCGACAATCAACAATCTTTTGGGCTATGTCGATAACCTTCGTTCTACTATGGATCCCCTCACTTTTGTATCAATCGGGCAGAGAAATTCCGAGGATAGTTCTCTCCATTGCCCATTACCAATTTTGAGCCTTCTTATAAGTGGCCACTTACGGAACTGAGACATGGACGACAAAAGACTTTTGTCTTTAAAAATACCAAATACATAAATTAGTTATCAAGTTGATATTCATGGCTGTGGATAAATAAACAACAATTATTTTATTAAACCAATAGAAAGTTTAAGTACTCGTTTTTTAAAAAAAATCTATTAGCTGAAGTTTACAGAAAAAATGTGAAAACAGTACCTGGTATTGAATATATTGTTTATCATATATTTATTATCTATAATAAACAGATTACAGTACAGCTCATGATTTTATTTATTTATGTAATAGGCAAGAATATTGTAAAGGTTGAATTTAAATAACCTGACGCTCGATACTTATGTCATGCCTTTGTGAGGTAAATTTAAAATAAAAATAAAAAAGTTGACAGAACGCTTGGCGTATCTAAATTTAGCGCGCACTATTTTCAACCAATCACAGAGTTGATTTTTAAAATTTTCTGTTATTTTGTTGATGCTTGGCGTTGCGTTGGTATTGCTCTGAGTTTGTGTTGTTAAATAGTGTTTTTTAAGTTAATCAATTTGACGAAGTTTGAATGTTGTATAATTACGACAAATATTGGAACAGTGGAATATATATATACTTTATATGAGTTGCGGGTTGTCCTGACAAGTAAGTCTCTTAGCGTGTGGTTCCTGTTAATTTTAGAAATCGGGCACAAACTTTAACAGAAAAAGTATTTTATCAAGTTGTACGTATTTTCTTTTAGTATGTCTACTAGAAGTGGTCGGGTAAGATTAAGTGCTGTGGAGTCTAGTCCACCCAGAACACGAAAAAGTGTTGCTTCTCCGCGGCGATCGCCCGCCAGAACAAGGAAAAGTTCTCCGAAATCACGTTCAGCGACTCGTAAATCGCCTTCCCGTAAATCCCCGGCAAGGAAATCTCCAACACGTAAATCAATTTCTAAAAGTACATATTCGAAATCTCCGACTAGATCAGAAAAAGAATCAGAACCGAAACTAAATTCTCCATCAAAAAGACCTGCTATAAAAATAGATATACAAGAAAAGTTTAAAAATATATCATCTAACTTAGATAGTTATCGCAGTAGACGATCACGACGAATTGAATACACTATACATGATTTGCAATCTGATATATCTAAAAACGAATTGATATTTGATGATAAATTTAGCTTAGGCTTAGAACCTTATTTGACCACCGGTAGTGGTTATGGTTTAAAAAATCGTCAGCCAGTTGAAGAAGTACAAATTCGTAGATCAAATAGGCTAAAGGAGTTGGTTGAAAATGTTACAGACATTCGACGAAGTATCAGTAAGTCAATCAGTGAACCAAAGTCTGTTAGCAAGTCAATCAGTAAATCAATTGAAGTGATATCTGATGAAGAGTACTCTGGAGATGAATTTTTGAGAAGAAAATCAGTGTCTGTAACAAGACGATTAGCTACTCCTACAAGAACTAGTATTGAAAAATACAATCAGCTGAAAAAATTTGAATTTGGTCGATTATTTGGTCCAATTTCTTTGATAATATTGATTCCAATCACAATTTTTTCAATTTTGATCTCATGTTCAAAAGACTGTTCGCACAAACAACTTTTTGATTTAGCTAAGTACAAATCTTTAAGTTTGTGGTTCAATAACAAGATACTATCACTTGTCCTAACACAGTATGTGATTCAGAGTATATTTGTTGTTCTACCACTTTTTGGTGTAAAGGAGCAAGGTGTTGAAAAAAACCAAAAAGTATGCTTTAATACATTTTTTTCATGCATATTCACTTTTGTGTTTCTATTTACATTCGATTATCTAAAAGTTATAAATGCTGATGAAATACTGGGATCATATCTTAGTTTAGCAGCCACATCATACATATTTGCTATATTACTAGCAATATTACTTTATGTGAAGAGCTATAAATTAAATAGTTCAGTTTTAAACCCATATGGAAATACAGGATACTTTCTTAATGATTTCTTTGTGGGCAGAGAAATACATCCATCATTAAGAAATCTAAATGTTAAACTGTGGATATCCCGAGTAGCTAACATCAATGCTGTAAGTATAAATTTAACAAACTTTATCTGTTAACAAACTGGTAATAATAGTTATTTTAATCTTTTCAGCTTATACTATCAGTCCTTCTCTTCAAACATAGCTTCCAACTGCAGATTAAAGATTTACAAATGCTTTCATTGGATAATTACAAAGAATTTATTAGTGAAATTCACATCAAGCGAACCTCCTTACTTTATTCAATGATGCAAATAATCTACATTCTCAACTTTGTTTTAAAAGAACACAAGATAACTACAACATTCTTTTGGCAATACGAGGGTCTTGGCTACCTGCAGTTAGTTTCGAGTGCCCTCTATCCGTTCTACTTCACAAGCATCGCTAAATACGTAGTTGATGCTGATTTAGACATGTCTACTAATGCGTTAATTGCTGCATTAACATTATTTATGGTGGGATTTCTTATAATGCTTATCAGTAACAATATTAAACATCAATTCAGGACAAATCCATTTCATCCCAGTGTTACATGTAAGTCTTTAAATCATTTTATGTTTTTAAAAGTTTAAAAAACATTCTGTTTCTTTTACATCTAATTATTTATTCATTTTAAGAACTATGTATGTATGATTTTTATTTTAAAATGTCGAATTTACCTTATAAATAAGAATAAGTTATGGGCACTTAAAATCGGGTGAATGACCTGTTCGTCTCGTCTTCCATTAAAAAAAAAACAATCAATTTTACGCTCTAAAAACTGCAGATTGCATGAGACTATTTTTTGTGATGTTTGTGAGTCATGACTTTAATTCTATATGTATACAGATGATATCAAGTTCAAATTTGATAAATTCATCATCATTTTAACTGTCGACTGCTGGGCTTAGATTTGCAGCTTAGTATATAACCAATAATTTTCCATTCAGATTTGGAGTCGATGCCGACTTTTCACGGGAACAAACTCTTGGTGTCGAGTCTGTGGGGGATCATGCGTCATCCGAACTACGCCGGTGATATTTTAATGCATACAGCTCTGGCGCTACCTGGGATCCTAACCCGGAACCTCGTGGCTGCGCTGCCGGCGTTGTTGACTGTACTAGTGCTGCTGCACCGCGCCTGGCGGGATCACGGCAGGTGTTCCCGCCGATACGGCGCCGCCTGGCAAAGATATTGCAAACGGGTACCATCTCTTATAATACCTAAGATCTTGTAAACTAACACTCGGAGTATAAAGAAATATTTTAATTAAAAGCTCAATTATTTACTTGTTTTAAGTAAATTTTATAATTTTAGCATTTGCTACTTTTATTCTCAGATAAATATTATCATGTATGAAATATACTTAGTCATTCATATATTGTTGGAAGTGAAAATAGTTTAATTTTTTTTTAATTTCTTCAATATACTTGATCTTGATATATGGTGTCATATTATGTTATAGCGGACATTTAATTTTAGCCACAAATTTTAGGTTAGTTTAAATGTACAATAGCTTGTCTATTTAAAGTATTAAATTTTTTTCTTATATAGAATATAGAAATTTAGTTCTTTTTAGAGTTTATTCACAAAGATAATATTTTTAGGAGTATAGTTAGCGACATGTCTGTAAAAGATCTTATGGCCGATAAGATCTGAATCCGGTCTGGTATTGGGATTTTAAATAAGTTACATTTTAATTTTTCTTTTTATTATTGCTTTGTGATGGAGATACTTAGATGACCAAATAGATGAACTATTTAGTTTATATTTTTTGTAATTTTATCATGCTTTTTTTAAGCACATTTTATAGTGTGAATTCAGTTTAGTGTGTGTTTTTGTAATTTTTGGTGTCTATACTTTGGCCAAATTCAACATGAATATTTGACTTCATAAGTGTCACTTGCAACCAATAGAAAAATTACAGTAAGTAACATGTTTGAGAACTTGGAACAATTTTTAAAGGATTTGTATTCTTTTATTTTATATTTCTACACATCACATTGGCTCACGCACTAACCGTGCTCATGCCATCAATTGGGAAGAAAAAGAAGTAACATCTTACAGTTTTAAAATTTTTCACTGAAGTTTTATTTTGAAGTTTCTTAAATCTTGTTTTCAGTTTATACAGACATTGACATTTGTTTTAACTTTTAATTATCTGGAAATATAATAAATAACAATCAAATTAAATCTCTCTGTACTGATCATTATGTACATTAATTTTAACATTATTTTATGTTGACATCATTTTTGACATAATTTTTTTTTCAATATTTGTTAATCTTGGAAAAGTTATGTTCTATAATCAGACAATATTTTTATATTCTTAACTATTTTCAATTTTACTTTAGAAGGATATTGAGGAATTAACATGGGTATATCAGAGTCATGGTGACAATTAAAAAAAATATATAGTCTTACTGTTTTAAACATTTATCTAGAAATTATTACAGAGAGGTGTTATTAGAGAGAAGGGATTTTTAAAATTTATTGTAGAGTACGACCTTAATTGAGGTTTCCATATTGAATTTGGTCCAATTACAGCTTTCAATGTAAGTCATGTGTTGTGTGGCTGTCTATAATTAGTAAATAGTAATATTATTTTAAAGACTGCCCTATCTGGGTGACCACTTGCCTAGTGATAGGAATCACTGGTTCAAAACTAGATCTATGTGTAGTTTGGCTGGTGGTAGGGTTTTTTATAACAGGTCTGGATAGCTACCACCATCATGCTGCAAATATGGCGCTACAACAGCACAGCAGTGTTACCTGTCAACATAAAATCCAGAGTATTCTGGGTTCATACTTCACCATTGATGGCTTCATTGCCACTAAACACTGTAAAATGGAAATCGATAGACCATTGATAAAATATGCTCTATACAATTTTTATGCTCAAAAATTATTCCAGAAAATATTAGAATAAACACAGTAATAAATGAATAATTTGTTTTATAAAAAAATGTTATTTCTTGGAATAGTCGAGTCCTGGCTTCCTTTTATGGGGAATAGTTGTGCAAATTTTGTCATCATTCTGTAATTTAGAACTTTTCAATGTGTACCTTTAACCTACAATATTGGCAGAATCTATGTTAGTCAATACTGTAAAATGTTATAGTATAAACTTAAATGAGTTTATTTTGTAGAGTAATCAAACCATTTTGTATTTTTTAACGGACGACAAGAAGCGGGTTCTCTACGCACAACTTTATTTTACTTTATATATTATTTTATATGTACAAGACATTTATTAAGAGTTTCTATTTTAGTAGTTTCTTTTGTCAGAGTTGCTACACTTTGTAGTGTTGAAAAATTTACAAGATCTGAGTAATGGGAAAATAGTAAATATTAATTTTGGATCTGTGGAAATAGTAATTAATGTTTAAATATTGTGTTCAGTTTCATTCTACATTTATTCTGCATTATATAAATATTAATAGATACTTGGTGCTCATGATTTGCGTAAAATATCTTACACAGTTTATTGTGTTGTAAATTATTTGCGACGTTTTTTAGAGATTAGTTAATGGAAACCTTGCAATAACAATTCCGAATTGGTTGTAATGACTAGCAATAAATATTTGTATCTTGCCATATTGCAACAGTCGTAGTATTAGCTCTTTAATGTTTTGTATCCTTTTTTTATAGAGTTAATATTTCACTAGTTTTAGGTCTCTGTTGCCGGAGATTTGAAATATATCAGCAGGACGCTTATTACTGTAGCCAAACAGTAGTGTGAGTATATTATTGTGCTGTGTATATTGTCCTAGCTAGTGCTACGTTGTTGGATATCACACAGTATTTATTGTCGAAGTCTCTGTCAAGGGTCAAGGCAAATGGTTTACCATGCAGGTAATATGGATAGCTGTCAGTCTACAAAAGCTCGTTTTCTTTATGCGGTTTTCTCGAGTTATTCATTCACCGGAAACTCAAGCTTGGGGATCGAACCGGTGTCTTTTCGAAACGTATTGCTCGAACGTATGTTGCAATAAATTATATTTACGTATAGAAAGAGATTGTCTATAATATATTTTACAATTTACATTGTAGATGTTTTGTGTGTTACATATCTTTGCGGTGAATCTATAATATTTTTGGAGATTCTTTAAAAATTTTATATTTTTATACATGTATATGTAATAAATTTGAGACTGTTATCAGAATAAAATGACGAATATGTAAGGGACTTATTCAATCAAATAATATTAGTGTAATTTTTTTGTGTTCATAGGTAAAAGAGGTAATTTGTTTGAATATCTATGTACTTCCAAAAGTTTTTTAAATGTATCAGATTGTACCTATTTTAGAAAAAGAAAACAAAAATGACGTTGTGTTCTTTTTTTTCCTTGTTTCTGATTATTCGGTTAAATTTATATACAATGGCGGTTGTCGAGATATTACATTATGTATTCGGTGGAGCGGAAGTAAACACGTTATACAGTGAATTTTTTGGCAATTTGAATAATAAAAAAATATTCATGAATTACTGTATCTTTACGTGGACCCGCATGAATAACATGAAAAAAATCTTGTTTTTGATCGATGTTTTTGTGAATAAACTTATGTCGGTTGCCTTGTTCTAAAGATATTTGTGTGGATTGCTCCTTTTAATCGAAGTTCACAACAAAATTTTGAGCAAATTTCTTTTAAAAACTATTTCGTACTTTTGTATTATCTGTGCAATTGATTAGTTTTATGCAAAAAATCCACATTATCCAGATAGATTAAATATATATTTAAGTAGGAGAGGTTAAAAATTGCTGAGATCCAGAAACTGATCTCGTGTATCGGCGCTATTGTTAGCAATACATTAACTGTATTTACGTTATGCTTAATATAGTTACTGTAACAGATACTAAGTTTTTATAAAATTTGTAATAAATAAATACTTGTTTTATTTAACATTTTTAATAAACAGCCTTGTTATTATTTTCACTGCTGAGACTCTGGCATTTACAGGAAGAGTCAAGGCCATTTATCACACTGGCCAAGTGCAGCTAGGTAGATGTCAAATGAAACCTGTTATAGTAAAAAAAATCAGTAGCTTAATTACTATTTTGTTTGTATTAAAAGTACTACTTATGTTGCTGTAGATATTTTTATGGAAAATGGAAGTTCTCCTTTTTAAATTATCAAACATCACACACTAATTTCGATACCAGTGAAAAACAATCTTTTCGCATTTATTTATTTTTCTATAAAATACACATACAATTGTAAATAATTTAATATTTAGTTATCTAATTACATATTTATCCATATCCACGCTAATATTGTATTTAGGTACATATTGGGATGATATTGAACGAAAATAAAAACTTCTACGCAAATTGAGAAAGTTATGAATGATAATTTTTATAAGCTTAAGAAATATATGAACTGGTGATTTGGCCATATTTTTAAATATTATAATAATGGGTATACGGCATAAAGGATCTTGGTAAGTCCAAATAAAAATTAAATGATTACCGCGGGGTAACTTTTGTTATTAAAACATTAAGAGCTTTCACAACACGAATCACACTAAATTGTTAGTGGTTTTAACGCAAATATTGAATGTAACTGTAGTAGATACACTTTTCTACGCGAATTACTTCTTTCATCTTTATCTTTAATTATTTAGAAGAGAGCGGAGACGGAGAAGGTAAATTGCGATAAAATGACTAACAATTTTGAAATTTTTTAACGGTTATCAGATGAGCTTTAAAATGTTTTTCGGCAACGCATATGCAATATTCATAATCAACATATAATAGACGCACTTTGTTGGGTATTTAGCCCCTTTATAGAGAGGGCATACTTACATCTACCTTTACGCAGCTTCCTTTAGAGAAAATTCCTATGATTTTTTTTTGTACGAAAGATTCTCTAAATCTGTAACATGAGAACTCCGATGCTTATTTTTAGATAATAAAAATGTTCTAAGGGTTATCAATGGGCACTTAGAGCTCTACGCTGTCATAAAATGCATTCTAACCCGATGCACGTCTGATATGTTATTCTTATGAATTAAAAAAAAAAATATGATTGGTCTGAAATCTCGATAAACGTAATGCGTAGGAGAGAATGTTGTACAATAAAGTAACAGTCACTAAAACTTAAATATTGTCAGAAGTACCGATCACACATAGATTATAAATATTATTTTATTCTATAAATGTTTGTGGGTATGTAGACATAGAACTGTTGCGTGATTAGTGTAACAACACTCTATTTGTAATTTGTTCTAATAAAAAAAACGGGACAACCATAAATAAGTTTTCTTTCAACTTTAAATGGCACTAGACTAAAACATAAATTATATAAAATAAACGCCGATTCCGTTATGTATTAATAGTAAATATTTAACCCAAATTATTCATTCTTGTTACTCCGATTTATAATAAAAGGAAACATAAGTTATGTGCGTTTTTTTCAATATTTTAATGTGGAAAGCGAAGCGATCGTTTGCTCCATTTAATTTTAATATTCGTATTCATTATAATACTGCGTATTGAACGGTACATTTTCTGTTTCCTTGGAATTATTAAGACAATTATCTAGAAATCTGACAACATCACGACAATATATACCGTTAGCATGCTAATACAATGGCTTCTATACATAAAATACTAAATTAACTAACATCGACTACGTACCTGTAATTTATACTATTATAGAACATGGACCATAAGGAGAAATGGCCATTAAGCTAGTCTAATAGGCCTAGAATGTGCCGATAAAGAAATCTACACACATCGATTATAGTTCTTGTTAGTAAAGTAAGGATTTATATAAACTCCTTCCAAGACCTAGAGGTTTCAAGCACTGCCGAGTAAGAAATAGAGTAAAATAACCTGTACCGGCTTTTTAATACGGAAGGAGTCTTATTTTAATTTGCAATTACTCGGTCCTGTTTTATACTAATATCATTAAAAATCGTGTAGTATAGTAAAATGCACCAGAACATCGGATTCGTAATCATTTTCCATTGAAACATTTTACTTTTTTTATAATGTGACAATTGTAACATAATACAACTTAGCAAGGATTTTGGCACTTATATTACGCATATAATATATACTCGCATAAAAGTAAAGCTAATACTTAATGTGAAATTTAAAAAAGTCAATCAACAACGTTCTTTACAACACCGACCTCAATTTATTAAATTATTTAATGACAAATTTTACGTTTTACAGAATAAATATCTTTAGACATCGATTACAATTTATTACATAAGTACATGTTTCATCTATTATTATTTCAGAAATTTTGCGTTGCCTCTTTACTGTGTGTGGATTATAAGGTGAAATATGATACATATTTTATTGGGAAGACACAAAAATTACTTAACTATTTAAGCTCGACCGATGATGAATTTTATTAAAAAAATTAACCAGGTAACGGCCGTGTATATTAAAAAAACATATTTTCTATTTATTCGATCACTTTTATAATCACACAATTACACAGACATTGACATACTCGCCTATTTATAATGTTGTAACAGGACAAATATTTCACATTAAATAATATTTTATGATATAATGGTTTATGTCATCTAGTTATTTGGTTCCTTTTAACATCGACTATGAAAATACACATTTAATACTATAAAATATTTGGAATATATATACACAGTAAAATATTTACAAATGTGATCTCTTTGTATGAAACAGTTTCCGTTGAAAATATTTTAAAAGTCCTTGGTAAGCAAACAAAAAGCAATACCTAAGAAAGATCTTGTTCAATAAATAGCAGCTCGAACAGAACTGACTTTGAGTTCAATGTTTATAATTTACTTATTTACAAAGGATCCGGAACTGATCTGAAGTCCGTCATTGAAATAAAAGAAAAATGTAGACTGATTTATGGCAATGGCAGTGTTTTTTTTTTGCAATGAGCCAATTATTATTGATGTTAGTATTATTCCGTCATTTTAATTGCAAAAGGGGACACAGTATAAAAAAATACTAAATATTTACGCCGTATCTTAAATGAATACTTTACGACTATACATTCTATTTAAAAATGGCCGGAACAATTTAAAATGAATTTAAAGAAGTTTTAAAATATTATAAAGAAGTATTGGAATTAAATTAAGTCTTATTTGCCAATTTTACGTTTAAATTATTTATTAAATAGGACATTTTTATGTCTTTATAATTATAAATTGTTTTAGGTAAAACAGATGTGAGAAGAAATTTTTACACAACAAATTTATAGACCCAGATATTTATATTCTAAATATTTTCATTGACAATTATAGTTAACAAAAATACATGATTTGTAAAATTTCAAGCTGAGTGAAGAATACATCGGTTCAGATCTATACTAATTAACTTTCAGACATATGATTGCATCTAAACATCAATTTCGATAGATTAAGAAAAGATAAAACACTGAGATGCTAAACTCAGTGAACTACACATGTATTTTTGAATAGTTCAAATTTAAAACTTTTATAATTCAAATGTTAGTAGTAACATTTACTTCCATACGCAGCGACCTTAACATCTTTTAGATACTTAATATTTTAACATTAAACAGATCGTGGCAAAAAGTTTCATGTTTGATAAATATATTGATAATAGATTATTTAAAAAGATATTCTGGCAACCCTTTTTTTAATTGCCCACTTGAATACCATGCGCAGAATAATCCTCTTTAAATCTTACAGATCCCGGTTATGGCGCGTGACGAGAAACAGGCCTCTCGCCATCGGGACCCCGTCAGAAATTACTGTCAAAAACTCCCATGGAGCGGGTAATGTCCTCGTCGCGGAGGCAGCAATCGAGAAATTCGTCAAGTGTCAGGACACCATCGCGGTTTAAGTCCATTTTCTGAAAACAAAAGTCTAATTTATCATCCTTTACGAAAAAGTAAATACTAAAATGTACGATAAACTAAATATGACTACTTATAGATATTAGCGTCTGCAGGCCCCTTTATAAAGGCTAACCTCTACCCTCAATTTCACATGGTGTTAAATAACAATGAAGGCGTAGATAGTGAAGCACGCTCGTCCAGAATATTCTAGCTCGTCTATCATGCTAGCCAGCCGGGGTAATTGAAAAAACTCGACCATTAATAATACTTGTGTCCCTGGGATCCAAACAAAGACCACCGTTATAAAGCAAGCGCTGAGCTATTGCGAATTTAATACGTTTTTCATACATATTTCATATTAAATGCATTTGTGTTGTTCATAGCTTACCTGAAACAGGCGTTCTACTTTCTCTCTTACCACGTCATCGTCTATCATAGGTTCTACAATCTTGCCCATAAGGTCGTAAATTGCCGTCACTATTTCAGTCATCTCTTCTTTAGTTATATATCCATCACCATTGATGTCGTAAAGCGAAAAAGTCCATCGCAGTTTCTCTTCTAATGTCCCTCTTGATAATATTGACAAGCCGGTAACGAACTCCTGGAATAACAATATATAAATCGATTTGTTTCCATAGATTTATTCTATGTTGCAATATATCATTATCATTATCCAGAAAATGTTCATAAATATATCATCACTACGTCCGGAATACTTAAAAGCATACAAGGTAGTCGAAAATAACTTACCTCAAAACTTAAAAGTCCGCTTCTGTCTTGATCCAAAGTATTGAAAACATAGTGAGCATACTGTGCGGTGTTTGCTGTAACATAATAAAATACAAATATAAGTATTGGTTTTTATCTATCGATCTCTGTAAATTGACGGTTGCGATGGTTATTAATGTAAAATATTATGTCTAATGAAACCGTCTTTGCTGTACGCCTACGTACCACCGCAGCGTTTATTTCTGCCGCCAAGCCACCACTAAGTAGTATCGAAAGTACTGTAATGCTTATTACCATTAACTATCTTTTCGGCTCAACCATTTTTTGTACAAAACATTTATTTATTATACACACTCCCTTAAAATTATAATACATGATATCCTTTGGGTCCTGAACTAAGCACAGCTTTTTTCTCAGGACCCTTAATATTTTTTTTGTTAGTGTTTTTATAACGGTTATTACGTTTCCGTTCACCCAATTTGTTTTCATTGTAATATTACTAGGGGGTTATCTTTCGTTTACTTTTGACTCTTAATAGATTTTGTTTGGGAATGTTACTGTCCTGGTTTGATGGTTGTTGTAACTAGTGAAATTACTGGGGGTAACATTAATTAACATCTTGTGTCTTGAGACGAGCACAATGCGGTCCAGTGTTTATTATTTTAAACAGCGCTTTTTTGGCAGATATTCAACTTTCCATCATAGAGAAGGTAATGGCAAACCACTCCATTATAACTGCCAAGAGAGTCGTCGTGTGTATCATGACACATGATGACCACGACCTTCAGTCATAAGGAAATACGACTAAGAAGAAGAACAACTTTCCATATGGTGAAAGTTCTGCTCGTGTTAGAACTCCAAAAAATGTTTATTCAAAGTTGGGTTAATTATTTCTTCTAAGTAAAAGTAAAAAAAAATATTAGTGAATATATAAAGCAATTGAAAAGAATTGTGAATTATTTTGTAATAAAATGTTTAGTTCTTTTGAAATAAGCTCACATTGACGTTTATTATTGTATTCATGTTAGAGCAGGGACCTGCCTTGTTGCCACGTCAGTCTAGGTGATGACGTCACACCGAGTGCGCCAAAATGGCGGCCTTTCAAAATGCCCGCGTTGGTCTGCTAACTTTTTTAAAAGTATGAAAAAAATTTAAGGCGCTGAATATTCCTTAACTTTTTCATAGCTAAGTAAATAATTAAACAGAAAATTCCATATCTCACGTTATAGACTTCTACGTGCTTTGGATCTTAACGTGATAGTATTTAGAAAAGTAAAACGTAACAACTTCGTGCAACTTTGAGTATTAATATTTAATAATTTTACCTTTTTTTTAATTAATTCATATAATCCTTTCAACTATCTCTGCTCAACAATTGTAATATATTTATTAAATGCAACATACTAGCAAAAGTAATTATAAACATACCTTTCATAGTACGTACTTTACGATTGACAGTAGTTCGTTATCAAAGAAAAAAATAAAACTACTTATTCTGTATCAGCATTTGGATATCACAGGTATTTTCCTCAAATTTTTTTTTATTTGAAGAGACGAGACATTCACATGATAGTGACACGTTATCAATATGATGCAAGTAGGAATGATATACATAGCACCGTAGTGCTCGTCGCCTTGACAAAATATGTTATTACCTTACTAATTTCATTAGTGCAACACCCTTCAAACCGGAACATAATGCTTGCATATTACTATTTGTCAGTAGTAGGTCTTGCAGTAGCTTCCTAAACAGTCTCCGGCATGGGATCTATTCACCGGTAAAATACAAATAAAATAAAAAACATTTGATCATTACATTTACTTTAATTCCGATAGGTACATCGATTGAAGAGCTGACAATGTTATTGGACTTTTGTCCCATAAATTAAATATACAATATTAAAAAAAAAATGAACCAGTAATATCTTAGTACTTCAGCATTCAAAATACTGACGGATCCTACAGAGAGATGTCAAATTAAACTATCACAATGGAATAGGTCTAGAAATTATTTAGACCATTTGCTTTACTTCAAATTTCCACCACATTAGAAAGGAAAAATGCTCAATAACACAACATTGGTAGTCCATGAGTGTTACAGTTCATTTCCTTGATACATTCCGACAAAGTTACAAATGGTGTTATTAAAATTAACTTAATTTTATTTTGAGATGGGCCACACTCTCGTGATTACACAGACAGTTCCTTAACTTAAATAATAACACTAGAACACCCCCCCGGTCTGTTGCTGGTAAACTTCTATAGTGTCGCCCTCCTCCATCTCCAGTGAAGTTGGTGTGTCATTCTCATTAATAGGCTGCCCATCAAATCGAAACCTCACTACCTGCATTGACAGACCCTGAAAGCAAGCGAGCACATAGTAATAATTACGGCATTCACAATACAAATTAAATTATATTTATAACATTATTTCATGTAATAAGCCTTGCTAGCACAGCTGGGTTCATAGTCAGTAACTAGTTATACAAAAATTACACTAAAGCATTGCGTAATCAGTGACTTTGTCGGCCTAATATATGTTAAGTAAATTAAGGATTTTTAAAAATGGTATTTTAGTATATGATCTATACACATAATTATATTCATTGATGACTAAATTCCATGTAAAATTAAAAAATATATTAAAACGACTGCATTGCAATACAGATCATAACTTATATGAATTTATTTAAGTTGATAACGAAATTAACGTGATTATGCCATGAATGATTTTATTAGAGCCAAAGTCACCATCTCCAGTCTTTGTGAAAACGAGATCAAATGTTAGAGCATATTGTTGATAAAAATTATTGTTTATTGTACCAACATAATGGTCTATTTGATAACTAGTTCAATGTAACAGTAATGTTGCCAGTCTATATTATTTATATTGTATTAATTATTATCGACACAAAAGTAATCTACAATATATAAAAAAAATTATTTATATTTTTCGTGAGTTCAATTTAATTATGTTTATAAATAAAAGTAACTTGAATGTTTCATTTCACATTTTTAGCTATTTAGCAAAAGTCTTGTTAAATTCAGGTAATAACTTTAGAAACAAATGGATAGAAAATTATAAATCGTGATTGTAATCTAAACATTGAAATAAGTCTTAATGTTTTTGAAGTTTTAACAAGTTATATAGCACTAGATAATATTAATAGATTCTTCAATACAATCATTCATACTTATGACGTTATATGATGAATCATCAAATTTTAGATATATAAATAACACCTGTTAAAGAGCAAACACTTTAACAAAAATGCTTCCGCTGATTCAATAATTTTTATAAAAACTTCAACAAAAACAGAATAAAGGATCTGTTATTTAAATATTGTTACCAATATATTGTAATTAACTTAGTAGCAGTATACACTAGAAATACTGGAGATACTGGATACTGCTAGACAAGTTGATTACGGTATAAACTTTGTAAGTACATATTTTATAAAAAATATTGAGTCAAGATAGTATAAATTTACGTTGAAAACTTCTAGCTCTTATAAAATATTTAAGAATAGTTATTGTTGAATTTTCGTGGGTATAATGCCTTGTTGATAAGAATTTTTAATAAGCTGTTTTGTTATTTGTTTAGACATAAACTACAAATAATTAAATTATCGTGTACTATTGGTGACACGAGAACGTATAAGGTTATTAAAAAAATGTTTAAAGCAAAATGGGCTACGTGAACTACAGTATGTAAACTGATAATAGATAAATACAGTTTATGATCTAACAATAAGATTGATATATACTTTTTACTTTTAAAAACTAATCACAACTATTGAAAAAAATAAAAAATGTTTTCTCTTCAGTAAATAACACTCCTACATCATAAACTTGAAGTAACAACGATATTAAAAGTTTGTCATCTTTAAAACGCTTCTATTGCATTAAAATACGAAAAATTAATACATACGGCTCTATCACAATATGCATTCATGAGTTTCCTTAACGGTGTGTGTTTTTTGATTTTGAATTGCACTATGGCATTGTCTTGGCCTAATACTTTCAAGTTGATGTGCTCGCTTTCTCCCTGAAAATCACAAAAAACAGATAATAGATATTGAAAATATTACATTCTAACAGAAAAGAATAGCTAAACAGTTTCAAATAATGACCACATTTTACTCAAAGCGCCATGACTAGGGTGAAGCTATCGCTTTAAAAGTTAACTGATAATACTCAAGATTTTGTACCTTTTTTTCGTCCGACATTTTGTATGTATCTGTTGGTCAAATATAAACAAAATAACAAAGAACTGAACTTTCGTTCGGCGATTTAAACACAAACTGCACACTAGTACAGATTCTTGATCCGGTGGCGTGGTAATGGCGACCGGCAAAGTGGCTTGGAGGATACAGCACAGTGCTGCCAACCGATGCGCGCCTAATACAGCGCCACCATCGCGCTTCTGCGCAATGAACAACTTGATTTTTTTAACAACACTTAAAGAACATCTCTAAAATGTCATGTGTAATGTTGTATGTGATGTTTTAAATCAAAAAATATAACATTATTTTTGTTTATGTATCGACTCGACGTATGACCTAAGAATTTCGTCATGATATTTGTTGCGTAATAGTACATTTTCAAATTTTACGATTATAATTTAATACCAGTAAATAAAAATAACAAATGTAAGACTCATTTTCGTTAAACTTTAAATAAAAAAACATCAAATGCCTTTTAAAATCAATAAAAGTATTATCATCGAACATATTGCCAACAATATAATTAGGTCTTTCCGTTGCTAAGGATGGAACTTATCGATAGCAGTTAACGGAAGTAGATAGTGTTGTCCAAGAAAAATTTTTTACACGATAAAAAAAATCGATTTTAGTTAACAAATGTCGCAATTGCGCGATGCGTTATGCTTTAATAATAATTTCTAATAGAAGCCTCAGCGCACTGGCAACATAATCTTGAGTTAGTCTAAATTTTTTTTGAATTTTACAACTTCGGTAAGAGAAGTTGCAAATGTGCTTTCCTATGTGATAAAGTAATCAAAGCCTTGTTACCTTTAATTAGGTCATCAAAATTGTTCATCAAATTCATCACAATGCTGGAATGTTATTACTACAGAGCATTTAATGTTTTTTTTTTTTAATAATAAACACCTTTTCAATAAGAATTTAATTCGTTGCGCTTTTATGCCCATCAATGGTGACGGTTCACAGGCTCAGAAAAAGTATTTCATTACTCTTTATAAATGAAATAACTAATGGAACTATACATAATTTAAAATTATTTAAAATATATTATTGAGAAACATACTATTTATTTCATGTTTTACACTTTCCGTCGATCGTTCGTTAATTAAATAAACGGTTTTTATAGTACAAACGAAAAATTCGATGATAACGTTATTGAAAATCCATACTTTTACAATACATTTTTCACTTTTTGCTTATAGAAATGGTGTACAAGCCTAATTAAGTTTAATACGTATGCAACACTTTTCAAAAAAGTATAATAAATATCAAATCATGTAAAACCTTATGGTATATGTTCATGAGTATATATGCTATGTTATCTATTTGGGTTTCATTGCTCACTGCACTCGTGTCTCTCATAAAACTGGACCTTACTTTGATAAATTATCGGAAGTAGGTAATTTATAGGCAATGAATTTGAATTTTTTCAATTAACTGAATAAGAGCAGTAAGTGCTGACATTTATCCATAACAATAATGCGCTACTTAGTTTGGTTACTCAGCACCACATTGAGCCTATTTTAGGAGACATCCCGACTTTAGTATCTTCATAATCTAGAGTGTATTTCAACTTGGTTTGTTAGTCGCCTGAAAGAGATTGCTTTAAAGCAATAACAACGCTCATTGTACATTCTCTTTTTCCAATTGATCTATTCTTTTGTTTATTACTTCGTTTGGTGTACAATAAAGAGTATTTTATTATTATTAACGTAAGGCAATAATTTTTAATGTCTTATCAAAATCTGTTAATAAGTATCGTTGTAACGTAAAAGTATTCATCGTGTTTACGACCGTGTTTTGATGAAATCTTTTTGCGGATGTGGTCCTAAATTGAAAGCTATCATGGCGTAAATTGTTGTTGCGTTCATCTAACAAAATGTAGTCCTTTGGCACAACATGAGTCACCCGGACGATGTTATATTATGATAGTGTTATGTGAATTGGGCAACACAAATGGGATAACATTTTGGCGATAGTTCACAACAAAATGGTTAGCTTTATGTGTTTGCAGTCTACAGGATAGTTTTGTTCAAATTTCTTTACTGATGATGAGTGTAGTTCACAGATATAAAATAATAAACAACAAAAGCATTTCTACCGCCTGCTCTTGTTACGACGCAACATCAAAATCATGGTGTTTTAAATCGAACAATCTTTAGAATAAATCTAATGGTTTAGAATTCGTAGTAGAATAAAAAAAATATTTCATTACAACTTTAAGACCATTTGAATGAATCTAAAAAAATTATGCGCCTACGAAATTTAAATGGCCATGTTTTGTAAGAGACCAAAAGTTAATAATTTCTTTAAGTCCGTCATATACCCACAGGTTTCAAAGTTTATTTCATAGTGTACAATATTCTGCTAAAGAACTGTATGAAAAAGAAAAAATAAGTTTAAATAGGGGCTTTCAGCTGTAACAAAGAGCAGTGAAACATTCTTCTTTTTTCCGTTAACGAACCACTTTGCGTCCATTTTAACAATCTTTCTGTGTAATTTAATTTCATTGGCGGACAGTTTTCAATATCAAAGCTTATGTTCAAGAGAATCCGGCTTTAAAGTTATAACAAAAGGCTTCGCTTTTATACAATATCGCCTCTACTTTTCTTACTATCCATCATGTTACATACAACATATTCTGCACAAGAATATCTACAAATGGAGGAGCAAACTTACATCGAGCGAACTTCGACACAGACATGAGAAATATCTTGAGCCAACAACTTCAAAGTTGGCTTCAAGTATTTAACAAGTAATCGCTGCTGTAAGTTATTCGCTTTCGTTATATCTCGTAAGTTTTGAATAGCATCTTTAAATCGATAGCGAATTCTTTGGTGTTTCTTGTTCGTGAACAGGTCATTAAGATCAAACGGTGATTGATAATCCGTATGAGTAAACGGATAAAAAATAAAATACTCGAGGAAATGCGAACGTGAACAGCCATCGATAGCTGCCAACATGCGGAGATCGTTAATTTGTTTTGAACGTAATATTTTTTAAACTGTGCGATTTTTCCATTAGCAGTAAGAAAAATTGAGTAAATTTTTGGATAAAAAAATATTATGTGTTTTTCTCTATGTCTAAGTTTGCTGGAGTATGCTCAGTATTAAGCCAGCAGACCTGTACTGGAGGGCTGTTTTGAAATGGACTAAGAAGTGTCTAGTTGTTATAGAAGACGATTAAAATGGACTTCAAGTGAAGAGATTTTGAAGTTTGAGGTCTCTTATCACCTACTAAACGGCGTTGGAGAGAAATATGTTTCTCCTTGGGACATGTTTAAGCATAGTGCAAAATATCGTCGGTGCGTTTCGCCAGAGGTCTCCGCCATGGATTGAAGGTGGCCAAGAGATATTTTAGCAGGAAGAAATCCCTCATGATTGTCTCCCAGAAGATCTAATACCTAATAAATCGTAGCAAAAAAAGTAGTGTGAAACACAATATTATTAAGATAGCATGTTTTAAATTGAACTATTATTAATAACGGATGGGCTGTCTAAAATCGGGGATGGGTGGTACAAAAATATGGCGATGGAGCGTACGTACCGTACTCCGTAGAGCTTTGTAAACAGTTTGCGCACAACGTGCAATTAACGTGATGGGTTCCGCCAAAATGTTTACAAAAGCGTTATTGAAGTGTTCGTCTTAAAACTGCAAAATAAAAGTCATCCAGCAAATTGGTATTGCGATATCGGAAATCTTTTCAACGTAGTGCCGCGAAGTCAGCACGTTTCGTCTATAAAATTTCCATTAATGGTATAACAACGTTATCATTATTAAACAGATATATAATTTTTAACAGTATAATTCGCATATAAAATAAAAATATATAGGTAAAACTATGAATTTTTATAAACTAGGAAGATAGAAAACATATTTTAAACAGTAATACATATTATTATAGAACAGATAATATTTAACGTTTTTTGAATTACAAAATTTGACAGTACTTTCCAAAATAGTTTTTTTAAGTATTTCAAAAGGAATTAAAAAAACAAGTGTTTTATTGCAAGGAAATTGGAAATACTGCAGAAGATTTATATCTCTAACATACTCAAGGTAATAATATATAATGCATTACACAGTTAAATACATAAATTAAAGTAAGTACGGCAACTTTTTTAGACAGAATCGCCGTTTTAGCTTTTATTGACATTTACTTCTGCGTCGATTAAATGACTTATAGATTCTTGCACCTCCTTGTTATGAATTAGGTGAATGTTCTGTTTGTTTTGACTCGTTGTATAAAAAGTATATTAGTAAACTATATAGTAGCAATAGAAGTAAGAATAGATGAGCGGTGGAATGAATTCTGCAGTCGTTTTATATTGCGTTATGAAATTTAATCATATTTTTACGAATTTACTATAGTTATTAATTCATGTAGTTAACCAGATGGTTTTAATAAAGCGAATTTATAGATCAATTCTTAATTTACTGATATATTATTATGTTATACTGATTATTTCCTTTAACAATTATTATTACCGCGATATCGCAATGTGTCTAATAAGGCTAAATATTTTCAGCCGCCTCTCTAACTTTATGAAGATTATTATTATGCCTAATGTCTTAAATCAAACGAGGGACTAGAAATTCAACTGATAGAAATTGCTATATTATAAAGTACACGGCGAAGTGTTAGGAACTGTGTTAAATTTTGGCACGAGTTGTATACACTAATGGAGTACGGTATGCTCAGCCAAATATAAAGCTATCAACAATAGAAAATCCTATTTTACAGACACTATTAGGCCCTCTATTCAGCATGTAAGCTATCTGGTAATTTGCCAAAATTCAGTTACAAGTCTCATGGGCACGGTATACTGTTTCAGACCTCACTTTGCACTTTGAATAAGTTTTTTTATATCAACATTGAACTAATCTATTTTGTCTATGTATCGATTTGAATCGATTCATATAATAAATAGCACTTCTCGGTTTCTTCACTATCTTGGTGGTTGTTTTGCAGGGTTAGGTCGGTAGGGATCGAACCCACACTTCTTCGACAATTCGTTTTATCTTTCTTTAATTTTCAAGTTGATAGGAACAGCGATTCGGATATTGCGTACGCCGGAATTTAAATTACATTTCATCGTCTTCGTTAACGGCCGCTCACTGAATTTATTCGTGTTACCGTAATGGCCGCTCGAATTTATTTCCAAGAATGAATCTGTTTTAATTCGTCTTATATATTAAATTTACACAAGTAAAGTAAATTTTTCGTAGAGAAAATTACTTCTCTGTAGTCGATATAATTCCTATTTTATATTTTACATTGGTTTTGTATCATTATAATGAAATTAATATCTGTAATCGTAAAGTGTTATATGTGTTGATATTATTTTTTACTTTCACGTTTAAAGAAGTCGTACAGCCCGAAGTTGTATTTTAACAGTTAGTTATTTCAGTAAAAAGAACTATTAACACTTACTTTTTGCTCCTCCCCGCGGTCGAACTTTTTTAATAACTGGAACGGAGTGTAATTTTAAGTTTTTAGGCTTTAGTAGCGCAGGAGCTTTTCAGCCCAAAGCTTTTGATACGAACTGAATAGGGGAAGTTGTAATAGAGTGCATGCATTGAAACGTTCAGCTGTTCGCATTAAGCTTACTTTGATATTACATATAAAAACTTAATATTAAGTAAATTATTGTTTAATGATTATGTGAGTTAAATAGTTATAAACATTATGAAGCGTAAAACCTTTTATTTCTTGTGTTAACAGTTATAAATCAATGTTGTTTCAACACAGCGACGTTTTGTTTCAGTCACCTAGTTAATAATTAAAAAAAAGTTACTAAAAAAGCAGTAATTGTAGCAAATACCATTTTAAATTAACATTTAATCGGTCTATCTAAATATTCTGCTTTCTATCATATTTTTATAAAACAGCAAATGTTCTTGTTCTTTTTGTTATGTTATTGTTGAGAAAATTATAATCATTATATGTGCATTCAAATATAATTAATTAACAGAAAAAAGAGGATTTCTTAAAAATGTACATATTACGAAAATGCAATTGGAGAAGATTTAAATCCAAGTTTTTAACGCTTTTGAGCGCAAATGCTTGCTTTCCGCGCGGCGGCTCTCGACGAGCCGGCCAACTTGTTGCCTCGCCTCGTCATAAGTATTCAATGAATAGCTTATTACAAAATAGCTGGACATTTTAAAACTATTTTATTCTGTTTATAACAAGCATTTAAAGCAACACTTAAATTTGCCATTTTAATAACAAACAAAACGTTACAAAGAGATTAAATTTCAAAGGGCAACCTTACAGAGGTATTGTCTTTAATTTTTTCCCTTTTGAAAAAGGTCGTACTTTGTAATTTATATTTTTAAAGGCAGTGATAAATACACCTAATAGTAGTCTTGTACTCATAATATTTTTTGTCATTCCAACCTTTTTTCCCACTGCTGAGCATAAACCCCAAAAATATGTTTGCGGTAATCATCATTCTTGGCATACAGTTTAGCGAACGCTGTGTGCTGGTAATCATTTCAGCCTTTCGTTATTTTCGATTTTCACTGTGATCGGTGCCAGCTGTACCCAAAGATTCCTTGTGATCTATGATGGTAAAGATAATAGGTAAAGCTGCTTCTCTTTTCCTGATATTGTTTACTAATAGTCGCCTTTACGACTCGCTGGGGCTAGGGGATAACTCGTCGCCTTTCTTTCAAGTTTGACACTAAAATACAAATGATGAAACTGAGCTTTAGACGATTATACTTGAGACATATAGCCGATATTAGAGCTTATGAAAAGAAAAGTTAGTCTTGCATGAAATATAAAGTTATTTGACCTGAAGACTACGTTGCCTTATTCTTTGGTATTTTTCTTAATATATTATGAAGGCATATAGTTTTGTAGATACAATAAATCAGAAGGTCACTCAAATATTGGTGCTATACGATTCGATAAAAGGCGAAAAGTTTCACAGCAGCGAACATTGATCAAATGTCACATTTGTACTACAATACATACGAATCAACATCATGTGATACAAAAGGCAATTGATTGGCAACAATTCAACTGCACGAAACATAAAATAAATAAGTAGTTTGTGGCAATTACGAAACTTTATAAAAAATGTGAATAATTTAAGTTGTTTTAAGTGTTTATAAATAGAGGATATACGAGAATATTACTGATAAATGAATATATGAAAGGGGTTATGATTACATACTCCTCTATACTCTTGTATAGTAATGAGGTTGTCTACATCATTTCCTCCAGTCATCCACGTCAGCAATATATTTTGTGTCATCTCACAAAGTAAGGATGATAGGACTTCGCTAATGTTATTAAGTTTCCTTTTTCAACGTGATTTAATATTAGACCATAAACATTACGTATATTCTATGCATGGTCGTTTTAACTGAGAATTAATTGATCACTTGTTTATGTTATATTTATGTGTTTATTTATATCTTGTGGGTAATTATTGTTGTTTTGAATGAAGTAAAAACATTTATATTAGAAAGAAGGAAATTTATTTCGTTTGCATACACATAAAAGCGGGCAGTTAGTAAAAATTATAAAGACTCTAGAGAATAATACTCAGCAAATTATTTTAATCCCTGCACTAAATGATGGGAAGAGTGAGAGGAGTGTTAAGAATCCCACTTAGGTTGTTTATTGATACCTAATAAACTTCCATAAACAATTTCCAGCTTATTAATTTTTAACTCTTTTCATAACAAATATATGTCCATATCACTGTTATTTGGTATATAAATGTTTGAATAATAAAGGCATAAAAGCTATCGAGATGTCGTACAAATGAAAACCGAGTGAAATCGGTTGACAGTAAAGAGAATTTCAATGAGCGCAGGATACAATGGTAATGAGAGAGGAAAGATTTTGTAATATTACCAATATTAAAACGAAATTATTCCTTTAAGCTTCACATCGGCAAAAATAACAAAAGGGTAGCAATTTGTACCAAATCGTATTAAAAGACTTTTATATGATTACATTCGGATTTTACACGATTGTATAATTTTCGGTTTTAATCCATATTAGGAAAGGATTGGGATGAATCTAGCAATAAATTGCTTTAATATACGGTTTAGTCTTTGTTCTTGGGATGAGTTGTTCCTATAATGAAAATAATAGAGTAACCATGTCGTAAAACCTTCGGGTTTCTTATTGTCATTCAACAACATGAGGGATTAGTGAAATATTGCCACACTGTAGTTAAAAGTTATTATATACCGAGTTACCGTAGTTTTTTAAAATGCTATAAATAATAGTGTTATTGGGAGCAAATTTAAATTAATGATACACGTTCAAATACCCATTTGTATCTAATGGCGAATTCTTGAAGTAAGATAATAAAATTGTAGGTCACGTCATAAAACTTTACGGTTTGCACATACGCCTGTAGTTGTTAGCTAAGCTTTTAAAACCTTTAGACTCGAAGAGAATTACTTTTAAATGTTATTACATTTTAAAAAGAATTTATTAATTTTGACTCAATCGTTATTAGTCTGATATACATTGTATGGCGTATTAAGCTTTTATTACCACAAATTAAATAAACGTATATATACGTTATTCTGCTTAGTTTTATATTGTAGAAATCGCCTCTGCAACCTAGTCTTCCCCTAATTTGTTTCTTTAACCCCAATTGCTAACTTTAGATTTATTTGTTTACAACATACTAAAGTTTTCTTTCAAATCTTAGACCGTAGGAAAAAATTATATTCATATTCGCTATACTACAAGAATAACAATAAATAATGGAAGTGATTGCTATCTAATAATGTTTAGTACTTTTATAGATTTCCTATTCATTATTTGTATAATGAAAATCACTTTAATATAATAGATAATTTTTTAAATAATACAGCAGTACAGGTTTTAAGTAGATATTACCAATAACTTTGCATATAATTTGAAAGAGCGGCGTATGAAACGTTTGAAAGGGAAGTTCGCGCGCACGAGTCGCTTTACATCAAACATCGGCAGAGAAATGCATCTCATTGAGTGCTCGCCGCCAACGGAACTGGAAGTTGGCAAAGCTCTTACAAAACACAAGTACACGCGGGTGTGTCCTTTGTGAAATAAATAGAAACGCTAAATTAAACAAATGTACCGGTTTTAATGGCGATACAGGTTAAAAAGGCTTTTGAAGAGCAGCCGCGCGAAGCTGCTCACAAGCGAAATGTATTTTCGCATATAAATAATTTTCAAACGTGTATTAAATGAGCGTTATTGAAGTTTTATTCACGTTTCGACCGTTACCTGCAGCATTGCATTTCAATTCGCTAAATGTTCGGGCCATTATGGCGCAAGATCGATCTTTTATGTATTTTAAATTTTACGAGAAGATAATGTGTTCGTTAAAAGTATAATAATATTATCAAAAACAGAATCATCAGGAAATCTACGTAAGAAGGGCATACTTTTGTAGAATTTATAGGAAATATAACACTATACATAAGGATCATTAACCATTACTATGATTATGACAGAAAACTTAATCTCATGTATAAGTTTTCTTCTCTATCTCGTCTTACTCTGAGAAAATCTATTCTTGCGTAATAATCTAAAATTCAATTATACTTTTTAGAACTAAAAGTTTTAGAATCTTTAGATGAGGCCTTTGTCGAGCAGTGGGTGTCAACAGGCTGATGAAGATGATGACAGGTAAAATTCTTTTATTTTGATTAACTATTTATTAGGAAAGGAGTGAGCGTGGGTCTCATGTGTGTGGGAGATGGATTAGAAAATCTTCTATCATTATATCTTAAAAGCTTCAATTTTAAAGAAGAGCTGCATCGTTTCGTGTTACGTTTAGCTGTTTTAACACATGCAAAGGATGGCAAAGATGAGACAACCACCGAAATGGAGATGCCTATCTTCAGTAGTACACATCTAGTTATTGAAAGAATGAATCATATTTTTTTCAGTTGCAAGAAGAATAGGAGACAAAGCAAGAAATTTTGTGTGTAGGTCTAGTTTCAGGTTTTTCCTTAATATTGTATACGTTGTATATTTAAGCAGGTAGTTTTGTTGCTTCTTTATGTGACGGTTTTTATAACCTATTTTATTACTTTATTATGTTCCGCATAGTTTTACTAACACGGATGTGAAAGCTTTGTGACATTTTAATGGCAAATAAAACTTCGGTAATGTTATGGTTCCATGCAGTAAGTGAAAACTAAATTAAACTTTCAATAAACGACCTCTATTAATAATTCAATAAAGAATTTATATTTGGTGTAAATGGCAAGTCATCGCAAGTCTGTGACCATATTGTTATTGCATATACATATTTGTTAACAAGAGTAAATAGCTAATAATAACTTATTTGTTAAGATAAATCGTATCATTCGAATGTGTGAAACATTTTTGCATTTATATAATAAATATGTAACAAAGTTTAAAACATATTAAGTAAACAAATTGTTAACATGGAAAAATTCAAAAATGTAAGTCAAGTGAAACAATTTTTTTACGAACGAAATTAGTATTTTCCACAGATAACTTGATTTCAATATGATTCGTTTTACTTTCGTAGTTGTTCACAATATTATTTCTACTCAATTTGAGCAAATCTTATCTGAAGTTATTTATGTAAATATAAAGTTATTAGTTGTTAATCTTGAAAACTGAACTCATGTTTAAAATCACTTATTTGATATCTTTACGCATTTACCAATCTTTTAGCTCTTTGTTGTGTGTTGTACAAGTCGTAATCTAATAACGAAGTTGAAATAATAAAGATTACTTACCTTCATCGATTCTCCTTTGTTGACTGCTGTCTACTTTTCTTCACAATAGGGTTTTAAATAAAACACAATAAACACTTTATTTTGGGATAAGATTAACATTTTAAATGCTTACGATATAAATAAAAAATACGTAATTAGGAATTTTAAGTATTCCAATTAGAAAGAAGAAAATCGCTTTTATATTTTAGTTGAACACTGTTTCAACTCTGTCTTAAAAGACCTTTCAAACAGAAAAAAGTAACTATTACAAAATCCGTTTAAGGTCGTCTAAGAACTAATATTGTTACAGTTATACATAACCGCGTCAAATTCAGTGTCTTTGTTTTTTTCAAAAAGCGATCAATTTCAAAATGGATGGGCTTTATATTTGTTGTGACAAAAATGCACTTCTGATAGAAGTAATAAAATTTGCAAAACATTTTTAGTTCGTCGCTTGCGGGTCCGCGAGCCCGATGGCGATGAACCTATGTAAGACTAATAGCATTAACTTAATTAAAAAAAAGGTCCTAAAGTAACTGTAAATATTTACGTATTCACATTATTCTCTACAAGTAATAATGAAAGAAAATACAACAAAAAAGTACAGTAGAAAATTTGTGAGAGGGGCGTAGAAATAAAGTATTTAATTACGACGCTTTGCAATGTTTCAACTTAACTCGACTTCGTGCGTCGTTGGAACTGCCATTTTGTATTTCAGGATACAATTTTTCCTTTTAAGAGCTGTTTGAAAGGTCAAAACGATCTTGCTGGTTCATTCCCATAATTCTCTTTTGTTATGAAATGATTTTAATGTAAAAACAGCGCGGGATGTTTAAAAGAATAATACAATTTTTCAATTCACAAATGTTCTTTGACGTTGGTAGTTATATTTTACTACAATAAATATATTAAAATAACTATTTATTTGTTTCCCATTACAAAGTTTGACTGCTTCCGTAGGGTAGTGAGTAATTAACACGAAGGTCCTCGTTTTGATATCTACTGTTTGATACTACTGATGACTACATGTGATGAAGTTTGGTTGGTGGTAGTGTTTTTACGAATCCGTCTAGCTAGCTACCATTCTCATATTATTAACCGTTAAAAAAGCATTGCTGTGTTTCGGTTGTCGTATGAGATCCAGTGTATTCTGAAAAGATCTTAATGAAGATAAGGCTTCTTTGCAGAAATAGTACGCCAAAGAATTTTAATTACAGTAAAATAATTATTTACTAGAATAGGTTTTTAGACACTTTACTTATTTCCTTTATATCCTTTTAATATTTGATTTTTGTTTTTAAATATGTCATTGATGTAGATGAAAAGGAAAACCTTTGCCTAACATAGTTTATATTGTTAGGCGTAATAAAGAATTGTAGCGCTTTGTTGTAGACTGGCTTGTACATCTTTTATGTTTAACATGTAAATTGTACACGAATATTCAATGTTAAATATCATACATACGGATATTGCCGATATTGTGTGCAAAAGAAATATATTTATCAGAACGTTCAATAAAAGTATTTCTAATATCTCTTTTCACTAAAATTCAAAACATATTTGAACATCGCGTGGAAATTTTCTTCGAAAACTTGAAATATACACTTTCCTGTATTAAAACGTATACTGTTTTATGTATTAATATTGTTTTATTTAGTGTATATTAAATCGTTACTTTTTTAACAATGGAGCTATAAAGTTAATGTTGTTCATCTGATGGTAAGTGATACGAAATAAAACAATGAGGGACTGTATGTTTAGTGCTACAGCGCTTGATGCCTTAGATTTAATATTTTAACCTAATAATTTAACTAGTAAAACCGAATTTCTAATCAGCAAGTAATCTTTGCTCATTATTTTTTATCAGTAAAAATTAGCGCTGGTAATTTCCTAGACGGTTTTTGGTAAAAGTTTACCAAGTCGTGTTTTTTATACATCCTTTTAAACTCTTACCTCCTTGAGGGAAGAACTGTGAGTATATGAGTTTGAAGGTTTCTTCCCGGACGACCCCAGTTGGACATTCCGCTTTGAACCCTCGATACAGCCTCTTCAGTTCCGGCTCGGTGAAGCGAGTTGCCCGACGCAGAGCTGCAATGGAGTCGGGTCTGTATCTCGGCAGTTGTTCCCCCAGCTCCTCGAGTTCGGAATCTGGAAAGGGCAAAACGAAACATGATTTATCAATCTATGATAAGGAATATATAAGTGAATATATATAACTATTACCTAGATTATATTAATATTTATCTATACAAAATGTTTAAATCATACAAGTTTATTTCACATTGAATTGCTTGTCACCAGCTCTGTTTCAATTTACTCCCATAGGTATTTAATTTTAATGTAGCTTTAGTTAATGTGGTTTTCAAACCGTAATTGTTGTTTCGTTTAATCAATTTTCAATCTAGACTGAGAGATATAGCGAATAGTTATCGTATGAATAATTTTAGTAAACATTACTTTTGTTTTATGAACAGCTGTCCATTACCACATACGCCTACTAATTCGTTACTTATTTTCACCTTTCTTCTTCTACGTATCTCCACATTCATGATTCGATCATGTAGAGGAAAATCATGCCTCTCGCTATCAATAGCTCAATTTAATAATAAACTATTTTCAATTGCAGAAAAAAGAAAACTCAAGTTATTATATTTTTTAAATAACAATAATACTTATTGCCTGATTCGCGTTCAATGATGACAACGTCGGTCATCATATGGTATAAATTAAGATTTAGATTATGTTATATTACTATGAGATGAAAATTATTAATGTACTAAAAATAATTATTTTTTTCTCCATATTCATTTCATACTTCATTAGACCACAGACTGAAATAATGATGATGAATTATACGTATTCTAGTTAACCCACACGACGTAATAATTATTAATGAATTTCACTTAATAAAAAATTATTTAGATTTATTATAATTTAATAGTATGTTGTATATTTATAGAGGTACATTCTGCAGGCCAAATCTAAACAAGGTTATACTTCCAACAAGCTCATATTAATTTTTCAATAACCATTCAATCTAGAAAGAGCTTACGAGTTTACTAAAAATTCAAAAGCACAGTTCAATTGCTTCCGAAGCGCATTTTGTAGAATATTTCGTATCACGAGAGCCGTGCAGCAAAATGGTGAAGCATTTACTGAGCAGAAGATTGTTGCCCCTTTGAAATCCGATGGCGCACGTCACTCAGTACTTACGGTGAAATTCAATCAATTTGTAAGAAAATACTGCTTAATTTTATTGAAAACTGAAGCTGTTTGTAATAATTTTAATTCATTCAAAAAGTTTTGATAAATATTTTTACACAAATGCTATATGAACTAAAAAAACTTGTATTTTTTCACCAATTTTCTGACGCAATAATATTTTTTTTTTTAAGAAAATTGATTTGTTGTTAATACTTTTTTTTTTATTTGACGAAAGTATGAGACGAGCAAAACCTTCACCTGATGGTAAGTGATACGCTTGTCTTGTATACACTGCACCATATTATGCTCATCGCCTTAAGACAAGATGTTTAAGTAATTTCACTAGCTTACATCGCCGTTTAAACTTTTTAAGTTAAAACAAAAAAATGTTTAATAAATATATTCACAAAAAGAATGTTCAATACATTTTTTAAAGACATATTAATACAGTATATGTTAGATATGGAGGATAAGTATAAATGGCGTATATAAATAGGTATAAATGGCGGACAACTGTGGATGTCGGGCCCCTTACTGTTTGGATAGTGTAAAAAGTGTGAACTCAGCGACTTGTGAATTGTATATATAAAAACGTGTAAATTAGATATATATGTTGAAAAGGGAAGTCTGTTATATATAAGATATTCTGTGAAATGGAAGTGAAACAAAAAAGTACGTCGCATCATTTATATAGGCGGCAATAATGACGTCATTAGTCGCCCATCCTCCGAGGAAACGGCCACTTGTGTGAGCGGACGAGATGAAAGCGTTCCTTGTATCCTTTTGAGTGTCGTGCTTTATCGGCGAAGACCCGGCTCTGTGGGCACAATGGGCCGCGTACCCTCTGATACGTCTCGGTTATCATTCATCATTATTCTTAAAACCCGCATCGCTGCAAGTGATGCCCCTTCAGCTTATTATCTTCATTAATGGTCATGACGGTTGGTTTATGAATAAAACTTTTTCATGTATCACAAGGTTATCGTTTTGAATCTAATTAAAAACGTCTTGCAATATCGAAGAAATATTCCTCTTCAATAAGTCTAATAACAAATATTTTTCTTTAATGAAATATTTTTCTTTTATTGAAATAGAAAGGACGAATAGGTTGCAATAATAAATTGCGTTCTACTCGTATTGCTTTGACATAAATTTCTTTTTGTATTTTACTCATAATATTTTACTTTAGTTATAGTTTCAAAGACAGATAGACAGTAATCTTCTGTGGACTTCATCAGATTATTTGAAATTGTTAATAAAATATTATTGTTTTAAATATTAAATGAAAGGTCAACGTTAATCTTTCTCACAATTTCGTTATGTTTTAGGTTGTTTATCTACTTTATGATCCAAATAAATATTTAGTTTATTTAATTCAAAACAAAGTCAAAATGTTAGGAAATGCAAAGGTTTTGTAGCATAAAAAATGTTGCATCGGAAAATCCGTTTTCTCCCAAATTTTATATCTTTTTATACGGTGTTATAATAATGAGACGCAAACATAAAATAGGCAAGCGAGCTGACAAAGATTATTTGAGCCAGGTTGGCTAAAAAAAAACCCTAACATAATCCAAACTACAACTTATGCGGACCTGGGACAAACCGGGGTTACCTTTGTTTTCCAAATCAACTGATTTTTCGTTTCTTAGTGGTGTTGGTTTGAGACAGACTTATTTATTTATTTATTTAAAGCTTTATTTGCACACTTAAAAAAAAGATTGTACAAAAAGGCGGACTTAATGCCATAAGGCATTCTCTACCAGTCTACCATAGGGTTGAGCAGAGAAATATACTTATCGATTGGAAATTCCACAAAGTTGACATAATAAAGTCGGAACAAAGGAAAAGTAATTAAAAAAACTGACTTGTAGAAAATTCCAAAGTAAAACGTGAGAGCTCACTTGTAAGCATAGTCGAGTGACAAAAAATGCTGCGAATCTTGAAATAAAGTCTAAGTAGTTCTTTTAGAGATAAAACTAGCGACTTTAGCAAGCGAACCGAAGTTATAAGACAGGCGACAGAGAGAGAGACGGTCTTTGAAGTAATTAAATCCTATTTTTTAACCTTTACATGCACGTTTTTTGATATAATATTACACAACAGATACAACTTTTACACGTTTGTATTTTTAATGTTAAAGACTTATAATGATGGATAAATGTTATTAGTTGACATGAATAATACAGATTGAGCAAAAATAGGTATTATTTGATTTTTAAATTTTTTAATTTAAAGTCCTATCAGTGCCGAGTTAAGAAATCTTTGAATGCTATGAGCACGCAGAGTTAATATTTTAGTTTATTAATCATGTTTAGTAATAGACAAGAGGTATATCGGCGCTTAGGTTTTAATAATAAATTTCATGAGTCGGTTTTTTAAGGTTCCAATAAACTGCTTTAGGTTGAGTAGAACAAGAGGCAGAGAAAATTCTTTACAGATTGTTTTTACAAAGAGCAGCTCTCCTGTAACAAGTTCCTGTAAAAGCAAAAGACGAAATTCTTGAGTTTAGGTAATACGTTTGTTGTGTACAATTCGCTATTTCCGTCTTTGCTTGTGGAAGGACTTTATAGCCAAAGAGAAATAATTTTGAATTTCTTTAAATACATTTATAATAGTAATTAATTTGTTATATACAAAATGCACTAGTTCTTTATAAATACTATTTCTTAAATAAATTTTAGAAAAGGATAAGGAATATTTTTTGTGTATTAATGTTTTATAACATAGCTTATAAATATAAAAATAAAATAGATATGTTGTATTAATAACTAAATGACATGCAAAACAATTGCAGGACATAGAAAATATTATTTAAATAATGAAATTTTTAAATGTACGGTAGACGTTAGTAATAAATAACGATACTGTTTAAATATGTAACACAAATAGGAATTTATTTAGTTCTCCTGCATTTCAACAAAAGCTATTTGAAATCATCTCGCATTTTATGATAACAGAAACGGGGACATGTGAGACTTTTATTTGCACAAATAAAACGGAATTGAAAGTCCGTGAATGTCTTTGTGTTCCTTACTATTGTTTTAATTGGTTTATAAGATTTTATTTCTTTAAAATATCTATGAATAATAGATTAGTAATGACATTTTTAACTGTTGATTTGATAAATTTTGCGTTTAAGATATTTAAACTCTTTTTCTGGGTGTTTTTCAATAAAGCTGTTCTCTTATTGCATTTCAATTTTACCTGTTGTTTAACTTATAGCAGTATCATAACTCATACGTGTAGGAGTTACAAAAATATTTTTATTAAACATAATATGGAATCCTTCACAACAAATATGGCAATGTAATACAGATATGATAAATAATAGAATCGCGTGTGGATTTGACCCAGTCGGTACTACAATGCCTTTATATATGAAATATTCGTTGCTAGATTATTCACAGGTTTTGAATGTGACCTCACCTCGCCTATCACGTTGAAAAGAGGTCATTTTACTAACACACGCTGCAGTTATTCTACATGCACGATTTACGAACAATGTTGGTATTATATAAATTATACATAATTTACTAATAGATTAGTAAATAAATTAAGTATGAAATATATAGGCTGTTAATATTACTAAAACAGTTCTGTAGGCGATGTGTGGTGAAACAAAAGGCGTGAGTTCGAATCCTACTGTGCTTGTGCTTCCCTTAAAGGAATAGACAGTAAGGAGACGGACAGTAAAGAATAACAGCTTTCAAGACATACAAATGGTTTTGTACATTCGAGAGAAGACCTAAAATCCCTGCTGTATGAAAATGAAATATAATATTTATGCTAATGTCAATAATAAATAAATAACTTATGCATAAAACAAACGGCTTTTTTTAAAAGCATTAGACAAAAACAAGAAACCTGAGGTCCATGTGCTCGTTAGTCAATGAAAAAACTATAAACTATTTCCTTTAGCGAGAACGTTTTAACAACATGCATTTGTAGGTTATTTTCTAGAAACTTCCACAGCTGCGGGCACATGTTATTCCTAAAAAGAACTAATTAAACATCGCATAAAATATTTATAAAGAGATTTTATAAACATTTATATAAGCTAAGAAGTTATGATTAAAGTATAAGGTTAAAAACAGTTTGGTGAATAGTTAATTACGGATTTAATAACTTCTGCCTCGGAACAATGTCAATAGTGTGCTGTCTATATTCAGGTAGTCCTGCACATCCAATAACTTCATAGTTTAAAAGAAAAAGTTTTTTCATCATATTATCCTCTGTCTGATCCATTTTTGGGTGAAGATTTGATAGTTGTAATGTTTTTTTAGCTACCTCCACATTTTAATCTGCTACTAGCTTTGATTCGTTCTATCAGCATATGACAAAATCCTGACTTCCCAGAGCAAGACATAAATGCGCTTTTTAAGGTATATAAGTATAAAAATTGTGATGGTTATATACACAATTGATTTAAAAAGAGGGCTATTAATTTCTTTATATAAATATAATGATATCATTTTAAATAGGAAAAGAATTTAGTATGAACACAGGACTTAAGTTTCCCTAGCGTTCTTATTATAAATAAATTTCTTTTTACGTTTTCCTTACCTCTCGGAAATAAGATTTCTAGTGATTTTATTTTTATGCAATTGAATACTGTAAGTGCTTTCTGCGGGAGTGGTTTACACAAACCTGACAGTAACTGAGATTTGTTTCTGTGCGCAACTAGGCTATACGTGGAGTAGGGGTGTTAACATCACAGATTTTTAAAGAGAGTTATTAAATGTATGACCTTTTCCATAATTTTTTTGTATATATTGAAATATCACTTAAATTAGTATGGCGTATTTTTTTTAAATAGAGCAAGGTCCTATTCAAACAATTTTGATTACAGGTAGCAATGAGACGAGCAGCATTCACTTAATGGTAAGTGATCAGGGCATTGTTATCAATGCGGTGCTAGTTAGGGTGGTAAACACTGCAATAGATTGTGTTCGTCGTTTTGAGACACATTAGGTTAAGTCTCGATACCGTCCTATTTCATTAGTTATAGCGTCTTTCAAACTAGAACACAGTAATATTACTCGTAATATACTAAACACAGAAATGGGAGCTGCGGTGGTACCTAACTAATCAGTCACCGGCAACGAAGACACCATCGTAATCAATGTTAATTTAATTAGTTATAGCGTCTTTCAAACTAGAACACAGTAATATTACTCGTAATATACTAAACACAGAAATGGGAGCTGCGGTGGTACCTAACTAATCAGTCACCGGCAACGAAGACACCATCATAATCAATGTTAATTAGTCTACAAAGCCACTACAATTTGTGGTTTAACTAAAGTTTATGTGTAGTTATTTATTAATTGTGTTCTTACAGCATGTTTGACAATATTAACATAGATCGTGCTTTTGTTTTTAAAACGAAGCGGCAATGTACCCTCAAGTGTTGTTAAGTGACATAGCTGTAGAAAACAATAAGAAAGATTTTTTAGTAATCTTGTCTTAAATCATATTTAAAATAATTGTATTAAATAAATCTTTGTGTATTTACATATATGTATTATTATATTTAGTTATTAATAATATTATTTTTTAATAATCGCTATATAACAAGAGTTGTAAAATTATTGGAAGGGATAAGAAGCGGCCATTTTGTTGAGCGATAGTGGTGGTCGATATTACTGCTTACAATTTGTATGTAATTGTGTAATTAAAAGTTGACAAGTAAGTATGTTTGATCTGTGTCTATAATAAGTTGTTACAACGCCAACAAAAAGTTGGAATATTTAAACAAAAAAGTTATAATTGTATTCCGGTTTATCTTTAAATTTCGGTTACGATTTATTTAAAACATGATGAGGTACATAAGGCGCTAAAGTCGCTGGACGCAAAAAAAGGCGCCGGCTGTGACAACATACCTCCAATTTTTATTAAAAGCTGTGCTAAATCATTAACACCACCATTATTATCAATCTACAACAGATGTCTTGCCGAAGGAATCTTCCCCGATGCCTGGAAGGAGGCTCTAGTAGTTCCAATTTTCAAATCAGGTGATAAGCAAACAGTCACAAACTACCGACCGATCTCAATTTTATTAATTTTTGGTAAAATTTTTGAAAAAATGATTACAACTAAATTAACCTGGCATCTCAAACATTACATATCCGACTATCAGCATGGTTTCGTTAAATCGAGGTCGACTACAACTAACCTCACTTGCTATAGTTCAGGTTTATCGGAGTCTGTAGATATGGGTATTCCTGTAGATGCCGTATACACGGACTTCAGTAAGGCATTTGATAAAGTGAACCACTCTATCTTATTAAAAAAACTTTCTAAACTCGGTGTAGGTGGTAAAATGTTACAATGGTTCTTGTCATACTTGAATAACAGATTCTCAAAAGTCGTAGTTAATGGTTACACCTCTGACTCTTTTCGGGCCACTTCTGGCGTTCCCCAGGGATCACATTTAGGACAAATTCTTTTTAATGCATTCATCAACGACATTACATCTTGCTTTAAATACTCAAGATATTATTTATATGCCGATGATATTAAGCTAATGAAACCAATTACATCAAATTTAGATGTCATCCAGCTGCAAGACGACCTAAAAAGGATGTCTAACTGGTGCAATAATAATAGAATGTCTATAAATGTCAATAAGTGCTATTACATACAATTTACGCGCAACAAAATTACGAAATCTAATAAATACTATATTGACGGTCAGGAAATTGCAATTGGAAGTAGACGTGATTCGCGATCTCGGTATTTTGATTGATAGCAAGTTAAAATTCGATGCACATATTTTAAACATCACATCTTTTAATCATCACGCTTTTAAAAGCCTCGGGTTTGTAATACGCAATAGTAAAGAATTTAAAGAACCCAAAACAAAAATAACTCTTTACAATGCTTTCGTACTTCCAATTCTAGAATATGCTAGTGTTGTGTGGAACCCTCACTATGATGTAAAACGTTTGGAGAGCGTTCAAAGACGATTTTTATATCATCTTTCTTATAGTGATCTGTTGGCTAGAGAAATATCTCATTATTCTGATCGTCTGAGGCACTACAACATTAGTACTTTAGCCGCACGCAGAAAGATGATCGATCTTATATTTCTGCAAAAAATGTTTAACAGTATCTTAGACTGCAGCGAGCTTGTAAGTTCTTTGAGTATTAATGCTCCATCCAGAATCCCGCGAAAAGGTGTATATAACCTTCTGTATTATCCCCCATTTAGAACCAACTTGGGTCATTTCGCTACTGTGCCAAGGCTCTGTAGGCAGTACAACTCTTTGGCAAAAACTCATGATCTAGACATCACGGACATTTCAAGGTACAGGAAACGGGTTCTGCAACTGTTAATCAACAATAAATTGTGAACTATACGGTACTCAACTATGTTCAACATTATTTTTTGTTATTTTGTTGTTTAAATTTGCATGCTGTGGTCTCCTATAATTGAGGAGCACGTCACAAAGTGAAACTATTATTTGTTATTATTAAACTTGTTACATGTCGTGTATGCCTCGTTGGAGGTCCTTAAGTAAATAAATAAATAAAAACTTAACGTTCATAGATATTAAAGATAAAATAATAAACAAAATTTTAAAAACACAAATGAAATTATTGAACCAATTCACAATGAAACAAATACGTTAAATTGTAATATAAATATTTCAAATTCAATATTATTGTGTACATTAATGAAAGGGTTCATAAGAAACGAATGTAAACATTTCTGTTTATCGTTTTGTTCATTTTCATTTTTTAATTGTTTTATTTATGTAATAAACTTAGAAAGATATTGCGAATTCTCTCGCTTAGTAAAGGATGATACTCAAGAGAGGCATTCTCGTTATGGTTTCCCAGCAGTATGCTTTTATGCTTCTTTCGCTTAATAATTTATTTGTCGGCGAGAACTGCGTTACAAATTTAAGAGTGAAAATTTTTCATTTATTTAAATGTATCAGATTATTATTATACCTTTAATTAGTTGTTTTATATCGGTAGGTATTTAGTAATAGCGCAGAGCGAAGAATAAATGCCATCTGGACTCGTATTTATCGTAGCACAGCGAGGGTGCTATAGAGAGTCCTCGTAAAGCACTGAGGTAACCACCGAAGAGGTTTAAGTAGAAATGCCACTTAACTCTAACTTATAAAAGAACGAAAAAGTATGGTAACTACTAAGAAAGTATTACAAAATAAAAATTACAAGAGATAACTGTACATACAGTTTTATATATATGATTATTGTAGAAGCTTATTAGTCGAACAAAGCCAAAATTCAAATTAAGTGACGTGAGTAGTCTATTACCCTGTTTGCTATGAAAGATTAAGGTTTTAGGTGATATTAATATGCCAAATAGTTCTCTTTAATAAATTGGCCACCAAACACAATTTTGTGCCAATTGCATTTATTACCTACTTACACCGAAACTGAATTGGATTTAGAGAGTCGTTAAATTTTGCTGAAAACTAAAGACTATAGACTAATATTGACTTTCATTGTTTCCATGGCATCACTTAACGTCATGTGAAATTGAGATCGAATGTTCGCTTTTAATTAATGAACAATCTGTAATAAGAAAAGATAACTGTCTTATACCATTTCAATAACATAGAAACAATAATGTAAAGTAGTGTTTGTTAATACAATTTTTGACTCCAGTCTACAAATTAGTTACACTCATAGGAAACAAAAAGTATATAGTTAACTGAATAAGGGAACTTATTAGAATGGAAATATAAGCGAAAGAGAAAGCAATTTTTGCTCCGAGCTAAAGAATCGTTACTTCCAATGTTTACCATTCATTACCTAGCTTCGTTTCTTACTCGTTTTTTCTATTGTTTTTATTTCGTTGAGCAAACCCAGTGGTATACGAAAATATAAAAACATAGTTTAATTTTTCATAACTGAATGACATACCAGTTTTATAACAAAAAGTTTCATTATTTTAGTAAATAAATATGAATTAAAATTGGACAATAACTTAAGTTAGGATTGACTAAATTATGCTTTTTGTTATGTTATATATAATCTGCTAATTTCTCGCGAATATACCAATGTCATTTATGTTAACTAAAGTTAAACTATTAACATTCAAGTTGCTAAGTACCTGCGGTTTCCTTTATGCATGCTTAAGCGGGCTATATGCCGATTGCTAAAGCGTAATTGGCATTATAAGTAACATGTCGGTGTTTCAGGATTACTGCATTAATAATTAAAAAAAGTAGTAATTAATGATAAAAAAATTTATCTATAAAATAAAGGAAATCTGAATCGTGATAGTTATATCCTGTTGTCGTATCTGATTAAACAAAATTAGAAAAAAATTAACTATTAGTCACTGCTTGTAATGTTGATCTTGTTAATATTATTACGTAGAAGAATTAAAGTTTTATATACTTGAGCAATGAAAATATTACAATATGGTTATCAAATGGAAAGCCTAGAAGACAGAAATATATTCTTTATATAACTTTGAGCATTTGAAGACACAAATTTGTTTGGTATGACAAAAGAAAAGAAATTGATGTAACATGTACATATTGTTTGATTAAAAATATTACCAAGTGTACAAATTTTACAATTAAAGCTAAAACAAATTCTATAGTCCTGTAACGTGTTCTGTACTAATTGGATTGTTCTGTCTGTTCTCTCTTGTTGACAGTGTGTAATCTCTTTATCCATGGTGCGGCAGTAGTAGCGTGCACTTGTATACAGACGGATCAATGCGAATTACAGATCGACGATTTAAACGTGATCTATAACATTTACCCTTACCTAAACTTTGATTAAAACGTAATGAATTTAGCCAATATTTATTCTGTAACATACAGTAATTAAAACAAGGTTTATTTTAATAAATCCAAACAATATAACAAAGAGGATGGAAGAAGTGAGTACGGTTTCGTTAATATTTCATATATTTATTGTATGAAGAAAATGGGACTGGAAAATAAGTATTAATAGTTATGGCAAAGAAATTCAGTTCTTTGAAATACCTATAGTATTGAAACGTTGGCAATGTGACTGCTCCATAACTTAATTATCTTTAGGACGCGATGGTCAGTGTCTTTCTATTAGACAAGAGTTGCAATAAAGTATACGGCCAGAAGACCAAAGTAATTAAAGGACTAAGGAATTAGATAAAGAAAGGAGATGAATCGTTACACTTTTATATATATTAACTGATAAAGTATTGTTAAAACTGACGCAATACTATATTGCCACTGTCGACAAGTTGAAAGCATAATATATTTAACATTGCATTAGGCCAATTGGATAAGGACCTCGCCATGGGATTTTTAAATCTATTGTGAAATGCAGCTTGGTGTTTCTGAGAAGATGAAAATGAGCTTAACCTATATATTATTTGAAGAGATTAACCGAGCTTACGTAGGATAGTATCTTATCCAAGTACTTCTAGACCATCGCTTCTTCTGGAGCTTGCTTCATCGTTTAGTATTGTAAAGATAAAGTAATTTAATCTATATACGTTGAGGTCTAATTAGTTGTGTATAAATGACTACTATATATATGAGTAATTAGTAAAAGACGGTAATGTTATAGAACAAAGCAATAATTGAATTAAATATTGGCGACTGTGATACAAAGCGATACCAATTGATCGTATTTAAACGACCTAGCAACTCCCAATCAGCGTGAGAGATTCCAGCCCACGTTGCAGTTGGCTACTATTTAGATGAAGTGCTTCCAACTAGTTAGGCAAAATACATACGCGGGTCAAATTCAAATGAAGTCTTTCTTTCTTGCAGAAGTGGATAAATACTTCAGTAAGACATTTAAAATTCACTGTCAGTTCTTTAAAAATGTGAACTAGATTCAAAATTCTACATCGTTTTCTAGTGATTATTATTTGTGTGTAAAAATGTAAGTTAAATATTTATTACATATATTTATTGTTATCGATATTGTAATGTTAATTTTTAAATTCTTATTGATTATCACATTTTATTTCACTGAAACGTATGAACGTTTTCAAAAATAAGTAACGTTACGAACCATGTAACGTATATATGAATTAATATGAAGACCTCGACCGCTCTGCCAAGAGTTTAATAATAAAGAAGATGAAGAATACACAAATAGGAACAAGGTGGATCGAAGATTTGGAGAAGATCGTGGCAAGGTGCTGGATGCGGCTAGCAAAAAACCGATGAGTGTGGAAGCTGATAACGATAACATTGACTAAAGAAA